>CM057833.1:45600586-47001086 GCA_030068075.1 Paguma larvata
TTTAAAAAGTCAAGCCATCATTGTGGACATCAGCTCCTACATGGGGCTGTATTGCAGTGCTCAGTTTGAGGCTGTATTGTGTTAGAGAAGTCATAAGCTACCTGTGTGTATGTGACAATGCTTTTGTCAGGATACATGTCTACCTGAATAATATGGGGATATCTGCTCTTTTCAATTCGCATATTTTTGATTAATTATAGGCAATGAGCTAGATATTAACAACCACCAGATAAATAATTAAATATTGGAGACTTGATTTCTCCTTGGAATCTTCTCTTATTTTATACAAGGAAGCAATCTAGCATAATCGTTTAAGACCATATACTGTAGGGGCACTTGGGTGACTCAGTCAGTTAAGGATCCGACTTTGGCTCAGGTCACAGTCTCACAGTTTGTGAATTTGAGCCCCACATTGGGCTCGGTGCTGACAGCTCAGAACTTGGAGCCTGCTTTGGGTTCTGCATCTCCCTCTCTCTCTCTGCCCATTTCCTGCTTGTACTCTATCTCTCTCTCTCTCAAAAAATAAAATAAATGTTAAACAATTAACTATATACTGTGTACTCAGATACCAATTGCCACTTTTTAAACACTGGGTGCTTAGGCAAGTGTCTTCACCTCTCTGAATCCTATTTTCCCTATCTATAACACAAGGGTAATAAAGACACCTTCCTCATAGGAGTGCATTCAAAAAGTTAAGTGAGATCATTCACATGGAATTAGCAATATGCCCATCACATGCTAAGCAGTTAGAAAGAACACAATCACTGCTATTGTATAAGGCAGAAAATATAGTGACAATGACCCTGGATCTAGGTTCAGTATGTCAGTGTCCATTACTACTACTACTACTACTACTACTACTCTATTTGAATCGAGTGGGATTAAAGACCTGGTTTTCTCATTTTTCTGATATATGTATGTAATAAAAAAGATAAAAGTTATAAATAGTATAGATCGAGGTATTTTATTAGGGACTTGCATTAAATGAAACAGTAATTTAATCAAGGTGCATTTAGGAGTAAATTCAACAGTCTTAAACAGTACAGAGGTCAGCACTATTAGGCATGAGTTAATTGTGTTGAGTGGGGTTTACTTATTTGTTGGTGTTTTCATTTGCTCAGTGTTAAAAACATAGAGATCTTAGTCCCCTTTAGAATTCAATATATTTAATCCTGGGCTTATTCAATTCCTAGTTTATATAAGTTCCTTTCATTTTTAAAGAAATATCGATGAATAGCATGCAAATGATAATGTTAGCAATAAAATAGCTATGATACGTATATGCTTTTACAGGTTTCATAGAACTTTACCTACATTCTTTTCTACTGATGCCCATAAGGTACATGTATCTGGTGGACTCAGCCCACTGTATAGATGGTAACACTTTAGAGGTGAAGGAATAGAAAGAAGCAAGGCTGGCTACTAACCTTGGCTGTGAGGAAGGCCACACAATCTAAAATTTGTATCATAAACCCCATGAGGAAAGAGAAGGGGACAGGCCTTCACCAAGGAGGGGACAGAGGCACCAGAGGTGCTCACAAAACACTAGACATAATTATCTAAGACCTCCTGTAACATGCTATATCTCTATAAAAAACATAGCTTTCAAATGTGTCAAATTAATTTGGTCCTGTCGGTCTGGTCTTTTCCTACAGAACATGCTATATAGAAAGGAAAAGCCTCAACGGATTTTCTGGGAATAACTGCCCTGCTGTTCCCCTTTCCTAGATAAGGGCCAAGGTTCCTATTGAGGTAACAACAAGTGAAGAATGGAATACACCAGCCCCTGGATACTTCTGGGCAACCCCCAAACAAGTCAGTCCCCCAGACTCCCTACAAGATGGGAACAGGAGAAGTCCACCGAGGCTCAGTTTGAGCCTGTAAGCTTTCCACATTGAGAAAACATCTCATAGCAGTTCCATGACTACTCATTTGGAAGGGACCCATCTTTTTCAAAACATGGGTCTTAAAAGTGAATTATCTACTTTTGCTTTTGTTGCCTTAACTTTTTATGTCAAGTCATTGCCAAGATAGACATCAAGCTTACCCCTTATGCTTTCTTCTAGGAGTTTTATGGTTGCAGGTTTTACATTTAAATCTTTATCTATTTGAGTTGGTTTTTGTGTATGGTAAAGATAGGGGTCCAGTTTTATTCTTTTGCATGTGGCTGGCCAAAAACAGGATATGGAAGAGGTGACTGCACTCCCGTGTTCACTGCAGCATTTATTCACAGCATCCAAGATATGGAAACAACATAAATGTCCTTCAACAAATGAAAGTATAAAGAAAATTTGGCATGGATATATATCATGATATAATGGTATAATGGAATATTATTCAGCCATAAGAAAGAACATCTGGATGTTTGTGACAACATGGATGGAATTTGAAGGCATTATGCTAAGTGAAATAAGTCAGAGAAGATAAATACTGCATGCATCATATATATGTGGAGTCTAAAGAAAAAAAAAAGGCAAATCCATAGAAACAGAGAAAGAGTAGAAAAGTGGTTGCCAGAGACTAGAGGGTGAGGGAAACAGGGAGAGGTTAGTATGAGAATACAAACTTTTAGCTCCAAGATGAATGAGGTCTGAGAACCCAATGTAAAATATGGTAACTACAGTTGGTAACACTGTTTTATATAACTGAAATTTGCTGAGAGAATAGAAACGTTCTAGATAGATAGATAGGTAGGTAGGTAGGTAGTTAAGAGTGGGTTGTCTTGCTCTTCCTGTCATGCACACAGGGGTCTGTGAGGATCTGCCCGCAGCCTGCATGAGAAGCATAATCCTAATCTATCAATGTCACCCGTGGTAGAGACATCTAGGTTACTTGCTTTTTTATGTCTCTGTGTTTTTTTCTTACAGAGGCTACAGTGCCTTCACTTATTTTCCTCATCAACTGACTAACTGCTATTGAACCTTCAAAACTCCACTCAAAAATTACAGATTTTAGAACTCCCTTCCTAATGCCTAGTCTGACCTGTCTGCTTTGGATGGACTCAGTTTTTTTGTTTGTTTGTTTGTTTTTGTTTTTGTTCTTTTTGTTTTTGGGTTTGTTTTTTTTTTTGATAGCCTCTGTCACAAGGTTCTAACTATTTGCCTACCTGCTCCTCTCCCATTCTTGGCTCTAGCTCCAGAAAGATGAAGATTTTGTCTTAGCTCTGCTTGCCAGGCCCTGTGTATAGTAGGTGTGTCATGTTTTCTTCCACTGATTCATTTGTTGAGTAAATGAGCAATTAGTTGATTGATCTTTTTTAGTTGTTCAGAGACTTTTTATCTTCATTCAAGGCTCTCAAGTGCTTTTTGAAATGATGAAGCTGCTGGACAAATGTGGAACCTCCACATAAGTGTAGGTCACCCTGTCAAGTTTCCAAGTGTTCTGCTTGATCCATCTACACTTGGCAGCCAGATTCTGCAGCAGGACAGCTGGCATGGTGGCTCCAGTGAATGCCATTATTCTTCACAGGGCTGGTAATAAGCAACATTGCCAATTTCATCCTCTGGACCCTTCAATTCCCCCTTTCTTCATGCTCTGCACTTCTTTCCAAGCTTACTTTCTTATCCTTAATGCACTTCAGGGCTCTCAACCTCAACTGGCTTCTCAGAACCCTGGGTCTCTGCTTCCAGCTCTGTGACTGGCTATGTGACCTTGGGCATATCACTTTCCCTCTCTGAGCCTCATTTTCCTTCATTGTAAAATAAGATAGGATGGAAAATAAAAGTTTAGCATTGAATCAAAGCCTAGGAGCCTGGCCAGTAGAGGGGGGGAATTAAGGACACTGGCGTAATGTAGAGTGGAGGCCTGGAAAAGTCAGGGGACATGAAATGTGCTGTCTGGAACCTGTAGTCCAATATCTTTTCCCATCATCAGCCCTGTCATTCAACTAAGATTGTTTCTCTGTTGAGGACGATACATTATCTCTCTGATGAGGCTGTTGTAAATCAAAGGGGATAATGTGTGTGAAAGAGCTCTGGGAACTGAAATTCCACAATCATTACAATCTCTCTGAAGCAAACTATACATATCAAATGAGGGTGTTCAATGTCCTAAATCATCATTTGCCAAAGTGCATTCCATGCACCTGATTCTGTGAGGTATTTACAGGAGTTTAAGGGTAAAGGAGGGAGGGAAAGTAAGGTTCTAAGGACAAATCAATTTGCTTTGGGATAACCAAGTCAAATGAGGTTTCTTTACTGAGGAGGGCTCTGCTTTGACTAGCTACCATGCACTGCAAGTCTAAAAAGAGGAACATATTTTGCAAGGTTTCCTGATCTCTTCTGGCCACAGACCACTTTTGCTTTATAGAGAATCAATGGAGCATATTTTGGGAAATGCTGTGTTAAATGAAAGGAATGACGTGATGTGAGATTTTAGATGCTGCTAGGGGATTCAGAGGAGATACTTTGGGCAGATGAGAGGAGCTTTCAGCTTGTTTCCATTTTTGATCCCAACCCTTTGGGAAGACAGTCATAAGACATGGAGTGCTGAGGGATGTTATGACTTAGAATCAGACCCCTGATTGCAACCCTAGCTCTGCCCCCAACTCTCCGTGTGACCCTGGGCCATTCTCTGAGGCTCAGTTTGTTCATGTATAAAATGCAGGGCTGGGCAGCAGGAGCATCAGGACCACCAGATATGCCTAGATCACTGAAACAAAGTATTTCCTGAGGCGAAAGATAAGGAAGAACAAGGCAGCATGCATATTTGATGTCACAAAAATAAACAGTCGTGCCCAGCTCTCAGATGATTGATTTGGGAGCAGGTCATCTGGAACTCAAGGTTCACTGGTAATAGTGTCCAAGACAGTAGAAACTGAGGTAAGCATGTGAGCAGCCTATGCAAGAAGACTGCTGGTGGGGAGGTGCCTCTCAGCTACCTACCCATTTTACCTCCTAGTACTTCAAGTGTGAATTAAACATCACTTATTCTGAAGCTGGGGTCTCTTCCCAGGTTGCCTCGTTATTTTTATGTGTCTCCCACACCCCACACCAACCAGCCAAATGTCCTATCAGACAGTGGGGCGGTCAGTGTCTGATGGCCTCCCAATACTAGGGCTGCATTAACGCCAGACTGCACAGAGAAAAAACTGAGGTTACTATTTATAGTCATGCTCTCAAAATATCAGATTTATAATGTGTGGAAACCTTTCCCAAAGTTTCACATTTGCATTTTCTACCAATGATAGATTGAAAGCATTAGCTGCAAAGCAAGGAAAACCCAGAGGCTGGAAGGAATTCAAATCCATTTGATTCAACAAGTGCTTTCTGAAGATGTAGGAGGCAACGAGTAGCTTCTCTGCACAGAGCAGAGGGGAAGGAAAGACTTCCATTTATCAGAGTTATCAAGACCTATTACCTTCCTGACATAGCTGTTCTCTTTAATCCTCACCATGAGGCATTTGGTGACACCATTTGACAGGCAAGAGGGCCTGAGAAGTAACTGGCCCCGTATCACACACAAAAAAATAGAGAATCCAGAATTTGATCCTAATATCCATCTGACTGTGAAGTGTGAGTCTATTTCGACTAAAACCAAGCTACCATTCTAGTTATAGGTGACAAATAAGGAATTGTTTTGATCCTCATGTACCGATGAGGGTCTGAAGAGTACACAGGACAGATAAGGCAAAATGGTGAGAGATGCACAGAACTAAGGATCAGAAACCGTGTGTTTGTCTACTTTGAGAGAACAATAAAGCCAAATGTTTGTGTATCTACTTCTATTTTTAAGACCACATTAAAAATACATATATTGATCTATTTCCTACTTCAGAGAATCACAGAAATTCAGAATATAATCTTACAAGGGGCCTTATAGATCTTTTGGTCTAACACTACTGTTTTACACATAAGAAAAGGGATCCTCAGAAACCTTAAATAACTTGCCTAGGGTCATATAATAGTAGGGTAACCACAAAAGCTGGCCTAGAATCTGTGTCTCTGCTTCTTAGTCTACCATACATCCCACTGCACTGCTTGTAAAGTTTTTAATGAACCAAGAGAGTGTCTCATTCATATTCATCCACCAAAGCCCATCCGTCTATCTACTGTCCATCTATACATCCATCTTTCATCCATTCACCCATCTATCCAACTGGCCTCCATCTATTCTCCATCCATCTACCCACTATCAATCTATCCATTGATTTATTCTTTCTTTTAGCCAACTCTAGCTAAGTACCTACTCTAAGCCAAGTCCCAAACCATACTGAAGTATTCCAAGGTTCCTGCCTGTTCCAGTAGCATACTCTTACCTCTAGACACAGTTTAAGAGTGAACCTGGACCAGAATTCTACTCCATAGTAGGAGGCTATATATCCAAATGTTATTAAAAAAAAAACAAAAACAATACACCTGATGAGAGGAAGGTTCTCCAGGACTTAGAAGTGCCATCCTTTTCAGCCTGAAGTACCTCCAGAGGCATTATGGTGTTAAGCTGATGGCATATGTATGCATTCGAGTCAAGGTTTATGGGAAAGCGATGGTCTCATATTTGGGAGTTGGTCAAGACCTGTAGCCCTAGCTGCTTTGAAAAAAATATATTTTCCTCATGAAAATTATATTATGATTTCAGTTAAAATATGTAATTCTGATGGGGTGCCTGAGTGGCTCAGTTCGTTAAGCATCTGACTCTTGGTTTTGGCTTAGGTCATGATCTCACAATTCGTGAGTTCAAGCCCCATATTGGGCTCTATGCCACAAGTGTGGAGCCTGCTTGGGGTTCTCTCTTTAACCCTCTCTCTCTGCCCCTCCCATGCTCCCTCTCTCTCTCTCTCCTCTCTCTCTCAAAATAAATAAATAAACTTAAAATATATATAATGCTGAATGCTGACAACATTTTGGCCTGATTACATTTACTCATTTACAAATATTTACTGAGCACCAATGATGCATTTTTATATGTTTTTCACTTAGGGCTTGTGATATGTTTTTTAAGGTATATGTTAATATCTCCTCCACCTTCACTTTACAGGAGCAGAAACTGAGCTCAAACAGGTATGTAACTTTCCCAATGTCACACAGATAGTAAGCAGCAAAGCGAAGACTTTAACTCAGGACTCTTGGATTTCAGAGCTCATCTTAGACTAAGCCGTCTCCCCAAACAATTTACACTCCAAAGTAAGAAGGAATAACTCCTGTTATGGGGTTTAGAAAAGGGCTCACAGAATAGAACTCCCACCAGAAAAAGTGGAGGTCTGAATGTGGAGAAAACCAAAAAGGGCACCTCCAGGATGAAATACAGCTTGATCAAAGGCATAAAAACAAGGAAGCGTGGGCCAGGTTCAGGAAATAAGTGGGCTGTAGTAATGGAGTACCAAGCTGGAAAGAAGTAGGCTAGGGTCACGTTGTACAAGATCTTAATCCTAGGGCAATGGGGTATCACTAAAGGTTTTGAGCAGGAATGTGATGCAATAAAATCTGTGCTTTTAGGACACCCAGTCTGCTGGTTAAAAAGTTTGAAAGTTTGAAGAAAGAAGACCGTTTAAGAGGGTGATGCTTGAAAAAAAAGAGGGAATTATGGGGATAAAGAAAAACAAAGAGAAAACTTTGAAAAATGCTAAAGAGTTTGGATACATGGATGGGTGGGTGGGTGGATGGATGAATAAATGGATGGGTGTATGGATGAATGTTTGGGGCGATGGTTGGGTGGGGAGGATGAACTTTGGGTGGATGAATGGATGGGTGGGTTTATGTATGAATGGACAGATGGATGAAAGGATGGTTACTTATTGGGCTCTTCCCCTAGTGATACCTCAATAAAAACAGTAATTATAGGCCTGGAAGCTTCTGTTTCATTACATTTTATGGGTAGAAAGGCCAGAACATGAAAACTTCTCCACTTATCAATCTACATATCATCTAGAAATTCTTCTGTCAAAACCATGATTTCATCATGTTTCCTCCTATTACCAACATAATAAAAATGTTATTTGTGCTGTCTTTCATGACATTTGCTGAGCACTGTACTAAGAGTATGAGATTTCTGTCATCTATGAAAATGTTAAACTTTGCTATCAGGCTTAATTTGGCTTGACCTGGCAAAACCACTTCACTGTGTGACCTTGGACAAATAACTTAATGGTATTCAAACTTATTTATCACATGGTGATAACACTCTAATTCACAGGAATGTTACAGAATTAAATGAGTGAAGATATATAAGGTGGTCAGTATATATTAGATACTCAATAAATTGAAACTATATTATTAAATAAAATCTTCTAATCCAGATAATGGAGCTCTTATTAACACTTCTTTTTTCTCAAGGATCATTTGGTTTCTGGGTTCTCTTCAACAGAGACTCCTACTGTGCTGGCATATTTTGTACATCTGAAAGATTAGTGCATCCCCTACACACACTCTAATGCATATCCATAAATTTAATGCATTTTTTTTTCAATTTTTGATCCCTCTCATCTCTAGTTCTTTTTCTACCAAGGCAAGTTCTCATTGTTTGGTTAAGATGCCACATAACTCTCAAAAGAATTATACTCTCTAGTTCCCCAAGTATTCTTCAATGAATTAGGTCACGACTGTATCCTTGGCACTGATGTCAAAAGGGAGCAGCATAGTTAACAGAGTCTGCAAGACGCAGTGCCATGCCCAGGCCAATGTGTGTCTGTAAAGGGCTGGCATTTGCAATATTTGTCTTCCTCAAACATACTGAAGAACACCACAATCATGAAAAGGATGGAACAACCTTAAAATATGGCAATAGGAAAGCAGCATAGACCAAGTGAAACGGCTCCCCTTTGCTCATGCTCTTCTCTCCGACCAGACGCTATTCCTCTGGCTCCATTCAGGAGTAAGCAGAACTGAAAAAAACTTTCTAATTATATCCCCATTTTGGTGTTTCTCTATTTAATACCTATCTTCCCCATTGGACTATGACTCCACAAAGGAGGAGATGGTGTTTATTTTGCTTGTCCCTTATGCCCAAGGTCTAGCAGAATTTCTGGTACACGGTTGAGTCCTCAGCATGTTTTTGTTAAATGAATGAATACATGTTTGACTGAATGTATTTGTAAAGTGATTGTGAAGTGATTGTGAAGTTATTTGTGAAAGAGGCAATTAAGTAAGCAGATAATGCCAATGTTAAGTGCTGTGGTAGAAGGAAATAGAAAGCACCGTGGGAGCCCAGCAGAGGGTCATTGGAATGGTATGGAATGGTGCTGGAAAGGGATTCTAGACAGAAGGAACAGTTTGCAAAAAGGTGTAGAGGTGTGATATATATAACATGCATACTCAGAGAATTACAATTCATTTGAACTCAAGAAAGTACCTTCCATCTTCTTTCCTTGGTTGACTTTCCTTCTTGGTTTCGCACCAGTCGAAAACACCCCTACTCAGTTCTTAAAACATGGCTAGCTCTTGTCAATCAATGTATCACTGCTTATGTCCCTCTACATAAATCTTATGCCTGTCTAAATCTTAGCCAACCTGCACAAGACGTTGCTATTACCATTTCGTCTGGAGGTCCCTCTGTCAGCTCTATCCCCTGACCAGGAAGCAATGGATACCTCCTTCACACAGCTGACTAGTCCTTAAAGAGCTGTTCACTCTCTCTGTCTTCCCTGCCAAGCTCCCACCACACCTCCTCTCTCCCCCTGCCACTGGGCTACCCTTCATCTTGCAGTCAGATGTGGATAAAACAGAAATATGATACCAGGAACATTAAGCTAGTGTTTCAGAAAACAGTTTTCATGGAACAGTGAGCTAAGCATATGATTTTTAAAAGGAGGGTTTCCAGATGAACTGTTAATTCCATTTTTAATTTCTTTGAGGTTCCCTCGGGGACTGAATGATGGTGTTTTTTTTTCTTTTTTTTTATTTCTACAGGAAATGGAGTTTCTTCCTCCTTGATCTAGGGGAGATGAGCACTACCATTAAAATCACCCTGTCATTTATGGTCCACATGAGAGCAGAAATTGGAGTTTTTCAATACAAAAGGGGACATTTCCTTGGATCTAACCCTTTGCTCCCTTTTTCTCCCTGGGTCAAGGAAGAAAATGAATAGTAGGTAATCTTTTATTATTATTATTATTTTTTAAAGTTTATTGTATTTTTTGAGAGAGAGAGAGAGAGAGGGAACACAAGAGGGGGAGGGGCAGACAGAGAGAGGGAGACAAAGAATCTGAAGCAGACTCCAGGCTCTGAGCTGTCAGCATAGACGCCGAAGCAGGGCTTGAACTCAGTAATCGTGAGATCATGACCTGTGCTGAAGTCAGATGCTTAACCTCCTGAGCCACTCAGGGGCCTCACAGGTAATCTTGAAACATCTTTTTCTATCCCCCTCACCTGCTCAGTTTCAGAGAAACTTCCTCTACCTGCCTAATTCCTTCTCATGCTCCTACCTCTCTTTACTTTTCCTGGTTGCTCATTTGTGCACAATCGTCCCCTTCCCTCTGCAGACAGAGCCTTTTGTTTACACCTCCATCTTGACACCTCCTGCCATCTGAGCTTCATAAGACTCCACTGTCCGCACTTCTGTGAGTTCTTTAAGACAAGGATTCTCCAAGTGGTCCCTGTACATGCAGCCTCAGCCTCACTTGGGAAATTTGTTGGAAATGTAAATTCCCGCCATTCTCACTTCTCAAACCAACTCCCAGTCAGACCTCCTGAGTCAGAAACTCGGGGGGGGGGGGGAGGGTCCAGCAAACTGGGTTTTAGGAAGCCCCCAGGAGATTTGAAAGCCTGCTAAAGTTTGAGGACCACTGCTTTAGGGGTAGAACTAGGGAACTATTAGCCCCTGGCAGAATACCTACATTCCCCTCCACTCCCCCCCCCGCACAGTATGCCTTCAATAAATGTTTTGTTAAAGGTAATTATTTAATGCTACAACCCTTATCATGCCGGCGCTTATAATCTACAGTGGAGAAGACGATAATGTGAAGAGGAGAAATGAGCCAGCTGCGTGGAACAGGCCCACTCCCCACATCTTAAACCATACTGCATCTTAAACCAGCATAAAATGCTTTGAAAGATCATTCCAGATAACGGCAGGTGTTCATTCCAAATCAGTTGATAACTGCTTTGGTTCTGACACTTCCCTGGAATGTTTATCGCCAGCAATTCTTTATTATTAAGGGTGAAGTATTCTGAGACTTCTGTCTTCATGGAAGCTGTCTGGCCGACTGAGGCTGGAGGCGATGGCATCCTAGAGCCCGGGCAGGGGAGGCAGGCAACAACAGTATAGACCCAATTATTATTGTATGGATCCAATATAAAGCAGGTCAGAATCTTGTTCCCAGGAACACAAAAACTACCTAGAATAAGAGCCTGAAATACCATAGCTGTCCCAGAAGCTATTATTATTTTCCTCCAATATCAACACTGCAAAGCATTTCACTTACCTTCTTCCCTTCCTCATGAAAGACTTGTAGCTTCAAAACAAAAGGTAACAAACAGTCCCCAACCCAGAGCCTCTATATTGCGGGTTTCCCCTCAACGTACCATGTCTCTATATATTTATTTTTTTCACACAAGCAGATGTTAATCACACAAAGAGAATGCTGTCTTGCCAGAGCATTTTTTTTCTCCTTACTGCTTTTTCCCCCCATTTAATTCCTTCCTTCCGTTCAGTTGCATTTTATTTCTTTAAGAGGGTCAGTGTATTTTAATCACAATATACACTGGCTTGCTAGAGCTATAGATGAAAGAACTCAAAGCTCAGCCACTCAGCTCATTTAGATGTGAACTACCAAGTTCAGTGAGAGAAGCAAAGGGTAAAATGAAATTACACAGCGTTTTGGCTGATTTCCCATTTCTGGGTATAGAAAGGCATGGGATGGCCTTTGATGCCCTGGATTCTGCAACAACGATGCCCTGGAAGGAGTTCATATAATATTAATAGCACATTATTGAGGGAGATAAATTTAAAACCCAAATTTTAAAAAGAAAACTGTCTTGGCAAGGAAAGATGATCAAAAGTCCTTTCTCTTTTCTTTCAGAATAACGACCATTGCCAAATAATAACTAGCATTTGTACAGTGCTTTACAGTTTATCAAGTGCTTCTACATCCATTTAAGTCAGTTAGCCAGCATGGTCATTACTAACAGGTGAGAATTATACAGAGCTTACGATATGCCAGGCATTGTGCCAAACACCTAACATGGATTACGTAACTTAGTATTCATAATGACCCTCATGTAGCCCTCATTTTGTGTAAACTAAGACTTAGGTTAAGTAACTTGCACTGGGTCATACAGCCAGTAAGTGGTAAATCAAAGAAGTAAACCCAAGCACTCTGATACTACTAGTATTAACAGCACCGTCTCATGGGAACGAAATTTAGGCTCAGCCAAGTTAGGTGATCTGCCCAGGGTCACCAGCAGTAAGTAGCAAAGCCTGAAGTAAGAACCCATGTGTCCTGATACCCAGTTCTGGGAAAGACCCTGAAACCTCTTCCTTGTGGCTAGCCAAGCTCTCCTTCCAGAATTAACACAGAAAAAGCAAAAAGAGGCAAAATTGTGAAGAGAGTAAGTGCTACTGAACACAAAAACATAAAAAGAAGCAAAGCAATAGTCAGTGAGGAGGTGGGGGCTCAGAGTGGAGCGTGAGACTACGTACAGGGAATGGGACCTTCCGTACTTGCTAAATCCAGAAAGGCCACATTGTCCTGGGGAACAAAGCCGGCCCAAGCTAGCTTCCCATGCCAAGGAATGCCATTGCAGACATCCCCTTCACAGCAATGTGTCCTGTGGCAGGGTGTAAGAATAACCAGACATTTGCATGGCTCCCCTGACCTCTTGGAGTATGGGCTTTTTGAGGGCAGGGTCTCTGCCTCCAGCTGCAGGGCCTTGCACAGTGCCTGGCCCATCTGGAGGTCCCAGAGAGTTATACTGAATAAAACACCGCAGAAGGTAGCTACTCTTGTCAGCAAGACATGATGCTTTCACTTCTCTGCCTCGGTTTTTCATCTGTAATTGGGGACAATAATAGCATCCCCCCTTTACATGACTGTCCTAAAGATGGCATATGTACGTCTATAAGGCATAGAGCACATTGTCTGGCCCCAGGTGGGTGCTCCATGACTGATGGCTGTTGCTGTTAAAGTTAATACTGGCGTCAAATGAAGTCGTGTCACTATCCACTATAATTAGGTAGACTGTCTAGCCCAGTTTACTCATTGTACAGATGAGGAACTGAGGCCCAGAGAGAGATAAGTGCTTATTCAAAGACACTCTGTTTAGCAAGGAAGGAAACAGAAAAACGAGTCTGCCTACCACCTCCGGGTGCAATGTCTGTTTCCACCAAAACGTGCCTTACTGACACAAGGGGTAGAGTTTAAGTAGAAACGTGCAGCCTCCTACCCTGGTCCAGGGTGCAAGGGGGACGGACAGAGGGTTAAAAGACTTGATTCAGAATCAAAGCCAAAAAACTTTCATTAAGAACCTATTACACACTAGATATTTTCACAAATACTATCTCATTTGATGCTCAGCATAAGACTACAAGATGCAGGCATTATTATTAAGTCCATTTTGCAGCTAAGGAAACCGAGGCCTGCAGATACTAAATTAAAAAGCTACCCAGTCAACCATCTAGAAGTGCTGGAACAAGAATTCCAATCCAGATCTAGCTCACTCCAAAGCTCAGAATCTTTCACTAAGAACTCCTATACCTGGAGACAAAAAAAGCCAATTCTAAAGTGCCAGAGAAAACCACTATTCTTTTTGCTCCCAGCACAAGTAGAGTTGGAAGTTCAGGAAGCCAGAGAAAGTATTACGGAGTCATCACATCCATAAAGTGGCCTCAGCAGCACAGGTAAGACTCCTGATTCCAAGCTTATCTGCAGTCTGGCCTCCCACCTGCCGCACACCTGCCACCATCACCAGCCACATGCATCTAGTCCAACTGCCTTTTACCAGGACGATTGCCTGTCTCCTCCCTGGTCTCTCTGTTTTACTCTCCACCCACATAATATAGAGTATTCTCCACATGGCGGCCAGAGTGATCTTTTCAAAACATACCTCAAGTGATACTTCTCCTGCTTAAGCCTGCCAGTAGTCTCCCACACTCTTAGAATAAATTGTGAACTCTGTATCATGGTCATTCGAGGTCCTACAAGGTTTGACCTCTACCTGTCTCTCCAACTTTATTTGCTGCCTTTGTCTCCCTGTGCTTGACGCTTGGACAACTAACCTTCCTTCTGATCATCAAAGGCACCTTGCTCTCTCCTATCTCAGGGTGCCAGGTGCTCCACGGCTTGCAGTGCTCCTTCCCCAACTTGTTCACCTGGGTACCACTTCTCGTCATTTAGGTCACAGCACAAATGTCCCTTCCACAGAGACTTCTGCCCCAATCATTGTAATAGCAGCCTCCACCCAGTCACTCCCCATGACATCACCTCTTTCGTTTTCCTCATAGTGTTTCTCACTAACTAACAGCATCTTGTCTCTTTGTCTGCTTATTTATTCTCTGCCTCTGTCTGGTCAGCAGGCAGTAAGCACCTAGAGTTGTAAGTTTTATGAATAAATGGATGCAAAAAAGAGATTATAACAGTAGCTGCCTCCACGGAGGAAGAGGAACAGAGGTGCTCATTATCATCACATAATTATGGCTGGGGGAGATGAGCACTACTCTCTACAGAGAGAAGAGAGACTTTCTTCCCTCTGTCTTGCAAATGGGTGGTGATGGGGGAGGGTGCTATTTTTAATAGTGTTTAGGAGAGACACAGAGCAGGGAGGAAGCCATCGACTGTCTACCCTTGGTGATAGTTACCCTGACAGCAGCTGCTATGGATACATTTCCTGAATACTAAACTGGGTTCATACAGGGCTTCGGATCCCAAATTTGACAAGAGTCATACTCAGGCCCTGAACCATCAATCTGACATTGCTCAAGCAGTTCCCTAGGGCAAAACAGCACCTGTGGAACCTTGGGTTGATGGGAGGGTGTTGAAACCAACAGCTGAGTGCATGCACACACTTTGCTACAAGGTGGGAGGTGATCTGTACCAAAGAGAGAGTTTTCATGAAGCCTACCCCTCAGCCTCCTTCCCACCCTACACTTACTGTTATTTTTGTAGGCTTTTACTGTTCAGTATGGATTGAATCTTAAAATAGTTCTGAAATCAAAGTAGCTAACATAAAGGATAATAGAAACAGGAACAACTCCTTTTATAGCACTACTAAGTCACTGCTCACTGGTTATGCTTTCAGCCACAAAGAAAGGTTAAATACTTTTCAGGGAAAAATGGTTACTCAGGTATCAGGGGAGAGAGCCAATGACCAAGAGCTTCCATTTATGGAAGGCCTGCTATGGACGAGGCATTTGAAAGGCATGATCTCTAATTTAATAGGGATCCCTGCAAAAGAAGTAGTGTATCCCCATTTTACAGATGAACAAAGAGAGCCTCAGAGAGGCTAATAAATTTCCCCATGCCTAATAGCTTGGAAGTTGCAGAGCCAAGATTTTCAATCCAGGTATGTGTGGCCCCGGGGCCCATTTATTTTCTACCATGCCTCCCTGTCTTGGTCCATTCAGGTTGCTATAGCAAAACGCCACACAGGTAGGTGAGACACCACAAATTTGTGGCTCACAGTTCTTGAGGCTGGAAGTCCAAGATCAGGGTGCCAGCATAGCCGAGTCAGGGCCACAGCCTTCTCATTGTATCCTCACATAGCAGAAACTCTGGAGTTGCCTTTATGAGGCACCAATCCTATTCATGGGGTGGAACTTTTACTTAAGCATCTCCAAAAGGCCCCACCTACTATAATACCATCACCTTGAGGATTGGGATTCCAACACATGATTGGGGGCGGGGCGGGATACAAACACTCAGATGGTAGTACCCACTAAACTTCTAAGGGCTCAGAGTTTGAACTCACAGCCTCTGTATGAGCCTATAAAACCCCAAGCCATGGCCAAATTAAAGAATGTAGCAGTTAGGGAACCGTGCTCTTTGTCTGAACGAGGTACCTTCACGGCTTTTTCTATTCTCGGTTCACAGCCAAGCTTCTCCCCCCAGAGCAGTACTTTACCAAAAATAACTCCATGACAGGCTAAAATGGAAAAAGGAGCACAGATAAAATGTGGCAAGTTGCCCAAAGGGAATTTCCTCCTGGACTCACACTCTCCAAGGCAGTGGATTTGCCTTCAGGTAAAATACAGACATGTATAGTAAAAGGGGAGGGGGGGGGGAAGAGGGGAGGTATCCAGGGTGGGAGGCTTGCTAGGAGGCCTGCTTTGTTGCACCAAACAGGCCCAAGGTAAGCATCACCAGCTCTTGAAGGAGACCAGTTTTTGCAAGGCATTTCTCTCTAAGTCAACCAGAAAGTATTAATTCTCTTGACAATCTGTGTAGGAGAAAAATGAAAATGCCTGCAAGGCCATCAGAGCAGTGGCTGTCCTGAGTCCTGGCCAGGACACCCTGCCTGTCATATGAGCTCATTCACTCATTTGTGCATTCATTCAGCAAATGGTTCCTGAATGCCTACTATGTGCAAGGCATCTAATAAATACTGAGGACAAGGAAGAACATAATTTGCAACCTCTTTCCTCAGAGAGTTCATTCCAGTAAGGAAGACAGACAAGCACACACATGGTTAAATATAGCTGGATAAACTGTAGAAAGAAGGATATTGGAGGAACAGTTGAACAAAGAAGAAAACAACCATCTCTGTGGGGAGAGAAGATTTCCCGAGCCGGGTTTTAAATACCAAGTAGGTCTCCATCAGGGGTGTGAGAAGCAGGAGGATATCCCTGGGTATGCGAAGGCAGGGAAATCAGGAACAGGGTGGATTCCAGGGTGAAAATGACTCACGGTGAAAAGATTTGGGGTGGGAATAGGGGAAGGCCACATGCATCAGTGTTTTTCTACCCATTTTCCTTGTCACCCAGTGCTGCACTGAAAAGGACATACATGGAAAGGGAAATTCTCACCAGGCCACAGACAGACATCCTGCAATCCCCAATCCACTAGGTAGAATTTCCTCATCCTTGGATTCCTGACCATGTGTATGACTGACTGAATCTTGGGGAGGCATTTGCCTAATGAGATGCTCCACTTCACCACAGCTTCATCAGAGAGAAAAGAGAAGTGTCACAGTGAATCTGAATCCCAAACAAAGCCATTGGAAGTAGGAGGGAAAAGTGGAGATTGAAGAATGATACAATCTATGGCCACATCAGGCACAGCTCTGAGCTCTTCTAAGTACCATCTAAGTACCTTACAAACATGTATGAAATCTTTGCCACTGTAAAGTGGGGAGAATGATGCTAATTGCACACAGTTATCATTAAAATCACACAAGACTGATCATGTTCATGCCTATTACAGTGTCTGACACATAGCATTTCTTTGTTATACACGTTAGTCTCCCTTCCCTTCTCCTTAATTAAACCATCAACCACCGTTCATGACAATTACCATCCAAGATAATGTTGTCAACTTCTCCTATTATTCTTAATATGACCCATAACATATGTGTACTATGTTACAGTTTTAGTATTTTTTAAAGTTTATTTATTTATTTCGAGAGAGAGAGAACATGTGTGAGCAGGGGGATGCAGAAAGAGAGAGGGCGGGGGCGGGGGGGGTGGGGAGAGAATCCCAAGCAGTCTCCACATTGTCAGCACACAGCTCAATACTAAGTGTTTCTCTTGTTTTCTTCACAGACCATGAGATCATGACCTGAGCCAAGGTCACGAGTTGGACACTTAACCAACTGAACCACCCAGGCACCTTGTTTTAAAAGCACCTTAACGTCTGTTAGCGGGTACAGTGATCTCAGTAACCTTCCCAGTTAGACTGAAGTAGTTATGGCAGTGATGCAGGTAAGGAAAACAAGTGACTGCCGAAATGAACAGTCATCAAATGGAAGATGATAAGGGCCCAGACTTATCTTTTGTCTACACACCCAGTTCCTTTTGACTACAGAGCACAGCCTCTCCAAGTACTCTTCTAGAAAGACCAGAGACATTAGAACAAAGCCCACCTTAATAAATGTGACATTAGTAGCAATCCCTTATGGCTTATGTTAACCTTCTTCCTAGGCACGGTGAGTGCCTTTGTCAGGCTCTGTGGTCCATGTGGAGATTCTTAGGACAGAGACCAGGTCTTATTCATGCCTGTAGCAACAAGTGCTACCATCATTCCTGTCCTATAAGACAAGCTCAGTGCATGTTTGCTGGATGTGTGGATGGATTTTGTAGGCACTTAATGATTTATATAGTACTTCTACATTCTTCATCTCATTATTAGATTTTCCAAAAAGCCCTGCAACATGAAGGAAAGCTGATACTATTATTTTCATTTAACTGATGATGATATGCAGGTCACACCAAAGCTGCTGTTATTTTCTTTCTTTTAAAAATTATAATGGACTCATACTCCCTCCTGGAGCAGAACTCGGTTGAATTCCACACACCGCGATTGGCCCTGGCATGCAAGTCTGCTTAAAAGCCAAGATAGATGCTGTTTTGTTATCTTTCATATCTTATAAAATACATCAAATTCTGAAAAACTCTGTGATAATTAGACCAGAAAGAAAAAAAAAAAGGGTGCGGGGGTGGGGGGAGCTGAAGCTGAAACATTCGAACTGGAATAATTGTTAACATTCCTAGTCTTTCCTCTTCTCACCTCCTTTTGGTCTCTATTGTCTATAGGGTGAGATATTCATCTTCCTCCACAAAGAGAATCCACTTCCTACAGAATAGAACTGTCAGGATGTGGGAGGCTTGCTCTCTTGTGTTAACCCTTCCTGTCTGGCTGTATAGCACACAGCTTTTCCTGAGTGGCCTCTACCACCAGTCTCCCCTCGGAGGGCTTTTCCCAAAAGTTGGGTCTGATGATGCCGCTCTCCTACACCAGGACCACTGAACTTCCCCAATAAGTACAGTAAAACCTTGGTTTGGGAGCGTAATTCGTTCCTGATACGTGTTTACAATCCAAAGCACTCATATATCAAAGCACATTTCAAGAACCATTGGCTCAGTTGTGATTATGTGACATTCGGCATCATGTACTACTCATAGTACAAGACGTTGCTTGTTTATCAAGTTAAAATTTATTAGAAATGTTTCCCGCTCTTGAAGAACACTCACAGAACAAGTTACTCATAATCCGAGGTTTTACTTTCCTGCACACGCTGCCTAAACTGGTTCTCAGAGTATCCAAATTCTGTATCCTACTTGCATTTGCAGCCTAATCTCCCAAATTTCCTCTCCATGTGCCTTGCAGTCACCAGACTAGAATAGTTAATGATCCCTTAAACAACTTGTCTGCATTCCCCCACACCATCCCTATTCCATCACCACTACCAAGGATGAAGGCTCCAGTTCTAAAAATTCTGCCTATCCCTAAAGGATTTTCCTTGAAACCTTGTTAGATAGTTTCCCCTAGCAATTCATTCAACAACTATTTAATAAGAAACTCCTTAAAGCCCAACAAACCCTATTTTAAAGAAGCTTAATATCCACTGAGAAAAAGAGACCCAGCTAAGAGAAACTCAAAACAGTGAGAGTGCTATAATGATGTCATTGCAAAATAAGGGGTGGGCCACTGGAGGCAATAGAGAAGGGTCCATCATGATCCTCACTGGGACTGTAATCTGGCAGAGAGTGAGGAGGAGGAAAACAGCACCAGACTGAGCTTGAAACAGACAGAAGTCTTGGATCATGTAGTTCTTCACTCATTTATTCATTTGTTCACTCAACACACATTTATCAACCCTGAATATGTGCACAACACTGTACTATGAGTGTACAAATGAATGTTATGTGGTTCTTACCTTCAAGAGTTTACATTCGGGTAGGAGAGACAGAGATATATACACAAGGCTCTACTACAGATGAGAAGCACTGTACCAAGGGCGAGGGAACAAGAGGCTTGCAAATGGCTCTACCTAGCAGAGACCAGGTAAGCTCCAGGACAGTGTGATATTTGTCAGGGCTCTAGAAGGGAGTAGGAGTTTAGTGGATGGAGAAGGGAAAAAGAAGAGGAGGGGAGGCAGAAAGAGTGGGAGAAAGAATATTGTATCAGTCAGGAGAAAACAACTACCTCAATTATTTTAACATAGAGACCTTAACATTATACGAGATGTTTAGTTATGCAATTATTAACTAAGTGACTGAAAGATAAAAGGAACTCTAAGGCATGATGAAGGTAGCAGTTGCAAGAAGCAGCTACCACCCCTGTAGGAAGAAAACAAGGGAAACACTTAGAAACATAGAGGAGAAAGTCCATTGGTGGATGGTGGTTGAAAACTCAGATCTCCAGGGAAGGGTACTACTTATTTGAGTCTGGGGTCTCTGAGCTTGGGAGAGGGAGCCCGTGAGCTAGCCCTGTCTTCTGAAGACAGGCACAGGCCAACTGGGGCTATGGTCTCCTAACTGAGGCAGGACCTAGAGGGGGGTCTGCAAGTGTTGGGAACTGCACAGCCTCGATTCAGCCACTACTATGGGAAGAAATTGCAGCTGCCCAGATTCCTAGACACTAGGTCGGTGGTTCAAATCCAAGGATGGTTTGGCCCTCCAGGGTATATCTGTCAATATCTGGATATATTCTTAATAGTCACAACTGCAGGGCTTGCTGCTGAATTTAGCAGATGGGAGACAGGGGTCCTGCTAAACATTGTGCAGTGCATAAAACAGCACCCTCAAAACAAAGAATTACCAAGTCCAAAAGCAATAGTGCCAGAGTTGAGAAGCCCATTCTAGCTTAACACTGAGAGGAACAGGAAGCAAACAGGAAGAAGCAAGTCTCATCTTCTCCATCCAGCCATGGCATCTTCTGCTAGCACCCCCTATCGGCAGAGCCCAAGAGGAAGCCGGCAGACAAAGCAGAAACAGGGATTTGTCCCAGCCCCAGCATCACAAAGTCAAGTACAGAAGGGTAGGTTTGTAGCTGAACGCCAATAAATTAACAACTGGCATGACCATTGCAGGCCAGATTCTCAGAAGAAGCAAAGCCCTAACAGCGGATGTAGGAACGGCATTAGAGCAACACCTAGCACGTTGTTGTCACTCAGCGAAGAGTGGGGTGCAGCAAACATTTATTCAGTGAATGACTTCTTGATGAAAGATTTCCAAACAGTATACAATGAGCACATTGAAAGCACAATGCCTCCTCATGTGAAATTTCTTCTATCTATGATCTTAGTCATTTGCTTTCTGTTTGTCTGTTGTCCTATGAAGAATAGAGTACTTCTTGAAATTCAGTTCTAGAGTGTGTCAAAAGTGTTACCTATTTTGTCTCATAACTATGTTTTTGACACAAATGAGATCATTTGACTTCCACTCATTCATAGTATCTTGGATATTTTTGCATTATAGTAATAAGGTTTATTTAGTGCTAGTTATACCGGATAGTGTACTTTACCACTCTTGTTTCATTTTACCTGCCACCTTCTTACCTAGTTTTGGATGAGAAAACTGAAGAATAGAGAGGTGAAGTGATTTGTCCCAAGTGACACCTTAAGTGCATGAGCAAAATTAGAACCCATACAGGTGGTAGAAAAGTGGTTTGTACTTGAATTGCTTTGAGGTGGCTGATTTACTGGGTCACTTAGCCCTTCCCAATCTGGGCATGTTTCCTCCCATACTTTCTGTCCCCACTCGCTTGCAGCATCAGTGGAGCAATTCGGGGTGTTAGTTTTCCAGCAAAGAATGTCATCTAGTGAGAAACACAGAAGAGTTTATGGATAGGCTCAGGGTACCCAGTGTCATACAGACAGGGCAGGGGACCCAGTCTTGAGAAGTCAGGGAAGTCATATCTGATGAGATATGAAAAAAAGGAAGGAGAGGACAGGCTACACAGGAAGGAAGAGAATGTGCAAAGTGTACAGGTAAGAAACACCCTGATACATTAAGGGTCTGCAAGCAGACTATGAAAGAAGTTTAGGGGAGAAGAAAGCAATATGGTGGAAGGACACTGGAGTGACAGGTAAGAGCCAGCACAACAAGGAATCTGTACGTTATGCAAAGAAATTTGGAGTTTATAATGGTCTAGCTAATTATGTAAACACACCATTTATCTTCTTTGAGTTTCGGTCTCCACTGTGTAAAACAGTAACAGCATCTGTTCTGCCTACCAAACGGGGTCTGATTTGTTCAAATAAAACACATACACGCATGCACGCGCGCACACACATGCGCACACACACACACATCACATGGAGATTTGCTTAGGAAACCGTCACACATTATCACTACAGCATCTCAAGTCAGCTTCAGAAAATAGAAGCAGCAGCCTTCTCTTTCCTCCCATTTCCCTCAACCCCTGTGGAGGAAAAAGCCCCCTCTGGAAAAAGAAAGACTCTCCTTAGTCCTTTGCCAAAGCTTTCTCAAGCAATAATCCATAATGCAATCTTCATTGAAATTGTATTTCAGCCCCCCTCTGCTAAAAATATAAATACATGTGACTTCAGCCTCCGACTGGCCTTTGTGCCTTCCTGCCCCTGGTGTGCGCCTTCCTAAGTGGCTGTCCTCGCCGTGGGCGCCAGCCTGTGTGATAACATTATAATTTTGTGTATATTGTGCTCTCGGAGGCCATGCTGAGGCCAGCATGAGGAAATGGCAATTGACAGCAGGCCCAGACTTTGTGAAGATCTGTGGCTCCCTTCTCTGTGGGTTCGTTTGGCTCAAGTCACTGTATTTGGGTGGCTGATCCCAAAAAGCCATGGGCACAGGGACCAGCACTCCCCTTGTTTGAGTACCTTAAAAAATGAGGCAAATTGAAATCGAGGTGTCCCAGGACAGAGGATGGCTTGAGGGAAATGGTAGGCAAGAGACACAGAACTCAGTGATCTGCACCACATGTAAGAACTCCGAGCTGCTGGAATCCAGAACCAAATCCAGCAGGGCCTTAAAATCACCAGGGTTAATGGTTTGCATCATCTTCTTACCCCTGATCTTTCTACTGCATTACAATATCTCCCTAAACTGATAATTAATGCAACCATTTGAGAAATATTTATTAAATGCCCACTCTGAGCTAACACTTGTAGGCACTGGGGATACAGTGATGAACAAGGCACAATTTATCACGCATAGATCTTACACTGGGGAAGGAGTGAATTTGCCATTAGTGCACAATTTCTCAACTGATTAAGAGGAGTTGCAAAGGGACAACAGCCCCACAAGGGGTTAAATGAAAAGCCTTATTCTGCCTGTCCTACTGACTCTAATGCCAGTATTCAAAAAGGTTCCACCTCCATCTCTTTTTGATTTTACTTATTCTCTTCATTTGCATGGAGGAAGGAAAGCCAAAGCCTCTTACCAATTACCCCATGCACTGAGCCACAGACCCAAACAGAGCTCAGATTATCTATTTAATTCTCTAGCCTGCAAGGGGGCATTTACCCATTGTCTGAGTCTTAGCCAAACGTAATGGATTAGTTCAGAGCCTGGGGGGAAAGTCGTGAATACTGTGTTTAGAAGGAAAGCTATACAGAGCAGAGATATAAATTCAAAGGATGAATTTATAAAAGAAAAAAGTCGCATAAGTTTACAGGCAACCCCTGTGAGCTCCAGGGGCCAGGCCAGATGGTCCATAGTGGCAATTCCATGCACACCTCACACAATCCCCTGCACTCTGCCAGAGGCTGCCCCACCCTCAAGCTCACCCCAGATGAGAGCCATCTATCACCAGGAGGATAAGGGGAGACTCAAGGGTAGGAAGACGGCAAGTCAGGCTATACTGGGATGGAGGAAGAAATCTTCAGTTGTGTTTCCTTAGAAACCCCCACAAGCTGAGACTGGGAAAGTAGTCTCACAGTCAGACAGGAGTAGTTCTGATTTCTTCATCAAAAATCACATCCCGAAAGAAGGAAGAAGACATCCTCAAGCAGCTTAATCTTTCAGGCCAGACCTCGAGTAAGCAGCCTCCTATAGAGGCCCAAAGAAGCCGGGTCTGGGTCTGGAAGCAGTGGAGCCACAGGCAGTGCAAAGCAAATCTGTAAATGTGTGAGTGAGAAGCCCTGACAATTAATGAGGGAGCAAAAATACTCTGACGGAATATTCACATGGAATGAGAGTTCCCATAGAAACCCCTTGGTGAAGAACTAAAAAATAATCACATGACCTTTAGTTTAAACTGGGAACAAATCTGATTGAATCTAATTCTGAAAACGTGCCAAGCTCTGGCCCTTACTAGGAAGCTCCAGCTCTGCAACCAAAACTGATTCTCCACTAAGTGATAGCTCTGTGACTTAAGGCAAGTTACTCAACCACCCTGAGCTAGATCTGTGGAAGGAAGATAATAGTCCTTCCCTCAGGGGAGTGGGAAGAATTAAGTGAGATAATACACAGAAAACACTCCAGACAAGTGTCTGGCTCATTCTAAGGACCCATTCAAGTCAACAGATAAGAATGAGCCAGGACACACATGCACATCCTGGCAGGGATCCCATAGATGTCACTTTGACCAAAAGAAGCCAGAGACAAAGAAGATACACTGTACAGTTTCATTTATATGAAGTTCGAGAAGAGGCAGGACTACCTGGTGATCAGAATAGTGGAGCCCTTTGGGGGTGCTGACTAGGAAGGGGCATGGGTAAGGCTATTGGGGTGCCAGAAGTGTAGTCTGTGTTGACATGTCGGTTATAGGAGTGCACGCTCCACAGAAACTGGCTGTGCTATGCACTTAACAGTCATGCTCTTTAAGCACTCTACTGTTTTTAGGACATGCTTAAAAAAAAACTTTTTTTAAAGAAAATGCGAATACATCTGCAGAGTGACTAACACAATGTCTGGCCCAGAGGAAGTATTCGATAGTGTTAATCTCACCTGGAAAATGAGTCAAAAGAGAGCATCGCCATAATCATCATCACCAGTAGCAGCAACATGACAGAGCCTATGGATCATTACCATATGTGACAGCAGCTGCAGGGAGTGAAGAAAACTGGTTTGAATTTAGGGCGTGTGTTGGCTGATACGTTCTATAGGGCATTGTATCTAGAGGGTGATTATTACACTTCTGATTCTTTCAAGCAGGACCCAGGCCAAGTCTTCCTGTGAGCTAGGCAGGAAAGTCTCTTCTATCACTGTTGCTCAGCTGAGGGTGGTGAAGGCGCAGCAGGGTGAGGTCATTTGTCCATGAATACAGCTGGTGAAGGCAGAGTCAAGAATAGAAGGCAAGTCTTAACACCCTAAAATATTTCAATCTGTTTCAAGAATTTCTTTCAAACTACTTAGAGATTCATTCCCTAGTCCTGAAAGGAGACATAAAAACAGGTTCTTTTTTTATATCTTGAAGGAGTTCTTCCACAGGGAAAGAGACCTTCCAATTATGAATGAACAAAACTAAGTTTAATTGCCACCTGCAGTCTCTGTGACATCCAGTAGCCATAGAAACAGGTGAGTCTGTGGTCTGAGGCATGGCCAGTGTCACAGTTCCTACCGCCCCAGTCAGGTGCAGCAGCAGGTAGGGTCATGGGGGCAGGAGTGGTCGTAGGAGTCATCTCTGGTCCCTGAAGAACTTTGGAAGGGGAAGGACTTGGTTCTAAGAACAAAAAAGGATAGTTCTCTGTGACTTCTGGCTGCTCTGGACGAAACAACATTGTGGGACCTCCTACACTGTACATTGTTTAAAGGAGGTCAGAGTACACAGCAGTCCAAACAGAGGAAGATACTGTACTTATGAGACTGTTGTTCTAATGGAAGAGATAGATAATAAGTAAAAACATAATGAGATGGGATGAGATGGTAAAATTAAGTGGAATAAATAAAAATGGAGCAGGTTAAGGGTGGAGAGTGATCATAAGGGCTAAGTATATAGGGCATTCAGAAAAAAATCTCTCCAACAAGCTGATATTCAAACAGTAACCTTTCATACGGTCAACTTGGGCAGAGTTACAGTTCCTATGGGAAGCAACCAGATGTACATGAATTGGGCCTCATAGAAAAAGTTTTCCTCTCACCCTCTCTAACTATATCACTGAAAATTAATCATGCTCTATCACCTAAGCATACAACTTATGCCTAAATCCAAATCACTGGGCTATGAAAAAGTTATATCACTTTGTTATGGCATAGGTGCTACAGGCTTCAGATAATTTAGGGCACAGTTATCTGACTAAATGGAGAATGCCTCTTTATAAAAGGGTATATGCTTGGAGTGCCTACCAATACTAGCCTAGTACTTTTTCTGTCATGTCACTAATATATGCAGAGAGACTGAGAAACAAAGGACATGACAGCTTCTACCTTTGAAAAAAGTTACAACTGGATAGATAGACTAGTCACATGCATAACTACAACAGTACAACATAGGAAGTGCTGGTAACTGTAGTGTATCAAAAGTGCCGACCTAATGTAGGGTATATCCACAATCCTAAGCCAAGCAATCCAAAGAATGCATAAGGGTTGTACATTGCCCAAGTACAAAAGACTTATAATCTAGGAAAGAAGATGGGATGCAAGCTAGAAACAAGATTTACCACCAAAAGTAGTATCATAGTGCTCAATGAGTTTCAAAGAATTAAGTACTTAAGAGACATTTACTGAATGCCAACCACATGCCAAGAACTTAATAAGTACAGTGATAAAGAGGTCAAGGCCCCTGCCTTAGGGAGTTCAGGTCCAATAGAAGGGGAAAGGTTTGTAAAGAGACATTCACAATGTACAGTCATGAACATATATGAGAGAAGACTGGGAACAGGAATAAAGGAGTTTTGTTTCTGGGCGTTAGCAATGTGTGAAGGCATAGAAGACCTTACCTTGCATTTGAAACAATAGAAGCAGTTTTATTCAGAATCACAGAAGTTTAGAAAACTTTAGAAAACTGTGGTAGAGCTAGAGTACAGAGTAACTAATGGGGAATTGGAAGAGAGGGAGTAATAAAAGTTAACATTTACTGAATACTTATTGAATGCCAGACACTGTTCTTAATGTATATAAATATACATATATATACACATGTACATATATATATACACACGCACACATTCATTTCATCTTCTCAATTATTGTATGAGTAAATATTATCATCATCTCTATTGCACAGAAGAGAAAATGGGGAAGGTTAAGTAACTTGTTCAAGGTCACTCAGCTAGTAAGTAGTAAAGCTAGAATATGAACTCCAGAATTAGTACCTTAAGCACTATATAGTGACTGAGAATCTGGAGGCTAGGTTCAAGGCCGTTGAATTCATTTATTTGGCCACAAGGATCCATTTAATGCTTTTAAGCTGGGAAATGACACAATCAGGCTTACATTTTACAAATATTGGCCTGGCTGCAAAACGTAGAATCAGATTAAGGGGGTATAGAATCAAAAGCATGATGGCAAGTTGGAAGGCCTTACAATGGTGCAGGGAAGAAGGGCTGAGGATCCAAAGGTAAGAGGGATAACTTTATACCTCCTTCCATTCTGAATGCTAGCCTTGCTGGGTAGAATATTTTTGGTTGCAGGTTTTTTTCCTTTCAGCACTTTGAATACATCAAGCCACTTCCTTTTAGCTTGCAAAGTTTCTGCTGAAAATTCAGCTGATGGCTTTATGGAGTTTTCCCCTGTGTGTAACTATTTTCTTTTCTCTTGCTACCTTTAAAATTCTCTCCTTATCACCTGATACTAATACAACACTATATGTTATTTATACTTAAATTTTTAAAAAAGGACGTAGGATGCTTCAATGGGCACAGAGGGGCTGAGGAAGGCTATTTAAGGGGAACAGGTAATGTCACTTAGTGACAGACATGATGCAAGGCATGAGAGAGAGGGTGGTGTAAACGATGATCCTTCAAAGCTCAGATACAGCCTTGACAGGTAATTCCTGCCCTTAAAGTAAAGAGAAGAGAAGATAGTCTTATCATGGCAAAGAACAGAGTTATACAAGGCTGATGACATTCTTAAGTGTCTGAAACCAGGTGTGTGAATTCTAAAGACTGATGCTTAAACAGGCTGTCAGCCCCACGATGCTGTTTTCTTTCTTCTTTCTTCTTTCTCCTGCCCACCGCCCCTCTCTTTTTCTTTCTTTCAAATGAGTGCAACCATATTGTTTTACTAAATGTAAAATAACAAATGCACATGCAGAAAATTCAAGCAATACAGAAAGATACAAAAAGAATAAAAGTTGTCTGAAATCCAATCCCCGTTAACACCTTAGTTAAAGATTTTCCAGGCATCCATGCCCACACAGCACATGCATGAACACACATTCACATACTCACATGCATTGCAAGTCTGATTTTTATTTTGGAAACTAGCTTTTTTCACTTATACTATTATGGAAATATTTGAAGTCAGTGAATATGGAGCTAAGTCAACTTTTTCAATGGCTAAGGGGTATTTCATTGCCTGTATGTTCCATAGTCTATTATGAGTTCTAGTGATGGCCCAAATGACAAAAGAGGCAAATCCTTTCTCTCTAAAACATCAATAAAACTGGACAGATTTAACAAAATCAACCATTTAAAGCACTCTAAAAATTGACTAACAGCATTTAACAATCTGAGAAACATTTATACTTGAAAATATGCGTAACTTTGAGTCACAACAGTGGGAATCTCTTGCATTCTTATGTGGAACTGTCCCCATTCCTGTCACACCTCAGAATCAGTTGTTGTGGAAGTTCTAGGAGGGCAGGGTAAGCATCAAACATCAACGGCTTCTCTGCCAGGAAGAATGGGGCTCACTAGTTTTGAAGGGGTTAAAATTACCCATGCTCAGGGGTGTTTTCAATGCTAGCAATGACCTGAGAAACAGCCATCAGGGACAGTCAGTGGTTCCAAAAATCTGACATTGCAGTCATTGTTAAAAAGACTCTAGCATGAGTTTGTTTGGGCAAAGCAAATTTAGTCTGTGAACATTTATTAAGTCTTTGTTATATGCCTGGAATTGTAGGGTACTTTGCTTGTTAGATAACAACACATGGCAGAGTAGGCTTATGATTGGACATCAGTGCATATGTGCGTCCACCGTTACTATCGCAAGTGATGGCATAGCACCAGGTGGAGGCTTCATTTCTGTCATTTTTTTTATGAAGTGAAAATGGGACTCTGAAAAGGTAGATTTAGAATCTCAAGAACAATTTTACTCTCATTGCTGATGAATATGTAGTGAGAAAATTCACCCTTGTTCTTTCTGAAGAGTAATGATGATGATGACGACTACAACAACAACGATGACAATGACAACATTCATCATGGGCCTACCATGAAACCGAGTGTGTTTCTCAAAAGCCATATCTATCATCCAGTAGTCACTCAACTGTTGACTCAACAGAGTTCAGTTACAAAAAAATTCTAAGTTACCAAAGATGAGAAGAACTCCTTTTCTAAATTCCACACATCATATCCAATTTTAAAACGTTCCAACACACCTCAAAACAAAGGTGGGTGGAGATAACTTTAATTCCACTTAAGTTTTTTTCTGCATTTTGCAAAGTTGGCTTGGAAGATATGGAAATTAGCAGTGAATGTATGTCAGGGAAAATATATCAAACTAGCTGATAATATTTCCTTAAAATCACCTCCCTAATCAGAAGTAGAGGGGAGTACATCCATTCAGGATGAGGTCATTAAAGTGGGCCCTCATCCACTAAGACCATCATCTTTATAAAACCGGGAAATTTGGACATAGGGACACACACACACACACACACGGAGAAAGTCACGTAGAGACAAGGATTATACTACTATAGGCCAAGGAACTACCATAAGCTAGGAAAAATATGCAGAACACATTTTTCCTTAATGCTTGGAGAGGGAGCATGGCCCTGCCAACATCTTGATCTCAGACTACTAGCCTTCAGAACTGTGAGAGAATAAATTGTTATTGTCTAAGCCACCCTATTTGTGGTGCTTTGTTATGTCAGTCCTAGCAAAATGATACACACACACACATATTTACGTCACCTCTTTTTGCATCATTACTTCTCTGGTTCCTTTTCTCTCACCCAAATCTTCATGTACCTCTTCTCTAAGGATATGCCTCATATCTCTCATTTCCCTCTGTACTTTCTCTAGTCGGTGCCTAGTAATCCAATATCATGGCTTCAATAATACCATCTATATGAATAGTAAATTTATTTCTCTTATTTAATATTTTCATTTCTATTAAGTATTGTCAAAAAGTCCCTTCCAACAGGCATCTGAGAAAGTTATAGCATATTTCATCAATAGTTATGAAAGAATAATTTCCCTCTTGGGTTAATGTGGATACTTTACAGAAAGTCATGTTGAAAATTCTGGGCTTTGAAAATAATCAGATCCAAGTTCTAAATCTGCTTCAGTTTCTTCAACTATAAAATGGAAATTAAAAATAAGTTTAATAAACATTATTGTAAAGAGTGACTGAAATAATGTATTTCAAGGGTTCTTTAAGGTTTCTGGTTAATAGTAAGCACAGAAAATGACAGCTGTTATTAGTAGTGGAAGCTTTCTCATGTACTACAATCAGGTCAGCAAACTTTTCCATGAAGGGACAGATAGTAAATATTTAGGCTTTTCAGCCTAAACAGGTCCCTACCATATTTCCTTTTGTATTATTTGTATATTGGTTAAGATTCTCCAGAGAAACAGAACCAATAGAAAGAAGACAGAGAGAGAAAGAGGGAGAGAGAGAGAGATTATAAGGAACTGGCTCATGTAATTATGGAGACTTGAGAAGTCCCAAGATCTGTAGTTGGCAAGTTGGCGGCATAGGAAAGCCAGTGGTATAGTTGAATTCCAAGTTGATAAGTTAATGATGCATGTACCAGTTGTAGTCCAAGTTTAAAATCAAGAGAAGACTTATGCCTCAGCTTGAAGGCAATAAGGCAGAGAGCAAATTTTCCTGTACTCAACCTTTTTGTTCCATTCAGGTCTTCAACAGATTGGATAAGGCCCACCCATATGGAGGAGGGTGACCTGCTTTACTAATCTATTTATTTAAATGTTAAACTCATCCAAAAATACTTCCACAGATATTCAGAGACTAATGTCTCTGTTTAATGATGCCCCTGGATATGCACACTGCTCCAAATCAGTCTAGTCTCCTCTAGTAACAGAGATATTAGCTTTCCGTTTGCTCTACCATTGTAAAACCACCCCATAAGTTTTGTAGGGATAGTCTTTGCCCTTACAGGATTAGGAAACACCTGCCCTGTCCTAGTATTGCTGGGATTATAAAGGGAAAGTCTTCTTCATTCTGTAATTCAGTATTAAGAAACCCACTCACCTACTGATATAAATCATATTCACTAACATTAGTTTTATTAAAAATAAATAGTTTTTTAAAATGTAACATGTGGGGCACCTGGATGGCTCAGTTGTTTAAGCATCCGACTCTTCATACTGGCTCAGGTTGTAATCTCACCATTGTGAGATCAGTCCTTGCGTCAGGTGCACTGAGCACAGAGCCTGCTTGGGATTGGGATTCTCTCTCTCTCTTTCTTTGTGCATCTCCCACTCTTGCATGCTCTCTCTGTCTCTCTCAAAATATAAACATTTTTTAATGTAACAAGTTCTTTTCCCATATAAACTAATTTCAGAATTGATTATATATTATGTGGAGAAGAATTCCCAATAACTGGGACTTAAAATTCAGGCCTCTGAATTCTGGATCAAATACCTTTCAAAAGAACACTCTGTCTCCTATTCAAGTCTCTTATTTTGAATGATAATAACAACAAACAAAATGGGGGAAACAAAACAAAACAAAACAAGGGCTTCCTGATCTCTAAGTCCACCATCCAAGTACATGGAAAAGCTACCTGATATAAACCGCTTGAAACACAGTAACATCAGCTAAAAACAATGCCCTGTCTTTAATCCAATTTGATGCTCATTCCAACTGGCTGGAGCATGAATTCTAAGAAATCACTAGTTGTTCACAGCATGTACTAAGGTGAGCTCATGTTCTGGGGAAGGCCATGTTTTTCCTGGCTAGCAGATGTTTTGCTAGCTAACATTTAGAAATAAGTCAAAGTTTTTGTTTGTATTATGCATAATAGATCTCAAAGAATAAATGAAAAGCCTTTTACTCTAAGTCAGAATGCATTTTGCGTCTCTGAAGGCTACATTGGTTGAGTCTTTAAAAGCTCAGGCATGGGGACACAGAGAAGATAATGATATGAATGAGGCTGTGTCTATGGGAACAGTCAAAAAGATTGGTCATGTTTAGCGTGAAGAAGAACAGAGAGCACTCAAATCAGCCTGTTACACTAAGGAATGGAAAGGTTCCTTATTGCCTTCTCAGATGGATAAATCCTCTTATCCCATATTCTGAGAAAAAAACAAGTCTGTTATCTTTTCTACTCCATGGTTATAATGTAGGAGAAACCTGCTCATTTGATGAGAATTTCTACCTAATCACCATATTCCAGTTCTGGTCCAACTCATCAGTCTCAAAGTTAACCCATCATACTGGCTTGAAAAATGAGAGGGAACAAGGAAAAGAGAAGGATGGATCAAATGCCATGGGTTTATAATCTCATTATCTGCAGAGATCTGTGGTTTCCAGTTGTGTTGAGGAAACGCATAAATGAAACCCCAAGAGTATTTTCCTGACTTTATCTCCAGGGCCTGCAGTAAATACATGCGGGGCAAGCATCGTGCTGCCATACAATGTGGTGGTCACACAGAATGAATTCTTCTAGACTGAAACCCTACTGACAATTCAGGAGCCTGGAATGCTTTTCTAATTGGGCAACTGGCCTGGCTATAAGGTCTTGTTTCATGCTGCTTCCTGAGGCTTGCCACAGCCTTGTTGAAGAATTTGAATCTCTACTATACCGTCTCCCTATGCCAAGACTTCTTGCAAAGTGGTTTCATGCTGAAACTTCAATCTCCTGGAAGCTCGGACCAAGCCAGCTGTACCTCTCCCTTTCCCAGCTGGCAGTGTTGATAGTGCCTAGACTAGGCCATCCTCCAAGAGATGGGGGAAACTCTTGTATAGAAAGATAAGAGCTCTTGATAAAGAAGGACTTATATTTGATTTGGGCTTCCTTTTAAAACCCATGACTCTGGGCAAGTCATTCAAATTTTCTGAACCCAAGCTTGCTCATCTGTGAAGAATGGATAGAGTCACAGACCCTAAAATTTGGGTGGCAGAGACTTTGGTTTACCTCACTCAGCAACCATGTAAAACCCTTCTAGCTTGAATTCTGTTCTACAAACAAAAGACAAAAAAACAAACAAAAATACTTTTCCTGTACTCTCTTACAGAAAAGGGACAATCATATGACATAATTTCCACCATTTATACACAGCCACACTAGATGTCTACACAGACAAAGAGCAACATGAGGCAATGGCCAGATATGAAGAGCAAATCTTTTGGCAATCTCAGTGGCAGAGACTTCTTGTTCTTTAAAAAAAAAAATTTATTCAAATATAATTAACATACAGTGTTATATTAGCTTCAAGTGTACAGTGTGATTAAACAGTTCTATACATTTCTCAATGTTCATCGAGATAAATGCACTCTTAATCTCTTTATTTTTCCCATCCTCCCCCACCTCCCTTCTGGCAACCATCAGTTTGTTCTTTGAAGTTAAGAGTCTGTTTTTTATTTGTCTCTTTTTTCCTTTGTTCTTTGGTTTCTTAAATTCCACACATGAATGAAATCATGGTATTTGTCTTTCTCTGACTGACGTATTCACTCGACATTACACTCCAGTTCCATCCATGTTGTTGCAAATGGCATGACTGCATTATTTATTTTATGAGTGAGTTCATCCATTCATCTATTGGTGGACACTTAAGTTCATATCTTGACTGTTGTAAATAATGCTGCAATAAGCACAGGTGTGCATATATATTTTTGAATTAGTGTTTTCACTTTCTTTGGGTAAATACCCAGTAGTGGAATTACTGGATCATATAGTAATTGTTTTTAATTTTTTGAAGAACGTCCATATTGTTTTCCACATTGGCTGCACCAATTTGCATTCCCATCAACAGTGCACAAGGGTTTCTTTTCCTCCACAACCCTGCCAACACTTTTTACTTCTTGTATTTTTGATTTTAGCAATTTTGACAGGTGTAAAGTCATACCTCATTGTGGTTTTAATTTGCATTTCCCTGATCATTAGTGATATTGAGCATCCTTTCATGAGTCTTTTGGCCATCTGCATGTCTTCTTTGGAAAAATGTCTATTTAGGTCCTCTGCCCATTTTTAATTGGATTGAGTTTTTGGTGTTGAGTTGTATAAGTTCTTTATATATTTTAGATATTAACCTCTTACCAGGTATATCATTTGCAATTATCTTCTCCCATTCAGTTTTATTTTTGTTTTTGATTTCCTCACGGTGCAGAAGCTTTTTATATTAGCGTAGTCCCAATATTTTAATTCTCCTTTTGTTTCCTTGCACAGGTGACATATCCAGAAAAAAAAAAAAAAACTGTTTCTATGTCAATATCAAAGAAACTATTGCTTATGTTTTCTTCTAAAAAAATTTATGGTTTCACGTCTTACATTTAAGTCTTTAATCCATTTTGAGTTTATTTTTTGTGTAAGGTGTAAGAAAGTGGTCAAATTCCATTCTTTTGCATGTAGCCATCCAATTTTCTTTACACCACTTGTTGAAGAGATTGTTTTTTTCCCAGTGTATATGCTTGCCTTCTTTATTGTAAATTGATTGGCCATAAAAGTGTGGGTTTATTTTTGGATTCTCTGTTCTATTGATCTATGTGTCTGTTTTTGTGCCAGTACCGTACTGTTTAGATTACTACACCTTTGTAGTATATCTTGCAATCTGGAATTGTGATACCTCCTGCTTTGTTCTTTCTCAAGACTGCTTTTGTTATTTGGTGTCTTTTGTGTTCCATCCACATTTTAGGATTATTTGTCCTAGTCTGTAAAAAATGTTGTTGGTATTTTGATAGGGACTGCATTAAATTTGTAAATTGCTTTGAGTAGTATGAACATTTAAACAATATTGGTTCTTCCAGCCCATGATCACAGAATGTCTTTCCATTTGTTTGCGTCATCTCAATTTCTTTCATCAATGTTTTATAGTTTTCAGAGCACAGGTCTTTCACCTCCTAGGTAAAGTTTATTCCTACGTATTTATTCTTTTTGCAATTATAAATGGGATTGTTTTCTTAATTTCACTTTCATTATCAGTGCACATAAATAGAACATATTTCTGTATGGTAACTTTTATTCTGCAACTTCACTGAATTTGTTTATTAGTTCTAGTAGTTTTTTGGTGGAGTCTTTAGGGTTTTCTATATATAGTATCATGTCATCTGCAAATAGTGAAACTTTTACTATTTACTTACCAATTTGGATTCTCTTTATTTTCCTTGTCTAGTTACTGTGGCTAGGATTTCCAGTACTATGTTGAATAAATGCAGTCTTGTTCATGATCTTCCAGGAAAAGCTTTCAACATTTTTCAATGTTTTTTTAACACTATTGAGTAGGATATTAGCTGTTTTTCATATATGGCCTTTATTATGTTCAGTTTTGTTCCCTCTAATACTACTTTGTTGAGGGTTTTTATAATGATTGGATGTTGTATTTATCATATGATTTGATTTATGTGAACTATTAAGACAATCATACAGTTTTTTTCCTTTCTCTTGTTAATGTGACTTATATACTGATTGTTTTAATGATATTGAATCATATTTGCATCCCTGGAATAAGTCCCACTTGATTGTGATGAATGATTTTTTTAATGTATTACTGGATTTAGTTTGCTACTATTTTGTTGAGGATTTTTGCATCTACATTCATCAGAGATATTGGCCTAAATTTGTCTTTTTGCATTGTGTTTTTTCTGGTTTTTGTATCATGATAATGCTAGCTTCATAAAATGAATTTGGAATCTTTCTTTCCTCTTCTATTTCCTGGATCAGTTTGAGAAGAATAGGTATTAACCCTTATTTAGTAGACATATAGATCAAGGGCTCACAGGCCAAATCCAGTTAGAAGCCTTTTTTCTTTTTTCTTTAATTTTTATGACCTGTGAGATAACAATGATTTTTATATTTTTAAAGTTTGTAAAGGAAAACAAAAACAAAACCTAAAATATATGCAAGAAAGACCATATGTGACTGCCTGAAAAGCCTAAAATACTTGTTATATGGCCTTTCACAGGAAAAAAGTTTGCTAGAGAATGGACTAACATATGATTTGTTAATCCAAAGGCTGTACTTTGGACCAAAATGTAGAACCTACAAGAAACTCTTTAATAATGACAATTCTCCTCAAACAGAGGAGCTGAGTCTTCATGTACTGGGTTTCTCCATACTGTAAATATTCAAGTATAAAGTGTGCATTCATAAGAAATAGAATATTTCTACTTTGAATAGGAGTAAAACCAGAGAACCCCAAAGACCTGTCTAGTGCTATGATCCCATGATTCTAAATCATGAACCTAGGATTTGATGCTTTACTAGAAGATTCAATTCCCCAAAGATAAAACAGTCTCTTCAGTGGAAATATCATAGTCCAAAAATAAACAAACAATCAAGCCATGGTACCTTCACAACTTGGAATTATTCAATTATATCATTAACATGTTAAAAATTAAAGGTGGTGGTCATATATGCCTGTTACCATCAAAGGTGTTAATTCACTTTTTTTTGTCCCTATATGTACATGTATGACCAGAGCTGAAGGTAGCTGAGATTTCAGTAAATGGAAGTGTGCTTGTATACCTGAATTTCATGGGTCTTGAATGTTCCACAAGGGAACAAAGCACAGCAACAGTATTTATACACTAGGACCACTAATCAGGGTTTAATTAGCCTTATAATTAGAAAGGTAAACAGAAGTACAATTCCCAAATTGCTCATTGTTTTTTTTTTTTTTTACATGTCCATGGAGCACTATTTTATTTGCCTTTGCACCTCCCAGCATTTTAACACAAAATTAATCACTAAAATTTGTTGAATATTGAATGAATTGCTTGCTTGCTTTCAACAAAATTCAACTTTATCATATTTGCTTAATTACACTGTCCAAGTATATCAACCACAAGCACATTCTGAGAGTGTTACTGAAAGAGAGGAAAAGGATATTTTTATTCTTGGTCATACTGCAGTTGTTCCAATTCAAAATAATGGTACAGATTTATATGGATAGCTATCACTTAGTTTAGGTTTATCACTTAGGTTTATTTAGTTTTGTCTTTAGGAACCTGGGTTGAAATGTCCCTCTCTCTGTTTTACAAATGAAGAAACTTATATGTAGAGGAGTTAAGTGGTTTTCCCTCTATCACTCAGTCTAGGATAAGGTTTCTCAAATTATGTTCCTTAGACCACTCTGTTCAGTATCATTTAGGGTTTATACCAGATACCTTGTATACATCACTAGAGATATATTTGGCTTTGCCTCTCCTCTTTTCCACACCAGGCATCTCTGTAACAACCAACTAGCCCATGTACCTACTGACTTCCTGTGAGTGTAATCTGACAATGCTTTGACTATGCCAATAGCCTGTGTCTTCATCTCCCATGTTCTGCCCTGGATGAGGCATAAGACTTCACAAGATCTACTTGTCACCCAGGCATTTTGCATCTGCAAGTACAAGAGACTTCATGCTCCACAGGTCAAGACTTGAACCCATGGGAATGGGGGGTAAGAGAACAATTCCTTGTTCCTGAGACATAGTGGGTCCATAGGCTACTGAAAGACAGAATTGTGAGAAACTGGTTTCACCTGACAGCTCAATAACACACACTTGTCCTGGTACTCCTACCTTCCCTTCCTCACTCCCATTGCTATCCTGGTACTTTTCTAGAATTCTAGTTCCAAATTAAGTGGTAGGATACAAGTTTTTCCTCCAGGCTTTGCTTTTTGGGACCAGACATTCCTGAATTGGAATACCTGAGAGTAGGACATTTTATTAAGCTCCTCAAATGATTTTCAGGCACCTTACAATCTGGGAATCACTGGATCTAGAATGTCAACCTAGTGCAAAGGACTCTAACCTCCACAATCTTCCTTTTTTTTTTAAATATTTTTTAATGTTAATTTTTGAGACAGAGAGAGATAGAACATGAGCAGGGGACGGCCAGAGATAGAGAAGGAGACACAAACTCCAAGGCAGACTCCAGGCTCTGAGGTGTCAGCACAGAACCTGACACGGGGCTTGAACTCACGAACTGCAAGATCATCACCTGTGCCGAAGTCAGACACTTAACTGACTGAGCCACCCAGGCACCCCTTTGATCTTTCCACCTTAACAACATATGCTGGATTAACAAAAGACAATGCTATTGTTCTTATGCTGAGTCAAGGAGAGAGAGAAACCCTAGACTGGCTACACCATATCTACCCCATGTTTCAAAGGGCTGCTAAGTGGCTCCTGACACCTGACAATACCTGCTCCCACATGACTGCACCAACTCACCTGCCCACCAAGCATCTGGTCCAGCCTGTCATGTCTGCCTTGATTTGTGATGTCATACAGGCTCTACTCTTGTTTTCTTTCCTGGCTCACAATGAGACATACTTCTTGGATATGTTGTCCACAGTCATCTCTCTCTCATTCTCTCTTGCTCTCTCCACACACTCTTTTCCTTTCCATTCCTTTCCTTTCCTTTCCTTCCTTCCTTCCATCCTTTCCTTCCTTCCTTTCATAAACTACTCCAACACTAAAGACCCTAATTACCACCCACTACCTCATTGTTGGGAAAATGTCATGTTAAATAATAACAAGAACAACAAACAAACAAATAAAGCCTTTTTGCCCCAAAAGCAATTGGGAACCAGCAGTCTCTGGTGCTTTGTCATAGTTTTCACCCTTAATATCATATTTTTGAAGCTGGATTAAAAGGGACACTGCCAGGAAACATCTTTGGAAATGCTATATATAGCAAACTGGCAGGATCGGGGAACAAAAGAGAAGCACAGCCAGTGTAATTAGTCCACTAACTGAGCAAGTTGACTATTCCGAGGCTGAGGACTGTGTTCCAGCTGATGAGACTGTGGGATGGGAAGGAAAGGAAAATCAACTCCCTGCACAGACTGAGAGAAGGAACACATGATACCCAAGCCCCAAAGCCCCCTTGCCAGTGTATACCAATAGCACACAGAAGCATGGGGAGGCGGGGGCCCAAGGAGAGAGTATATATGAAACATGAGAAGGAACTCAAGGAGTCTGATGCCAGAAAGCAAACAGAAACACAGGATACAAGGAAGACAATGCAGGACACAGGTCATCACGGGAAGGGATGAAGAGATGCTCTTATTTAGTGTTCTCCAAATAATAATGATACTAATAACATCAGCTGCTGTTTACAGAGAACTTAACTGATTAAAAGCACATTGAATCCTCCAAAAAACTCCCTTAAGTATTATTACAATCACCATTTTACAGGAGGGGAAACTGAGGTAGAAAGACTAGGTACTTTGTACAGGGTTCCACTTCTAACTGCAAACTTTTTGAAGCAATGGAACATTTTCCCTTTTAAACAACATAGAACCCTAATAATGAAAACAGATGAAATCAGAGTGTTGGAAGAAAGGATCCTGGACCACAGAATTCCAGCATCATGCAGAGCTCAACTGGAAAACCATTCCCTGAGCACAAGCAGAGGACACCAGAGGGGAACGGCATTGCCCAAGGTCACCAGAACGAACGATGACACTGGGGAACACAGGTCTCCTGGAGCCCACCATACTGCTCTTTCCTGCACTGTACTTTCCAGTAGAGGGATCACCTCATGAAAAGTTTGGGTCCCCTTTGAGTCATCACTGGACTGAGAACTTGGTTCTGTGCATACAGCACCTACTACACCTTCTGCCTCCTAATTCACTCATAAGGTCCTTGGGAGCAGAGACTGTCTGTTTCACCTTTGTAGCTCCCTAAGGGGGTTACCGCAGAAACTAGCACACAGCAGGAACTCAGTAAAGTTTATTAAACAAATAGATGTTTTGATGGACAGAGGAATGAATGGATGAATATGCAAGCACCTTTTAATGTATTATAAAAAAATAATACTGTGGAGAATACAAAGCATTTCTGTGTCTCATCATCTTTAATTTTCAGTACCAGCTGAGAAAGGGAATTCATATTCTAATTTCAGAGATGAAAGACCTAAGGCACCTAATAGGAGGTTTCTTTTCCAAGGACATACAGCTAAGAAGTGGAGGAGCTAAGACAGCACTAAAATCATTAGTCTTCTGACTCTTAAAAATCATTACTAAGAACAATGAGGTACCTAGAGTATTTAACTCATCAAAACAGGAAGTAGGAAGATGGTTGCCTGGGGCTGAAGTGGGGGAATGGGGCGCTTCTATTTAATGGGTACAGAATGTTTTGTCATTTGAAAAGAGATCTGTGGATGGATGGTGGTAATGAAAACACAACAATGTGAATGAACTTAATGCTATTGAACTATATGCTGAAAAATGATTAAGATGGTACACTTTGTGTTATTTGTATTTTACTACAATTAACTTTATTTTAAAAATTGATAGCTAGACTTTATTATGCATTTGCTCTATGCCAGTGTGATTTTCAGCAATTTTATCTCCTTTAATCTTCACAACCCTACCAGCTAAATGCTTATTATCTCTATTTACAAATGGGAAAACTGAGTTACAAAGAGGTAAAGTATCTCAGCCCAAGTCACATAGTTAGTAACCCAAGAGCCAAATCCAAGGAGTCTGCTTCCACTCATTATAATAAATGAGCAAAGGGAACACATTTTAATAAGGAATTTGCTGCCAGAACAGAAGCTGGAGATTAGTCAAATGTACCTATCTCAATTTAAATTTGCATTTGTATTAAATGTTTCACCATCTTTATTAAATTGGGGCATTAAATCTACTGCTGATGGTTGATTACATTTCCTGTGCAAAGTCCAGGTGTAGATTCTGGGTATCTTCTTCCTGCAACCCTTCATTCCTCATGCTAAATAATTCCAACTCCATGCACCCACCTTCACATTCCATGGCATCACTCCAGGCATGGTATTGGTGCAAACAGAGCCCTGAGGGTCTGAATGGGGCTGAATGGAATCATAAAATTATACTAAACCCAAATACTGGCCTGATAATTGTCCAAACACAGCCTAGAATGCTGTTCAACCTGTGGTCCATACTAGTCCCAAGATCCTTTTCTTCTTTTATCATTCTAATTCTTCCAATATAAGAGTAGACTCCATTCTCAGTAAATAAGAAGTAATGACTTAGTTTCTGTGTCTTCATCTTTCATTTAGCCATTGAATACACTAAGTATAAGATATCGAGGAGAATAAAATTACAAATCACCCTTGAACACTGTCCTTTAGGAGCCTATACACTAATGGCAGGAATAGACAAAGGCATAAATAGATGAAAGGTAAGAGGAAAGTTACAAGGGCAGGGGAGGGAGAGATCATGAAATGGTTACCTTATGCCTAGCATATGGTAAGTCCTCAAACCATGGTAGCTGTTGCATTTGTGGCACCTATAAAATTAAAACAATGAAAGACGCTTTTGGCTAGGGGGAGTAGAATTTGAGAAAAGCTCCAGAAGAAAGATAACTGGTGTGAGGATGAACAGGTTTTGCTCTCAGAGACAGAAGAATGGAATTCCAGGGACCAGTGCAGCGAGCACAAAAACAATAAGGCACATAGACAAAGGGGCATAGAGAAAAGAGTCTTTTAAAGGGATGGAGTCTGGAGAAAATAATGGGAAGAAGAAAGGATAGAAGAAAAGGGAAGGAGGAGTTTTGGACATAGGGCAAAGTACATGTCCAAACCATTAACAGAGAGATTTTTTTTTCTCCCTGAAAATTAAGAGGTAAGGTTTTTGGAACAGTGGCATAAGTCACTCATTAATTCATTCATTTTTTCAAAAGTCTTTTCTTAGCATATGTTATAGTGCTGGAATATATCAAAGATGAAGAGGAAAATACAGTGCCTGTCTCCTAGTCATTTGGAATCTATAACGTGAGACAGATATGGAACAACAATGACAATATTAAGACCCAACATTCATTGTTTATTATGTGTCAAGCACAATCATCCTAGAGTAAGCATTATAGTTATCTCTATTAATATGAGTAGACAAAAGCTTCAAATAATGTACAAATATTTTGAACAAATAACGTACAGTAACTTACCAAAGTTTTCTAGCATGTAGTGAAGTTGAGATTCAAATTCAAACTCAGAAGCTAACTCCTTTACTATTACGATTATGCGGTTATGCCCCCAAAACAGTATTATGTTCTTTATAGAGCATAATGGACAAAGGGAAGACAAAGACATGAGTGGCTATTTCTACCTGGGGACAGTGGACATTGTAAAAGGCTTCACAGAAGAACTTAGCTGAATCTCAGAAGAGGTAGATGGCTATTCAACCTGTAGAAGAGAAGGAGCGATCAAATTTTTTTTTTTACATCTTCTTGCTTTAAGTGGTGGGTTTGTCAGTGGCAATGAGAAAGTGAAACATGTTTCTGTTCCACAAATCTAGCACTTCACCCAAAAAATCTAGCCCCATTAATACCTTCACCTGCTGACACATACAAACAAAACATGAGGTCTATTAATGAATAATCAGTCCAACTCAAAGATAGGAAGAAGCATGTGCAAACACAGGAAGTGAAAAAGCAGTCTTCTGGAACCACAAGAAATTGAGAGGAGGTGGGAACAGTAGGTGTGCAGTAGGTCTCTATGAGAAAGTAGGCTGGAGAATCAGGGAAAGATCAAGAAATCTTCCTTAAGAAGGCTTCTCTGTGTGCCTTGCTAGATAATTTGAGTTTTCTCTTATAAGCATAAGGTAATCCTAAATGTAGAAATAGCTGGGGAACAACAAGAAGACAAATATATTTTAGATAATTCTGTGACTGTGTGGCCATACTTTAGAGTAAGAGACCAGTTAGTTTGATGATTTCTGCAACATTCCAACCGTGGTGAAGATGTTTCCTTGGTCCCTGAGCACACAGTTAGACTACACTTGCCAGCCTCCTTTTACACGAAGCCCATATGACGGACTTCTAATAAATGAGGATGGGAACAATGCACATTGCTTCCAGGTATGGCCTCTGAAAACCTCCTGTGAGATTCTCATGCTCTCTCATCCCCATCTTCTTGCCACACGTATAGAAGAACAAGGTCGTAGGTAATGGTGGACTCACACAATGAAAGGTGCCTGGGCCCCTGAATGACTATACTGAACAGAGTCCTCCTGCAACTTATAATGACCTACAACATGAGTGGAAAGTAAGATTTTATTATATTAACTTACAATAAACCATGACAAGATCTGTTAAAGGCAATTAGAATTGGAACAGAGCAGGGGATGGATATAATAAACATGCAGAGGTAAACCAGACATGACCTGGCCATAGACAGGGTCCCTTTCTCTTTGTGGCCTTCAGAAGTTAAAAAAAACAAAAAAGATCAGTGGAAGAATTACTCATATTTTGAGGACAGAGATGGGGGGACATACAAGAAAGACATGATCAAGTTCCTAGCAAAATTCAAAATTACATTTGAGCTCTACCTCTTCCTTAATTTCTACTTAACAGCTCCTGAGAAAATAATTGTGTGGCAAAATCTCACTTGGAAATTAAACCCCAGGCATAATGTTAGTTCAAAATGAGTGCATTAATGCTGCTTTGTACTTGAAAGCTGTAAATGTAAATCTATTCCCATCATCACAAATTTGATTGAGGTTCCCAAGTATAGTGGTTCACACTGCATCAAATTTTCAGTTCCAATACTACCAGCCATGGAGTGACTCTTCAAAGGATCTGTCTGTTTCATATTATGGCAGACAAGACTAGTTGGCACTGCCAACATTTTACTGAATTCCCTATTTTTGCAGATAGATATAATCAAGAAGTGGTGAGAAGTACATCCAGGGGAGAGAAAGCCAATGCTGTCCCAACATTCAGAGTAGCATTTCCCTTGAGAAACTCAAAGCCACTTCCTACAGCAAACAACAATTGCTTATCAATCTTCCAACAGTGTAAGGAGCACTTTGCTGTCTCTGGAGATACCCCATGGAAAGAGTAGTAAAGATGTAGAGGCAGAAGACAAGGGTTCAATTCTCCGTCATATAATATTCATTCATTTCTTCATTTAAAAAGGGGCTTTCCCAGCGTCACTGTATCAGGTAGTGAAGACGTAAAGGTGAGTAAGACACACTAAATATAGGGTTTTTCATCAAGTACATTAGCTGTGTAACTTCAGGCAATTCCCTTAACTTCTCTGGTCCTTGAGTTCCATACAAAGACTATTAACTATATTTTGGCTGTACAATGTCTATGCCCTCTTTTGCTAATATCAGTACATTTTCCTCTTGTAACCAACCCCCTCTACATTATCAGTCATGCACTTCTGGTAGAAATGGCTTGGACCTCTGGCTCTGAGTTTGGATATGTGATTCAGCATGGCCAACTGGGGTATTAGCATTCCTTAGTTACAGGTATTAATTCAATACTGAGTCCAAGACCTAGTCCAAGGAGATGCAGGACTTTCATTTTTACAATAAAGAAATCAGAAGCTCTCTTATTTCTCCCACCTTGGAAGAAAAGAAATGTACACTTGGAGATGCCTGCATTCATATTGACCCCATAAGAAGTTCTGTAAAGAAGCCAACCCAAAGAAGTGAGCCAACAATGTGAGAAAGACTGGTCCTGGCGATGTCTTTCGCGGTCCAGTCTTGAACAGTGCCTGATGCCAGAGAGAGCAATGTCTAGTTTTTTTTTTTTTTTTTAGTTATGTGAACCCTACATTACCTTTTTGGCTTCAATCAATGAGTCAGGTTTCTTACAGTTCTCAGTAAGAAGAGTCTTAATTGATATATTCCTCATTTATAAATTGACAGAAATGACAATGCAGAACTGACTAATTTCATAAGACTACAGTAAGATACATTTTTGGTCCCTACTAGCTGTGTGTCCTTGGGACAGCTATTTAACCTCTCTGTGATTTACTTCACTTATCTGTAAAGTAGGGTATTAACAGGACCAGCTCATAGAGTTGTTCTGAGGATTAAATGAGTCGAAGTATGTCTAGTTCTTAGAAAAGTGAATAAAATCCATTTAAGTATTTACTATAATGCTAATACAACCAATAGTATATTAAATCAATTCTATTTAACAAAAAATAATGTTATTATAAGAAAGAAGCTTACCAGTAATTACAGATTCATTGAGAAATATTGATTTTCTCATTTCCTTACACTAATCAGGAAATATTATTATAATGCACAACCCCAAATTATCAGTTAGTTCACACCACACAATATTTCTTGATAATGGCACGATATAATGAAAGTGAGTGGAATGGAGAGAGCTCTGCTCCCTTCAGTCATGCAGGGATCCAGACTCCCTCCCTCTCATGGCTCTGCCTTCCTCTAAGTCCTGGGGATGTTTTTCATTCATTCAAACGATGGGGAAAGATACCAAGGAGTGAAGTGGATGTTTTCACGGTCTAGGTCTGGAGGTTTTACATCGTTTCCCTTCATGTTCCATTGGTCAGGACTTAGAGCCATGGTTCTACAAGGAAAGACTGAAAAATTAAGTCTAGCTGTATGCCTGGATGCAAAGGAGACCAGAGATACAGGAGAGGCCCAGCCGCTCCTGCTGCATCTGGGAAGGATTCAGAGCGGCTAAATGAGAATCTCTCAGGAGCATGCTGCTGGGACTCAAAACGGTGGCATTATGAGAAATGGAAAACCCCTCAGAGATTTTCAAGTCTGACTAGCTCCTCACATGAGCTTTTCCAAGGTCACATAGCCAGATATCGGCAGAGCTATATCTACAACCCACTTCTCACTAGCTTCTTGTTCTTTTCCCACTCAATCACGTCCTCTGGAAGTTGTCCTTCCCACATCTAATATATTATTGCCTTTTTGCTCACCGGTATAGCTACTGTTTGTCTTTGGGAGAAAATTTACTATTCTTTTCACATAGATTTCTCCTCCAAGTACCTAATATTGCTTTATGCCATCTGCCTCCTTTCATAAAACATGGGTTTGAAGGTGAGGAGACCAGCATAGAGGTTACTTACTGTGCATACATTTACCATCATAGTGACTACATAGATGCCACAGGTAAGGCAAAACCCTGTCTTTAGTGGTGAAAACGTTTAGCATATCTGGAAGTGCAGTTCTATTGATTTTTTTTTTTTTTTGCATAGTCTTGCTTGAAGTGGTGTGTTCTTCAGTGGCAATGAATAAATGAACCATGTTTCCATTTAGCAAATCTAGCATTTCACTTAAGTTCCACTAATACATTCACCTGCTGATGCATGCAACCAAAATATGAAGTCTATTAAAATTAACTAATAGGGGCGCCTGGGTGGCTCAGTCGGTTAAGCGGCCAACTTCGGCTCAGGTCATGATCTCACGGTCTGTGAGTTCAAGCCCCGCGTCGGGCTCTGTGCTGCTGGCTCACACCTGGAGCCTGCTTCGGATTCTGTGTCTGCCTCTCTCTCTGCCCTTCCCCTGCTATGCTCTGTCTTTCTGTCTCTCATAAATGTTAAAAAATTTAAAAAAAAATAAAATTAATAATTAGTGTACCTTGAAGAACTATAAACAGATCCATAATTTAGGGCGTTGCCAATTTCTTTTCTGATTAGTTTGGTTTAGTTCTTATTAGATATGTGGACTTCATCACTACCAATCAGTACCTATAAATGATGTATTCTATTTTATCTAATTAACTCAGTTGTTTCTTCTGAAAATTCAGGCAGCAAACTAGAAATGCCACTTGACGAGTGTCCTTTTAGAATACTGATTCCCCGGACATGTTGATCTTTCCAAGTTTTTGCCGGTGACTTGCTGAATACTAAAGGTCCATAAACAGAGTTAATGAATAATTCAACAGCCTCCCCATATCCATGCTTCTCACCCCACGGGGAGAAAATATTAAGAAAACCTTTCAAGGATGTCTATAGCTCTGGAAGCTGACAAATGTATATTTAAAAGTAGATGAAGAACACCAGCTCCCAGGGTTTCACAGAGAGAACCATTCAATATTCTGTGTCCATTGGTAGCTCTAGTACCAGAGGAGGTTTTCCAGAAAAGGCAATTACCTCTTATGAAGCAGTAAGGAGCTCCTGGCAGAGGTCTACAAGGACCCTGAGCAGAGAGTTGATCTGCTTTCTCAAAATTCTCAATTTTTAAATTTGTTTAGCATTTCTTTGGGGAGTCCCAATTTACTCTATTTTTAAACCTTGGACAAATTAAGATTGGATTATTTGTTTTCAAGGTAAGTATCCCTGCTCTACAGAGGAAAGAGTGACTTGATGTAAAGGTAACATACCTGAAAGGTAGCAGAATATGAGAGTAAAGAACACAGAATCTTGACAAAAGCCAAACTCTTCTTCTACCATTCACATAATCAAATTCTTCAACTCCTTATGCTTCAGGTTACTCAGTTGTGAAATGGTAATGAACACAATCCCAACAACCTCACAGGTTTATTGTGAGGACTAAATAAGCTAATAAATATAAGAACCTAAAATAGTGTTTGGCATATTGTAAATGCCTTATAAGTGTTAGTTTTAAAGAAAAAACAAACCCCCGGAAATTAGATAATAGTGTTTAAGACCTTGGTGGTCAAAGCTCTTACTTAAGCCTTGCCTTCTTACTTTTATTGGTTGTCTTTCCATGTAGCCACATATTATGATTGGTTTTTCTCTTCTGAAAGTGAATCAAATGATTTCCCCATGGTTACTGATAATAATTGTCATTATCTGGGTACCTACTATGACCCTTATGATGTTGGTATTATCTGCATCTTACAAACGGTACTTACATCTTACAAACTTAACCTTCAGAGAGGTTAAGTACCAAAGTCACTCTAGTGGATTAAATTTGGTGTAACTTCTTGGACATCCTCCCATGAGATGCCAGATTTTATTTCCCATCCTCTTGAAGCTGGGCTTGTCTGTGATTGCTTTGGCCAGCAGAGCACAGCAGAAGTGATGTTATACCAGTCTCATCCATACCTTCCCCTCACCTGAGAAATAAAGATACAATAATATCTGCCCTGCCTGCTTCACAAAGTTGCAGGGATCAGACAAGTTAAAGGGTGAATATGTTTTGTAAAGAAGAAAGCACTATATGGGCATAAGAATTACTAACATTTGTACAAGCTAATTATACTCTATATTATTACATAACAATAAAAAAAATCACTTGCCCTATAGGGTTGCTCTCTCGATATGTGTAATTTAGACTCTGGGACCCTAAAGAACAACATGCAACACCTACACCTCCCAATTGTTCTCCGTAGGTAGATTATTTCTCTGCAAGAGCAAAACATCTCTTCAGTTCAATTCAGCCATTTTCATTTAAAGTCATCTAACCCAATTGCTCAGTAGCATGTGGGCCAAAAGAAAAGAACATAGGTAGACGTGCCTTGCATGATGTGTTTCTGGGTGATCAAATCAAAAAAATATTTTCTGACCACCCTAGGTACTGAGCATTATGCTTGGGTCCTATCTTCAAAAAGTAAAATAAAGTCATGAAGGTCCTTCCTTCAGGAGGTTTTAAAATCATGCTGGAGGAGTATCCAAAAGCGGGCTGCACTGTATGAGGGGAAACTTCGGTAGGTCCTTCAGTGAAACAGCGGATCTTCTATCACATCAAAAATGTGTTCCTTAAAGTTTCTGCTCTATGATTATAGAATTCTAAAAAGTTATTTGTCTTTAATTGAGACACAATTGTGGTAAAATATTTTCCTTGGTTTTGATCACCACTAGAAATATTTGGACTTTAAATTCCTAAAGTCATCTCAAGATGCGTTTGCGCTAAAGTGTGTCATAGCCAATTTCCCTCATCCTGCTTCTTTAAGACTTAGTACAGGGTTCACCCAATCCAGGAAACCTTCTTTGATTTCTCTTCTTATATACATCCAACCCTTCCCACTACATATATAAACACGCACTCAGATATACCCAGACCCTTCACTCTACTGCCATGAAAGTCTCTGCTTCTCTCTGTCATAGTGGTTCTCAATTCTTGGGAACATCTGAATCACAGGGGTTGTCAAAATACAGATTTTTTCTGTCCCCACAGCCAGAGCTTCTAATTTGTGGCCTGAAAATGTACAGGTCCAAGTTTCCAGCTGATGCTCACGCTGCTGGTGCAAAGACGACCCTATGAGACGACTGCTGTGTCACATACCATTGACCACACTGCACTGTGATCATCTCTGTGCATGTCTCTATCACTCTTAAAAATGTATTTAGTGTCTACTGTGTCTCCCAGAAGACTATGTTGAACTTAGCAGGTAAAGCCATTTGTCTTCTACAGTTTTATAAACCCAGAGCCTAACCCAAAGCCTGACATATAGACTTGCTGAGTGTTTGTTGAGCAAATGACTACACGAATGTTACTGCTTGAGGTCAAAGGGCATACATACATAAGGCATTTGAGAAAGACTCAAGGGTTTAGCCAGTGGATATAGAGCATGGCTGTGCACATGTTATACTTAAGGATTTAAAACATCTCCTGCAACAATTACTACATCATTCTGCCACAGAGCAAGCACCAAGTTCATTATGGGGCTCAGGACACTGTCTGAGTATGTCATGTAAATATGGAACCCAGGATGGAGAGCAAACCTGAAACCAAGTCACAACAGAGAATTTTTTTTTAATTGAAAATGAAGCTTTTGGAGAGGATACAGCTTTTGGAGGGGATGGGAGGTTGGTCAGGAAAGAATGGAGTTAAAGGTAAGTTGAGACAAGGAACTGTCATGAGAAGACTAGTTGACTTACTGTTGGAGCCTCAGAGGGTGGAACCTGAACCCATACTTTGTTCACTGAACTCCATCAATGCCCCACGATCAAAGTGCTAGCATCTAGAAATGAATCTGGCACAGTCTCTACAGTCTCATGAGACAAAAGGTTAAATGCAGTGTTGGCTTATTGGGAAGGTGAAGCCCAGAAGCACCTAGGGGATTAAGACATGAAGCATAGAAGGGAAGGAAACCAATGCCATTGGTGACTGTCCACATATGATTTCTGTGGATGGACAACTACAGCTCAGTCCCACTGCGGACCTCCAGGAGGTGATGAAAGCTGCTTCAGAACTGTCCCGCCTGAGGCATGACAAATACAACGTATTTACCCACCACCTTCCCTTTTCAATTGGTTGAGGACTACTCCTGGGGACATTGATTCCCAGGTACTTCCAGCCTGCTGCATTTGTAGTAGGTAGAAGCACCAAGATGCTTCCAGAAAAATGGAGAATGCCAATAGACATGGCGCCAAGAACATATACTACTCTTATACTACAAAAGTGCTTATGAATAAGAAGAAGGTAGATATAAGTCATCACCTGTGACAAAATTCCAACTAACAACTAAAGGTTCCTAAGTACTAACAATGAGATTCTAAGGTTACCATGATAATATTAACAACTAACAGCAGCCTACAGTGTGTATGTGACCTTATTAGTCTGCTAGCAGCCCTATAAGAGGCACTATTATAAAAACATTATCTATTTAACTAATGAAAAAACTGAGGCCAAGATTACTGAAGTGACTCACCCAAGGTTACACAGCAAGCTGGAACTAGAACAAGGATTACACAGGAACCTGCCTAGTTTCTATTTGAGGCTCTCTGCTCTGTAACCCAACAGCACACACTGAGTATCCTGAATTCACAGCCCATAGACAGACTTCCATCTGAATAAGGTTCCTTTTGGACAACTCCTTCTGGCAGCCTTAATTTTTTTTTCTCTCACAGGCTCCAGTTTAATAATAGCACTGTTCTGTTCTGCAGAGACTGCCTGAGCTTAATTCATCTGCCTCCCTCAAATCACCACCCTCCCAGGCCTTTTTACTCCATAGCTTATGACCTGCCTTATTCCCACATCCACAATAAGCCCCAGTGCTCCCCTGCAAGGGCGTGTGATTTTCAAACAACATGTGTTTCTAAAACTGCAGCGTGCTGCTAGTGTTTGTCTGAGGTCTTCTCCCCCAAAGCCCCTTGGGGCCTCGAGATCCTGTTTGTGCTAGTTAACTATATAAAGTGGCCCTAAAGTAGGTTTTAATTAATTCAGCTGTTTAGTTCATTGGACTAAAAAATATCAAATTAAATGGCTCCTTTTTAGCCTAGTGCTTTTGTTTTCACTGTGTTCCACTTAATCAGCTATTGAGGCCAAATGATATGATTTCTCCAATGTTGTCATTAAAATTATTTAATGGAATGATGAAAGTACCAGAAAATCTGACAAACACTGGTTGTTAGAAGCAGCATAAAAACACCAAGATGGTGCATAGTTGTAAGGAGCTGTCCTTCCCTCAATGTTCTGGAAGCCTCTCTCTGATGCTTCCTCCTCTAATGCAGAGTCCACCCAGTATGTCATTAGACTCTCAGGAGGAACCCAGATAGTCGATGTCAAGATGATATCCTTTTGTGAGGTCAACTTGTGAAATTTTCTAAAACTGGCCACCTGAGTATTTTCTTAACAATTTAGGGTATTATTTGTATACATCACTGTCTAGGAAGAACACCTCATCATTGTATTAAGACTGTGTTATAACTTCCCATAATAATACATCTATCTACAGCACAAACTTTCCTTAACTTCTAACACTACATCTCCCAGATCTTACTATTTTATGTGATTCATAATGTCTTCTTTAACCCTAAACATATATTTAGCATCAGAGCTTTGTGTTAGATTAGTAATTATGGTAGAATTTAAACGTGAGCACAACCCTTGCACTCACTCATGTATTTCTGCCCTTTGCTATGTGATTTTGCAGCTCGAATGGTGGCATCTATTTTCCTTCCTCTTAAATCTGGGTTGGCATTGTGCCTTTAATTGACCAACAAATACAACAGAAGTGATGAGAGGCCAGTTTCCAGCTGAGGTTCTAAAGGCTTTACACACTTCTGCTGTCTCCCAGGACCTGGTCTCCACCACGTGAATAAGCTTGAACTAGCCTCCTGGAGAATAAAGGCACCTGTAAAGCAGAGCTGACTTAGCCAGTTTATTCCAGCTGGGGCCCCAAACATGTGAGAGAAACCAGCCAATATTAGAAAAACCTTACCGATCTGTCACCTAATCCCACAAATATATGAGGAAGGCCATCCCAGATGAGTCAAGCTGCTCAGCTGACTTGCAGATTTATTAGTTAAATATTTGCTGTTATAAGCTACTAAGTTTTGAAGTGGTTTGTTATGCAGCGATAACTAACCAATACAGTGATTTTACAGTGGTATAGATGGGGGTTAGGGTGGTACGATGGACTGAATGTTTGTGTTCCCACCATAATTCATATGTTGAAACCCTAACCCCCATTGTGGCTCTTTTTGAAAATGGGGGGGCGCCTGGGTGGCTCAGTTGGTTAAGCGGCCGACTTCGGCTCAGGTCATGATCTCACGGTCTAAAAGTTCAAGCCCCGCATCAGGCTCTGTGCTGATGGCTCAGAGCCTGGAGCCTGCTTCAGATTCTGTATCTCCCTCTCTCTCTGCCCTCCCCCTGCTCACACTCTGTCTCTATGTCTCTCAAAAATAAATAAACGTTAAAAAAGTCACATCTTAAAAGGAAGTCAGTTTCTTAAAAAAAAAAAAGAAAGAAAAGAAAGAAATGAAAATGGGGCTCCTAAGGAAGTAATTAAGGTTAAATGAGGTCATAAAGATGGGGGCCTTGGTCTGACAGGATTAGTGCCCTTATAAGAAGAGACACAGAAAATTTGCCCTTTCTTTCTGTGTGCATACACTCAACAAAGGCCTTGTGGCAACACAGCAAGAAGGTGGCCCTTTGCCATCCAGGAAGAGAATTATTATCAGAAACCAAATGAGCAGAAGCCTTGGTGTTGGACTTCTAGCCTCCAGAGAAAATAAACTTATACAGTTTAAGCTCCCTATTCTAGGCTATCTTGTCATGACAGCCCTAGCAGACTAATACAGGTGGAAAGGAATAAAGAAATCTAAAGGGTAGAGAAACACGTACGCATGACTGCAAAAAGTAAGAAACCAGTACAAGCTGCTGCTTAAAAAGCAATGTCAGCACTAGGAATATAAACATCAGAGGTCATAGTCTCTACCTCTAAGCTGTTTCTGGTCTCGTTGGGGGTGACTGTGGCCAGTCATCCTGGTTTCCTGGGACGATCCTGGTTTTAACACTGAAAACCCCATATTCCAGGAATCTTCTCAGTGCTGGGAACGTGAGATGGTTGGTTGCTCTAGGTGCAGTAGGAGAGGCAAACATGTAAGCAGACAGTTTTGTCATGGTGTTATAAGTGTTTTCATGTTGACAGCTGTAGTGGTATTATTAGTAGTAGTATTACTAGTAGTAAAATCATGTCCAGCATATATTGAATGCTTCTGTTATGCATTGTTTAAAGTGCTCAATATAGAGTTCCTTATTAATAGTCACATCTTTTCTATAGTCCTCTCGTTTCATGGAAGACACTGAAATCTCAACGATTTTTAACTTGACGAAGATTTGGAAGTCCAAACCCCCTCAGACTAACTAAAACTTTCTCTTTTTTAATTTAAGTTTATTTTTTCTGAGAGAGAGAGCCAGCAGGGGAGGGGCAGAGAGAGAGGGAGAGAGGGAGAATCCCAAGCATGCTCTGTACTGTCAGAGCAGAGCCCAATGCAGGGCTCGAACTCATGCACCGTGAGATCATGACCTGTGCTGAAGTCAGAGACCTAACTGAGTTAAGTGCCACCCAGGTGCCTCCAAAAGTTACTTTCTTAAACATTAAGCTGAATTTCCCCCACCACATACATGCTCCCATAAAGGCAAAGAACAGGACTAGCAGAGAGAAAAACGGGGAGGAACTCAAATCAGATTAGACCATTCCAAGAAGGCTTTCTGGAGGAAGGGATGCCTAAAGTCAATACTAAGAGATAAGTGTATGTTTGCCAGGAAATAAGTGGGGTGAGACACAGAAGGTAGCAAGAAGAGCTTGGACAAAAGTCCAGAAGCCTTAACTACATGGGACATGTGTGAAACTGTAGGCTGATCATGTCTGCTGTGGTATGGAGTGTGAGTTGAAGTTTGCTGGGAAATGAGGCTAAAGAGACAGCTACAGGCTGGAATTCCAGTAGGTAAAGCCAACCAGAATTCAATGAGAGACGGGCTTTCTTCCATCTCAAAACATTTACACAAGAAAAACAATTAATTCTCTTTGTTGTAGAACATTTTCCATGTGACAAACTGATTTGAGAACACCAGTGCACTTGCAAATCTGGAGCAGAAACATTGTAGTATCACATGCTGAGAACCTGAGGCTAACAGAAAAGAAAAAAAAGGAAGAAATCTACCTTATGAAAACTCATTGGCAAATGTGCTAAGTAGCTGTTTTCCAATGCAAATACTGACAAGAATGAAAAAAAGCCACCATTTAGCCAGGGCATAATGTTTTCTCTTAAAGACCAGGAATGTCGACACTGTGGACCTTTCCACAGAAAGGCTAAACGTGTTTGAGTGACGTGTACACAAGATATGTGAGCAAATTAAAGAGCCAATAAAAATGTCCGGTTCAATTTTTACTTGCTATATTGAATGTACTTTTTCTAGCTGGTTTAGAATTAATTCACTTATTTCTTCATTGAGAGATATTTATCAAACACCTAGTACTGCAGTTGGTACTCTCCTCAGAATGAAAGCACATTTGAGCTCTGTCTTTAAGGACATTGCTATCTGATGAAAAAGTAGGTATGCAGAATATTAGAGAATAATGCTACAACACGGGTGTATGCAATGTGCAGTGAGAAAGTTTCCTTTAGTCTAGCCAGGAGAGTGGGAAAAAGCTTCAAATGACCTTGGACCTGAGTCTTAAGAAGAAGACTTTTTGAGAAGAAAACAACAATAACAATACTAACATTTATTGAGCACTTACGTCCCCCTCAAAGCAATAAACCGTTTATATAAAGTATCGATTTAATCCTCACAACAGCCAAATTTCTTTCAAGTTTTTATTTAAATCCCAGTTAGTTAACAGTGTAACAGTAGTTTCAGGTGTACAATAATAGTGATTCATCAATTACTTACAACAGCCAGGGCTCATCACTACAAGTGTCCTCCTTAACCCATTTAACCCATCCCTGCCTACTTCCCCTCCAGTAACTCTCAATTTGTTCTTCATAGTTAAAAGTCTGTTTACTGGTCTGCCCCCTTTTTTTTTTTCATATGTTCATGTTTTGTTTCTTATATTCCACATATGAGTGAAATCATAGTCTTTGTCTTTCTCTGACTTATTTCACTCAGCATAATACTCTCTAGCTCCATTCACATTGTTGCAAATGGCAAGATTTCTTTATTTTTTAAAATATTAAATTTAATTTTTAAAAATTTTTAATGTTTTATATTTGAGACAGAGAGAGAGACAGAGCTCAAGAAAGCGGGGGGTGGGGTGGGTAAGAAAGAGAGGAAGACACTGAATCCAAAGCAGGCTCCAGGCTCTGAGCTGTCAGCATAGAGCCTGACCTGGTGTTTGTACTCACAACCGTGAGATCATGACCTGAGCCGAAGTCAGAGCTTAACCAGCTTAGCCACCCAGGAGCCCCAAATTTTAAAAATTTTAAGTAAATATTATTATTTACTTATTTTGAGAGAGACAAAGAGAGCATGAATGGGGGAGGAGCAAAGAGAGAATGAGAGAGGGAGAATCCTAAGCAGGCTCTGTGCAGTCAGTGGGCAGAGCCTGATGCAAGGCTAAAATCCACGAAATGTGAGATCATGACCTGAGCCAAAAATCAAGAGTCAGGTGCTTAACTGACTAAGCTACCCAAGTGCCCCTAATTCTTTTTTTATTATTATGCTGATTAAAAAAATTTTTTTAATGTTCATTTAATATTGAGAGAGAGAGAGAGAGAGAGAAAGTGTGTGAGCAGGGGAGGGGCAGGGGCAGAGAGACAGGGAGACATTGTTTTTTGTTATTATGCCAATTTTTAAAACTTTTTTTAAATGTTTATTTAGTTTTGAGAGAGAGAGAGAGCAGGGGCAGGGGAGGGCCAGAAACAGAGGGAGACACAGAACTCAAAGCAGGCTCAGACCTGTCAGCACAGAGCCTGACGCAGGGCTTGAACTCACAAGCAGTGAGGCCATGACCTGAGCTGAAGGCAGACACTTAACCGACTGAGCTACTCAGGCTCCCTGTGCCAATTTTTTACATGGAAAAACTGAGCTTTAAGAAGTCCAAGATCTAGCAACTAAGCAGTAGAACCAGCATTTGGATTGGTATCTGCCTGATTCCAGAGCTGGAGTTCTTGACCACATATATGTTTTCGCACTTAGGGAAAGGCATTCCAGGTTGGGGGAAGAGCATGAGCAAAGGCACAGAGGCTGGAGCTGGCACAGCATGTTCATGGAACGGTCAGCAGGAATGCATGATGGAAGCACAGGCTATGAATGGAAAATGGTGGGAGCACTGTGGCTCTACCAGTAGGGCATCCGACTCTCAGTTTTGGCTCAGGTCATGATCTCACAGTTTTGTGAGTTCGAGCCCCGTGTCAGGCTCTGTGCTGACTGTAGGGGGCTACTGCTTGGGATTCTTTCTCTCCCTCTCCCTCTGCCCCTCCCCCACTCACACTGTCTCTGTCTCTCTCAAAAATAGATATATAAAAACTTAAAAAAAATAAGAAAGTAATGAGAAAATGGCAAAAGAAAAGCCACATCATGGAACTTTTGGTATGTCAGGAGAAATAGTCTGAATTTTATCTCACACTTAAAAAAATGGGTTAATAAATAAAGATAATAATAAAGCATTTTTCCTGATGAATCTTTTCTTTCTGAACTGAGAAAATGTATTATAATCCATGTCCAGATCACCCCCACTGCCAGGAGGAAGATGAGCAACCTCAGAATACTCTGGTCCAAAAGTCTTGTGTTTGTGAAGCCATGCTGCTGCAGATTCAAGTGTTCATCAATTTAGTATTTGTTTTTACTCTAGCTGTTTCTTAGCACCTATCATGTTCCAGGTCTCCTATTACATACATGGAATTTTTGGTCAGCATAACGAACATGGTCTCTGTTCTCAGGAGCTCACATGCAGATGAGATAGAAAATAAACAATGACCAAATGCTTAATCACCAACTGAGATAGGTTCCAAGAAAGGAAGGGTGCTGTGAGGAGTTAAGCAGAAGGAATTTTGGGGCTTCGATGCTTTCTTTGAGGAAATGTTTATTAAGGTGAATTCTTAAAAGTAGGTAGAAATTACCTGGGTGAAGTTAAGGACAAAAGCATCTAGGAAGAGGGCATTAATTGTGCAATGGTCCTGTGGTAAGAGTATCATGGTTTGATGGAGACATAGAAGCCTGGAGCAGAGAAAGCAGGCAGGGAATACTGGAGATGAGGCCAGAAAGGAAGGTGGGAACCAACTCATGTAGGGTCTCATAAGCAATGGGAAGGACACTGCTATGTCTAGAGCCTTGTAAAAACTTTTTAAGAGTTGTTTCTACATTTAGGATTTGTCCTAAAAAAGAAACATCTCCACTGTCTGACACAGTTATCTATATAACTTCTAGATTCTTTCTCTTTTGTCCTACTTGCTTAAAAAACTTTAGCTTTTGCAGAGCTAAAGTTATTTTAGACATTCCATTCAAATCGATATGGTGATATGTAGGTCCACTCGGTTCTTTCAGAAACTTCTTCTGAAACGATACCGCTTTTTCACATTCAGAAGTTTCATTCTGATGAAATAACTTATTCTGAAGCTCATGCTGCACCTGCTCTTTGCTTTGTGAGTTTTCCAATGGATTTTAGCCAAAGCATGAGTAGTTGACTATTGCTAGAAATAAGTCATATGTTTACTATCCATCCCGAGCAACCAAATGAAGAAGAAAGGGAAGGTTAATATAACAAAGTGAGAAAAGACACAAGTTTAAAATTGCTACAATTATCATAAGATAATACTTCCCATTGACTAAGACTTTAAGGTTTAAAACATATTCTCAATGTGTTCTCTCGTGTTTCGCTAGTTTCGCCCTCATTGCAGTTCATGATTCTCCCCATTTTGTGGATGCGGAAACTGAGGCAATGAAAATTGAGAATAACTTGCCTGTGGTCTCATTGCTAGTTGTGATGGAAATGGGATTCCCAGCCAGGTCTAAGAGACCAAAGTCAATGCTCTTTACACCTCACTGCCTGCAATGAGCACACAGAAATGATTTTCAGATGCTCTGTCCTTAGGGACGAGCCACAGTGCAGACACAGCGAGCGCACAATCCTTCTGGCATTTCACAGCTGGTCTACCTTACAAAATAGCTGTGATCTCTGGCCCCCAGATCCCACCGAACCCCTTCCCTCCTGCTGGGTTAAGCATCACCTCACTGTGTGGCTCGATAAAAGAAACCCTGGGAAATTAATGGCCTTGTTACCACCATTGGTGCTTAATGATCCTGCAGTTTCCTGTGGAGTATAGTCTCCCTAGGCCAGTCGTTAATGAACCACTTCCTCATTCTCTGGTTCCAATGTATGTCTTTTACAGCAGCATCATGTTTTAGAGCCAGAGAACAGACTGAAACACCCACTAGGTGTGAAGCACTGTACTGTGTGCTTTGTACACATTGTCTTGTTGACAGCTCACTTAATCTGAAAATTGTCCTGTGGTGTAGCCATTATTGTCGCCATTTTACAGATGAGCAAAGCGAGTCCAAGAAAAGTTAGCAAATAGGCAAAGACCATACAGTTAGTAAATAAAAGAGACAGGATTCGAATCCACAGACGTGAATTGCAAGACTCACATTTGTAACCACCAGTATTGACACCCTTAGGCAATTCTGCCTTAAGTCCTGACACTGAGGTCATTTGGTTGGTTTGCTTTGGGAAGGCTGCAAAACCCTTTCTACATTTATTGGCTCTTCTCTTAGGTGCATTAAGGGTTACAGAAATACCATCTCCCCCACTCTTGAAGCTCCTTGAAATTAAGAATAATGTAGCTGGTGAGCAGAAACTTAAACCTATCCCATCTTATATTAATTTACTGGAGTACAACACCTCAAGGCTCTTATTTCTTCCCATCATGCCCACAAATTAGGAAGGAAACTTCATCATGAAGATAGAAGGAGTGAACCAGGGTACTTGCATTGGAATGATTTCTAATTTCCACTGATTCAAGGTCCATTCAGGTACACATCAGCTAGTTGTTGAAAACTTTTAGTCAAATAAGACAAACAGAGCTGCTAAGAGGTGGTAAGGTTATTGCTGTTTCAGATCCAATGTGGTTAAGAAACCCTCAGACCTCACATGGTATTTTCTGGCTTTTGAATGATGGCTCTTGGATTCAATTACAGAAAAAGGACAAAACACTCACACATGCAAAATATATACATATATGTACACATATTGCTGAAGCTATATTTTTAATATCAGTATCCTCAGGTAAGTATCTGAAGTTAGGCAAAAAGAACTGCACTGATCCGGTCATTTTTGGAGGTCAGAATTGATAGGATAATGAGTTACCCTGTTGTCGATTTCAATTTCTATCTGTCTAAGAAGAGGAATTTAAAGAACCACTGAGGCCTCTCCTTGCCCAGACATTTCACAGAGAGAAATTTTCAGCCTGAAGATCAAAGGAAAAGGCCATATGCTGAACTGTTCAAGAGTCTATATTCTGGAGTCCACCCCCTTGTGCTTTCCTAAATCAAAACTGCAATCCCTGCTTTCCTCCAACAACTTCTGTATCTGATGATTTCACCTCCTAAATTGTTACTCATGTACATCCACTGAAATGCAAATGCCCCTCTCTGTTTCTGTAGCTGCCACTTTTGACCAAGTCACCATCGTCTCTCACCTGGATTATTCCAAGGGCCCTTTAACTGTAACCATACCCGAGTCTTGCACCCACTTAACTCCATCCTTTACACTACAGACAAAGAATCATTCTAAAATGCAAAACATGTCACGCTCCAGTTTAAACCATTTCAATGTTTCATGGTAGTCTACAGAAATAAAAGAAAAAGACCTTCCCAATCTGCTTCTGCTTACATGTTCAGCCTTATTTTCCACTGCCTTCCATCTAACTTCTTGCCATGCAATGGCACTAAGTCCTCTGGGCTTTTGCTTTGGCTGTTCTGTCTGCCATGGATGCATTACCCTCCTCTTTCAGATCTGTGGCTCTTACTCATGAACCCTCTGAGCCAGCTGACTTCATGACACCCTGTTTGGAACAAGTCCCCTTCCATGTGCTTCCATAAAGCCTTTGCATACCTTTTGCTTATTACTGGCTGAATTATCTGTAAGCCATAAGGAGCATCAGTATTTAGAGGCTACACCTAGGAATGAGAGCTGGTGACAGAGACTCAGAAGGGTAAATGAGGAAGGATGAGCACACCAGGAGACAGTGGTAGTAAAAAAGCAAAAAGAAAAAAAGAGATTTAAGAAAGATGGGAATATATAAAGAACTCCTAACACTCAACAACAACAAGAAACACAAATGATGCAATTCAAAAATGGGCAAAAGACTTGAACAGACATTTCTCCAAAGAAGATATATAAAGGGCCAATAAGAACATAAAAAGATGTCCAATCTCACTTATTGTCATGGAAATGCAAATCAAAACTCCCATGAGATATTATCCCATATCCATTTGGATGGGTGCTATCAGAGTAACAAAAAATAAATAAATAAGTAACAAATGTTGATGAGAACATGGAGAACATGGAACCCTGTGCACTTCCTCTGGGAATGTAAAATGGTATTACTGCTACAAGAAACAGTATGGCAGCTCCCCAAAAAATTAAAAATAAAATTACTCTATGACCCAGAAATTCCACTTCTGGCACATTTCCAAAAGAACTGAAAACAAGGACCCAGAGATTTGTTCATAGCAGGACTATTCATAATAGCTAAAATATGGAAGCAACCTAAGTGTCCACCAATGGATAAATGGATAAGAGGAAACGTAGTCTACCCATACAATGGAATATTAGCTTTTTTAAAGCAGATTCTGACACATGCTACATAACATGGATGAACCTTAAGTTCATCGTGCTAAGTGAAATAAATCTAATATTAATACTATATGATTCCTGTTATTAAGGTATCTAAATTAATCAAAATTATGGGGAAAGAAAGTAAATGGTGATTGCCAGGGGCTGATGGAAGGGGGAATAGAGAGTTAGTGTTTCATGGGTACAGAGCTCTGGAGACAGATGCTCATGATGGTTGCATAATAATGTGAATGTACTTATGCCACCGAACTCTACACTTAAAAATGATTAAGATTGTAAATTTTGTGCTGTATTTTACCACAATTCAAAAATGGAAAAAAATAAACATGGAGTTAGTCTCCTGTATAAAATTCTGTTCTAACATCCAGTGAAATGAGTTCTGCTGGACTGAGCAACATAGAAATCCTTGATGATCTTAGAAACAGGTTTTTGGATGAATAACCAATGAACACATGGATTATTTCCTTACTGATCTTAATTCTTGTTTATGAGCTCCCTAGCTTTCAGAAGTTACAGGTTTGTAGAAGCAAAATGTTGGCAAGTTTTTATAAATGGTAAGATTATGTCTTATTTTGGAGCAAGGCTGTTTTTGACTGAGATCACCCTTTCCAGACAAGCTGATTCAAAGTGACTGCTCTCAGGGCAGGTCACTGTGGCCACAACAAGGCTCCTTTGGCTTCTAGCTGGAGTGAATGATCCTAGAAAATCTAATTACAATAGGCGGGGAGTCAGAACTGGGGTTTTCTTTCCAGCAGTAAAATCTGCAGCAAGGACAGGTTTCAGAGAGCTTCTGTTGGGGAAGCCAATATATCAAAGACCATTGAAAGAGACAGATCCTCTGTTTTCCTCTGCTCCTTGATAGAGCTGCAGAAATGGGCCTTACTGAGACCATTAACATAAAAACTGCAAGCTTTACTGGAGTCTATGAGGCCGACTGCTCTCTTCTCTCTCCTGTCACCCTCTTCCTGGTTCTATAGGATAAATCATCCTAGCTTTCTTTGTGCCCCTTAAATACTCTAAGCATCTCTGGGCCTCTGCCCTTGCTGTTTCATTTGCCTAAAATTCTTCTCCAAGATCCTTGCAAATCTGTCTCCTCTTTGTCCTTCAGATCTCAACTCAAATGCACCCCTCCTCAGAGAGGCCTTCTGTAACCACCATGGTCAAGGTAGCCCTCAACTGCCGTTGATCTCTGGCCCACTCCCTGACAGTATTTTCTTTACAACACTAGTATCTCCAAGAGATAGCCTCATTGATCTGTGTATGTGAGTGGTCATTGTCTATTTCTCTTCATTATACTATTAGCCTCCTGAAGACAAGGGGCTCATCATTGCTTGTCCTGATATGTCTTCTTTAACCAAATAGCACCCAACACATCAGGCATGCTGTTAAATGAATGCATGAAAAAGGTGTTCAAATGACCACAAATCTTCATGCATACGCCAAGTTCTTCATATCTCCACATCAGGCCTCTCAGTTACTCCTAAAATCTCCCAAAAAGCTAGCATTTGCATTCCTCAAAAGAATATGATCCAGTGAGTGGTTCTCAAACTTGGGCTGCAATAGAATTACTGGGATACTAGTTTAAAATACTAGGTTTCAGGGCCTTACCCCCAGAGACTCTATTTCAATAGATTGAAAATGGCTCTATACTCTGCAGGATATCCTGATGAAACCACCAAACCACTCTTAGAAAACATGATTTTATAATTTAGCCCCTACACCCCTCGTACCTCATAGATTATACTATGGCAACTCCAACCTTGGTATATGCTGGGATGGAGGGATGGATGGATGGATGGATGGATGGATGGATGGATGAAAGGAAGGAGGGAAGGCAGGAAGGGTGGATGGGTGGAAGGATGGACTATAATTTTATAGGTCAACCAACACAAAAGGAAGGAAACAGATGATTATGCTCATTGTGGACTTTCGAGGCAGAGCCCACAGGAGAAACAAGGGCTGAAGAGATATTTGGGATATCTGATGCAGAGGAAATCCGAAGACTTCATGGCTTCTAAAACACAACATAAAAGGGCTAAATTCATATGCGTGCTCTCAAGCTACCAGAATTGGGATTCAATTTTCAATCACCTGAACTAAAGTATGATCTGAGCAGTTCTATTATGGTAAGTTTTTCAATAGCACATAACAATTAGAATAATCATCTTGTATGTCTCAGTTACTTTATGTAAATTAACTTTAATTCTTAGAACAACCCTAAATGTTCTTGTCTCCATTTTACAAATGGAAAAAAAGCGGGGGGGGGGGTTGAAACAGCTTGTTCAAATCAAGGTGATGGGTAGGGATTTGAACTCAAAGCTGTGTGGCTCCAAAGCTCATGCTCTTCCCACCTACAGCCCAGAGAAGGTAGGTTTTCCTTCCTGAAGCTCAAAGTTTTGGGTGTTTCGTATTTTAATGTGCATGGGTATGTGCAGAAGAGACAGGCCAGTGGATTTCTGTACATGAGTGTGTTGTGTTTTGGTCTCTACAGGTGCCAGTATCTGTTCTATCCATAACCCTGGTCATTCCATTTTTAGTTAGATCTGGGATATTCTCTCTCTGTTTCAGTTAATTTAAAAAAACCACTTTATTCATAAGAACATAGTAATATGAGCACTAGAATAAAGAGAGGTGGGCTCTGAACCCATAGCTCAGATTCCCAAGGCTCCTTCTCTGGGTTTCTGTGTAGACTCATTCCCTTCCCTTCTCACATAGGTTTCACCCACTAGAATCTATTGAAGCACTGTCTCTGATTCTAGCTCCCTCCTCAGAGTACATTTATAAAGGAAGAAAGGATAGTAATGCTTGTCACATGTAGGAAAGCAGGGAATTATGTGGTAATTGAAGAAGATCCATCCATGTCGCCTACTCCTCCCTACCCCAGCTAGACATGGTCTTTGACACACACACACACACACACACACACACACACACAAACCTGTCTATGCATCTCCTGGGGTTAATATTCTCCAAAGGCTTCTCCTGGTCTAAGTGAGTATACAGAGCCAAGTCTGCCCTCCCTCCATTCCTGCATTCTTCTGGGGTCCCCCTCTCTGTGTTAATGACATGCTGGCCACCTTCTAGCTCCTCAAAAACATCAAGCACTTTCCTGTCTTGTGGCCTTTTGCACACAGTTGACCCGCTCCCCGCATAATCCCATCCCTTCCTTAGGCAATTCCTACTTGTCCTTCAGGGCTCAGCTCAGAGGGTGGTCCACTGATCTCCTTGCACCCACACAAGGCCAGATGCACCTTTTGCAAACTCCCATTGCACCTGGAATTAGATGGCTATGCAACCTGGTTTTTCATCACCATCTTCCCCAACTAAGGAAAGCATCCTGAGGGCCGGGGCCATGCCCGCCTTACACATTTGCGCTTATAATAAGCTTGTCATTTAGCAGGTATAAATGCAGTAAGTATTTGTTGAATGAAGGGATAAATGAGTCCTTAGTTTCTTAATCTGTAAATTAGAGATAATAACAAAAGCCCTGTGAGGATTAAATGAGATAACAGAGGTAACACTGCCTGACCCATAACAAGATTTTGTTTTTGTTTTTTGGCTGTTTGTTTTCTAGACAGAGAAGTTCAAGAACCAAATCAGCTGCCTCCTAGGATTGTAAGTTTTCTGCCATTAGGGGCCTTTGCACCGAATATGGATGAAAACTCTACAGGGATATTGTAGAAGGAATGGTCAGTGAGTCTTGATGAGTGACTCTCAATCTTGGTTTCACATTAGAATCAACTGGAGAATTAAGACAAAAAAAAAACAAAACAAAACAAAAAAAAAACAATGACTGATGACCCCAGAGATCCTGATTTAATTGGTCTGGGATGGGATCCAAGCAGGAATATTTTTTAACCCAGGCAATTCTAATATGAACCATGTTTGCAAACCACTGGCTTAAAATAGATGATCTTTCAATTTTCTTCTAACCATGAGAAGCTGTCACTTCAGGGAAGCAAAAAGACCATGGTTTCTTCTGAGAGAGGGAGAAGGAGAAGGAGAAGAGGAGGAGGAGGAGGAGGAGGAGGAGGAGGAGGAGGGGGGGGAGGAAGGAAGAGGAGGGGAAGGAGGACAAGAGAAAGGGAGAGGAAGAGAAGGGGGATGGAGAAGGAGGGGGAAGGGAGGAAAGAGGAGGGGGAAGGGAGGAAAGAGGAGGGGGGAGGGAGGAAAGAGGAGGGGGGAGGGAAGAAAGAGGAGGGGGAAGGGAGGAAAGAGGAGGGGGAAGGGAGGAAAGAGGAGGGGGAAGGGAGGAAAGAGGAGGGGGAAGGGAGGAAAGAGGAGGGGGAAGGGAGGAAAGAGGAGGGGGAAGGGAGGAAAGAGGAGGGGGAAGGGAGGAAAGAGGGGGAAGGGAGGAAAGAGGAGGGGGAAGGGAGGAAAGAGGAGGGGGAAGGAGAGAAAGAAAGAAGGGAAAAAGAGGAAGGAAGAGAACTGTTTGGCATAGTAAATTTCTGTTTTTAATTTAAAACTTAAAAACCTATAGGTGTACAATTCTAGAGTCAATCACATGGCTATTTAAAGAGTGGCTTTGGAGTCTTGGATCCTGTCTACTGAAGAATTTTGGGCTTTTCTAGCCTTGAAATTTAGAGTAAATCACTTGCCTCACTGAACTCATTTCCCTAGTTTAAAATGGAGAAAAGGATAATCTTGTTAGAGATTCTGGAGAATTCAATAAAGTAAGATATACAAAAGGGTCCAGAAAGTGTTAGCACAAGGTAAGTCCTCTGTAAGGAATTGTTATATGCATCTTTTATTATTGATGTGAATACATTTTGTAAGCCTACATGTAGTTATAAGGCATTATCCTTGTGATTACTAGCCAGCCCAGGTGGAAAGCTATGGAATTGATTTTTTTTTCTGTTTTTTGTTTTTTTTGTTTTTTGTTTTTTTGGTAAATCCCAGAAACACTCTTAGAGAGCTGTGGTTTTCTCTTGTGTACTGGTGTTGGTTAAGTCTTAATACACACACACTCACACATACACACATATATACACATACACACACATACATATATTTCTCTTTTCTTCCAACTCCCCACTGAACGACAGCATGCCTGAGAAAATATGAATCAGAATTTATGGTGTTGTGCTGCTTTCTCCCGGGGTGGTGGGGTCACATATATGTTACGAGAAATGATCCACCCACTCGTTGCTCTCAGGGTCCTTACAGAACTGAACACCTGATCCTAAACAATGGAGAGAAAGATTCAAGGCACCGCATTGCAAGGAATGAAATTTTAAACAGATTCTCACTATCGGCTTGTAAAATGATGCCAGTTCCTGAGCATGTTCGGTCTGAAAGAATGGTCACTGACGCATACAAGCAAGCCATGTCACATTTCCTCACAGTGACACAGCCTCCAGTGCAGGAAACAAGACCAACACAGGGAGTCTCCACACCTGCTGAGTCTGGCTGCATCTCTCACTAACTATGACTACAGGCAAGCCCCTTAACCTCTCTGGAACCCCTCCCTTACTCTGTGAAATGCAGCACTCATACTTGTTCTGGTGACACCCCCCTCCCACCCCCCAGAGCTTCCTGAAGGTCACCAGGACAGATTCCAGGCAAATGCTTTTTTGCCATTGCAAGCACAGGGCAGTGCCAAGGATGGCTAGGTTCACTACTGATGACTGCACACACTGGGGTCTTAAAGAGTCTTCAGTTCCTTTTCTTTTTAAGTTTATTTATTTTGAGAAAGCACAAGCACAAGGTAAGTCCTCAGTAAAGAATTGCTATATGTATATATCGGGGCTCCACCTCAGGAACCAAGAGATCATGACCTGAGCCAAAATCAAGCGCTGGTTTCTTAACCGACTGAGCTATCCAGGCACCCCAAGGTAACTTCAGTTCTAACAGGACTCTCAAAAACCTGGTTTGCTCATAAAGATAACTCGATTTTATTAGTCCTACACATTCCATAGCCCTATAATTCAAACATATAATCTTCCTAGGTTTTAAAACTGTCCAGGGGGCTGGATACACCAGATAGCGTGGTAGAAATGAAGAAGACCAATAGAGACCAAGTGTTTAATCCACCAGAACAATATTTTAGGCATAGAGACAGGCTAATGTGTTAAAATGGAGATGACCAGAAGGAGAGAGATGTGGGTTTAACACAAAGTGGGCGTTATTATGCTCTTTAAAAGTGTAGAACTCAATTTTAGGGAAAGAGGGGCTATCAGCTTTTGACAAATGCACACCACGGATGCCTACTGCAGATTCTGATATGCCTTGGGCATTCAGGTGGGATGGTGGAGAGAAGAACTGGGTGTGTGTATGTACACATTTCGGGAAAATGTCCTGGCTAATTGTTATATTGTCCCTCTCCTCTAATCCCTCCATGGTTGAGAACTCCTGCTTAAAATCATAGGCTCCACATTGTTTACACAGCCAAACTATGGAAGCAGCCCAAGTATCCATTAACTGATGAATGGATAAAGAAGAAGCATTATGAAACGGTATTTTATATATATATAATATATATAAAATAAATATTTTATATATATATATATATATGTGTATATATATATATATATATATATGTATATAAAATACCACCCAGCCATTAAAAAAGGAATGAAACCTTGCCATTTGCAATGACGTGGATAGAGCTAGAGAGTATAATGCTAAGCAAAATAAGTCAGAGAAAGACAAATACCATATGATTTTACTTACATGTGGAATTTGAGAAACAAAACAAATAAGCAAGAAAAGGAAAAGAGAGAAGAAAACCAAGAAACAGACATTTAACTATAGAGAACAAACTGGTGGTTGCCAGAGGGGAGGGAGGATGGGGGGAAAAGGGTATAAGGATTAAAGAGTACACTTAACAATAACAAAACTAAAATAAAATTATTTAAAAAATAAAATAATGCGCTCCATACAGACACCCAGTGAACTAAGCTGGAGCTTCTTTAACCTCCAGTTCAACTCCTAAGCACCAAACATCCTCCTGTCTGCAGAGCCCACTTTCCCACATGGTCTACACCCATTAGTTATAATAACAATGAGAAGATGAATACCTTCTAGATGGCACAATACCTCACAATTTGTGAAACCCCTTCCCACTTAACTATTTTAGTTGATCCTCACAACTTTATCTCCATCTGAAAAGAGCTTGTGACTCAGAGGAGTGAAGTGACTTGCCTGAGGTCACACAGCCAAGAAGTCTCTCAGATGTGTATCTACAGTTCTCTCCACTTCTGCCACACAAATATAAAGAACTATTAGTGCCACCATTCAACTCTTTATCGGTTTTAAATACTACTAGTTATTAGGTGGTAGATGCTGAGCTAAGCATTTTATATGTAGTATATAGTTTATTTCCCAAACAACCCTTCAAGGTAAGGATTATTGCCCCATTTTAGAGCTAAAGACACTGAAACTCAGAGGTGAAGAGACTTACCCCAAATTGCAGTCAGTTCGGGCATCCTCTCCTCCCTGATTCCTGCTCTTGAGTGGGATGTCTGCACTGAGGATCTGCTTTGTGACCCCACAGCACCATCATACTGTGTTGATAGCAGTTGTTCAGACATGTTTTCTGTCCATGAGACTGGTCTTTCCAAATGCAGAGCTATATCTTAATCCCAAGGTCCCCTGCAACAATCCCAGGGCTCACACATACTATATGTGTGTATAAATATCATAGAGCTCAGGGAATATGACCACAACTGGATTTTGAACACAAATCTTTCTGATCCCTGAATATCTTACCTGGTTCTGTCAAAAAATGGCCCCCAAACAGGCCAGGCATAAACCCAGATTCTCTCCAGAGAAAATTGTCCTTCTTTCTGAAGTGACTCTAGCCATTTCTCTAACCAGACCTAAAGGTGTAACTGACTTTCTGACAAAAGAATGCCAATATTGGGGCGCCTGGGTGGCTCAGTCGGTTGGGCGGCCGACTTCAGCTCAGGTCATGATCTCGCGGTCTGTGCTGACGGCTCAGAGCCTGGAGCCTGCTTCCGATTCTGTGTCTCCCTCTCTCTCTTCCCCTGTTCACACTGTGCCTCTATGTCTCTCAAAAATAAATAAACATTTAAAAAAAATTTAAAAAACAAAACAAAACAAACAAAAAGAATGCCAATATTGTCCCCAAAGATCATAGTACCTGGGGAGACCAGAACTGGCTAGGAATAATTAGCAAATTCTTCCTCCAGTCTCTGCAATAGCAAGATGAAGTTCCAATTACAAACGTCCTGAGAAAATGGCTACTCAAATGCACAAAGTGATTTTCAAGGCATTGACACCTCCCTGGTTTGCTTGCTTATTAGATACAGGGGTTGAGAAAGGAGTATTTAAAAGCTAGTTTTCAGACCAATGAATCTGAAGAAATTCTCTTTATTGGTCTGCAAGAGGAGGTGGGGATGGGGGAAGCAGAACCAGATCTGATAAAGGAGATTAAATGGCCTTATACATCTGACAGCAAAGAACAGTCCCCATGGGAGGCCCAAATCCTGCTGGTGCTAATAAAGTGCACGATATTACTCCGGTAATATAGTGTACAATATACGGCGTCCAGATGCCGGGGCCAGAGCCACGACCTACATCTTCCGCAAACCAATTTTCTGCTGGGTTGGATGTGTAAAAAAGAATCCAAATACAGATTTTTTTTTTTTTTTCATTGAAAGAAGAATTGCTTCTCTGGCTTTTTCCCTTAGCCTGTCTGCTCCTCCCACCCCTGCGTTCTCAAAGTGGGAATTACTTCTAATCCACTCACAGGAGAAACCACTGCCTCACCCAACTGTGGGCGATTATGGAACAAGTGGGCTGTTTGTGGGCTTCCTGGTAGCAGTGGGGTATGGGGGAACACCCGTAGAATTTACAATCGCACAAGCTAGGTTCAATTCCTCCTTCTTCTATTTACAAGATATGTCTCCTGGAGCAAATTTCCCCTTGTTTCTCTAAGTATGGATTTCACACGTCCCTCACAGAAGTGCCCTGAGTGCTAAAGACACTGCATGTGAAGTGCCTAGCACAACACAGGAGCTGTTTCACTGGCAATAACAATTAGTAGCAGGGGTACCAGCAGCTTCTGTTAGTAAAGCTTAAAGGCAAACTCTTAGAGGAAGAGCACTCTTCTGGCAAGTAGTTTAGGGGTTGAAAGCATTGAAACCTATTACTAAGATGAACAACAACACTGTTTTATCTATTACCAGTTCCTGAGCATCCACTGAATGGGACTGTATAAGCATTGTTACAAGCATCGAGAAAATGTAGATGACAGTCACTCCCTTCCAAAACCTTGCAGACCAGGGGGGAACCTGAGAAATGTCCCAGCACATGCTGCATGATACCCTGTCTCCTGCAATTTAACATCGGTCACCTCATTTGACCTTCCCAGGATCTTCACAAAGCAGACAAGACATGCGTTGTTAATCCCCATTTAGTAGGTAACAAAACAAAACAAAACAAAACAAAAACAAAATAGAAGCAGCAGCCCGAAAAGATGGAGTGGATTGACTAAATTCACACGTGAGACAGAGTCAGAATCAAGCAGGTCTTCTAAACATTCCTCTCCAGTCCTCGGGCCTGATCCACTCTGGGATGGCCCTGGCTTGGCCTGTGATCAGAACACTAGCTCTGGCCATCTCAGAATTCAGGACATTTGCACTGCCCACAATTATTCTGTTCAAAAAATGTTAGAAACTGTTAAGACCCAGCCCAGTGTGGAATATGAGAGATGCTATACTATTGTTACTTGGCTGATTATAATAAGGGTTGTAACCACAGATATTTAATATTTTTCCTTTGTAGCACAATTTTTAGTTCAAACAGAGCTTTCATATGTGCTGGCACTAGTGAATGAGAGAGAGAGAGAGAGAGAGAGAGAGAGAGAGTGTGTGTGTGTTTGACTGTTAAAAGTAGATATTATCCCACATCACAGGTGATGAAAAGGAGGTTCTGAGAAGTTTACTTTCTCAAAGTCACCAACTAAGGAAGGCACAGAGGCCAGGCTCAAGGTAGGTGTGTAGAAGTCCAAGCCTTGGGCTCTTCTTACTAACATGCAGTCATCTGACTCATCACAGGTATGACGTGAATCCTCAGAATCTACCCAGTGGGCCATAGTTCCCTCATCAGAGCAGTCTGGAATGAGTCCAGTGAACGGTTAAGAGAATAAATGAAAATGCCCTCCACGTCCTCAAAAATAGCTGACATTTATGGAATGCTTGCTCAGTAAAAGGCACTTTGCCAAATGCTTTCCATGGACTATTTTGTATCATCCTTAAGAGTTAGGCTCCATGATCAGTTTCACAAACGGACTTAGAGAGGTGAAGTCACTTGCCCTGGGCACAGGGTGGTGTAGTCTGGATTTGAACTCAGGAAGTCTGACCCCACAGACACTGATATTGTCCTTTGTTTAATCCTTGGCACAATCTCTAACCAGTGTCTTATGGAGAAACCCAGTGTTCACTGACTGCCACTAACTGTGAGACACAGCCCTCGAAGCTAGTTATATTGACTCGCTAAATCCTCATAAGCATTCTAGAAGGTAGACATTACCACCCCATTTTACAGAGGAGGAAAATTGTGGCTAAGACATGTTGACCGTTGCCCTAGATTGCAGAGCCTGCTACAAGCAGAAGCATTTTCAAGCCCAGAAACACCTGGGAAATGTTCATTCTTCCTTCAACAACTCTGAAATTTACTAGAAGTAAGTAATCTGAAATACACAAAGGAGAAAGATACGAAGAAGGAAACTGGAGGCAACAGAGCCAAAGGCCTGTAGCGTTCTAACTGCACACCTATCCAAAATCAGGGAATGTAGAGTTTGCAAAAGACTGGATTGGTCTGGAAAGGCTCTGTGGAGGAAGCAAAGCTCCAAATCGGTCTTGAAGCCTGGAGGAGATTTGGATGGGCCAGGTATTTCAGAAAAGCGTATTAAAAATTAAGGTGAGGTCCAGAAAGAGATCCAAGTTGCAAATGGGATCCACAGCACATTTGCAAATGGTGGAGGAGGCCTATTTTGTAGGGTTAAAGCTTGTGTCCAGCAAGGTCTTTATGCTCCACTCCCACAGCAAAGTGAAATTTCTTTGTTCTCCTTTAGAATGCAGCCCACCAGGAGTGACAACGGGAAAAGGCACAGAAAGAAAATAAACCAAGAAGGAAAAGATAACCTACACATCTCATGTGGGCCTTCAGGAAGCATGGGAGAAGCAGAGCATAGAGAGAAGCACACATCAGCTTCAGTTCTTACTTTGCTCATCTCTCCCCCTTCTTTCTCATTCCCTCCTCGGTTTTCTGCATGCAGCAGCAAATGTATGAATGCTTGGATGGCTTGGCAAAACACTCTCCAAGATTTATTTCTGTTGGACAATCTTGCATTCTTTTTTTTCCCCCAGGCTGACAACTCTGTCAACAGCAGGCTCCTCTGTGAAGCTGCGGATTTGGAAGCCACATACTTGATACAGACGTTGTTGCTTACAAACCAGACTAAGAAAGTGGACTGCTGAGATAAGCGTGACCTGCAGACCTACCTGGTTCATTACATGGGAGTCAGTGAGACCTCACAGCTTGGTGAAGAGACTGTCTGGAGACAGGGAGGGGGCAGCGGTCCTGGGCAAGGAGATGGTTCCAGCAGTTCAAACACTAGATCTGTTTGCATGAGCTCCAACAGTAGCTTTGAATTATTTTGAAACTCAAGTGTTGATAAGCCGTTAGGTAGGAGGGTACTAGGTAATAAACGTGAAAAATGTTTTGTCGAGTGCAAATTTCTATATCAGTGTAAAGGATTGTATTTATTACCTTTTTGTGAAAGGAAGGAAACATATTTTATGTCTGTTTTTGGAAATTAGGCATATATAAGGACAAAAAGACTTCCAAGCATAGAATTTCAGAGCTGCAAAGAAATTCACTCATTCCATCACCAGGCGTTTAGAGCCTGCATCTGGAAACCGGGCCCTGTGTGGGCTCTGGGAAGGTGGAGAAGAACCAGCCTCGGGCCCCTGCGGACCCGACGGACAGTGATCAGGGCCATGACAGGGGAGGCACTGGGGATGACAGGAATGCAGGATGGGCGTGGGGGACATCTCAACCAGCCGGGGCATCAAGAAAAGCTTTCCCCCTGAAAGGAAATTAAGTCTGAGTTCCAAAGGAGGAATGTGGCCAGAAAGAGATGCAGAGATCGGGATGGAAAGGGGTTAGGGGTGCATACTAAGCACAGGATCAACAAAGGCATGGACTCCAAGATCTGCATTTTACAGATGTGAACACTGAGGCTCAGAGAGATAAGTTAACTTATTCAAATTACCCAGACAATAAGCGGTACAGCTAGGATTCACCCCAAAGCTTGCTTTTAACCACTTCATTGTACTGTTCCCATATTAAACATGGAATAGAACACCTTCAAAAGGGTCAGTAACTTACTTGCAACCACATAGTCACTCAGTGGCAGACTTGCAATTAGAGCCCAGGTCTTCCTCTTCCGAGTCCAGTGCTTATTTCATGGTGCTGTTCCAACTCCACACACCTCCCTGTCCTGCTGAGTCCAGAATTCCCCACCATATCCTTATTCCCGGATCCTTCCCAAGGCTCCCTCACTGTGGAACTCAGTCATCAAGACTGATGCTTTCATTTCTTTTTCATTAAGTTAACAAAAAGAATGAGGTCACTCTCCCTTCTGGTGCCATTTCCCACCCTTGGAAACTCCCAAGGTCAGAAGATCATCAGGCATTCTCACTCCCAAGCCATCCACTTAAAGGCCAGCTGGACTGGGAATAAAACACCTCAGTGTCAGGCATTTAATTTTTAAAGAGAGAGCAAAATGGCGAGAAGACTTTAAAAATTGCTCTCAGCTTTGTGTGTAATCGCCCGCGGGCTGGAGGTCACCACCAATCCCCACATCTCTAGAGACTCTCGGGCTTAGAGGAGCAGGCAGAGTATTTGTTCCCGGAGTCAGAGAAAATTGCAGACCTGACCCCACCTTCCTCGTGCTCAGAACGAACTGACCTCTACAACAAAACCCAACTCCTTATTTAATGTTCAGCTCCCTCCAATGGCTCCACCACTGACAACGACCCAATACAAAGGACGAAGCAGCACCCTCTCAGAAGGATTCTTAAGAAGATCCTGGTATGTTACTTATGACACCCAGGTTTGCAGGAAGACAACAGCTCCAGGTAAATGCCTGATCCTGACAATCACAGCTGAATGGGAAGCAGACATATAACCAAATGCAGCAACAAAATAAGTGCTTATTAAACTTAGGCTGTGTGAAGCTCCAAAGAGGTGTAACATAATAATGCTAATATTGATTAGATGTCTACAATATCATAGATCCTCTCCATATAATCTCTCTACATCTCCCAACAGTTCTTCCAAGTAGGAATTACAGCATCATGGTTGGCTATATGATGTGATGGTTAAAACTGTGGGCTCCAGAGCTGGACAGACTGGGTTTGACTCCCACTTCTGTCTCTTATTAACCATGTGACCCTGAGCAAGTCATGTAACCTCTGCGCCTATGTGTCCTCAGTTGTGTAATAGGGTGACTAGAGTAGCAAGTTCATAAGATTGTAGTGAGGAGTGTTACACATTTATAAGGGTGCCCGGCACATGCAGTGATTTAGTAGGTGTTGTCTTTGTCATCTCCATCGTGTTTTGAAGGACACAGTCCAGAGACAGTGAGTGAATAGCTATAGCCAATTGGTGGAGGGGCTAGAAGTGAAATTTGGGGGTCCTTCACCTGTACCTCAGCTCATATATTGCCTTAGAATATTTTTTTTTAGTTTACTTATTTATTTTGAGAGCGTGAGAGTGGGGGAGGGATAGAGAGAGACAGAGAGAGAGTCCCAAGCAGGCTCTGCATTCGAGATGGGGCTCAATCGCAGGAACTGTGAGACTGTGACCTGAGCTGAAACCAAGAGTCTGACGCTTAACCAACTGAGCCACCCAGGTGCCCTTGCCTTAGAATATTCTAATTTCTAACATTATTACTGTAATGTTATGTATCTTTGGCAGAGCAGAGAAAGACTATTTCTATTTCAAAGGTAATGAACTTGAGATTCAGCAAAGGGAGATAATTGGGCCAAGGCCATGTATATGGCAACTGGCAAAGCCAAATAGTGAACTCAGGTCTTCGGATAGCTCACCCATCTACCACACAGCAGGGAAGGAAAGGGAGAGGCAGAGTGGGACTGGGCAAGTTAAGCGGGTGAGAAACAAGATGGCAGACTTGGCAAGGGAGGTGTGAGGAGAGAAGGCTGGATGGAGATGCAAACCATGAGCTCAAGGTCCTACGCCTGCACTGTATAATGATTGTATTACTGAGCAACATGATTTCCAACCACAAGGTTTGAAATAGAGTTTACTTTGTGCTCTATCATGACTACCCTGAGAGAGAGCATGCTTAGCTCAGACAGCAAAGGGCACATCCCCTAGCTGAGTGGGCTTCCCCAGGACAAGGTGTGGCCTCCTACCTGCCACTCCCAAGGGTGGTCAGGATGTGCTGACATTTGAGTCAACCCATTGCCCCCATTACTCCCTCCTGTACCATTAATGAACTCATTCTGTACCCAGCACTGTGTCCCAAATCAAAGCTGAACGGAAGAAGAGCTTGTGACCCGGAAGAGCTTGAGTCCAATGGAGGAGAAGCATGTTAAACATGGGAAGTACTGCCTGATGAAGTGCAAGGTGTTGCAGGAGCACAGAGGAGACTAAGTCTGCCTCAGTCGGTGAGCAGAGGCGGCACTCAGAACAGGTGATATCTGAGTGGATAGGATGCTCCTGAAAGATGGAGAGTAGCAAGTGAGAGGGATGGCATTGTAGGTGTAGGGAACAGCAAGAACAAAGGCTCTGTACAAATGTCAAGCTCTTTGTTCCCTGCTTTATTACTTATCACCTTTACTATTTATGACATTATAATGTCTGTTTGTTTATTATCCATCTCTCACTGGATATAAGCACCAACAAAACAGGCATACTGTTTTCTGGGTTTCTTTTTTTTTTAATTTTTTTAATGTTTATTTAATTTTTGAGAGACAGAGCATGAGTGGGGGAGGAGCAGAGAGAGAGGGAGACAGAATCCGAAGCAGGCTCTAGGCTCTGAGCTGTCCGCACAGAGGCCGATGTGGGGCTTGAACTCACAAACTGCGAGATCGTGACCATAATTTCAATCTCCATAACAACTTGTGAATAGGTATTACCCTCCCCAATTTATAGTAAAGGAATTCTAGCTGCACGTGATTTACTCATTCTCCCAGCTGCTGCCAAGGGAAGAGGCAGGGCTGGGGTTTGAACACAGGTCTGCCTACTCCCCCAGTGTGCCCGGTGACCATACAGAGCCCCCTCTGGAACCCTGTCTGCAGGGAGATACTGTGTAAGCTGCGTGCACTATGAGGACCTGGCAGGAAGTTCTGCTGCTTCCAAAGTCCCTGCTCAGATCCAGGTCTTTTCATTATCTAATTCTCTTGATTCTCTCTGGTGAAAAGTATTCATATCCCCTTTAATTGTGTTAGGAGATAAGGTTCAGGAACTGAAGTCACTTCACCTGACTGGCAGAGGGGGTGGGGAAGCTGCGTATTCAAACCTGGTGTCCAGGGGGTCTGACTCCCAAACCTGTGATCTTCCCCCCAAGCTACTGTGAGCCACAGACCAGAGGAATTTGAAATCTCAAAAGAAATCTCCATTTCAGTTTCTGGAACACATGACAGTTTCTCACCCCAGATTGTTCTCAGCTCAGTATGAAAACATGTAACAGGGTATGAATGCCTGAGTGAAAGAAAGACCTAAACTTAAATTATTCCAGAAAGGCACGCTATTGTCAGTGATTGACAACCAGTCTCGACTCTCACCAGTGACAGCCACACACAAAGTAAGCCTTCAAAAAGAGCTTGGTTCTCTTCAATTAGCAGAGCTGAAATGAAACCACTTAGAAAATTATACTATTGGGCAACTGGTGGGTTTTAAACATAATGAGAAAAATAAAGGCTAGGCTGATGTTTACCATCAGCTGAGCTAGAGACGTCAGATGTACCAGGACTCAGGCCCACACATTCTCCCTGCCTGCCTCTGCCACCGCTCCAGCCCCACAGCCATTCGTTCTTTTATTCCTGTAGCAAATATGCATTGGTTCCCTACTGCCAAGGACGGGAGCTACAATGGGGAGCAAAACGGATATGGTCCATGCCTCCTGGTGCTTCCAGACAAGTAAATGGGGCTGCAGTACCCTGTGATAGGTGACATAATGGGAGAATACAGGGTGCTCAGAGGCACTACATAGAGAGAGGACTGCAGAACTGAAATTTCACACTGAGTGGAAAACGGTCCTGTGGGGGCAGAAAAGCCTGCCCAGCGGGCTGTGTGCTCAGCCATCGGGAGAAGGCCAAGGGTGGTCAGGGCAGGGGCCGGGCAGCCATGGAAGGCACGGGCCCTCCTCCTGCTGGGCCCATCTGTCTTTCCCCCAGGAGTGCTAGAATAACAGCTCTGGAAAGTTGGAAGAACTTCAAGTCACTGAGCACCATTCATTCAACAAAGTATGCCCCAAATACGCAATGGTTCAGGAGGAAACAAGAGAACAGCACACACAAGGACCTGCAAGTGATTCCCTGGGCCTCGGGGGGCCTGGGCTGATCAAAGAAAGTCATGGGAAAGGTTTGCACTTTCTCCTGAGGCAATGGGGAGCCACTGAGAGCTTGAGGCAGAGGAAGTAACACCCTCGGATTTGAGATTTGGCAGATACCATTCAGAGAGTGAGACAGAGCCTGGGCTCTGAGCTCCAGAGCGTCTGACCTTCACCCAGTCCCATATTTGCGGGGTTCCTAGGATCTGTAGGGACAAGACCTGGAAGAAATGGACAAGAAGTATTTATCCGGCTGAAGGAAAACTCTAAGACTTGCTTCTCAGATCTGGATCTCAGTGGCATAGGAAGACAGCAACAACAGACAGGCTTGTCTCTATAATTAGCTGTTTAACAGTGGACCAGCCAACGCCCCTCCCCCAAGCCTCCGCAACTTCATCTCTGTGATGGGTGGAGGGCTAGGCAGCTAATTACAAATGATAATCACCAACATTCAGTGAAACGTTACGGTGAGCCAAGTGCTCACTTGATTCAACGCCTGCAAGCACCCTGTGAAGCGGTTCCACTTACGACTGTCCTCGTTTTAGGGCAGCGCAAACTGAAATCTGGAGATGTTTCATAGCCTGATGAAAGTTCAGATATTTAAGTAAGTTGTAGAATCAGGATTTGAACCCAGCATTTCAAGGCTTGGCCATGAAAACATCCTATTTCAAGGCTCTTGAAATTTATTTCACAAGGATTTTCTGAGCACCTAGGCTGTGAGGGTGAAGAGATGAGGAAGTAGAGTTTCCCTCAGAGACAGACACATACTCTGTCTCAGAGGGGGAGCCCTGAATTCTAGTCCTGCCTGGGTCATTAACTGTGCCTCCATATGGAGAGCGGGCAGGGTGTGTACAGATGGAGGGGTGGTGGAGGTGGGTATGACAAAATCTTCTTTCTCAGTCTCCCCCACCCCCCATACTGTGGAATCAGCCTGTGCCCATGGGAGGTCACAGAAGACCCAGGACTGAGGTGGCCAACACCTGGCAGAGTCGAAACAATAGCAGCCCCCCTGTGAACTTAACCTGAGTCAGCCAGACGCCCAAATCAAGGGCTGATTGGGCAGCTGGGCCCTTACTGGGCAGATCCAGCTACCATGGTCTGGATAGAAGTTGCCCCTACAGCTCTCAGAGCCAGGTCACTCATGCTGCACACAGCCCAAAAAGTCAGTCTGAGAAAGGGATCTTTGCCTTATAGGTCAAGAGATTCAGTCAGGCCTGGGGTCAAAGAGATCCTGGAGGCAAGCTTAGTTAAGCTGCTCCAAACCATGGGCAGCAATATACTGTCCAATTAGAGCTAATTAGCCACCTGTGGGGTAGGGGAAGGAGAAAGGCCAGAGAGGGGCTGTGGGGAGGCTGGTGCCTCCCTTTGTTCTCCCCCACCCCCAACCCCCACCCCCGACAGTGCCTGCAGGAGCCAAGGCCCCCAGACCTGCCCTCCACCTCCAGGTAACCCACTCTGCTCTGACTAATGAGCCGAATCCTGTGACGGAGGGTACAACCTGCTGAGAAATGTTTTCTCCCTTCTTCTAATAAACTTTTCAGAAAGGCTCCTGAGATCCACGGCTGGATTCTCCCATGAATTCAGCCCCAGGTGTCTAGGGGACAGAGGCACACAGTAACAGCTCATTTAGCAGGGAACAAATGGCCTCCTTTCAGGCCAATAAATGAAACATTATGCACTCAGACAAGCTCTGGGGCCCAAGATGGGTGTCGGTCGGAAAGACAAGCAGAGGACACAGCTCCCATTCCTTTGAAAAAAATCCCCTGACTGCTTTGAGGGTAAAAAAGACAAAAGATGATGTTCCCTTCAAACAACCCAGAAGGCAAAATGCAAAAGTGTTGGTTGAATAAAATATTGAAATCAAAATGATTATTAACAGTGATAATAGCTTGTATGTGTGTGTACAGTCCCTTGTCATTCATAATTCTCTTTCACATGCATCACCTCTTTGAAACCTCATGAAAATTTTATGCAGCAGGAAAGGTGAGAGGCAGCACCCCATTTCATAGAGAAGGATTTGGGGAGGCTGAGAGATTAAGCCCAACGTCAATGCCACAATTCAAACCAAGGCTTCTAATTCCAAATCCACTACACTTTCCATATTTGGACAGCAAATCCAAACCTTGCTATGTTCCTTTTACACTTTTTTTTTTTAAATCATACTATATTAGGGTTAGAAAGGTCCTTAATAGTCACTGGAAACCCGGAACCCAAAGACATTAAACAATATACTCAAGGTCGAACATCAAAGTAGGTACAGGTCCTTGGTCTCCATGCTCCCTCCTGGTCAATGTTCTTTTGACTGTGCTTCCAGTCAGGCCCAGTAACAAGGAGGATTTCTACAGAAACTAGCAATGCAAATATTTTCTTTTATGTTGTTCCCTTAAAAACAGTAGATATCAACGACAAACATTTCCTTTTGACACAAGTCTTTATTTCTAACAAAGCAATAATATTACTGTGGTGGTAGAAACAAATGCAGAAGGAGCGAATCAGTAGAATTCCCTGCACGCAGTAGGAGTTCAATAAATGTTTGCCGGATTGGATGTAGTGGAATGAGCATGGACCCACAAGGAAAAGAGAGAAAGAGAAGGTATATTGCACACACATAGATGGAAAGGCATCTACTCTGTGTAAGACACTGTGCTAGGAGTTTGGCACAAAGAAGCCATTTGCCATATTCCAAGCTGGTTTTTGCCATCAGCTTGATGCTCCTACTCTCTTAATATCACACACTCACAGAGAGAATAGAGCGGGATGTGTGCTTCCAGGCAATCCCTTGGAAAATGTTTGACCTTCACTGAAGTTTTGACATTGTTTTCAGTGTCATATCAATGTTGTTTTGTTTTTTTTTTCTCCTTAGGGAAAAATTCTAGAGCAAAGAAGTATGTAGAGGAGGAAGAACTGTTACCAAAAGCCTCGTGGCAATGCAATTACTGAAACCTGACGTCAGGAGGCGTTCTCTCACGCTGTCACGGAACTGCTCTGTAAGTGATTCTCCCTGACGGCAACTTCTGTCAGTTTCTGTCTATTTTCGCTCTTCCTCTCAGTCCACTGGTGCTTTCAAAGTATTGGGAGGTAGGTTCTACAGGAGGCAGGATTTGTCACAGGTCATCACTTTACACTTTAGTCTAGAAAGTGTGCTAGCGATCACTACTATTTATTGAACACCTGTAATAATAATGATTATCATATAATCAAACGGATAGCTGGATTTTATTGAGTGTCTACTATGTGTTCCATTCTAAGCACTTCACATGCATTATTTTATTTAGCCTTTGTACAACTTTGTGATGTGTAATTTGCCTAAAGCTATGTAACTACATGATGGCAAAGTCAGATGACAACTTCGAAGCCATGTCTTTCACCAGATAGGGATCGTTCATTCTTTTATTCATTTGCACGACCACTATGCCAGGCCTTGTGCTAGCTACTAGGATACAGAGATAAAAGATAAAGACCATTCTCTTGGGCAGCTTGCACTCACATGAGCAAACAGATTAACCACGTGTCACATAATATGTGCTCGGTACAGTGACAGAAGGGTTTACTGGGTGCTTCGAGCATATCTAGGAGACAGATAAGATTCTCAGAGGAAATGGTGCCTTAGTCTTGAAGAGTAGGGAGAAGTCTGCCAAATGAAGGGGGACATGGAGGACCATGTACTCATGATGCAAGGAGAGGAACACAACAGGCAGAGAGACATGGAGGCATCAAAAGGCTCAGGACTGCTCGAGAGCCTTCCAAGTAATCCAGAATGCATTGCATCCAGAATAGAAAGCCAGAGAGCAAATAGAAAGAGGACAGGAGAGGAATGAAGCCGAAAGACTAGGTACAAACCAAGGAGGCGTTTTTCTGCCATGCTAAGGAGTTTGAATTTTATCCTCAAGGCCATGGTGGCCCCTGAGGATTTGTAAGCAAGTGTGTGGTGTTCAAGGGGAAGGCTTCTTGCCTATTTGCACTCCACTCCCAGAAGGGAAAAGCAGGGCAGCCACACTTCCCTTGCCTCTCCTTAAAGGCAAGAGGCTGATTTATCTTTTGGGTGAAATCCAGAGAGGAGCACAAGCGTATGTGGCTATAGCAGATATGCCATTGACTCTGTCAGCACAATCACAGCTGCACTTCTGTGCCTCTTACACTGCTGCATGAGACCGAGGAGTGACTGCAGGTGCTCTGGGACACCGAGCTAGCACACTTGCAGAAGACTTAGAGAGACAATCTGACAGATAGCTGGCATCTGCCATGAGCACAGAGAGTAACTCTTCTGGGGCAACTCAGACAAAAATCCTCCCATGGATCCCTATCCTGTGTCATCTCTACCCTAACAGTTCCACAGTGCAGCTGAGTAATTGTCCACACAGCCAAGCCTGGCTCCCAGGCCCCTCCTAGACTGCGGTAGGCTACCCGATACCCATTAATATGTCCTTATATGCTCACACTATGTCATCTCTAACTAAGAACCTAACTGATACAACACCTCCTTTTCCTTTTCTGTTTTAAAGCTGCCTGACCTCAGAGATCTTCATGTACTACTCACCCAAGAAACAAGCCTACAAGGCCACACAAGCTCCTACAGGGGGAAATGGAGACCTGCATATATCCAGCTCGGACCAAATGAAAGAGAAAGTTCAGGAGACCTGATGTGGCTGCACAACCCAAACAATCCCCAACCAAGCTTTAATGGAAGTAAGACCCAGGTCTTCATCTTCATCTAGCCCCATTGTTCATCTCCCATCCGGTTTTTAACCCAGTGGGAGAAATGGCATGATTAAATATTACCCCCAACCATCAAATTCCTCCCCCACATGAGAAAAAAAAGAGATCACATTTGTGCCTCGGAAGCAGGGAAACCCATTAGGATCAGCCATTAGGCTGAAATAAACCCAATTCCAGAGTCAGTCTGGAATAAGGAAGGAGATGCTTCTGTGTTAATCAGAGAGGCAATGGGATCCCATGGGGTGCAAAAACTTCAGCTGGGAGATGCAATCTCTTGATTACCAGGAGACCCTTTTTGTAAAGGAGTCCATAGTCTCAAACTTGTATTATTGGCAGCTCACTTGTCTTATTTGCAGGGGGTTGATTTTCCCCTTGACTCTCAATGAGTTGCCAACACACCTGCTTCCAAAGCATTTGGTCTCCTCACCTGGACCTCTTAGAGCTAAGAATGAAGAATGAGTAAGAAATAGGAATAATTAACCTTAAGTGGGGCCACAGAAGACTACACAGGGCATGAGCGAAATTAAGGATAAGTCAGCCAGAAAGACCCAACATTTCTGGTTCCTGAGCTCCATATCATCTCCAAGCTCAACAATCCTCCCTGCATTTTCTCATCACTAAAATGAGGAGAGAAAGATCACAAATATAGCTGTCTGTATCGAGCAACTATTTTACATGCCACACAACAGCAGGTAGTGAGGAAAAAAGTAGGCAGCTGGACTCAAGAGCTGGCAATCTGGCAAGAAAGCTTAGAGGACATGGGGACTGATGAGAGTAGGTTTGGCAGACACTGCTAGTGCATCCACCAACATCCATTCTATCTGGTAATATAGCACCCTGATTCTGGCACATGGTCACCCCAACTAAAAATAGTACTCCTTAGCCTCCCTTCTGTTAGGAGGGATCAGTTGACTCGGTGCTAGGCAGTGAAGATGAAAAAAGAAATTATGGGTGCAACTTCTGACCATGCCCTTAAAAGAAATGGGAGGTTCTCCTCTGACCTCTTTTCTCTCTTCCAGCTCTCTAGTTTGAATAAGGATGTGGTGACATGCCATCATAGATCATGAAGATGACAGCAATGTCTTAGTGATGGAGAAGCAGCAAACTAGAAGGGGCCAGGACACCACATGACTTCACAGAGCAGAGCTGCCCTATACACTCAGTCTTGTACAAGACTGAAACCTACATTTCCACCATTTTAAAGATCTTTTTTATCTATTTTATTTATGGTCTTGGCTAGATACATCCTAATTAATTAAGATGGCAGGCCACCACTTTGCTTATCGTGCAATCCCAGAAAACAGATGTAAATAAGAAAGAGCCCTAAAAGTACAGCTGTACTTTCACTGGAGGCTGATGCATTTTATTCAAAGTAGTGGCATCCAGGCCAAGACTTGGTTGGTACTTAATGACCCTTATCATACCCACATTTCCAATGAGCATGACTCCTGACATATTAGTTCACAGGCAAAACAAAGATGAGTAGAAAGGGAAGAGGACTACTTTTAGAGGCAGGTAAACTGAGAGTACCAAGACACAATAGCACATCCTGATAGGGAGGAAAAAAATTGCAAAAGTATTCTTAAAAAGATATTAGAATCTAAAATCCACATATCCATAAGTGTGGGGCCACTTGTATTTAGGGGCAAACAGTCCTGCATCACTGAACAGTTCTTAAGATTATCAAGCATAGAGCCCAACACAATAATGGATGCTTATAATGATATTTCTAAGTCACACTCATTTCAAAAAGAAGGGAAATGTGTAATTTATTTATAAATATTTCCAAAACATTAGTCATCTTAAAACTTTGCTAATTTGAAACATCCCAGTCTATGGATGCCACATATGTGTTATTTCATACAATTCAATGTTAAATGAAATACAGTTGAAGATCACACATGTAGTCAATGTTACAACCTTTTACTCTGAACCTACACTTTTTAAGGTCTTGCCCTAGATGTGATAGCCTAGAAGTGAATCAGACACATCATTGATGTCTAGTAACTCATGGTCTAGTTTGGGCACAGACAAATAAAGAGATCACTATAACACTAGATCAAGTCTCTAAGGAAAGAAAATCATATACAACGTAGATGAAAGAAAAAAGATTGCTTTCTAGAATATGAAAGGAACTCTTGCAAAATGATAAAAAAGACAAACCATCAAAAAGAAAAATGAGCAAAGATGAATTAGCTGTCCACTGAGAAGTAAATCTAAATGTGCATTGAACATGAAATGATGCTCCCTCTTGGTAGACGTAAGAAATATACAAAGTACATAGCAATGAACTATCACTTTGCTCTCTAACCAGGTTAGCAAAAGCGAATGATAACACGTGCTCCTAGCAAAGATGTAAGAAAAAGACTACTTTGCACATATTGACGAAATGTGAACTATTACATTCTCTTTATGGCGTCATCTCCTAATACTTTAAATAGCGCATATCCTTTGACTTAGAAATCTTCATTTTGGGAATCTAGTCATAAAAGTTCAAGTATATCAATAGATAATGATACATGTAAAACGATGCTTATTTCAGCATTGTGTATAAAAATTAGGGGAACAAAAGTAAATGCTCATTGGTGGGAAAATGGTTGAAGAATCTGTGGTATATTCATACCACTGAAACTTACTAAGCCATTGAAAAGAGTGATCTATCTATACCAATTGATTGAGGTGGGACTGGTAGGCGTGGGTGGCAGAAGACAGTTTCCCATAGTGTTTTAAGTGAGAAATGCAATATGCCAACGAATACATATATGATCTCATCTTTTAAGTCAGTGACAAAAATCCTTATGCATGTATATACAGTGTTTGAATATATATGAGTAAATATTATGGGAGCCTAGGAAATATAAGCTATCTAAATTATTAGATTAGTTTATGGGGCAAGGGACAGGAAATAAGCAAACAAAAAACTATATTAAAAAATAGATGTCCAGGATAAAAAGCAAATGGCTTTCATAATAAGGCAGAGTATATAAAATTATATCCATCTATGTATGCTAGGATATAGGTCTAAGGAGACACATGAAATGACAGTCACTAAGTTATAGATAACACAGTGGGAATTTCAAATGATCTTTACTAACTCCATATATTTTTCTATATTTTCACATTTTTCTAGGTAACTTGTATTATTCATGACTTTAAAAATTAATAAAGTGATTTTAAAAACTACCACCGTCAATGTTGGTCAATACTCAGCCAAGTTAACTAAGAAAACTTCATGCAGAACATGGCACCTGACCTGGGCTTTAAAAGAAAATTGGATTGGGAAGAGATTTGAAAAAGGAGGGTGTTCCAGACAGGAAGAACAACAGAAGGACAAGTAGGGACATTGAAATAAACATGGGGACTAACCCTGAAGTCAGTCTGCCCTATCCTGAATAGAAGACAAAGAAAAAAGCAAATGGTTGGAGTTCCATGACCATAGAGAACCCAAACAGATAAGTAGAAATGGCCACCACAACAGATGCACAAAAATGGAATTTTTAGAGTTCACGTTAACAAAGGAAACAGCTTGGTTTCTTCAAGTTCTACAGATTGACAAATATTTTGAGTTCTTAGGACTCTGTCCATGGTGACACCATGTGTTTCACTCAGATGTAAACTTCAGTTTGGTAACATTTTCATTTTAAACCCTCCTTCCTGTCAGTTTCCAGCTCTGCTGTAAATATTTGCTTGGAGAAAAAATGTCACTAAAGATCTGAGCTCAAGCTTTCAAAAAAAAATGGTCATTTTGAAACAAGAAGAAGTCATATTCTGCATGTTAATTAAACAAGAAGTCTCAAGACCTATGGTTCAGAGTTCATTTCAGAAAAAAAATCATTTTTATTTATTAAAAGCCTATGAATACAAATGAATTCTTTATTTGGCATTCATTCTTGTTTAATTCTGCCTCCTTTGAGATAGGAACTTCATGTGCTGTGCTAGATAAATTGAAAGGTTGTCTAGTGTCACTGGGTCTCCTGTCCTGCACAGTAAGGCTGTTTCAGAGAGCAAGTGAGCAACTATCAACAGGACAGGATTTCTGCACTCTTACCAATAAAGAAAGAATCTAAATGTCACCAAGTGATGGTCACTCCTTGACCAAACCAACCAGTGTCACACAGCACTGCAACCGAACTTGATTTCAACCTGAGAAACACTCCATTCTCTCTTTTACAAGGTGCCTCTCACTCTCTAAAAATGGGGCTGGAAACCAGGAGAACCCCAGCATTCCTGTTCTCACCAGCATATTAAGAAGTACAGCGGTTAATACTGTTATTCCGTTTCCAGGAAATTGAAAGATACACACAATCTTCAGGTGACCCTTCTGAGAGTTCACCAGGTAAAGGAGTAGGCACATATTTTCTAGACAAGGAAAAAAGATTGTGCCTGCAAAAATATGAAAGGCATGTTTGTAGTGTGTGTATGTGATGTGACTGACGTGTGTACGTGAGTAATGTGTGCATGTGTGTATGTAGGTGGTGATGCTGTATGAGGCTGTGTGTGTGAGTGTGTGTATGTGTGTGAGGCTATAAAAGGTTACATGTGTGAGAGAGAGAGGGTGTGTGTATATGTGCGATGTTGTATGAGGGTGTATGTGTGAGAGGGGATGTGTATGTGTGTGAGGCTGTGTAAGGGTGTGTGTGTGAGAGGGTATATGTACGTGTGTGAGGCTGTGTGTGTGTGTGTGTGCGTGTGATGCTGTAAAAGATTACATTTGTGTGAGAGACAGGTGTGTGTCCATGTGTGAGGTTGTATAAGGGTGTAAGTGTGAGAGGCTATGTGTATGTCTGTGATGCTCTGTGTGTGTGTGTGTGTGTGTGTGTGTGTGTGTGTGTGTGTGTGTGTGTGTAGAAAGGGAACCAGAAAGCCAGGTTATGAAAGGTCTGAAGTCTAAGGTCAGATATTTTAATAATATGCTTTAGGCAACACAGAAACTTTCATGTTTTTGATCTGGGGAATAGCATGATCAAAGCTATGTTTTAGAAAGATCAAGTCATAAGTTTGGGGAGGGCCCACACTGGAGGCCAGGAGATGAGTCAGAGGCTTGGAGGATGGTCTGGACTGGCGACAAGGAAGCTGGAGAAGAGAAAATTAATCGGAATTATTTTCCTATCGCTCTTAGTTTTAGATGGCAGGTAAAAGTGTTTACTATAGTATCTTTTTTTTCCAACTTTAAATAAATGAAAAATACACTTTTTAAAAAGTTGTCCGTTCTATGAAGGACACATGTAAGAACAGAGGAATACCTCCCCTCCAAAGCTGTTTGGAGTATGCTTTGGTGGCTATGCAAAGCACATCTGCTAAGCAAACAAATCCCTTGCAAGCTCCCACCCCGCACCTACAACTGCAGCCCTCAGTCCAGGAAGAAACAAGAAATGGAATTAATGGCTCTCTGTGGTGCAATGTTTATGTCATAAGTAATCATCTGCTTACATCAAAGCTGAGTTCCAAGCAAGTCTATCTGGAATGAATCTCTTGCATTTCAAGGTTTTCCTCTATATTTTTCAAGCCATGTAATAAAACAAGGCTTTAGTTTATGTGGGCATTTCTGTCCCCTTCTCGGAACTAGAATTCCTCCTCTCTGTATTTCCTGCCCTGCCTGTGCTTCTCCCTCCTCTTCTTCCTTCATTCTCTACATCTCCTACCACTTTCCTACTGCCTACCCGTGTTTGAAGTCTTAAACTGTCTCTGTCTCTCTGTATCCCTCTTTCCTCTCTGCCTTCCTTCTCCTCTCATATCCCTTCCCACTAGGCTAAAAAGCTTTGAGGCACCTGGGTGGCTCCATTGGTTAAGCACCTGACTCTTGATTTCAGCTACAGGTCATGATCTCATGGTTCGTAGGTTCAAGCCCCGTGTTGGGCTCTGCACTGACAGCATGAAGCCTGCTTGGGATTCTCTCTCAACATTTTTTAAAATGTTTATATTAAAAAAATAATATAAAAGCTTCAATTTCAAAGAGGAGGAATGCCTTTGCTAACACAAGAATCTGAGCAACACATCAGACCACGTGGCTGAGTCCAGCTTTAAGAAAAAAATAAATCTTGGGGACACCTGGGTGGCTCAGTCGGTTGAGCGTCCGACTTCAGCTCAGGTCATGATCTCACAGTTTGGGAGTTCGAGTCCCATGTCGAGCTCTGTGCTGACAGTCCGAAGCCTGCTTCTGATTCTGTGCCTCCCTCTCTCTCTGCCCCCCACCTCCCTGCATGTGCTCGCTCTCTCTCTCTCTCTCTCTCTCCCTCTCAAAAATAAATAAAAACATTTAAAAAAATTAAAAAAAAAGAAAAAAAATAAATCTTGGAAAAGAGAGAGGGCGGAAGGGTGGCCCTTCATTTTGAGGAAGGCGGGTGGAGTCTGTGGCTCCTAGTTGTCCCTGAACACCAGTATCACTAGGCAGTCTTCCAGCTGGGCAATTCCTATTTGCTCATAAGCCCTAGCCAGCTTTCTCCACTGGGAGTGAGGTGGCACTGCCGCTGTCACGTTGCGCTGCTCAGCTACTCCTCTCCATCAGCTCAGAAAGGAAGAAAAGCCATAAAATTCAGAACCAGCTAGTGTCAGCACTGCAGGGGATGTCGGAGACCACCGGGTCCAACGTGGTCACATCACTGCTAGAGAGACTAGGGCCCCAGCTCACCAAAGGCCAGGGGGACTCATCATTAGAAAACCCAGACCCAGGACCTGTTGCAAAAAACCCCTCTACCCTGAGAACAGCTCTAGGTGTTTGCCTTTTGAAAAGAAATCCACTAAATAGCGTCCAGATGTATAAACAGATAGAATAAGCTTAAAATAGAGACGGAAAGGGATTAAAATGCACAGGGTACACATTAGAAATCCCCTATATGCTGCTGGCAAGAAGGATTTGAGAAAGGAAGTCGGTTGAAGATGGGGCTGCAGAGTGGAGGGCTCTAAGCTCTGAAGACCTTTTTAATATGGCTGTATTGTAATACTGCAGTGCCAAACCCCGCCAGTCATTCCAAAAAAAGAGAAAAAGGAAGCCCCGCTTAGCAGCAGAACTTCCCGACCCTGGAAACGGATTGTCTCCCATTTGCACCCATTTAATAACCGCTTTATTTCACAAGAGCAGGAGAAATGTGCATCCTCGGAAGGCACGGCACAAGAACCTCCTTCTGCAACGACGCGATTCCTTGGACATGAAACTAAAATGCATTCATCGGAACTCAGCCTCCCCAAACAGCAGCAAAGCCACTGTGAGGCGATTTACAGGCGAGAGCCCCTCAGAGATGAGGGGGATGGGGCTGCCAGGCAGGGGACACACCTTTTCTGAGCCGTTGGAAACATGCTGCCTGTAGAGTCCACCCAGGCTATGCTGCCAAGGGTTAATTTCCGGGGGGGGGGGAGGGGGGGATTGATACAGGCGCACACACACCCCTACTGGACCCCCACAACCTCTGCCGCCACCACACACCGGGATTTTTTTTAATCTTAAATTCCCACTAATTCCCTGATCAGCCATATCTTTTCGGAACAGCCCCTCCACCTGGGCTGGATTCCCATCTCATCCCCAGTGAAAGCCCGGAGAGCCGGGCATAATTATTTTGCTACAAGGTTATGCCTAATTGGCCACTAATCTAATTGATTAATCATCTCATTTTTCAAGGCAGCATCAAAGAGCCAAACTGAGGAGGGGAGAGAGGAAACATGTGTCCAGGTGGCGCGGGGGGTAAAATTACAGACTGGGGGAAAGACCCGCAGCCACCTTGCCTGGTTTCTGGACACAGCAGTGGACAGAAAATCGCAGAAAACCCAGAATGAGCGGAGAAATGCGCAAGACCACAGAAGGACAGAGCTGGGAACCTCGACGCTACCCAGCCAGCCAGAGTCCAGCCGCCTCCAAGAGGATGAAGTTGTTTCCCCCGGGCTGGGAAGGGTTAAGTGGCTGCGCTTCAACCCAGCCTAGGCTAGCGTGGGGGGAGCAAAGGCCACTTGTCCCAGTGTCGGCGAGTTCGCGTGGGGGCCCCCGGGGGTCGCCCTCCGGTTCTGGCCACAACTTGCGCGGCTCTGCGCGGCGGCCCTCGCCTGCGTCTTTGCGCGCCACCCAAAACTTTGCGCACACTGCAGCCGCCGCCCGCCCGCTTTTCGCAGCGAGTCGCACGCCTCCAAGTGCCGCTGCAGCCCCTCCGCAGCCGCCGCTGCCCGGTTTCGGGCTCCAGACTTTTCCCTCGCTGCCTCCCATTCCCACCCAGGGTGCTCCCTCGCGGCTGCGGGGAGCGCGACGCCCTCCCCACGGTGGGCTGGCAGTGCGGGTGCAGTGTTCCGGATGACCACCTCGCCGGGTCCGGGTAGCACCCGCGGGACAGACTGATCCCGTGGCCATCCCCACCCTGGCGCGCCCACCCTGAGCCTCCCACGCCGAGGCAGGCGAGCGCAACACCTTCTCCTACCTTCCAGCCGCTGAGGACCACACTCTCCGCTCAGCCCTCTCGACTCATCCTCTGGCTGCAGGAGAGGGCGACCAGGCTCCGCTTTTGTTCCCTGGGGCTGGCAGGTCCGTGTCCGGCCAGGGCGCGGGAGCTGCCGCCCGAGCTGGGTATCCCGGACGGGGGATGCTCAGCTCACTCCCAGCAGCTCTGCCGGCAGCAGTAGCGGCGGTGGCAGCAGCGGCGGCAACAGCAGTAGCAGCAGCAGTAGAGATAGTGCTGGCTCTCTGCAGGCCACATCTTTCATACCTTATACATCACTACCGCATTCCCCCGAATAGGGGAGCCCCACAGCATTTCGCCGCCTAGCGCAGAATGCTGGAGCCCACAGCAGTGGCAAAGCCTGCGGGGCCAGGATGTGAGCACTGTGAGGGAGAAGGTCCTCAGTACCCCCTGCCAGACTCCCTCCCCTCTCCAATCACAGCGAAGCCTACAACTTGCAGACCTTCTGCAGTCCTCACCTTCTGGGAAAGGCTCTTCCCCAGGAAGGTCTGGACCTGAGGCCATGCAATGACAATTTCTTAGGGGGAGGCCTCCTTGCTGCCACGGAGTCTTGGCCAGCACGTGCCTTTACACAGCCTCTTCCTGGCTTTAGTCTTCACACACACGAGGCTTTGCAGCAACAGACACACACTCTCTGTGTCCCAGAGACACACTTCTGCTCTCCCCAAGATCCAGGGTGTGGGCTCAGGAGCAGGCAGACAAGGGTTCCAGTCACAGCTGTGTGCCATAAGCAAACTGCTACGTGATGGAGCCTCCATTTCTTCATCTGCAAAATGGGAATCAGGTTATCTGTCTCAGGAGTGTTTTGAGAATCGAATGACACAAGCACAGAACTTAACATACACTGCAGGATAGCTTTCTTCCCTCATCCAGTGCAGGTCCACCTTTCCTGGGGTGATAATCCATCAGGCACAATTCACCAATTCAAAAGTATTTACTGTGTGCTTACTTATGTGGCAATCTCTATTGCACGGAGTGGGGTAGGACTTTCAAAAAGATAGGCAAGTAATCCTTCCTCTCTTGACACTTTGTAGCACAGGGACACAGAAAATAAACCAGTAAATTAGTGAGACACTGGCAGATAGTAATAACAACTATGACAATATAAATGACCACAATTTAATGTCAGAGGGTGGCGTGTGTTAGGAAACGACCAGGATAGGCTATCAGGTTGGCAGTTGGGAAAGGACTATCTGAAAAGATGGCAATTGGCCTGAGACTGACATGATAAGTGTCCAGGCATAAAAGATCTGAAGGGGAAAACATTAAAGACAGAACAGCAAGGGCAAAGGCCCTGAGGCGGGAGTGAGTTGCATGCATGTGAGGAGCAGAAGGAACCAACTGCAGCTGGAATATAGCAAGAGTGGTGATTAGTGGTATCAGATGAGGTGGGAAGGTAGCGAAAGAGGCTGGTCTTTTGGGAGGAACTTAGTAAGGTGATTAGACTCAGAAGTTTGGACTTCAGAGGGACATGATTGTTCTGGGATTAGAGTAGTACAACTTGCATTTGTAAAGGCTCACCTGGGCTGTTATGCAGAGAATGCACTGGAAGGGCCATGGGTGGAAGCAGGTGAACCAATCAGAGGTTCCGACAGTGGTGAATACAAGTCCCCTTCCATTCCCTGGCCAGTACAACCACAGTGCCCTCTCCTCTTCACTTAGGTCTGCTAGGGGGAAGGGCCACTTGACAGGTACCCTGGGAGCTTGAACATGAATGTCTCCCACTACTCTGAGTATTCCTTTCCTCAACTGGAAAATGTAAATAATAATATATGTTCTTATTAAATTATTGTGAGTATTAAATGAGAGGACAAAGGCACCTAAGGTGTTAAATAAGTGTTAATTTCATCTTCTCTATATCCATCATTTCTAGGACCTCCAGAGCACTCTTCCAGGGGCCTCCAGAGTGCTCCTACAATACCTCTGCTCCATCTGGAGTAAGGGAAGGTTGGCCATCCCTGTCCTGGAACTGTCCTGCCCAGGGCCTGGCAGGCGTAACCCATTGGTTCCTCTCAACACCTGCAGAAAGGCTTGCATTGGTAACGCCGGCCCCTGCACCCATCATCTGTCATCTTTCCAAGCAGGAAACCAATTTTCATTTTGTTTTGGTCCTTTTGATTTTTTTTTCCTGCCTGACACCCTCATCTAGTTTAAAACATGCAGGACATCATCATATGAAGCACTTGGGATATAAAAATAGAAAGGGGGGGAAGGGAGGGCTGGGCTGGGGGGGGTGCATGCTGAGCAAGAGATGATAGGAAAGGAAAACAGTCCTTTCTCTCTTAGCAACAGGAGGAAAGGTTCTCAGCTGAGACACATGAAAATTCTCTTGCATTCATGCAGTATAATAGATTCCCGAGGCCTTCAGAATCCTTTTCCTCATCAATACCACATGGAAAGGAACAGAAATGTTTTGGTAATCTGCCTTTGACAGACAAAGGAGCTGAGCCCCAGCTAGGTGGTAATAGTAGAGCTGGCACTTGGCCCCAGGTGCTCTTGACTTTCTTCCTCTCCATGCCTAAATGCTTCAAGCGGCCCCAACCTAACAATGTCGCCTAGCTTCTGATACTCTCAAGCATTTATCCAACTGTAGGTCTCAGAGGTAGTCAACTCATTCCCTTGCACCCAGCTCAATGTACTGTACTCCTCATCATTCTCCATGACAATTCTCTTTGGGAACTAGGATACTTAAGTCCAAACACAGATTTTAAATGTTAAGTGGCCCAAGAAATGGACTTACTCTCTCACTATTTCAGGTTGGAGATCAAGGAAAGAACAGATGACAATGGGTGCATCTTTGATATGCTGCATGGCTATCAGAAAGAATGTGAGACCTGGCTTTGAGTCTCTGCTCCATCATTTATTGGGTGTTCTTGCGTGAGTTGTTATGAGCACTAAGTTTTAATTACCTCATCTATAAAGTAGAGTCAGGGAGCACCTGGATGGCTCAGCTGTTTAAGCATCCTACTCTTGGTTTCAGCTCAGGTCACGGTCCTCATGGCTCGTGAGATCGAGCCCTGTGTCCAGATTTGCACTGATAGCACAGAGACTGCTTCGGATACTCTGTCTCCCTCTCTCTCTGCCCCCTCCCCTCCTTGTTCTCTCTTTCTCAAAAATAAACAAACATTTAAAAAATAAATAAATAAAGTAGGGTCAGTATCTGCCCCCAGAAGTTGTTGTGAATACTATAGGAGCTGTCGCAAGGGTGTATTCAAAATATGTAATACACCTTAAATATTTGTACACTTCTCTCTCTCTCCGTTCCATCCCACCACTGTGTCTGTGCTGGTTAATAAAGGACTCTCAAGGGAATAAACAAAGTCCTCATTTGTAGCATTTGCCAATTTCTTTGGTGTAAATATTTTCACCATATCTGATTTCAAGTTGTCAACATGATGTCACTGAATGTGGAGTTGGGGGGAGGTGTGCCCCACAGCCATTGTGAGCCTAGACTAGCTGAATTAAGCATACCACTGCCCATAAAAACCCACCCCGAACAGGTGAGCAGCACTTTATAGCTCACAAACCCTTTATTCTAGATCATCTGCTCAAGTGTCCTTGAAGGGAATCCTTGAAGGGAAATGCCATCTCTTTATATCTGACAGGAAAACTGAGACTGGGAGGAACTGAGTGATTTGCACAAAGTCAGATAACTAGTAAGTAAGAGAGCCAGGAATCATGCCTGGGTCTTCTGGCTCCAAATCCAGGGATCCTTCCACATCTGTGCCATTCATTCCCTGTGAGATCACTGTGTGTCTTTCTTTTTGGGTGTCAATATCCCAGGGCCTGAGCCTCTGTTTTTCGATCTGACAGGCAAGAATAGTAATCCCAGTCCTGCCTTCTTCACAGATGCCCTGAGTATCAAATGAGATAATGCAGATGAAAGTGTTTTTCAAAGCACAATGCACCCTACAAAGATAAAAGGATGAATATTACAGTCAGTAGCTGGAGGAAAAATATGGGAGTGACAAATTCCAGGCCCTGTGGGGACTTACATACCACAGGGGAAGCAGGACCACCCTCAACACATTCACTTCAGATCTACGCTCAAAGGAAAACATGCGACAAGATGTACACCCGGTCTCCCTTTAAAAGTGTATTGGTACAGAGACGGTTTGAATTGTTCTCCAGAAGCCTTTTTGCTTTTTCCTTCTTGCTCTCTACAGAAATATGCTTATTCCTTACTCCAGTGCTGCCCTCTACCCCACTCACCTCTATCTGAGAGGTCAGGATCACCAGCTTAAGGCAAAGAGAATTTATTGGCTGGTGTCACTTGGCAGTTCAGGGTGCAACCAGCCTAGGGTCTTTATTGATTCCAGTGCTATCACTGTGTCTGTGATCTGCCTCTATCTCCCTCCCCCTCTCTCTATCCTTCTTCTTTGCTGTCCTCTGTAGCTTGCCCTCTCTGCATTTGTCATACTGCAGAGAGCTTCTTTCCTGGGTGTGGGGATGGGGTGGAGGGTGGGAACATGGGCACTAAGAGCTATAGTTTTGTGTGATACCTTAAGAGAGAGAGATGCTATCTCCCAGTTTCATGTATACGGTATCTACCAAAAAAAAAAAAAAAGTTTCTTCCTGTCCCAGATTAGGTCACATGCCTAATTTCTACTCTGGTTGAAGGTAAAGACCTACTATGATTAGCCAAGCCTGACACAGACTCAACCCTATGGCCAAACCTCGTGGAGCAGGAGGGAGGAGGTTCTCCTACAGCAGGAAGATCCCATTACCAGATAAAGAGGAATACTGGGGACACAACATTAACAGGCATCTACTGTGGTGGCAGAGGCAAACTAGGACACTGGCTTCCCTAATTTCAAAGCCTTTGCCTATTGTATCATGCTGCGCTGATTTCAAGCATGGAGCTCAGCAGAGTTAGTTAGAAATCTGAGATGGCAAGCAGATTGCATCTAGAATGATGTACGTAAGTTTATAAGTCAAGGCAATGTCTGACTTACTCTTCAGTACCTAACACATTTTAGGCACTTGGCTAATGTTTACTAAATGAATGGCAATGCCAGTTGATTGAAGGATTTTGAGTCCCTACCAGAATCAACAGAAAAGAAGGCTGGGATTGATGACTAACAGAGGCCATGGGCAGATATGGTTGATTGGCTCTGTTTACTGCATAGTTGAAGACCTTGCTCCATAATCAAGGCCCAACACGGCGGGATCGTCACTTCCTGTAATCTGGTAATGTTGCTGCTTTTACCAAGTGTCATTCTGTAGAATACTGCATTTCCAACTATGCCAGAGAACAGGGTGCAATTGATACTAGCCTAGTGGCACTGAGCCACCACTAGCAGGCTGCCATTCTCAACCTAATGCAGGCAGAGTCTACCTTGGGCCATTCACACTCTCTCATACTTATCTTCATTATGACCTAATGGCAAGAACTGACAGGTAAATACTCCATAAAATGAAGAGCTGGGGGAGAAAAGGAGGGGAAGATTGCCAAATTGGGAGCCAGAAGATAAGAGTGGCTCTAGTTCACTTTCGGTTGGTAACTTGCTCAGTGATCTTGGCAACCGTATTTGGACCTCTGTTTTGTACTCAACTAATGTTCATCAAATGCTTATTCCACCCTCATATCATTCTTAAAATAAGCCTTTAAGGTAGGTACTATTATGTCTATTTTACAAAGAGAGAAATTGAGACTCAAAGAGATTAAACCAAAGTGTCTAAGCTCCCTTGTTTAGAAGTAACACAGCTAGGAGTCAATTCTGGGACTTCTTGGCCCCAGTGACCACGCTCTTCCATTGTATCACTGATCCTTCCCCAGAGTCTTAGACCACAGAGAGCTCAGCTACAGGGTCTTTGAAAGAGGGTGTCCCTTCCCTCTTGGCCCTTCTCTGAGGAGAGAAGGGACTGAGAGCCAGGTGCTACCTTTTAGAGAACATGCATTTTTATCCTCCTTTAGTGGAGTTTTAAGAGAACACCCTTCACCATCGCTGGCATTGTTGCCAAAGAATATCTGGGTGCATGGTTGCCAGGGTGATTAGAGAGCCTGCAATGAGGATGGATTGGCAGGAAAGGCTCCACAGAAGCTCCGGTGAGCTCTGAAGATGCTGTGGGCCAGCCTTTGCAACGTGCGCCTCTGGTTGGAGTCTGTGTGCCAAATGCAAGGGCCAGCAGGCAGACAGAGCTGCATCCTTAAAGGCTATTGGCAGACCAAAGGAAAGAGGGAGCAAATGGGGAAGAGAAGAGGTTGGAGCTTTAGACATTTAAACAGGTGTTGACTTGTGGATATTTATTCAGAAATGTGCTCAGATGGTAACCAGAGAGATCCACCACAATGCTGCAATTTATGACACACCTACTGTGCGCATTAGACCGTTGAAACCTCCCCTCTTGTCTCTACAGTACATTATTTTAGCATCATATTTATATTGTCTGTTTGCCGGGTTGTTGTTCCCCATCTGCAAGTTCCTCGAGCCTGTGGACTTTGTGTCATTCCTTTATGCATCCCCAGAGGCTAGCAGACAGGCTGGCACTAATATGGGCCTGGGACACATTTGATGAATGAATAAATATGCTGTGTAAGTGCACAAACAAGAGCCCATCCAGGTTTTCTGACATTGAGTCCATGAATTGATCTCCTCCACCTTTCTGATCTCATAAAAATTATTGCCTGGCAATTAATTTGACATTCATATGCTGACTTATACCATCCCTTGAGTTGTTGTATTGTGCTATGATTTGAAATTTTTATTGTTATTAAACATTTCACATGGGAATTTATGTCTTGTTTTCACAACTAGGCTGTAAGCTCATTCATTCATGCAATAAGCATTCATTGAATTATGCGTTGGGCATTGTTACATAGGTTATCTTATTTAACCTCCCCTCATTTTCCATAAAGATCTATTTTTTAAAAGTTTATTTATTCATTTTAAGAGAGAGAAAGAGAGAGAGAGAGGGAGAGGGAGAAAGAGAACACATGCACTCTGTGGGAGGGGCAGAGAGAGAAGGAATGAGACAGAATCCCAAGAAGGCTCTGCACTGTGTGTGCAGGGCTCAAACTCATGAACCCTGAGATCATGACCTGAGCTTAAACCAAGAATCAGATGCTCAACTGACTGAGCCACCCAGGCAGCCCTCCATGAAGATACTCATTCAGACCCTACCGTGTGTCAAAGGCAGTGTGCTCAGCGCTGGCTCTCATTGGCTTAAAAGAAATCAAACTCAAATGCCTTTAAGGGCTACGTTAGGAAGCACGACAGGTGAAGCAGCTGACTGCTAAGAGAGAGTGAGTGTGTTTGGACAGGGCGTCTGCATGTGGCTGTGCTGCTTGTGCCCCATGCACGGATGGCCAGATGAGAGGGCGAGGATGGGCTGAAGCCCTGCCCACTCTGTGCTCACCAAACCAAGCGCTCAGGCATAGGGCAAGGTCTAGCTGTAGGCAGAAACAAGTTTCCTTTCACTGGAAGCTACCTCACCTTGCCAAGTCTGCACCTGAGGCTACAACTGACCGAAAGTGCTATTTTTTTTTCTAATTTTCACAAAAACATTACATATGCTAAGGGACAGTCTAATTATTTGCGGTATGTGTTGGCATTAAAATTCAATTAAATAGATTGTTACCCAAATGAAATCCTTCTGTAAAACATATTCCTCTTGGAGCAACCTTAGTTTCTGACTGATTTTTTAAACAATGCCACAAAATAGACATTAGCCACTTAATCTTACAGTGGGGACAGCTAGACCTCAGAGAGTTGAAGTGACAAATGTGAGGTGACAGTTTAGGATGTAAGACTCAAACAGGTGAAGTAAGTGCTAACTGGAACTCTGCTTCTGGAAAGTAACAGGTCCTGGGCCCCCTCTGCTTGAGTGTGGAGCTCAGCCAGGCCTCCAAGAATCTGTGTGTTGCTTAGTTGGGGCCAGGGAAGATTTGCTGATTCAGATTTTAAATGTGTGCTATTGTCACAGGAAGTCCTCACCCCAATACCCCTCCACTTACGCACATGCATCCAAGGATAATGGAGGGGATCCCCAGGACAGGCACGTGTAAGCTCTCCTGTCCTGGCATTGTGACTGTGGGTCTCTTCGCACACCAGGAGGAGTCTGAGATCCCTGCGAAGGAGCAGCTGTGTCTGTCAGCCTCACAGGCAGTGACGAGTCGCTGCAGACAACAGACATGCCGGGGGCACCAAGGACCCATTCTGTTTACTTTGCCTCCCTACTGCTCAGTTGTTCAGTCCAATCTGTTTCAGGAGTTCAGTCAGTGAAAAGAGTGAAAAAGAAAATCCTTTAAACCAACTGGCCAAGATATTTTGCAGGTCTAGCTGGGGGCTTCCTGGAAAAATGAACAGAATATGGTTTCCAAGCCCACCAGCTAACCAGGGCTCCCCTTCCAGCTCTGCTACTAAATCACTATGTGGCTGTGGGCCAAGCACTTGCCCTTTCTGGGCTCAGGTTCTTCTTTATAAACATGGGGCATTGGACTACGTGGATTCTGAGTCTCCTGGCAGTTCTGTGGCTTCTGGTTTAATGATTCTTGGCAAAACTGGACTCAGGGAGAGTACCAGGTATTGAAAGGGGACTGCCCATTCAGTAGAGAGGAAGATTTGGTAGTTAGTTAGGGAGCCAAGATCTCAAACCCTATCAACGCTGATGCCATTAATTGAATTTCCTGTTTGATACCTTTATGGATCCAGGGATGTTTTTAGTTAATGCAAGTTCATACATGCTGGGGGATCTGTGAAAAGGATTATGCCCATGGGGATCTGACTCACTAGATAGAGAAGCAGCAATGTCCTGTGTTAACAGGATAAGCACTTTGAAACAAAAATATTCTGGATTCAATTTTTGACTCTGCCCTAACACTCAAAAAATAGCTGCTGAATGAACAAGCTCACTGTGTATCCTGGACAAATTGCTTAATTTCTCTGAGCTGTGGTTTGCTCCATTGTTAAATGGGACAATAACAATGCTGGTCTAACAGGATTGTAAAATTAAATGAGATGATGAAACTAGCCCATAGTAGGGTTCAATAGTAGTATTTTTCTTCCCCTTGTCTCTTTCCTTGAAGAGGTACAACATAAAACTCCAAAAAGCTTAAACAACCCAGAACAGAGAGAAAGGATCCAGAGATGGAGCCGTATTTATGAGATTTGGCCCACTGGGAGAAAGGGCAGGCTTTCACGGGAAGCTCCTTATGGAAGAGGCTTGTAAATATTTATCCCCAAAACTGGGCCATCATGGCTGCCAGTCCAAAGCATAGCTGAACTATCTCACCTTACATATCTGGCCAATTAAAACCTGAGGAATGAGTGAGCAGAGGGAAATCAGTGCTTTCTGAAGACAAACCCTCTCCTAGGAGAGAGGAGGAAGAAGGATCTGAGCTGAGCATGCCTAGTTATTATTCTTAAATTCATAATCAAAAAACTTCTTTAATTCTTCCACAGAAGGGCAAAGAAAGGCCAGGAGCATGCAAAGAGAAAATTTTCCTCTTATAAAACAGGAGTAAGAAGGGGCGCCTGGGTGGCTCAGTGGGTTAATGTCCGACTTCGGCTCAGGTCATGATCTCGCAGTCCGTGAGTTTGAGCCCCACATCGGGCTTTGGGCTGACAGCTCGGAGCCTGGAGCCTGCTTCAGATTCTTTGTCTCCCTCTCTCTCTGCCCTTCTCCTGCTTATGCTCTATCTCTATGTCTCAAAAATAAATAAATGTTAAAAAAATTTTAAAACAACAACAACAAAAAAAACAGGAGTAAGAAAAAGATGCCTATCTGACTCTATCAACAACCCACAGACAAGCTTCCAAACCCAATTTAAAGAGAAGTTAAATGCCCCAGCTATCCCCCAGATAAAATTTACCAAAACCACCCATGAACTTATCACTTCCCCAAAATGTTGATTTTGAGGTCACTATGAAACATTTAAACAGTGATGTCTAAAGTGGCAAATAGGTCTGTATGCCTGTAGCTCCAGAGTTAGTTCTGGGCATAAGCTATCTTTGTAGGAGTCATCAACCTATAGAAGTAATTAAATATATGAGAATTATGAGACTTCTCAGGGAGTGGATGGAGTAAGAATAGAAAAGAGTCTAAAACCCAGCCCTCTAGAACACCAACAGTTAAGGGATAGGAAAAGCAGAAGAGTCTTATAGAGGGCACTGAGGCATAGCCAGAGATGTAGGAGGAAAGCCCTGAGAAGGATCGGCTTTGTGAGTCAAAGGAAAGGGAGATTTAAGGATGAGGGAGTGGTCACCAGTGCCACAGTTATTGAGAGATCAACCTTAAAAAGTGACAAAAGACCATTGGATTTCAAGTGTGTAAGTCAACGAAGAGTCATTTTAGTGGAGTGGTAAGAGCAGCGTCCAGAATGCAGGGGTGATTGGGAGATCTACAATACTTGTAGAGAACTTTCCAAAAGTGCGGTGGGGAGGAAGGTCAGAGAAATAGGGCAGTGGCTGGATATACAGGTCAAGTTCAGGAAGAAAATCTTTCATCCCTTTAAAATATAAAGATACTTAAGCATGCTGATTGGAAGAAACCAGTAGAAAAAGAAAAGATGAATGTGTAGAGAGAGGTGGAGGTGATACTGGTGGAGCAAAGTCTGTGAGGAGGCAGGAATATGAGCTCCAGAGTACAGATGAAGACTTTGGGAACATGGATTTAGAATCAAGTAGATGGGATTCAACTCTACTTCCTAGTGGTCTGAACTCCAACAAGTGATTTAGCATTCTGCCTCCTCCCCCAAACTTCATTTCCTCTGCAAGCTGGGTATAATAAATAATACCTTCCTAAAGCAATCATTAGGGCTGTGAACAAATATTTGATTCTCTTAGTCTGGGCCTATGTTAGGAGCATACTTTCTCATCCCAAATAAGCTCAGGCAAGGCCTTCCAGCTTACTTCGTCCAGTGAAATACGGAGAGAAGTGATGGGCAGCACTTCCGGGTCAGAGCTTTGGGAGCCAGCGTGTGCTTCACCATGTTATCTTTACCTCCCGCTGAAACAGCCTCAGTGTGTACAGTGGCCGCCCTATGACTCTGAGTATCGGGGTCAAAATAAACAAAACATTGAATAGAGTCACTAACCTATGATGGACATGTAGCACGAATAAGAAATAAATCGTTCTTGTTTTAAGCCACCTAGATTTTAGAAAAGCCTGTGACTGAACTATAATCTACCCTACCCTTAATGATAAACTACTTATAAAATTACTGTGATAATTACAGGAAAAAATATGTAGTATAGCATAAAGAATAAAATAAATGAAAACAGAAATAATTTAAGAAATGATGATTCATGTTACATATTGGGAGCTGTAAACAATGATGCTCAACTGAAAGGAAGCATTTGAGGTGTTTACAGGATGCAGTAATTACTTTAGTTGTGATTGAAGATAGCTAACGTTTATTGAACAATTACTACAAGCCGGAATTCAGATAGAGAAAAAGTCCTTGGGCCTGTTTGCTTCTTTTCTCTGTCATTTATTTTCCTTCTCCCCTGATTATTTCTGGTGATTCTTTTTGACCAAAACAGATCTTGTCCATCTGGACAATTAGTACAAGGAGTCCCAGAAATCACCTAGCACGGTTTCTACTCAATGTCAGAGCTCCCTTTAGAATTTTATTTCCCTGATATGTAGGCATCCAAATTTTGCTAAATCACTCTCAGTGACAGTTTGCTTGCTAACTTTTATGGCAACAGCTGGACCATAAGTTCTAACATGTCAGGGACCAAGTTTGCCTTGTTCATTTTGGAATTTGCTATGGCCAATACGTACCAGGCAACATAGTAGAAAGTTCATAAATATGTATTAAGGGAATGAATGACCATACGACAAACTTTTTGATAACTAATTTTTAGCTTCCCCGTCTGTACAATGCTGATTGTAATACTAATCTCAGAAGATTTTAACAAGTTAACATTTTAATGTGAGCATACCTGGTATATCGTAGAAGCTCTAATAGTGTTAATTCCCATCCCTTATCTCGCTTCTTCTTCTTAAACAGCAAAAAAGTTAACAAATGCTGAAATACAAACTGAGTTATTCACACTTGTCTTCCAACTAATTCCCAATACCCAAACTTATGAGTAATTCCTGGAACAAAGGCATGATATATATGGCAAGCACTTAAAAATGTGAAGTCATAGATTTCAGTAAGTGCTATGGTTCAGTGGTGAGGAATTCAGGCTCTGCAGTCTCAAAGATCTAGATACAAATCCACTACTTGTGGACTGTCTGGCCATAAAAGTCTCTTATATTCACCAGCAGCCATCAATATTCTTATCTTTAAATGGGGCTATCTCATAGGGTTGCTGTAAGATCTGAAGAAGAAAGTTGATGTGAAGTGCTTAGCACCGGGTCTGGAACATAGCAAACTTATTAAATAGGAGATATTGGTGTTCATAGGTTAAAGTATTATGACAACTTAGAGGCCTTCTAGTTTAACCCCAAATCGGTTCATAACTGCTGGGTAATCAGATCCTGTCAGTAATGTGTTGGCTTTCACTACCATATTTCCATAAGTAGATATAATCTGTCATCCTGGCCTATCCTTATGTATTAGTTAGGGTAACACGAGCTGCTATAACAAAGAAATCTAAAGTATATATGGCTCAGACATGATGGGAGTTTATTTCTTATTCAAGTTCCTGATTGGTGAGTGGCTTTCTTTCAACTGGTGAGTTAGGGATATAGGTTACCTCTGTCTTTGACACTTGGTTTCCAAGAACACTAAGCTAGTTTACATCAAGTCATTAGAAAAGAAAAAGGAATGAAGAAACCATATCCACTTATCACCTTAATGTAGATGTAACACATTTCTTCTTACATTCCATTGGTGAAAACGAATCATATGGCACTTCCTAACTATAGGGGTGCTGGCAAACATAATTGCTAGCTGACTTGAAAACTATTTTCAAGTTTATACTCTATTCTACTTCTGTGAAAGGGTGAGCATGCATTTTGATGGTCAGCTAGCCATATCCTTCATAACTGATAAGCCTACTGTCATCTCTATTTTGTTTGCTATGATTTGCACAGTCCTGGAAGAAAGGTTTTAATTTAAACACGGGCAGCTCTAACATATTATATACCATGTGGCATAACTCATAAAAATTTCAAATAAATTTTATGATGGAAGCAAAATTAGAATATATAATGTGTCAGGAACACAGAGGAGAGAACAATAGAAAGTTAGAAGTAAGTAGAGCTAGGAGAAGGTACTTTATACATACAACATATCATATAAGCTTCCCATGGACCCTGTAGGGATAACATATCTCCCATTCAGTAAATAAAGAAATAGGCTCAAAGAGGGGGCCCAATTTCATGTAATATAAAACTGCAAGTCTCAGACTCAAACCTGGACTGGTCTAACTATAAAGCCAAGCTCCTCTCTTTCTCCAGATGTGAATGTAAAAAGAGCCTCTGAATTTAACTACTTTGGTCCTCCCCTACTAAGCTGCTTTCTCCTCCAATTAGTCAAACTTTCACCAATTCCTTTTCCTCTAGAGAGAATAACTTTGCAAGTGGTTTTAATTCCCACTTTTACTGGCAATGCATTGTACATATCACTCCTAGGTATAATTACAAGCACAGTCTACTGGTCATCCACTTTTATTGACTCCCCTAATCAAAACCATTTTTCCATATTGCACAAAGGGGTATTTAAAAATTCTCTTTATGGTGGAAACTGAATATTCCACTTGAAATGGCCCAACATCTGCCTCCTCCCTTAGCCAAATCCCAACCATATCTTGCCAGTAATGTCCCCACCATTTTGAATGATGGGCAGGGACTGGGGGTGGGGGGAAGAAATAGGATTGGAATTTCTGGAATTGGAGTGTGGAATTCTACATTGGGAATTTGGCTTTACTTCTTCAATCCAGCTTGAGATCCTGCTTTGAGGGATTATAACAAAAAAATTGGCTTCATTTGCTGTAGGTGATTTATTCATAAATGATTCATATTTGTCTAATAACTTGTACCCACCCCTCTCATCCAGAAGGCACCCATCAGCTACAAAAAGCCAACTACTGAATTTGACTTTGACAGATGCTGATATTTGATCACTCCGATTTATAGGAATCTCTCTGTCTCTCCACACACAGACACACACACACACACACACATACACGCACACCCCAGAGAATCTGGTACAATTCATGGGAAGCATTAATTAGTGCATATCAAATGTGAGTTTGACAGGGCTATGATTTAAATACAAAGATGCCTGAAGAATTATGATTCAATATTTGAGCTCCAAGCTAGTCTGATGCTATTGTAGCCACCTGAACAAATACGGCCTGGCATCCTACCTTCTCTGCAGTTGGTAAGTCTGAAGGGGCCTATTCTGAGGGGGAAAAGGGTGGGGAAGTTTCCGCACATTTCTCAGCAAGGTGAAAGACAGCTGGGACTAAGGGGCAGGCTCCTCTACCCCTCCCACTGCTGTCAAGAAATGTGGTGCCAGGAGCAGAATAGAAGGACCCGATCAGCTGGTGTCCCATGGACGCTTCCATCCAGGATCTGACATCTTAACCATGGGACATCCAGTACATATGTGTTAACTCTCCTTAGCCTCATTTTCTTCCTACATTTCATGAATTTGTTATGTATTTATAAGAATTTACATGTTTAGGAAGATCACTTTTGCCAGACCTTAATCTAACATTTGCATGCAATTTCTTACCTGTTGGGGGCCATTTTGGGTTCACAGGTTGAGACCCCCTCCCTGTGTGGAAAAGGTGGTTGAAGCAGTTATGAGCTGGCTGGATATTGGTGTGATTTGTGTAAACGTTAGGCTCCTATTATGTAAATTCACTCATTCACAAGAAAAGGACAAGCATTGGGAATTCTGTCCTTGCCAGACGGGTTGCACCTCCCCCATTGTAGTTGGAAGAATAAGCGGAATGACTCCTGGCCTGTTTATAGATAATTAACATAGGCAGGCCTAGGTAACTTCCTGCTCTCTCTCCCAGTCTTAAATTTATATGCTAATTAACTTGAAAACAACTTGCAAGAATGAGGAAATCGCCACTTTACTGATAAAACACATTATTGTTCAAACTATGCTTACTGATGGGATGTCACTCATTGTTGTAATGTAACTCACTCCTTTTAAATAAAGACACTGAGATTGGCAGGGTGGAGATGCCAGAATTGCCAGGGCTGCCTGCTTGGTCATCAGACTACATCTTTCTTGTGGCTCTCTCATTTCCTTTCGCCTGACCGTCCATCCTTCGGGGACCCCGAGATTTGCCGGAACTGGACCCCGGCACTTACCCATTCCTCATAAGAACTCCATGAATTCATGGATGAAAGAGGAAACCAAAAAGCAGAGAATAAAAGTATTTTCTCAAGGGTGCCTAACTAGCAAATGATGGAGTGAGGATTCCAACAGTAGTCCATGCCATTACTTTATCCCCTCCTGTCAGTTCTCTTCTGGCTTTAAATAGAAGCTATTCAGTTTAAATCAGTGTAAGCAGAAAAGGGAATTTGTTGTTTCTGTCAACTAAAATGCTGAAGGGGTACCTAGCATTTGGTCTGGCTCAACTGAGTTGCTTCAACAATGTCATCAGGATGCTTTTTTTCTCTGTTCTTTTTATACAGTCTGTAGGTTGATCACATTCTTTCATACTTCCATGGGGTCAGCAAAAACAGCCACAGGTATCTCCAGCTTATATCATCCTTATACTTGATGATATCAAGGAAAAGAGTATCTTCTTCAAAGGTCCTTTGGAAAAGTCTTGAAGAGGCTCACTTGCCATCCCTTGGGCCTATCTTGTCCCTCACTGTGGTCAGAGGAGGAGTGTTATGACCAGGTGGGGAGTGCATGAGGTCACTCTTTACTGAATCTCCTGGAATGAGAAGGAGTGTGAAGAGAGCGTTTTTAAGTTTCTTGTCCTAAGTGACAACCCTGCATTAGTTTGAAGCCAGTTCTCTTTTCTGCTAAACATAAAGGGGTACTGTGTTAGAGGTAGTGTGCCCCAGACTTCTGCTTACTGTGAACCTTGTTAAGGGTTATGATGGCTGAGATTTCTGTTTTGATTGCTGTTTGCTGTGAACAGTGTGAAACTTTTCTTGGGATGCTGTGAGGACTGTTTAGTTTGCTATGTATTAGACTAAGTTGCTGTATGTTAAATCTTGTTAGGTATTAGATTTAGAGACTTAGGAATGCACTAGACTCCTGACCCGTTCGCTGTGATTGCTGCGAACCCTGTTTGCTGTGTTAGAGAATTGCCATGTTGTGAAAGTATAGTGCTGTTAGGGCTAAGGCCACTCCATTTTGGTTTAAGTTCCATCTTAGAGTAGTTCTGGGCCCCGAGTTCCAGGAAAACAAGTCACCCTGGACTCTGCCCCCGGTTCCAGGAAACAGAGTAGCCAAAAGGCCGGACCCAGATTAGCAGACCCTGTCACTACCCCGGGTGGGACTGGACCCTGATTAGCAGACCCTGCCTCCACTTTGAGTTCCAGGGAAACCACAGGAGGTCAGATTCCTAGAACAGCCCCTAGCAAAACTAATGAGTGTTCAGCCCAGTGTGCTGACCATTTGAATCTGCGCGGGACCCCCAACCTAAGCCAATCCATAGCTAGCCCACGCCCGCCAAATACGAAATAGTCAATGAGAAACTAGCCCATGAAAATGCCAATCAATCAATTCAAAGCATCCCCATTCCCACCCAAAAAGTGTACTCAAACCCTGATAAAAAGCCTGTGTAAACCTGGCTCAGGGCTCTTGCCACTGCACCGCTGCGTCGGGTGGTGCAAGAGTCCAAGCTCGAGGTTCGAATAAAGACCCTTTGCATTTGCATCAGTCCCTGCTCCCCGTCGGTCTTCTTGGGATCCAGAATTTGGGCACAACAAGTGGTTTCCCCAAAGAAAGGGATGCTGGACAGACAATGGTATATGTCCATCTCACAAGGATTAGAATAGCATATAGCAAAAACCTAATACACAATGCTTCTTATTTCTTAACCCAAAGATGAGACAATTTCCAAAACTATCTTCTAAAAATTTCTTGCTTCACACATTCACATGCAATATATTCAGAACGTTCAGTTTGGAATCCCCTGTATTCCAAGAAACCTCAATCTCTTTAGATTTCCATCCCCCAAAACTCCCTTTTGCAGTCCTTATCCTTCCTGGCTGGTGTGAGAGTTATTTATGGCCATATTTGTCCACCCAGTTCTCCACACTCAACTACGGTCTGAGCTGGGCAGGTATCTGATCTTACTGACATAGAGCAGAGATGAAAGCTTGGGCTTTGCAATCAGAGAGATCCAGATTTGAATCCTAGCTGTTAGTTGTGAAGTGTATGATCAGTTGAAGTAACCTATCCATTCTTAACTTCATTTTCCTCATCCATAAATATGGTGATAATAACACACAACTTTCATTTTAAAAATTATTCTTTTACAGCCACACTTCAACTTACAATGGATTTAAAGCAGCTTAGAACAATGCATATAATGTAATAGAAAAATAAACATTAAAGCAGCAGAAATTATAAATTACAGTAGAGATTTAAAACCTGAGGAAAAGTAAACATACAAATACATAGATCTTCGTAATTATTAAATTATAACAGATGGTATGTAATTCTTAAAACTGAGTTACACATTTCTTGTGAACAAATAGTAAAAGGAAACTTTAGCAGTTAAGTGATCTCCTTTCTATGTGTAAAAGAAATGTGAGGAAGAAACATTCCAAGTCCTCATGAAAGCAAACTCCTTTGTAGAGCTCTTTTTTTTTAATGTTTATTCATTTTTGAGAGAGAGAGTGTGTGTGTGTGTGGGCAGGGAAGGAGCAGAGAGAGAGGGAGACACAGAATCTGAAGCAAGCTTCAGGCTCTGAGTTGTCAGCACATGAACTCACGAACCATGGGATCATGACCTGAGCTGAAGTCGTATGCTTAACCTACTGAGCCACCCAGGCGCCCATATGGAACTTATTTCTGAATAATCACCCAAAAGGGCATTTGGGATGAATGAGATCTGGAATAATATAAGTCAAGCCCTTGATTGCTGGTTCAAACCAAGTGGCACCCAAAGACACAAATAAATGGAAAGACATTCCATGTTCATGGATTGGAAGACTTAATACAGTTAGGAGGTCAATACGACCCAAAATGACCTGTAGATTTAATGCAATTCCTGTCAAAATCACAGCCTGCATTTTCTAGAAATAGAAAATTCCACCTAAAATTCATATAGAATCTGAAGAGATCCCAAATAGCCAAAATAATCCAGAGAAGAAAGAACAAAAGTAGAGGTTCATACTTCCTGATTTCAAAATTTATTACAAAGTTAAAGTAATCAAAAGAGTGTAGTACTGGCAGAAAGACATATAGATCAGTGAAATACAGTAGAGGCCAGAAATAAACCCTTGCATATATGGTCATATGATTTTTGACAAGGTACCAAGGTCATTCAATGTGGAAAGGACAATCTTTTCAACAAATAGCGCTGAAAAAAAAAAATACCCACAAAAGAATGAAGCTGGAACCTTACCTGCACCATACACAAAAAGTAATTCAAAATGGATCAAAGACATAAACACAAGGCTGAAAACTATAAAACATTGACAAAACATAGGGGGAAAGCTTCATAACATTGCATTTATCAATGATTTCTTGGATACGACCCCCAAAGCAGAAGCAACAAAGGTTAAAATACGTAATTGAGTTTCACCAAAATTTAAAACTACACATCAAATGACACCAATCAACAAAATGAAAAATCATGCTTTTGAGAGAAAAAAATTTGCAAATCAAATATCTGATAAGGTCAATATCCAGAATATATAAAGAACTCTACAAATTAACAACAACAACAATGACCCAAATGACCCAAATAAAACTGAGCAGAGGACTTGAATAGACATTTCTCCAAAGAAGATATACAATTGGCCAAAAAGCATACAAAAAGACGTTCTACCCAATATCACTAATCATTTAAAAATGCAAGTAAAAACCACATTGAAATATGACTTCACACCCATTAGGATGGCTTTTAGTAAAACAAACAAACAAAAACCCAGAAAATAACAAAGTGTTGGCAAGGATGTGCAGAAATTGGAACTTATGTACTATTGATAGAATATAAAATGATGTAGCCACTATGGAAAACAGTATGACAGCTACTCAAAAAATTAAAAATAGAATTATCACATGATGCAGCAATACCAGTTCTGGCTATATGTCCAAAAGAACTGAAAGCAGGGTCTCTAAGAGATATTTGTATACCTACGTTCACAGCATCATTAGTCCTAATAGCTAAAAAGTAGAAGCAAGCCAAAGATGGATGAATGGATTAAAAAAATGTGGTATATCCACACACTATATTATTAAGCCTTAAAAGGAAAGAAAATTTTGCCACATGGTCAAGACTGGATGAATCTTAAGGACATAATGCTAAGTAAAATAAGCTACAAAAAGACAAATATCACGTGACCCTACTATTGGAGATATCCAGAGTAATCAAATTCGAGAAATAGAAAATATAATTATAGTTTCTAGAAGCCAGAGGGTGAGAGAAATAAATTGTTTAATGGGAATAATTTCAGTTTTTCAAGACAAAAAAGTTCTAGTGATTGGTTGCACAATAATGTGAATACAGTTAGCACTACTGAACTATACACTTGAAAATGGCTCAGATGGTAAATTTTATATTGTGTATTTTATTACAACTAAAAAATTTTTTTAATAGAAAAAAAAATACAATAAGAAAAAACCCAGGTGCTTCTTAATGGAACTTTCCTTTCCCTCTGTTCCTAGCTGAATGCTTTTCAGAAAGTAAGAAAAAATGAAATTCAATTGGGAAGTTCAAGAAAAACTACACAGAGAAGACACTTTAACTGCATCATCAAGATCTAGATAGACAGTTCCAGAACAGAGAACTAGCAGCATGTGTAAAGCATGTGAAGGAACGGTACATGCCTAAGAACATGGTTAGTCCAGGTTTGAGCTAAGTGGACAGAGTGACTGCTGATGAGGTTGGAGAGAAGCAGAGTTTTTCTGTCCTGGTAAGAAGCCTGTACTTTCACCTGGAGGCACCAAGAGTCTTATTACTCACCAAATTGATTGAAGTCATCAAAATTGCCATGTCTTAATTATTTGAGAACTGGTTACCTAGTATGTGAATTATCCAAGTCTTATCATTTTCTCTATGCTGCTTTCTTTTTTCATTTCACTGATAATCAACATCATAAATATCACAGGGATAAGGAATGTTAGAGACCAGTAAATCATGAGACCGTGACTTGGTGGGGAGGGATAGAGGGACATTACACTGAATATATTTGGGGTGTGAACTCTCCCTATTTCATGAAGATGACTTTGTTTCCTGGCCAGTTTGGAGCAACCCTGTATGTACAAGAGGAATTCTCTAACTACTAATGGAATAAGAGAGAGAAGGGTACAGAAACTTAAAGTCTAGTTCTGGCACTTAATCTAATATCATGTTGCCTGGGGAGAGGCCGATATTCAAACATAATCTTACCTGCAATTTTGAGATAAAAATTGAGATCTACAGAAACCCTATGTCCGTGGCAGAAGATTCTTGCACTAGGAAATTCCTGTGACCTCTGATGCTCAATTCCCAATACATGGAGCTGGCAAAGTCATCCTCAGAAACATCTGAATTCAATCCTTTTGCTACATACTCATTCAATGCCTCCTAAGGGTAGGACACTGCTCTGGGAATTCAGAGATGAATACAGCCTGATCCCTGTCCTAAAGAACCTTATGGTCTAAAAATAAGGATGACCGATAAACTAATAAATGATGTTCTTACCCAACATCACCAACTTTATGTAAGGTACAGTTCCAGACCTACCCCAGCCTCCATGACACCTTCTTGGTTTCTTGACAGTAGCCTCTGGTGGTCTCTCTTTCCTATTAGCCCTGAGAGTAATTTATTCTCTATACCACTCATCTGGCCCCTCTCAAATGCTGCTCACTTGTAGTTATTGGGAAATATTCTTCTATCCACCCCCTTGATGGTGTTCTGCTTCACAACAAGGACTTTCTTATGGCAACTCATGCATCTCACCTTTTCACACTTCCATGTGTTGCTCCTACTGTTCCTTTTGCCTGGAATAATCTTGACTGCTTTCTCTTTCACCTGCTGGCAAACTCCCATTCAGCTTTGAAGGCCCAGCTCAAAGTTTCTGGGCAATCACTCTCACTCACCTATTTGTGTCCACAGCATCCTCATTCTACTTCTACAACACTTACTGCCCTGTTTTGAAATGTATTCACTTCCATGTCTTCCTGCGCTCCCCGCCTTGGCAAGACTAGAAGTATGGTTTCACACTTTATCAAGGATGCAGAATTAGGTAACGCACTTGTTAAGATAAAGAAAACTGCTCTAATAGATAAAACCTAAAATCTCAGTGATCCAGCACGTGTAAATTACAACCAGATGTTCCCAATCAGTGACAGCGGGCGGGGTAATTGTGCCTCACGCAGTCATTCAGGGATCAATTTGACTGCAGTTCTGCTACCTTCATGCCTTCCAAGATCTTCCTGGTGGCTTTGTTAGGCCAGCAGATGGGTGAAGAAAATTGGAGGAGTCCCACCTCCTTCCTGACCACTCGGGTTGAAATGGGCACACATGTCCTCCATTCACATTCCATTGGAGAGAGCTGGGGATGTGACACCTCCTGAATCTGAGGGGGGTTAAAAACTGTAGGCTCTGGGTAGGCATCCACTTCCCAGCAGTAATTCTACACTAAGCAAGGGGAGCAGGAATTTTTAAAGGACAACTGGCCCTCTTTGTGAAGGGTAGCAAAAAAGGGACTGTTTAGATACATGTCCAATCCAGTCAGGGGATACTAGTAGACTTTGAACCTGCAACCTGCAGGGAGGTTCAGCTTTAAAAAAAGAAAGTTGATGTGGGAAAAATTCTCAGATTCCTAAAAGGAACTTGGCAGGGAAAGCCTACAAACAGTATGAGACAATAAAAGATAATGCCATTTAATTTGGTCCTGTAATTATAGTTACTTCTTCCCAAAGAGCTGAGAATAAACATTCTAATTACTCTACAGGTTATATGGAGATTAATAAGCCTGACTCTTTCAAATCTCTCCCTGCAGAAACACATAGCTCATAAACACAAAAGATCAGGACTAGACCTGACCAATTATTAGACCTATCTCCCTGGGTGGAAGAAAGAGGGGATTGTAAGGTGAGCACCTAATTTGTTCCATGAATTGTAATAAGCATTTTATATAACTCATTTAAAGTAATTCTCAGAGCAAATCCATGAGCACAATATTATTCAGGATATTACTGTCACCATTATATATGAAGAAACTGAATTTCAGAGAAGTGGAGATAATTTCTCAAAGTGGCACAGCTGGGAATTAAGTCTAGGACACCAAAACCCACACCCTTTCCACTGTACCAAGTTCTCTACAGACTCAGAGGTCTATAGGCAGGCTCTCTTCTCAGAACTCTTCCCATGGACGATCCCTTGGTTGTAAATATACACCTTCCATACTTAGTTGTGCAAAGAGTAGATTTTGTCACCTCAGATTAGGGCCCCGCAGTATCCCAGCAGCTGTGATGAAACTTCTTTAAGAGGCTTGACCTTCAAATGCCTCCTTCCAGCTGATCAGTCAGAGCCTTGGCTGTGACTGCGGATGGGCTTCGCTCAGCTCTCACAGAAACAAGTGCCTGGAATTGGACTCCCTCATGCATTTATATTGGCCTCATCAACAGGGATGACTCCAGGAGTCATCCATTCACACACCCTGAGTAAAGGTTCTAGAAAGGAAAGAGTGTACCTTGAGCCTAACAGCAGGATGCAGAGGCCGTCATGGGAGGGGACAAAAACACTTCTTCAGGTAAGAGCATCTGCAATGTGAGCTCAAGAAAAGATAAAAGCCGTTTGTATAAAGCCTTCTCTCATCTAATGCAATAGGGTCCCCCTACCATGAGGAGCCACCTAGGTCCACCTTCCTCTTCCTCTCTTTCACAGGCATGCCACATTCTCTTCTTCTCAAATTCCTCTCTTCTGGGCACGTAGCAGAGGGGCTGCAGCCTGGTGTGAAAACAAGGATAGGGGCAGCATACCATAGTGATGAAGAGAATGCCCAATGGTAGTGGATATACCTGTGTCCTAGTCCTGGCTCAGCCACCTGAGACCTTGGGCAAATCGTTTCATTTTTCTAAGCTTAATTTCTTCATCATAGAACAGTGACAACAGCAATGCCTACCTCATAGAATTGTCGTAAAAACAGACATGTAAAATTCAGAGCTTAATAACTGGCATAGATTAACTATCCAATTTCTGGTAGACTTTTTAAAAGTCTGCAAATGAAAGACGATGGATTTGTAATTTCTAAATCCCACCTGGCACTCGCCAGCTACATCATAACGGGAAAGTCACTTAGATTCTCTCAGTCTTACCTACTTCATCTGTAAAAGAGAATGATTCATGGTGATGATGATGATGATGATGATGATGGTGATGATGATGTCACTGCCTACCCTTGGACCTTTCAGAACTGATAAGAGTTCAAAGGAGGTAACATTCATAAAACTCTTGGGGCAGGAGCTAGGAATAGCAGTCAAGGAGCTCACTGTTTTGTTATGGAAGCAAAGCCAAGAAAGAGATCTTACAATCTTGTGAAGTGGTCTTACTATTGGGTCCAGCGATTGTAAGAGTCAAAGAGGCTCAAAGAAGAGAGATCTATAAGGGTTATAGGGAGGGCAGAATGGGCCATGTCTTTATAAATTAATGGGGGTTGGCAAGATAAGAAGGACATCCCATCAATGATGAAATGGGCACAGCCAGTGTTTGGGAAGAAAGGTAAGTTGGGGCAGGTGAGAAGGGATGAAATGCCTCTGATTAAATCATTATCAGGTGGAAAAGATGATAATTTAACATAAACAGATGGAATGTCACTATAGAAGGGAATTGAAGAGGGGCAAAGGAAGGAGACTATTGTTTTATTTCTGACTTTTGTGATATGGGCATTAGTCGTTTTGGCTACCCAGCATCCATTTACCCTGATTTTCCTGGAGGAAGTCCTCACCTCACACCCAATTCCAGGGACTGGAATTGAAGCCTGAAATCTGAGGTTCATCCTTAACTACCTTCCCATCCAGACAGCCTATAGATTCTACATCCTTAGTCATTCTCTGATCCACCCATTTCTCTCTATCTCCACCAACACCCTGAAATCCAAGTCATTCTCATCTCTTGTCTGAGCCTTACATCAGCCTCCTACCTGGAGTTCTTGCCTCTGCTCCCCTTCCCTCCAATTCATTCTGATTCCTGCAGCCAGAGTGGTTTTCTCTGTAGTGCAGATGTCCTACTGGTACCTACTGAATACCTTTTGATGGCTTCACATTACCCAGAAGATAAGTTCCAACTGTTTACTGTGTCAGGTTCCTATCTATCTGGTGTGGACTCTATATCCAGGCTGATTACATGCTGGCTTTTTGGTCTTGGGCAAGTTATTCAACTTCTCTGTTCTTTAGTTTCCTCATTTGTAAAATGGATATAATAATAGTACATACTTTAAATGGATCAAATAAATTAATATATGTGAAGTGCTTAGAATAATGCCTGGAACATTGTTAATTATTTTAATTGTTGCTATTATCACTGCCACCACACCACTATCATCATCATCATCATCATCATCATCTTCATCATCATAATCATCATCATAATCTTTGTATCCCTCTCACCCTCTGCTATAGCTATACTGAGATTTAATTCCTCCTAACAGTATCTTCTCTAGAGTCTTTTATGCTGATCCCTCTGCTAGGGTACTGACCCCTAAATCCACACACCATGATTTTTCACTTCTTATCTTAAACCTCTCTTCCTCAGACCATCTCAAATGAGAGTAACATGCCCTCTGCAGGCTCTGATTGTATCCCATACTCTCTCACTTGGTAATATTCATCATTATTGGTTTTTACTTATTCAATATCTCTCTTACCCACTCAATTATAAACTCCTTTAGGGCAAGAACCAAGTAAGTGTCACCTCTATTCCATCTGCTTCACTCTCCACTCTACCAACCCCAACAAAAAAGGTGTTACCATGTTTCACACCACTGTCTTTCTCTACACCCCCTCATTTTCACAGTGGGAAGCATCCCTTCTTGTGGAAATAAGCTTTCTACTAATTTATAGCACTATTTTATTTGACATCATTTTTTAAAGTAACCAGAAGTTCACATTTTAATCCTACTAGCTAAACAATTTAAAATATTTATAAGGGCCATTTTCAGCCTTTGTTCTAAAAAAAGGAGGGTGATGTGGGAAGCAGACTATAGAAGCCATGCATGAGTTAGAATTAGCAGAGCTGATGCTCTGAAGGACCATCAAAAGCTGCCACTCTGCCCACTTGAAAGATGTTTCCCAAAATAAAAGACATGCCATCCACTGACACTTGCATAGTCTTGAAACCATGCGTGTTCAGCCTCGTGCCAAAAGAGTTTGGGAGAAGAGGGAGCGGCTGCTCCTAGCTCTGTCGGCAGCCGCTTCTGAAGCTACCATAGCAACAAGTATAGACTAAAAGCTATCCTTCCATATTAGGTGTGAACTGACTCTAGACAAGGAAAATAGCTTGCAGAGAAGAAGCCAACTTTGCTGGGAAGCTCATAGGGAGTAATTTTCAGGTGACCCATCTCCCTGACTTCTCCTTCCCAAATCACCCTGTGAGTAATAGTATGGAAGCATGAAAAAAACAAAAACAAGCAATCAAACAAATAATAAATAAATAAACAGAAAACAAAACACTTTCCATTCCTTCAGACACCCAGACACACAACCTCACTTGATAAAATTGCACTAGAGTCCTCCCCCACCCCCCAAAATCCCAGCACTCTCCTCTCTTGTTCTGATTCTCAGCTGCCTCCATAGCTCATCCATCTGTCAGCACACATATGGGTAAAAGAGGCAAGCCAGGAAGCAGAGAGAAGGATTTGTATTTCATAAGCATGTTCTTAGCAGATGAGTAGAAAATGCCTTCTACCAAAACTGAGAAGAGGGTGGTGGGACTCAGCTTGGAATGACCCTTCAAATGTAGAGGCTACTCTGTCATTTGGGTTCCAGTGGCAGAAATTCCCTCCCTTCTCACTCCATCTCCCTACACTGATCACCAAACCACTTCCAATCACTCCTCCACTCTCACCCAATAAGAAGACTCTGTGTGGCACACTGAGTCTCAACCTTGTATATCTCCTTGTCTTCCCTTTTCCAGGTTCTCTCTTCAGCCCTGAATCAGCTCAGATTCTGAACTATATGTCTGAACTCTGACATATAGTGCCAGTGTAACCTTGAGCAAGCTCTTCATAGCTGAGCATGGCTTTCCTCATCTGTAAAGCAAGGCTAATGAAACTTACAGGTAAAGTGTGAGAATTAAATGAGATAATGCATGTAAACCTCTTAGCACCGTCTGGCTCATAATAAAGGATCAGTAAGTATTAGTTTTTGCCACCCACGAACTTTATCTTCCAGCTCACCTTGGAGCTGCCCACAAGATCTAGTCTTGAGAGAATTTGTCCTCAGGGCAGAGATGATGTTGCCTTATTTATCTTTGTCTCAGTGATTTGCCTGCAGTCCTAGATACCTAATACATAGTGTCTGGCTCAATGTAGGTGTTTAATACATGTTTGTTATTAAAGTGTTCAGATTGATGGATGGGTCGATGGGTGAATGCATGAAGAATAAAGGGGGAAAATGCACCTTTCTCTTGCTACATTGAATCAGAGACAATATGGTTCTCTGACAAGCCATCCAACAGAGACAGGTTGCCCAGGTGGATTCACAGACTTGCCTACTCTTCAGGTCTTTTCTGACCAGAGGCTGCTGCATGGAGTTGGCTGAATGTTTCCTTCTCTACCCATATGGGAACTTGGGAATTTGGCTAAATTTCTGGTATTTTGTTTTGTTTCTCTTTCTTATCTTGACACTGAGGCTCCTTTTCTTTCTCTCCTTGAGTGCCAGCACAGATGCCAGCTGGCCCATTGGCTCAGTTAACCCCTTCCAACCTGCCCTTGGATGGCTTTGCCAATGCTCCATATTGCTTGGCTTTGCTGTGAACCCACATGGCTCCCTGCCTCATGATATTTACACTGCTAACCTGCCTCTCTCTCAGTTCCCCCATCCTGGCTTCCTTCATTGCACAAAGCCTCATCAGAAGAGAGCTGGCCTAACCACAGATCTGGAAGAAAGGCAAAGCCTGAGGCTGTCAGGTGTTTTCCTTTGTGCCCATGGCATGGCTAAGATCATGTTACAAATAAGGAAACTGATGCTCAAAGAAATGAAATATAGCTGGAAAGATATGGAGGCAGCACTCAAACCCAGGCCTTCTGACCATGGAGCCTGTGCTTCTTTCACCACACCAAAAATATTCTTGCTTTTTTTCCAGTAAGGCAAAGGGAGTTTTTTCCTATTCTTTCTGTCCCATTTATACATCCATCCTAGGTTCCTTGCCTCTAATTTTATAAGGATAAACTGAGGCTTAGAAGTAATAGGGATCTATGCAATTATGAAGTCTCATTATTGAAAAGGAAACATAAAAATTAGGGCATCTATCCAGATGATGAAATCCTGGCCAAACCCCCCACAAAGAAAAGTAGCAGAAATAGTCCACTTCCTGACTCCTTAAGGTCTAAATTAACTCCATGGTATCCTCTGCTTACACTGCAGTGGTATTCATTACATATGCTGAAATCACCTGTTCATATATCTGCCTCCTATTTTCTGACTGAAACTTTCTTTATGACAAGGTTCCAGATATTTATTGCTGTATAACAAACCACCTCAAAATTTACAGGCTTAAAACAGCTTTTTTATTCCCTCTCACAGTGCTGTGGTTAACTGGGTTCAACCATGAATTTCTTCCCTAAGGTCTCTCATGTGGTTATTTCAGTGACTGAAGCCAGGGTCACCTAAAGACTCACTTGGGCTGGATGCTCAAGATGGCTTATTCAATATGGCTGGCAGCTGATACTGGTCCTTGGTTGAGAACTTAATGGGGGCTGTCAACCAGAGCATCTATTCATGGGCTTGGAGCTTTTCTCAATGTGGCAACTAGGTTCCAAGAGCAAGTATTTCAAAATGCCCAATCAGGAACTGTAAGGCTTCTTAGACCTAGCCTCCTAAGTCCCACTATGTCACCTGCTATATTCTATTGGTCAAGCAAGTCACCAAAGTCAGCCAAAATTTGAAAGACTAGCACAGTTTGCTGCCTTCTTTGATACACTCAGAAAGAGAGGGTCTTTTAATGGTCTCTGTACTCTAAACACCTTGAATAACATCTGGCATACACAAAGAATAAATATTTGTTGACCACACTCAAACTGATCATTTGTTTGAGATGTAACAGATTATGCCAGGAACAACTTTAATGGCCTCTACTTATTCCCTTGGAGTCTCTTGTCTTTTACTCCAAATAACATAAGTTCATTTTTAAAAATATCTCTTCCAGCTCATCTAAAGTCTCTGTCTGGATCTCTTTAATAACCAGGAAGATATCAATCACCACAGCAGTATCATAAGATGGAGAATTTTCCAGTATGGCTGGTAATATTTATGGACTCTGGAGTCAGAGTGCCTCACTTGGGCTGGATGCCTTTACCTCTTTATTGCATATCTGTTTAGGGTAACCTTCTTATTTCTTCTTTCCTCATCCATATTATAGGATAATAAAAGCAACTATCTCTAGGGTTGTTGTAAAAAGTTCATCATTTAGTATAGTATCTGGTATCTGAGTGCTTAGTAAATATTAGTTATTATTTCCAGGTGTTTTTTCCCCTTTCTTGTACCTGCATTGAATAAATATCTCTTTTGCTTTTGAAATCCACTTTCCATACTTTTCTCTTTCTAACTACTGGTTCCTACATTTTCTAGGTATCAACCTTGTTATTATGCATGCATTTGTATAGAATTTTATACTTTCCAAAGTACTCTTGCATTAATATGGTGTATCCCCTTAGCATCTTTAATAAAGGTAACAGAGTTGTTGCAGTCATTTCCATGTTACAGATTATTGAACAGGAGCTAACTAATGTGAAATGTCCTGCTCAAGACCATTAACAAAATAATTATCAAAGCAGGAACAGAATCTCATCAATGTGGTTTAGATTCTAAACATTTCCCCAGTAACCACATGGTCTCTTGTGATGTCACCAAGAGTCAAATGGCACATGACTTTAAATTCTGAGGGAAGTCATTAGATTTTGGGCTTTCATGGACTTGATATTAAAAGTGAATGTTTACCCCTACTGAATTATCAAAATGGATTTAAGCTTCTAGAACAATTTGAAAGGCAATTAATTTTCCTAAAACAAGAGCAGCTGTTCTTGCCAATGGATATTAAATAGAAGTCTTGTGATGATTTAGAATTTGCTAAGGATTCTTGGAAGCCAATCCATGATGACTTTGTGGCTAATTCATGGAGGCAGATGCCCTCTCCCCTCTGAATCTAGTTCGTGGCTTATGTGAATTCTCTGGTTTGGAGAGAATTTATGCTAAAGGCAATAAGACAAACTATCTTGATCTGAATCAAGGATACACAAAGGATGATCCACAGTATACTAAGTAATCCCTACAAATGTATGGCATTTACAAATGAAGGTATTCATAATGGTAGCCAGTAAAAAAAATTCCAATAAGCTGGAGATAACACAATCTAGGAAGAGGGCACTGGACTAAGAATGAGAAAGGAACTCACATTCTTTAAGTCCCTATCATGTTCACTTCAAAACAACAAACACTGAGTATCCACTTGGTGAACGGTATTGTCCTAGAGATTATGACACATGCCCTCTTCTTTAACAGCACTAGTAGCCTAGTAAGTCAGAGACACCAAAATATTCATGATAATATGGTAGGGGTCTTGATAAATAGATATGTAAAATTATATGAATACAGTGACTATAAGAGCATCTGGAAGGGACACCTCGTCCGCACTGAAGGATGAAGGAACAAAGAAAGGCAGAAGAGGCTTTCTAAAAGAGATGTCAACTGATCTGAACTGTGAGCAAGTTTGGGGTTATAAGGACAGAGAAAAACTTGTAATGATAACAGAAGCAGAAGGGACAGTATGAGCATGGCAGAAAGCTGTATGGTGTGGGGAAGGGGGACCATAAATTGTTCCATATTACTAAAGTACATGTCAGGCAGTGTGCTAAGGACTTTATACACATTATCTAATCTACATGTCACACTAGTTGTTTAAAAATTGTGGTCTTACTGCTAGGAATCTACCCAAGAGACACAGGAATGCTGATGCATAGGGGTACGTGTACCCCAATGTTCATAGCAGCACTTTCGACAATAGTCAAATCGTGGAAGCAAACCAAGTGCCCATCAACTGACGAATGGATAAAGAAGTTGTGGCACATATATACAATGGACTACTACATGGCAATGAGAAAAAATGAAATCTGGCCATGTGTAGCAACATGGATGGAACTGGAGGGTATTATGTTAAGTGAAATAAGTCAGTCAGAAAAAGACAGATACCATATGTTTCCACGAATAGGTGGACTTTGTGAGACTAAGCAAAAACCAGGGGGAGGGGAAGAGGGGAAAGGAAAAAAAGACACAGAGAGGGAGGGAGATAAAACATAAGAGACTCTCAAAGACTAAGAACAATCTGAGGGTGAGGGAGGTGAGGAAGGTGAGGGAGGGGGGAGAGGGGGTGACGGATATTAAAGAGGGCACGTGTTGGGATGAACACTGGGTGTTATATGTAAACCAATTTGAAAATAAACTATTATAATGAAAAAAAAAAAAGAAATTGTTTTTCAACTTTAAAAGCTCATTAAATAGGTCTTCTAAATCTCAGCTGAAAAAAAAAAATTGTGGTCTTTCTCCATTTTACAGATGAGGAAAATGAGGGTCAAAAAGATTCAAGAATTTTCATCGCTTATTCCTTAAACTCCAAATATGTGTCCAGAGAAGCTGTATTCTGATCTCACAAGAGATGTGTACCATCCTTAGGGAAATGACTCTTCATTTATGTGTGTCTTATTCCTCTTCACTGCAATAAAAGGAACTGTACAGTATGCTTTCTCAGGCCCCTGTCTGCTGCTGTGTGTTAGGATCCCACACAGGCTCCCTTAGCTCCCTTAGCTGCTACTGCAGAGCTAGAACCACGTGCTTATTTTCAGCACCATGGAGAGGTGCCGCATTGCTGAGAGCTGCAGACCTAAGGGTCAGCCAATGTAGAGGAAACCAGGATATCCACAAATCTTCCTTTAAACAAGACATCAACAAAGACAGAAGGGCAAGGAGAAGGAAAATCAGGAGAGGAGAGAGAAAGAGAAATTGTCCATCACCAGTGTTTTCTCGAATAGCCGCTGAGTGATATGCTGAGTGAGACAAAGTGAACTAAATAAAGGGAATAAATTGTAGTAGCAACATGTCCTCGACATCATAATACAGATGCTGTAATCATACAAGGCTAATAGTCTGAGTCACTCCACAGCCATCGCGAACAAAAAATTGATGGGACATGCCTTGCAGCTGCTCACAAAAACCAATAAATTAAACTTGCTGACCATGGCCTGAAGACAGGGGGAGGCACAGCAAAATTATGTAACTGGTGGTTTATTTCCTCAATCACCCAGCCTTCTTTTCCCTTTCTTTTCAGTGGTCTAATGTATCTCCCTATCACAACCAAAACTTCCTCTTCCAGAAAGGATCCACTATCTAATTTTTACTAAGGTGTAAGTGGCCACTGAAATGTAAAGAGATATCATAGGGAAATCAGAAACTGAGTGATTGATGAGAATAGGGCAGTTTTCGTTTTTGTTCATAGCACCTATAATGGTGTCCAATATGTGATCAATAACATTAGCAAGAACATTAATATTTATCGAGTGCTTACTACATGACAGGAGCTTTTATGTGTATGCTTTTAATCTTCATAACAGCTGTATGTGATAAGGAGTAGTATTATCCCAGTTTTCATCTAATGAATGTGAAACACAGAGGTTATTAACTTCCCAGGATCACATAGCCAGGAAATGCAGACCAAGATTAAAACCCAGGAAATCTGAATCCCGAACTCATGTTCTTAACCACTGTACTTATTATAATGATGAGAGGAAAAGGTGGAGAGATGCACTGAGAAAATCAGAGAAAAACATAGTAATACATACTATAGTTACAGTCTAGTCAAAACTTTAAAAATATTATTAAAGCCCACAAGGAAGAAAAACAGTAACTCGTGAATTCCATTCAACACATAGACACTATGCTGAGCACTGAGGATACAGAAATAAAAAAGAACCTGCACTGGGGCATCTGGGTGACTCAGATGGTTAAGTGTCTGACTTTAACTCAGGTCATGATCTTATGTTGTAAGTTTGAGTCCACATAAGTCTCTGCACTGACAGTGTGGAGCCTGCTTGGGACTCTCTCCCTCCCTCTCTCTCTCTCTCTCTCTCTCTCTCTCTGCCCTCTTCTCCCCCACTTGTTCTCTCTCTCTCTCTCTCTCTCTCTCAAATGGGTAAACTTGAAAAAATAAAAATATAAGTAAAAATAAAGTGAAACTTAAAAATTAAAAAAAAGAAACTGCCCTCAATATGTTTGTAACTGGTGAGGGTTGAGGACAAATAAACAGACAAGAGTATAAGATGGTATAATGGGTGTTTAGATAGAGGTTATTCCTGGTGTTAGCTCAGAGAAAAGACATTTCTCAGGATTAGAGAGTTGGAGTATTACCTTTGATATGAGCTCTCTGCATAAATTCAAAGAAACTAATGGGGTACACACACAGGTCAGAGGTGGATAAAATTCTCAAGTGTGGACCTGAAAAAATTGGTGGACCATGTTGGAATATTAGAGGTCATGTATTCTAACAATGCATTCTATGATCTGTTTATTCAACAAATATTCTCAGTAACTTATAGTTGGCAGGCCCTGTGCTTAGACTAGGGATATAAAAATGAACAATCAGACATCTTTCTTGCCTTCACAGAGATCACATTCCAAAATCTACACTTGATAATAGTGAAATTGAGGCCCAGAGAGGTAGAGTGCCCTCCATAAAACTGCACAGTGAGGTGATGGTAAAGCATAGGTTCAAAGCCAACGCTCCGGTCCATTGCTGCCTCCCAGGAAATGCTCACTGAATGAATGAGTGAGTAATGAACAAGGGTGTATTGTAGAACTCTTTGGTTGGCAAAGAAAAAAAGTCACTTAGTTTGGCAATTCAGCAGAAGTCATGGCTTGAGCCTGACTGAACTACACAGATACTGTCAGGATATCAACCAGTGACCAGAGGAGCCTGGAACACCTGAATCCAAAACATTCATCTTGGACATCAGCTTTCTTGCTACAGCTTTTCAGAAATTCTCTGTATTCCATGAATTTGTACATTTTGCTTCCTTTTTTTCTGCAAATCTTCAGTCAAGCCAAGGAAAATCAAAATCAAAAGTATAACTTACTGAGGCAGCCTGAGAAAGCCTCAGGAGAAATGGTAGCAGTCAGAAGAGGAAAAAATAAACCAGCAGAGTATAAACAAAGCCTGCACAGCAATGGAGAGGGTGATTCATATAATCCCTCCCCCTACTCACCCTTGGAAAACCACAGAAGACCCTAGTACTGGCAGGATAACATTCAGATGACCCAGCGGCTAGCTGCGTGTCCTAGCTCTCCAGCATCCAGCATGTCCCTGCACCCAGAGTTTGAGTCTGATACCAAGAGGGGCAATTTATAGGTGCCAGATAGGCCCATAGGTAGAAGCCATAAGCACCATTCCTCTTGATAAACTGCCTCATTTTTCCCTAAGGGGGTCAGTGATAAAAAGGCCCAAGACAAAACATTTCAGGAATGCACCAGTGTAAAGTAATCAATAAATATTTTGCTAACATTTGTTCAGAAGAACTCCTTAGAGCAGGAGTGGCCCTTAGCCAGCCACTCAGAAAGCCCTCCTTGATATCATGGTTATTTGATCCCTGACAGTATATCTTGGTGAGAGTGGAGCACTCGTCCATAGGTCCCTGGGCCCTTTATAACCTGGTGGTTTATTTCCAGAATCATTCAGCCTTCCTTCTTCCTCTTTCTCACTCATGACTGAGTCCTTTAATGTTTTCTATCTTGCCAGATGCTAGGATCTAGTCTAAACCCAGTAGACTCAAGCAGCTGACAGCTCCTAATTTACCCAAGATCTACTGATAGATAAATGATATCATACTAGAGATATGAGATGGAATTTCATCAGATAAGTCTTAACCATCTTTGACTATGGATAAACTTCCCAGCTGCCTGAGGCAATTTCATTGCCAGGAAAAATTACCCATCTATATAAATCTAACAAAAACTAATTCTTAAAATATCCATTCATAGCATCTTAAGCTGTAACTGGCTAAAGAGAAATTTTAAATCAGTGCTTGCATGCCATAGATCCATTCAACTCAATTCAATTTCAGCAAAGAAGTATTTGTTAAGCACCTACTGTGTGTCAGGTAGTATCCATGGTCTTAAGGATACAAAAGTGAAGGAAACACGGATTCATCTTGGAGGAGTTTATCATCTAGTTAGGATGTCACAGAAAACATAAATCCAATTCCAGAAAGAATGTGTCATAACCATGAAATAGACTGCAGTGAGAGCTTTGAAGAGAGAAGTTAATTACAACTAGGACAAAACAGGAAAGTCTTCTGGAAAGCACAAGGCTAGCTATGATAGAATTTGGTAGCCACACCTAAGGAGAACAATTCTAGGTAGACGGTACAGCAAAAACAAACCCTGACATGTTGGATGTGCATTGTTTTAAGGAGTGAAATTGCATGCTTTGCCCAGAACAGCATGTGTTTGTGCGTGTGTGTGTGTGTGTTTGCATATGTGTAATGAATGATGAGAAAGATTTAAGGCTAAGTGAGCATCCACACTGGGTCTCCTCCTCATTAGCAAAGCACTTTACAACACTGTATGTTCAGAGATCATGTTCTTTGGAAAGCCCTCCCCTGACCACCTGTTGCTGGTGTAAGTACCTTTTCTGCACAACTGCAATTTGGCATTGTGATTTTCCACTGCCCCATGTTTTCCCCGCTAAACTATGACCACTTGAGGGTAATGGTTGTCTTATTCAACTGAACTCCCACCATGTCAGTAAAGTTCCTGGCATACAGCAGGTACTCAAAAAAACATTTTTGAATTAATGTATTCTACTTGACTTTTGTGCTTTTGCCACAACTTCTCACACAGATGAGAATTATGGGAAATGGAGAAGTTAAATAATTGACCTTAGTCACAGAAACAGTGATGGAAAAATTTATTTCCACATCTACTTCTCTCACAGGGGCTGGGGGGAGGGAACAGTAGTTGGTAAGTAGGGAGATCATGTTTGTAACCACCTGTCAACTCTAGAACTAGAAAGACCACATAGTTTTTGGTGTCATTGATCAAAATATCCTAAGTGATATTTCCTGATCCACTCACCTAACTCTCTATTTCCTCAAGCCATGTTTTCTCTATGACTTATATATTCATTGTTTTTTGTTCACTGTTCTTCTTCCTCCCTAAGAGGAGAGTATAGGAGAGATTTTGTTTTATTTATTGTTGTATGCCCAGCACTAAGTTCATGCCTGTCCTGTGGTAATGCTGAATGACTAAGAGAACAAACACCGTGAGATGCAAAGGGCAGAGGTGCTACAGACAGGAAAGTGAACATCAGAGGAAGTGAGACTTTGAGTGCCCGGGTGGCTCAGTCACTTGAGTGTCAGACTCTTTTTTTTCATTTTTTAAAAATGTTTATTTACTTTTGAGAGATACAGAGGGACAGAGCGTAAACTGGGGAGGGGCAGAGAGAGAGGGAGACACAGAATCTGAAGAAGGCACTAGGCTCTGAATTGTCAGCACAGAACCTAGCGCAGGCCTCGAACCCACAGACTGCAGGATCATGACCTGAGCTGGAGTCTGATAACCTAACCAACTGAGCCACCCCAGTGTCCCTGAGCATCTGGCTTTTGATTTCATCTCAAGTCATGATCCCAGAGTTGGGGATACAGCCCTGTGTCAGACTTTGTGCTGAGTGTGGAGTCTGCTTAAGATTCTCTCTCTTTCTCCACTCTGCCCTTCTTCCCCCTTCTCTCTCCTCCTCCCCAAAAAGTAAGTGAGGCAGTCAAAAAGTCCTTGTAGTGTGTCCACAGTGGGACCAAGTCTTCTGGCGGGCACTCAGACAGAGAGCAATGGTTGGTGTGGTCTTTCCCAAAGGACCTGGTAATATGATCAGCCAGCAGAGGCTATGCACAGAAACACCAAAGGGCAAGAGTGTTCTATACAGGTAGCCAGCTGCAGGGGTGATGAGGAGTGGGTAAAGGACAGCTAGGGGGCAAAGCACAGCCCAGGAAGTTTCCAAGAGAACCAGACACCAGGAATGCAGCAGAAAGCATGAGATCCACAGGAAATGTGGACATTGAAAATGTTAACAACTAAGAGGTCCAGTGGTATGTCCTGCTAGACACTCACATATACATTGGCTGCCTCCTGCCTCTGTGCTATTGCTTATTCTATTACTTTCACGGGGTGTGTGGTCATTCTCCAATGCTTGCTTCATTAGCACCCACTTAAACCTCACACTATGCTCAAGCCATTTTCTTTCATGAGAAATCTTTCCTTCTAGGTTATTTCTCCTCTATGTCTCCATGGCGCTGTGAATACATCTTTATGGAAACACTTGCTATGTTGGATTGCAACTTTAATTTAATTTAATTCAGCAGAACTCCTGAATGGTTAAAAACTGAGGGTGGAGCTAGACTGAAGGTAAATCCCAATTTACCTTCATTTATCTATTTACATTAGGGAAGTTACTAATCTGTGTGTCAGCTACTAATAATTAGTACCTCCTTCATATGGTTGTCCAGGAAAGAGAATTAGTTAATTAAGTATTTAAAGTCTTTGGGCTGTACCTGTGAAAAAGTAAGAATTCAATAAAACGTTAGTTCCTGGGGAGTGAAAACTACAATTCCAAAACATATTCTCTGGGTCAAGTACTGTGATAAGACATTTTATAGATGGCATCTCATTGTTCTTCTTAACAATCTTGCAGGGTAAGTATTATTATCTAACCAGTTTTTCACTTGATGAAATTGAAGCTTAATAGGATGAAAAAGGTGAGCATTTAAGCGTCTTTATCTGTAAAATAGGGTTAATAATGACTAGCCCAGAGTTGTTATGATAATTAGTACAGGAAATAAAACTAGAATGAGTGTTTTAAATGATCTGTCATTTTGTGATTGGGGTAGGTTGCTTCAAGTTCAAATAAACATCAGGCTCTAAAGATGCAATGATGAGTACAAATTCTTCCTGCCCTTAAACAGTCCATCATCCAGCAGGCTGTTGTAGGGGCTTGAGGGAAATGAGATCTTTCTCATCTCCAGAACCCCCTTCCAACCAAACAGCACAATGCCAGATACAGAGCTAGTGATCAATGAAGAGTTCTTGTATTGCTTCCAGGCTCTGGTTCCAAGTCACCTTTGCTCCACTTTCCCTTGGGTTTGGAAAAGAGAGAGAGAGAGAGAGAGAGAGAGAGAGAGAGAGAGACATAGGAAAGGGACAGACATATCTAATGGATATGCTCATCTATATCCTGGCTCAAGGTGGATTATAATAAAAGTTAAAGAGGAAATCCCAGCAGAGTAACATAGATGCATGGTGAGAAGGAAAGTAAAATCTGACTGGTTGAAGCAGTCAACCTGAGAAGGCTTTCTGTAATCTCAACTATGTCTTGAAGGATGGCATGACTTCTTAATATATCTTGAGAAAGTAGGAGAAGATTGAACAAGTTTTAGGGTTCAACCAATGCCAGACAGTTTGAAAAGTCTCAAGTTTAGTTGGATAGGGTTCCCCTGGGGAGGGAGAAGAGCTGAGAAGAAGGAATATTGTAATAATGGGAAATTGAAATGAAAGCTGCCATTTCTCATGGCAGAGTTCTCCCCGCTGTCAGGTAGAATAGATGAGCCTTAAAGTGCCTCCCAGTAAAAAGAGTTTGATGAAGTAAATATTATACATTGAAGGAATCTTAAATAATTTTACTAACTAATTACTGCAAGGATGTTGAGGCTATCATTCATTTTCATACGTTGGATGCTTTACATCTTCATGACAGTCCTAACAAAAGTTATGCTTCTCCTTGGCAACCAGTTCAACTTATTCAGACAGATGCTATTAATATTATAAAACTAACAGTTATTTCCTTGTTTGTGCTGGCTAGTAAGAAGCTCAAAGCCAAGTGTATGGCCACTTGTAACAGCTGGGCAGGACCATATGTTTAATAGCTTCTTTGCTGTCTTCATCTAACTATCCTGCCACTATTTTTCTTTGTCCATCTTGGATCATTTATCTCATTTTTTACTTGTATTATTTGTATCTGTTGAAGACACTCCAAATCGTGTTTTGGAATAATATAGGATATAAATAAATTACCAACACTAAACTCCTTACTGTAGCCCAAAGCTTTCAATAGAGCAACAATGTGCATGCCCTCCAGAAGAAGCCTATGCCTCTTCAGCACCTCTGTCATTACTCTAAGCCTATAGCAGTTGATTGTACAGGCATTCTGCAAGTCTGGATGAGATTTGTCACTGCACACATAATGGGGGTGGTGACAGAAGCTGGTAAAAGAGGAAAGACTCAGAGGACCAGCGCTGAACCAAACAATTATTTCGAGATGGGATACGATCAAGTCAAACGCGGGCCCCTGAGTAAGACAGGTCTGGAATAGGCAAGAACCATGCCTTGCACCACTTTCTCCATGAACCTTCCCAGTCCTCTGGGTTCCCACACCCTTCAGAGTTATCGCTTTGGTAGAACTTCTCGTTACTTTGCATCTATTTATCACTCTGATTACCACTCTCACTTTCGTGTACATAAGAATCACTAGGAAATGTGTAAAATGCAGACTCTTTCATTCCATTTCAAGAGATTTTGATTTCGTGTCTAAAGAGAGGCTCAGGAATCAGTATCTTTAATCAGCATCCCAAGTGCTCTGAAGTGTGTTGTCACAGATCCTCGGAAACTCCATCTGGATTGAACTCCTGAGAAAGGGGCCTGAACCCTACCTCTAAATCTCTAGCATCCAAGACAGGGTCTGGATCAGAGTATCATACCTTGTTTTAAGGACAAGTAAACAAAGGCCCAGGAAATTACATCACTTATCCAAAATCTCCTAGCCATAGATTGGAGAAGCTGGGATTATAACTCAGATAGGACTGATTCCAAAGGGTATATACTTCTGACAGTTCCAAGCAAGGAGGTAATATGGCTTACTTGGGCGGCATCTAAGTAGGCTTTGTACTTCCCAGAAGGTATGCAAGTAGATCACCTGGCATGTGGGAAGACCACACTGGACCTTCTACCCATATTTATTTTAATATATCCTTTCTTATTTTCATTTTCATATGTTTAAGATATCTAAGCATTAGTACAAAGATACAGATGTGCAATGAATGCATAATGTGTTTTGAGCAAGCAGCTCAAAAACATCTTACTGATAGGTATGCACAGCCCAAACCTTGGGAGATCACTGGTTTAGTTGCCTTTACTCTGTGATAGGAACACAGTGGTACCCAAGCCCATGTACCTTCAAGATGCTGCACAGGGCATGTGACACACCCTGCTGAGACTTCTCAGGGGACAGAACAAGAGATGGATGAGCATAATTACTGCATGGGGATTAAGCACCCCTGCTAAGAATTTCCAGGGACTCTGCATTTGTCTTCTTGCCTACCAAAACCTGATTGTTATGTACTGAGCTTGCTGGGATTGCTTTGCTCTGCCACATAACCAGGGTCTGTCCAGCCATGTGCCTCTGGGAGGTAAAAGCAAGCAGCGCTCTGCAGGTGAGTGGAACGTGGGGCTACAGGTTCAAATATGAGATAAAAGCCTCCCTGCCTTTCCTCTACATTCTGCTTCATTTATGGCCTATCCCTAAGTGGTTGCTGGAAGAAGAGGGATGTTTAGAAATGAAATTTACTGAGCAGACAAGGCTGGATTTTGGGAAAGAAGTGATTCCTCTGATGACTTATGGTAATGTAAAATAATGGGTTGAGGTGGGGACCTGCTTAGAAAGAAGAGGGGATTCTGGAATGTGTTTTTCAAAGTCTTGAGCATGGTGAAAAAATTTAGTTGTTGGAACCGAGCTTTTGGAAGGTGGTGCTGCTTAAGGGACTGACAAGAAGAAAAAGCAAAAGAAGTCGTGCTGAAGTTGAAATGACAGAGGCAAAACTAATGCATATAGTTTCAAACATACTGGCTACATAAGGGCAGGAGTATAGACTAAAATCCAGCCTGCTTGCACTTCGCTGGCCAAGCTACCATCTTGCTGTGGCCCTATGTTAGCAAAGAAGGGGGAGCTTTTCCTCATTCGTCTGCCCAAAATGGGTCCTTTTTCTAATTTGGCCCAGGGAGTAGTTGAGGGAAGGGCTTTTTCTAATTTGTCCAAAGGTGCAGTATGGACATGTGGTGGCCATCCACAGGGGTCTTTGCCCATCATGACGTGATCCACATCATCACAAAAATATTTTAGGAAAATTCTGACTGATATATTTCACTTGGCATAATACTCTCTACCTCCACTGATGCCATTGCAAATGGCAAAATTTCATTATTTTTTATGCCTGAATAATATTCCATTATATATACCGCATATTCTTTATCCATTCATCAGTGATGGACATTTAGGCTCTTTCCATACTTTGGCTATTGTAGACAATGCTGCTAGAAGCACGGGGGTACCTGTATCCCTTTGAGTTAGTGTATTTGCATTCTTTGAGTAAATAACTAGTAGTGAAACTGCTCGATCGTAGGGTAGTTCTATTTTTAAGTTTTTGAGGAAACTCCATACTGTTTTCCAGAATGTCTGTACCAGTTTGCATTCCCACTAAGAGTGCAAGAGGGTTCACCTTTCTCCACATCCTCACCAACACCTGTTGTTTCTTGTGTTGTTGATTTCAGACAAATATCATATGATTTCACTTATATGTGGAATTTAAGAAACAAAACAAATTATCATGGGGAGGGGAAGAGAGGCAAACCAAGAAGCAGACTCTTAACTATAAAGAACTGATGGTTACCAGAATGGAGGTAATGGGGGGATGAGTGAAGCAGGTGATGGAGATTAAGGAGGGCACTTGTGATGAGCACTGGGTGTTGTATATTAAGTATTTAATCACTAAACTGTACACTTGAAACTAATATTACACAGTATTTTAACTGGAATTTAAGAAAAAAACTAAAAACTCAGAAAAATATTGAGAAAAACTAGAAATATGATGTGCTAGGAACTACTGGATCACCTCTGGAAGCCTGAAATGGGTGGAGTTTTGAGCTCTGGTTGACATGTGCCTGCTTCAAGATGAAGAGAAGAGCAGAGACAGAGAGGACTATGAAATAAATTAGGTCAAGAATCCACATAAATTTGGGGGAAGGCACTAGACTCATGTAAGACTGGAAGGTTTGAGCCAAGTTTACCCCTCTGAGAACAGGAGAAGGTCCATGAGACTTCTGGGGCATGAGACTGTAGGGACATTTGTTTTCCCCTCCTCTAGTACTGGAGCATAAATTGGCTGCTGACATAAAAGTTAAAGTGGAAGGTGCCCACACAAGGAAAGAGCCACACAAGACAGGCTCTAGTACATCTTTTTGAGTTAGGACCCAGTCTGTCTTAAGTTCTGATTCTCACTCTGCCAATTATTAGCTCTGTAACCTTGGGCAAAATAGTTAATCTGATGGTGTCTCAGGTTCCTTATCTGTAAAATGAGGGTAATAATACTATTTACTCAATAGGATTGGGTAATAGTTCAGTGTATATGCCTGGCACATGGTAAGCACTACAGAGATGTTAGCTTTATTATTATTATTATTATTATTATTATTATTATTATTATTATTATAGCTTTATTATTATTATTATTATTATTATTATTATTATTATTATTTTATTATTCTGCTACATAACCAGGGTCTGTCCAGCCATGTGCCTTGGAAGCTAGGCAAGGAAGAGTCTGGCCTCCCTATTTTATAGTTAGGACACTATAGCTTAAGGATAGAGAAATGAGGGGCTCCCCTTGGAGGAAGCCTCAAGGAATTTGACTCCCCTGAAACTAAGGGACAGTTTTGAGATTGATGCATATGTAGGCCTCGTGACACAAAATTAATCCCTTCTCATTATAAATCTTGCACTGAGACACAGCAATAACAAGAGACTAACACATTCTCATTATTCAAGGAAAATCTATTTTCTCAAGAATGTTGTCTCTGTGAAGGGGAAAAATGGCCATGAAATGTCAAAGAGAGACACTGGATTGTGGTTATGAGCCCTAATGAGGCCCTGGTCTAGGAACTAGGGCCTTGAGAGAGAGAAACGAGGGGGTGGAGGATAGACAGGAGGAACCTGAACAGGGTCTGACCTAGAACACAACTCACAAATTTTCCCTTTCCAAGGGTACAGGAAAACAATTTAAGCATAAAAAGTCCAATGTCATTTTAATGCCATCTGTGCCAGCCATGTGTTCATAGTCTATATGCATTATGTCATTTCATCCTCATAATAGCTCAGTAAAATTGGTAATATTAATAGTCTTTCCAAAGTAAGGGGAGTTGATAATTAAGGAAATTGCTAAAAATTTTGCAGAGTCAAACAGCTATTGATTAAGGACATAGGATTTCTGACTTAAGTGGGATAATGTAACTAAGTGGGATAATGTAACTCAATCCTATTGAGTAAATGATATTATTACCCTCATTTTATAGATAAGGAACCTGAGACACCATCAGATGGGCTGTTAAGACAGACTGCATATGTTCAAGCATGGACTCAGCCATTTTCTAGCTGTGCAGCCCAGAGAAAATAACTTAACTTCTCTGAGTCTCCACTTCCTCATCTGTAAAGGCAAATGATGAAAATAGAGAATATGTTATAGGGCTGTTGTGAGATTAATTAAATTTGTATACATAAAGTGCTTAAAACAGAAAGTGACTATAGAAAATAACCAATAAATATTAGCTATTGCTATTTTTATTACTTTTGTTATTATTAGTTTTACTCTTGCCCTAGAAGGCTTTGGTTTTATCCAGTTTTTTTTTTCAAGTTGTTTGTTGTTTGTTTGTTTGTGTAGAAAGAGAGAGAGCACACGTGCTTGTGAGCAGAGAAAGAGCAGAGAGATAGAAAGAGAGAGAGAGAATCCCAAGCAGGCTCCGCATTGTCAGTGCAGATCCCAATGTGGGGCTCCATCCCATAAATGATAAGGTCGTGACCTGAGCCAAAATCAAAAGTTGGATGCTTAAGCAACTGAGCCACCCAGGCGCCCCTATCCAGTTCTGAATTGTCTTACCAATTCCAATTTCTCAGTTGTTGTACCAGGCATATCATCTGCTGGTATCCAGATCTGTTCCCCTACTTCCCATGTTCTGCTCTTATCAATGGGTGATATTATACTCACAAGGATCCTTTACTAACTGACTTTTACCTGAATTCAGTCAATAAGGATAAGCTAGAGACTGGCAGGACAAGGTGGCCCGACCTCCTCTCCTGAGACAGCTTCTCCGTCTGTGGCCCCATCTTCCTCCAAATAGCCTCCATCCTGTGTTCCAGTTCCAACTGCATGGTCCCTGCTCCTGGGCTCTGGGATTGTACCTACTCTTCCCTTCATCAGCCAGCCTACGGGGTGGCAGGTGTTTACTGCTATTGCTAATCTCTGGAGTGCCTCACTTGGCCCATTTGACTTTTCAGTTCTTCCAATACTTTTGTAACCAGTTTATCCTATTAAATTCCTTCCTGTTGATGGTCCCGCTCAGACATTGGCTGACACAATTATAGTATGTAGAGACAAGCGGAACAGGTAAGAACAAAATCAGGTCCAGTCCTAACAGATGAATGGGACAGAACCTCAGTCTCTCCAGAGACTAACACAGGAGCCCAGTCATCAGAACTGAAACCCAAATGGTGAAGTCCAAACCAGAGCAAGGTGGCATGACACCTATACATACAGATGGGGTCCCATACCACTTCCTCATGAAGGGAGATCAGGGCTCAAATCCCAGGGCAGGACTGAGCTTTCAAGTAGAGATTATGGGGTTTAGTCTAAGAGACGAGGGAATGCAGCAAGGCCTGAGAGACTACAAGGGGGTTAGGCGTTACCCAGATTTTAGTTAATTTAAGTACACTGTAATGCATATGAGAGCTCGAAATTTAAAGGAGCCCTGTGGGGAATTTTTTGTTCTGCAAATAATCATCTCCCTAATTTATTTGCTTATGTTTGGATTTTCATATATTGTGTTTGTTTATTTATTTATTTTTACCCAGGAACAATAGGGCCCAACTCAGCTGCGAATGAGCAGTTGCTTTGAATTAGGCACTGTTTGGAATAAACCACAATCAGTTTAGTAAACTTTTGATTATATTAGCCTTGCAAATAGGCTTGCCCAGGATGAGTAGAAATGTATTATGGGTAAGTGGTGGTGAGAGGTGGAGTGGGGGGTCGATCATGATGGTAGGACATACCTGGTCTGGAAAGACCCTAGAGCTGTCAGGAATCATTTCATATATCTGATACTCAAGTCCTGTTTAAAACATCTTGGCCAAAGATATGCCAAGTGTGGCTTTGAAAGCTATCACTTGTTTAATGGAAATTTCCATTCTCTGGTCATGGTTTTACCTGCCGGGATCTTAGGAAACAAATTTTCTCCCCAAGGTTTACTCTATTTTTAGATACGTTTGCTCTTCAAATGAAATTTTCTAATGCCTTCAGCCATTCCTCCTGTGACACTCCTTCCAGAGCAGATGACTGGTTAATGAGTTACAGTATATACACCAGGTAGAATAATATGTAATGGCTGAAATAATTATTATGAAGTAAGAAGAGAAACTCTTAATGCTAAAAGACAAGAGTAGATTACAAAATTGGAAAGAGGGCATTTCCGTATTGCTGAACACTTAGAATCATATGTGCTTTTGCATTTTCTATCATAAAAATAATTTGGCAACAACATATACATATATATATATGTTTGTATATATATATTTATATATATGTAAAGATACTCAAGTCTCCAAATGACAGTAGCTATCCAAGGCTATACTATAGATAAACTATATTAGAATCACCAGAAGCTGGTCAAAATTAGAGACCCGAGGGCTCCATCTGACTAACTGAATCTCTGAGGATGAAACTTGGGGTTCTGTGTTTTTTACTTACTCCCCAAGGGGCTCTGAGTGTAGCCAGAAGAGGGCATCACTGTCTATTAACCACAGAAACAATAATCATTCCTGTATTCCCTTCTTTTCTTCACATGCATATGTTTACTCAATTGTAAAGATAGTATTTACTCAAGTTTGGACATGAATATTTTTTTAATTTTTTTAATGTTTACTTATTTTTGAGAGACATAGAGACAGAGAGTGAGCAGGGGAAGGGCAGAGAGAGAGGGAGACACAGAATCTGAAGCAGGCTCCAGGCTCTGAGCCGTCAGCACAGAGCCCGACGCGGGGTTCGAACTCACAGACTGTGAGATCACGACCTGAGCCGAAGTCGGCTGCTTAACCAACTGAGCCACCCAGGCGTCCCTTGACATGAATATTTTTTATATAACATTGAAAGGTAGGCAGGGTGCCTGGATGGCTCGGTGGGTTAAACATCTGACTTCTGCTCAGGTCATGATCTCAAGGTTCATGAATTCGAGGCCTGCATCAGGCTTAGTGCTAACAGCTCAAAGCCTGGAGGCTGCTTCAGATTCTGGGTCTCATTCTCTCTCTGCCCCTCCTCTGCTCGCACTCTGTCTCTTTCTCTCAAAAAGAAATACACATTTTTAAAAAAATTTTAAAGAAGAGAAAAAAAGTAAGTGTTCCTTAAACTGAAATATTTGCTTAATGTAAAAATACAGAAAAGTCAAGAAAAAAAATTTCCCACAATCATAGCACCCTAAGTCATCCACCATTAACATTTTGATGTAAAATAAAATTCTTGTCTTTTTTCTAGGTATAATTTATTCGGTTTATTTCATTGGTATGATTGAGTTGCACATTTAATATTGAAATCTGTATTTTTCTCTGAAAATTGTGATAGCACATTTTTTTCCACACTATTGCAAACTCTTCATAAGATTTGATCACCACTCTGTTGTTAGCCACAATTTCACTTACAAATATTTCGGTGACAAGTGCCTTTGTGTGTAAGGCATTTTATATTGGAGTATTTCCTTATAATACATGCCAAGAAATAAAGTTATTGAATCAAAGCATATGAATATTTAAGACTTTCCTTTTTCAGAAGAGATTAAGTCATCATAATTACCTAAAAAGTTGTATCAAGTAGGTCATCTCACTCTCTAAGCATCTCTGTTCCCAGAATATTTAATTCTATACTACAAAACTAAAACTGACTTTGCTAAGGGAAATATCTCAAAGATGCAAAGGTTTCCTTGAACAAGCTTCATGGAAACTTTATTATAAGACTGAATCTAAGATGTCCTGGCCATGGAGCTGACAAGCAGGGGACGCTTCATAATGAGGATCTTTTCAGATTTCCAGATCTTTCAGGTAGAGAAAGTCTATGATAGGAGCACCCCTAATGTAGTCCTCTCTCTGTGGAGAAAAGAATCAGCCCTCCTAGGGTGCCCACACACTGACTGGAGCTTGCCTGTGTAGATAACAGGGTAAGAAAGGAGGAGATGTCTCTTGACAGAAAGAGAAAAAACTCTGACTGAATACTCATTACTTTTTAGAGGTCTCAGATTCTCCTGGAGAAATAATGAGCATTACCAGTATCTGCGGATTCCTCAAGTACCCTTCAGGAGCAAATAAGCTGTGTTTGATTAGGCTAATTCAACAATAATACACCAGGGGGAGGCAATAACACCTGTTAATGCCCCCAAGGACAATCTTCAACTGATTGGGAGTGAGCGTAATGGAGCAATACCTCCAGCTTCCAGCTCATCTCCAGAAACAGTTTTGAGGCATGTTCTACAGGATTTCTCAGAACATCCCCAGTGAGACTGGGCTCACCATGTCCACTGTAGCAACCCATCATTGATGTGGATGTTATTGCTTTATCTCTCTTCCCTGTCTCACTTTCCCTATTCCCTTACTTGTGCTTCCCAACCTCCCCAATAAACTGTATAACTCAAGTCCTTGTAATGGAGCCTGCTTATGGCAGAACTGAACTAAGAGAGTAGAGAACTTTTATACCCATTTAGTAGATTAGAATACTGAGTTTCAAAGAGCCCCACTGACTTCCCCCAAGGTCACCAGTTGCCATATAGCAACATCAGAACTAGATATTGACTCTTCAACTAGTGTTCTCTTCACTCTACAAGGTGGTATATTTTCCAAATCAAATGATAATTATGTATTGAGTATATATTAGGCACTATGTGGGGTACTGGGACCTCTAGTCAGTAAAAGAGAGAAAATTATTTACTATACTGTAATGTCTTAAGAGTAGCAATCAGGGTGCCTGGGCGGCTTAGTCAGTTGGGCATCTGACTCTTGATTTCAGCTCAGGTCATGATCTCATGATTTGTAGGATTGAGCCCTGCATTGCACTCCATGCTGACAGTGAGAAGCCTGCTTAGGATTCTCTCTCTCCCTCTCTCTCTGCCCCTCCCCTGCTCATGCTCTCTCTCTCTCTCTCTCAAAAACAAACAAGCATTTTTAAAAAAGAGTAGCAATCATCTAGCTCAATTCCATTATTTATTATTAACATTTGTTTAGGGCCTACTGCATACCAGGTGCTTCCCTAAACAATGAAAGCCTAAAGATGAATGAAACCTAGCCCCTGCCATCGAGAAAGTTAGAATCTAGTGGCTGGAGGAGGGGTGGAAAAGCTAGACATAGACAGAGACACTTTCCAATACAAAATGGTAACTGAGAAGAGAAGCATGGGATGATAAAGGAGCTCAGACTTGGGGGATGAGTATCAGAGAAAATGTTTCTGGGACCAGTACTCCCTGCATTTCTACATTTTAGGTAGCATGCTAGCAGCTTGGGTTACACTGGTGAACCATATGGATGCAGTCCCTGTCTCAGGCCAGAGCAAAGTCTTGGAAGACACCTGGAAGTTAGCCAGAAAGAAAGAGGAGTGGGGAAAATCTTTCCGGATGGATGCAGCAGAACGGACGTGCATAGCCAGGGAACCACAAAGCAGCTTTCTGAGGATAGGTGTTTCTGCTGTGTGTATGTGGGAGGAGAAGAATAGTATGACTAGAGCATAAATGAGAGGAAAGGTGCCAAGAAAGTAGCTGCAGTGTTGGCCAGGAACCACATCAGAGACTGAGGCAAACAAGTCCCTGGAGGAACAAAGAAAGGAAGGGGATGGTTAGGAGGCCAACAGGGAAAGAAAGCTTCACAGAGGCAGTGGCATTCAAGGTGGGCCTTGAATAGTACAAGGGATTTAGCCCCATGTGAAAGGAGAATAGGAGACTCTAGGAATCTAGGAAGTGGCTTATTCTGCTATGCAAATCCCATTCACTATGCATATAGAGTGACAGTCCAGTGAAATTTTTAGGTAACATATTCCTTCCTGGTGATTCGAAGGTGCCACATATATTTGTGTAGAGCCCAGCCTACACAAAGCTAAAACAATGGCCTCAAATGGATTGCTAGGAAGGCCTGACCTGACAAGGGATCCCCCTCATCCTTTTATCCAAGTGTCTGAAAGGCATCCAATTAGATATTAATTCCTTTGGATTGAACCAGTTGTTCTTCAATGAGCCTTTTTAAATGCAAATGTGCTGAGTGGAGGGGAAGCCATGACACCTGGCATGGCAACACTGTCTGGGTGAGTCAGAAGCCTTGAGCTGCTGGGGGCACCTGTGTGACTCACCCAGTTAAGCACCCAACTTCAGCTCAGGTCATGATCTCAGCCTCCGCATCAGGCTCTGTGCTGACAGCTCCGAGTCTGGAGCCTGCTTCAGATTCTGGTCTCCCCTTCTCTCTGCCCCTCCCATGTTCATGCTCTGTCTCTCTCTGTTTCTCAATAATAAAATGAATATTAAAAATAATTTAAGAAAAAAAAAGAAGGCTTGAGCTCCTGGGAGACCTAGTGTTCTACTCTGTCCTTCCACAGTTGAGCAACTGCCACCACCCCCCACCCATCCCGCCACAGGCTTAGGTATGTCTCCAGCTTCTAGGATGCATCTGGGTCTCATGCATGAGGGATTTGGCAGATGCCTTCAGCATCCAGGCACTTTTACAGCCTCTGAGGATTTTTTTTTGAATAATGATTTTTGGATAACTAGGCTTCAAATTGCTGTGAGTACCCATCTTCAAATAACCCCTTGGTGAGGTCAGCAATCTGCTAATTAGTCCTGGACCACTGTTAATGTGACTTTGCTCTCCCTCTCTGCAGAAATCTGTAGACTATGTTGCTGTGGGTCTTACCCAAGGGGAGGTATCATCCTATACCACCTATGGCTAGATAAGGACCTGCTTCCTAGAATGACTCCCAGACATTCCCCACATTCCAGGGTCTGCCTGATCAAATCTCCAGATAGAAAGGCAGATTTATTCCCTCATTTAATACACAAGGCTTGACTGAGCACCTGCTCTGTGCACAGGCTCAAAGGGGTCAGGTAAGTGAATGAATAATCGCCACACAGTGTGATATGGGAGAGATTGGCATTGAGTTGAAGAAAGGTGAGAAGAGGAAAAAGCTTAAGCTTAGAGATTTTGAGCATTAGTTTTCTTAGCTGTAAAGTAGAGACAATAATTTCTTTGCAGGGTTGCTGTGAGGAGTTGGGATAATGTCACATGAAGCATGCAGCAGATATAGAGATTGCATACACAAGGGATCTGGGGTTGTTCCTAGCTAGGATGATACCGCTGTAGGGCCTATATGGGCTACAGAAGCTTCATTTGGGGGACCTGAAATGTTTGATATTTAGCATATTCAGACCTTCCATGGGGTGCAAACATTTTAATAGAGAAACTCTTCCCAACCAATATTGCCACACATGTATACAGGTGTGCTCAGGTTGTGAGATCCTCATTCCTGTAGGTGACTGGAAGAGGTCAGGGCTGGGGTTGGAGGATAAGCCTTACTCCCAATTTTTATTTGGCTTTTATTAATGAGGGAGCTAAGGCACAAGCAGGTCCACTAAGGTGCCCCAGGCTATATAGCTACTAAGAACTATGGCATATATTCAAACCCAGGTCTTCCAGCCACAAGTCCACTGTCTTCTCACTTTCCCTTGCCACCTTCCTCATTCAAGCCAGGTCCATGAATTAATCTAGGAATGGGGTGAAGTAAATATTACCATGCAGTGAGCTTCTTTCCCAAAGATAATAAAGGTCCTTTAATTGACCAAAGGGCACTAATGACTGCTTCAATAAATGCTCCAAACATCTTCATGAGTCTGTATGCAGATGGACAGGAGGATACATGTAACTGCCAATGAGGTAATATACTTCAACAAAGGTGAGGAAAGAGAAGTTCATGCTGGAGACTAATGAACTAAGTAGGTTGTTAAAGACAACTGGAGAAATTTGAATCTTGATTATTCCTGTCCAGATTTTATTTAATTATTACCAATACCTTGATTTCAAAAATAATGTGCTCCCCTCTATTCCAGAACAATTTTGATCAAAGCAATTAGTCAAATGACTATTTGGCTGATCACTATTAGTCTATTTACACACACACACATACACACACATGCACATGCACACACACACACACAGAGAGAGAGAGAGAGGGAGAGAATCCAAAGAGAATGTAGCATGGGACTGGGGCCAGTAGTTTGTTGGAGTGCAATTTCTGACTCTTCCATGTGCTTACCCTGTGACCTTGGGAAAGACCTGTGCTCTCTCTAAACATCTATTGAATATTTATTTCTCCATATATAAATTGAGGGTGAATATACCAAAAAATTCATATAATTTTATATAGAAGACTATTCAGAATAAAGTTAAGTGTAACAGATGTCATTCAAAGAAATTTATGTGGGAAGTTAAGATGGGATGTTAAGACGTTAAGACAACATTATAGAAAGGTACAATGTACGTAGATATTTCAATATTCTGAATTATTTGCTGACAAGAAGTTAAAATTAGAAGGGAAGAATTTGGGGGCACCTGGATGGCTCAGTCAGTTAAGCATCCAAGTCTTGATCTCGGCTCAGGTCATGATCTCAAAGTCATATGATTGAGCCCTGTTGTTGGGCTCTGTGCTGACAGCATGGAGCCTGCTTCAGATTCCTTCCCCTCCGCCCCCACACAACCCTTTCTCTCTCTCTCTCTCTCTCTCTCTGCTCCTCCCCTGCTTGCACTCTCTTTCTCCCAAAAATAAATAAATAAACATTAAAAAAAAGAAGGTAAGAATTTGGAAGTTAGAACTTTGGCCTTTTACTGATTCAAAACCTTTTTCTATAACTCCTTAGGGCATATTATATATAATATGTCATTTCTAGGCATCTCTACCCAAACATATGGCTACCAGGTATTCTATGCACATAGACTGCCCAGTTGTTCAACCCTGACTTCAGTCCCATTAGGATTCTCTGTGTTACAAATTGATAGAAGGTATACTGGCCAGCTTCCCTCAGGTGTCATCCTGTTAAACCATGTGCTGGTCCTGACCACTGGGTTCAGTTTAGCAAGTCCACTCCTTGCACACACTGATACTCACTCACAGAGTCATTCCTTGAATCTTTCCTGGACCCTACGATGCTTCAGGCATTTCCAGGACCCTATTATGCAAGGAGCAGAGGTTAGGTGAAAAGATAGACCAGGCATGAGTTCTGCCCAAAGTGCCCTTCATCTAGGAGAGGTAACAGGCAACACAGACAGTCTTCTTGACCAAACTTCAGTCAGGCTCCTCAGAGCTCTCTTCTCTACTAGGCCTTGACCTTGGGCCCCATCCTTGACATGCTTAAACAAGTTTTTTTTTAGTCTATTTATTTATATTTAGAGAGAGAGGGAAGGAGGGAGGGAAGAAGGGAGGGAGAAAGAGGAGAAAGAATCCCAAGCAAGCTCCACTTAGCACAGAACCTGACATGAAGCCTGATGCGGGGTTTGATCTCACAGAGAGATCACAACCTGAGCCAATATCAAGAGTTGGACACTTAACCACTGAGCCACTCAAATGCCCCTGAAACAAGTTTTAGCAAAGAATCCTGCTAAGTCAGTTTAGCAAGAATCCTCCCCCCTTGATATTCAATCAAGTTCTTCATCTCCTACCTTTGAAATCTAAGTCTTTGGCCTGCTTTAGCAAGATTCTCATTAAGCCAATTTCATAAGAATATCCCTACCCTTGATGTCTATCCAAGTCCCTCTTAGTAATTTTCTATCCACTGACCCATTCACGCTGTTCATTGCTATAAATCTCTAGCCATCTTTGCTAGATTCGAGTTGAGCCCAATCCTATAATGAGTTCTCTTTCCCTACTGTAGTAGCTCAAATAATATCTGCCTTGCCAATTTTAATGAGGGTCCAGTGAATAATTTCTCTTTAACACAGGCATACAGAGCTAACCACAGTATAAGAAATAATAACACTTGTTTCCATTCCTTGGGCTCCTAATAAAAATAATGATGCCCATAACTAACATTTATTGAGTGCTTACTTGGGGCCTGGCACTATGCTGAGAACTTTACATACTTTAGTAGCTATGCTAAACGTACAACACTCCCTAGCAGCCCTTACCAAAGACTGAGCACAATGGGGTACTAGGTTTCTGCCCATTGCAAAAATCCTCTATGGGCAATCTGGGTGTCAGAGATCCCTGTCAGAGTTACCAACACTTGCTCAAAGCTGAGCCATAGTCTAGGGTTCTTTCTACCCAAACTTGCTTCCCTCTCCTGCTCCTTTGACAGATGTCAGATCTGCTTCATAGTCTGCAGGCTCTCCCTGATGACTCCTGCTCCTTTCCCATTTATCTTTCATAGGCATTACTCCCAAAAAGGTATCTTACGTTTCAACTCTGTACTATCATTTACTTCCTGGTGGGTCGGAAATAATAATGATTGTATACATTATCTCATGTAATCCCCACAACAGTCTCATAAAGTAGATACTACTATTACAACCACTTTATAGATAAAGAAATTGAGACACACACGATAAGCAATCCACATACAAATGACAAAGCAAGGATTCAAACCTAAGTATGACTTTGTAATAAAAGCATTAGCATGTAGCCACTTCTATAACAAATATAAGACAAAGGAAGCAAGAAAATTCTCTAATCATACCCTGTAATTGCCAGTTGAGAAAGGTAGTGAACTTGCAGAGAGATCCAGGTGCTACCAAGCAAGAATAATTTCTGCTCTATGTGCAGATCTAAGAAAAGAAAATGGCCCAAGAGAGCTGGGAGATGCAAAAAGGCAGTTCTGATGCTACCACAGTGATGGGTTCCAATAAAAGAACAGCATGTAAAGAAAATAACATGATTTTCCTGGATACCCTCTAATAAGCTTTGAATTTTAAAGGACATGTCAAAAACATTCATTCACTCACTCATTCATTCATTAAGTGTTTATCATGTTACTACCATGAAATAGGCACTTGAGTATGGCAGTGAAAAAGATAGATGCTGTCCCTGCCATAAAAACTTCACGATTTATGAGATACAATAGAAAAATCTTAGGAGGAATTGATCAGAAGGCCAGCCTCCACCATCCTCAACGGTGGAGCTTGGGCAGGATGTTTTACCCTTTTGATGGAATCTAAGCACCTGGAACCTGTAAGAACTAAATCAGAAACAGGAGGAGGTTCAAACTGTGCTAAAGCTTACTAAAATACTAAAGTCAATGCGAAGTGTGTTATTATCAATTTTCAAACTATGAAGGAGAACAAGGAAGGTACAGGCCCAGTACCTTGGAAGTGAATAATGAACGTTTATGCAGTGAAGGATTGGCAATTAGGACTATGGACTCAAGTTGGACTATCTGTGTTTAGTTCTCCCTATAGTCACTTACTAGTTGTGTGATCTCAGGCAAGTTACTTGACCTCTGGGTCCTCATTTTATAAAGTGCTGGCAATAGCGCTATTAACTCTATAGCATTACTGTAAGGATTAAAAGAGTTCACAAATATATTGTACTTAGAATAGTGCCTGGCATAAAGTAAGCACAATATTAAATATTTGCCTTTTTATTAACCCCTGGAATCTATCCTAGTTGACACTCTAGACCGTAGCATGACTACTTCCCAATCCTGACTCTAGCCTGATTTACTCTCTACTATGAATCTGCCCAACACTGTTTCTGTAAATTAGATGGACCCATCCATAGTTAATCAAACAGAACCCAGTAAGACAGAGCTTTGGACTTAAGTCCTGGAGCTTCTAGTCAGGATCCCAGAAGAAAACAGATGGCACACTTGATTAGGATAATAAGATTATTTACAAAGTTGTTGGCAGGGTGTAAGAAAGCCATAGGGGATACTGTGGCACCATGGCACTAGTAGGAAATGGGGCTCCCTGACTTCTCTAGGTCTGAAGGGGCAAAGGGAAGGAGTGGTTAACAGAACCCAGAGAGTATAACAGGGACAAAGACCTGGGGTTGAGGGATGCAAGACATCCTGAAGTGGTCTAAAGAGAGAAACCTGGGGGAATGAATCCCTTGACTTCATTTCTTTCCTTCCCAGCCTCCTTCCAGTGTCTTTTATTCCCCATTGGCAGAACTCATTGAGAAACCAGATGATAAGAGATATATTTACTCTCAGTGTAGTCTGCCTCCTGGGGCACAGAACAGGATGAAGAATGGTAGACAGTAGATCTAAAAAGGCTAACAGAAGTTACCCAGCATAAATTCTAGCCTGAGAGCATAATTTTTTCTTTGCTTCATGCTCCATCCTTGAGTTTTCATTGTTCCTGAACTGTTGGCTTTATCTCCCAGTCGCAGCCTTAATCCCACTCCATGAACCTAATTACAGACCGAGTCCTTTGGTTGTGTTCTTGGTAATATCTCTTGGATGTGGTGTCTGTTCTAACTCCTCCTTTTAAACTTGGCCTCATGCCCATTCAACATGTCCCAGTAAGCACTCAAAGCAAGCCATAAACTGTCTATTCTGTTCTGGTTATCTGTCTGATTCCAAAATCCTGGTTCTATGCTTTGGGCTCGACATCTTCCTTTTGATGTGTTCCTCCTTTTTTCCAGTTGGCCATGCATTTGGCTTTAGATATTGGCTTCCCATGTGGTTCCTGAGGCTCTGTTGGATCCCTCGACTTTTGTAGCCCCCCCTCTGTTTCAAGTGGAAGCTCCCCACTACCTTGAATCTCCCAACTGCTGGACAGTCTACAACTCTGAGCCTCAATATCCAAAAACATAACATTTTGCACTTAATTTTGACTTTTTTTTACTATCACAGCAAGATCTGCCATCTCTCTGATCTTATTGGATCTTCAAAACAATCATAGGAGGTGTATGTGATTTTTGCTCTATTTTAGTAAGCTGACTCTTGGTAAAGTTAAGTGATGCCAAATGATGCACATCTGGTAACTACTATGCACTAGGCTACCTTCTCCACACAGACTATCTCACCACAGTCTAAGCTCAATGACAACAGGTGTTTTATCTTTGTTTGGTTCACTACATTTTCTCCAGTGCCTAAGGGAGTAATTGTCAAAATAGAAGCTCAGCAAATGTTTATTGAATGAATACTGAATGAATGATTCCATTGGATCCTCATCACAACCCCATAAGGGATGTATTACTGTTTTCTTCATATTCTAGGAGAGAAAACTTTGGAAGCTGCAAGAAGGTAAGTAACTTCTCCTAAATTGCATACATCTAGTTAGTAAGACTCTAACTCAACTGTGATTCCAAGTCCTTGCTCTAAAGTGTGCTGTTCTCAATGTGAACAGGGACCAGGGCTGGACTATAAATGGTTTGTTTCTGGTTTTGATGACCTAAGTATAGAAACTGAGAGTGAGCTTTTGGAAAATCTTATAGCAATTTGACATTGCTATGACTTCCCGATACGAAACCAGTGCCTTGTCTCATTGTATAGGATACAAACTAGGATGATGTTGAATTTACAGAGACAAGTTGCTGGGGTGCAAAGCACATGGTTGTAGTAAGACCATGTACCAATTCACAGTTGATTAGAAATAAAAGATGAGTGTACGCCTTTCCCACAGAAGTTTGAGAGGCACTGCTCCAATTTACTCCATGTGTGCCAAAGGCAATGTTTTCTTTTTTTCTTTTTTTTGGTTCTCTTCATTCAGCAAACATTCACTGAACTATTTCTCTCTTTTTTTTTAATGTTTATCCATTTATTTTTGAGAGAGAGAAACAGAGAGAGAGAGAGAGCAACTGAGGGAAGGAGAGAGGGAGACATAGAATCTAAAGCAGGCTCCACATGGTCAGCAGAGAGTCCAATGTGGGTTCGAACCCATGAACAATAAGATCATGACCTGAGCTGAAGCCGGATGCTTAACCAACTAAACCACCCAGGTGCTCCTTACTGAGCAATTTCTATGTGCCAGTCCCTGGGTTGAGTGCTGGGGTACAGAATGGATAAAACAGCCTTACCAAATTTAGCTGACCCATGGAGTTTACACATACTTCATGTAGCTGTGTGTTCATAGTCTTCTCTTGGGTAACAAAGAAATGATTTAAGGAAAATTCCTACCAATGGAGAGTGAACTGATGAAGCCACTTGGGCTCTCTGTTGTGCCCTGGAAAAGTATAGTCCATTTTAGAGTCACAATGACAGGAGTGCAGCCCTGAGATGGGAACACAGAAGACACAGGGTATGAACTGATTTACACAGAAGAACTGATGTTTTATTCTGTTAGGTAATTGTGACGTCATTGTGAACTGGTTTATGCTATTTGCATCCATAATAATAATATTCTGACCCTCCCCTGAATGTTTTAAAAGTGTACCTAAGACAATGATTCCATGGATGCCAAGGTGGTCAATCATTGCAAAAGAAAAGGAATGATCAGTTCAATGAAAAGAACTGATTAAAGCACTAAATTCTCCCCACAGAGCCCATGTTCAGAATCAAACAGACTATGTAAGTCCTGGGTCCACTGCATACTGGCCTGTGGCCATATGCAAGAGACTTAACATCTGTGAGAGGCTGAATACTTATCTGTAAAATAAAGGTAATAATTCTTACTCTCTAGTGTTTTGTAGGAATTTGTCCTACAAATTCAATACAGAACTGTGCAACAATACTTAGTAAATGGCTGTGATGATTATTTTTATTTGTTTGTTGTCATTGTTGCTGTTAGTCATATTAGGCACAAAGCTTGGCAGGAAGGTCTGAAGGTGCACACTTACCTCTGTCAAGTGCAGCAGGCTGTGTAAGTGTGAATCTTGGCTCTGTTGCTTACTTACTGGCACATAACAGGTGCTATGCAAATGTTTATTAAAAATAACCTAAACTAAAATGGTAAGTTTTATCCATAGAAGAAACCAGAGCCTAAGCTAAGAACTCATTCATTCAATACTCATTTTCTGAGGGCTACCATGAGCCAGGATGCTTCTCGGCACTGGTGATGCAAAGTGAATAGGCTATATAGTTCCTGCCCTGTGGTGCTCAAATTGAGGGAAGACGGCAGACAAGACAAGAAATTGATACAGAAAGGGGTGGAGGGAGGGTGTGGGGTAAAGAAAGAGCAGTACAACAAGGAAGGCTGGAGACTGGAGAGGGATGTCAACCTGAAAGAGGATTCTTGTGTTCAGTCGTTAAGCAAACAAGAAGGAAACAACTGTCCACAAGCCAGATACCTGAACAGAGAGTAACACCTGACCATTGAAGAAGTCAGCACACTTATAGCTGCCTCTTTGCTATCTGTCTCCCCATACTGATGTCAGGATCACCTGCTTTGTTCTCCACTGTCTTCCCAGAACCTCACAGGCATTTAGTTTGTTCTTAATAAATGTTTGTAAAATGAATAAATATTCCAGATCTATTTGCAAGAGGTTTCCTATCTTGAGTTGTATGATAATAATAGCTAGTACATATAAACATTATTTTGTTACAAGCACTACTTTAATACTGAGTATTATCTTATTTAATCATTACAATGACCTATAACCAGTTAGTTGTCCAAAAAATGTTGTTGCAACTCTTATGTGCTCAGCACTGATAGATGCTGGGAAGGAACAAGAGTACTCAGCTTGGTGCTCTTCCATCCATCTTTTACAAAGTGCCCCTTTCACTCCCCTTCTCTCCCTGTTTAACTCTAAGTCATCCTTAGAAAACCCAACCAGGTAACTTCTGCCAAGAAGGCCATCCCATGATCTCATGGGAGTTGGGGTATTTGCTTCTACCTGTTCTGTGCCCCCCTAACATCCTCTACATCCTTAGGGCAGGCAGAAGTTCTAGGAATGGCTCTAAAGATTCCCATGACCTAAGCCTTGGAATCTGTGAATATGAAGAGATATTGCTCCCGTGAGTGGGTTTTGTTATAAGGCATGGCTGACCTTTAAAAGGGAAGAGGAACCATGTGAGCCAGACCTAATTACAAGGGTCCTTAAAAATACGTTACTTTCTTAGGCTGGTGATAGAAGGAAAAGGCAGAAAAGGAAGGCAGAGAAAGTCAAATCATGAGAAGGATTCCACCCTCCACTGCTGGTTTGAAGATGGAAGAAAGGGGCCATATGAGAAAGAATACAGTTGACCTCTAGAACACTGAGCAGCCCCTGGCTTGACAGCCAGTAAGGAAACAACCTTAAATCTACAACCTCAAAGAACTGGACTCCACCACTGTTTTGAACGAGTTTGGAAGTGATTCTTCCTACAGATAGAAGCCCAGCCCAGGCAACACCCTGACCCTGACCTTGTGAGAACCTGATCAGATGACCCATCTCAACCTATCTGGATTCTGACCTATAGAACTATGAGCTAATAAATACGTGTTATGTTTAGCTGTTAAATATGTGGTGATTTGTTATACAACAATAGAAAACAAATATATCCCTCTATCCTAACATCCTCTGTGTAAACGTCTGTTTATTTGCCTATATCCCTCTCCAGACTGAGTTCCTCAAAGGCAGGGACTGTGCCTGTGTCTCTTTATCTTCAATGCATGGCAGAGAGTAGCTTCCCTATAAATATGTATCCTTGAACTTAAATAAATTCAAACAAGTTTAAGGATCTGAACTGAGCACACATTAAAAAAAACGAGAGAACAATTCAGGAGATAATGTGATTCGGTGCCAGATTATGTGGCTCAAATCACAGCTGCCATGACAGGTCTGAGGTAGGTGCAGGTTGGAACATCCAGGGAAGACTTTAGCTTGTTCCCTTTCAACTAAACACCCCCTCACTTCACACTGCTAATGCTAACTGAATCTGACCCAGTGGAGGAGATGGATACTCCTATAAGCTCCAGATGGACCTTTCAGGTATAACTTTTATGTCTTTGCTGAGATTGCATCCTGGGTAAACAACCCACAGACATTTAGCCTCCAGTGACTTTGATGAGACCTAAGATGACTTCAAGTCTATCTATAGGCCTCATCTAAGGAGCTGTCCAAGAAGTGGGCCATCCTCAGTGATTGTGACCCAGACCCAAAATTGTGTTCCTGCCTCCCCGAGGATCCAAAGAGAATTCAGTCAGATAGAATCAAATGTGAGACCTCTGTGGACTAACCCCTGTATTTTACAGATGAGGAAACTGAGAGACAGAGAGGAGAAATAAGTAGTCTATTCCTAAAGAGCAAATTAGTATGAGAGTGAGGTAGCCCAGGGTCTCTGATTCCCTAATCCACCTGTCACTGCCTCCCAGCATCCATTTGATTAATGGCCTCAGGCTCTTATTCCTCTCCAGGGAGTTTAGATCTTTACTCACCTCAAAATGTAAGACCAGAAAGGCAGAAAGAATGAATTTTCTTAGCTAATCCAAGCATGCATTGTAAATCTTTGTCTTCTGCCTGACGTGCTGAATGTAACCCTCTCTGCAGCTAACAGACATTTGGCATCTTTCCATAGTGATGGTATTGGTTCTGGAAGGACAACTCTCTCATAGCCAGAAAGCAGATCACTGAAAAAATAAATTTTCAAGAAAGGAAGGTTTTTAGAGTCCAGGAAAAGTGTGCTGGGCATTCATGTGGGCCAGAAATATTTCTGAGGGAATTGGGAAGAGCACATTCCCAAGATTAGTAAGTGATTAGTACTTTTGGAGTGCAGAGGTGACAGGGAGAGAGATACACACTTTGTTTAGGTGTCAGCTAGGGCCTTTTCATTTAATACAGACCAATACATTTTACTTCCTTCCTCAAACACTTGCAAAGGCTGCAGCCTACAAAATAAAATCCAAAACTTATATTTTGGCATTCATGGCTACTGATATTTTAGTCTCAAATTATTTTCCTGTTTCATATTCCATTTTCACACTGTTTTGGATTAAGATGTTTTTGTTGCATGTAACAGAAACCAAACTTGAACTAACACACAAAAAAGGGGGGTTTATAATAAAACTTTTGTGTGATTCATTTTTTTTAATGTTTTTATTTTATTTTTGAGAGACAGAGTGTGAGCAGGGGAGGGGAAGAGAGAGAGAGGAAGATACAGAATCTGAAGCAGGCTCCAGGCTGTGAGCTGTCAGCACATAGCCCGACGCAGGGCTTGAACCCACAGACCGTGAGATCATGACCTGAGCCGAAGTCGGATGTTTAACCGACTGAGCCACCCAGGCGCCCCCTTTTGTGTGATTCGTAGAATCCATGGACAGAAATGTGACAGGGACAATTGGAACTGGGGACTCAAATATTCTTAGGACTCCTCTCCTCCTGCCTCCTCCACATAATTCCTTTATTTTTTTTTCTCTAGCTGCAGGATGACTTTTCTTTACACTACAAGGAGAAAATGTATGGCTGACAACTGCTTCCAAGTATCATATCTTACATCTTCAGTAACTGGTTAAGTTATTGACTTCTCTGTATAAGTTTCTGTTCTAAAATTCCAAGGGATCAAAACTCATTGGCCCCATTTGGGTCCCATATCCTCCATGAAGTCAGTAAACTGAGCACAGTTTTAGAGGCTCTTAAACAAGCATGGAAGTTCCCATGGTTGCTCTTTCTAGAAAACAAGTGCTCATATGATATCCAATAGATGTCCACGATCTTTCTCTCAACGTGCTCTATCCAACTCTTATATTTACTTCATTCTCACATTTCCTGGGTTCTAGGTGGTCATAGACTCCCTGTGTTTTCAGGATTCACTCAAAAACCAGGCAATGATGCCCACAGTGAAGAGGGAACTAGAGAAGGCAGATTACTATGGCTAGGAAAATTGTTCTTCTTACTTCTCATGGGTGAATAATAGCAATCATTTATTCATTCATTCAACAAACATTTGTTGAGCTCATACTCTTTGCCAAGAACAATGCTAGGTATGATATGGAGAGAATAATCCATACTCTCCTGCCTGGAAGAACCTCGCATTCTAATGAAGAAAATAGAGCATGAACAGATAATTCTAAAATATCGTGCAATGTGCCTGGATAGAGGTACATTTGGAGAGCATTGGTGACACAGAAAGGACACCCTGGAAAGGCTCGTAGGGGTGCCACTACTTAAGTTGAAGGTGCAGTAGATTCCGCTGAAAGCAGCAGTCATGAGAGGGTGAAGTAGCCACCAACTACTATTAATAATCTCAGACCAGCCAGGGGACTCATCTTCTATGTGTCAGGCACTGTTGTGTGTTTTATATTAATTTTCTCATTTAATCTCCACAAAAACCTTGTGAGGTAGGTACTATCATTACCATTTTAGAGATGGAGAAACTGAGATTCTGAAAAGTGGGGAAACTTGCCCAAGTTCTTGATGTGGCTTATGGGGCAGTCCTGGGGTTTACACCTAAATCTGTTTCAACCAAATCGCATTCTCAAAGCACGTCAGGGATTATCAGAAGCCCAAAGTAGTTTCTATGAATAAGATTCTATGATTCAAGGTCTGGCTGAGTTGAGCGCAGATGTACCAGATTCCTATTTGCACCTGGGCCAGTCCTGAGTCCTCTACCCTCAAATTCATCTTTACCTTTCCTCTGCTCACTGCTGTATCTCAGAGGTACTGAGACCTGAGACTGGGTTTCTCAGATTTGTACATCAGCTGATTTCAAATGAGGTCAGCCAATGGGAGCCAACAGATTAGAGGGTGAGGGAAGGGAAAAGCCAGCTTTTTCTCCCCCTCCCTCCCTTCCTCCTCAGGGCAGCCTCTCTGGCAATGGTTGCATCCTCCCCCACCCCATAGCTCTAGCTCCCACCTGGTAGGTTTCTTAGGGTTCTAGGCTGCCCCCAGCTGACCCTAGCTCTAGCAATACCACTTCCTCCCCCTAGTTTAGAAGTTGTAGTGGCTTCCCGGTGTTGCCGATCTCTGAGGTGCCTCATATCTCCTCTTGCCTTCTCACATCCCCCGTTACCTATGGAGCTAACTTCCTATGTTAAATTTCCTCCTATTTCCACAAAAAGTCTTCCTTCCCTAAGAGAGACTATAATACCACTCTATCTCAAATAATCTTTCCCATCTTCCACATCCCCATCAACCAGTTTATCAGTGCAATAAATTCAACAAATTATTTGTTACTATACTTCTAATATGTGCCATGCACTCTGCCAGGTGATCAAGATCTTAAGATAAGACTCAGTCACTGCCTTTGGTAAGCTGACCGTCCAAATTTTCTTGGAAGTTAATGTAGCAAGAAGTTTACATTTCCAACTGTTCTTAGTGTATCTGATAGTGCAAACATGCATCCACCATGATCTCCATTTTGCCCTGCCTGCCAGGAAGCTCAGAGTTAATCTTAATTCTCAGTCATAGTAACTACATCAGCCTGTGTGGTTAATGATTTAATTATATTTTAATGGCTTTATTTATACATACATTTGTTGGTAACCCCCCTCAAATACCTTCTATATGTTGACTGAATACCCATCATAAATAACACATAATCCTCTTTGTAGGAATACCTAGCATTAGGAATATAGTAGATGATCAATAAAGAATTGATTGAGTTATTGCCAAAATCAGATGGTAAACCAGACCATAATCTAATGCATTTGCTAATCTATTCATAGCAATTTCTTGTGCCAATATCCTCAGGCCTCAGCACTGAGTTTTTTCTCATCATATTTGATAACAAAAAAAAGTTCTTGTTTCCTGGTGCCAATTAAGCCATATCCTTAGCTTCTTGAGAAGACTAATTGTCTCACTTTTTATGTCCAACATAGTACTCAGCAATTGGACCCCCATCAGGCCATCCGTAGTTGAGTGAGTATAATTTGAATCACCCTCATCATGCTTGAAAAAGCAGCCACTCTCTGGTCTCTTAAGATTCAATTTGGAAAAAAAAAATCAATCCAAAGGGTTTTATTTTTCTTACTGTGATTTTCTGTTCCAAGACACCTGCCTCTTGGTTTATCATGTCTAAATGTTAAAATTAAGCATCTCAAAGCCCCTTGAAGAAAAGGGGCATGGTAAACTTCTGGGTGTGTTGCATATGTGTGCTGGGGATTCCTATAGAATTCAGCTGTTTCAACCCAAGTCTCAGGAGAATATATCCTCCTATATATAGTCTCTGTACAAAGAGAAACTAGAGAAACAACTGTAATAGTAAGAATAAGAACGTAAGGCAGGCATAGACAATCCCTGGCACATATGGCATTAATTCAGTGTGCTGTGGCCACCACAGACATCACTAACCAAACTGTCCATCTTCCCTGCTGAGCCCTAAATGGGCCTCAGAATCTTTCTAAACCCAACACCCCAGGAAGCCACTACCAATGGGTCATGTGCATGACCCATTCATGGGCATGTAAGAGGCACATCTATGTTGTCCTCTCCCTGCTTGTAGTTCCCAGGCCAGAGTCTTTGACTGGGCACCTGGATCCTTGGGCACCTGTGATGATAAATCCCAGGCCTACAGGAGTACACTTGAGGATACAGGAGAGCAGAATATAGGCATTGAACTTCAATGTTTGAGGAGGACTGTTCACCCCAGTTCACAAAGGGGCTGTGTGCTCTTTGGATTTTATGATTTTTTTTATCAGAGCTAATATTTCATTGTAACTATTGTCTCTGTACTCATTTTATCTTCTCTTAGACTTCAGACACGTCCGTGTAATACCTGATAAACTTGGGTGAATTTCTTTACCTCTTTAAGCCAGAGCATCCCAGCCTCTAAGAACATACTATTTTCCATAGGTTTCTTGAGATGAATTAAACAACATAATCCTGGCAAAGCAATACAGTATAGGAGGAGCAGCACCAACTTTAGAGCCAATAATATATTAAGTATATTAATATACAATATACTTATAAAATCTACTCTGATCTTCCCATTTCTATCTGTAAAACTTGAGGAAAGTTCTTAACCTCTCAGAGCTTCAGTTTTTAATGTAAAGAAAAGAAAAGAGAAAAGAAAACTAGTACAGACCTCATAGGGCCATTCTAAGGATTACCTTGGTGCTGTATGTAATGGGTTTAAACATAACAACACGAAAGCTACTCCATGAATATTTGCTGTTCTGGTTCTTTTGATACCAGGCTCCTGGCAAGCACCTACCAAATTTTAGTTCCCCTTTGTTCAATTCCTTTCTGAAGCAATCTCATCTCCTCTTTACCTCTTAAAGAGCGAGGTAAAGCTTTGTTGATCCAAGAGGAAGTAAAGAACTTCTGTCAGAGAGGAGGTGGGATCACCAAGGAGGCTGCCCACATCTGGCCCTTGGAGGTTCCCCCATTGTCAGCAGGTTTCAGGTATGCTTCTGCCATACTCGTGCTCACCCCTCCCTCTGGCCGGCCGCAGGCCTCTCTGGCTAGGGAATCTGCTCCTTCCTCAGTCTCCAGGAGACAATGTATTCAGCTTCATAATTACGTGCTTCTCCCCAATCACATAGCATTATACACCACATCACTGCGCTGCCGAAAAAAGCCCCAAATGCTAATTAGTCCTCAAATTATCATTGATTTGATTTGATGTTGAATAAGCTTTGCCGTTTATATTTAGGCAAGAACTTCAGATTCAAGATGCTCTCTCTCAGATCGGGGTTTTAAATAACTCAGTGGGGCCTGTCTTGCTTGTTCAGTGTGTTTATGTCAAGAAATCAGACTGGCTGCTCTCCCTGGCTGCAGATGAATGCCAGGTTGATTGAGTGCAAGGGAGGAATTATCCTCTCGGCCAGTGCTCAAAGCCCAAAGCTCCCAGGAGCCCCTGAGTGCAGAAATCCCCATCTTGCAGGAGGATGAGAGGAGGAAAAAGATGAGAGGAGAGGAAGTGTGTCATATCGTAAGTGCCTGAAGACGAAGGAAGCGTTTTTCTGATTCACATTCAGGGATGCTTCTTAGTACTGAAGGGGAGGCAGACTCTCTCCCAGGCATCATCTCCTTTAATTCTGACAACAACCCACCACATGGGCATTCTCAGTTGTGGAAACTGAGACTCAGAAACATGAGGAGACTTCACCCATCACAGAGCAAGTAAGTGAGGGAAGGAGAAGGTCCCCTGGTCAAGGATGATTTTGTCCCTTCTCCTTTCCTCACTGTCCATCTCTTGGGTCCCCACATGCCCACAGCCCACTTTCGAAGCTCTCACCACTCTTCCCCCACCCTACTCTGCCAGCTCGTCATTAAAGTAGAATATTATGAAAATCACTCAACGGCTTTGTTTTAGAAAATACCAAATTAGGTTTGTGCGCTTTAAAATGTTCCCTGTGTGAACCATGCTTTAAAGTGATCATATCACTTTAAAAAAAGGGGAGTGGGGGCGGAGAACAGTCTTAAAAACCTAAGTGTTAAGTGACAACCTAGGAACACAAAAATTTGCCATTGCTTAACGAGTGTCTATTCCTGTCATTTGATAAAAAATTATTCATAACTCCTGTGGATAATCTTTTTGAAACATGGCTTTAAAAACAAGTGCTTAGAGCACAATTTCACTGAAGTCTGTATTTATTTTATTAATCCCCACACTGAACTTTGTTTAATAAATCAATGTGTACTTTATTGAATTTCACTTCCCTTCCTATGATAATAAATAGTATATGAGGAAAAAAAGAGAGGGAGGGAAGGAGGAAGTGAGGTGAGGAGGGAGGGCAGAGGGAAGATTAGGAGGCAGACAACATCACAGTGCTCAGGCTATAAATGTTTACAGGAGAACTATCAGGCCCAGCCCAATCCCATTCCCTTGCCTTCCCCACACATCCAGTGACAGGCACTGTGGGTCAGTGGTTAAGGACATAGGCACTAAAACCAAATTCTAGAGATTTTGACCAAACTCTGTAGCTTACTAGCTGAATGATCTTGGGTAAATTTCTTGATTTCTTTGTGCATCTTCCCCCATTTATAAAATGGGGGTGATAGCAGTGACCTCTTCACAGAGTGAGGTGATGCTGAAACGCACACTATAGTAGCAGCGTTGTTAGCTCTCATAGACGCCAAGATGTGCCATTCAGACCCCCTTCAAGAAAGCCTTGTTTCCCAGCCTCCACTCCAGCTCTCAGCTCCTTCAAGGTCTGCCTACGAAGCCACCTCACCTAAGGTCGCACCCTTCCTGGGGTTGCCATATCTATGACTGAATAAGGTGGGAGTATAAAGGCTTGGGCATTTGGGCCCAATGTAATACATGTCTGACAGGCACTATTTGCTCCCGAGTGCTCACCATTATGGCCAAAGTTTGGAAGGCCTGAATTGCAGTCTGACTTCTCCCTCTGGCCAGCCCTGCTTCTTACCCCTTCCATTCACATGTGGATCCCTAACAAACACCTTGCACCTGACAATCCACCTCAAAGGTCTGCTTCCAGAGAACGCAGGCTGCAACAGCTATTACTGCTGTAACTAAACCCTATCAAATCCTCTTCGTAAATAACTCTCATGCACATCTTCTTCTCCAGACCTGCGGCCATGTCCCTAGTTCAGGTCCACACTCTTTCACTCCGGGAAGTATAGCCTCCATGCTGACCTCATCACCCTCCAGTGCAACCTCGCCATCTGCATCTGAGCAGTGGCTCTCATATACAGACCTGCTTAACTCTCTGCCTTTTCTCCACTGACTCATTACAGAATCACATCCTTGTCCTTAACGGGCATCAGAGGCCTTTTGCCCTGGCAACCACCCTCCCTCTGCTCCTTCCCTTCTGTCCCCAGACTGCTCAAAATTCCTTGAGTATTTCATTGACTTCCCTATTTTATGCTCATCTCCTTGCCTTCCTTTTAGCCCAACCAATTCTTGCTCATTTTTCAAATCCTAACTGAAAGATCACTTCTGAGAAGTCTCCCCAGATGCGATAGGCAGATATAATTACTCTCCATTCATGTAAGCTTTTGCCTTTGTATTTCATAAGTAGTGTTGAATGCATTTGGTTGGGTAGTCTATTAATTTTTTTATTAGTTGGTGACCAACTTCAGGGTTTACATTGATTTTTATTTATACATTATCTTTGTCTATTTTTCTTACTATTCAAGTAGCATAAGTTAAGTGTAGACAATTTAGAAAATGCAGACAAGCAAAAGAATAAAATTAAAGTTACCCATAAATCTCAACACCACTATTTACATTTTTCTGTGTATTCTTTCGGACATTTTTTTCCATGCATACATATCTATTTTGATGCATACATTAAAAGATTGGACTATATGTACGTGCTAGGTTTTTAACCTTATTTTTTAACTTAATATTCCAACAGATTTTATTATTTAAATAGTCCTTTTACAACATCATTTTTAGGGCTGCTACTTTTCCATTTTATGGATGTACCATAATTGATTTAATCTTGCCTGTGTTTTATTCATCTTTTTATTACAACACATAACACAGGATCTGAAATATAATATGTACTCAGTAAATGTTTATTGATTGTATCTCTTCATATTTAGGGAGGGGAGAAAAGTAAAAACTGTTCCTCAAAAGATTGCCCTATACTGATGCTGACCTTATTTCTTGCCATCTCCTGTCAGATTTCCTAATGCTTTTTTTTTTTTAACATTTATTTATTTTTGAGAGACAGAGAGAGACAGAGCATGAGTGGGGGAGGGGCAGAGAGAGAAGGAGACACAGAATCTAAAGGAGGCTCCAGGCTCGGAGATGTCAGCACAGAGCCCAACACGGGGCTCGAACTCACAGACTGTGAGATCATGACCTAAGCCAAAGTCAGATGCCTAACTGACTGAACCAGCCAGGCGCCCCAGATCTCCTAATGCTCTTTATATTCATTTCTGACCTTCTTTGGCTCCTATTTACTCCCTAATTCGTGCTGGCTAACTTCTGCACCCACCATCGTCTGTATATGCTTTACACTGAATGACCTTCTTGTAACCAAGTCTAATATTTTTTGGTCTCCAACATGCCGATTTTCTTAGCAGGGTGTGTTACTACTATAGACTATGTCTTCTTTCTCAAACATCTCCTGTCTACATCATTTATGGCCCCACTTCCTCCTCATCTTCCTCTGGTTATTCTGCCAGTATCCCTTTCCCCAGTCCATCCCTGAAATATTTATATTCCCCTCCAGTCCTCTTTTCTCCAAGGACAGCTTTTAAAATGCCATTATACTCTAAAGAATGATCTGTTTGCAGGAAGCAGAAATACAACTTAAATTATCTTTTCCGAAAACGGGGGAGGGGGAATAAATTATTCACAGAATCCAAGTCAAACGCATAGAACAGAAATATGGCTGGACATCAAGAACAATTGGACATGGACTTTAAAAACTACCCATAATGACATGTGCTAGTGTCTTTTCTCACTCTTTCAGCGTGTCAGCTTCATTTTTCCTTTCAGCCTATCTTCCTTCATAAAGGAGGAAATGTGGAGGCCTAAACCTTCCTATGCTCACAGCACCCATTTTTCTCCCCTGTGGAGTGGGGAATTAATGCATTCTCCAAATCCCAATTCTAAAATTATAAAGCTAGAGCTCCTATTGGTCACGCTTATACCAGATGACTACTAATGAACCAATCAAAAGTGGTTGGAGGAGGAGCCATGTGAGAAGCCAGTGTTTCTCACAGATTGCATAACTTAGTGGGGGAAAGAGGAAGGACAGTTCTCAGAAGAAGAAAAAAAAAGATGATCTATTTCTGGAAAAGTGAGAAGGGTGTTGCTAAATAAATAAGATTATAGTTTCCCACTAAAGCCTTGATAAAGGATGTTAACTGCACAATCTTTTGTGAAGTTCACCTCAGTTTCCCCAGTGTCTACCACATAGTAAGATCTCAAAGTTTTCGCTGAGTGAATGCATAAAAGAAAACACAAATGAAACCCTTCTTAAGCAATTCACTACTCTTGGAAATGATAATATGTCAATCCAAATTTGCCAATGTGAAGACATATCCTAAACTATGGTGCCACTTCAAGGATATCTAGAGGGAGCTTTTGTTATTTTTACCCCATAAACATTTTTTTTAAATATCTTCTGTTTCTGGGATTATCAGGGGTTGTTTTTCTGAAGTATTCTCTGCTTCTCTGTCATAGGATTATATATTCCCACCTATTGCCATATGGTGTGCCTGCACAAACTGAGGGAGGAATATGCATCCCTGCCTCATTGACTTTGAGCTTGGCCATGTATGACCTATTTTGACCAAATATGGGATATCAGGAATATGCGACACCTGCCGTATCCAATCAGGAGCTTTAACCATGCTTGCACAATTTGGCTTGATCTCTCTCACTCCTACCTCCACCATGCAAACAGAAGGTCTCCAACAATGGCCTTCAGTTTGGGTTACAGGATGAGAGAACATATACGCTGCGTTGAACTCTGGAGACCTATAGCCCTCATGACACATGAATAAGAAATAAATATTTGTTTTTATAAGCCCCTGATATATTGGGGTTGTTTATTTTTATAGCAAAACCTGACTAATATACTCCCCAAATAAACTACATATTGTCATCCTTAACTCATTTCCCATATTTTCTTTCATCAATTGCTCTGTATAACCACTAGCCAGCTTGGAATAGGTAGGTGATAATTTACTAGAGTGGAAAGCTCACAGGCAGTGAAGCCCATCAGACTGATAGCTAATATGGCACAGACACTTCCTCTCTACAGAGCTGTTAACTTGTGAAAATGAAGATGACATCATTCTGAGGATAAAAGGAAATGATGTATGTGGGATACCAGCACACCATAGTCTGTTCATGAATGATTGCTCAGTGACAGAAGAGAGGAATGAAGGAATACATGAAACGATGAATGAATTTCATATCCCATCCATTCAGTCTCTAAATATTTATTGAACACTAATTACGCACTAACCCTTCTAGGAAAACATTGGTGAATAAAATGGGAAAAAAAAATCCCTACCCTCATAAAGATTAAATGCTCATGGGAGAGACACAGAACAACCAAAGTAACAACAACAACAACAACAATAACTAGTAAATATGTAATGTAAGGCAAGAATAAGTGCTATAAAGAAAAACAAAACAAGGGCGCCTGCGCGGCTCAGTATGTTAAGTGACCAGATCGTGATTTCGACTCAGGTTATGATCTCACAGTTCATGAGTTCAGCCTCACTTCAGCTCTGTGCTGACAGTGCGGAACCTGCTTGAGATTCTCTCTCCCTCTCTCTCCACCCATCCCCTGCTCTTGCTTTCTTTCTCTCTTGAAATGAATAAACGTTTAAAAAAAATAAAAAGTAAAAGAAAACAGTGTAGGTAAGATAATATCAAAGTAAATCATAGGATGATAAAGAAAGTCCTATCTGAGAAGGAAAATTTGAGCAAAGCCTTAACTAAAATGAGGGTACATGCCATGCCAATACCAGAGGGAAAAGCATCCTAGGTAAAGAAACCCATAAGGTCAAAGGCCCTGAGAGAAATGAACCTTAGATACCAGAGAGAGTCAAGGAGACTCATGTGGCTAGAAGGCAGCAGGACAGCAAGAGAAGTGAGAGTGGGCTGGCCTGGAGCCAGATTCTGTAGCATCTTCTAGAACTTCAGCTTTTATGTAGGTACAAAAGGATGTCCTGGAGAGTTATGAGCACAGCAGCAACAGGCTTTGACTTAAATGAGAAAATCCTGCTCTGTGGAAAGCAGACTGGAAGAAGGCAGGTAGGGTCACTGTGCTGCACAACTCCAGCGGAGTGCTCACAGTAAAGTGTCTGTGAATCGTGACCCTGGAGCTGTGCTGTGCAGGATGCATGTAGTTGTAGGCATTGGCACCTGGAGCCAAGGGTACAGTGTGGGCTTTGCTCAGGAACCTAGTGCAATGGGCCAAGGAAAAGCTCGGTGTTTGGGGCTAGCATGGTGGTGGAGGGGATCAGTGGGAAGCAGGTGGATTGGGAATATATTCTAAAGGTAAAGCTAATGATATTTGCTGATGTGTTGAATACAGGATGTGAAAGAAAAGCAAAGGCCAATTACTCCAATTTTGGCCTAAGTAACTAAATGAATGATGGTGCCATTTACTGAAAAGTGATATAGAGGCGGGGGGTGGAAAGCCAGTTTATGGAGGCTGGGAGGAGAATATGTCAACAGTTCTGTTTTAGCCAATTTGGTTTGAGATGCCTCACACCTAAATGAACATGAAAAACAGGAAAATGAAGATGAATCTGAAGGTCAGAGCAAAGGGTGGAACTAAAGAAATAAATTAGTAGCCACCTGCATATAGATGTATTTAAAACCATGGAATTGAATAACCCCCTCCTCCATAGAATGTTGACAGAGAGGAGATGTAAGACTTCCCATCTGTCTTTGTGTTTCCCATAGTGACTAGCACAGGATCAGGCACGTAAGGCACTCAATAAATGACTGCTAAATCAATGTAAAAGCTTTGGACTGGGGGAAGAATAAGATGCAGACACAACACCCATGACATACAAATGACCTTGGCATTTTGGAGTCTAGGTTCTAAGATGCATGTTGTTAATCATTGCTACCACGTTCAGTTCTACCGTTTGCAGGTTATCTGAGTTCTGATCCCAAAAGAAAGAATTCTATGCCCACTGGCATTCACCTTGGGCATCTTCTGAATACCTTGATCTCCCGATTTGTGAGATTGGGAATTTTTTATTTGTGGAGATATTATTTATAATAAAATCAGTAGCTTCTATTTGTTGAGCACTTATTTTGTCTTGGGATCTTTATAAATATATTAGAATATATTATTATCCCCATTTTGTAATGAAGAAGCCAAATCCATACTGCTAGTATGTGTCAGAAAGAGAATTGGCTCTTAATTATTTGACTTCAAATTTCAGACTCTTTCCATATTTTCTAGCTTCAAGAATTCAGTCCTTTACCAAAAATGAGTTCAATTGGATAAAATATTAACTTTATTTATTTAGGGTAAAAACAATAACACCTCCTATTTGTTAAGTGCTTCCTCTGGGCCAGGGAAATATACTAAGCATTTTTGATGCATTATCTCATCTATTCCTCAATACAATAGGATGAAGCAGATACTATTAAATCACCATTTTACAGATGGGGGCCATTAAAACTTAGAGAGGTTAAATGACTTCTCCAAAGTCATAAAACTAATTTAGTAGAAAATCCAGGATTCAAGCCCAAATTTGGCTCTAACACCTTAGCACTTACCGAAGGCAATGGCTAAAATTTGCAAATCAATAATGCTTCAAACAATAAATAAAAGCTAAATGAGAAAAACATTTTGGATTAGAGCAGATGTTCAGAGAAAGAAAGCAACTTACACGGTGAATTTCTTTTAGATAACTTGAACCAGAATAATGAACTGTATTTTATATTTTGATTAAGAATAACAAATTTTTATAGGTATTTCTCTCTTTTCCCAGCAACCCAAGAGGAAGTGCTAAAGCATTCTTTAATGTTATTTGGAATGAATCATAGCATGATACATTGGGGAAGAACTCGTCTTTAAAAGCCGACTTCAAATCTTAGCTCTGTCACTTGCTGGCTCTGTGACCTTGGAAAAACTACATGTCTTCTCTTGACCTTGTTCCTTCCCTTGTAAAATGAAAATAATCACAGTTTGGGAGAGGATCAAATAATGGGATGAATAGGAATTACCTAATAAGGTGTAAGGTACTTACAGGGAAAATTAAGAAAAGTACGTTGCTTTCCAAAGCAAAGCATTATAAAAAATATGTATAATTATTATTAGTGTACATATAAATGAACACAGATCCCCCAAATATAAATGGACAAATAGAAAAGTCACCCAGAGAGACAACAGTTTCCTTTCATTGCAGGCACACAATAGGTGTTCAACAAACACTTAAGTTCAATGGGTAAAGGTTCGGTCATAGAAGACAAAAATGTTTCAGAGACCTATTGTACAACATGTGCATATAGCTGGCAATACTGTCATGTACACTTAAAAATTGTCAAGATGGTAAAATTTTGTGTTTTCAACCACAATTGAAAAAAAAAAAACAGTGACTAAAATTTGAAGACAATTCTCCATTTCAAAAGTTGATTTCTAAAAGCCCAAGTCACTCTTGAACATCTGGGGAACACCTTCAGAATGCCACACAAAAGAAAACCTTTATTTCAGAAATAAACTTTGATGGTTTGAAAATGAAAGACCAAAAGCTATTTCCTGGGGGCAGAGAGGACTTCTCTCAGCTGCTCCAGGCACAGGTAGCAAACTGAGAGCCACTCATATTTCTTCCTCACCTCTCCAAGCACCCCTCCCGCTTCTCACCCTGCCTCAGCCCTTTATGCACCCTACCTTCCCTCATGCTTTTCTACCTTTCAGCTGCTTCCTCCTCCCTAACCTCATCTCTCTTCCTCCCTCATCTGTCCCCATCTCTCTCCTCTCTCCTGAAGCTAATCTTTTGTGGAATTAAGATAAACATTTTCTTTTATATTTGTAGCATTATTGAATTTTTAAAGGCTGTGGTATTCCTGTTATTTCAGAAATTTCAATGATGTTCTTTTAATTAAAAATTCAAGAGACTTGGAAATTTTGTGTTCAGTCATTCATTGAACAAATATTTTCTAGGCCACAACTTGGTCTGGGAATATATTTGTGAACAAGGCAGATTCAGGCTCTTCCATCATGGCGTCCATGATTTTGTAGGGAAGACAGATTGTAAATTAAGCAATCAAAATAGGGTGTGAACAAATACTTGCATAAGACTATTTATAGCAGCACTATTCACAATAGCCAAAAGGTGGGACAACCCAGATATTTACTGACGGATGAATAAGTAAATATAACGTGGTATATATATAAACAATAGAACATTATTCAGCCTTAAAAAGGAATGAAGACCTGAAACATGCTATACCATGGATGAACCTCAAAAACATGCTAACTGAAAGAACCCAGGCACAAAATGTCACCTACTGCACCATTCCATGTATCTGAAATTCTCAGAATAGGTAAATCTATAGACACAGAAAGCAGAGAAGGGGTTGCTAGGTGCTACGGGTAGAATAAGAAGTGATTGCTTAATGGCTACAGTTTTCTTTTGCGCTAATGATAATGTTTTGGAACTAGGTAAAGATGGTGGTTGCACAGCATTATAAAGGAACTAAATGTACTAACATTGCAAATATATCACTGAATTATACAGTTTAAAAGGGTTATTTTTATATTACCTTAATTTCACATAATTTTTTTTAATGGATAGTGTGAAAAGTACTGCGGTGCTGTAAGTATAAGATGAAACTTGTTTAGGGTAAGTTTTCACAGAAGAGATGCCTGTGGGATTTCCATTCCAACCATTCCACAAATATTTATCGAGGCTTCTCTACACAACAGGACCTGTTTTAGGTGCTGTGGATACGTCTGTAATGATAACACACAAACTCCCTGTCCTCAGGAGCTTACATATGGCAAGGTGGCATGGGAGAGGCAAACAGAAATATAATAAAAATATTTTATATTACGTTAGAAGGTGACAAGTGATGTGGAAAAAATATAGTAGAACAAAGGGCCTAGAATTTCACCTGGGATGTGGCGAAATTATCCAGACAAAAGAAAAAACGTTCAAAGGTCCAGGAAAAAGAGAGTCTGACATTTTTACTAAACCTTGTAAAATTTCTTTCTATTGTATAGGGAAACATGTGATTTTTCCCCCATCCTGAGACAGCTTAATCTTTCTCTTTTATTCTTGCCTCACTCAGTTAATGTTATCCATCAAACTAAAACTTTAGTGTTATCGGTAGCATGTTCCTGTTCTGTAAGACTTGAAGATAATTTTCCAAACAGAAATATTTTAGTTGCTTTTCAATGAAGATTTTGTAATGCTTTTCTGGTTAATAACATTCCATTTAAAAATCAATATTTAAACATTTAAACACAGGATTTTCCAAGACATTCTGCAATCTTAAGAATGATTTTTTTTATTTTTTTAATGTTTATTTATTTTTGAGAGAGAGAGAGACAGAGTATGAGCAGGAGGGTCAGAGAGAGAGAGGGAGACACAGAATCCGAAGCTGGCTCCAGGCTCATAGCTGTCAGCACAGAGCCCGATGCGGGGCTTGAACTCAGGAACTGCGAGATCATGACCTGAGCTGAAGTCGGACGCTTAACCAACTGAGCCACCCAAGCACCCCAAGAATGATTTTTTTCATATCCTAGGCCAATCATTTTTCCACTAAATACTTCTCCAATTTGGTAATTTGAGTTAAGAAGAATAGGATTTGCTTTTAGAAATTCTAATCACAGCTAATTTTTTCGAGAATATTTCTGCTTCATAAAATAAGCCAAATTGATTTTATTAATTCTTCAATAAATGCTATAAAAGTAAGGAGAGAGCTGATCAGGAAAAGGAAGATACCTCTGACCAAATCATTCTGGTGTTTTTCTATAACGGCTGTTTCTTTTATGCATTTGTCGGAGAATATTAACAGAAAGAGTTTCAGATCCTCTGCTTCAGCCATCTTTGTTGCTTCCCAAACCCACCCACAAGTCTTCCTATTGTTCTATATTAGGTACCAGAGACATCTATCTCCCAATTTTTCTAGGACAATAAAGAAGGGCAAGAGTGACACTAAGGAGGGGAAGACATACCACCCTAAAGAGCCAGGCCTCTTGAAACAAAAAAGACTTCAGCTCAGGAATCCCTGGTTTTCTGCTTGTATTGGATTTTGACCCCTTCGTTTCCCCCTCTCCCTGACTCCACCCTCAGTGAAAGGCTGCAAATGGTGAGATCATTAGAACCACAACACACTCTCAGAGCCCCAGACTCTTAACGGGCAGCAGCTGGGTTAAAGTGAAGTGGTGCGTTTTCTCATCGTTTAGAAAAGATACAAGAGCCTAATCAAAAAGGAGTTTGTGAGGCTTCTTAAATTCCCAAGTCACAAAACTGCATGACAAGCAGTGATATGCTGTGCCTGTGACTACTCCAGACGGAAACACAGACATAAAATTGTAGCGCAAAAACGGACTAGGATTTGACTTTGGAAGTTGTGTTGGAATCCCTATTTGTCCTTCCTTCTTAATGTTGGCCTGAATCAAATCATTTTATTTCAAAGCTAAGTTTCCATCTGTGAAATGTAATACCTAGTTCCCAGAACTGTTTTCCAGAGGTGAAAAAATTGGGCACACAGTAGGTACTGGAAAAGGATGAATCTCAACAGATGTTTGTTGAAATCTCCATCTTTTTCCAGATTGCAGATCTAAAAGCTGGTGCATTTGAGGGCTACATTGATAAAACAGCTGGGCGACTACCACTATCTTCTTCTCTATTTCTGTCCAGATGTTCTGGGCCTCATGCAGACCCAGCTAATGTCAGAGCATTATCCACATAAGTATCATTTATTGGATAAAAATGATGTGTAGTAACTTGAAGCATAGAAATTAAGAGTTAAGGGAAAGGAGGGAAATATATCATATGACACAGAGTCAAGCTTAATTTTTACAAGTCTTTCCTTATAATATTGAAAATAAGGCCCAGGGCACTGGGTGGCTCATTAAGCAACTGACTTTTGATTTCGGCTCAGGTCATGATATCATGGTTTGTGAGTTTCAGCTCTGCATTTGGGCTCTGGTCTGACATCAAGGTCTGCTTGGGAGTCTCTCTCTCTCTCTCTCTGCCTCTCTCTCTCTCAAAATAAATAAACTTAAAAAAATAAAAACTAAAATAAAATAATAAAAAGAAGCCCCATTTCCTTCCTAAGCCTACCTTAAAAAGAAGATACCTTGAAGATTACACAGCCTGAACCACAATTGGAGGATGGAAAAACTATGCCCCAACAAAACCACAAGATTGTCCCAAACACAGCTATTTTAGGAGCTGAGCTTGGACTGGAACCAGTAACCTTAATTTCCAGACTTTTGCTTCTCTACTTTTATCCCCAGTCTCTTTTAACAGGTAGCAATTAAAGAGTATTTTTTTAACTAATGAGAACCTTGGAATTTATCTAAAACATAAAAGTTGCTACCATTTATTAAATAGTATCCCTTATGAAGTAGGGATTGTTTGCATTTTACAGATGAGTAAAAGCTCATCTCAGCTTAGCTGAGAACCTAAAGCTCAGATGGGTTGAATAACTTATCCAAGGCCACAGAGGAAGTAAGTGAGGAATTGAGATTAGAATCCAGGTAGTCTAACCCATGCCCTTAACTACTCATCAACCTGATTTGAGTAAGTTCTTGTGCCTACTAATAAAGGAGGTGACATGATATGTTGGAAAGGACTTAGAATTAGGGTTAGACAAACCTGATATCAGAATTCTTGCTTTGCTACACACTGCTATTCACCACCAAAAGAGGGTTTTTGTTTGCTGGTTGGTTTTGTTGGTAGTTTTGTTTTGTTTCGTTTTGATTGCTGGCTTCTTTTGTTTTTGTTTTGTTTTGTTAGGGAGCTGGAGGGATCCCTAATTTTAACTTAGTTGGAACTTCCCCTATGCTGTATGATAATTTTCTGTTAGTAGGGTCTATTTCCCCCCTTGTAGACTATAAACTCGCTAAGAACAGAGCAGGGTCTACATTTTATTTCCAGCATCTAAGACAGTACTTGGCACATGTGAGTAGGCACTCACAAAATAAACATTTTATTTAGTGAAGGGAGCCTCAATAAGTCATTTTCTCTGCTTTGGCCTTATATTTTCCATTTGTAAAAATGGATCTTGACCTACAAGAGCACTTCCTAGCTCTGAGATTCTCTGAATATTTTACTTTCAGATGGCCAGAGAGATTCTGGGATGGTCTAAGATGTGAGGTGCATCTTTTTGGGGTGTCTGCATATATGAACTACTTGAAGACAGGAAGGCCTGAACTTCTAGCAAAATAGGGCCAAGGAAATTATGTATCTGTAAGCAGGAAAGGCCACAACTCAGTCAGAATCTGAGAAACTTTGGAGATAGCTGATTTTGGAAGGGCCTAAATAAGATTTAAAAGTATCTCGGTGAACAGGTTGGCTTGGATTTATGACCTCAGGCTGCACCGATTTACCATCAGTAGGCAATGCCTATGGGCTCCAGTGATCAGCTGCATCCTAATGAGAATGTGGATGAATCAATAATTAGAGTCTGAGCCAGATTAGCATAATACAGCAACATAACAGACACTCATTCAGTGTTCAATATTAATCCTCTCTTCTGAACTTCAAACCCAAATACTTAACTGCTCACTGAACATTTCCACATGAACGTCACACTAACATTTCAAACTCAATACATCAAAGCTGACTGCAATAATTTTTAGCTCCCAATTTCATTATTTCTCCAGTATACTCTATACCAAAGCTCAGAACCTAAACAAAAATCCTGGAGGCATCCTAGACCTCGCTCAGTCTCCTTCCATTAGGACCTACTGATTCCATCTCTTTATCCTCTCCCAAATCCCTCCCTTCTCTAATTCCCCACCACATATACCTTCATAACTTCTTACTCAAACTGTCGCAACTCCCTCTTAACTATCTCTCGTATTCTAATACTGGCTGTTCAAATATGGTCTCCATACTACACCCATAGTATTCTTTTTAAGATTAAAATCTGGTTGTGTCATTCCCTGCATAAAGCCTGTCCATGCCTCCTTTACTTACAGGCTTGTGTCCCAAACTTCTCTCTTTCATTTCATGACTTGTCTCTTGAACATGTCTTTAGACTCATCCATTAATAGTCTCCTATTTGCCTCATGTATTCCAGCTCTGACCATCATCCTTTTGCAGAGGTCTGTCATAACTTAAATGCCAGGTGGCTGTCCATGGTGCTGGATCATCTAGCATCGGCTGCTGGAGTTTTCTCTACTACTGGGATACTGGACACCCCTGTCCTAGAACTCCAAGTTTTTCTATGCTTTTATTTTGTTTTGATAAATATTTTTAAAATTTTTTATACAACAAAAAATAGACTTTTTCATGCTTATGTATTTGGTTTAGGCAGTTCTACTTTACATTTCTGTTTTTAATATTTCAAAAATAAAAAGGGGAAAGACATTTAGGTATCTATGTACCAACATATTTTAGTTGCGACCCATAAATATTTATTGATTACTGATTATCTATCAAGATACTGGTAGCATTGGGCCACGCATTAGGCAAAGGAAGGGAAAAATATTCTGTATCCTCTAAAAGCTCACAGTTAAGGGAAGACTCAGATAGGCAAGTGAGTAATTAGAATGTAGTGTTCTTTGGGCCACCGAGGTGGCTCAGTCGGTTAAGTGTCCCAACTTCAGCTCAGGTCATGATCTCATGGTTTGTGAGTTCAAACCCCACGTTGGGCTCTGTGCTGACAGTTCAGAGTCTGGAGCCTGCTTCAGATTCTGTCTCTCCTCTCTCTCTTTATGCCCTCCCCTGCTCAAACTCTGTCTCTCTCTCAAAATTAAATAAACATTAAAAAAAGAATGTAGTGTACTTCTAAAGAGAAGTACACTGGGGAGAAGATGAGAGGAGGGGATAGAATCAAGGCTCTTGACTTCAACTTCAATTAGGTCACCTGTTCTATTGCCCTTCGAGAGAAGAGTTATTATGTAAGGCTTAAGAGCTGAAGTGTTCAAATCAGATGGCCTCATTCTGATTCAGCTCCACCACTTACTGTCTGTGGGACAGGGGCAAGTTACTTAACATCCTGTACTTTGGATCCCATGTCTTTAATATTTAGATAATAATAATATTTACCTCAGAGGGTTGTTGAGAGAATTAAAGCTGTTGGATTTAAAGAACTTAGAATAGTTCCCAACATAATGTAACTATTCAATAAATGTTCACATTAGCTTATATGTCATTTTAAAATTTTATGACTACTGATTTGTGTGTGAGAGAGAGACAGAGAGAAAGAGAGAAAAAGAGAGAGAAAGACAGAGAAACACTAAGAGTTGCACTGGAAAAGTAAAGTTATGTATATTTCCACAACAAGTAAGTGTGGAGCTAAACTTAGAACCCAGGTTTCCTGATTCCTTTTCTGGGGTTCATTCCCTTTAATCACACCATGTTAAACTACTCTGCTACCACCATCTCTGTTGATTATGAGAAAGGTACCTTAATGCCCTTGTCTTTCATCATTTTCTCCATAAAATGAAATTAGATTAGCAAGAATCTTTGCATTTTTTCCTTTCTTAAGACTATTGAGAGAGTCAAGCAAATCTTAATAGGGTGAGTTGGTAGTTTGAGTGGGCAGAAAATTACCTATTCCCTCTGCCTAGAAGATCATTCCCCCAGATGGAAATTGCTGGTTGCAGTTCAAATGCCCCTTAGTCCAAAGGGACTTCCTTGGAAAGGAAGGTCTTCCCTGACTACCCAAACAAAAGCATCATCCTGCAGTCACTCTCTACCCTACTATTTTATTTTATTTTCTTCATTGCAGTTGCCACTATCTTAAATTCTAATTTATTTTCTTACTATATTCTGTCTTCTCTACTATAATATTTGTAGGAATAGAAAACTTGTAGGTCTTGATTCCTTCTCTGCTCCTAGTATTTAAAATAGTACCTAATACCTAGTAAATTCTCAGTATGTATTTGTTGAGTAGATGGATGTATAGATAGGGGGAAGTGAGGAAGGAAGGATAGATGAAGTGGAAAGAGGGAGAGCAGATGGATAAATGCACATACGTGTAATAGATTAGTGGATGGATGAGTGGATGGATGGATAGATAGATAGGTGGATGGATAGATGGATGAATGGGTGGATGGATGATGGGTGGATGGGTAGTTGAAAGCATAGATGGATGTATAGATGGGGAGAGAAATGATAATAAAATGGAGAATGAGAGAGAACTTTGAGCATTGTAAGACCTCCACTGGTCTCTTAGGCTTACACTTGGAAATGAAGCAGAATTGTTTTCAGGGGTCATTCGAGTCACACAAAATCTAAAGGAATAAAGTGGGCCACATTAAGAATCACAGATATGAAGCATGTGAATACAAATAGCCTGATTTAGAGTGGTGAAGAACAAGATGCCAGTTTATAGCTACAAGGGAGACTATAGAGAAAGTTATAATAGAGATAAAAGGAAGAGTCAGGTTTTGCTGACAAAAAGTTGGGAGAATAAAGAAGAGAAAGAATCCATGTTATGTTGTGTGAAGAGTAGCGGGCAAGAAGTCAGGCTGCCCAAGCAGCTGTGTGGACTTACACACTGTGCTCAACCCCAATGAGCCTGTATACTCCATTTCCCATATTGTTTTTCATATGGGGAGAGAAGGACAGAAATTATGTGCTTCCCAGGGTAATAGTGTAAATGTACTAAGATAATGAATAGGATACACTTTGTGAACCGTCACGTGCTGTGGACACAAGCACTCTGTGTATTACCAAGGGCAGAAGAATGGAAACATGGCTGCTTAACCTCTGTCCTTCCTTTCAGGATTTCAGGATGAATCTCTCATCATTGTAGCAAGTCTCCAGGGCTTGTCACCGTACTCGACATGTAGGGGCACTCAAAATGTTTGCCTAATAATAAAATTGCATAAAAACAGGAGGAGGGCCCTTTTTCATGAAGGAGGCTCTGGAGTGAGACCAACCTGAGTTTGAATCCTACCATGCCGCTTCCCTGCACTGTGACCTCAAGCGAGTAAGTTAACTACTGTGAGCCCCAGATTTCTCAGCTGCCAGAACAATGTTGCTCAGCTCACAAGATAGGTGTGAGGACTAAACTGATTGATTTTATAGAAGGGAGGTCCTGAGCACAGAGTAGGTGATTTAAAGGAAGAGCCTCTTGAGATAAAGATAAGGAAAATCATTGTGCATCAGAGATAAAAGGGATGAGAGATGAAACTGGTGTCTCAGTGGGAGGAGGGGGTTGGGGGGACGTGATGGGATTCTTAACAATCACTTCATCTCCAGCTGCCCTAAGAACATAATTGCTGTAAGTCAGTCTTCTGTCTGTCAGGAGTGTGATGTGAGTTTTGGATGAGAGGAGGGCTCGTATTGACAACTGAGAATAAGGAACCATGTGGCAGAATAGAGAACACAGACCTGAGCTATCTCTGCCTCTACTCCCTGCCTCAGTCTTCTCTTCTGTAAAATGGGGAAGTGGGACTAGACCATCTAACAAGTCCCCTCTGGATATAAAACCCCACGTCTCGAAAGGAAAAATGATGACAGGCTGAGGCGACTGGACTGAAGAAAAAGATGTTTTATTCTCTTGGCAAATGAAACTGTGTTAGTTAAAGTCATGTTAAGAGGTTAGTTAATATCACTGAGCCTGTTTTCTTATCTGTAACAGGGAATATTAATGCCTATCTTGCAGGAGGGTTGCAAGGGTGGAATCAGGTGATATACGTATAATGTTGGGCACAAGGTAGGCTCTTATTAAATAATCGAAATATTTTATAGGGGCGCCTGGGTGGCTCAGTCAGTTAAGTGGCCAACTTCAGCTGAGGTCATGATCTCATGGTCTGTGAGTTCCACGTCGGGCTCTGTGCTAATGGCTCAGAGCCTGGAGCCTGCTTCAGATTCTGTATCTCCCTCTCTCTCTGCCCTTCCCTTGCTCACTCTCTGTCTCTATGTCTCTCAAAAATAAAATAAAAACGCTAAAAAAAATACTCAAAATATTTTAATTCTCTCTCACCCTCTCACTACCCTTCCCTAGTTGAGCAAGCTCTCTCAACCCTTTCCTTATGCTACGGCCATGACAGGGTTCTCCTGGCATCCCTGCCTGACATTCAGTAGATGCAACCGCTCATCAATGAAGTAAAAAGTGGGGGAAGCCCCATTCAGCCCCTTCAGCCCACCTTCCCCGGTCAGAATTTTCCTCAAAAGCCTGATCTCGTCCCTCCCCTGCTCAAAAGACGTACATGGGTCTCCATCACCCTGAAACAAGGACCACATTGCTTACCCTGTCTCAGTAGTTCTATTTCACCACTATCTGGAACACCCCACTTCCTAGCTGCACCAAACTCAACTTCAGGCTCCTGTTTTTTGCACCACCCCCATGCCACTGATAACATCCTGCAAAGGAAAAGAATCATCTCTGCTTCTGGATACTGAGAGGCACAAAGGGATGTTTCATCCCTGTGCAGTACAGTCCAAGTCAGAAGTAGCTGCATCAAAGTGGGGGAATTTCTGCATTATTTGTTTTTCTCATGAAAATGGTTCTCCCTCAGTAATGAATTCAGCAGGGGCTCCTCCATCCCCTGGTCTCAGGGGTTCCCCTAACAGAACAATGCTTAATTTCCTCCATTTCTCCTACTCTAATGGGGGCTGTCAAGTCCCCTCCTCCCGGCATCCTGGTAAAGGATGCATAAATCCGACTGGAAGCTTTGCATGACTGTCACACTTTTGTTCTAATCAGCAGCCCCTTCCCCCACCTCCTCTTCACCCATGGGACCAGAGATGCTCCAATCCTCCTCCCAGACTGTCCTCATGCTTAAGAGGACCTCTGGCCTCCCCTCCCTGTCCTTCCTACATCCCAGGAGGTTGCAGCCCCTCATTATCCAAGGAGGCTCTTGCTCAGAGGTTCATTTCATCTATCAGTTCTGAGCTTCACCTCTGACCTCAGCTTTCCTTGAGGTCACAATCTGCCCTTCCCCCCTCCCCCTACCAGGTCAATTCCATAGATTTTTGCTTCTGTGGAGAGAGCAGCTTCTATGGAGCTGACAGGGGTGGGGTGAGGGGACAGGAGAGATTGCCTGTCTCAGCTCCTGGTGAGACACCGAGGAGAAATGGGACTTTTACCAACTATGCTTCAGTGATGAGAAAGCGATGGGGCCCCACCACCATCACTCAGACCCTCCTCCCAGCCCTTTGCACTTACCAGGTGAAACGGAAAACATTTTGATTAGGCCTAACTGGATGATAAATATGGGAGTCCGGCCCATACAGACGCTAAATCCATTTCCTGCCGCAGATGAATGGGCAGGCAGCCTGTGGCCTGATCAAAATTTTCTTGTCTAGAAGCGGAAATGAAGGCTCCTGTGCCATCGCCCACTGAACTTGCAATGGCTGTTTATTAGGCTTTTATTAGAGGATCCTGTCCTCTGCATAGGGCCCCTGTGTTGCAGTTTCAATAACAATGTGTCTTGGTATTTGTTAATTTGTTATTATAGAATCAGAACTGAAGAAAGGAGTTTGAAGGTCATTTATCAGTAGAATCAACATGCTTTTGTTTTAAAGCAATGGAATTCTTTTTTAATTTCAAATAACAGCTTACATAGCAACTCAATACAAGAAGTAGATGAAAATGAACCTCTCTGAACAAATAATCTTCTTCAGAAACTTGCCGCTCCAAGAGAGAGCCCTCTGAAATGCAAGGAAGGATTCATTCCAATCATCAAGCACCCACAGGCATCCATGCTACTATTTCCAGGCATGCGATCACTAACTTGATTAGCTCTAACCATGAGAAGCTCATTGGTTTACAAACAAATGTATCATTCCCTTCCTAGAATCTCTCACTAATGAGTTATGCGACAAAGGGCAGTGATTTTACCTTGCCACACCTCAGCATTTTCACACAGAATGAGAGAAAATAATAGTGACTGCCTGCTGGAAGGAAGAGATGAAATATCACATGAAAATTTATATCACAGGAATTAAGTGGGCACATGGTTAGACAACAATCTTCAGATGACAAGGACCAAACTTGGAGTCAGACTGCAAATCAAACTTGAGTCTGCCACCTCTTAATTGACTTTGGGCAACTTGCCCAACTTGTCTGTGCCTCAGTTTCATTGTTTCATCATATGACTCACTGAGTCGTTTTGAAGAGTAAATATGTGATAGAAAGGCACTTTAAACAATAATTTTTTAAAATAATAAATAAAAAATAATAAAGTTTAATTAAACAACTTTTAAAAAAGAAAAAAGAAAATCACTTTATAGGAGCACCTAGGTGGCTCAGTTAGTTAAGCGTCTGACTTTGGCTCAGGTCACAATCTCACAGTTTGTGAGTTCGAGTCTCACATCAGCTCAGAGACTGGAGCCTGCTTCAGATTGTGTGTCCCCCTCTCTCTGCCCCTCCCCTACTCATGCCCTGTCTCCCTCTGTCTCTGAAAAATGAATAAATGTTAAAAAAAAAAAAAAAAGAAAGAAAGGCACTTTATAAAAAATAGGGGATGATGATAATCACTAGGAGTAGAGTACACATATGAAGCCAGTCCCAGCTGCCATGACCATGGTGAAGGATTGGAAGTTGCCACATCCAGACCAAAGAATTTCTGAGCCAGCTCAGCTGATAAGGATAATCCTCTGAGGTTAAATCAGGTGTCCTGGAGCATAGTAATTGCATCACAAGGGGGAGGAGAACCACAGTAAACGCACAATGCCAGGGGCCTTACGTGCAGGAAATTATTTAACTCCTATTTGCTCACAGATCCAGTCCACCCTCTATAACAAGGAGGCTAACCCCTGCCAACTGCACATCCAAGGCTACCTTCCCAAAAGGCAAGGTCTACGGAGTGCCTGGATAGCTCAGTCAGTTAAGCATGTGACCCTTGATCACTCAACTCAGGTCTTGATCTCAGATCCTGAGGGAAGTTGGAGCCTACCGGGGGGAAAAAAAAAAAAAAAAAAAGGCAAGGTCTAGCCAATTGGAGGCAATGGAGGGAGATCAGAGGGAGGGAGGAAAAGAGAAATCAGAGCACTTCTCACCTCCCAGCCCTTTGCTCTGGGCAGAGTATCCAACAGTAGCTGCCATTTCCACCAGGCTTCAGCTCCCAATAGTCGGCCCCTTGAACCACAACCCAAACTCCTGCAGGCAGCTGCCCCAGTCACTCCAAGGTCCTGACTGACCAGCCTTAGAATGGACATCCCACAAGGTCCCAGTTCCCAGTGGGCTACAACTCCAGGGCTCTGGTTATACTGCCTTTGGTCTAGTGATTTCCTACCCTTTCGAAACTGGGATTGCCTCACCTTCTCCAGGTTGTTGTATTAGTCCTTCTAGTCCCTTTGTAATCAGTTCATATTACGTTCCACTTACTGAACCACCCAATAAGAGTTCTGTTGTCTACAAAACTCTGACGAGCACACCCCTAACAACTCTGTGAGCTTATTATATTTTCCTATTTCCCTTTGAATGAACTGAGTCTCAGAGAAGTTAAATAATGTACTCAAGATTATAAAACTGAGTGGTTTAACTGAATCCAAACTCAGTCTATAGATTCCCAATGATGTCTGTGTTCTTTCCACCAAACCACAAGATTAGTTAAATTACATGAGGCTAGAAATCTCCAAATGCTGGTGAAATCCATGTCTATGGTTATTTGAAAAATGTGTGGGTGCTCTATTGTTTGAGGTTTAAATTTGCTTTTTTTTAAAAAAAAAAGGAATATAGTTAAAGAAAATTAAAGATTATGTAGGCTCTTGCTTGGGTTTGCCCCTAACTTAGCTATGGGATCTCGGGTAACACCTTGTCTTCTTGGGGCCCCAATTGCCCGACTTTTAAAATGAGGTCTTTGGACTCAACAGTCCAACATTTGATTCTGTCATCCTACTGGTGTAATTTTATAGTGATTTTTGCTTCACCCTACAATGAGACTTTACACATATTGGAATGCTTTTTTGGCACATGAAAGCCTAAATTAAATAAATGAAGTATTTGGCATGCCACTCCTGAAAGGTTTTCTGACCCAGAATTATAATGAACAAGGGAAGACTTGGCAGAATACTTGAGAAATTCAGATTTAGACTATCAAGATGTCATTAGAGAGACTAGAGTACAGGGTAGCTGTAGTTCATCTGGGGAAGTTTCACGGAAAAGGTGAGTTCAGAACAGGGTTCTGAGTGAGAGGAGTATCTGGCTCCCAGCCCATAGCCTTCCTCACTTCAAAGGGAGCAACTATATGCTACTTGCAGTCCTAGCCCCATGTAAGTCCTTGGAAACTTACATGGACTCTACTGAGGAGAAATTTGCGAGCCCAGGAGCTTAATGGCACATGATATTAGGATGCTGATCATGACTGGACCTTTGTCTTCGTTTGAGTATGTGAGCTCCTTAGTTGCTCTTTAGCCTAAGTCCCTGCTCTTCCCTTAGTACCCGGTCTGGTTTCTTTAGTGCCTAAATTACTTTTCTGGTGCCTGTACCCAAATCATATTCCCACGTCCTAAAATGCAGGCCAATGGGTCTAAGCCAGCGCCCACTGGGGAAAGTGTTGTCAGAAGCAATTGTTGGTAGTAGCTATCCAAGTCCTATTCAAAGCGAAATTTTCTAGTTCAACATCTGGACATGACTGCTTCAAAGGAATAGATATCTTTTTAAAGAAATAGACTAATAACTTAGGCTTAAGCAGGGTTATTACAGAAGCCCATATGTAATCATGGCCTTTACTTTCATAGAGTCAATACAAAATACAGCCCAGAAATTTCAAGGGAGGTTTATAGGCTAAAATGCTCTTGGCCCCTCACTTTCATCTGCAACATCTCTGAGGACAGGGTCCACACTAGATAATAAGAACCCCACTAGACGCAAGCGAATTTTAGATTGACCAGAATACTTGTAACATGGAGCACTGTCCAAGGCAGGAAGGTCAATTTGGATCTTCTTGGGAAGGGGTGGGAGTTTTGAGTCCCCTAAAGGGACTACTTGAGTCTTACTGGATGAACTCTCTTCTAAAAAGCATGAGTCTACGTAACCACTGGGCTGCTCCTGCAGGTGGGAAAAATGCATGAGGAAGCCAATAGGGTAGGCATTCAAGTTAAGGGCCAGAAGGGAACTGCTGAATTGCTCTGGACAACTGAGGAGCTACTGACTAGTCCTTTTGCTGGCTCTCCTCCACTCTTCCATTTTGCAGCACCAGCCTTTCCTTTAAACCCATCCATGTGAGGGGATGCCACATTGTTGGCCTGCCCAGGGTACCCACTTTTCCTAGACATTTCTATCTGGCCTAGCTTGCAGGGTTCTTGTAATAGCACTTCAGTTGACATACACAGGAAGCATTGATTTCCTCTCCAGAAACCCCTACTTTTCCTCTTCTGTCCAGATATCCCCACTGCCTCCTCTAAATTTACCTGTGCTGGGACCACAATGTGGGAAATGGCAATCCGAATGTATATGCTGATGTCCCCTCAGAGTGCTGTGCCTGAAATTAAGTCTGCAATCCAATCTTCCTATTAGCAATATCAAGGAATGTTTATTGAAGATTGAAAAATGCCAGTGAAGAAACAGACTTAGTCACCACCTGATGTGCTAAGACTTGGAGTAAACAGGCCTCAGGTATATCTCTAACACTTGTAGAGAAACAAACTGCCTCTTAGGGATGAATAAACTTAGACTCAAGAGTTTAAGATTTGATCAAGGGCAATAGCGATTGGATGCCAGTTCTAATTCTCCACACTCTGCTCTTCCACCCTCATCCTAGCAGAGTAATAGGAGAGTATCAGGAAAAATTAGTCTAGCCAAGTCCAACACATCGCACAACTCTGGGGGGCAATGTTACATTGTAGTCTCCATAAGCACCACTGCCTGGAGTTATGCAATGCTGCAAAACTGGATCTGTACCAGGAACCCTGAAGCATCCTTTCCCAGAGGCTTCTTTCTTTATTCATGCCCATTTCATGAACTCCATGTTTTGAAATATTTAATGCATCAAATAAACTTCATTTTTAAGGTTCAAATAAATGATATTCCCATTGTTTTAATTATTTAAATACAATAAAACACTTCTTGAGGTTTTGATCGCCAGGAGATAGACAAGGTGGCCATTTTGAGTGGATTTCATTCCAGCCAACCCCACAGATTTGATATTTGAATTAGCATGTGAAACCTTAAAACAGGCAAACACTTCATTTCCATTAGGCCTTATGATATAGTCAAATAAGTAGAGATCTCTGCTGCTACCTAGACATGTAGTGCCTTCTCTGACTACAGATGATTCTGTTTTAGGGACTCCAGACTTCACTGTATCTAAATAGCAAGACCAGCCAATTGTTTATTGGGTCTGAAATCAGGGGAGGGGGAAGAAAAGAAAAACAGAAGGCAAAACCTTTGTAGAAAATACTACAAAACACATCCATCAAATGATTTGCCATATTTGAATTATGTTTGTTAACATGGCAGAATAGAATGGCCAGTAAGAAAACACCAACGATTGTACTTTCTTGTTAGTCAAAAAGAAGAAGTAAACGGAATTGTAATTGCAATGCATTTTATCTACTATGTGCCAGGAACTGTAAAAGGATAATCACCTCAAGTATTTCCCTCATTTAGTGAAAAGGAGACTGAATTTCATTTTGCTAAATAAGTTGCCACCTATCTAGTAAGTGATTAAAAAAAAAAAAAACAGGATCTGAATTCAAGATTTTCTGGCTTGAAATCTTTTTGTCTTTTTCCTTCATTATGCTATTTCATCTCCTTAGGAGAAAAACAATTCAACAGACAATTACCAAGCTCTTCCTTTGTGTCAGGCATTCATTTTTACTCACTCAGTAAATATTTATTGAGCCTCTAGTATGTGACACACACTGTTATCTAGTATCCATGGTCTAATGGGAGAGACAAGAGCAAGCAGCTCATGAGGAGACTGACAGAATTGCAGCGGGGACGCACTAACGGACAGGTGCAGACAGGAAAGCTTTCTTTTTTTTTTTCTTTTCTCAATCTGGCTATCTCAGTACTTCCAGGTATATAAGAAAAGACGGTCAAGGCATCAGATCTATTCAAGTTCAGCCAAAGTATAACACTTGAGACACAACGCAGGCAAAGGTCCTTCTCCTTGTAACGTATGATAAAACATGGAGCATGTAAACTCGCCCCATCAAGGGAATGAGTGTAATTGGTGCACTTTCCCTCGTAGCATTTAAGGTGTTATCTCTATAAATACAGTGCATTTTGCTTTAATAAAAAATGAATTTTCCAGAACAGTGACAGTATTGACCTTACATATTATCCAAATAGAAATTGTAATGAAACAAGTCGAACAGTGAGTAGTTATAATAGATATGCAAATATTGGTCTTTTCTTAAAGGTCTTTCGGCCTACTCACACGTGTCTTTTATGTGTCTGAGGGTGAATTCAGTCTGCATTTATAATCTAGGAGGACATAGAGGAGGAGGAAGAAAGAGGGAGGAGGGAATGTTTGTCAAACAGTCTTGGAGGGTAGAGTCCAGGAAGACTGTGCTGGAGTCTACAGCTTCAAAAACACATTTTGGGATATCTGCTGTGTGCTCAGTGCATTCCTAGGTGCTATCTCATTTGATCCACATAACCACCTATGACACAAATATGATTGTTGCTATTTTATGGGTGAGAAACCCAAAGCTAAGAAAAATGTGTAACCTGCCAAAATTCATACAACTAGCACATAGCATCGCTGAAATCTGAACCCTAATTTTTCCACCATAAATTACTTGATTTTCTGCTAAAACTCACCTGGTCTAGTTACAACAACCAAGCTGAATCTGTAAATTCACTTCCTGACTAACTCAGTAGATAGTTTTTGAAAGTATCCTCTGTGCCAGGTCCTGTCCTAGGTGTATAAAAGTACAAAATAACCGAGAAGTGGTCTCTGATCTAAAGTATTCACGGGTTGCTGCGGAGATGTCTTACAGACTCCAAAGAGACTTAAAACTGAAACCGAGGGAAGCAAATGCAAAGATCAGCCCTCCTTTCTACCAGGAGCCTTTTGCAAAACTCACCAGCCAGTCCCCATCTGGAAAGTGGAACTGTTCTGTCTCAGAATTTTTACACAATGGTAAATGTGAATGAGAAGGCTCTATGTTCAATCCTGGATTATCTCTAGAAGGAGTGTACACTTTGTGACCTGTCCGTAGAAATTTTTTTAAGTTTATTTATTTTGAGAGAGAGAGAGAAAGAGAGAGAGTGAGCAGGTAAGGGGCAGAGAGAGAGAGGAAGAGAGAATCCCAAGCAGGCTCTGCACTGTCAGTGTAGAGCCCAATGTGGGGCTTGGTCTCATGAACCATGAGATCATGACTTGAGCCAAAATCAAGAGCAGAAGCTTAACCGACCGAGCTACCCAGTTGCCCCAGTTAGTGGAAATTTGTAGCTGGTTTATTGACCAGATTGAAGTTAATAGGATACAACCATGGAAGAGTTTATGTTTCTCCCACCACTATTTTTTCTCAAGCTCTGGTGAGTCTATCCCTTAATAACATCTCTGACAGACCTCTGAGCTTTCTGGTTACTCTCATGAATTAAAATGCCCAGTTATCTCATCCCAGCTGATGCTTACTTATTCCTCTCATTCTTGCCCTAAGCAGGATTGTATGAGGGACTTGTGGGTGAGGAGAAGGCTGGTATGCTCCTTGGACACTTCCCTTCCTCTCAATCCCTTCCTCCTCTGGAATGGTGGGGTGCAGGGAGAAATGTTGTAGTGTAGCATCTTGGACCAAAGTCCTCCAAGTAGTGTCTACCCTCGTTCATTTAGAACTTGATTTAGAACTTGAACTCAGGTTTGAGTTCTAGTTGCCAATCCTAGACAACCTGGAAAAATTCTACTCAATAATCTATATGTAAAATAGTAGTATTGTCCTATAAAGTGCCTAAAATCAGCAGGTGAGTTGCCTGCTTGTGTACCACAACACTATGGATGATGTAAGATACGCAAGGTCTGCTCAAAAGGAGCTTACTTACGTTCTAAGGGAGAAAGACAAAAACATATGCATGCATACACAACCAACAAAACAAAAATCAGTGTCAAATACTATGTAGATTATTGATCATAGAAAGTAACTGTAATAAATTTAGGTTACATTATCAGGAAAGACTGTTCTTCTAGGTGACATCTGGGCTGTGGTTTGAGAAATAAGGTAAGAGCCTGTAAGTTAAGATTGAGAAAGAGCACTCAAGACAGTGAAAATAGCTTTCATGAAGAATCCCTGAAATGAAAGCTTGTGTTGGTAGGGCAGAGTAAAAAGGGGAGAGGGGGGCAAGTGATACAAGTTTGGGTTAGGAAGGTAGGTAGGCCATAGATATCATGGGGTTTTTCCCACTAAATTAAATATTTTCTTTTATTATATTCTAAATGAAATGGGAAGCATTGGAAGATTTTAAGCAAGGAAGTGGAAAGATGCTTGTTTTAAAAAGATTTCTCGGGGCACCTCGGTGGCTCAGTCGGTTAAGTGGCCGACTTCAGCTCAGGTCATGATCTCACAGTCTGTGAGTTCGAGCCCCGTGTCGGGCTCTGTGCTGATGGCTCAGAGCCTGGAGCCTGCTTCAGATTCTGTATCTCTCTCTCTCTGCCCTTCCCTTGCTCACACTCTGTCTCTATGTCTCTCAAAAATAAAACAAAAAAGCTAAATAAAAAAAAAAAAAAAAAAAGATTTCTCCAGGGGCACCTGGCTGGTATGGTTGGTTGAGCACCTGACTTTGTCTCAGATCATGATCTTAATGGGTTCATGAGTCAGTGAGTTCGTGAGTTCAAGCCCCACATCAGGCTCTCTCCTGTCAGTGTGGATCGTGTTTCGGATCCTGTGTTCCCTTCTCTCTCTCTGCACCTCCCCCTACTTGAGCACATGCTTTCTCTCTCTTAAAAATAAACAAACATTAAAAAAAGATTTCTTCAGCTTGTTGGCAAATTGATTACAGTGGAGTAAAGTGGAAGGGAAGAGTAATTCAAACCAAAAATGATGAGTGTCTTGAACTAGGTATATAGCGGTGAGAATAGAGAAAAGTGGGTGCATTGAGTACATGTTTACAAGAATAATGCACAGGCCTAGCAGGCACACTTAATGTTGGGGGTGAGTAAAAGAAATAAAGAAATAATAACAGGTATATTTTTGGGTGGTAGTGCCATGTCTGCAGAAGACAAAAAACAGAGAAGTAATTTAGAGGTTCAAGAGTTGTCTTTTAGTCCTACAAAGTTTGAGATGACTTACATACTTGTCTTTCAAGTAACAAAGTCCAGCGGGCAATGTGAATCTAGATACATGAATCTAAAGTTCCCAATAATGTCAGGATAAAAGAAGCATACTTAGGATTCATTGGCAAATGCATATGACTAGGTAAGACTAGGTGTGTTGAAGGGTATTCCAATCTTGTTAAAATACGGATTCTGATTTAATAGGTCTGGGGTAGGGCCTGAATGTGTACATATCTAATAAGCCCCTAGGGATTCAGGTGCTGCTGATCTGGAGACCTCATTTTGAGTAACAGGAGTCTAGAAAGAATAGGTATATTAGGTAGGTGGCGCAGGACTGGGACCTTTGAAACCCAACATAGACAGCAGGTAAGGAAGGAGCCAGGAAACGAGATGTCCCCTCCTCCCTTCCCTCAATTCTTTCCAGTCTTTCTCCTTTCCTTCTACCCATAAACTTTTATGAGACCAATTAGGTGTCAGGGAGTGTGTTGAACAGTTTCTTATGTTCCTCTATTGACTGAAAGTTGCCAAATCTTAATTCAGTCTTTTATTCTGCAGGTAAATTTCCCACTCCCTGCTGCTAAGATCTTTCAGTTAAACTCAAAGGCTCTGTTTACCTGTTTCCAGAAATATCCAGATTAGAAATTTAAGAATATAAACACCTGTTTGAAAGGATCCCCTCAGGAGCTTTAACTACCTCTGTGCAGATGAGGCAGGGGGAGCAAGAAAATGTGGGAATAGGAAGCTTTGGCTAAGCTCGACTCTGGGAATGAGAACAGCTGAAAATTTAGAAGTTCAGCCATCAGCCAAATGCAGCCAAGTATGGAGTACCTCCTTCTAATTTCAGGAAAAAGGAGAAAGAATTTTTCCTTCAAAGCCAGGCCTATGCTCCATCAGAACCAATACTGATTGTGTTTGACAAGGGGAAAAAAAAAGAAATACAACAAAGAAAAAAAGCAAGACCAACATCTAGTTAAGAGAAAACAACTTAGATTGAACATAACTCATCCAAAAGCAAAACAAATCAATTAAACCGATGATGTCTCTGAAGCAACCCAGTCCCCCTCTAGCCCAGCTTCTAAATTGCATCTTGCTTACTTCCTAACTCAAAGACAGAAAGGAAACAGAAGGTGAGGACACAGCCTGGATTTATGCATGAAGAAAACAGTGATAAAAGACAAGGCTTTGAAAAGCAATCAGAGCTGCCAGCCTCCCAACTGAGAACTGTTTAAAATAGCACCATCAAAGAAGAGCCGCATATATAGGAGTCAAATCCTAAGATCCCTTTTGGACATGGTTTCTAGAATTCCAGAATAATATGGGCCTGTCTTCTTGACTTTCTTTTTCTATCTCTATCTCTGTTTCTCTCTCCTGTCTCTTTTGTCCTTGGCTTTCTCTTTCTCCTTTTGTCCCATTCTCCCTCCCTCTTTCTCTATCTCTTTCTCTTTCCCTCTTTCTCTGTCACTCACGCGCACACACACACACACACAGACACACACACACAATACTGAAATCTAGGAAGGCTCTGAAGAAAGGAAAGTGAACTTGACGTCTATGACTTAGCAAAATGCTGTGTGAAGTAAGGAGGAGATGGGTCATTTCATTATTCTATGACTCTATTCCCTCTACTTTTAATAACATGAATGTCTTGCCCATGTTTAAGACTTTCTAGAGTGAAAAGCAACTTGACGCATATGATCCTATGTAAGCTTTCATAGCGCACCTGGGAAGGAAGTCAGAAATACTACCTCTCCTATTTTCATACATGAAGAAACTAAGAGACTCAGAACTGTAATGAGATTTGTTCAAAATTATTTTGCAAGTCAATGAAAAAGGACGTAAGCCAAGAGCTTTGACTCTCAAGTTCAGGGTTCTTTCCACTATACCATACTAATTTTAAACTTTCAGTTGGAGATGTGGAGAAAGACAGTTTTGTCCTCAAGATACAGTCAAGGTGTGCACCCACTTCCCTGATGTGTGCTGACTTCTCAGTCGGGGGACATTCACTCATTCTAGAACATGAAGGGCAATAAGTCAAGTCAATAAATCCATTGTTAAGTGTTGATATGTCATAGTTGTGCTAGCTGCCACAAGAGATACAAAGGAACTTAAAATAAGTACTAGAATGCTTTGGTAGTCAACATGTGTTGGTGCCCAGAGGTATGAGAGAGGAATTGTGTTATAAAGGAAGAGGGGGAGAGTAATGATAATAATAATCATGGCAATATTACATTTACTAATTCAACTATAACACTTCTTATGTTCATGGACCAAAGCTGCCACTGAAAAGATGATGATAACGATGTGATGATGATGATGGTGATGATGATGATGATGATGATGATGATGATGATGATGATGATGGTGATGATGACAATAGTGATGCCGGCAGTGATGATAATGGAAATGACTGTTAATCATGGTACTGGAAGAGCAAAGATTTTCGAGTCAAACTAACCTAGGCTGAGAGATTTTGGCAAGGAGACTCATCCATCCTTGAGCTTCATTTACACCTCTCTCAAATGGAGGTGATATTAACCACTTTGCTTCCCTTTACATCATGTCAAGCAAGTTGACTACCTCTCTCTGCCAGGCATGGTGCGAGATGTCGAGTACACAGAGATGAGTAAGACTCCACTCCCACCATAGAAAAGGCCATGTGCTGGTGGGGAGAACAGAGCTGTATTCTAATACCTACTGTAAACTGCCTATGAAAATGGTGGGTATCTACAATGTGCTCTGAGAGCAGAGAAGAAGATGTGATTAGTTCTTCCTGTATTTCAAGAAAGACTTCAAGGAGGAAGTACTTCAGATGAACCATGTAGAATTTTTACAGTTGGAGAAGAGAGCAATGTGAATGCAAAGGCAGAGGACCTTGAAATGGCGTCTTATTATGGAAACAGCAAGTATCTTATTGTGGTTAGAACTACAAAATGTTTTTGTGAATGTGATGACTGTAAAGCCATAAAGCACTATCTCTGCACACTTACGGGTGCATTACCTTTATGTGGATCTGAGCATGAAGAACTGGGGCTACATCTTATCTTGCAGTCTCTTCATCTTCACCCTGCTTTCCACTACAGTTTCTGGAAAAACACAGTCTCCCTTCCACAGCCATATAGCTGGACTTCTTCAAGCAATGAAGACAGAGGACACAGATTTTGTGAAAGGTTGTAGAGGAATCACTCAGAGACACACTGCAAGAAGGTAGGCTGCTCAAATTGCCAACTGAAGCAATCCAGTGCCTTGTGGAGAGTCAAATACTGTACTGAGAGGTCTTCAGGCCTAGGAGTAATCACATTAGGCACTCTAATGATTTATTTTCCATTTATAAAAATAATGCATATTCTTTATAGGATATGTAAAATACAGCAAAATGAAAGGAATACTTAAATCTCATCACTTATATAAATAACTTTGATTTTTTTACTTTTTTCACCAAATTGGAATTGTTCTAAATAAATTACTTTGTGGTCATACTTATTTCAAACAAAACCTCTTTGTGAATATTTTCCTGTGTCATGAAATTCTTCTGTAACATGAGTTTTTTAAATTTTGAAACATTTCAGGTATAAAACAATGATTTAGAACACATACTAAATGCCCCTGTACCTACTGCCCAACCTAAACAATGAAATGCTACAGACACTGTGGAATCCCTAGTGTCCATCATGATTGCTGTGGTGACTGATCTCCAAGTAGGCAGGCCATGGCCCCACGGAAAGACCAGAGCCTCAGCTTCCCCTGCGTGCTTCTCCAATAACAAGAGGCTCTCTCTCAAGCTGGCATATGTATATGATTAGAAGGAAATAACTCCATGGCTCACTTTGACAAGCTAGATCTGAGGGATGACTCGAGTAGGTGCTTTCTGCTCTCCTACAGATCAGATAACTAAGGAAAAACACTCAATGTGTCCACAAAACCCTTTGCTGTGGTACAATGACCCACAGGTTTGTTTGCATCCCTTTTGGAGTATTTTTCTAGGGCAGGAACTTTTTCTTTCTTGTTTAATCCTAGCACCTATCATAGTGTCTAGTAAGTTCTTATGAAAAGAGAGTGGCAGGTACTTTCTGGCTCTGCAGTGTGAAAATTAGAGGTTAAGAATGTGAGTTCTAAAATCAGACTCTCTAGGTTTCATTCTCAGCTCTACCATTTACTTGTAATTTAAATTTATAATCCCCAGTTGCTTCATTAATAAAATTGAGAGAATCATAGTTCCTACCTGCCCCTAAGCAGATCTCAACCTTTGAGACCAACTATTTCACTCTCATGGCCACTGTGACCTAAAATCCCACCATTAAAAATCCACCTTTTGAGGTGCCTGGGTGGCCTAGTCAGTTAAGTGTCTGACTCTTGATTTTAGCTCAGGTCATGATCTCATGGTTCATGTGTTTGAGCCCCACCTTGGGCTTCTTGCTAATCAAATTCCTCTGTAATGTTAAATCAACACATACATATGTGTTCCTGTACCTGGAAACTGCCGTGCCCCAGGTTCCATGGATACAAAGTGAGACTTGATTTTCATGTTCTTCTGGCTCCTGACCACAGCTATTTGGTCCCAGCGGTAGTACCTGACCAGGCTGGGCTAAGGACTCCCTTCTCTGGGATTTTTGAAATATACATTCAGAATTTCAAGGTTGGTCCCTCCTAGTGGCAGGTACTATAAGATGTGAAATTAAAGAGGCTTCCAGTTGTGACTCTCATCCTCTAGGGGAAAAAAACTGACCTATAATGAAAGGAGATGAATTTAATGGATATAAATGTGAAGAAATGCGCAATGGGTCTTCAAAGATTTTGTGCCCATGTTTTAGAGTCCCTAAGACCCTGTTGTATCTTTGCCCTTCTTGAATGTTGGTAGTTAGACCATTCCTTGGGTTCCTTGGAGCAATAAATTTCTCTCTTTCCCTAAATTCAAATTTGCTTTCTGTCAACTGGAGCTTGGTGAGGGGCAGGGAGAAAAGAACAACAACAATGAGGAGGAGAAGAAAGAGGAAGAAAGGTGAAGGAGAAGAGAAGAGAAGAGAAGAGAACTATGAGTTCAGTTTTTTTTATTCAAAATATCTCTAAAAAGGGCAATGAATTCCATGAGTGATATCTAAGAATAAATTAGATTCAAGGAATTTCAAATGTAGAAAGGACCTTAAATCTAATCTAATCTAATCCAGCCTCCTCATTTACCAGTCAGAAACTTGCAGAGCAAGGAGGAGATAGAGCTTGCCTAGATCACTCTGTGGCAAAACTTCAGAATCACAGTGTCTTAGTTGGCAAAGGCTATCATAACAAATACTATAGATCAGGTAGCTTATAGAAGAGAGGTTTATTTTCCCACAGTTCTGGAGGTAGGAAGTCCAAGATCAAGACCCACTGGGGTTAAATTTCATGTGAAGGCTCTCTTCTTGGCTTATCAAAGTCTACCTCCTTGCTGTGTACTCATGGCAGAGAGAGAGACAGAGAGAGCTCTCTGATGTCTCTTCCTATAAAAGCACCAATCTCAACAGACTATGGCCCCACCTTCATGATTTCACCTAACTCTGATTAACTATCAAAAGCCTCATCTCCAAATACCATCACACCGGGGGTTAGGGATTCAACATTTGAATTTTGAGAGGACACAAAATCTGGTCCATAACATATAGCTTTAAAATATGTGGGTCTGTAAATGTCTTTAAAGTCCTCCAACCTCCTTATTCACCAATGGGGGAATTAAGGTCCAAGTAATACAGAGATTTTCTAAGGGTCTATCATAACCTATCATGAATGCATAGGTTATTAAGCTAGTGCCTTAGATTGTTCTCTGTTAGGCTAAGAAAAGGGGAAACAAGGGGTACGCAAAGCTACATAGAGAGTGCTGGTGTGGCCTGGTAATGGGGTCAGAGTAATGATAAAAAAGTAGACAACTGAATTCAGCCAATTCTGGACACCTTGGTTTCATTAGGAGGAAGTTGATCATCACAGGTTAGTACACAGGCTAGAGGACGTTGGAAGTCTTGCCCTTTGTTGTTTCATTCTTTTGCAGCCAACCACCAGACAGCAATTATTTGTTCGCTCCACAGTCCTGAGTATTTGGATATGCAAATCAACTGTGTCCATGCATAATTAAGACAGACACTGTGGAAAGTTTCATTTTACAGAAGAAAGCTTGCCAGATGGCTGGAATGAAAGGTCAGCATAGACTGCACCTCACTTTCTTGTCTCAGACTGTGTGTAGGTTAAGGGTAATGGCATCCAGGCTTCTCCTGCCCTTTCTTGCTGCTGCTGCACTGAGGAGCTTCAGGGGTAGACCTTGTCTCTCCTTTGACCTGGAAAGACCCTGGGGCTTTCCATAGATATGTGCTGGGACAGAATATTTTCTGCCTCCAATAAGAGTAAAGGTTGCTAGCTATATATTCCTAGAGTCAGAAGTTTGCCCTCTTTTGAGAGTCAATAGGCTCGCTCTATGATCTTGGAGAAAGGAGTCATTTCTGAAGGACCAACACATTCGACATGTTTTCAGAAGTAGAGTGCACAAGTTATTAAACTAGTGCCTCCCACCTTCAAAACCACCTTTGATAACAGTACTCTGGATGTGGGCACTGGGATTCAAACCTCTGAGGAGGGGAGCATGGCCCTTCTGGTCCTGGTACCTCAGAGAAGGATGAAGAAGAGGCTCTAGGAGAATGAAAAGAGATTGAAAGCTGAAACCAACTGATATGGAACCAATTATTGCTTCCAGGGTAATAAGCTATCGCTGGACTAGCAGCAACAGGAAGAACAAACAAATTGGGAGCAGGAAGTCCTTCCTCTTTTAACTTTCCAGTCTAGCAGAAACTAACAGGAAGCCAGCTAACAACAGAGAAGTATCCTTTCATAGTCCCAGTCCCATTATGCAAAACAGAGCAAAAAATGATAGGTCTGGAGCAAAGAGACCGTAAGAGTTTAAGAACCAGCACAGTCCACCCCTTTGGCTACTCAGCATCCATACTGAGTCACAGATACTCCTTAATATTCTGTAAAGTAAACACTACATTGTAATGTTAATAACCAACATCAATCCTTATATAAAATGACAAAGAAGGAGAAAGAGGAAAAAAAAAGACAACAGTGTGTGAATATAAATATGTGTGGGTGTGTTTATGAGTGTGTGTGTATTTATAACAAACAAGAGCAAAAATCTTCATAGCTGCTATCATCCTTGTTTCTTTAACTGGGCAAAGACCATAGTTGGTATTTATAAATATCAGTTCCACTGATAACTATTACATATGACACCACCTACAGCTGCTGGTTTGATAGAATGTTGGAATGGCTCTCAAAGGCACAGCTAAGTCAGTAGCTGGGGGATGACACCTTCACTGTAAGAGTGCTGTCCTCCTATGTGCACTTTCTACTTTGAGTCAGTGATCGTTACATGGTGCTTCATGCCTCTTTGGTAGAATACATGGATCCAATAATAAAAGTATAGAAGGAATGGCTTTTGTCACCATCACTCCCAGTGACACACTTGGTGAACTTGTGCAAAATGTTTGCTCTCTTGGTATTTTGAAGTCTTCATGACAGTAGACAATCAGATTTTAAAAAGGAGTTACTATGCTGGCAGCAATGATTGACTGTGGTTATCATGAGGAGCTAGGGTTGTTGCTACCTCTCAAGGTCATGGAGGAGTATGTCTGGAACTCAGAAGATTACCTGGGACATAGATTACTTCTATGACCAGTGATAACAATAAATTAGCAATTGCAGCAATACTAGCCTGAGAAAAGTGGTAACCAAGAGTTCTGACACCTCAGGGATGAGAGGCTGAATTATCCCACTGGTGCAGTGATGTAGAGAAGCAGAAGCGATGGCCCAGGGTAAGTCAAATTTGAATGCACAGAGAGGAGGGGAAGGATTTACCAATATGACCTTAATGATAGCTGTGGTGGCAGAGACTCTATATCCCATCAAACTTTCTGTCATAGGATTTTTGTTTGCTTGTTTGTTCATTCATTTGTTTGCTTTTAAAATTTTGAAAAATCAGCAAGAAGATGCAGTGAAGTTGGGCAGAAGTGGACCCAGGTAGTCCAAGGGGTGGACTATATAGCATATAGTCCCATTGCCCCAGCCTTACTATTTCCACTGAGACCAGCCCACCATCCAACTGCCAGCATCTGAAACTCTGCCTCACAGTTCTCTTTGGCCACTGAAAATTCCACTGTCCATATGTGGACAGGCAGAAATGCCAGGAAGTTAGCAGCCCCCAAAAGCAGTCCTCAAGCAAGAGATAACAGAAGTTAGTGCATAAATATCATAGCTCCCTTGCACCTTGGGTGAAATAACTCTGAGGTGGGCCTTGAACACTGGACCCTAGAATTACACAATAGGAACAACGCTCCATTTTCCCACAAAAGTAATATAGTTGGTAAAGCACTCTTTACTGGCTTTCTTTCCTTTCCTGTTTTGTATCCTCTCTCCTCTACCACTGTGTCCCGTATTACCTCCCAAATAAAGTATTAGCATCCACATTTGGCCTCAGAGTTTACTTCTGGGGAAACCAAAACAAAGACAATACTAAATCTGATTGATTTTAAAACCCAGATTTTTAAATTCTGCCGATAGCCCTCTATTCCCCCCAGTCCTTTCTTACGCCCATATTGGACTCCTAAGGGCCACAAAACAGTCAACACAAAGTAGGTGTTTAACATATTGGGGGACTTGTATAAGTCATTATACCAGAATTACACCATTTTCTGGCTTGCATACCTTTGATCATGTCCTTTCTCTTTGAATGTTCTCTGCCAATACCATTTTCTTCATCTAAAAAAAATTAATAATGATGAAAATAATACCTACCAAACAGTGTTGCTGAGCTTATTACCCAAGTTTCATATATGTATTTTGTAGTACAGTGCCTTACCCATGACGTTTAACGTCTTTGTTATTATTATTAACCAGTACTACCTTAAGAAGTATCTATTTGTTTTCTAAACTTAGCTCAACTACGTCTTTTCCAAACCTTCCCTAACCCCATATTCACCTTCAATTCTAAGTCAAAATTAATCTTGCCCTGTTCTCTGTTTTCATAGTAATTGGTTTATAGCACTTCCTTAATATTTTATCTTAGAGTTATCCTTGCATATATATGACTCCCCACTAGACTCCAGCAGACAAGGTTTTATTCATCCCCCCCAAAAGCACTTAGTATGTATTGCTATGTTGAGATCACATTTTTTTTTCCTTTTCCTCCTGTCAATCCCCTACCCTCACTACATTCCAAAGACCTCCTCAGGAAACTATGTTCCATACAAAGCCAAGACTCTTCCTCTCAGGACAGGAAGATTTTGTTAAACATACGGTAATACTGGGGGTAGTGGGGACACCTGGCTGGCTCTGTAGAGCATGTGACTCTTGATCTCTTGGTCATGAGTTCAAGCTCCATGTTGGGTATAGCAATTACTAAAAAAATAAATAAAATAAAAAAACATGTGGTAATACTAATAATTTCTATCTGATAGCACTTTACAATTTATAATATGTTTTCACTTCCATTACCCATTTGATCATCATTTTTTTTTAATCAAGTATTGTTTCCATGTGGCTGGGAAGCAAAGGAGGAAAACAGCCACTACTGCTATTGAGTGTTGCTCTGAAATGATAATCAAACCCTTCCACTGCTCAGTCTTAAACCAATGGAGAAAAAGTCAAGGGAGTCAAATGGGGATCAAGATACCAACATTATTGCTTACACAGGTGCGTGGTATTTCCTGCATGAGTTAAATGTTAGAGTCAGGGTTCCTCCTAGGCCACCTCCTGCCCCTTCCACCAGGTATAGCCCTTGAGATCTAGCTGAGGAAAGAGTCTATGAAACAGATACTTACTCAGTCAACTATGTGGGAAATAGCACCTGCCTTGTACCCAAAATTACAGTTTAAACACATTAATTCAATCCAATCTAGAAGAATTTTTTTCCATATCAATGAACAAAAAAGAAAAGAAGGAAGAAATTCTCCTCCCATAGGGTGGGATCAGAAAGGGGTAAGGAGGTGGAATAGAAGTGTTACTCAAGTATTCTTTCCTCTTAAGAGATGGAGTGGAGGTTGCTTAGCGAAATGTGAGCCCTAAGAAATAAGTTCTCCCGAGGCTCTACCAACTCTGCAGGGACCTCCGGGGAGCCCGTTCGCATCTGGAGGAAAGAGCCAGACTTCTCAAAGTTTTCCTTTCCAGGGCAACTTCAAGAAACAACCCATAACACATCCAGCCAAAATGACGAGACGGAAGAATTCTCCTCAAAAGAGTCTACAAGAAGCAGTGACAGCTCAAGAATTAATGAAAAGAGATATAAGCAACATAACAGAACTTGAATATAGAATGTTAATCATAAAACTAATTGCTGGCCTTGAAAAAAGCTTAGATGAATGCAAGGGGTCCTACGAGGCAAAGTTCAAAGACCTTAAAAACGGTCAGGAAGAATTAAAGAAGACATTGGAAGAAATACAGGGGAAACTGGAAGCAACCACAGCACGGATTGAAGAGGTAGAGGAAAGAGTTAGTGCATTAGAAGACAAAATCATTGAAAAAGAGGAAGCAGATAAAAAGAGAGAGAAGCTGATCCAGGAACAGGAAAGGAGAATTCGAGAGCTGAGCGATGCAGTCAAAAGAAACAATATCCGTATCATAGGAGTTCCAGAGGAAGAAGAGAGAGAGAAAGGAGTCGAAGGGGTTCTGGAACAAATCATTGCTGAGAACTTCCTCAACATGAGAAAGGAAACGGGCATGGAAATCCAAGAGGCACAGAGAACTCCCCTCAGACGTAACTTGAATAGACCTTCTGCACGGCACATCATAGTGAAGCTGGCAAAATACAAAGATAGGGAGAGAATCCTGAAAGCAGCTAGGGACAAAAGAACCCTAACATACAAAGGGAGACCTATAAGGGTAGTAGCAGACTTATCTACGGAAACTTGGCAAGCCAGAAAGGAATGGCAGGACATCTTCAATGTGATGAGCAAGAAGGACATGCAACCAAGAATTCTGTATCCGGCTAGCCTGTCATTCAGAATAGAAGGAGAGATCAAGGTTTTTCCCAACAAACAAAAACTGAAAGAATTTATCACAAATAAGCCAGCACTGCAAGAGATCCTGAGGGGCATTCTATGAAAACAAGGAGGCAAAGAATACAAACTACCAGACACAGCCTTACAAACATGAAACTTACAGATAATACAGTGACTGTAAGCCCATATTTTTCAATATTAACACTGAATGTAAATGGACTAAATGCGCCAATCAAAAGACAAAGGATAACAGAATGGATTAAAAAACAAGACCCATCTATTTGCTGTCTTCAAGAAACTCATCTTAAACCTGAAGACACCTTCAGATTGAAAGTGAGGGGATGGAGAACTATCTACCATGCTACTGGAAGTCAGAAGAAAGCCGGAGTAGCCACACTTATATCAGACAAATTAGACTTTAAAATGAACGATGTAATAAGAGATGAGGAAGGACATTATATAATAGTCTCAGGGACCATCCAGCAGGAAGAGCTAACAATTGTAAATATCTACGCACCGAATTCAGGGGCACCCAAATTTGTAAAACAACTAATTACAAACATTAGCAACCTCATCGATAAAAATGTCCTAATAGTAGGGGATCTCAACACTCCACTCTCAGCATTGGATAGATCAACAAAACAGAAAATCTCCGCAGAAACAATAGCCCTGAATGACACATTAGGACAGATGGGCCTCACAGACATCTTTAGGGTCCTTCATCCAGAAGCAAAGGAATTTACATTCTTCTCATCTGCACACGGTACATTTTCCAAGATAGACCACATTCTGGGGCACAGGGAAGCTCTGAATAAATATAAAAGAATTGAGATCATACCGTGTACAGTGTCAGACCACAATGCTTTGAAACTTGAAATCAACCACAGGAGAAAGCCTGGAAAATATCCAAGAACATGGCGGCTAAGAAATAACCTACTAAAAGATGACTGGGTCAACCAAGCCATCAGAGAAGAAATTAAAAAATACATGGAAACAAATGAAAATGAAAATACAACAATCCAAACGCTCTGGGATGCAGCAAAGGCAGTCCTGAGAGGGAAATATATTGCAATCCAGGCCCATCTCAAGAAACAAGAAAAATCAATAACACAAATTCTAACAGCACGCCTAAAGGAACTAGAAGCAGATCAACTAAAACAACCCAAGCCCAGCAGAAAGAGAGAAATAACAAAGATCAGAGCTCAAATTAACCATATGGAGACAGAAAAGGTAGTGGAACAGATCAATGAAACCAAAAGCTGGTTCTTTGAAAAAATAAACAAAATAGACAAACCTCTAGCCAGGCTTCTCAAAAAGAAAAGAGAGAGAACTCAAATAAATAAAATCGTGAATGAAAAGGGAGAAATTACAACCAATCCCTCAGAGATACAAGCAATCATCAGAGAATACTATGAAAAATTATATGCCACCAAACTTGGCAATCTGGAAGAAATGGACAGCTTCCTAAATAGCCACACGCTACCAAAACTCAAACGGGAAGAAATAGAAAATTTGAACAGACCCATAACTAGTGAAGAAATAGAATCAGTTATTAAAAACCTCCCAGCAAATAAAAGCCCTGGACCAGATGGCTTTCCTGCGGAATTTTACCAGACATTTAAAACAGAGTTAATTCCTATCCTCCTCAAGCTGTTCCAAAAAATTGAAACAGAAGGAAAACTCCCCGACTCATTCTATGAAGCCAGCATCACTTTGATTCCCAAACCAGATAGAGACCCAGCAAAGAAAGAAAATTACAGGCCAATATCCCTGATGAATATGGATGCAAAAATTCTCAACAAGATACTAGCAAATCGAATCCAACAGCATATAAAGAGAATTATCCACCATGATCAAGTAGGATTCATCCCTGGGTTGCAGGGCTGGTTCAATATTCGCAAATCAATCAACGTGATACATCACATCAACAAAAGAAAAGATAAGAACCATATGATCCTGTCAATAGATGCAGAAAAAGCATTTGACAAAATACAGCATCCTTTCTTAATAAAAACTCTCGAGAAAGTCGGGATAGAAGGAACATACTTAAACATCATAAAAGCCATATATGAAAAACCCACAGCTAATATCATCCTCAATGGGGAAAAATTGAAAGCCTTCCCCCTGAGATCAGGAACACGACAGGGGTGTCCGCTCTCGCCACTGCTATTTAACATAGTGCTGGAAGTCTTAGCATCAACAATCAGACAACAAAACAAAATAAAAGGCATCAAGATTGGCAAGGAGGAAGTCAAACTTTCACTTTTTGCAGATGACATGATACTTTACATGGAAAACCCGACAGAATCCACCAAAAGCCTACTAGAACTGATTCATGATTTCAGCAAAGTTGCAGGATACAAAATCAATGTACAGAAATCGGTGGCATTTCTATACACCAACAATGAAGCAGCAGAAAGAGAAATAAAGAAGCTAATCCCTTTCACAATTGCACCAAAAACCATAAAATACTTAGGAATAAACCTAACCAAAGATGTGAAAGACCTCTACACTGAAAACTATAAAAAACTTATGAAGGAAATTGAGGAAGACACAAGGAAATGGAAAAACATCCCATGCTCATGGATTGGAAGAATAAATATCGTCAAAATGGCAATACTACCCAAAGCAATCTACACATTCAATGCAATCCCAATCAAAATTGCACCAGCATTCTTCTCAAAGCTAGAGCAAACAATCCTAAAATTTGTATGGAACCACAAAAGACCTCGAATAGCCAAAATAATACTGAAGAATAAAACCAAGGCGGGAGGCATCACAATCCCAGACTTTAACCTCTACTACAAAGCGGTGGTCATCAAGACTGTATGGTATTGGCACAAAAACAGACGCATAGACCAATGGAATAGAATAGAAAACTCAGAAATGGACCCGCAAGTATATGGCCAACTAATCTTTGACAAAGCGGGAAAATGTATCCAATGGAAAAAAGACAGCCTTTTTAACAAATGGTGCTGGGAGAATTGGACAGCAACATGCAAAAGAATGAAACTAGACCACTTTCTTACACCACTCACAAAAATAAATTCTAAATGGATAAAAGATCTGAATGTGAGGCAGGAAACCGTCAAAATCCTAGAGGAGAAAACAGGAAAAAGCCTCTTTGACCTAAGACGCACCAATTTCTTACTCGACACGTCTCCAAAGGCAAGAGAATTAAAAGCAAAGATGAACTATTGGGACCTCATCAAGATAAAAAGCTTCTGCACGGCAAAAGAAACAACCAACAAAACGAATAGGCAACCAACGGAATGGGAAAAGATCATCGCAAATGACATATCGGATAAAGGACTAATATCTAAAATTTATAAAGAACTTACCAAACTCCAAACCCGAAAAACAAACAACCCAGTGAAGAAATGGGCGGAAGATATGAATAGACACTTCTCCAAAGGGGACATTCAGATGGCCAACAGACACATGAAACGATGCTCAATGTCACTCAGCATCAGGGAAATACAAATCAAAACTACACTGAGATACCACCTCACACCAGTCAGAGTGGCTAAAATGAACAAATCAGGAAACTATAGATGCTGGCGAGGATGTGGAGAAGTAGGCACCCTCCTACACTGTTGGTGGGAATGCAAACTGGTGCAGCCACTCTGGAAAACGGTGTGGAGGTTCCTCAAAAAAATGAAAATAGAGCTACCCTATGACCCAGCAATAGCCCTGCTAGGAATCTACCCAAGAGACACAGGAATGCTGATGCATAGGAGCACGTGTACCCCAATGTTCATAGCAGCACTTTCGACAATAGCCAAATCATGGAACGAGACCAAGTGCCCATCAACTGACGAATGGATAAAGAAGTTATGGTACTTATATACAATGGACTACTACGTGGCAATGAGAAAAAATGAAATCTGGCCATGTGTAGCAAGATGGATGGAACTGGAGGGTATTATGTTAAGTGAAATAAGTCAGTCAGAAAAAGACAGATACCATATGTTTCCACGAATAGGTGGACTTTGTGAAACTAAGCAAAAACCAGGGGGAGGGGAAGAGGGGAAAGAAAAAAAAGACACAGAGAGGGAGGGAGATAAAACATAAGAGACTCTCAAAGACTAAGAAAAAACTGAGGGTAAGGGGGATGAGGGAGGGGGGAGAGGGGGTGATGGGCATTAAAAAGGGCACATGTTGGGATGAACACTGGGTGTTATATGTAAACCAATTTGAAAATAAACTATTATAACAAAAAAAAATAAATAAATAAAAAAAAAAAAAAAAAAAAAAAAAAAAAGAAATAAGTTCTCCCAATGCATGCCCTCAGGAATATCCCAGTTTAACAGGGACTATGCATCCTTTGTGCAAGGGGAAAGCATGTAAATAGTCTGATAAACTTTAGACTCGAGATTAATGAAAACGATAAGTTGGAGAGAAGATGCTAACTTGCTTTGGAAATGATCAGGAAATGTATTAGAGTCCATTAAAATGCTCAATTCCATTTTTTTACTGAGCACTTAAGATACACAGGCACTGAGGGCCATGAAGTTGTCACGACCACCTTGTAAAGTTGGTAGGATTATTCCTGCTATTCACTGGGTGAATGGTAAGCACAGAGAGTAAGTGGCTTATCCAAAGTCTCAGTGGGCCCCAGGATACTGAATCCACTCCAGGTCTTATCACTTACTAGTTCTGTGACTTTGAGCAATTCAGTTAACCTCTTTGAAACTTAGTTTCCTCTTTTGTAAAAGGAGAAATATGATGTCAAACTTGCATGACTCCTGATAATCCATACCCTAACTACTTTAAAAGGTTTTCATGAAGGGAGATTAAAAGGAATAATGCATACGAGAGTGTTTTTGGAAAGTTAAAAACCTACATCAAGGTTGGGGATCTGGGGTGTTGTTATCGCACAAACTAGTGCAAACTGGTAGCAAACACTGTAAGCTCTTACCCATATCTCCTCAACTTTCCTTATCATATTAACAAAACTCTGATTCTCTTTCAGGATGCCATGTACCTAGTTAGAAGTTTGCACATTCCGGATGCTGTTGCAGCCATAAGTCGCCATGTGACCACTTCCAGCCAATTAAATGTATGCAAAAGTCTATGGATTGGAGTTTCCAGAAAACTTACTGTTTCTCTGATAGAAAGGGGCAGACTCCAGTGTCATGCAGTTTTTATCCTTTACCTTTCTTCCTGCCTGGAGTACAGAATTGACGCTTAGAGCCAAGACATCCATCTTGCAACCAGAAAGACAAAAGTCACAGATGGTTGACCCTTGAATAATATGGGTTTGAACTGCACAGGTCCCCTTATAGGCAAATTTTTGACAGGACAGGACTAAAAACGTATTTTCTCTTCCTTATGATTTTCTTAATATTTTCTTTTCTTAGGTTTACTATAAGAATACAGTATATAGTACATAAAACATGCAAAACATGTTTAAGCTACTTCATTATCAGTAAAATATGTTAATCAACTGTTTATTAATGGTAAGGCTTCTGGTCAACAGTAGGTTATCGGGAGTTAAGTTTTGGGGGAATCGAAAGTTACACATGGATTTCAACCGCATGGGGACTGGGGCACCTAACCCCCATGTTGTTAGGGTCAACTCTATTTAGAATGTCAGAGCAGAAAGCTGGAAGGAGACTGGGTCCTTGAGTATTTGCTCCAGGAGTTGCACTAGTTATAGATCATCTATATGACTCTTCTTCCCTAGGAAAAATATCTCTATTTGTTTATGCTCCTGTGGTCTGGTTTCTATTAATGCAGCCAAGTACAATCCTAGTTGACAAGTGTTAATTATAGCAAAAAGAGAAGTGTTAAAACGCATTCTCAGGCTCTTTACTACAACTTTTTCTTCAGAGTTATTAAAGAATATGATGTAGTATGACACAGTAGGAAGAGTCGTGTGTGTGTGTGTGTGTGTGTGTAATGTTTATTTATTTTGAGGGGGTGGGGCAAGCAGGGAAGAGGCAGAGAGAGAGAGACAAGGACACAGAATCTCGAGCAGACTCCAGGCTCCAAGTTGTCAGCACAGAGCCCGGCGCAGGGCTCAAACCCAGGAACCATAAGATCATGACCTGAGTCAAAGTCGGACACTTAATTGACTGAGCCACCCAGGTACCCCAAGCCAGATATTTTTGAAGTGAATTTTACCCCTGGAGAAGCCCAAGTGTGGATTCTGTAACTGCTATTAACTACCTGTGTAATCCTAAACAGGATCTTAACTATGAAATGACAACAGTAATCTCCATTTCACAATGAGTTGTACATGAAAAGGGCATGGTGCATATTAAGTAATCAATGTTTATAGTAGTTTCAATGGGTGCAGAGGAGACCCCAACAGCATTTCAAGGTTCAGATCTGGACTAGAAGTCATGAGTCTTTAATGAAAACAGAGGCTTTCTGGTTGTTTGGTCAACCCCTGTTTTGATGCGGTACTATAGGACAATAAGAATTGCCTATTAAGCCAACAAACCAGAACTTTAACATCTTAATTAGCACCGAAACCATTTTTAGAGGCAGCATGGCATAGGATTAAGAGTTCTGGTTTTGGAGCCAGTCACGTGGGGTTTGTATCCTGGCTCTACCTCTTTTTCTTTACTAACCAGGGATGGATTACATCATCACTCTGAGGTTCAATTTGTTCCTTGTTTGTCTGGTGCATTTGCCTCATAGAAGAGGCTCGAATGAGATAACAGATGTGAACCTGCACAGGCTTATTATTACTGGTATTTTTAATCTCCAGTCTGGTAGAATAGTAAGCCCAGCACCAGTGGGGGAAGGAGAGGAAAGCAGGGGAGGGAAGAATGGGTTTTGGGTATAAAGTGAATTTCAAAGACACAAAATGACTGGTCTATAGAGAACCACAGAGGAGGTTGTTCAGGTCAATGCCAGCCTTGAAGCAGACCGGACCACTAAACTTGGGAGGTAGTAGCTGCCTGCCAGGCAACAGCACTTGAGAAGATGGGGAACAGGTGCTAGAAGAGGGTTCCAAAGTCCTTCATAGCCCCCTGACTCTTCTCTGTGGTAGCCATTTCCCTGAGGTACCCAGCAGCGCTGAAAATACGCTTTGCCTCCAACACAGCTTAATATATTTTAGTCTGATGAGAGATTGGGGGAGGAGAGACCTAAGCTGAGTGCTGCCTGTTGGTAATAAAAGACTCCAAAATGCACACAGCTCCTCGAGGAGTCCAGTCATGTAGGGAATCTGTCCAGGCAGAGACACGTCCTCCCCTGCCAATGGCTGCTCTTCGCTGTGAATCTTCGGCTGCCCTTCTGCTGGCCAGGGCCTCTCAGGGGACTTATTATCAGGATCAAGTTCGTCCTGTCCTTAGGACCCTGCACTGGTTTCACTTGGGTTTAAATATAGAAGCTATACAAAGGAAGGGGACGGGGAGCAGGGAAGCCAAAAGTTGCTCCATGTAGCAGTGGCTGCAGCTGTGGCCCTGTGCCTGCCCAGTTGTGCGTAACCAGCACTGCCAAGGGAGTAAAGGAAAGAGCACAATCTGAAGACCAGAGAGACCTGAGATCAAGTCTTATAACCTACTGTCTCTGAGACTCTGAGCAAGTTATGTAACCTCACTGATTCTCAGTTTCCTTGAGCATTTTGTGAAATAATTCTTAAAAAGCATTAATAGCTAAAATTTGTAATACTTATAGCTAACACTCACTGAGTAATTAATATGTGCCAGATCCTATTCTAACCATTTTATATAGGATCTCAACTCAATAACCCTATGAGGTAGAGTTTTACAGATCACACATCTCTGTTTTACAGATAAGGAAACTAAGTCACATGGAGGTGAGCTAAGTTACCCAGAGTCACATGATAGTAGTAATGCATGACAAATAAAAAGTGTCTGCATGTAGTGAGATTCTCTCAGTGGTAGCTATGCTAAAGAGGTGTGCCTAAGTTAATAGAGTAGCTCTTACTACTTTTCTCCAAATGATGATATATCCATCATCTCACAACAAACCTGGGAGGTAGGCAGTATCAGTGTCATTGTACAGGTGAGTATGTCAGTCAGGAAAACAAAATCCACTTGAGAATTTCAAACAGAGAGGATTTCTTACAGGGAATTCATTATATGGGTGACAGAAGAGCTGAAGTAGTAACCCAGAGATTTCTACCATGTCCAAGCTTTTTGGCTAGAGCCAGAACTGTGAAGGTAGTTGCTGGCTAGCCAGAAGCTGGAACCCTTGAGAAAGAGGCTGTTTAGAGTCAAAGCCATAGAGTGGCTCTGTGGGACTGCAGGAGGCAGATACACCAGCTTCTTCCCCCCATCTTGTCTTCTACTAGTACCATACATGAACCAGGCCTATGTGGAACTTGACCCGAGAGCTTGGGGAATATAGTTTCTTGAAATATGGAGCAGAGCAGAAGAGGGAGGAGAACAAACAGGCAAATGAGGGGCACAGAGAGGAAAATATGTGACTTATCCAAGGCCACAGAGTTGATGAGGAATAGATCCAGGAGTGAATTCAGGCCTCCTGCCATTGACATTCCTCCCAGTTGCCTCCCAATCCCTTCACTTGTCCAACAAAAGATTCTTTCAACTCTTTACTTATTCTTACACTGTTTTCTAGAGCTTTTCCAATCTTTTCAAGGCTTAACCTTTACCCTAACCCTAATCCCTTTCTGCAGTTGACCTGGTTCCCATATTTTCATATGACTTCAAGACAGTGTGATCTAAATTCCTCTGACATCTACTCTCCTACTCCTTTTCTGCACCCACTCTTAGTGCCTTCTGTCAATCTGAGTAATAGTGCTTCATTCACCCCATATTAGTCAGGGTTTAATCAGAGAAGCTGAAATTCTAAGAATATTGTGGAATAAAAGATTTACTGTAGGAAAAACACATTCTGTAACTGAGAGAATCTAGGAAGTAGGGTCCTAAGAGTGGGGAAGCTGAATGATCAAATAAAATTTACTATCTAACCTTCCTGAATATGGAAACAGGTGATCAAGTTGGCACTAATAAAGGAATATGGGCAGCCAGGCACACCCAGCTGCTGTAGAGGGTCTTCGAAGGAAAACTGATGGAAAAGTCTTTGGAAGACTGGAAGATGCCACTGCACCTGGTCGTGGGTCTGGGATTGATACTGGAGAGCAGGGCAAGCAAGCAGGAAAATGAGCTAAGCACAGAGTTGAGCACTGGAAAGATAGGCTGAAATTTTCTGACATTTCTGCATCTAACTCCCACCAGGAAATTGTGAAGACAAGCTGGTGTCCCCCTACACCTCTGCATGTACCTACCCATTTAACCACAGTGACTTTCAGTGAGTGATAGCTACTGCTTCACTTGTGTCTTCCAAATTACATGAAAATTTCTCTCCTAGCCAACTCTAACAGAACTGTAAAGGGCAACACTGTTCTGGCTCAGCTGGTTGACATAGTATAAAGCCACCTGATTCCCCTACTCCAGGGGTCCCTAATCCTGTGATCTGGATGCCATACCTTCTTTAAGGGACTCACACTCTCCATTAACCCCTCTCTTTTTTTTTTTTTTTGTCCTTTCAAGTACTCACTCTCCATTGTTGTTGGTTTTCTTTCCATCTGTCCAAGAACATGCTCAGTTTCTCCCATGCCATAAAAAGAAAATCTCCCTCCACACATGCTACTCTCTGAAGAAAGCTGCCATCTCCTTTCCTTGTTTCTATCAAAACTAATGTGGGGGTGGGGGATGGAGTATATGCTTGATACTCCTGAAACTGAATCACTTGCTTACTTCTCAACTCCCCCTACCTCCCTCAGTCAGTAGACTTCCTGCCCTGCTTCCACTGAAAGCATGGCTCACTTGGTAATGATGAGGCCCTAGTCTTGGCCAATCCGAAGTTCCCTTCCTTAGGGTTCACCCTCTCTACAACATTTGACACTGTTAGTGATTTCTTCTGTTTTGGGTCTCAGTCCTTCCTTGGATTCTATGACTCTCTTCTTTCCTGGCTTTCCTCCTCCTCCTAGGTTACACAATCTCATTACTCTTCATAAGTCTTTCTTCTTTTGCCCATCCCTTAGATGTTAAGATCAGCCAGGGTTCCAGCTGGGGCCATCCCACCACACACACTCTCACTCAGTCACAGCCCAACTAGACCCAAGACTTCAAATGACATCTACACGCTAATTACTTCAAAAGATTCTAGTCCCAACTGTTTTCTTGAACTTTAAACAGGTACTTCCAGCTACCAGTTGCTAATACCATAAGATAATGTCCAAAGAGGACTATTTGAGTGAGCAAAGATGGAATGAATAAAAGCAAATAATAACTAGCTAAGGATTTTCAAGCTTTAGGCATTATGCTAAGAGTTTTGTATCTACTGTCTTTGAATCCTCAAAACTCTTAAGAAGCAGATACATTTCAGCACCATTTTACAGAAGGGTTTCAGAAGGGTAATAAATAAACCTCAGGTCTGACCATAATGAAGTAAATGGTACTAGACATGTGTTGAAAAAGCAAACCACAAATGAAAGACAGTATTTGCAAAACATATTTATCATAAAAGTCTGGTATTGAAAATATGAAAACTCAATAAGAATAAAAACAACCTAATAAAAACAGGCAAAAGATTGGAATAGATAATTCTCTAAGAAAAAGATTCTCAACACCACTAGTCAATAGCGAAATGCAAATTAAAACCATAGTGAGATAGCACTGCATCCTAGCATGATTAAAAATAAAAAGACTGATAATACCAAGTGTTGGCAGAGAGGTGGAACAACTGTAACTCTTGTGCATTACTAGTGCTAATACAGGATGGTCCAGCACTTCAGGAAACTATTGGGCAGTTTCTTAGAAAACTAAATGTGCACTTATCATATGATCTAACAATCCTAGTCCTGAGCATTTTCTCAAGAAAAATTAGAGCATATGAAAATAAAACGGTATATGAACGTTCATAGCAGAATAAGAGTCAATAGCAGAACAAGAGTCTTTACGCACAAGAGTCAAAAAGTGGAAACAATCCAAATGTTCATCATCTGATGAATGGCTAAACAAATTGTGGTATATCCATACAGATGGGGACAGACCATCTCTTAACTAAGTGGTACTGGAATGCATGATAACCACTTTAATGCAATAAAAAGGAAATAATTGCTGATACATATAACCCCACTGATGAATCACAAAAATATTACGCAAAGTGAAAGCAACCGGATACAAAATATTCTAATTATAAGAGCTTATATAAAAGGTAAAACTATAGCAGCTAAAATCAGATCAATCAGCTATAGTTGCCTAGCGCTGGATTCAGTAGAGAACTGACTGCAATGGAATATGGGGTTACTTTTGGGGGGAATGAAAGTATTCTGTGTCTTGACTATGGTAGCAGTCATACTCCTGTATGTATTTGTCAAAACCCATTGAATTATATACAAAATTTAATCTTATTGCATAAAAATTATACATCATTAAGCTGATTAAAAGAAAACATGGAAAGTCCAAAGAAGAGATATGTATAGAATATAAAGGAACTAAAATATAGGGCACACCTTAGAATGGGAAGCTTCAGGAAAAACCTCTGACAGTGTAGAATCTTGAAGAATAAGAAGGCATGAACCAGGCAGCAAGGAGTTCCTTGTGGCTGGTTCTGCAAAAGTGAGAGCCTCTGTTTGCCTGTTGGTCAAGGACTAGGAATGGGTCTCAACATTAGACTGCATTTAGGATAATGGGGAGATTAGGTGAGTTCCATTCTTAAGACTGGAATGGAGAATGGGGTTCAATAGGGCTTGTACGGACCAAGACATAAGAGTGTATAGATATAAAGACACAGATAATGTTTGAAGAACTTTGAGAGGTTACAGAACTCTCTACCCAACTGCACCACAGGGACATGCTACTTTGGGCAAGCATCCCCTTTCTCTGGGAAGTTTGGTCATCTGTAAAGGGGGAGGGGAATGAGTAAAGAGCAGACTGATTGATCTCTAAGGTCTCTAACTTTCTGACTACAGTCCAGACCACTGCTGTGTATGCACACTCTTTTGTTGGTTTTGTTATGTACAAGAGGCCGGTGTTCAGAATTCCTACCCTGTAACTCACTGCCTTTTCTCTTCATCCTCCTACCATCTGAGGGCCACATGCAGAGAGGTGGGAAACAAGGAAAGGAAGACAGAGCTGGATAGGAAGTATAAGATCTGGAATCCTGACCAGAGCTCGTATCTTGGGAAGGCAGAGGAATAAAGAAGAAGCCAGCCAGGTACTTCAGGTGTAGAAACAGCCAGGTCCATTCATTTGACAAACACTTATGGGGCACCTACTATGTACAATACACTTATCAAGCACCTCCTGTGAGCTTGGTGCTAGGATTCACCAGTGAGACAGACAGATGTGGTCCTTGCTGTGGGAGTTTAAATGCAGGAGGCACTGATCAGATTTGTTATTCAAACAGAAAACTGGCTGCCTGGCTCGGAAGGGATTTCAGGTATTAGTATCCCTCATTTACACATAAGAAAATTTGGGCTTAGAAGAATGAAGATTCTTGCTCCAGCTACAGACTGATTCTTAGCCAACCTCACACCTATGCTGGCTACAATCTGTGCCCTAGTCTATTATGGAGATTCTTTCTATTCATGATATTCAGGAAGTAGTACCTAGGGGGAGAGGAGCCAGGGAGGGAGGGAGAGGAGGTGATGGAAATGAGGCGCCCCAGGGGTCAGGATGTGCTGGGCTCACACTTAAGGTCTTCCACTGTGATACATTCTGTTGGAGTCTGGTTGAGGGGCCAGCCATTCCCAGGGGCTCTGGTCAGAGGCAACTGCCGCCTGCCACTGCCCAACAAAGACATCTCGTTGCATCTTGTTCCTATCGATTACCCACCGAAGTGTCTCTCATTGTTAGGCTTTCCCCAGGGGCAAGCAGGAGAAAAGGAGCCCTTTCTCCTTTTCTTTTTTTTTGCTTTTAATGACTTCCAATCCTACCCAGTGATCTCTGCCCTCCTCCTAGAGGCAGGAGAGAGGGAGGGAGACGGACAGGAGAGAAAGAAAACAAGGAGGTAGTGAGGAAGCTGATGAGCACAGATACAAAGCCGAGAGACTCAGAGAGACAAAGGGAGAGACACAAAGGCAGAAAAAAAGAGATACAGACACAAAGAGAGACACACAGAGAGAAAAACCAGCGTACAGAGACAAATAGAAGCAGCAGAGAGACTCAGAGAAACAGAGGGAGAAACAGAGGAAGGCAAATAAAGACAGAAAAGAGCTGAGACAGGGACAGACAGAGGCAGATCCAGAGAGAGAGAAGTGGACAGAGGGAGGAGAGACGGAGAAAGAAAAGAAGTGGCAAGAGACCACAGCAGGGACAGAGGCTGAAAAAAAGTAGCAAGGAAATACAGAAACCGAAGAAGGGAGTAGGCAGAAAGAAGGAAGCAGGGGGGTGGGGTGTGGCAGAGGAGGGGATAAGAGAGATCCATGAGTAGCGCTCAAGTCCCAGAGTGGAAAGAGGCCAGCGAAGCACATGTGGGGAGCCCCAGACACAGCCCAGGCACAAGATTCCTCTCCAGCCCAGGCACAAAATATATGCAGACTTGTGGACTGGTTCTTTAGTCTTTTCCCCTGTGAACCTTTGTTAACTCCTGGCAAGAGGAAATCAAAGCTCCTGAGAAGCATGCAGCCAGACCAGAGTCACACCCTTCCCTGCACTCTGGGTCCCAGCACTGGGACCCAAGCCTTGGACTCAGGAGACAGAAAAGGTCTGTGGGGGTCGCATGCTCCAGGACTCAGACCTGAGTCCTCTTACCTCTCACCACCACTCTCCTAGGGAAATCTATTTCCTTATTTCTCAGGGTTTCTCTCTCCCTCAGTTTTGGAACTCCCCAATAATGGTGATGCCCAAATTTCCACACCTGGTAGAGCCCCTCTGAGAACACACCTGTGCTCCCACACACACATCCCCCCAGATGCCCTGCTCCCTCCCACACAGGCCCCGGTGCCTTCACCACAGACACAGCTCAGCATCTTCCTGGCTCCTTCTCCAGCCCACTCTTTCTGCCAGGTACTTGGGCTCCAGCCCATCGTCCCAGATGGAAACCTTTAGGCCATCTACTTCTTCACTCCACATCAGATCCTGTACTTTGTCCTATGGCTTCTATCTCCTTAGGCTTTCTTAGCCCCTCTGTGTCTCCATCTCTGCACCTATAACAGAGAGATAACACTAGTCCCTGCCACACTGAGTTGTAAGGTAATTAAATGAGCTAATATACACAAAGCCCACGAAGCAGTAAGGGCCTGGCCAATAGTAAGCCCTCAGTAATTACCAGGCAGTGGTTAGTGGTCATAGAAGCCATTCCATTCAGTCCATTCTGCTGCCTCACCTTCTATCACCAACCATCGGCTCTCACCCGCAGCACTCGCTAGCTGAGCCCTGCCTGCAGGCACACAGCTGCCTCTCTCTCCAGCCTCTACAGCCACAGGATAATGGTACAGCAAGGCAACTCTGTTCCCACCTTCTCTGCTTTAAAGCATTTGGGAGCTCTCCACAGACACAGGACAGGGATCAAGAGTCCTTTGCAATCTGGACTTTCTACATCTCTCCTCTTCATCCTGCCATACCTCATCCCTCCTAAAGACACATCTGTACATACCAGGCTCTTCTCAACCTCCCTGCTATTGTGCTTGGCTGCTCCTTCCTCCTGGGAAATCTTTCCTCCTCCCAGTCCCCTACTTGCTCTATTTCTTAAGTGTCCACATATGCCAAGCATTTTATATGTGTATAAAATTTCCACTCTTCCCAAAATAGCTATTGTCACTCTCCATGAGGCTCCATGACCTAAGTCACATAAGTTGAAGAGCGGCAGAGCCCAGACTTAAACCCAGGCCCCTCTGCTCCCATGTCCCCCTGTCGGTACCTACAGTGCCACATCATCAGCACGTAGTAAAAAAAGAACAGCCCACGCTCACAGAGCTAGAACCATGTCTTAGGCATCAGCTAAATATCATACCCATTACCTTGTTGAATCCTCCCAATCACCCTAGGAAACAGGTGCTATTTTGCAGGGATAATTACTCTCCCCATTTTTCCAATCAAGAAACCAAGGCACAGGGAAGATGAGTAACTTGTACAATTACCATGCAGGAAGCTGGGACAGAAAACACAGGCAGGCTGGCTGCTGAGCAGACTTCCTGACCTGCTGTCCAGGGGTGAATGGAGAGCAGCTTTCCAGTTCTTCTTCTGCCACTGTTTGTTCAACTTTGCCGAAACACTTGGGATCTCAGAGCCTCAACTTCCTCATATGAGCAATGGAGACAATACGACACTGCCATAACTCCAAGAGCAGGCTAAAGACCAAGCAGGAAAAGAAAGGTAGTGTCCTGCTTTCTAAAACCTAAAGAAAGGAGGACGGCCACATATTGGTCCACAACTAAGTGCTAGGCACTGAATTGTGTTTTCATGTATCATCTCAATTCATCACAATGTGCAATGTTGGCATTATTAGTCCCATCTTAAGGTAAGAGAAGTAAGGCTGGCATGGGAGATAGACATACATCTGAATATTCAAAGAGTATCCTTTCATAAAGTGCATTTGCAGTATACAAAATAGTGCATTTTGTTTCTTTTTGATCCTTGACAGCCGGGGAAGCAGGCAGAACAGAGATTTAATCTGTTTTGCAGGTAAGCACTTTCCTAACTCAGGTCTACAGAGATCCCATGATGTGCCCAAGGTTACACAGCCAGTGACAGAACCAAGGCTTCCACCTCTTAGGCCAATATGGCCATTTGAGAGTCAGGATTGGCTAAGGTCTATGTGCTTTCGGTACCAAAGATGAGAATAGGGCGACTGTCTCCATTTTTGGATGGGGAAACCAAGTCTTTTTATAAGTCAAGTAACTTGTCTGAGAACTCAACTCTTCTACTGAGACTCCAGAGCCTAAGCTCTAACCATTTCTATCCCATCCAGCTCAGCTTCAGGTTCAGATCTATGAAATGCCCAGTCCAAGATTTGTCCATGAGTGAGACACTGTGCTAGGGCCAGACTTAAACAAATGATCTAGACAGAGGATTATTTAGGACTCTTTGGTTGCAAGTAACCAAAACCAACTCAACTTGGCTTACGCAAAAATGAGTGCTTTATTAGAAGAATAAAGCATCTCTTGTTACCCCCCTAAAGGTAAGAGTGTAGCCAGCCTTTTGAAAGGTTGAGCCAAGGAAACAGAGGTCTGTCAGCAACTCAGATGGGGCTTTGCATTTCCCTGGACCCTGCTTTTCTCTCGACAGGGCAGTTCCCATGCTTCCCGGGACACACGGCAGGTAGAAGATGGCCACATAAGTGAGCTTCCATCTCCTTTGCCCAGAGCCAACTCTAGACAGAGGCAGAAACTCTGACACTGTTTCTAAGTTCCAGAAAATCACCTGAGTGGTCCACCTTGGATCAGCACCTATCTCTGGTTCAAGTAATAGTGGCCATTAAAATGGGGACACATTACCCAAACATGACAGTGTGTGGGGAGCAGCCTTCAGAGTAAGGGAGGGAAATCATAAGGTCATGGGCTGGACAGACACTCCAAAGCTGTTTACTACTGACGGGATCCTGGCCCCTAAAGAACCAGAGTCAGTGAAGCAGGATCGGCAGGTACACTCATAGTCACCATCTAGCCTTGAGGGGCAGTGAGAGAGGTGTGTGTAAAGTTCTGAGACAGCTCAGGTGGCCAGCAAACAACTTCGTCAAAGAAGATCAAGGAAAACAACCGTCATAACCACTGTACAAAAAATTATCAGAACCTTAGAGGTAGTTTCAAATGATACACCCTGTGTATGTACATACACACATATATATAACAAAGGCTTTAAAGCAAATTTTATTATAATTTTAGATAATTAAATTACAAAAGTATAATTCTTTGACATTTACAATTGAGGAGCATTATTTAGATATATTTTGGGGAATTATAGTAATGTTTTGCTATATAAAGTTAATGTATAAAATTCAAAATGAAGACAGACTAGGTAGGCTTTTAATTTTGTAACCGTGATAAACTAATATTGCAAGGACTGGGGGGACAGTGTGGTCTAAGGGAAAGAGCATTCTTATCAGAAATGTGCACTTGAAGCCCAGTTCTGAAATCTACTAGCAGTGTTTTGCTGGAGAAGTTCTATACCCTCTCTATTCCTTATTCCTCATCACAAACTGGGGCCAATAATATCACTCTCAGAGGCCTTAAGAATACTGAGTGGCATGACTGATGTGAGTCAGAGGATGTCACTCCTCTGCTCGGAAGCAGAGTGGCCAGAATCCTTCCTGTGTCCTGGAAGGACCAGTATGATCCTCCCACCACTCACCCTGTGCCATTCAGTATCTGCCCCCATTGTCTGCTCCCCCTCATTCCCTCTTTGACTCCCCTCCAGTGATACGTCCTTACTGTCCCTCAAACACTCCAGGTAGGCTCCCACATCAGAGGCTGACACCTGCCATTTCTTCTACCTGGAAGCCATTCCCCTTAACATGTTGACGACTAACCTCTCACCTTCTCCGATGCTTTGCTCAAACGTCATCTTCTGTGACCACTGTATTTAAAACTGCAACCCTGCTCCCCAGCATGTCCTATCCCCCTCTTGCTTTGTCTCTATGATATGGATGCACTTTAATTGGGCATGGACTTTTCTTATTTATTTTATTTATTGTCTGTCTTTTCCCACCAGAATGCAGTCTTTTTGAAAGCGTGGAATTTTTGTGTGTTCAGCTCACTGACTATAGTATCTCAGCATCTGAAACAGTACTTGGCACATAGTAGGCAACTCAAGAGATTTATTCAGTGAGTAAATGAATACACGAAAGCATCTAAAACAAAACTCAGCACATAGTAGGTGCTCAATATCACTTCTTTCTTTCCTTCTACATCTTCTGAAATGATTGATTTTTCCTCACGTCTTCATTAGATATTAGCTGTAACTGATGTTTTCTTTAAAGCCATAGCATACTCCATATTCAGGCTACCAATATGTCAGGAGTTTTTCTCTCCTCTGTATTTCTGTCCTTGCTTTTTTTTTACATGTTGCATGGACGTAGAAGGTGCTCCATAAATATCTGCCGAATTGACTTATGTATCCAAGTCCCAGGAAAGGACATAAAATAAATGTTCTGCCCACAGCTGGCAACACTTGTAATGATCAATTCTTGATGGAGTCTTGATTACACTGAGGAATGCGTACACTGAGAAAGAATGAAGATGAGTACATACTCTGGCATCAAGCAGAAGAACGGCTCTGTATTCATATGCTCCTGGAGTGGACATCTGTTGTTTTGGTCTGCCAGCTCCCTTAAAAGAGCTACTACTCTCCACTGCAGTCATATCATTCAGCAAAGCTGCCAATTTGGGGCCAGCCCTGCCCCCTGCCCTCTACAAAGGCACCCTGAGCAGCCAATTACACTGTCCCTTTCCGCAGTGAGTGATATGGTGGTGGCCCAACCAAAGTCCTCTTGCCCCCTAAGAAAATGACTAACTGGCAGGGTGAAGTTCTTTTGTCTTTTTATTAATTATACAAAAGGATTTATATCAGTGGTCACAGACAGGCATCTTTTCTGCAGCACAGTCTCTCCACAATGGCAGAAGAAGAGACATTCAGAGAGAAAAGACGAGAGAGAGAGAACGTGAACAAAAGTAAAACCTGGTGTATTCCAAAACTTAGAACACCTGCTGACACACAGTAAGCACTCAATAAATATTTGTCAAAGGAACCATTGAAGGGGAGAAGGGGGAAGAGAGAGAGAGAACTAGTGACTTCATTTGTGTCCAGTTCCAAACACTTATTCACTTTTCTTCTGCATTTATTTATGGAGTTAGCACCACAGGCTACACGCTCTGCTGGCAGCTGATACTAGAATAGGGAACCAACTAGCATGCTTCCTGCCCTAAACGAGCTTATGTGCTGGTGGAGAAGGTAAACAACAAACAAAATAATTAAGGCTTGCTGTAAATCAAATTCTTCCACAAAGAATACCTTGGAAGACCATGAGATCACCCACATCCTGGGCCTCTTGGGGATAAGCTTCCCAGCCCACAATATCTGCCTAGCTACGCAACCTGCCTCCAGTTGTCAGGGTGTATCCCAGTGGTGAGTTCTATTCCATGTGACCCCACACTCTGGCTATGCTGAGACATTCCGTCTCTCTAGCACGAACTGGGAATTTTGACCTGAGACACAGACTGGGATGCATTGCAGTTGAGTTGTGTTAAAGTCAAACTTTTAGAACAAACTAAGAATTCCTGCTGCTGAGATCCAAGACTGTCCCTGGTCCTTGACCATTCTGAGGCTTGGTCAGTTGATTCTTTTGGATTCTGCTAACTTCCCCTGGGCCCCTAACTATATTTCCATTTTTGCTTAAGCTAACCAAAATCAGGATCTATTTTTGCAACCAAAAGAAACTTCACTAAAATAAAACCTTTTCCCCAACTCTCGGGAGAATTGAGACAAACAGAAAGAAAAGAAAGTAAGTAAAATATTAAAGTGCTTTGGGATTTTCATAGGACTTCCCCCTGAACACTTCCTCTTAACATCCCAGCATTCAAGAAAAAAGGCATCTTTATTTATTCTCACCTACAGATGCAGAATCCTACCCTCTGTGGTGTTAACTATTATTTTAGGGTTTTGAGATTAGAGAGGCTTCATTTTAAACTCAAGTGTTGTCACTGGATGTGTGATTTGAGCAAGTTGTTTAACCTTTGTGAGTCTCAATTTCCTCAAGGGTAAAATAGAGAGAGGCAGTTATAGCATTTCCACAGAGTTGTGCGGATGAAATCAGATCTTGGTTGGGAAGCTCGAGCATTGACTTGGCCTTTAATAGCTGCCTAAGTGTTCAGAATCCACTGTCACTATCCTTGTACACCCCATATATGTTTGTAAATTTGCATTCCCATGCGTGTGCACGCGCACACACACACACACGCAGATAACTTGTACAGGCATAATTGACTAAACAGAGTTTTGAACCTTGGTTTTCTGATTCCAGAAGCTCCATGCTTTTACTATCCCCAAGTTGCAGAGAGGATGGTGGAGAGACCCAAGTCTGCATTATTGAAAAACTTGTCTGGAAAAGATTCTAAAGAACATCTGAAGGGTTCCACAGGGAACAGAGACCAGACTTGCTCTGTGAATTCTCAGAAGCAGAACTAGGCCAACAGGTGGTGGTTACCAGATTTCTGTTTAGCATGAAGAACTTTCTCGGGGCCAACACATGCAGACTTGCAGAGAGGTGTTGAGACCCCACTAAACAAGCTGTCTGAGTGACCTACTTGGAAGGCATGTCAACAGAATGCATGCATGAGACATAAATTCCTCCAGGGCCGGAGATTCTAAGAGCCTCTTTGGGTACAAGTATATGACTGAGATTGCCTGGTAAGACACAATGTCTCAGGGGCCAGATCTCACAAGCAGTAAGTTCCCATGGACAGACCAAGGCATTACTGGACTGTTACGGATGAAGTAGAGAGGCTGGGCCATTTGCTGTATTTAACATGAGTCCTGGATTCCTCATCTCTCTAATAATTGAGACCAATCATATGATCATTATACAGTCCCCCGAAGTAGCTGGAGACCAGCATGACCAGTGTCCCTTGTCACCCCCAAGGGCCCCTGGATTGAACTTGTCTCCTCCACAGGCCTCCTAGAAGAGTGCCTGGCCTCAGACACCCTATCAGGAAGAGCCAGCCTCCCTTTGAATAAGAGTCATGACTTTGAGTGGGAAACAGTATATTGAGAAAGCTGTAAGTCCACTCTCAGGGCCCTAAGAATCTAGATTCAAATCAAACTTCGTCCATGACCCAAGCCAAGTCACTGAACCTCTCCACTGTTCAGTTCCTCAGCTATGACACCCCGAGTAGCTGGGAGGATGAGGTGAGAAGAAACACTGTTCAGCACAATGCCTGAGGACAGTGGATGCCCAGGGAACAGCTGTCCATCCCCCCTCCATCCCTAGTTAACCTCTCTCCTCACCCTTTCCTGCTTGCTTTTCCCTCTCCCTCCAGATGCCATTGAGCTAGCCATCCCAACTGGGGCTAGCGGACTCTCTCTCCATATTGATCATCCTAACTCCCCAGGGTCAGTGCTTTACCATCTAAAAGCCCCATTCATACACCTCATTGCATTTCATCCTACAGGATCATCCCACACTACTGCCCCTGGCACCTACTCACTACACTCCGGGTAACACCCACCACCGTCCACTCCACAACAGGCCAGGCCTTTCAGGCATCTCGGGCCTTTGCACTTGTTGTTCCCCCTTCCTGGGAAACCCCCCCCCAACCCCATTCTCTTTGTAGCGGCTCCTTCTCACCACAGGGGCTCACTCACATGTCACCTCCCAGGGACCTTCCCTGACCACCCCACGTAGATTCCTCCAAAGTACTCTTTGCCACATTATCCCATTTTAACTCTCTCGGAGCACTGATCATAATCTATAAATCTATTCTGTGTCTACTTTTTAAATTGTTCATTATAAAAGGCTGCCCTTTCTGAGCATAAACTCCACGAAAGAAGGGCCTTCATCTCTCTTGTTCATTGTTGTACCCCAGAGGCTACCAGGGTGAGTGCACTCAGATCAGCGATGAAGGAATGGCTGCGTGAATGAATGAATGAATGCTGTCATTGTCATCCCACTTTATGGATGAGGAAACTGAGGCTCAGAGGAGACTTGCCCCATCCCTTGCAGGACTGTGTATCTGTCTCTCTCCTAACAACCTCAGGCAGCCCTTGGTTTCTTCTAGGAGGCTAGTGACTGAACCTGACCTTGGGGAAGAATAGGTCAGATCTCGGCAGAGCATTCCCAGCCCAGAACCCCAGTATTACAGGAACACAGGATTATTAGTGCTACCAGGGGCCAGGTACTGTGCTATTCATCTCAGAAAAGGAAACTGAGGCACCGAGAGGTCAGAGTGCCTGTGTACAGTCCTGGTAGAGCAGGTCTGCAAACCCAAGACTCCCAAGCCCAAGTCAGTGAACCACTGTGTGGAGCCGCTTCCTCTCTCCAAGCCTGCTCCCCTCCTTTGTCCTCTCTCAGCTCCGGCTCCTGTGACCTGCAGACTAGCAACAGACCGTAGGAGACAAGGCTTGCCTTTGAGTTTAAATGGAGCTGGAAATCTTAAAACCTCTGAAAGCAAAAGAGAACCACCTCTTTCGAGAGGCACCCACCTGTAATTGGCACGGCCTGGTCACATCTCCCTCAATTTGTAACGAGGCAGAAATCCTGTTGAAGTCTCTGGAAGGCCGTCCCTGCTTAACGAGGACACGATCCAGCCCTGGGCGGTTCCGGCCGCTTTCAAAGCCACAGCCCAGAGCCAGTTTTAATGATCACGGACAGAACTTCTGAGAGAGTTGTAAGGGGAGGATGGGATAATTGCACTAGAAATATATGCCACTGACGACAACGGCCCGCTGGCCCGGGGCTCTTCGGGAGACGTGGCCTTCGAGGTCATCTCCTCTGGCACCTGCTCTGATTCTCTCTGACTCTCTGCTCCAAGATAATTATGAAAGATGGTATAATCCCCTCCACCACCATCTCATAGATCTCTACCTCCCACCTCAATGAAGCTACTGAAAAAAAAAATGATTCTTAGTGGCCAAGTTTAATGAAAATACAGTAGGTTCAGGAGTGGGAAGATTGACCATGCTCCTCACCAGCTGTGTGACCTTTAACAAGTTACTTAGCCTCTCTGGACCCACTTTCTGAGCTGGAGAAAAAAATATTAAATGATACCTATCTGATGGTCCATCTAGAATGCGGGTGACAGTGCCTGGCACAGGGCAGGTATGCTAGTAGCAGAGAAAGAAAAATGTGACATTTTGACCTAGTGCTTTTGTATATTTCTGGTCTCCAGAAATTCATTCACACCTGCATGACAAAATTATGAATATGTGAATGTTCTTCCTCCTGTCCTCTCCCACCTCCCCCACATACCCTACCTGCTAAACATGACGTTGTCTTTGTACATTCAACTTCTCCCTGGCCCCACCCTCCAGGGAGACTTCTGTCTTTGTCACATTTCCATGCTGCAGATCTGAGAGAATAGGTAGGGCTCAAACATCACCTCCTCCCCGTTGCCTCGAATCACCCCCCACCTCTTTTCTGACTACTAGAAACGCAGTAGGGATTTGGTCTGCTCTGTTCACAGCCAGATACTGACACCTATTATAACCCTATCACATACATATTTGTTAGCTCAAGAGATATTTGTTAAGTAAATGAAAGAAAGTGGTTCTCTACCAGCTTTGGTTTTGCCCCTTCCCCCAAGGGATATTGGTGATGTCTGAAAACACTTTTGGATGTCACATCTGGGAGGCAGTGCTACTGGCATCTAGCGAGCAGAAGCTAGGAATGCTACTAAGCACAGAACGGTACACAGGACAGCAGAGGATTACCCAGCCCTGAGTGTCCACAGTGCTGAGCTCGAGCTTGGTCCACAGTGCTGACCACCCTGGGCAGTTCCTGAGGCAAGACGTTGTTGTTTTCCACTAGTTACCCCGCAGCACCCTCTTGTCGTATCTTCCTGTTTCTACTCTTGCTCGCTGAAATCTATTCTCCATACAGCAGCCAAAGTAATGTTTTAAAAATCAAGTCAGTTTCCTACTAAAGACCTTGCAAACAAACAAACAAACAAACAAACAAAAGAAAACAAACAAACAAACAAAAAACCTTGGGTTTCTCATTGCCCTGTGAAGAAAATCCAAACTCCTTACTGTGTTTTACAAAACCCTACATGATCTGGCCTCCACCTGCTTCTGGGTCCTCAATTCCTAGTACTTACCTCTCACTCACTCACTCCATGCACCCTGATATTCTCTTTCTCTAACTGGTGGTTCTCAAAGTGTGGTCTTTGGTCCAACAGCAGCAACAGCTCCTGAAGTGGTTAGACATGCAAATTCTCTAGTCCTCTCCCCACCCCCACCACCTGAACAGAAACTCCAGGGATAGGGCTAGCAATCTGTGGATTACCAAGCCCTCAAAGCAATTCTGATGCGTTTTCAAGTTTCAGACCCAATGACCTAACAGGCTCTTGGCTACCTCAGGACCTTTGCTCCTGCTCTTCTCTTTGTCTAGAATATTCTTCTCCCATCTCTTCATGTGATTAAATCCTTGTCATGCAGGTATCAATTCAATTGATAGTTCCTAACCCAAGCCTTCCCTGAACACTCTACCTAGAGTTGGCCTCTGATCCAAGTTAATATCACATTACTTCATTATGGACGTTATTTTATTAAATTGTAATAGTCACTTATTTCCAATTACTTTCTCTCTCCTTCACTGAAAGTAAGCTCCATTGAAGAGCAGGAACTTTGTCTTGTTCATTGCTCCATCTCTAGTGCTCAGAGCAGTGCTTGTCAAAATATTTACTAAAGGAATGAATAAGTAAGTGGAAAATCTAGTTAATAGTGAGCAGAAGAGAAACTAAAAAAGAAACAAAAGAAGCTATCAATTTACATAATAATAAGTGGGCGGGGGCAGAGAAATATATATTCAAACTGGGGCATTTAATAAATTTTGGCTTTGGAAAGATGAAAGGAGTGGAGAGTTAGAAGGAAAAAAGGAAGTTTTGAGAAGTGTCACTACAGGTGCTGTATAACACACACGGAGACTCAGTTCCCCTGGAGCCTCAGCTGTGTACCACGTGGAGTGTGACCTCAAGCAGAGGTGACATGGAGCCGTGGAACTGAGGAGTTTACTCATGAACCTCCTGCATTCATTTAACACATAGGAAAGCCCCTCTAAGATCTGAATCCTAAGAGGAACACTGACAAGAATTAGACAACCCTCTCTTCAAGAAGCTTAAAGTGCAATACGGGGGCCAAGATGTGCATAGAGGCACTGGTGGGAAAGATGCTAAGAGGAAGCATCTTCTTGGTACTTTACATAAAGTACCTCATGTGATGCCCACAGAAGGTATGTATCCCCATTCTACAGATGATCATAAAAATAGTAACATTGGTTGAGCGTCCGGTCTGTTTTAAGCTAAATGCTTTCTAGGAATTCCCAATGACTTCTCACTGACTCCTAGGAGGTATTTACAGCATAGTCTCCTTTGCACCTGTGAGAAAATTAAGCCTCAGAGAGCCGAAGTGATTTGTACAAGGTAATAGAACACCTCTACTCGAAAGAAAAAAACTAGGGATCCCTGTTCCCACTGGATGTCACGCAGAGACCATTTTCAGCTCTGTACAAGGAAGAAATTGCCAACCATCATAGCCGTCTGACAGTGCAGTGGGTTAGCCCATGAGATAATGAGTTCTCTTTTGGTATACACATCCAAGCAGAAACTAGACATTAATTTGCCTGGGATAATGCAGTGATTGCTGTGAATACAGGGATATTAAACCAATGACTTCTAAGTTTCTGGATGTAAGATCTCATGATTCTATTCCTAGATACATGGCTTTGGGACAGCCTTTCTCCGTAGATCGCATTTTCTTCCCATGGGATTTTATGACCATTAAGGTTACTTTCAGATATTTTTTTGTTTTTTATTTGTTTTTTGTTTGTTTTGTTTGTTTGTTTGTTTGTTTTGTTTTTGAGAGAAAGAGAAAGAGAGAGAGAGAGCACAAGTGGGGAAGAGGGGCAGAGGAAGAGAGAGAGAATCTTAAGCAAGCTCCACACTCAGCACAGAGTCTGACACAGGGCTCCAATCCCACAACCCTGGGATCATGACCTGAGCTGAAATCAAGAGTTCAACGCTCAACCAGCTGAGCCACCTAGGCACCCCTAAGGGTTATCTGTTTTAAAGGACAAACATGGAAGCCGGGTTCACTGAGCTCTGGCCAGGTTTTTGATAACTCTCAGTGACAGTCCTGTCCAGTGGAGGGAGCTGGGAGATTTGAAATTTCACTTCCTCCCCAACTTTGCCTCCAGCTGCCCACAAGCCAATCCTTGTTGTGGAAAATTCCAGGCAGCAAAATACAGGTCTAATGACAAAGTCTTTTGGAAACATTCCCACAGCTGGCTTGGGAACCTGTACTTCCCCACACACCAACTCCATCCCCACACCACCCCCCAAAAATTTCACTTTATTAGAATTCCAATTATGCTCCAGTGATCTCAAATCCCCAGAATTCCTTTATCCCAGGGCAAGAGTAATTGGATTTTTCTCTTTCTAAGCCTCAGCCGCCCCTCCACTTCATCAGCATGCTGGGCTCTGGGCCCACCAGACCCTGGGAAGGAATTGAAAAGATGCCATGCAGCTTTATGAAATCATATATAAGATCTTTAAGGATGCTTTCTGCAGTGGAGGGGGAGTTTTTATTTTTCGATAAATCACTTCCAGTCTTCAGATAACAATTTTACAGTCTGTTAAGGTCCTGGGGTAGAATTTATGATTCTGGGGAACTGCTCCCTCTTTCTAATATGGCCCTTTCTTCTGTTTTCCCCACCCCACTCTCTTCTAGGAGGATCCAGGAAGGGGGATGGGAGGAGAGGAAGCTGAGCCAATGACCACCACCACCTGTGCACGCAGCTTCCCCACACGTGCTGCGCTCTGTGTCTTAGAAGCACTTTAACATCACTCGTGTTAGTTCACCTTTATGAAGAGGCTGAAAGCAGGCTGAACAGGAATTCCTGGTCCTATTTTCTAGATGGGGACAGTGAGGCTCCCAATAGAGGCAGGATTTAACCTCCCTTTTTCTGATTCCAAGTCCAAGGCCCTTTCCAACACCTCCAGATGGCCTCCTAATTAACATGTGGCCTCATTTCTATTCCTGAGTTCAGAAGGGGACCCAGGTTGGAAGGGCTGAACTTCCCAACTGATAAGCTAAGAATCAAAAAGTAATATGTCTTATGATAATGGGGGAGAACTGTCCCACAGCCAGCAGTAGATTGAGGTGGTAAACTTCTTAACCAAATATTTGCGATATTCTTTAATCCACATTACAAGCTAATGTCACAGTTATTTCCTCCAAGGATGAGTGTGTGATTGAGTCACCTGATTGCACAAGAGCTTTCAGTTTCTTTTTTGCCTAAAGGGAAAAATTGTAGAGTTGAAAAGAAACTTGAGGACCATCTAATCCATACTCTAAACGATGCAATAATGTGTTCTACCAACCATACCGATATCCCCCAGGCCTCTGCTTGAGTAACTCCAGTGATGGGAATCTCATCACCCTTTCCATTCCTTCTTTCATTTACTTGCCTTCTTTTATATAAACAACAGGTATTTACTGGACAAGCATGCATTAATCCTGGGAATACAATCCTGAATATCACATACTCAAACAGTGGTTAAGAGAAAAGTTCTGTAGGCAGATGCCTGGGATCAAATTCCATTTTGAATTTTGTTGCTATATAACTTGGGCAATTACTTAACCTCTTTTCGGTTCAATTTCCCTGTATGTAAAATAAGGATAAGAATACTATCATCCTGGCACATTGTAAGCACTGAGTACATGGGAGCTAGGAACATAGATAGGTAAACAGGCATCTACAATGAAGTATGTGTACAGAAAGCTGTGAGAATATCTAATCCATTGCAGAGGGGGGGCCAGGGAAGGCTTCCTGAAAGCAATGACCTCTAAGTGAGACATTACAGCCAAGCAGGAGTTGTCCAATCAAAGAAGTTAACAATTTCAGGAAGAAGAAATGGAACTGCAGTCACTGTCCTGGAATTAATAGAAAGCATGGAGTGTTCAAAGAATTATAAGAGTTCGGCATATCTGGAACAGAGGGGGCAAGGCAGGGGTGTGAGCTAACCATTTCCTTTTTGGAGAGCTTGAGCATGGGAAAATCCTCTCTATGTCTGGATCTCTGGCACAGCACTTAAAGTTTCTGCAGTTTGGCCCCAACTTACTTTTGCAAATTTATCTCTCAGTTTTGTACATGTCTATCCACAAGAATTATGCCTTTCCACATCTAGGCCTTTGCTCATGCTCTTTCCCTTCCCGGGAATATTTCCTATAGTGGGCGTTCAGGATTTGGATTTTCTCAGTCCCCCTTCACATCATCTGTTGCTTATAGAATCCCTCTTTATTTTTCTTATTTTTTTAAACATTTATTCCTTTTTTGAGAGACAAAAAGAAACAGTGTGAGCAGAGAAAGGACAGAGAGAGAGGGAGACACAGAATCCAAAGCAGGCTCCAGGTTCTGAGCTGTCAGCACAAAGCCCAATGTTGGGCTCAGACTCATGAATCGTGAGATCGTGACCTGAGCCAAACTTGGATGCTTAACCTACTAAGCCACCCAAGTTCCCCCAAAATCCCTCTTTCATATAGGGCGCACCGATTCCATGTGATTCGGGTGCCTTACCTTAATCTAACACCACCTCTGGGCTATGTCCCACAGAATGGCCCACTCTCTGGCCATAGTGATGACTTCAGAGATGGACAATAACCCAAGCCAAACTATCCAGAGTCCTCCCTTGAATTTCCACTGAAGCTGCTATCCCCTGGGTGTTGCTCAACTGACAGGACATGAGTTTGAGGCTACTGGGCCATCTTGCCTGCCCTTCGAAAGGAATCATCCTGATGAATAATGCCAAGGAGAGAAAAGCAGAGCCATGAGATGGCAATAGAGAGAGAAGCAAGATAATATCATCTGAGGCCCTGGATGGAGACCTGTCTAGAACCAGCAGTTGCTGGACTTCTGAATTATGTGAGCCAATAAATTCTCTTTTTCTTAAACTCCTTCAATTAGATTTTTGCCTCTTCAAACCAAAAAGGTTCTAATTCACTTTCTGACTCCTTTGTCCCCTGTCACAGTTTAGCACAGTCACCAACTTTTCAATGATTATCTCATCCAGAAGCAATGCTCATCTTCCCCTCCACCTCACCATGTTCTTTTTAGTCATAGACACCCAGGTCTGCAGTAGCCAACTGGCCTGTATCACATCCTACCTTCCCTTTAGAAATGGTACAGATATCCAATTTAGTATTTATAGACAAGCAGCCTTGTATATCCATGGTGAGTAGTATAGTATCCACTACAGAGCAGATGTTCAGCAAACATTTACAGAGAAAAAGAAGAGAAATATGAATGAGAAGCATTGGACACGGAGATTCCAACTCCAGGTCTAATATTTCCTAAATGGGTATCCTTGGAAAAGCCATTTACCTCCTCCAGACTCAGTTTCTATACCCCTTTACTTCATATATAGAGATGATATTTTTTAAGGTTTTTATTTATTATTGAGAGACAGAGAGAGACAGAACATGAGCATGGGAGGGGCAGAGAAAGAAGGAGACACAGAAACTGAAGCAAGCTCCAGGCTCTGAGCTGTCAGCACAGAGCCGATGCGGGGCTCGAACTCACAGACCGCGAGATCATGACCTGAGCCGAAGTCGGACACTCAACCGACTGAGCCATCCAGGCGCCCCTAGAGATGACATTTTTAAAGTCATTACAGGATGGACTAAAAGAATGCATGTTACATATTCATAATTACCAAAACATGGAAGGAACCAAGATGTCCTTCAGTAGGTAAATAAACTGTCGGTCCATCTAGACAATGGACTATTATTTAGTGTTAAAAATAATCAAGCCGTGAAAAGACATGGAGGAAACTTAAATGCCTATTACTAAGTGAAGAAAGCCAATCTGAAAAGTCTACACTGGGTGATTCCAACCATATGACATTCTGAAAAAGGCAAAACTATGGAGACCATAAAAAGATCAGCGATTCTGAACAGAGGGTGCGAGGAGTGGAGAGATGAATGGGTGTAACACAGAGGATTTTCAGGGCAGTGAAAATTCTCTGCATGGTATTATAATGATGGATATATGTCATTAGCCATTTGTCCAAACCCATAAATGTATAACAACAAAAGTGAACCCTAAGATAAATTATAGACTTGGGGTGATTATGATGTGTCAATGTAGGTTCATCCTTGGTAAAAGAACATACCATTCTGGTGAGTAATGTTGACAACTGGAGAGGCTATACATGTATGGGGGCAGGGATAATATGGGAAATCTCTTTATCTTTATCTCAATTTTATTGTAAACCTCAAATATTTCTTAAAAACTTTAGTCTTAAAAATAATAAAGTAGTAAATGCTTTTCAAACGAATACATGTTTTATGCTTTGTAAAATGTAGAGACACATTTAAGTAAGTTAAAACTTCAGTCAAGGAGTAAGGTGTCCAGATTCTGAGTTCAAGACATCTCTGAGACTAATGATTCATGTGACAAGTTGATTATCTTTTCTGTTTACTCATTTATAAAATGAGGTCAGAGAGGAGAGGACTAGGTGAGTTTTAGGACCATTTTATGATTCTATAATGCAAAAACATCATTTCCTGATAGCTTAGCACTTGGCATATTAAAATCTCCCCCATAACAGGGCACATGGTTGGCTCAATCGGTTAAGCATCCAACTCTTGATTTTGGCTCAGGGCATGATCTCATGGTTTGTGAGTTTGAGCCCTGCATTGGGTTCTGTGCTGAGAGCATGGAGTCTGCTTGGGATTCTCTGTCCTTCCTTCTCTCTCTGACCCCACCCTCACTCAAAAATAAATAAACTTTTTAAAACTCTTCCCCATGTCAAGAGAGGCAAGATATTACTCCAGGACTCTGAGGATGAGCGGAGTCCCCTTTTGTCATTACTTTCCATCAATATAATATTTTATTGAGTGCTTAAATTTGACAAGAATCATGGGAGGTAATTACCATAATTATCTCATTTATTCTTAAAACGAACTCTGTGATACAGAATCTATTCTCTCCTTTCTAAAAACAGAGAAACTGAGGCCTAGAAACTGAGGCCTAGAAACTGAGGCATAGAAACTGAGCCCAAAGCTAATACTGTCATTCAAACCTGGGCAAGCCTTCTTCCAAAGCCCATATTCTTAACCATTACACTGCTCTGCCTCCCTATGATTCCTACTGTATCACTTGACAAAGGCTGAGAAAGAGAATTCTGTATCTGCTCCAGGCGGCCCCTGCAGTCCTGGCCATGCTGACAGTCCAGGGTGCCGGGGGGCCCTACATCGAGCGGGAATGCCATGCTGCTAATGGAAGAAAATGTAATTATAGAGCATAATTACAGTGTATCGCATTCTGTAATTACACTGACAGTATTTAATATAGAACATATTCTGGAGCTAAATGGAATGGAAACACCCCCAAACAGAACAGTCAGAGCTGCTAAGAACCTGTCTCTTGACATTAGGGGATCGTAAAATTTCTACATCACGTTTCCCATCTTCGTGGAAAATACATTGTCCACACATGGTCCACGCCTTAACTTGGTGCTCTCCATCCCTCCTCCCCATATCCTGCAGACCTTACCTCTCAGAGCTGCCCCATCCACTCCAACTCCACTGCTTCTTTCCTCCTTCAGACATTGTCATCTCTCCCCTACTCTATTTCTGTAACTTTCCAACTGGTCTCTTGGCCTTCCAAGATGCCCTGTGGGTTGTCCTCCACACTATAGCTGAGGGAATCATCCCAGAATGCAAATCTTACCATGTCATTTCCTTGCTTACAACTTTCCAGTGGCTGCTCATTGCTGAGTGCAAGCACCTTTGCTCAGCACACTGAACCTTGGCAATCTGGTCTGTGCTCCTATTCCTGACCGCATCTCCTGACACTGCCCCTTGCTCCAGCCATTCTGAACTGTCTGTGCAGATTCTGGAATCTCTCATGTCTCTCCATGTTGGTGCACATTATCCTCTGCCTGAAAGGCTTTCCTTTAACATTTTCCCTAACTCATACTCATCCTTCAGAAACAGCTCGCATGCCATCATCTCCTAACAGACTTCCCTGACCCCCAAACTGGGTTGGTTACCACTGATAAGTGCTTCTTCAGCTTCTAGCAGGAAACTCACACCACTGTGTCATAATTGTCTATTTTCTTCTCAGTCTCCCCAACAAAACTAGGAGCACTTAAGAACAGGGACTGTGTTTTTATTTTGTTTTATTTTTATTTCTATATCCCCAATGCCTAGAATGATGCCTGGTATACAGTAATGTTCCATGTTTCTTAAATAATGGATGAAATAGTGGATGGATGGATGAGAAAAATATTTAAAGAATTCTGTATAAGCAGTTAAGATCTTATTTCTATGATAGCTATAATTCCATAGAATTATAAAGAGTCACAAATTTAAAAACTTTTTAGATCTTCCTTTCCTTTTAAAAATGAGGGGAAAAAAGAGCACCAAAGAACTGAAGAAACTTTCCCAAGCTCACACAGCAAGTATATGAAAGTCTAGGAAAGAAAAGAGGTCTTTCAATTCCACGTGTAGCACTGTTCCATAATATGGTAAAATATTTACCTATTTATTGACAAAGAGCTAGGCTATAGGGAAGGGGTATCAGAAAATTTTAAATGTTAATATCAGAAATAATTTGAGTACAAATTTAGTCTCTAGGTTGTGTGGGTTGTAACATTTGGCATCACAACCTTTATGATTTTCCTCATGTAGGTCCTCGTAAAAGAAAAGAAATCTATTTTCCACTTAGGTGTGGGCTCCACGGAGCTTTCTCACACTCACTGGCTGCCCCAGGGATACATACACATGCTAGAGAAAAGAGAAAAATGAATGAAGCAGCTACAGAAATCACATCTCCGCTTCATCAGAAAAGATGAATGTGTCCAGGACTTGTTTATTTAGAATACCAAATACCTACTTGCACTTGTGAAATAATCCAGAGACCAAAAATCCAAGAACTAAATTCTCACAACAATGGACTCTCTTCCTCCCCACCTCTTCATTCTTTTATTCGTCCAACAATTATTAACTGAGTACCAACTACATGCCAGGCACTAGGATTCCGGCAGTGGATGAACCAGGACCTCTGCCCTCATTGTGTCTCTATTACAGAGGCCGTGTTGTGCAATGATAAAGCACCTGCCACTGCAGTCAGAGAGCCTAAGGTCAAATCTCAACTCGGCCACCAACTGCCTTTGAATTTGGGCAGGTCGCTTGGCTTCTTAGTCTATTAAATGGGGACATAATTAGACTCCTCCTTGTAGCGTTATTGTGAGGACCAAATGAAGCAATATAAATAAAGTGCTTAAAACCATGGGTGGCATACACCATATTTCAATAAACAATAGCTTCGGGGCATCTGGGTGGCTCAGTCAGTTGAATGTCAGAGTTTTCGGCTCAGGTAATGACCTCACAGCTTGTGAGTTCGAGCACCACATAGGGCTCCCTGCTGTCAGCACAGAGCCTGCTTCAAATCTTCTGTCCCTGTCTCTCTCTCTCTGCCCCTCCCCTACTTGCTCTCTCTCAGAAACAAATAAAACATTTTTTAAGTTAAAAAAAAATAAACCATAGCTTCTATTTTCTATTTGCATGCCATCAGAGAGAAGTAGATGATAAAGCTGCAAGGAGTCAGAGAGGAGGCAGTATCACACTTGTTTCAGAGATAGGGAAACGGCATCTCAGAGAAGACAAGCAGTATGTCCCAGGTCACACAGCATATTGGTGTCAACCTCAGTTGTACTCCATTTTTTTTGAGGTAAATAGTGGTTGGATATCACCAATTTTACTTTATTTTTTTATAGTTTTAATATAATTTATTGTCAAATTGGGTAACCTACAGTATGTAAAGTGTACTCTTGTTTTTTGGGGTAGATTTTCATGGTTCATCACTAGTGTTACTCCATTTTAAGGTCATCCCTATGTGAATGACCCAAGAGACCTTGCCCAGGCACTGCTAGCCTCATAGATCTGGGTTTAAGCCCTGACCCAACCTCTTCCTGGCTCTATTACCTTAGACAGTTTGTTTAATCTCTTTGAATCTCCATTTTGCCATCTGGAGAATGGGCATGATATGCTACTGATGATGATGATGATGATGATGATGATGATAGTGTTCATAATAGTAACAATTCTTCCCTCGCAGTTGGGGGGGGTGGGGCTTTAATAAGATATTGGATGTGGTAAGGGTGTATTAACTGTAACTTCAACCTATTGCTGTCCAATACAAACTATAGGTGGCTATGAGCACTTGAAATGTGGCTAACGGGGCTGAGGAAGTAAATCTTTAGTTTTAGTTAAATTCAACTTAAATTTGAAAGCTAAATACTCAATTCAGTTATTAGAAAACTTCCAAGTATTTGCAGTGTGGTTGTGTGAATCTACTTTTTTCAGCTGTCTGTTTTATGAAATCTTAATACAGATCAAATGTTTCTGATGAAAAATTAGCACCCAAATTGAAATGTAGAAGTATAAAATACAGGCAAGATTTCAAAGACTTAGTGTAAAAAAAGAATATAAAGTTTTTCAATTTTTATCCTAGTAACATGTTCAAAAGATAATCTTTTGGTTAGATTGGATTAAATAAAATTTATTTTTAAAATAAATTTCATCTGTTTCTTTGTGCTTTCTTAGTGTGGCTACTAGAAAAGTTTGAGTGTCCTATTAGCTCACATGATAAATCTATTGGACAACATTGAGAAAGGACCACACAAGGAGGGTCATCCTCCTCCCTTTCCTTGCCTTCTGACTTTTCTTAAGGACACTGGTTGGGAAAATGGACCAATTAGGATCCTTTGGTCACAGTCAGTAGAAATCAGCCCTGGTTATAGTAACCAAATAAAGAAGGATATGAGAATATTCACAGTCTCTACAGAAAAGCTTAAGCAGCAGTCCTAGGAAAGGACCCAGGGCAGACCTCGGGAGTCGGATGCAAAGGTGGTCCCTGCCTCCTGAATGCAGGTCTCTACTTATTTCCAATTCCCGTATTGCAACACTCCAAATTCCAGGGAAAGTGTATCCAGTTACCCAAGTTTGATTCTCTTGCCAGCCCCTTGGCTGGAAGTGATTGGGGGATGGAAGAGCACTTTGATTGACAGATCCACTAAGCTGGTACTTAGTGCAGACAGAAGGATCAGTCTCCCGGAAGACATCAGGGTACTGCTGTGAGAGGAAAGAAAATGAATCCTGGGCAGGCAAGGACCACAGATGCCACTGAGCACAGAGGCCTATATGCAGGTAAACACTTAAGAGGTAAGTGAGAGAGCCTCCGTTCTGATACTGGGTTACTGAAGCCTTGGATGAGTTACTCTGCCTCTTTAGGCCTCCATTTCCTCACCTACAAAATGGGAGAAGAGTGTATGTGCTGGGTTCTCCCCCACTGTAAAACTGTCACAACTGCTTCAACTCTTGCTTGTCTTGGGGCTGGACCTCGTGTGGAGAAATAACTGGGCTCTATACCCTGATGGAAACGGAAGAGACTTCATTCCTGCTGCAGCCCACCCTTCCATCTTACCCTCAGGCCCCACAGAGCACTGCAATTCTGCCACTCTCTCTTGCATGCCTGCGACCCTCTGCCACTTCCTTGCTCTCTTACCCTCTCTTTGCTTTGCTGCAAAATAAAAAATCAAGAGCTGGCAAGTTCAAAGAAAGTCCTTTAGTCTAATTGGTCAGGAATTGCAAATTTAGCAAAACTAAAGTCTCAGGAAGAGAACATAATTTTTTGCATGAAATTGCCTGTTAAGAACAAGTAAAAGATGGCTTAGAGCTTTATACAAACCCATTATATCAGCCCCTGATTACGCTCCTGGGTCAGCAGCTTCCTCCCCTGCTTGCAAAAGTAGTGCTTTGGTAGAGAATCCAGTGGCAAGAAGGACCCAGGAGAACTGGATTTGAGTCTCAGTTATGCATGCATGCATGCATTTATTCAGCACAATGTAGGGAAGCAGAGGTGATTAAGACCTAATCTTTGTCACCCAGGAACTCATAATCTACTAGAGTCTACTAGAAATGGATAAGTGAGCAAATAATCATTACACAGCAATACAACAGAAGCAAGAGAGAATTACTACAGGAGATACAGGAGGAATGAACTAATTCAATCTGGCAAACTTCTTTGAGGAAGGAGATCATTCCAGGCAGAGGAAACAGTAAATGCAAAGTCATGATGGGCATTATCTATTTGGAGACTAGAAAAAAAGTTTGGCTAAAGTGTAAGTTGCACAAGAGGGGGGTGAGTGATTAGCTCCAAGTTAAGTCATTTAGCCTTTCTGTGACTGTCTTACCATTTGTCCTCAACTTTACTACCTCTAGGGGTGGTTGGAAAAATGAAATCTAATTCTTTGTGAACATTCTTTGAAAATTGCAGTGAATTGTGGATACAGGGGTTATGGTGAGTTCTTAGAGTGCCCTAGTGGCCCCATACAAAGAAGAGGAGCATGTCAGCCATGCAGAGAGCTTCCTTTGGAAGAACAGCAGGCAGTGTGCTTTAGTCTTTACTAGCTCTGCTTCCCTATGCTGATGCAAATTCAGGATCCCCTGGATTTCAGCATCTCCTCCAACCTTTCCATGAGCTAATTGGGTTTGGAGTAAGATCTATCTTGGGTCAAATTCTGGTCTGCTATTTATCAGGTATGAAACTATAAGACTTAGTCTTTTTCAGATTCTATTTCTCTAACTATAAAATAGGACTAATATTATCTATCTCACAAAATTTATAAGGATTAGATGAAACATTTCATGAGAAAAGTCTTGGAAAACTTATAAAATATTAGGAGGAATATGCAAATATTTCTAAGGTCCTCTTCATCACCACCATTATTTCCCTTTTCTTTGATAAGAATCTCTCATGAATAAACCACACTTCATTTTACTATGAAACCCACTATGTTGGAAGTCAGAAAATGTGGATTCCATTCATGATTCTGCCCTTTTCCTTTCAGATTCCCTCCCTGGTCCTTTCTCTGCTCCTTTCTGTATCTCTGGAGTTACATTTTCCAAGCTCCTTTAACTACTGGCTTCCCAGTAAGTGTAGCCATCAAGATGCTCTCAGAGAAGACAAGAAGGTGGGAAAGAGGGAAAAGCTAGGGTATTTCTTCTTCTCTCACTCTGCCTCAGGTGCTTGCAAATGCTGTGTATCCACTGTAACTCCACATTTCACTAGGTTCAAGGAGTCCTAAAGGTTCCTAGAGTCCTAACATTCTAGTTCCTTCCAGATGGGCCTGACTTCTGAGCTCTGCTACCTCCACCTCCCTTTGTTGGCCCTCCAACCCTAAGTAGCAGCTACCTGCTTTTAATAATCTCTAGGTTGCCTGTCTATTCCATTTGGCTTCTGGGTTCTTTCCCATGTGACTGTTCTTTGTCTCGAAAGACATTCCTAGAGTGGTTTTACTATCTGGACCCCAACTGAGACCCTGAGTAAGTTATTTTAGCAGTAACATGAAGCCAGTGGATGATCTCTAAGACACCTTCTGCTTTTGACATTCAAGTAATATTTTGCTGAAGAATTTCACACCTGGACACATATACATCTCCTGCAAGGTTCTTTCTCTCCATCCACAGCCATCCCTCTGGCTTCATCAACTTGCTCCAAGTCAGAATTAACATCCAACCTATAACACCAATGTGCTCCCAACCTGGCCCCAAACCATGAGTATAAGATTTAATTGTGTCATTCCCTTTGTTCTGTGTTGGACCATTTTATCTTTCTCTCATCCCTCTAGAAGCAAATGGTAAGCACCTTGGATAAGTGTGTTTGTAGAGAAATGAGTAGGGGCTCACAGAAAGTACTCGCTGAAGTTTGGCGAATAAGTACGTGCTGCATCATGGTCTGCTTGGCCCTAAATTTTTACAGAGACCTACACTGAATTCATCTATGAACTATTGTCAGACAAACAGAGTTCAAGTCCTGGCTCTGCCATTTATTTTTGTATGATCTTGGGCAACTTTAGTTGATGTCTTTGAGATTTTGCCTACTGTGGCTTCCAGCTTCACACTCCATTTCTGTTGAATTTACTCTAATCCATGAAAGAAAACCAGAAACCTTTCTTTGAAAGCTACAGATTAGGATCCAAGATGTTAACTCCCATTTCTAGACTACACAATCCCCTGGCTACATCTAACATATCAAGTCAGGCCAATCATTCAGATTCCAAAGACAGACATTTCTCCCCACAATTTGCAAGCAAAGCAATAATGCTCTAATTATGTGTCTATTATCATCATCATCAGAATGCACCCACATGGATGGTGGCAGCAAGGCTGGGTTAATATATTCATTAAGAACAAGCATGAGCTACATGACATTAATACCACTAATAATACCTAATTGAGCTTAATTACAATGTGATGTCTGATATATTGTGATGAATTTATTTTCAAAGTATTTACATATTTGTAGTTAAGTAATTAGCATTCTGCCCATAAATAACTCCTCAAAAGTCCACTCCAGCTCCGGAGGGGAAGGGAAACTGAATGTACCTGCCTGCTTGGAATGGTCTTGCAAAAAAAAAAAAAAAAAAAAAAAAAAAAAGCTCTTAATTTGTGTGGAAATATATATGTCACACCCTCCTTAAAGACAAAGTAAATGGGTCCCACCGGGAAGGCATTGGGGGAAGATGGCAGCAAGAAAGAGTTTTGCTCTTCTCAACTTCAAGAGTCTGACTGAGGTTAAGAGCTTTCATGCTGGGGGCTTTTTCTGGGCTTGTAAGAACACACAGAGAGCTCTGTGATCTGTCCAAGATGACAGACTTGAAGAGGGACAGTCACAAACTGGGGGAAGGAGATTCAGGTGGAGAGAGAGCTCAGAGAGGTACAGCTGAAAGTACTCGGCATGTTTAACTTTCAGAGAAGAGTCACTGAGATATGAGAGCTGTCTGCTCAGATTTTAAGGACTGTCATGGGGCAGCAGGAACAGACTTAAGTGGACAATAGCATAGATTTTGAAGTTGAGGAGATGTATTTGAATTCCAGCTTGGCCACCTATTGTCCACATGACCTTGGGTCAAATACACAATATGTCTAGGCCTCTGTTTCCTCTTTGGGTTGTATTAATTATATCTTCAAACAAAGAGATGATGCCTGAGAATGAGAATGGGGAATCCCAGAATCCCACCTGTCTCATTGAACAAAGGTTCAATAGCCTAGGCACAAGAAGCAGTCACAGCACTGCATACCTGTTCTCACCACTTAAAATCTGGCAACGTGGGGCAAGTTACTGGGTTTCTGGAGTCCTCAGATTCCTCACCTATAAAATGAGGATCAATATCACTCCTAGAACATAGGATTGTCAAGAGAATTGTATGAATGAAATTATTCATGTAAAGTGCTTAGAATACTCAGCACATAGAAAGCACTCATTTAGTGTTAGCTAGTATTATTATTACTAGGGCCACCTATTTTGTTTAAGTTTCAGCTTCAGAGGAAAAAAATCCAACATAGCTAAGTGAGGCAGAAATGGAATTTATTACAGTGATTAAATGTCCAAGCGGGGCATCAAGTGCTAAGGGCAAGCTCAAAGTTGAATTTTAGGAATCAACTCTCCAAACTATGTCACAAGTCCCAAGAGAGCTGCGGCCTCTTCTACCATCTGGAAGCCACTAGCTCCAAATCCACCCTCAGGATCATGGTCAGAAAGCCACTGTGATACTGCTATCATGAGAAGGCTATCTCTACCACAGCTAGCTGCAGAGCCATGTGGTGCCATTACAACCTGCACTATCTGCATCACTGCCAGACACCCTGCATGTTAATACCCATGAAGCTGGCTGGCGGACAGTGAAGCCTCTGCTAATGCTGCTTCAGGAGAGAAAGAAAAAAAAAACCGTGGTTTCCAGAAGTAGTAGAAGCAAGGCTTCCCTCACTTCTAAATCTCATACAAGCCAATCCTGATTGACAGAACTCCAAAGACATCTAGAACCCCCACAGCAAGGGAGTCTGGGAAAGGAGTCTCAAAGGATATCTTTTGAAATGCCGCAGTACAGGAAAGCACACTAAAAGGAGTGTGGAATGGATGTTGGATTTTTTGTTTGTTTTATTATATCCCCTATGTTGTAGCTTTTCATCTCCATGACAGTTTTTTTTTATAACTGGAAGTTTATATCTCTTAATCAGGTTCCCCTATTTCACCCATTCCCCACCCACCTGCCTTCTGGGTGCTGAGTTCAAATTCACTTTATTCATCATGCCACCACTGTCCTGTTCCAAGGTAAATGGACAAGGTTCTACAAAAACATACTGTCGACTACTAACCAGGGCTTCAGCCCCAGAGCCCTCTCTGTTTGTCCATATAAAATAGCCTGAAAAACCTCTTCTGCTCTTTCATCGTAAGAGCCAGACAGGAATTTGGGCAGATAACTGTATCTTGAGCCTTTTCCTTGACCACATCCCAGTCTTAGACCTCTAGCTCTTATCATTTCTACTGTGGAAAGAACGTTACCAAGTTCAAGTTCAACCCCAAAAGAGAGAGCACTTCTCCCTAAAGCATAGAGCTGATCACCTAAGCATGTCAGCTCCTCTTTCTGTGATCTGTTTGTGCTCCAAGAGAGGGGAAGAACAAAGAGAATCTCCCAACTGGAGGGAGACTTAAGCTCATGTTGTGGCCCCAGCCCTGTGCTGGTTATTCTCCATCGGCCATTCACACTTACATAAATCCACAATCCAGAGCTCCCTATCCTTAAGCTTCCAGTTAAGCCTGGTCAGTGAGAGGTACTGACAGTGTGGCAGAGCCCCTCCCTAAGGAATGTGGTGAAAACCTCAAGACGAGGGAAAGCAATGTGGCTATGTGCACCTGCACAACTGTCCTCATGACTCTGTAACACAGACCACCCATTCAGAATATATGTTAGCATATATGGGAGACAAAGGACCAAAAATTGTACAAAGGCAACCCCCCACTGGGCTCAGGGCTCAGTCTTTGTGGTTTTAGCCCACTGAGCTGGTGGGCTTCCTGGAATAAAGCTGCTTCCTGGAAAGAAAAGCCTCAGTGTCCTGACTGAGGACCGGCCGCTACATTACTTGGGGGCTCGTCTGGGATGTGGAGACGGTGTTTCACCTCCCTCATCACCAGGGTATGAACCTCAGGGCACCAGGAGAGGAAACCTTGCTTGTTGCTGGCAGACTGTTTGATCCGTAGGAGACTAGCCCCTCCTGGCATGCCAAGACAAGGGCCCCAGATGCACAAAGGAACCCAGTGAGGCCCAGGAACTAGCTCAGGGAGTGCTGCCTGTCAGACTGGTAAGAACCCGGGTTCATTTTGGTAGACTTGCCCCTAAGAGGCAGAAGGGGAGTGTGACCACCTCCCAGAGTTGCCCGAGTAGTTCCATAAGGAACAAAACTGCCACTCTAAGGTGCTGGGCACTGAGTAGGGGGTTGGAGTCACTGTGTTGACTGTGTGTGAATGAGACAGATAGTAGAAAGTTTCCAACCTGACCAATGGGCAGAAGCAAGTGTTGAGTCCCAATCCACGGTTCTGTGGTGACCTCATACAGCTTAGGGCATCATCAGGCTTCCTCTGGAGTCTGATCTTGGTCAGGGATTGATACTGAATCCGCCAATGCTAAAAGACACCTGAAAAATCTCCAAGGGGAGAGCAGCTGGATACAGACGAAACGAGTGTGTGTCTTCTCCAAATTAGCCCCTCCCTTCCACCTTTTTCTTCTCTTGGGCATGAAAGTTGTCCATTGGGGGAGGAAATGAGTGGAAAGCAGAGTAAACCAACTCCCCTAGAGTGTATGTTGAGGAATTTCAAAAAGAGATATTCAGGAGATTATGGTGTAAAATTAACTCCTGGAAAGCTCTGGATATTCTGTAAATTGATTGGCCATCATTGGGGTGGGGTGGCCCTCTGAGGGCTCACTTGATAAGTAAACTAGGTGGCCAAGCGTTCAGGGCCATTGTGAGGGATTCAGGCCACCCGGTCCAATTTCCTTACATTGACTGTTGTCAAGAACTGGTCCTAACCCGGCCGCCTTGGCTAAAAGTCTGTATTGAAGAGAACTGTAAAGTTATGATGGCTCCTGTCATGGCTTCCTCCAAATGCCAGCCAAAAACTGAAAAACCTATACTGTCGGGAGAGCCTGAGGGGACCCCACCACCATATGCCCCACTGTACCCCTTACTGCCACCTGCACCTCCAGCCGCCCCAGCTGCTGAATTCCACCAGAGCCTGCCCCTAGTCCAAGGCCTCACCACCTCTAGCACCACTGGCCTCTCCAGATGTGACTGGCTTACCTGGACCACCGGTCCTAACCCCATACACCACTCCGGGAAAGAGATTAGAAGATCAGGACAGTGGAGACAGTCCCTCCTTACAGCAACACCAGGGAACCCTACAGATGACACTGATGGGACACCCTAGGGGACCCATCTCTTATGATCAGGAAGGCCAGATCTGAGGCCAGCATGTTTTTGTACCAATCCTTTACCACTATGGAACTTCTAAATTGGAAGCACAATAGTCCCTCCTATGTGGAGAAGTCCCAGGCTAAGATTGAACTAATGCAGTCCATAATTCAAACCCATGAACCTACCTGGACAGACTGGCACCAATTCCTCCTGACCCTCTTTGACATGGAGGAGCATCGCCAAATTACCCAGGCATCCCTAAAATGGTTAGAGAAGAATGTCCCATTGGGGACTCTAGACATCCAGGCTTATGCTCGGGTTCACTTCCCTGGGGAGGACCTCGAATGAGATCCAAATGACTCAAGGGTAGATGGAGGGCTCACAAGGACTGAACGGTATCAAAGAGCCCTTCTAAATGGCATGAAGGAAGGGGGGAGAAAAGGCCATAAACATGAGTAAAACATCCGAAGTGCTCCAGGGACCGAGGAGAGCATGAGCTAGTTCTATGAGAGACTATGTGAGGCATTTTGTCTCTATGCCCCTTTTGACCCAGAGGTGTCCATTAGCCAGTTGATGGTCAATATGGCTTTCATAGGTCAGGCCCAAGGGACATCCAGCACAAGCTGCAAAAGCTAGAGGGTTTAACTGGCATGAATGCCAGTCAGTTGCTGGAAGTAGCAACTAAAGCGTTTGTCAACCGTGACCAGGCAGCGCGGAGGGAAGAATGCCGGAAGATGCAGAAAAAGGAAGACTTTTTAGCTGCTGCCTTGGTGGGACAGTTGGAAAGCTCCCAGAAAGGTGCCCCACAGGGATGAGGCGGGGGCCAGAAAGGGGAACAAATAGTGGGGAGGATCATCTTGCCCAGGACCAAAGTTAGGATGGAACCAGTGTGCTCACTATCTTCAGAAGGGCCACTGGAAAAATGAGCACCCCCTGTGGCTGGGTAATAATCATCAGGGCCCTTAAAAGAGTGGCAGTCATACATTGTCGGGGACATCAAAGGGGAGACACCATGGCTGCACAGGGAAACCGTAAGGCAGACCAAGAGGCAAAGCTTGTGGCCTCCAAAGGAACAGGGGAATCAGCAGTTTTAACTGCCATACTGTTCCCTAGTCCAGTGGCAGAATGGGACCCTAATTACTCACAACATGAGAGTACCTGGTTTAAGACTGAAAATGGAAGCTACCTCCCAGGAGGATGGTGGAAATTTGAAGACAGCTGAATAGCAATTCCTGAGGCCCTGGCTCCAGCTTTTGTCAGGCAGTTCCATCAGGAAACCCATATTGGCTGGATAGTTCTCGAGACTATATTCAGTCAGTATTTCTACATCCCCTGACTCTCCAGCATAGCCCAAGCAGTATGCTAGCAATGTGAAACAGGTGCTTGGAATAACCCACATTGAGGACCCAAGACCTCTCCCTGGGGTACAGAGCATCAGGGGCACCCCATTTGAAAATATGATGGTGGACTTCACTGAGCTTCCCTGGGTCCAATGTTGTAAATATCTGTTGGTCTTTGTGTGCATTTTCTCAGGCACAAGAGTCACTACCACCCAACCAACCACATCCCATCAAGACTTCCACTCTTTCTACAAAGAAATAAAAAGTAGTCCACCTCCCATTTCAGTCACAGGAAGGAATTTGGTTCTAGACCTAGCAAAGACTATAGCCCAGACTCTAAAGATCTCTTCTTGCTATGCATGTGGGGGAACCAACATGGGGGATCAATGGCCATAGGAGCCTAGAGAATTAGATCCCCACAAACCTTATAATGGAACAGAATACCCCAGTCCTACTACCGGAGTTTGGCTCCTTAAAACATCAATTATTGGGAAAAACTGCCTTGTCCAATGGGGAAGAAGTTCACCATTTCTGTTGAAGCTTAACGTGTCTGGGCCAAAGATTTTATAACTCAACTACGCAGGAAACCCAATGGTGGGGGACCCCAGATCTCCTTGGGCCATATATCCACTCTTATCTAATTTCATCTCCTAGAGGCCTGGGACAATGTTGACACAGCCATCAAATGGAGGGCTCCAGGTGGACTATATTGGATATGTGGAAGGACAGCCTATATGGTACTTCCCTCAGGCTAGTAAGGTCATGTGTGCTGGAAACTATTTGTCCATCTTTCTCCTGCTCCACTTGCCAGAGGGCAATATTTGGGAGTCCAAGTATATGGGGACAGGGAGACTCAGAGGAAACAACGTGCCCTACAAACTGTCAATTGGAAAGATGATGAATGGCCTCCTGAGCATATAATCCAATTATTATGGCCCTGCCACCTGAGCAACGGATGGGTCCTGGGGCTACTGCACTCCTATTTACATGTTAAACTGCATAATCAGATTGCAAGCAGTTGCAGAAATTATAACCAATGAAACTGCCAGAGCTCTTAAGTTACTAGCCAAGTAGCAAACCAAAATGCGCAATGCTATCTATCAAAATTCCTTGGCCCTAGATTAATTGCTTGCTTCTGAGGGAGGAGTGTGTGCGAGGTTTAACCTGAGCAACTCCTGCCTATAGATAGATGATGGAGCAAAAGTCATAAAGGAGATCACAGATCAAATGAGAAAGGTTGCTCATGGCCCAGTCCAGACCTGGAAAGGTTAGAACCCTGGGGAGTTATTTGGAGGATGGTTTTTACCTCTCAGGGGATTCAAAACTCTCATAAGTATTATCCTCTTGATACTGGGAGCTTGCTTAATCCTACCTTGCCTAGCTCCCCTGGTTATATGATCTGTCTCCAACCTCATTGAGGTAATGGTCGAAAGGAAAAGGACCATGCATGTGATGATGTTATGCGTTAAACCTTTAAACCAAGATGATGCTCTTTGACCCAAAATAGGGGCTCCAAACATCAAAGGAGGGAATGTGGTAGAGACCCTCCCCAAGGAATGTGATGAAAACCTCAAGACAAAGGAAGGCAACCTGACTATGCGCGCATGTGCAACCTTCCTCACAGACTCTATAACATAGACTGCCCAATCAGACTGTATGTTACCACATATGGGAGAGAAAGGAGCAAAAATTGTACAAAAGGTAACCTCCTGCTGTGGTCAGGGTTCAGCATTTTGGGTCTTAGACCACTGTGCCCATGCTGGCACGAATAAAGCTGCTTCCTGGAAAGAAAAGCCTTGGTGTCCTGACTCTCTGTGTGTGACTGGCTGCTACAACAGAAGATCCAAAGCAAGAGGAAATAGAGGACGGGTGTTTCCTCTTTACTTCCTCCATATCTCAGCTGTGAAGTTCTGGCAGTGTCTGTGTCCCTCTATGGCTATAACTTCTGCCAGGAGCCCCTACTTCCTGGTCTCCAGTAACATCTTTTCACTTGAAGGCTTAGGGAAAGCAGTGACTTCCACTGTTGCTACCCTTGAGTGCATCAACATTACTTCCTGGTTTATTTAACCCTGCCCACACTTCTATTCAATTCTATTATTAAATGTTCTTTGGTTAAACACTATTTCCTGCAGGGCTCCTGACTAACACTGGACTCAAGGAAGGACTATCCAAGACAGAGCATTTCCCCTTTTCTGGAGACTTATTTCATTTACATTCCCTTTGCCCCTCCCACTAAACTCCACACTCCCTCTTAAAGGAGCCCTGCTGTGTTCTTGGGGCACATCAGAGATTTTCCCTCTTAGCAGAGAAGTAAGAGATCAGAGGGAAGATGCCTTAGCTTCCCTTGGAAGTTAGAGTGTGAAGGCAACATGTGCTTAGAAGAATAAAGCAAGACAACATATGTGGCATCTTCCACAGAGTGCCCAATGAATGACAGTTCCCTGCCCCTTTCATTCTCTCTCCTGTCCCCCAATCCAAAAATCAGACAATCACAGGCAGAACTGCATGTGATTAAACACTGAACTCTGTAACAAAGGACCTGAATCCACATCTAAGCTCTACAGTCTGTGATGCTGGGTAATAACCACTCTATGCCTCTAATTCCCATCTAAAAATAATGGTGATAATAGTAATACCTATATCTTAAGATTTTTGTAAGGATTAAATGTATAAATGTATACGAAGAATTTGGAACAGTGCTTGACACAAAATAGGTGCTCAATAAATGGTTACTATTTTAATTTGAACACATTACATATAAGACAGATATTTTTAAAATTTTTATCCATTTAGAGATGGGAAAAAAGCACATGAGTGGGAGAGGAGCAGAGAGAGGAGAGAGAGAATCCCAAAAAGTCTCTGTGCTGTCAGCGTGAGTCTGTCATAGAGCTCAGTCTCACAAACCATATCATGACCTGAGCCGATATCAACAGTTGGACACTTAAATGACTGAGCCACCCAGATGTGCCAGACAGAAAACATTTTAAAGCCACATTCTGGAAAGTAAGGGTATTTATCAAGTTTTGATGCTCTAGACACAATTCTGTCTTTAATAGAAAAGCAGCATCTACATAGTCCAGGAATTAATTATACAGCAATTCCTAGGACGGGTTTTTTTTTAATCCAGAACTTTCAAAATATGCTAAAAGGATGAGTTGAAAAAATAATAAACCCCCAGCCTGAAAAGAGAATTACATACCTGTGTGTATAAGGAGACACAGTGGGTACCAGTATCACTGGTATCACTCTTCACAACCTCCTCAATAAGGAAACGGTCAAGGGTGACCTGGACTAAAACCTCACACTACCACTTGGTAGCCACTGATCCTCCACAAGTTACATAACTACCAGGAACTCTTAAGTTCTCTCATCTTTAAAAAAAAAGTGGATCCTACAATATCCTCAGCACAGTTTTTTCAGAAGATCAAGGAAAAAAACCATTGTATTTATTTAAATTCAAGTTAGTTAACATACAGTGTAGTATTGGTTTCAGGAATAGAATTCAGTGATTCATCATTTGCATAAAATACCCAGTGCTCGTTCCAACAAGTACCCTCCTTAATGCTCATCACTCATTTAGCCCATCCCCACAATTTGTAGCAACCCTCAATTCGTTCTCTGTATTTAAGAGTCTCTTATGGTTTGCCTCCCTCCTATTTTTATCTTATTTTTCCTTCCCTTCCTCTATGCTTAACTGTTGTGTTTCTTAAATTCCACATATGAGTGAAATCATATATTTGTCTCTCTCTGACTGATTTATTTCACTAAGTATAATTCATCCGTGTTGTTGGACAGGCCTGGATCACATTTCCAACCCTAGAATGGGGGTAAAGGGTTCAGTTTCGACCAATCATGTGGTTTCTGGCAGTGAGGAATAGGGGTCAGCATGCAAAGGCAGCAGCTGCTTTCTGTATGTCTATATGTGAGTGTCACACCCATATAAATCCACATACATCTATTTATCCAACAAACATTTACTAAGCAAGTATAGTGTGCTAAGTACCTAAAGGCAAAATTAACTAAAGACAAACTATCTACTCTCAAGATGTTCAGAGTTTAGTGGAAGAGAAAAAAAAAAAATGAGAAATCAATAGATTATCATTTTAATTCACATGCTAGTGAAAAGAGGAGCCATCCAGAACTGCCTGAGTTGCCTGGTCTAATTCACTATGATGTCTGACTTAGATCAGAGGTTGGCCAACTTTTTGTATGAAAGGCCAGATAAATAGCTTCAGCTTTGTGGGCTAAACTGTGTTGCAATGACTCCACTCTGCCCTTGTAGCCCCAAAGCAGCCACAGATGATATGTTAACAATGGGCTTAGCTATACTCTAATAATATCTTATTAATGAAAAACAAAAAAAAAAGAGAGCCATTGTAAAGTCTATGAAGACTGCCTAACTCACTGTTCCCTTGCACCCTTCCTTGTAAGTAGGATTTGCCTATAGGCTCACTCCAAGTAGAGTCCTAAGATGTAAGATCTATTACCAGTCGAGCTCTTTGGTGCTTGGCTATTGCCAACAGTTTGCAGAAGGTAACTACTCCCTATCTCCGTGACTTTGGGTTCTAGGTCTTCATTTCCTGTGTATGTTGCATTTGGCCTATATGATCAGTGTTCTCAGTCTTAATGGAAGAGGCCTTTAATCTCCCTCTGGGGCAAAATCAATTATTTATTTATTTATTTATTTATTTATTTATTTATTTATTTATTTATTTTGATGGGGGTTGGGGGGGAGGGAAGGGCAGAGAGAGGAGAGAGAGAGAATCCCAAGCAGGTTCTGCACTGTCAGCACAAAGCTCGATGCGAGGCTCGAACCCATGACATGAGATCATGACCTGAGCTGAAACCAAGAGTTGAACACTTAACCACCTGAGCCACCCAGGCATCCTGGTGAAAAACAGATTCTTCTAGATACCATAAAGGATCTATGCACATGAGCACAAAGACACACCCCTTGTGCATCATTATTGAAGAAATACTGGAAGCTTATGAGCACTGCTGCTAAACCATCAAAGTCCAACATCATGTAGGTTTTACCACGCCCCACAGAAGGAAGTCACAAGAGGCTGAGCAGTCCAAAGTGGAACAACCACCCATTATTGGGATTCTTTGTGTTCTGTTGTGTCTGTACCCTATCTAGCTATCTCCCTACATAATGAGATCCTCTAGAAAAATGGGGAAATGCATGCTCTAAGACAAACACACGATCTTTACCACTGGAGGTAGGTCCTCACTCACATTCCTTCTGTTTAAATAAGCTAGGGAAACACTTAGAGTAGTTTCTGTTTTCTAGCTGACCCTGACTGATACAGAGAGGGGAAATGGAGAGAAAGAGGCCAGTTAGGAGCTGCGGCTTGTGTCTTGAGATGGAAGGATGGAGTTATTATATTCTCAGTGGGGGTGAAGGAAAGAGAATGAAAATCGAAATGGGAGAGCAGGACAGGGTCTGCAGTCTAGTGTTAAACATGAGGAAGAATGTGCATCTACAGTGAGACCTAAGCATCGGGTTCGAGAAGCACTGCACAGATGATGATGTCATCCAGCGAGTCAGAGTATGAGCGCTGACTACAGTTTCAGAGTTTAGTTGGGTATCTAGTAGACAGTGAAGTATCTGGCTCTGTAATGAACACATATCATTTTGTATCCAAGAATCTCTTCCTAACAGAAATAGCAGCCTCCTTAATTTCAGATATTGTTCTAAATAATCGATCTGAATGGAAACTGATGTGTTTGTCTGAGATTCTGCTTGTCTGACTGCATTAATTCATGAAGAGCTAGGACCCCGAACCAAGGCAAACCTAACCGGATTCTTCACCAGGGCTTTCTAACTAGGTCAAGGCAGGCTCTTTCTTCCCTTTTTATAAAAAATTTGATGGGGCGCCTGGGTGGCTCAGTCTGTTAAGCATCCTACTTTGGCTCAGGTCATGATCTTGCAGTTCATGAGTTCGAGCCCCATGTTAGGCTCTGTGCTGACAGCTCAGAGCCTGGAGCCTGCTTTGGATTCTGTGTCACCCTCTCTGCTCCTCACCTACCACACTCTGTCTCTCCCTCTCTCTCAAAAATAAACTAACAAAAATTTTTAAAAAGTTTTCTTTTTAACTTTGGGCCTAGAGATATGGGCAGCCAGAAGATCATGGAGAAGCCAGCCTAAGAGAATGATGCCAGCTGGAAAGGAGAAGCATAACCATGTAGAGTGATGACATCATCTTGTAGGTGGTTGTGAGGACAAAATGCACGTGCAAAGTCTAGCACTGTGCATGGCACCTAGTAGTTATTTAAGAAGCTTTCCTGACTGAGGGCACAAACTGTGAGCTTTGAATGGCAAAGAAAGGGCTGAATGATTTCAAACAGAGAAGAGATGGTATTTGGATTGGGTTTGAAAGATGGGTTGGATTCAGTCTGAGAGGGCTGAATTTTAGGAACTCTAGCTCCAGAGCACCCTGGCATCACTGAGAGTGAGGAATAACAGCCTCCTGGAGAGAGCTGGGTGTGCACAGCCCCCCTTAGAGAAGCCCTCCTCTTCTCCCCGGGAGGGGTTTGAACAACAAGCCTGCCTGCCACACTCAGGCTGCAACCGTGACCTTGCTGGGCCCTGAGAGTGACAAGAACGAAGCCCATAATTATTAACCTTGCCACTTGTTTCTGTAGTTTATTGTGACAAGACAATGCAATAAGGAGGGAGGTAATCAAAAAGCAATTTTGTAGCAGTAAGCTTAAAGTGACAAACCTTGCTTTTCCTAAATAAATCACCATTATTCCCATATGGCTCAGGACTGACAACTTGGGTTTCCTTAGTAACCGAGTACTTAGCTAAACCCGTGGCCCAGTGTGACGGAGCGCAAGCCGCATCTGGAGGGGAGAACTAGTTGCCAAGTCTTTCCCAGAGGCCCCCCCTCATAGCTTCCAGGTGAGCACGGTCACCATTAGCATTCCGGCTTTAACTTTCTCTGTGTGCACTATTCTCTGGGGATCCCTGAGGTCCATGACACATAGTAATTTGTCATTTTGCAGCATCATTAATTTGGTTTCTGAGAGCCATTTGCTTTGCCAGTGAGTAGGTTTGAGAACCCCAGCATTCATACCTCAGCGTGGCTTTTGAGGTTTACACGGTAATGCTCATGAGTTGAATTCCAAAAACGTACAGAAAATGGTTTCTCTGTGAATCGTCATTCTAAAACAGAAAGCCAAGAGCTAATGCTGGTGATGGAAGCGAAGAAAAAGTAATAAAGACTAGAAAGCAATGGCTCTTGGGAAAAGTTTTGTGGCAAAAATAATGTATTCCAGATTGACATTTGCAAATATCTGGTTTTATAAGGGTTTCTGAATATATCCTTTGTGAGGGTTAAATATTTACACTGTTTTTTAAAAGTTTGCTCCTTCTTTCCTCTCCTCCTCCTCCTTTCTTCCTCCCTTCCTTTCTTCTTTCTTCTCTTCCTACTTTCCTCCTTTCTTCATACATTTTTACTGAGCACCTACCCGGTCTCAGCCATGGGCTCTGAACACAGGAGCTGCAGATTCCCAGCTCCAAAGGCTTGACAGTCTGGCGTGGGAGACGGACATGCGGACAGATGAGTTATACCCTCAGGCTGGAAACTGAGAGGTGAGTGCGACCATTCCAGCCTGCAGACTTTAGGGAAGAGCCATGAGGGGTAATATCTGAGCAAAGCCCTGAACACAAGGAGGGGTGTGACATGTGGGGCTATGCACCCGTGGCCTCAAAGGAGGCATGAAGTTGAGCATGGCTGGAATGTTGAGTCCTTAAAGGCTCAAGATGGGTGGGTTTAGAACAGGAGCAGCAGGGCCTGCACTCCATTCTCAGAAGCCTGCCTTGCCCAGAATGCCCCCTCCAGGCTGCCCCCTCCTTTTCCTCTCCAACCCAGGCTCTTGGAGCCTCAGGGCCTCTACTCATCCCACCCTTTTTTGCAAGGCTGCTTCGTCAGCATCCTACAGCTCTTAAATTAAACCTCACTTCCTTGGGGAAGGGAGAGAGCCTCCCATAAACACTCCATCTAAAGTTTCTCCTATTTTTCTTCATGGACTTTAACCAAAAGACAATTGAATGTAACCATGTATTTTTCAGTTTACTTGTTACATCTGTCTTCTTGCCTGGACTCTAAACTAAGTTCCTTAAAATCAGGGGAATTTTTTTTTTTTTATGACTGTAACCCCTGTACCTAAAAAAGTGCCTCTTTGCATATGACTGATCCTCAAAAAATTCATTTAATGAATGAATGAATGAATGAATGAATGAATGAATGAGTTAAGACTCAGTTTAGAGGCCGTCCCGAGTCTGGAACAGGAGCATCCCCTTGCCATGTGTGTTTACCAGTTCCTGTGCTTATCTCATCATAGTAATTATTGATAACACAAAATTAAAAGCATTTACTTGTCTGCTCTCTCCTTCCACTGCCTCCAACCAAGAGCTCCCTGAAGGCAGGGACCAGATCTGCCTCCCCACCCAGCACCTGGTACAAACATGTGTTGAACTGACAACTTTTCCCAATAACAGGAGCATTTTCCTAGGGAGTTGGAGGAAGCTAGGAACTTCCTGTGAGCCCTAAGGTACAGACCGCCCCTAAACACCCTCCACCCCCCACACACCCTCTGTGTGAGGAGTAGGTCCTGCTCTGTGGCCCCAGTTCCCTTCGGTGGATGGCTGAGGACATCAGTAAAGCAAGGCGGGCCCCTCCTGCTGGCTGCCAGCTCTGCCTCAGCATTCTGTCTGCCTCACAAGCTCCCCTCTTTGCAAGCTGCCTCATACCCCCAGGCGATTGCCTGTGCTCCTGCATGTGGATAATGAGGTTGTAGGCTGTGTGAGCAAGCAGAGATTGAGCAGTCAAGAGGGGCCTCCCATATCCCCACCTTTTATATTCTCACCCAGGGTGCCAACCAGACTGGAAGGTGCAGAAGGTGCAGAATTGCACATTTGGCCACTTCTCATGGGTGGTCTCAACTACTCCTCTTAACAAAACAGCGCAATGAACACAAAGGAGATAGGGTAGATTAGGAGTGTGGGGAAGGGGAAGCTTGGATAGGTTGCAATTTTAAATAGGGTGGGCAGGGTACTCACTGAGAAGGTGACATTTGAGAAGAGATTTCAAGGAAGTGAGGGTGTCAACCCCTTAAACAGCTGATGGAAACACACTCTAGACAGAAGGGTGAGCCAGTGCAAAAGTCCCAGGGTGGGAGCTTTCTATAGTTCTTGAAGAACAGCAAGGAGGTCAGTGATGTCGGAGGGAGGGAGTATAGGCGAGGGTAGTAGAAAGCGATGTCATAGAAGTTGGGGAGGACAGATCATGTTGGCCACTAAAGGACTCTGGCTTTGACTTAGTGAAATGGGATCCATAGCAGGGTTTTGAGCAGAAGAGTGACATAACCTGACTTGCATCTCTGAAGGATCTATCTTGCTGCTGTGTTGACAATGGACTGCAAAGGGGCAAGGGAAGACAATTGAACTAATGCAAGCAAGGAGAATAAGGATGACAGCTTGAATGAGGGAAAATATGTGAGGATGGTGAGAAGTAGTAGCATTCTAGATATGGAGGATAGAGTCAACAGGACTTCTGAGGTATTAAAAGCTAGATCTGAGAGAAAGAGAAATGCCATACGTGACTCCATGGTTTCAGAAGAAAACAAGAGGAAAGACAAAGGTGCTGTGCACTGAGAACTAACGTCTTTTCTCCACCTACACTCACTATACTGTGATCCACCATAAGCTTAGTATCACATGACAACTGTTTCATGAGCACTCCTACTTTCTCAAAGCTCTCATCTCCAGAATATACATAGGTAATAATAGATGGTCACAAAGACTCATAGCTCTGAGAGTTTGCCCCTCTTGGATGGCATCGCTAGGGACCTCTTGCTAGTTGACTTTGGATTGGGTTCACCCAATGGGAGATTGGTGGACAGAAGGACGAGAAGTCAGAGTTTGTTTTTTCCCTCTGCTCTCTCCATTTTCTTTCCCCACATTTGGCAGTGGCTGCATATTCCCCCTTCAAGATTTCAGTCCTTACTGAGCTCTGATAGAACTTGTTTATTCTCCTGGTTCTAACCTTTCTGTCCCAGTCTCTATGACTGGAACAGCCTTTCCCTGTGCATTAAATGCTGATATTTCATCTTCACCAATGTCCCCTTCTTTCCTCACTCAACGTGTTCTGACCCGGTTTTATCTCACTGTTTTAGCTACCACTCATTCTTATAAGTTATTAAATACTGCAGCTAAAGGTCTTTCCTGTACCTTCCCAATGGAGTGGTAACACGTGTGTCCAGCTGCTTGCTGGCCACCTCTGTTGGATGCCCCACATTGTGTCCAACGGTGAACCAGCCTTCTGCCTCCACAAAACCATAAAAGTGGATGAGGTTGCTCCTGAGGGCCTATTTTCCTTTCTTCTGTTATTCCTTCCATCAGGAATTCTCTCTCATACCTAGCCCCTTATCCTCTACTTTCATCTTGGCCTTTTTCCCCAAAAACCTGGTCCTAAAAGAGGAAGATAATCTCCTTTTCTGTCACAATTCCTGTGTTTTTGCTGCCTCTGGCCTTGTGTCCTGTCACTGGGTGGAAAGGCTTTGTTATTTATGTCTCAGGCCTACCTCGGTTAATCTGTTCCATAATTTATAAGACAGCTAACCTTAGCATGTCTGAGCTATTGAACAAATATCAGTGAGAATTTAGATTTGTCTCTGGAACACAGGATCTGCCATCTGTGACCCGGGCAGGGCCACCGTGGGGGAGAAGATCAGACCACAGTCTCAGTTTCTCAAACTAACGTAGTCTTCCACACTGGTTAGAGGACATCCCCAATTGCAGCCAGTTAAACAGAGGTCCTGACACCCTGTCCAGTCCTCACCTGCCCAATGGTGAAAAATACACAAATTGTAGAATCCAAATGACAAAGATTTGAAGCCAGATCTTCATGTTGGTTGTATGATCTCAGCCAAGTCACTTTACTTCTCTGAGCATATAAAATGAGGCTAATAATACCTGTCCAGCTTCCTTCATTGCGAAAATACCTGGATTATACTGAGTGCCAAGAATTTTACCAGCATTATCTCATGTAATCCTCATACCCAATCATCAACTAGTTATATGTAGGGCACACCCACTGAAGATTTGGGGAAGAGTAAATGGAGATAATATTATTCTTTATAAATAGAGATAATATTATTCTTTATCCCTTAGGATTCTGAATAGATGTGAGGAAATGGGAACCATCTCCCCCAACAGAGTAACCAGCTTTATCCAAGACACCCTAATAGAACAACAAAAAGTTTTAGCCGCCACATTATTTTTTTAATGTTTATTTCTTTTCAGAGAGATGAAGAGAGCTCAAGGGGGAGAGGGGCAGAGAGAAAGAGAGGGAGAGAGAGAATCCCAAGAAGGCTCCAAGCTTAGTGTGGAAACTGACTCAGGGCTCAATCTCATAAACCATGAATTGCATGACTTGAGCTGATATTGAGAGTCAGATGCTTAGCTGACTGAGCCCAGGCACACCTAGCCACCATATTCTTAATCTATCAGGTCTCTTAGCTCTTCAGTATCATTCACTGTCTCTCTCCCATGTCACAAAGATAAAGCTGGCTCCTTCTTAATGGTTTCCCTTTGTCAAATGAATTAAACCAGAGACAAACATTAGAAAGAGAAGCAGTTAATAACAACCTCTTTCGAGTAAAAGTCCAGAAACTCAAGGGGAAAAAAAGAAAAGGAAATACTAGGAAGAGGAGAAAAAAAGCAATTAAGAATTTTTTATTCACCTGTTGAATAATCAAATGACACCATTATAATATGTAACTCCAAAATCACTTGGTGGATACAGAATATTCAAAGAAAAGATGGAATGCCAGCGATGCCTGCAGTTCATTGTTCCTAGGTAAATGGTCCAGTATGGCCCAGCCCCTCAGTCAGAGCACAGGGAGCCTTTGAATAAGCTCCCCCCACCTACTGTACCAGGCACCAACTCCTGTCAATCTACCACCACCTAAACTTTCTTTCTGTTCCACCACCCCAGCTACATGTTCTCTATCTCTGAGACCTCTACAACTACTGGGCCTCCAGTCCATCCTCGACTCCAGACTTATCCTTCTAGAACATAAATGAGATCAACCTTGTTCCCTCTTCAGAGCCTTTCTGAATCTGTCGGTTTTCTGAGAGGCCTGGGAACGTGCATTTTTAAATAAATGCCCTGCCCCACTGGACATTCTGATACATACAGCTTAAAGAATATATTTTAAGAAAAATTAGGAAGGAAGAAAGGCAGGCAGACAAGAAGACCAGGCAAGAAGACTTGTTCACGTCTCTCAGAATGGAATAGGAGATTCGTCACGATCGGGCACCTGCCAGCACTGTCTTCCAGGTTGCCGTCTCAGACCCTGTAAAATACAGTGTCTCCTCGGCATGCCTTATTTTCTGTACTCTGCTTTGTTTTTCTCCAGAAAAAATTTCACTACCTGACACATTTATGATTATTAACGTGCTTATTTTCTGTCTTTCCCTATCACAATAAAAGCTCTGGTATAAGCAAGGACTTAAATATATTTATTTCCTTTCATATCTCTTGTTTCCTAAAAGAATGGCTGGCACACAGTGGGAAATACCTGTAAATATCTGTGGTAAATATACCATCAAACAAGACAGAGACATCAGGCCCCAGACCCTCCCGGACATTTCCTTTGGGGAGTAGCACAGTCCCCTCCAGTCATGTGACTGGGGGTGTGGTACTACCAGGGCAGAGCCCTGCTGTCTGTAGGGCTGGGTAAGCACATGACCGAGGCCTGGCCGATCACAGTGTCCTATCTCCAGTGAGTCTGTGGCTATAGTTCTAGGGGTGGGCAAGTGCAGCTCAAGGGTAGGTTGGTGTGTTTTGCAGTTTTGCAGTAGTTGTGAGGATGTGAACCTGGAGTTGCTGGTGATCGTGTTCCCTCCACATTTGCCATAACAGAGAAGGAGGCCCAGCAGAAATGAGCAGAGTTTAGAAAGGAGAAGAGCCTGGCTGTGTGGAGGTTGCATGTGCAAGCCCAGAGACCCTAGGGCTGTAGGCAGTGTTTCTCCTTGCATTCTCCCATTACGCTTTACCCCCTTTCCAGCTGCAGAAGTCACTCCTCTGTTTTTGTGTCTGCTACTTAGTTTGACTTGGTTTTCTGTCATTTCCAATTAACTAAGTTTTGCCTAATACATAGGAACTAATTGTATATGTAATTGATTACAATTTGTTTTGAAGTTCTAGGAAGAAAAACGTAGGGTGCATTGAGGGTCAGGCTGCCTCCCCCAAGAGTGGCATTTATCTGTGGTCTATAGGAAGAGAAGTTAGCCAGATTAAGAACGGGAGAGAGCCGGGAGCCTTCAGGCTACCAAAAGTAGGCCAGTATAATGGGCACCGTTGGGCTCCACACTTGCCCTCATGTTCTTGGGATCCTTCTGTTCCTGTGTGATTCGTTGCTAGCTGCTTACCTTACACCTGTGACCTTCGGAAGCTGGAGACACCTCACCTGTATGGAGAGCCAGCAGTGCCTGGGAGTTTATGCCCCCTCAGGTGCCCAGCACCAATAACTGATCAGCATGGACGAATCAAAGTTGGGAGACGTCTGAGGTATAATTTACACTCCCAAGCTTCCTATGGGATCAGGAAGAGTCTGGAACTGCTCCTGAAATCACACTCTTACTTGGCTTCTTCTGCTTCCTTATGGGTTCCCCCTGGGAACACTCAGAGATGAAACCATCTGCACCTGTTTCTGTGGCTCAGCACTAGTTTTAGGAAGAACCCAACTAAGCCAGGCAGTGTGGGCTAAAGCAAGTAAGGTAGGAGAGGGTGGCAGAAGATGGCATTGAAAGGGGGTTGGGAACAAGGCATGGGACTTTAATGGGTCATGTATGGGGCCCTGGTCTATATCCCAAGAGCCATGGGATACCACTGGGGATTTTAAGTAGCAGAGGAATCCTTTCCTACTCTCCCACTCAGTTCTGTAGACCCAAACTTTCAACATTCCTCAAACGGTCCTTTCAAATCCCATTTGTCAGTGTTGATTCAGGTTGTTCCGTTCCATGGAAAGTCCTCTCCTGCCTTCTCTACTCAGATAACTCTGATGTGTCCCATGAGACTCATTTCAAGTACTGACTTCTCCAGGAAGCCTTCCCTGACCCCCATTAGTCATCATCTCTACCCAGCACTGAACTAGATGCTGCTTCTCTATGCTCCCCGAGTATCCTCTTCATACTTGTATCATTCAGCTCCCTTCAACAAACGAATAGTTATTGGGGGAACCTGCTCAAACACGTCACTACACATGAGCAAGTAATCAAAAAAAGTTTAGCAACCTCAACTCTAGATTTCGAGCTTCCTGAGAACAAACACTGTCCACCTTTTATTCCTTAAAGTTTTATTCAGTGCCTAGCAATTGCCTACTTGCTTACTGTGTGGTAAGCCACCGTCCCAAGCACATCACGTGCCATTTTATTTACAACAGTCCTGTGAGAAAGGTATGTGTAATCCCCTTTTTACAAATAAGACAACTGAGGGACAGAGAGACTAAGTAATTGACCAAGATCACACAGCTAGTAAGCGACAGAGGATTCAAACTGAAGCAATATTGACTTCAGAACTTAGATTCATAAACAATTTGTTGAAGCCAACTTATACTACAGACACTGAAGAGGTGGGTATGATTATCAGTTATCGCCATCAGTATAAGATCTCTGCACTTCTAGCCTCATTTTGGTCTCCTCCCTCCATGGTAAGCATCCTTCCAGTCAGGCCAATCCATAGTTCATCTCCTGCCTGCTCTTTTTCATGCCCCTTAACAGTCCTTGAAAGCTCTGTACTCCAGCGATCCTCGCAATGGAACAATTACTGGGATTGGATGCTCACTTATCTCTATGTGGTAACATGTGAGATCCTTGTCTCCCTGACAAGATTTTAAAGACTGGATGCCTTGATGAAATTTTGAAACTCCCAAGAGGCCCGTCAACCACATTTATAAATCCTGTCTGCAGCAGGAATGGGAAGAGAAGAGTATTTCCTGGGAAGATTTCCAAGATGCTTCCCGTTGAAATCTGAAGATTGTGAGACCCATATGCAGACTTACACCCTGGAGTTTACTCTGGGCCCCATCTCTCCAGCTTGCTCACAACTTCCTCTGGTTGCAGTTTGCATACTTATTTATTCAGCACTCAATTAAAGCCTACTATGTGCAGGGCACCAGGCTACATGCTGGGCTCACAGAAGTGCCTGAGGGAAGGTCCTGGCATTCACAGAGCTAGAAGCCTGGAGGGAAAGCCTGACAAGCAAGTGGGCCATTTTATTTTATTTTTAAAAGGGCAGGGGAGGGGCAGAGAGAGAAAGAATCTAAAGCAGGCTCTGCACTGACAGTGGGGCTTGATCCCAAGAACCGTGAGATCATGACCTGAACCGAAACCAAGAGTTGGATGCTTAACCAAATGAGTGACCCAGGTGCCCTCACAAGTGGGCCATTTATTTTTTTTTAATTTTATAATAGTTTATTTTCAAATTGGTTTACATATAACACCCAGTGTTCATCCCAACATGTGCCCCCTTCAATGCCCATCACCCCCTCTCCCCCCTCCCGCATCCCCCTCACCCTCAGTTTTTTCTTAGTCTTTGAGAGTCTCTTATGTTTTATCTCCCTCCCTCTCTGTCTTCTTGTCCTTTCCCCTCTTCCCTTCCCCCTGGTTTTTGCTTAGTCTCACAAAGTCCACCTATTCGTGGAAACATATGGTATCTGTCTTTTTCTGACTGACTTATTTCACTTAACATAATACCCTCCAGTTCCATCTATGTTGCTACACATGGCCAGATTTCATTTTTTCTCATTGCCACGTAGTAGTCCATTGTATATATGTGCCACAACTTCTTTATCCATTCGTCAGTTGATGGGCACTTGGTCTCTTTCCATGATTTGGAAGTGGGCCATTTAATACACTGGGACAATTACTGTGACTAAGGTAGTAGGAACAGAGGAGGAAGGATCCTTGACCTTGACCCAAATTGAGAGTATCTGGGAAAACCTCTTGGCAGATATAAAAATGGAAGGAACTTCAAAGTTGGATTTGCATTTGGATCTTGACATTATTCCTTATTAAAGCTTCATGACTTTGGGAAAATCACAACCTTTCTGAGCTTGGATTATCATATTTGTATAATGGGAGTAACTATGTGAACAGTAGGAATTAATGAGATAATTAATGAGATAAGTTTGGTTAGCTACATCGCTAATTTCTTGTATTTTCACTTTGGGTCAGGCACTGTTCTTTGCAATTTTAAACCATTTAACCCTAACGATTATTCTTTAGTATAGAAACTATGACTGATAATCATTTTATAGATGAGAAAGCTGAGGTGCTGTCTTAGTTTGGATTAACGAACCAGATACAGATCCTGAAACAAAGGTTTGAACACAAACAATTGATGAAGAAATCCAAAGGACACAGTACCCGTGAGGAAAAGAAAGGCAGCAATAACATACCCGTTATTAAGCCAGCTACTATAGTGGGTAAGTAGAGCTGGATCCTGCAGGGAACTCTGGGAAATGGTGCAAAACACATGCCTGGGAACTCTTCTGACCAGGAGGTAAGGAAACTGGGGCATTTATCCCCCCACATCTGTCAGTCGTTGGTCAAAGACTGCCCCCAGGAGACTCTGAACCTGCAATGCATACTGACAGAGTGGAGTCTGTGGGCTCAAGGATAGCTGTCCAATAAAGATGCAGATGTTGGGCTGGAAAGGGGATGTGAAGGGACAGGACTCAAAACTTGACAATGTCTGCTATAGGTTACACAACTTGCCCAAGATCATACAGCTGTTAAGTGAAAAAACTGGGGTTTGACCCAGCCAGTCTGGCTCCAGAGCCCATTCTATTAACTCTGCATTAAACTGCCTCTCCTACACTGTGGGTCACACAAAGTATAGTCCCCGCGGTGGTTGTCATTGTCATCATTATCATCCTTTGGTCGCACCTTTAGAGATTAAACCCAAAGGCAAGTAGTCAGGTCATTCATTTTACCTTGTGCTCTGTTGAGCTCTGTTGAAAAGAGTTTAGGAATTAGGGCTCCTTAGTTCAAGCTTAATTGTGCCCTGCCCAACTAGACAGATCATTTCCCCTCTCTGGCCCTGATTTCCTCCTTTATAAAAGGAGGTGTCAGATTGGATGATCTCTAAGGAAATTTCCCTGTCTGACATTCTTCCCTTCTCTTGTGTGGCTTTTGTACCAAAGTTCAGGATGCCTGCCCTGTTGGTAAGCCCAGGTCAGTGGGTGTCTCCAGCTTGACCATCTCCGCCCCTTCAGACAGCAAGTTCCTGATTAACCAGGACTGACGGTAATTTATGTACTTACAAAATCCTCCTTGTTGGGAACAAGAGAAAATTAAATTGCTCACTGGAGTCGGTAACAGATGGTTGGCTCCATCTCCTTCTGACTGGGACACCCCCAGAGAGAGTAATTGAGGGCATCCTGTCACACAAAGGGGACTGAGGGGGCAAGGGAGGCTGAAGGATGGTCGGGAGCCCTCTCTTTGTCACATAAGTCATTCTGATGTCACCCCATTTCTCAGTGAAGGAGAAAATCAAATATAACCAGAAGGAACTAAAGCAGTTTGTAAATAGGGCATGCTGGGGTGCCTCCAGCTTTTTTATTCCACTTTGTTTATTTTGATTCTGTGTACCCCCAAAGCCAAGGCATCTGGCCCAGGAAACTCAACTTGGACAGTCCCAAGGGAACCCCAGATGGATCTGGAGACTGGCTGGGCCCTGCTCATTCACTTTGATAAAAATACTAGTTTGAACCAAGAGCTGACATGAGATTCCTAGTGGATCGCTCAGTTGAGGAAAAGAGGAAGGAAAGGTTATAATCTCTACTTCAGGCAATGGTTTACACCCAGCAACACTACAGATAATGTATATGCACACAACCCCACTAAACCTCCTGAAGCTTCCGTCTCCCTTCCCTGGTATCCCTTCAGGCCCCTTAGCCAAATGCTCAGCAGAATAGAAGGGTCCTCCTTTGATGCCAAACCCCAAAGAGGCTTTTTTTGAGAGGATGTCAAAAGAGTACAATTTGGGGACATAAAAGAACAATAGTGTCACACAGACCTGGGTTCTAATTCTACCACTGACAAACTGTGTCCTCGGGCAAGTCACTTAGCCTCTCTGACCTCACCCTTTTGATCTTTAAAATGGGAATAAGGACATCTTGTTTTGAGGATTATAGGGATAGAGTGTGTAGGTAATGCAGCCAACAGAGGGCTTGCCACATTATAGATAATAAATCTTTGTTCAAAGAATCACAGAAGCTCAAATTAATAAAAGAAACAAGGGTGCCTGGGTGGCTCAGTTTGTTAAGTGTCCAACTAACTCTTGGTTTTGGCTCAGGTTATGATCTCACAGTATGTGGGTTTGAGCCCCACTCCAGCTCTGCACTGACAGTGTGGACTGTGCTTGGGATTCTCTCCCTCTCTCTCTGCCCCTCCTCCACTTGCATGCATTCTCTCTCTCTCTTGCTCTCTCTTTCTCTCTCATCTCAAAATAAATAAATAAACTTTAAACAAACAAACAAAAAGCAAAAACCTTCAAAATCACTCTCCTAGATTGACCAGCCACTGGATTATGGAAACCCTGAGAAAAATTTAAAAGCATACAGCCCCTCCCTCTTTGTGTCCTCTCCTCCTTGTGACAATGGTGTTGGTTCAGCTTCCCTATCACCTGGCTCCCCCCAACACAAACATACATGCTTCTTCCTAGTCTCTGGGGCCAGTATATAGTTTAAGGACTTTTCTAGTCCACAATCTGATTTGCACTGGACAGTACCAGACATCCATGATCCAAGACCCTTCCTGTCATAACTTTTCCCATATAGTTAATATAACAAGAACGTGAAAGTTTTGACCATAGAAGAAAAATCTCTTATAATTCCACTGCCCTAATACCAAATCTTCATTCCATTAGTAAACAAGCTTTTCCATCATTGGCGAAGCTTTTCTTCACTTAAAATTCAGTAAACCCTGGATTGAATCCTAAAATAGACAATTCTAGCGAAAAACTTTGTGAGATCTGAAAAAATAGCATGGAGTTTAGTTAACAGTAATATACCAATATTTTGGCCAACATACCATGATAATGTAAGATGTTAGCATTAGGGAAAGTTAGATGAAAGTATATGGGAACTCCCTGTACAATCTTCGCAACTTTTCTGCAAAAATAGTCTAAAATTTAAAAAAGTTTATTTATTTATTTATGTATTTTGAGAGAGAGACAGATTGCAAGCAGGGGAAGGGCAGAGAGAGAGGGAGACAGAATCCGAAGCAGACCCCAGGCCCTGAGCTGTCAGCGCAGAGGCCGATGCGGGGCTTGAAACCACAGACCGCAAGATTGTGACCTGAGCTGAAATCAGATGCTTAACCGACTGAGCCACCCAGGTGCCCCAAAAAGTTTTTATTTTTATTTTTTTAACGTTTATTTATTTTTGAGAGACATAGAGACAGAACGTGAGCAGGGGAAGGGCAGAGAGAGAGGGAGACACAGAATCCCAAGCAGGCTCCAGGCTCTGATGAACCATCAGCACAGAGCCTGATGTGGGGCTCGAACTCACAGACGTGAGATCGTGACCTGAGCTGAAGTCGGCCACCTAACCAACTGAGCCACCCAGGCGCCCCCCAAAAGTTTGTTTTTTTAAAAGGCAAAGTATAGCCTCGTGGATGCTGTATGAAAAACTTGCATCAATAAATGAACAAACATTTGCTTTGCTTAAAAAAAATTAGTAACCACCATTTTTGTTGTTTACACTGAGTAATCATAGTTGTCATTTTCATTGCTAAATAATATTTCATCCTAAAATATCTCATTTTTATTTTCTTCTGACTCTGCTACCACTTACTCATTGTGAAACTTTATTTCACCTCTCCTGCCTCTATTTCCACATCTGTGAAATAAAGATTATTGTAATTGCCAGATGTTCTGGAAAGATTAAGTGAGATAACACAATACCAGGCAAATAGTAACTGCTGACTTAGTGTTGTTATCATCCCTCTGTATTAGTTTTTAATCCAACTCCAGCATTAAAGTTCCTTGGAGCACAAAAAGCATGTGAAGTGACTTTGTTTCCTCATCTCTTACTCTTTTGTGACAGCCTTAGCATCCTTGATAATGCACTGTCATAGTCCAGTAGAGTCAGAGTAAAGCAAGAGAAATAAAAATAGCCACCCAGGCACTTAACCATGTGCCAAAGTGTTACAAGAGCTTTACAAGCATTACTCATTTAATTTTCACCTCAACACTATGAGGTAGGAATTATCCCTTTTAAAGATAGGGAAACTAAGACACAGAGAGGTTAAGTAACTCATCCAGGATTACCCAATCATTCATGGCAGAGTTGGGCTTGACCAAGCAGTCTGGTTTCAGATTTTGGTCTCTTAGCCCTGCAAGATAGGGACAGCTATGAGCTATTAGCACCCCCAGCTCTCACATCAACTGCAAAGTGCCCAGCCAGCAAAAGGAACCTGGGAAGGGCCCTACCAGCATTCACTGCAAGGAATATGGAGAACTGCATACCGATCCTTAAATGTTTCTGCCCTGAAGTGATGCGTATCACTTCCAGTCACATTCCATTGATCAAAACAAGTCATTTGGTCATGTCTAACATCAAAGCTTCTGGGTCCAAAAGAAAGAAAATTCCAAATACTGGTCAGTAGCACTAAAGTCTGGTATTATTAATATAAAAGGGAAAGGGTCTTCCTAAATGTCTAGAAGTACTTGGTTTATATTGAGATGGAATTTGATATCATAATTATTATATGATTATATAAAAATAATTATATCAATAATTGAATAAGTGAATACACAATGAGAAAAAGATAGTCTTTTCAAGAAATGATGTTGGTAAAACTGGACAGCCACATGTAAAAGAATGAAACTGGACCATTTCCCCATACACAAAAATAAACTCAAAATGGATTAGAGACCTAAATGTGAGACCTGAAACCATAAAAATCCTTGAAGAGAGCACAGGCTATAATCTCTTGGACATCAGCCATAGCAACATTTTCCACATATGTCTCCTGCAGCAAGGGAAATAAAAGCAAATATAAACAATTGGGTCTACATCAATTAGAAAGTTTTTGCACAGCAAAGGAAACAACAAAACTAAAAAGCAACTTACATAATAGGCAAAGATATTTGCAAATGACACATGTGATAAAGGATTAATACCCTAAATATAGAAAGGACTGATATAACTCAATACCCAAAAAATAAATAATCCAATTAAAAATGGGCAGAAAACATGACAGACATTTGTCCAAAGAAGACATACAGATGGCCAAAAGACACATTAAAAGATGCTCAACATCCCTTGTCATCAGAGAAAGGCAAATGAAAACTACAATGAGGTATCACCTCACACCTGTCAAAATAGGTAAAATCAAAAACACAAGAAACAAGTGTTGGAGAGGATATGGAGAAAAAGGAACCCCCATGCACTGTTGGTGAAAATGAAAACTGGTACACCTACTGTGGAAAACAGTATAGAGGTTTCTCAAAAAATTAAAAACAGGACTATCTTATGATCTATGAATCACATTACTTAGTATTTATCTAAAAAATACAAAAACGCTAATTCAAAGGGATATATGCACCCCTTCGTTTATAGCAGCATTATGTACAATAGCCAAATTACGGAAGCAGTCCAAGTGTCCACTGATAGATGAATGCATAAACAAGATGAGGTATATACATACAACGGAATATTACTCAGTCATCAAAAAGAATAAAATCTTGCCAAGTGTAACAGCATGGATGGATCTAAAAAGTATAATGCTAAGTGAAATAAGTCAGTCAGAGAAAGACAAATACCATATGATCTCACTCGTATGTGGAATTTAAGAAACCAAACAAACCAGCAAAGGGAAAAAAAGATAAGCCAAGAAATAGACTCTTAACTATAGAGAACAAACTGATGGTTACCAGAGGGAAGGTAGAAGGGGGAATGGGGAAATAGGGAATGGGGATTAAAGAGTACACTTATCATGATGAAAAATTTAAAAATAAATAAAATGACAATAAGTCTAGAAGCACTTGGTTTATATTGAGATGGAAGTTGCTATAATAATGACTATTATATGATCATATAAAAACAATAATTATATCAATAATTGCTACTGTAATTTTTAATAGTTTTAACAGTCCTCTTCCTGAAATATTTACAAGTTCTATCACTTATTAATTGTGTGGCTGTCTAACAAGACAACCATTCCATGTTGCCCAGGGACTGAGAGTTTCCAAAGATGGGACTTGGTGTGGTGAACAGAACAGTCCCAGGCAAACCAAGACAGTTGTTCATCCTACCTTTGACAAGTCTCTTAACATCTCTAAGCCCATCTTTTACATTTGAAACATGGGAGATAATAATCAAACCTACTTTTTTAGGGGGTATTAAACGCATATGTAAAGACATAGCACTCCTTGTGTGTCGTAAGTTCATTACACGCTGGTGATATTATTTATTATTGTTGTTGTTGTTGCACTCCCAACAGCTGGTTGAGATAAACGTCATTATTTCTGCTTTATAGATGAAGACATTGAAACTCCAGCAGGGAATGAGTCACCCAAGGTGCTCACTTGCAAGCCTGTTCTTTGGGCTCCATAGCCAGGCACTGCCCTCAAGCCTGCCCTGCCCGGGGTCCTGCCAGCAGGAAGACGCTGTTGGGCTCAAGCCCCTCTTATACCTGGGGGAAGTGCTTTCCTGCATCCTGATGATCTCCTCCTCCGGGATTCATGTCTCCCACTGTAATCTTGTACATGTGCTCCTGTTTATGGTTCTCCCCAAAGGAAGAGTCCCCCTCAGCTTCCCTGAGTGCCCCAAACTACCTCCCTTATTGCATTACGTAAATTTATATGCATCCTGTGCTTCTGTTCTGTAGCACTCATCACAGCTGTAATTAAGCAATCAATTGGGAAATTTGTTATTTAATTTTGTCTCATCCACTGGACTATAGCTTTAGGCAGGCATTGATCAAATCTGCACCCCTTGCTCCTAGCCCATTACATTATGCAGAATGGTCTCTCAATAGATCTTTCTCAAATAAATGAATGATTACATGAATAAATGAATTAATTAATGAAATATTTAATTGCTCACTAAATATTATATAAGAATATTTAGTCACCACCCTTGCTCAGATTGGCATTTCCCAAAATGTCTTCCTTCCAGGAGCTGTTAAAATTAGTTACAAAAAATAATGGTTTCCTGGATAACATAAGCACCAGAATTCTGGATTAAACAAAAATCAATCAGATTTTCTTATTTTTCAGGGACCTTTATATTTACTGAGTGAAGTGCATACTATATTTTCCAAATAGTTTAACCATGAACGCTTTTAGCAAAGAGCATTTGGGGGACTTACGCTCTGTAGAACATCTTTCGAGAAATGCTGGACTAAATAAGCATGTATACTTGCTGCCAAATCCATATCCTCTCTCCTCTGAGGCTGCAGTTATTATTGTTGTCATTGACGCCATTGTTGTTCCTTGCTGACAAATGCTGAGGATAAGTCCCGCCTCTCTCACTGCAAGCTCTGACTCTTCAGACTCACATACCTTCACCCTACAATGCAAATTAATGTTTCATAAAAATAAATCACTATGCTGTGCTGGCTTATTTCCCCAAAATATTTATGAGGGATGACAAAGCTGTTTCAGCTTGTTTTTCCCAAAGCCTCCATAGCCCCCTCCAATCACAAGCCTCATGATCCCTACTGGATAACTGAAGGCAACTCTTTGGATATCCCTTTAGGATGGTGTTGGTGACAAAAATGCATTTATTTCATTCGCTCAGAGCTGAGTGTTCATTGCAAGGTAGCCAGATTCCTACGTGGTTTAGCAACCTCCCTGGCCACTATTCACAAGTAATGACTGATCAGTCTCCTATATCCTACAGAAGAAGTAAAGTCAAAGAATGAGTTCACTTAGCCATCATGAATGCTAAAAAAAAAAAAAAAAAAAAAAAAAAAAACCAGTAGCAAGAGAGAAGATGGGGAGATGGGAAGGAATAGCACCTGCTCCTGAGGGGAATGCAATAATGGTGCATTTCAAAGTACATTTAGAACTATTTTGGTGGCACCTGGGTGGCTCAGTCAGTTGAGCATCCGACTCATGATTTCTGGTTCAGGTCATGACCCCAGGGTTGTGGGATCAAACCCCATATCAGGCTCTGTGCTAAGCACGGAGATTAAGATTCTCCTGCTTAGGATTCTCTCTTTCCCTCTCTATCTGCCCCTCCCCTGCTCACTCTTACACAAGCTCTCTCTCTCAAAATAAATAAATAAAAATAAACCAAAAAATAAATAAATAAACTGTTTTTGAAATACAGCAACCAATGACTGGGTAAAAATTATTTGTAAAAATGAAAAATAAGGAAATTTGATCAATTTTTCAGTCTCAGAAAGGGCATGAATGTAGACTTTCCTGCTGTATACCAGTTCTGCTCTACACTTGTTTGTGTATTATTCTTTCATTAAAAATTATTTATTGAAGATTGATTATATGTTTAGCAATATGCTAGCCACAGGAAATACAATGGTCAACCAAAGGAATACTGCATCTGCCTTCACAGAGCTTATAGATTAGTGAAGGAGAGCACAAATAATCAGGTAAACAAACTGGACAAACACCATGAAGAAAAGGATGGAAACATACATGGTGCGAGTGACTAATATATGACAGGATGACATGACTTACTGCAGGCAATCAGGGAAGGCTTTCTTGAGGAGGTGACATTTGGACTGAGATCTAAAGGGTGAGCAAAAAGTTTCTCATTTAAACCTTGTAATATAGGAATTATAAAACCACCTATCAGGATAATTTTGGCTGAGAATAGCAGCAAAAGGAAATGAAAAGCAAAAGGAAATTTATCTTGAATAATATGTAGACTGAAGGAAGCAGTTTCTGGGTTGCTCAATAAAGTGGCTTATCAATGACATCTAGAACTAGGCTTTCCTATCTTTACGCCCTGCCATCTTCATCAGGATGTGGATTTGTCCTTTTGGTCTACACTGTGCAGCCTCTTGCAATGGCTGTCCCAACTCCAGGCATCATATGAGAGATAACATGAGTGTTTCTTTCCCTGGGGCTCCTTTTCCATTGAAGAAATCCTTTCCCAAAGCCCTCAGCAGAGCCTCCTCATGCCTCATTGACCAGAATTTTATCCCATGCCCTTTCCTAAAACAACTGTCTGCAAGAGGAGAGGAATTACCCTGATCAGGTTCGACCAATATTAACCCACTGAAAGTTTTAACTCCCTCCTGAGAAGTTTGTGATTGCTTAACATCTAAACAAAAACAGGATTCCAGTAGCAAGGGGGAAAACAGGAATTTTGCCCACAATCAATTTTACAATTAAAAAATTGACTTTGAAGAGTTAAATAACTTGTCTCACAATATTTTATGTTGGAGCACAGATAAATCTGATCCCTAATTCATGTTTTATTTTGTTTTTTTCTCATCTTAAAGCATGCAGTGAGGACTAGACCAGATCCAGAGCACAGAGGGTAAGAGGATTGATGCTGAGCCTAAGATGTGGGGCTTGTCCTGGTGTTGTGTCTACAGGTGAAGGAGCTTCAATTACAGGAAGGGATGAGAGGCTGTGAACAGAAAGGCACAACACATTTTAATGGGAGAAACTTGGGGACAGGAAACATGAACAGAAGACATTGCTATAACTAGTGTCTCAGAAATGAAGCAAAGTCACAGCTATTAGAATTGAGGTACTATCAGCCCAGCTAAGTGCCTGAGTAGAACCTCGTGTAATTCCCCATCTCAGTGCGGGACTGCAGAGCTGCCTCAGCTGTGGGAGCATGAGGGCTAGGGGAAGAGGGAGCAGGGCAGATCATGAGAACGGTGCAAAGGTAAATCATTCATACTTAATAGAAAAGAAAAAGAAAGAGAATCCATCAAAAGAAACAGAAGGGATGGCTAGAAAGGTAGGAAAAGAATATGAAGAGTGTAGAAGGCCAAGCAAGACTTTCATAGGAAAGGGATAGTCAAACCAAGGTCTGGCACAAAGTATGAGTGGAATACACTTAGATGTATCAATGGATGCATGACTGAATGAATGAATGATCAAATATAGAAAAAAATCCAGACAAGAATGTAAGATCTATACATATCAGAGGATGAACAGGGGGGAGCTCTGAGTCCCCAGGGGCTGGGATCCAAGAGTAAAGAAGGAGATGGAAGGTCACTGAAGATGAATGGTACATCTCAGGACTTGCCTCCTCTTGAATATTAGCATCAGTGGGAATCAGGTTACTCCCCCACCTCCACCCCTATTTTCCAGATACAGCTGCAGAGGCAGGCTCTGCTGCCTTCCTGCCCCTTTACAGATGGCCTGTAAGCCCCATGACAGACTGGCCAGGCTCCTTGGAGTAAGCCTACATTTTTTTTCAAGTGATAGAACATCAAGCATATGGAACCCACCAGGATGAGTAAAATTTAGATAGAGGAGACCAACAAACACCAATTTTCTAAACTAAGGGGTTATCTTGGAGGAGCCTTGTGTTCCATCCTAGGATTGTTTTTAGTTACACACCTATCCTGAAATCCTAGAATGCCAAGGTCAAAGACATGTTCTTCAAACATACCCCTTTCATCTCCCAATCCCATGCTTTAGTTCATGCTGTCCTTTCAACGTGAAATGTCTATAGGCCTCAAATTCATGTGTCTCTAAAAAAGATAACTTCCTAAATCCAGATCCCCTTGCTTAAGGCAGTTGGTTATTCCCATAATGCATCCCACTGTATTTATATTTATTTGATAATCTGCTTTCTCTGTAGCCCAAAATTATTTTTAGACATAAACTATATCTTTTTCATATCTGTATCTGCAGTGACTTGCATAGCACTTGAGTAAAATAAGTGCTCAAAGCAGGTGTATTGATGGAAATACATATGATTATAAGCAAAGAAGTAATAATGAATGAAAGAATTAACAAATGAGGGATAAGTGAATGAGTTAATGGAGTGACTTAAGAAATTGGTGAATAAAAAGTAAGTGAGTGGTTTCTGGTTCTAGTCAAGACGGGGTATGCACCCTTCACTCTGCCTCATTCCTCTTGAAAGCAACTAAAAACACTAGAAAGAAAGCATGGGGCAGCTCTCTGAGGACTCTGAAAAGTAAATGGTCGTAGGCAAATCTGCAAAGGAAATACATCTTCAAGTAACACCAAACTAGTGCTGAATTTCCTGTTGATTTTTCCTCCAGTATTTCCCTGCCCGACCTAAAGGCAGTCTAAAATCTAGAACAGCACATTGGATGGAAAGAGAAGAAGCTCCTTCTAATTCAGGTTCAAAGAGTGATTTCTCACTGCAGGAGGTAGAGCTTAATTCCTCTCCATTCAAAGACTGGATTTAGTGACTCATTTTCAAAGAACAGAGTATAGAAGAGGAAAAAAAAGAAGTAACTGGACAGTGGAGAAATTTGGCAGACAATACCATAACCAAGTGATCAAGCCTAACAAGGGCAATGGTAAGAGGTGGAAGTCTTGTACCCCTGATTTAATAACAATGAGAAGGACCTTCACCTGTTCAACCCTAGTCTATCATCAGAAAACATCAGGCAGGGGGGCCTGGGTGACTCAGTCAGTTGAGCGTCTGACTTCTGCTCAGATCATGATCTCGTGGTTTGTGGGTCTGAGCTCCACATTGGACTCTGTGCTGACAGCTTGGAGCCTAGAGCTTGCTTTGGATTCTGTGTCTCCTGTGCTTTCCGCCCCTCCCCCACTTGCTCCTGCTCTCTCTCTCTCTCTCTGAAAATAAATATTAAAAAAAATTGTTTTAAAAAAGAAAGAAAACATCAGGCAAAGTCAAATTGAGAGATATTTTACAAAGGACTTGATCAGTACTTATTGAGGTCAGGAAAAATAAGGAAAGCCTAGGAAACTGTACACATCAGAGAAGATCAAAAAGACCTAATGGCTGGATGTAATGTAGGATTCTGAATTGGATATCAGAATAGAAAAAATACAGTGGTGGAGAAACTGGTGGATCCAAATAAAGCCTGTAAGTTGGTTAATAGAATTTACTAGTGTTAACTTCTTAGTTTTGGCAAACGTACCACAGTATTGTGAGAAGTTAACTTTAGGGGAAGCTAAGTGAAAGACATATGAGAAATCTCTGAATATTTAAAATTATTCCAAGATAAAAAGCATTTTTTAATAAAAAGATTTTAAAAAGACACACCATACAAATACTAACCATAAGAAAGCTAGAGAGACTAGATTCATATCAAAGTAGAAATGTGCATGAGAAAAATTACTAGAAATATAATTATGATTAAAGGAATAATAAAAAAACATAATCTCACATATCCAAAAAGGACTTGTATTCAGAAGACTTCTTTATATATTTGGAATACAAGTCCTTTTTGCATATGTGAATTGCAAATATTTTCTTCTGGACTTAATTTCTCTTTCCTTTTTTTGGTTTCTTTTTTATTTTTTAAACTTTTTTTAAATTTTATTTTAGACAGAGTGTGACCAGGGGAGGGGCAGAAGGAGAGAGAGAGAGAGAGAGAGAGAGAACCCAAAGCAGGCTCCACACTCAGCACAGACCTCAATGTCAGGTTCTGTCCCATGACTCTGGATTCATGACCTGAACTGAAGTCAAGAATCGGATGCTCCTGACTTCGGCTCAGGTCATGATCTCACGGTCTGTGAGTTCGAGCCTGCATCAGGCTCTGTGCTGACAGCTCAGAGTCTGGAACTCGCTTCAGACTTTGTGTCTGTGTCTCTCTCTGCCCCTCCCCAGCTCATGCTCCCTCTGTGTCTCTGTCTGTCTCTCTCTTTCTCTCTCAAAAATAAATAAACATTAAAAAAATTTTTTTAAGGAATCGGACGCTTAACCAACTGAGCCACCCAGGCACCACTATCTTTTGTTTTTTATTTTTCTTACTGTTGACATAAACGTACAGACCATAGCAAATGGCTAAATTTTTCTTAAAAATAAATAACAAAACCAAGTGTTGACAGAGATGTGGAGCAAGTGGAATTTTCATTGATTGCTGGTTGAAATGCAGAATAGTACAGCCACTTTGCAGAGCAGTCTGCAGTTTCTTATATGGGTAAATCTACAATTACCACACAACCCAGGAGTTTCACTCCTAGGTATTTACAGTGAAAAATTAAAAACATGTTCATACAAAAACTTGCACGTAAATGTTATAGCAACTCTAGTCATAATTACCAAAGATAGGAAACCATATGGAAAGGAAAAACAGACTATAGTACATCCAAACATTGGGATAGTACTCAGCAATTAAAAACACACAACAGGGATGAATGTCAGAGGTGTAATGTACCAGCCAGACACACAAAGAGTGTCAGGACACTGAGGCTTTTCTTTCCAGGAAACAGCTTTATTCTTGCCAGAAGGCTGAGCCCTGAGTGCAGCGGAGGGGTGGGGGTGGAGGTGGGGTTGCCTTTTGTACAATTTTTGTTCATTTGTCTCCCATATATGATAACAGTCTGTAATACATATGGTCTAAATTACAGAGTCATAAGGAAGGTTGCGCATGCACACATAGCCAGGTTGCCTTCCCTTGTCTTGAGATTTTCATCACATTCATTCATCTTTGGGTTGGAGGGGGGCTCTACCACAATCATGTTGAGTGAAAGAAGACAGTCTCTAAAGGCTAAATGCTGTATGTCTCCATTTATACAACATTCAGAAAAAGGTGAAACTGCAGTGATGGAGCACTGGGGTTAGAAGTGGGAGGAAGTCTTGACCACCAGGGACATGAGGGAGTTTCTGGGGGGATGATCTGTTCTGTGTTCTGATTATGAGGGTGGTTACATAAACCTATACATATATTAAAACTACCAGAACTGTAAACCCAGAAAAAGAAACAGTTTGACTGTATGTAAATTTATATAATACTAATAATAAATATATTCATATGTTTTCTCCCACTGTACCCTCTCTGAAGGGGCTTTTTCCCTCCTCTCAGCCTATCTAAACCTATAGGCATTTCCGCTAATTACCTGGAATCCCACCTCTCAAAATTCCTGTCCTTTTGCATCCTGAGGCATGCTGCAGAGACTGTAGGGAGACCTGGTTCAAGAAGCCACGTTGGATCCAGGCTCTCTAATATGCTGGTGGGAGTCCATGTTCAACCCCCAGGTGGTTCTCCAGCACTGCTGCATGTCATTGTGGTAGCTACCCTCATGCCCTGTTCCCATCAAAACTCTTGACTGTATGGAAGAGAAACTCAATGGAGCCCTCCAGGGTCAAAGGCCTTTACGCTAGGGCTTCTCAGGGGTCTCACAGAACCTGAGAGGAAATTAAGAAAAGCCAGTCCTCAGGAAAAGAGGAGTGGCCTCTCGCTCACAGGGCCTGCAGGTCTCTGCTTTTCTCAGTGGGTCCGTCCCATTCTCCAGACCCTTCCTGCTTTCTTCTGCTTGCATATCAGCTCATATGTGCCCCTCGATCCTCTAGCTGTGGGTTCACAAGACCTTCCCGCTGCAGGGCCTACCATATACTGGCAGCAGTCTCTTTATGCTTCCAATTCCAAACTTCGGGGAAATAAATCAATTGGCTTAGCCCAACATTTGGAGTCTGCCACATAATTCTGGGCTGGGGTTATGTGCCCACCCCTGGCTCAGTAAGCAACTGGGTGAAGGATTAAATGGACTATGAAGGGTTAAATGGACTATACGCTTTTCCTTCCAGGGGCTGTAGCAAGGGTAGGCACTTTGAATAATGCCACTTGATTTCCTTCACAGCAATGTGGAGCTAGTGATACATAACACTCCCTCGGGGACAAAGTCGAAACCATGCATCCAGCTACAGGGACAAGTGCAGTTTAGAGCAAGCCATGAAGTCTCAGTACTAAGATGCATCGTCCAGCTGCCTGGCTGGCGACCAGAAATACCTTTAAGACTAACCAGAGCCAGAGGAAGGTTCAGAGAGGGTGACACCAAGAGGCCTGCTGGTGCCAAAAGAAGTGTGGAGGAGTCGCTGACCCAGACTCAAAGTTCACCTTGAGCAAAGGCAGCCACCGCAACACAGAACAGCCTTGCTGACAGATGAAGGGGCGGGCCAGGGAAGGGCGTGGGAGGGCGGATCTGTGAAGGGCAAGCAGATGCCTGGGCAGGAGAGGAGAGGGCACTAGAGTTTGAGGGGCACACCTCCCTGCTTTCAGAGGGTCAGCCTCCTCCTCCCCACCACCTCAGGACCCTCCCTCCTCACCCAAGTCTTGACAGAGAGGCTACTGCCTTGTAACGACTGGTACAGACCTTTCTGAGACTCCGTTCTGCCTGTTCCCAGACACAACAATCCTCCAGACCCAGTTTGTGACAATAAAGTACTGTCCTCTATTGGAGGAAAGGTAATATTTTGTCACGCACTCTTCTACCTTCAAAAAGTCATTTATTCTGTAAAACTCAAATTCCTCTCCTTTCCTACCACCTCGCTATCACTACAAAGTAATACCCAAAAGTGATGGGCAAAGCAAGAAATGAATGCTACTGTATTTAATTCTTCATGAGGTTACTGGGAAATCTTAGGTTGGTTAACTCAAGCGGTCTATTCCCTCCTAACTGTCCTTCCTCAAAAAAAAAAGGAAAAAAAAGCCACCGATATATCCCCTAATTTGAAACCTGTCACCCAATAGAGAATTGATTCAGAAACTGTGGTTAAACAAGCAGCTGAGTGTGGGTGTCTCCTTCCTCCCTGCTCCACACCATAAGCATCCCTCCCAGCGTTGTGAGGTCAAAGTGGAGAAATGTCCCCAAAGGGATAGCCCTTCTTATACATCAGAAGCCCACAGCATGGATTGTGGAGTTAGACAGTCTTGTACAGGATCCTGGTGCTGCCACTACTCACTACATGACTTTAGGCAGGTTAGTTAACTTTCCTGTGCCTTGCATTTGTCGTCCGTACAATGTGCTTATCTATCCAAGAGCATCTGGGGCAATAAAATGTCGTAGGTGTGGAAAACATTTCACATTGTGCTTAATACTTCTATTGCTCAATTTCCTTTCCTTCTCCTAGTGCAGAGTAACACTGTAAAAGAGTCACCTAGAGGAGAAAAACTGATTTCAAACAAAGATTGGGATCTTTGGGTCCCCAGTAATGAGAGCGAACTGAGCACAGAGAGGTTAAAAAAAATCATACAAGTCCACACAGCTAGGAAATATCTCAGCTAGGATTAGCACCCGGGGTGGCTCCAGAGTCTATGCTCATAATCATAGTATCTATCTGATTCATTGGGGAATGAATGCTGGGAGTGGGGAGATAATTTAACGGGCTGGTAAAGTATCCAGAAGTGTACTAATGATGGCTTACAGCGGTGCAGACATGGCGTGAATGGAGGAGTCTGAGGACTAGGAAAGAGGGAGGGAGGATGGGAGAAGAAGGAGTCAATGGGGATTTGTATTTCACAAGCCTGGGGCTGGTTTTTGGCATGTGTAATTTAGGGCCAGGCAGCCAGTTTTGGAGAAAGATGGTGACGCAAAGGATCTTAAAAATACCCATTGAATCACCAAATACTAAGTTCCTGCTATATATGAAACCCCCCATTAGACTGTATGATTCAGAAGTACCTGAGAAGCTTATGTGTTAAACCCCAGCACTCAGACCTCATGGCAATCAAGCCAGTATCTCTGGGGGTGAGTCTGAAGGCACTGCTATTTTTTTAAATCACCCCAGGTGATTTTCGGACAGCCAGGGTTGAGACCCCTGGAATTCATTACCTCATGGAATCCTCACAGCATCGCTATGAGCTTCTATTATAATTGTCTCAGAGAGGCTAAGTAACAGCTGAGAAGGAGCAGAGCCAGCGTTCAAACTTTAGTTTATGTAACTTCAAAGTCCATACTTTTAGCCACTATGCAAGCTTAGAGCTGAAATAGGTTTTCGGGATTGCCACGTGCAATCCCCTCTCATTTTACAGAGTAGAAAATTGGTTTAGAGATGGGAAGTGAACTGCCCGAGGTCAGCCACACCGGTAGTGTCAGAGTCCAGACCACCTGTATCCCTGGACCCTCTGCCCAGAACTCACTGCTCCCAGCCATACCACATTCCGTTGTAGACTAGAATATTGATCTAGAGAAGAAGTAGCAAGGAAAAAAAATAGTACTGGGTCAGAGTGTCAGACGGCGCTCTCTTGTTCCCAGGACTGGAAAGACAGATGCTGCATGGCAGCGAGGTAACCAGGAAGGGAGCCCCAGCAGGCCACTCTCACCCCACCACCTTTTCATGTCTGCACAACAGCTCCTGCTCAGTGACAGCCAAACCCCTTATTAAGCGGCCTGTGCCATCTTGTCTCTTGCCCTCGCTGAACTTACACAGCTCATGTTGTAGGATTAGGGGAAAAAATCCCTCCACCCTGAGGCAGAACAGTAACAACATGGAAGCTGACTAGGAAGGCAGTTCATCGTATTGGCTTGAAAAATAACGAAGGTGACATTTAGGAGGTTGCTCTGGCCTTCCTGTCACTGAGCCTCATCATTAATTTAACCATCTCTGTTACAGACAAACTTTCTAGTCAGCCTTGGAGGGATGAGGAGAGGGCTTCCTGTCCTCTGTGGCCCATTAGAGATGTAGGGGGCTTCTCTCTCTCTGTCCCCCCAGTCACCTGAAATCTGGTCTCTGTCCAATTCCTGCCTCCAATGACATTTCTGCAGGAGAGCATAATTGGCTGCTGTGGATGAGGGGAGAAAAGGCGAGAAGCGCATGGTCAGGAGGGGTTTGCTAAACATCAATGTTCTGCCCAGCTGGTAGACACCATTTATTGAGTGCCTACCGTGGACTAGTCACTCATTTGTATATCCATTCTTTAATTCAGCAATTAACCCCAGGTGCCTCTTTTGTGTCAGGCACTGTGATAAGGGCTTAATATGCTACAGTGAGCCAAACAGGCCTGGTCCCTGCCTTCCTAGAGCTTACAGTTGGTCCTGTGCTGTCCATTATGTGGCCACTAGCCATAGATGGCTACTTAAATTTATGTTGACATAAATTAAATACAATGAAAAATTCAGTTACTAGCCACATTTCAAGTGCTTAGGAGATACCTGTGGCTAGCGGCTACCATAATGGATAGAAAGAAACACTTCAATTATCACAGAAAGTTCTATTGGACAGCACTGGTTTAGTAGGACAGATGGACACTATGCATATATTCTTGCATCTAGCCCTCATAATATCTTCTGAGGTGATGTTGTTTCCATTATTTTATAATTTTTTTAGTCTAAGTATATTCAAGCAATATATGGGATATACTTATACTGTAAAGTTTATTTTATCTTTTATTTATTTATTTTGAGAGAGAGAGAAGGAGTCAGAATGACACAGAAGGAATCCCAAGCAGGCTCCACGCTGTCAATGCAGAGCCCTACATGGGGCTCAATCCCACAACCGTGAGATCATGGCCCAAGTCGAAATCAAATGTCAGACACTCAACTGACTGAGCCTTCCTTTATTTTAGAAAGGAGGAAACAGTGATCACCTGGCCAGTTGTGGAGCTAGGCATTGTCCTATTCTAAAACCTATAAGTAAGTGAAAGGAACCAGGATCAAAGCCTCAGGTAGAAAGGTAAAGTAATTTTTAAAAATTTTTTCGTGTTTCATGTTTACTTATTTTTGAGAAAAAGAGAGACAGAGCATGAGTGGGGAAGGGGCAGGGAGAGAGGGAGACACACCATTTGAAGCAGGTTCCAGGCTCTGAGCTGTCAGCATAGAGCCTGACATGGGGCTCGAACTCATGAACCATGAGATCGTGACTGGAGCTGAAGTAGGATGCTTTAACTGACTGAGCCACCCAGGTGCCCCAGAAAGGCAAAGTAATTTCAAGTATATGGCTTGTGGGATCACCTATTAATGCTTAAATACTAATGTGGGCCAGTTTTTTTAAACCTTCCGAGCCTTGGGTTTATTCATCACGTGGGTATAATCATATGGTCACTTCATCTTCTGGTAGAGATGAGTGGCAGGATAATGGAGGTGTGCACATCCTTAGATGGGATGAGTGCTCAATATTCAGTAGCCATTGTTGTTGTTCTGGATGGAGAAACTGAGCTCTAAATAAGAGAGGTTACTATAGTGGTCTAGGGTCAGAAACATGAAATAAACTCAGAAATCATTTGTTTTAGAAAACTCAAGAAAGAAAAAATTAAAAGAAGTGAAGAACAAGGAAAGTGGGCCCAGGATTTTGAACATTTTATTATTTACCTTTTTCCCTATAACAAATTACCCAAACCCTTAGTGTCTTAAAACAACAAATATTATTATCTCCTTGTTTTGTGGGTCATGAATCTGGAAGAAATTTAGCCAGGTGGCTCTGGCTCAGGATCTTTTACAAGGCTGCTGTCAAGATATTGGCAGGGGGGTGCCTGGGTGGCTCAGTTGGTTAAGCATCTGACTTTGGCTCAGGTCATGATCTCAGGGTTTGTGAGTTCAAGCCCCACACTGAGCCCTGTGCTGACAGCTCAGAGCCTGGAGCCTGCTTCGGATTCTTTGTCTTCCTCTCTCTCTGTTCCTCCCTGCTCATGCTCTGTCTCTGTCTCTCAAAAATAAATAAACATTAAAAAAAATCTTTAAAAAATAATAAAAAAGAAAAAAAAAGAAAAAAAGATATTGGCAGGGCTGTGTTAGCTGAAGGCTTGACTGGGGCAGGAGAATCAGCTTGTAAGAGGACTTAGTTACAAGACTGTTGGCAGGAGGCTTTGGTTTTTCTCTGGCTTTTGGTTGGTCATGTTGAATATTCACCACTTGGTCCTCTACACAAGGCTTTCTGAGGGTTCTTAAGGTATGGAAGCTGACTTTCCCCCATGGGAATTACCCAAAGGGGAGAGATAGCAAATGAGAGAGGATCACAGTGTTTTTATAATCCAGTCTCACAAATGACATACCAAAACTTCTGCCATATTCTATCTTATTAAATCAAATTACTAGATCCAGCACATACTGGACCAAGAGATGAATTAAACTCCACATTTTAAAAAGAGAAATTTCAACGAATTTGTGAACATATATTAAAACTACCACAGGATGAACTGGACTGAGTATCCAAGCTCTCTTCAAGCAGAATGCATGGATGGATCAACCAGAGTTAAAGGCATAAAGTCTACACATATAAACACCACACCATACAGGAGCTCAAGTCAGACCTAGGAGGGTACCAAAAGGCCTGACCTTATCAGATGAAGAAATTGGCACCAATGAGCAATATGTACATATGTGGGGCAAGACAGGAAGGGCACATCATCTGTGTCATAATAGAATATGAACATATTGTGCGTAAAGACTTTCTCCTAACTGGGGCATTATGTTTGGGGATGGAAGCACAAGAAAGACCTACTCAGAAACACTTCCAAAATTGCATTGTTTAATTTCTGGCCAGAATATCTTCCCTGAATCCATATCTCTTGTCTTTTACTTAGCCTCAGGTTGAGTAGCAGAGAAGGAGAAGGAATGAATTAATATTCATTGAAAATTTACTATGCTCCTTTATTTATTTCTCACAATTATCCAATCAGGTGTCGAAGACAGATTATTAAAATATGGTGCCCACCCACTTGAGTATGTAGCTGTGCATAGTCCTGAATCTCATTGTTCTCTAGCCAAGTGATCTCCAAAATGAGGTTGACCTACCCAGACGGCATGCCTCATGATTCATGGAAGCTTTAGGGAAAAACATATTAGCCCTCTATTTACATATTCAAATTTAAAATAAGTAAACATTAAGGTTTACTAATGTGTAGTATACAGACGGACACTGATGCTCTGATGTTCTATTTGTTATCTACTCTCTGTGAGGGATCCTAAGGAAACTGTAAGTATCTTAAAATGTAGAAGGGCTACCTACAGAATCTTCATTCAATTTTTGGTTTTCAGTATTTCGTGATTTATTTTAGTTGGCATATGTACAGTTAAGTGGATTTACAGATTATATTATTTGAAATACTAGAGTTGGGTGAAGATAATGAAAATCTTCTATACCACATAGAAGTTCACTAGTTATCCAGAGCTAAGTACCTTAAAAAGTTGTCTAAAATAAAGATGAGATATACAATTGTTTTTCAAAAAGTCAGGAGTTTGCAATTTGCTGACATTTTCTGTGATGAAACCAATTGTTAAATTCAATCTCTGGTATAAATTGAATGTTGGACTAGATCTTTGAATAACTATCTCAGAAACCAAGATTTTCAAGACATACTATTTTAGTGAGAGCAAGCATTTTTATCTCATTAATAAATTTTTTAAAATTATTGTTTATTTTTATCTCACATTTAAAAAAAATACCCATCTTAGAAATCTCAATTTGCATACGCCTTATGTATAAAATACTAGTCAAGAAGAAACCATATAATCTGTAAACAAAGAAATATGCATACATTGGTACCGGATGCTCAAAATTTCCAAGGTCAATACAGAGAGGCTAACAATCCAAAAGGATTTATCTGGAAACCAGTTGCTTCTCCTAACGTGGCTGCGTCTTGCGCTGATTCTCTTGAAACAATTCTAAGTAAGAAAAAGGCAAGATGGGTGAGAAAGGAGAGAGCAAGGATAGAGACACAGCAGAGATGGAGGCTGTAGAAAGCTGGAGCTACTCAGGGATTGGCAAAGAGAAAACAAGATTTGTTCTAAAGTTGTTTTCACACGAGCACAATAACTAAGAACAAAACCACAACCAACACTCATTAACTAAATGGCTAAAAGAGTCAGAAGGTGTACATCAAAGGACACAGAGGCAGGCAAGCAGCGAGATGAACAATGGTAGTCCTGTGGGCGCCCCGACAGAATGCCCATGAAGAGAATGAAGTCTTTCTGCAGCTGAGTTATTCCAAAGAGCTCCTGGCTTTTCTCTGTTCTTATTTTCTATCTTGATGAGAAATGTGCTGATTTCCACCCTGTCTCAGGACAAATAGAACTTTGACATATAGTCCACAATTTATGTAACTGATTTCATATACTTCTGCTGGCTGTATCTTGTTTCTGACTATTACAAATACTTCTTTCCTCCCTCAGAGGTGTTGTGGGGCATCCATGATCACTTGGCTGTATCCTTGATGCTACAGTTATGGGTGCTATTGTTTCCATCTCTCACTGCAGGAAAGTGAACCAAGACTCAGACAAGCATGCTACTTGCCCAAGGACACCTTTTAAAAGGGGTAAATGACAGAGCCAAGATTTGAACCCAGGTCAATCTTAGGAAGTACCTCAACTAAATTATCTTCCTTATCTCAACTGTCTCCAGCCTGGATCTCCTGGATCCCGAAGCATCTCAATCAGTAGCAATATTCTGGAGGTTCAATGTACCCCAGGTATTTTCAAAACTCCAAAAGTCTCATGGTAATGGCTCTAAAACAAGCTATTTCTTTTATTTTTAATTTTTAAGTTTACTTATTTATTCTGAGAGAGACAGAGACAGTGTGAGTGGGAAAGAGACAGAGAGAGAGTGAGAGACAGAATCCTAAGCAGGCTCTGTGCAAGACAGGCTATTTCTTAATGAATACAGTGTTTGTAATGAATAAAACCTTTTAAGGGCAGGTTCAGTGATGTATTAAAATCATATATGTGGTTGTTGCTGGTCAGAACATGGTGAGTCATTGCTTTAGATTTTTACGCAAAAGACAAATGCCCTGTGCCAAGTTCCTTTAACTGCATATAGCATTCGATGAAGCCAGACTGCTTGTCAAGTATGTGACCTTAGGCTGTTTATATGACCCTATTTTGTTTCAGTTTTCTCATCTGTAAAATAGGAATGAAGACAGACCTACTTCGTAGTGTTATTGTAAGAATTTTTAAAAGTTAAAATATGCAAAGTGCTTAGCACAAGGCCTGACACATAGTAGGAAGTCAGTGACAGCTATTGTTGTTTCAGCCTCACTGTCCTCGTCTATAAAATGGACTGATTCATATACTATCTTTCCCATAGGCTTATTGTGAGACCCATGTGAAATAGAACAAAAGTGCCTTACAAGCTACGGCAGGCTCCGAAGATGAGAGTGTGTACTGTAATTTTTACTCTTATGACTCACACGTGAAACAAGTCTAAGAACAGCGTATTCCAGCCGGGAAATTAAAAGCTTTGTTTCCTTTGGAGTCAGAGTGTGTCGCTGTATAGATCAATGTTGCTGAAGCACAGAGAGATTTAATTACCTCAAGCCTAACGCCTTCCCCACTGAGAGCAGAGAGTGCCTGGTGAGAGGAGTGGCTGAATGTGGAGGTGACAGGCCAGCGTGTGGGCACCTGGGGACTCTCAGGCCACAAGTTCTGGCTCTCTTCTTAGGGCCAGACAACCTGACAAAGGCAGAACTAGCCCCAAGGAGAAGGTGTGAGCCTGAGTCTTCCATGCTGTGATGGAATCTTCGTTGGAGAGGAGGAGGCCAAGTCTGCCTTCCTTGCCCTTCCATGCGTGTGTGTGTTCCACATAAGTGCACATGGCACTGTGTACGCATACATCGGTATCCACATACTGAGGGGTTTCTGCACCACAGACTCAGTCTCAAATGCATACAGTCACGTGAATCTGTGTGCACATGTACCTGTGCATCTAGGCATGCCTTGTTATATACAAAACATGAGTGGGTTTGCATGTGTGCCCTTTGTCCCCAAAGGCACAGATGCATGTCTCTGTCTTTGATCTTGGCCCAGTAGACATGGATCTGTGTGGCCAGGTGGATCCATCTGTGTAAGCACCTGGCTTACAGATGGATGAGTCTGTACATGCACTTGCCAGGTGTCTCAATAGTCCCCAGGAATCTGAGACAGGGCAGACTGTCAGGCTGCCTATGGGACATCTGTGGAGCTGGTTCTGGGAGATGCTGGGTGAATGCCCCAAATCTAGGAAGAGGCAGTTTTAGAAGGGAGAAGCTTAGCTCACAGCCAGAAGGGTCAAGGAAGTGTGGATTCTACGTGGGAGGAGATGCAGAACCTGGGCTGTGAGGAGGAGAGAACACAGTGCAGAAATAGGGAAGCACAGCATCTGGCTAAGAAACCCAAAGCTGCCGGCAGGTACAGACAGAAGAACGGGTTTTTGTTTCCTTCAAGGTGTCAGAGCAGCTGCTCCATGTGTATGCATAGAAGGCATCAGTTTTGAATGCTGTCATACACACATGGGGTCTATATTTGCACAGGGCTTTTCCAGAGTTTGACATATGATAGGATTGCATCTCGAGCATGTTGGCTTTTACTCAGCATTTAGAAAGCACCTAATGTGTACATGAGGTGTTTGGAAGGGACTAAGATGAAGTGGAATCATGTCCCCCTGTGCTTGAGGTTCTATATTCTAAATGCAATGCAGAAAAAAACTATAAGCAACATAAAGAAAGTGGGTAGGAATTCTACTTTCTAGACTTGTGTTCCAGTCTGAACTCTGCCTTTTACTAGTTGTGCAGTCTTGGGAAACTTATTTAACCTCTCTGAGTTTTATTTCCCTCATCTATAAGATGAGATAATAACACCACCATCACTAGGTTGTTGTGAGAATTACAGGGAGTAATATATATAAAGTTGCCTAATAAACTATAAAGTATGAAGCAAATGTGGTAGATGTGGGCTTGGTCAGGCAGGTTCCCTGGAAGAGGAGGGAGCTGACCAGGGGGATGAGCCAGGCTCACCCTTGTCCAGGAGAGGACACATTACCTGGATGAAGAGCCCCACAGTGGACAATCAAGACCACAAAGACTTTTGGGTGAACCTGGCTCTGCTAATTAGCAGCTGGATGGTTCTGGCAGTTCTTGACTTTGCTGAGCCTCAGTTTCCTTATCTTTAAAAAGGGGTGATAATCCCCAACTCTCCAAGTGGGTAAGATTGAAAAGAAACACATGAAGCCTGTAATAAGTTGGCTGGGGTACAGTAGTAGGAAATCAAACATGTCAGACCCTCCAACTTGGTCCCTCAGGCACCTCACTACAGACCTGACACCCACATGTAGTGGTGCCCGAAGGCAGAAGCCTTCCTGGCTATGTTGACAAAATTAGTTATTTATGCTCCACCGTCTGCTCTAACTGCCTTCTGTCTTCACAATCCCTAGTTTTCTCATTTTTTTATTTTTATAAACATAATATAACGCATATTGCTCTCCTGCTACTGTCATAACCACTGGGGATTCAGAAACAAGGAGTTGACAGTCTTCTTTCTTAGAGCTCATGGCAGTAAAGGCCTGGGAGAGGGAGAGGGTAGCAACAAGCACAAAAGCAAGTAATTGCTACTCAGGGCAGGAACGGCCACAGTAGACTAAGGCCCAGCTGCTGGCATGTGACAACACAGATCTAAGATTTTCCACTGAACCCAATTCCAAATCATTTAAATGTTTTTTTCTAAAGAGGCAATTTGTTGGGTATGATTTAATATGTATTAATTTTTTATGAAATACTTCAGGCATATAAAAAGTATAAGTATAATGCACCACCATGTACCAACTATCCAGGTTAAAATAAAAACCTGATTGCATTCTCCTTCCTTTCTATCCCCAGCGGTAACCTCTCTTCTGAATTTGGTGCTTATCATTCCCTGCTGTGTTTTTATACTTTTATTACATATGTAGGCATGTACAAATGATACATCACATTTTTTTTGCCCTCCGGGTATTTATTTTTGCCTTTTCTCAAATGAGTTCTCCTCAGGGGCCATTTATTTTATACATTTTAAAACATTATATAAACATTACATACTGTATGTATCACTCTGCACCTTTTTTGGTTTTTCTCAACATTATATTTTGAGTTGTCTCCATGTTGGTACCTATATCTCTCATTCACCGATTTGTCACTGCTCTATTATATTCCATTCCATGACAATATTACCATACAGATCTGTTTTCTTGGCAGTAGACACTGGGTTGGGGAAAAAGAATCACGGAGTCAGCCCCCTAGAGTTCTCCAAGAAGCAGACACCAAAATAGGATTAGATGTGCAAGAGAGTTATTGGAGAAACTTGTGAATGGGGTGGGCAGGAGTAGGCAGGGAGAGTCTGCAGACCATGATGCAGGTCTGACACATGTACACGGGGAGTGGGGAGGAAGGAGGATTGAATCAGAAGGGTTTCTTCTTTTTTTAATTTAAATTTTAGTTAACACACAGTGCAATATTGGTTTCAGGAGTAGAATTCAGTGGTTCATCACTTACATACAACATCCAGTGCTCATCACAAGGGTCCTCCTTAATACCCATCACCTGTCTAGCCCATCTCCAACCCACCTCCCTCTGAACCCATACTTTGTTCTCTGTCATTAAGAGTCACTTGTGGTTTATTTTCCTCTCTTCTCTTATTCTTCCTTCCCATATGTTCATCTGTTTTGTTTCTTAAATTTCACATATGAGTGAAATCATATGATGTTTTTCTTTCTCTGATTGACTTATTTTGCTTAGCATAATACATTCTAGCTCTATCCACCTCATTGCAAATGGGAAGATTTCATTCTTTTTGATCACCAAGTAATATTCCATTGTGTGTGTGTGTGTGTGTGTGTGCGCGCGTGCGAGCGCACACGCATGTGTGTATACCACATGTTCTTTATCTATTTATTAGTCAATGGACATTTGGGCTCTCTCCATAGTTTCACTATTGTTGATAATGCTGCTATAAACATTGGGGTGTATGTACCCCTTCAAATATGTATTTTTCTATTCTTTGGGCACTTACCTAATGGTGCAATTGCTGGTTTGTAGGGGAGTTCTATTATTAGTTTCTTGAGAAACCTCCATACTACTCTCCAGAGTGGCTGCACTAGTTTTCATTCCCACCACCAGTGCAAGAGGGTTCCCCTTGCTCTGCATCCTTGCCAATACCTGTTGTTTCCTGTATTGTTAATTTTAGCCATTCTGAAAGGTGTGAGGTGGTATCTCATTGTGGTTTTGATTTGTATTTCCCTGATGATGAGTCACGTTGAGTATCTTTTTATGTGCCTGTTAGCCATCTGGATGTCTTCTTTGGAAAAGTGTGTATTCATATCTTTTGCCCATTTCTTGACTGGGTTGTTTGTTTTTTGGGTGTTGAGTTTGATAAGTTCTTTATAGATTTTGGATACTAACCCTTTATCAGATATGTTGTTTGAAACATCTTCTCTCATTCTTTAGGTTGCCTTTTAGTTTTGTTGACTGTTTCCTTCACTATGCAGAAGATTTTTATCTTGATGAAGCCTCGATAGTTCATGTTTGCTTTTGTTTCCCTTGCCTTCAGTGACATGTCTAATAAGAAGTTCCTATGGCCAAGGTCAAATAAGTTGCTGCCTGTGTTCTCCTCTAGAATTTTGATGGTTTCCTGTCTTACATTTAGGTGTTTCCATTTTGAATTTATTTTTGTGTATGGTGTAAGAAAGTGGTCCAGGTTCATTCTTCTGCAGGCTGCTGTCCAGTTTTCCCAACAACATATGTTTAACAGACTGTCTTTTTTCCATTGGATATTCTTTCCTGTTTTGTTGAAGATTAGTTGACCATATACTTGTGGGTCCATTTCTGGGTTTTCTATTCTGTTCCAGTGATCTATGTGTCTGTCTTTGTGCCAGTACCATACTGTTTTGATGACTATAGCTTTGTAATATAGCTTGAAACCTGGAATCATGTTGCCTCCATTTTTTTCTTTTTCAGGATTGCTTTGGCTATGTGGGATATTTCCTGGTCCCATACATATTTTAGGATTATTTTATCCAGCTCTGTGAAAAATGCTAGTGGTATTTTGATAGGAACTGCATTAAATATGTATATTGCTTTGAGTAGTAAAGACATTTTAACAATGTTTACTCTTCCAATCCACGAGCATGGAATTCTTTCCCATTTCTTTGTGTCCTCTTCAATTTCTTTCACAAGTGTTTTAAAGTTTTCAGAGTATAGATCTTTTACCTCTTTGGTTAGGTTTATTCCTAGGTACTGTTTTTGGTGCAATTGCAAATGGGACCAATTCCATGATTTCCTTTTCTGGTGCTTCATTATTGGTATATAGAAATGCAACAGATTTCTGCATGTTGATTTTCTATTCTGTGACTTTACTAAATTCATGTATTAGTTTTATCAATTTTTTGGTGGAGTCTTTTGCATTTTCTACATAGAATATTATGTTGTCTCCAAATAGTGAAAGTAGAGTCAGAAGAGTTTCTGACTGTAGTACAGTCCTAAGAGCCTCAGCAAGGCCAACAGGAAGTCCCTAAGCAAAAATTGTCCATTAGAAGTACCTCATGTGAGGCACAAATGGCCCAGCCCAACCCTGGTACTCCTGCTGTGTTCTGTCACCAGCTGGCGGCACTCTGAGTTAAGCATCACAGTATATATGGGGATGTGGCAGCTGGAGAATTCATCACCCATGATCCCTACAGTGGGTTCTCTTGAAGAAGGTGGTCTGAGTGGTGCCATACACTCCATGACCATCATACTGTGGTCAGAGAAGGTAGTCATGAGCAGAGAGGAGGTAGATTCTTACTGTGTCTGGCAGACTTTCATTCATTCACTCATACTCTACCTTTGAAAACAAAGTGAGATGTTTGAGAAGGCCATTATAGAAAGTGTCATTAAAGATGGATCCTACAGGACTCTTTCAAGCAGTCACAGTAAGCCACTTCCATTCATTTCTTGGTGACTCCACGGAGCTCAGCTGTGAGGGATCTACAGTCAAGGTTCCAAGAGGCTCTATGTTATGGTTCTAGAGTCAACCAGACCTGCATTTCATTCTCCTCTCTGCCATCTGTTCATTTATATAAGTCATTTCACAGTGATAGATCTCACTTTTCTCATCTGAAAATGAGGATAACCAGACCCATCACATGGAATTGTTATGGGAATTAAAAGAGATGATATAAGCATAGTGTTTGATACACATAGTTGGTGTTTGAAAAACCATGAGTTCTTCCTCTGTCCTGCTAGGTTATTGTTAGGGATATAGAAATTTATTTTTGGGTGCAATATTTTTTCTCCAACTGAGAAATGTTTAAAAACTTAGATCCCTGGTTCTGCAAATTCCAGCTATCTCTGGCAATCGAGGTGAATCAAAATGATCTCCACTGGACCTTCTTATTCATACCCATCACTCTTTCTAAAGCAGCATTTGTGATTAATCTCACTCTAGGGCTAAATCGGTCCCAAGCGTTTCCAAGGCACTTGATAAAGAAGCTCTCTGATTTATAGCAAACACCATTATTGAGCAGTGGCAGAGAGAGGCCATTGGGGGATTTGTCTTGCCGGAAACTCTGTCTGTTGGAGCCATTTCTTCTATTTTCCTGGATAAGAGCTCAATTTATTTCAAAATAGATGAATGGTGTCCTTTTTTGCTCCCTTGCTGGGGTAGGAAGGAGAGAAAAGTTGTACAATTTTTAAAAATAAAGAATAATACTTAATATTTTAAGTTTGGAAAGCTCTTTACAGCTTACACGGACATCAGGATTCAACAGAAGGCTAAGCACATAGTAGGTCCTCAGAAAATGTTTGTGGAAGTGTACAATCATCTTCAATTCTCACAGTGGCCCCGTGAAGTACGCCAAGTCCATTTTTCCCATTGGACAAAGGAGGAAGATGAGGTTCACAGCTAAGAAATGTCAGAGTTCTACCTGAGCTTTACCAGTCACCATACCGTGGTCCTCAGTGGTCCAAGAGCAGGGCCATCAAGCCCATTCCTTGAGCACAAATGCTGAGACACTTTCTGAGATTGAAAACCTGGTCAGCCAAGACTGCAACATCTTTTACACCTGGTCTTTGGGTCATTTTGGTTCTCTTCCAGAATACAGTTCTGGAACACCTGCCTCTTACTTGGCATTCATCTTCTTCACTTTGTCTACTCAGAATCTGACCCTCCTCCCCAACAACCCTTATAGATAGTTATCTTTGCATGAACATTTCCAGTGACAGAGAAATCCCAACGCAATGGAGAGTTCTTCTTATTTGATTGAGCCAACATATTGCCCTGGAATATAATTACCTGGACTTCAGACTTGGCTCCAGGCAGAATAGTAGCAGTGAAAAGCTTAGGCTCAGGCATACCTGGCTTAAAGCACAGCTATTTCACTTACTAGCTCTGTGACACTATTATTTAACTCATAAAATGGAAAATAGAACCAGTAATATTTTATCAGCAGGAATTATTTTGGGTGCAAGGAAGACAATACTCAATTAACAGTGGCATAAACAATAATGACATTTAATAATCTCACTTCACAAAAAGTTTCAAGGGAAGCAATGTCAGTGTTGGCTCAGCGCAAGGTGATATTAGAGTTCTTGGTTAGTATCTTCATGATTCTCTGGTTCGTTAGAAGGCCATAGCAGCATCAAGCATCATATCTAAACACAGTACTTGCAAAGCAGAAACAGAAGACACGAGTCATGAAAGAAAGAAAGGAAAAGAAAAAGAGAAAAGAAAAGAAAGCCTTTTATCCAGCCTCTCTCTTATCAGGGAGGGAAATATTTGCCATCTCTGGAAAATATTACATGTTCCTTTATTCCTCATTGACCAGATCTGGTCACATGCCTAACTCCTAGATACTGTCTTAGGGGGATAACATTGCCTTGATTGATTTGAACAATCATGATTTATCCCCACGGGCAGGGTACACTTCCACTGAAACAGAACAGAGTTTTGCTGGAAAGGAAGAGGAAGAATGGCTGTTGGCTGAGCAGCAACAGTATGATAGTTGAGGGTAAAATGGAAGAACATATATGCCGAGTGTTTAGTAGAGTCTCTGACACATTTTAATCTCTAAGTGTTAACTATTACAATTGCATAGTATTGCCATAAACATTAATGAAAGTGTCCAACTTCTCTGACCATCTCATCTCCCACCTATAACTTGAGTTCATTGTAAATTATTTACTACCTTGATGATCATGCTCCCTGGCAGAAAGGGTAAAGGGGTCAGAGATAGGGCCACCTGATGCACGACTCTCCTAGTTGTTATCTACAGTGTTATGTGGGTAGACTGCACTCCTGGAGGTGGGCAGTTTATCCCTTGTATAACCATTAGCCTCAGTCCTAATAGGACTAAAGGAATTACTTCTGTGCCATCTGTCTTCACCGTACCATCTTCTCTCAGAAGTGGTCCCCACCTGTCCTTCCTTGGTCTATTTAGTCCCAACATAAACGTTAGTTTTAGAGTTGTTGGCTTTTTTTAGTTTCAATTTTTAGATTTTTTGGTTGCTTTGTTTTATTTTCATCAGTATTATTATTCATAAGTTTCATTTAGAAACTTAGGCTGAATCAACATCTTACCAACATCTTGGATACAAAGAAGGAAAGGCAGTTCCCCTCAAGGGAGAAAGTCACTGACCAGTCATGATCATTGAACTTGGCCATGGGGGCCCTATCTGTCCTTCATATGTCAATGGTCCAGGACTAGGGCGAGGAGGACTCTCCAGTTCTCCTGGGATGATTGGAAGAGTTCGAGGAGAGAAATCTTGCCAGCAGAAAGCAGAGAAAGCAGGGTAGGTAATGCCTGATTATTACCTAATGTCATCTTGAGAACAACAACAATACCAACAAACAAATGACTTTGGTGAAAAATGCTCTTATATTTGTCTCTTGATATTTTATGCCTTACAAAAGAATTTCTTGAGGCTTGGCAAGCAATGAAACTCCTCTCAGATTTTGGCCTCAAACTTTCCTTGTAAATCCTCTTTGGAAGTAAGTGGACTATAAGCCACAAAGTTGAGAGGGAAAGAGAAATAGCAAGTAGTGATCGGTTACCATGTGCCAGGCACTGACATGCATAAACTCACTGCCTTCTCACGAGTGCTCGGAGAGGGAGATGTTATCAGATATTTGGTAGGAGTGAAATTAGTCCTAGGAAAGTGACATAATTTATCTAAGGTCCGTCTGATTCGAAAGACATTTCTTTACATCATACTGAATTTTCACACATTATATACCAACCAGCCAGCCAAAGAGCCAACGTCCTAATACCTAACACCTCCAGGTGGCATGAATCTGGGGCCCAAGAGCTTTGAAGGGCATGTAATCCAAACCATGAGGCCTGTGTCAGGTCACTGAGGCTCTCTGGGCTCGATTTCTCCCTTCATATGTAAAGTAGAACAGTTATATCCCCCTCACAGAATTGTTGCAGGAATCAAGTATGTCAAGTACTGTGGGTGCTGATCTGTCAGAGGTCTCAGGAATGAATGGTACTCTTATTACTGCTCTAGTTACTGATCTTACTATCAGTACCTTCATCTTGCTGAGCCCTGATGACCGTGTCTCCAGAACAATCTGACATGGGTGTCTCCGCAGAGTAGGTCTGAGTGCTGTTGAGCAGGCCTCCCCAAGACCGGCCTGTCCTCCCAGGCTGTGTTTCCTTTGCATTCCAACTCCTGACAGATTTCTGTGTTCCGGACCAGGCCATTGAGCGGTAACTCTGCAATCTGTTCCGGTTGTTAAATAAACTTCTCCTGCTCCCAGACGAGCTGTCACATGTGTGTAAATACCACTTTATGCCTGGACTATGATTTCCAAGTCAAAACTCCCATTGCATGGGTGGCTATTAGGGTCACTCCAGACCCAAAGCCCATGAATCACAGATAATAGGTTCAAACTGAGAGGTTGCTGTGGGAATTGACTGTGTGGCCTAAAGGAGAGATGATTAGCTATTGTAACATGGGCATGTTTTTATGGCCTCTCTGGGCATCTGAGGATCACTGTCCATATCACCATCATTAGAAGAGGTAGCCCTCTGAAGGGACAATAAGCAACTCATGCCCAGTACTACCATTTACGAGGCCCATTTATATCTGAGCGTTGACCTATGACTTCCTCAAAATAATCCCTTGATAAGGATTGTTAGAACTACTTGTAGCATAATGCTGGGCCAGTTACTTCACCTCTTGGAATGTCAGGGACTTCATCTGTTATGTGGGGTTGTTATGGGGATTCAGTAATAACAAGTTTGATAGTGAACTTCACAGTTTGGTTTGCCCTTACAGCAGGCCCTGAGGCAGGGACTAAGGTAGGGTAGGTGGGCACTGGGTCATTTATTTGGCAGTCATCTCAGGGAAGCACATGCGAAGAAGTGGATGAATAGAAAGGGAAGGGAGAGAAGCCTCTAGAGTATGCATTAATGAGAGGGTGAAAGCTCTGGGCAGTGGGGGCCCAGGCCCACAGGGGACCTGATGACAAACTGTGGCACACGCCCTATATTAATTACTATATTCCCAAAAGGAAGAGACATTTACTGACACTGATCCCCTGGATGTGGGACACAAGGGGTGTCCTTCTGAGGTGCCCGTGTTTGTGGCTGAGTGAAATCATGTTGTGTCAGAGAAGCCGCTCACAGAGAAGGAAGCAGCAGGGCGGGAACAGGACTGGAAACCCTCCACCCTGGCTGCAGCTCGGTGGGCCGAGGGGATGGGGGGACAGAGGTGTGGCCTTACAAGTGGTCCTGACATGCATTCTTTTTTTATTTTTATTTTTTATTTTTTGAGATAGAAAGAGGGAGAGAGAGCAGGGAGGGGGCAGAGAAAGAGAGGAAAGAGAGAGAGAACTCCAAGAGCCTGATGTGAGGCTCAAATCCACGAACTGCTGACACACTCTTGATGCACATACGTCCTCCATGCTGGCAACTCATGAACCCTGGGCCTCACACCCACACCCGTGACGCCCAACCCTTACTAAGTCCATCTTCCAGAGGAAGAAAGTTGAGCCTTTACAGAGTAAAGTAACCTATGCAGAATGGGCTGGCATCAAATCCAGCTCTGACTACAGTGCGTGAGCTCTTAAAGGAAGGCCTGAACAGAATGTTAGCAAGTCTGACCAAACTGGGAGACTCCCTCTGTGAGGAGCTAGCCCAGATGACAGTGAAAGGCAATGCTAGTCACTATTCTATTTTTTTTTTTTTTTTTTTTACTATTCTACTCTTATACTGATTTAAGAGGCACCTCTGAAGCAATGCTTTGGATCAAGAGTAAGAAAAACGACTGCAAAGCAGCTCCGGCCCCCAGGCCACTCCCTGGCCAAGGGCGAGCTCACCATGTGACGTGGCAGGTGTGATCCTCGTCCACAATATTCTGGTGAGGAAGCCTGGAAGCTCTGAGCGGCAGAGTGCCTTGTTCCACCACACAGCCGGGGAGGAAGGCCGGATCTGAAGCCCCATCTTCAGACCTCAAATGCTCAGTAGTTTCCTAAGCTACTTTCCTTGACAGGAAAGGTTGGGTCTTTGTGATCATCTCACGTCCCATAGTGACCCAAATGACTTTGGGTAACCAGAGGGTCAAATAAGTCTACGATTTCAGATAGGGATAAGTGCTCTGAAGACAAAGCAGAGAATAGGGGTAGTGAGTGAAGGGCACAGAACTGGCAAGATTTTTCTGTATCTGCCGTGGAGTGTTTTTGCTTAGAGCTAAAGTTTACAGGACGCTGGTACTGGGAGGGGGTGATGCAGATATATCCCGGGGCATGGGTGAGGCTTTCTCCTCACTACATTACAGACTTTACCCCCAAACTGCCTCAAGCATTCAAGTAACTTCTATTACTCACTCGTTTGTATTCATTCCTATGTATTCATCCATTCATTCATTCTTTCAATCTTTGGACTTGAAGTTATTGGGCCCTTACTGTGCACCTATGTGTGTTCCTGAGGGCTGCTGGGCCCCTGTCATGAACTCCTCTCAGTTAGTTGTTGGGCTCACTGCCAAGTACTGAGAGATGGTACTGAGAGGTGAGACCATGGAAGGTGTCAGGGATTATGGGGCAGGAGAAAAGGTCTGGGCTCTAGAACAAAGGAAGGAGCCCAAATAAAAGTTTCCCACGAGGCCCTGCCAGTTGCTCTCATTTTCTGTAAGTGAGACAAAGTATCTGTAAAAGCTTTGGAGTATCACACAACTAGCTGAATTCCTGGGCTATCTGTATGACCCTAGCCAAGTTACACAGCCCTGTGAGCCTCCATTTCCCCATCTGTAAGTTGGAAAAAAAACCTATGCCTTGTGGAGATGCTATGAAGATTAAAGGGAGAGAGAGGTTATGGTGTCTTGTCCTTAGTAAGGCTCACCAAACATGAATTCCCATTCTCTCAGTTCCTCTGGAGAATGGGCTGGCCAGGAAGAGGTTTGACCTTATTTCCCTAGACTTAAACATCAGAGAGTAGAAACTGATGGAAACCAGGAACACTCGCTAGACCAAAGGCCATTAGAGAATTAATAGAATAACTGGGTTAAATACACATACACATACACACACACACACACACACACACACACACACACACGCTCATAAATCAGACTAAAACAAAACATGCTACAGATAGGCTTCCCTTTGTCTCACACTTGAGTAAGAACAGATCATCTTTGGGGCTCCTGGGTGGCTCAGTCCATTAAGTGTCTGACTTTGCTCAGGTCATCATCTTGCAGTTCGTGGTTGTGCGGACAGCTCAGAGCCTGGAACCCGCTTCTGATTCTGTGTCTCTCCCTCTCCCCTCCCCTGCTTGTGGTCTGTCTCTGTCTCTGTCTCTCTCAAAAATAAATAAGCATTAAAAAAATAAAAAAGAACAGATCATCTTCAATTCTGTGTGTACTCGATCACACAAAAGGCCTTCCTTTTGGAAATGACCTTTCCTAACTAATAATCTTACGGCTCAAACTAAGACAATGCTAGAATAGAAGAATCAGCAGGGGTAAAGCTATTCGGATGCTGTACAAAGCATATACACGGTAACTATGTTCAAAACCCATAATAATCCTGGGAAGTAATCAGGGCAGATGTTACTGTCCATGTTACTCCCCCAAAATAAGACTAGTCACATGGCCCTTGATTCTCTCAAGACTACCGTAATGTCAGAGGAATAGTTGTAGAAAAAAAAATCAAATTCGACTTGTGTACAAAAACAATAATTACTTAAAAAAATAACTTTAAAGATAGAATAACAGAACACTTAAATAGACCGTCCATCATCCCTAACCTACAAAAGTATATTGGTCCAAATTAATACATTAATTTGACTTTCTTTTATACTCTAAAGAGAAAAAGGCAGTAATCTGACTTCAGACCTGTGTCACCCAGGATGAGGTCCCAGGCCCCTTATGGGCCACAAAGATGGTATTGGAAATATTCCAGCTATGCTTAATATTTCAAAGAGCCTAACTAAAAGTTTTATATTTTCTCTCACATAATTAGGCCACCCAGACTAATTAAAATCACAAATTTTTCTTTTGGCTGGAATTTTGATAATGCTAGAACCACGTGATGATCAGAGGTCCTGATTGGTCTTTGATGATATCACAGAAATTCTGAGACGTGGAAGCAGGACCACACCGTGACTTATGCCCCACCCCCAACTAACTCAACTCCTAAACAGCCAGCACAGCAAGCAACCTAGTCATGAGTCTATATTCTTCACTCCTTCAAGACGGAGAGAACTCTGTGCTGTAAAACTCCATTCACAGGGCTGGTCATATGAAAGGGTCCTCGATGATTAAAAGTCTGGGAGCCACTGGCCTACCTCTGAAGGCTATTGGTTATGGGACAGAAGTTAGGGGGTGGTGTAAAGGGGTGTATACTGATAGGGTTCTTTCCAGTAATGAAGTGAGAGAGAGTTCTCAACACAGATTAAGGAACTCTCTAGGCCTGAATAAAAACACAATGTAAGGGGCACCTGGGTGGCTCAGTTGATTAAGCATCTGACACTTGATTTGGGCTCACTTCATGATCTCATGGTTCATGAGTTTGAGTCCCGTGTCAGGCTCTGTGCTGGCGGTGCAGATCTTGCTTGGGATTCTCTCTCTCTCTCTCGGTCCCTCTCCCCACCTCTCTCTCTCTCTTTCTCTCTCTCTCTCTCAAAATAAACAAACAAAAACACATTATAAGATGATTAACAAGGATTTTATCCCTCACGTATATGAATATATTAAAGTATATTTTTACTGCCTGTCATAGAGTATTAAAATGAATGCATTTAAGAGAAAGGAGGCTCTCAAGTGAGGGGTGAAGGAAATGAGCACTCTTCATCACCACTTCCTTTTTGAGATTTGCCACCAGGAGTGGCAGTAACTAGATGAAGAGCAGACTTTGGAGTCAGAAGATGAGGGTTTGAATCTCAGTTTTGCCATTATGAGCAGAGTAGTGCTGGGCACACATTTGCTTAATATCTATGAGCTTTGCTTTCCAGATAAAAAATGCAGGTATCACCTCCCTCTGCAGAGTGTAGTATTGCTGAAAGAGCACCAGAGTTCAAATCGAGAACCCTTTCCTTCTAATTCCAGTTCAGGCGTTTACTTCAAGTGCATCCTTGGGTAACTTGCCTCACTCCTCCAAGCTTTAGTCTTCTTCCTTATGAGTAAATAACACCACTTGTCCTTCCAATCACATGGGCTGGTTGTGAGGAGAGGAGCGATGGAAAAAGTATCTTCTAAATGATAAAGCAAATATACTAATGCAAATTTACTATCAACAGAGACAGAAAACTTATCCAACCTTGTTTTTACTCAGATTAAATATCATTTCTGGACCAAATCTACAAACAATTATTGTGTTTCTTCGGCTGCTGAAAGAGAAGAAATGTAACGGGTTTTTATTTCATTTACTGAATAGGCACTGTGGTTATAGCTAGCCACTCTGTTTGTAGGGTGCTGACTGCAACCATCCTCAGCTCCAGCCTGTCAGGATCATCCCATCCCCTGTGGTGGTTACTGTTTCTGGGTTGCATTTTAGAGGTTGCAGTTAGTATGGAAAGTTTTGTTTCAATAGTTGCAAGATGAGCCACTCTTCCCGGATGTGAATGAAGCATGTAACCTTGGCAGGTACTGGCAGCCATCTTGACCTCAGCAGGGAAGAGTGAAGCCAGAGCTGAGAAAAATCACAGAGAAAAAGCCGCTGCTCCGACGGTATCACGATCCTCTCTCTGGACTAAATCATGTCCAAAGCTAGTGTACTTCTAGTGGGCTTTTTTGTTAGGTGAAGCAGTAAATTTTCCTCAGTTTTTTTTTTTCTGTTCTTGCAAATAAAATAATCTTAAGAAATACACATGTAACACTGAGCAAGTTTCATTAACCCTCTCAACCTCAGTTTCCTGATCGATAATGGGGGGTAAAATAATACCTATCATACACAGGGCTGCAGTGAAGTTCAACAGTGCTTGAGGAGTGCTTGGTACAAAGTAAGCCTTCAATAAATTGTGGCTATTTGTATTATGTTTGGAGCTCTACATTATGCTGAAGGCTTTCAGTACATCCCTTTCCTTAATCATCATGTCAACATACAAGGTAGGATTTCTTTTGTTTATATATAAAGTTTTTTAAGTGTTAATTTATTTTTGAGAGGCGGGGACAGAGAGAGACGGAGACACAGAATACAAAGCAGGCTCCAGGCTCCGAGCTGTCAGCACAGAGCCTGACATCCCACAAACCACGGGATCATGACCTCAGCGGAAGTCGGATGTTTAACCGACCGAGCCACTCAGGCACCCCTACAAAGTAGGATTTCTTATCCCCATTTTACAAATGAAAAGAAAAAGGAGTGTTAGGGACTTGAAGTGACTTGCCCAGGGTCCCATGGCTACAAAGAGGCAGAGATTTTAACATTTAAGTGTTTCTCCTTTTTTATGTTTCATTATCCTTTGACCCGATGATGTTAAGTGTACATTATCAGTAAAATACCAATTGGATACCTATGTCAAAATTATTAGGTACTAGAGACATAGCAGTAAATACACATATTCTTTTTGAGTTAAGTTTTAGAGGATGCTCTTACAACTACCTGGATTATAGGAGAGATTTGATTGAATTCATGCCTTGTATCTATTTACTGGCATCATGCCCTAACGACCGAGCAGCTAGCCAATGGACACCTAAGTCCTATAGGCACATGAAAAGCCCTAGCAGCATGGTATGCAACTAAATGCAGAACTTAGAGAGGTCTTTTCCATATACAACTTAGAGCACACGTATACATATTACATCCAACCACTTAATTTCTCCTAAAACCCTGAGCTGAAATGGAACATTTCTATTTTGATTCCACGGGTTAAAAAAACGTCGTTTTCACATGCACTATAAAGGAATTCTCTTCATATTTTCTCTGTTCTTTCTGACACGTCAACTTGTGTCTGTTTCCTAGGAAGTGTGTGTCTGAACAGCACAATTAGATGTGATAATGAGACGGAAGGAAAAATAGACTAGGGCCTCCACTACACTGTTTTCTCAGGAAATCTACAGGGAAATCTGACGGTGTGTCTTACTGTTTACCTCCAGGTGACATTCTCCAAACGTCTTTACACGCTGTGGAGTGCCTCAGACAGGACCGCAGTGACTAGAACCGTTAATCTGAACCTCCTCCTTGTAAGTGTGATCTTTCATGCAGAGCAAGAAAGTCCTTACCAGCCATCTGTAGTAAGCCCTGGGAAAGAGAAGGAGCTCCTGAAATTCTCCTCATAACTCGGCACACATTCTAAGGAGACGTGACAGGACACATGGCGAATGCGAAGTCACGGGCTTTCAGAGGCAGGGGGGAGGGGCTGCACTGTCCGAACCTGCCTCGCCCCAGGCTCTGTACATTTTTGGATGGACGGGCCTGAGAGGAGTGCCTGGGAAGTCATCCTGCAGGTTGGTGATTCTGATTTTACAATTAGGAGATTTTTACCTGTACTGAAGCCGTGTATGAGGATGCTAAGACACAAATGAGGTGGCGCCTGCTCCCTCTGACAGCTTAGTTGTAGCTACCTGAGAGCTGGGCAAGGGACAGATCTGCAGCCAGACGGGCGTAGCTGTGTTCCTCCCATGTGAGAGTCCCTGGGAGTACCACATGACCTCTCCAAGCCTGCCTCTCATTGTAAAGAGAGACTGCTATATGGGGTTTGGGAATAAATGGGCCCAGCTCATAGCAGACAGTCAATAAAAGATCGTTTATTTCCCCTCCGATTCTCTGAGAAACTATTTAACATAATGTGTCTCCAGAAAAATGTCCCAACCAGGAAGAGAATCTCAACACCACTTGACCACCAGTTTGGGAGTACAGATTTTATATACATAATAATACACTTTAAAACCTATTTCCAGATTTATAGAATAGCACCAGGGCTATGCCTTGTGCCTCTTCTCCCGCCTCCCTGCAACCCTTTATTGACATCTGCAGCCCAGGGGGGGTCAGCTTGCCGGCGGCACCTTCTCTCCCACCCGCTGCCCCCGGTGGTACCCTTGATGAGAACAGGGTGGTCGCCTTCTCTGAGAACCCTCGAGACTCCCAAATCATAATGTCATGAAGGAGCCAAGAGGACACAACTTGTTAGGACTTAGGCACATCAGCCGCACACTGTGTCTGCGAGGAAACGACCCTCTATCCCTGTTGTTTCTCGTGTCGTCACTTGGACCACAAAGAGCATTCCTTTTTTCTCCTATGAAGACAGCTTCTTCAGCTCCTGCCGAGATAGCCCCTTTCCCCCTCATAGTCCGTAAGAGAAGACCAGCAAATTCTTTATCCCAAAGTTCCCTGTTCCACATGATCCTATCCAAGTGCAAATCAACTTCTACAAACAGATGCTTCAGACTGACAGTTTCCAGTTCACTTTAGGCTCAGGTGGAACCGGCTGTACTACAAGAGTTACTGCGCATTCTGACTTCTTGTCCACTAGAGGCGTGCCTCCAAATCAAAAGCAAGAATGAGACAGAGTAAAATGGAATATAAATTTATTCTGTGACATTTTCCTCATTGAAGATATTTTAAAACAGATTAAAATACATCAATATTTCATGAAAATACCTTGTAGAGGAATTTAGATAATACCTGTAATATACATGATTTGCCCCTGAATATACATTTTTTTATTTCAAACATCATTTTTTAAAAAGGAACATAAAAACGATAAGGACTGCTGCATTCTTCATGTATCCCGTGTCTCATGAATTTCAATTCAACTGCCAGTTCTTTTCTCAACTATATATGTTAAGGGTATTTGCTTCTGATTTTGAATGGTAAGAGTATCCATTTTCTGTTTCTTAGCAGTGATATTTCGGTCTTCTTTTTCCGATTCTTCAAGAAAATGCTTCATGCTGAGTTTGAACAGTAATCGAGGGTCTGGTCCAGAAAGTGGTGGGCAATTACATCTCTCTCTAATTTTAAGGGCCTATAAATAAAGAATACAAGGCAATATATGTATGTATACTTATTTATTAAAATTGTTCTCATAATTCCTACTATGCTCTATGCAAAACAATGAAATACAAGAATACATTCTATATTTTTGGAACAAAAGGTATCTTAATTACAACATGTGAAAGAGAACCATAGAGAAATTCACAGAGAAACTATGTAAATAGTTACACTTTCATTATTTGTTCACAAAGTAATATATTTGAAAAAAAATGACAAATATCTGCAGTGACTATCTGATGTCCTATTAGGGATAAACAAGAGGTATCTCCATGATTTCAGTCACACTAGAGCGGACTGTGAGAACACACATTCAGATTTAAAAACATGAAGACTCAGAGACTTTTTCTTAATATGGTCTTTTTTTTTTTAATGTTTTATTATTTTTGAGAGCAGGAGAGACAAAGCATGAGCAGGAGAGGGGCAGAGAGAGAGAGGAAGACACAGAATCCGAAGCAGGCTCCAGCCTCTGAGCCGTCAGCACAGAGCCCGACGCAGGGCTCGAACTCACAGACTGTGAGATCACAACCTGAGCCGAAGTCAGACACTTAACCGACTGAGCCACCCAGGCGCCCCTCAGAGACTTTTTCAAGGAAAGGAAAACAAGAGGAGATAGAAGTATGAACATACTGAAAGAAGATACATATAATTAGGCAGGCACTGAGGGAGCACTGATGCTAATAACCTACAAGATTAAGCAGGTCGAAATCATAGTATTTAATTCTAGGAAAAACAAAGTGCTACAGTAAAAGTAATCACAGGAGATGACATGCGTCAGCTGTGACTGGCACTTACAGGTTTAAACACACTGAATCTTGATCTATCCCAAATCACAAACAAACAACTGGAAGACGGAGAGCTGGATACATGTGTGCACGCACAGGTGTGTCAGTGATAAGGGAGCCCTTCGTTTTCATCCCCTACGGGGGAAAGTAAATTGGTAATGCTTAAAACTGAAAAGTTAGGAAGTCACAATACAATTATGTTATGGTGGATATGGGGTGAAATACCAAAAGAATTATTTAAGAGAGCTGGAAATGGTTACCCTTAAAACTGAGGGCAGGTAGGGGAACTGCAGCTTTAAATAACTAGAGTTGGAGATCTACGTGATTCTTTACAATGGTTCCGTCAAGGACTTAAGACATAAAAAGAGTGAATTTTTAAGGCAAAAACATTTTATATCTAATGGGGGTTAAAAGAAAGATTTTTAGCGGAGGGAGCTAGTTTAGTTTCTTATTACTTTTTATTTTTTTTTTCAGGTTTATTTCTGAGAGAAAGAGAGACAGAGCAGAGCATGAGTGGGGGAGGGGCAGAGAGAAAGGGAGACAGAATCCGAAGCAGACTCCAGGCTCTGAGCTGTCAGCACAGAGCCTGACACGGGGCTATAACCCATGAACCGTGAGATCATGACCCGAGTTGGAGTTGGACGCTTAACGAAATGAGCCACCCAGGTGCTCCACTTCTAACTTTTTATAGTGATGGATGTTAAGGGACATAGGGGATAGTAAAATTTTAGAAACATTAGCGGAACAAGGTCTCACTGATAAAATAATGTTGGGGAGAAGACCTGAAGGCTGAAGGACGTGCAGGAAGAGGTCATGTGGGTGCCTGGAAGAAGAGCACTCCAAGCAGCAGCAGCAGGGCTGCTAGGGCCACAGATGGGAGTGTGCCTGGACTCTTCTGGGGCGGGGCAGGGCAGGGGCAAGAGCCTGGACTGTTCTGGGGCAGTGAGGAAGCTAGTACAGCTGGGGCGGAGCAGGGGCAAGAGCAGATTATGTAGGCTCTCATAGGTCATCAGGTTTCAGGTTGCACTATGAGGGGGGCTGCCCCTGTTTTTGTGGGGTCCATGGCAAGAATGTAAGTGGAGGCTCAGATCCATGTGTTTAAATATCTAAAAGCAGTAAAGTCAAGCTAATAGACTACTGCAGAAAATATGTTCTATTATTCTACTTTGAGAAATACACATTCAAAATGACCCGGAAGGCCAGGTACACAACTCAAATTCTTGAATTTTGGAATGTGTAAGGTTCCAGGGAGCCTACCCACTTCCTGTCACTGGTCTGCCGTCCACTCCCTTCTCCTGTCCCTGGCTTCCCGGGCACTATGAGAGGCTTTGTGTGTATGTGTCCAAGGGAAGAGATCCACAGAGGCCCCAGAAGCAGGATCCGAAGTGTTTGGGCAAGAATTCCATTATCCCAAGTACCCAGGGTGCCGTGTGGTAGGGGCGCGGGTTCTTAGACGGGAATATTCCGTTAGGTTCCGCAGGAGAGGAGGGCACGCAGCCAGAGGAAAACCAGGAGAAGGTCTAAATGAGTGATGGCACGGCAGCAGCTCGGATCTAGGAACACTTGTGATTCTAAAGGAGGCTATGGGTTACCGAAATACACTAAAGGGAAAAAGCACTTAAGTGAAATTCTGTGGTGACAAGGTCCTCATCTGAATTTCTTTGTGTCTCACAACCATCCGCTGAGCATTATAAAAATGTTCGTTAAAGTAAACTGAACTGAAAAGTCAAGAAAGTATTTGAAAACTATAGCACTGAAGTGAACAGATAGTCAGACCCTCAGCAAAATGGTGACCTACTGCCCAAACCAGAATGCCTTTGAGACTGAAAGATGCTATTAAGACACTGAGACATGAGGCACGAACTGAGCCTGCCCTGGCAAAATGGGGACACACAGTCCACTCTCTCCGTAACTCCCAGGTGAGAAGCCGCTATGTTACGGCTGCTCCATCACCTGCCTGAGACCTTCGCTGGTGTCAGTAAAGGACAAGCGTGAGGTCTATCGGGTAACAGCTGGTAAAGCTGAGTTTGGCAATGAGAGATGCAGAGCAGCAAAGGGAGAAGCAGAATGCCATCTACTCTTTCATAGTCAGGCGAAAGCTTTTCTCTCTCCCCTAAGTTCTTTTATTCAGTATTTTCACATTCAGCCAATACTTAGAACACCACACTGAGTGATGTGCTAGGTACACAGCAGTCAGAATACATAGTCATGATCCCTGCCCCCACACTCTGCATTTCCCCATTCCTGGGCATCTGAATTGTTCCCCTAGTTTCGTTTGGTTTTATTTGGCTTTAATAAATGACTCTATGAAAATCTTTGCTAAAAAAAAAAAAAAAAGGTTATAACTTCCATTTGGGTTTACTTTAAGTATCCCCGCCAAAAGAGAATGATGTGAACAGAGTATAATTTTAGTTTATATAGGAACCGACTGCTTTCTGTCAGAAAGGCTGTACCAACTTATAATGTCTTCAGCATATAGGCCTATCTAAGTTACTCATAATCAGGATAACCTAAGATTTCATGATTTTTGAAACTAGATAATAACCATATAATTTCAAATCTTAGAAACCTTAGAAATCATCAGCTACAGTTAGAAGACTAAGGAAATTTAACCTCAAAGAGGTCAAGTGACTGGCAGGGAACAAAAAAATTGCTTGGCATATGTTTATAGCAGCTTTATTCATAATTGCCAAATCCTGGAGCAGCCAAATGTCCCTCAGTAAGTGAATGGATAAATAATCTGTGTTATGTCCAGACAGTGGAATATTATTAACCATAAGAAGAACTGATTTATCAAGCCATGAGAATACATGAAAGAACCTTAAATGCATATTAAGTGAAAAAAAGTATCTATCTAAAAAGGCTACATTGCATATGATTCTGACTGTATCCGTAACATTTTGGAGAAGGCAAACAATGGAGATACGGTTGTCAGGGCTGAGCAAGGAGAGAGGGACGAACTGGCAGAATAATTGCAGAGCAATGAAACTACTCTATGTGATACTGTGATGGTGAATACGGGTCATTATACATTTGTCCAAACCCACAGAACGTGCACTAAAAGTGAGCCCTAATATAAACTACGGATGCTGGGTCATAAAGACGGGCCAGTGCAGGCTCACCTTTTGTTATAAATGTACCACTCTGGCACAGGGCTTTGATAGTGGGGGAGACTGAGCAAAGGCAAGGGGTATATGGGAAATCTCTCCTGTACCCTCTAAGAAATTTTGCTGTGAACCTAAAACTGCTCTTAAAAATAGTCTAATTTAGGGGCGCCTGGGTGGCTCAGTCAGTTAAGCGGCTGACTTTGGCTCAGGTCATGATCTCACGGTCCGTGGGCTCGAGCCCCAAGTCGGGCTTTGTGCTGAAGGCTCAGAGCCTGGAGCCTGCTTCAGATTCTGTGTCTCCCTCTCTCTGCCCTTCCCCCTGCTCACGCTCTATCTCTCTGTCTCTCAAAAATAAATAAATGTTAAAAAAATTTTTTAAAAATAGTCTAATTTAAAAAAAAATTGGGAAGAGGCACAAAAGTAAGAAGCCTTAGAAAGAAAAAGGATTAGAATCCACTTCGGTTGTTTTTGTTTTTAATGCTTTTACATTCAGGCTTTTGTACTCAATTTTTTGCACCGCATTGTTTCTTAGTAAATCTTTTACTGAATAAACGTATGTTTCGGTTGTCTGAGCTATGTTTAATTGCCAAAAAACCTATATATTCTTCATAAAGGTTTTCTACGAATATTTCTACATGTGTGAATTCTCTCCAACTACCTACCAAGCAAAATCCTATTACAGACCACATACACATCTATCAAATCTTCATCTATTTTGCACAGTAAGATTTTACCACATATGTTGGTAAAATATTTTTATTTTCTACCGTCCTTTCCACATTTATTTTATTACATTTCAGGGTATCAACATCTTTTATTTTTATAAATTCAAATCTATCTTATTAAATAAAGCTTCATCTCTTTAAAAGTCAGCAATATTTTCCCACTATACAACAGAATATGCCTTTCTGTTGCCTTTACTTTGTTTTCTGCATTTAACTTTATGCACTGTACATAACAGGTACTTAATACATGCTGAATTTTAAACAAACACCCATAAAACACAAGGTATGAATAAATCATTATGATAAATGTCACAGAGAAAACAGTCTTTACCAGTTGACAGTCAAAGAGCAGGAATGTACTCTAATAACAAAAACATACACTTGTAAGAATCCCAAGGAAGATTTGGAGTTAAATATGGAATTAGCCAACCTAAAGATTCCCGCTATATGTGAAAGAAACTAACGTAACTGTTCACTTTCTATGTGCCTTGTTCTCTACCAGGTATTTTACTCATGTCATCTAAATTGGTGTTGTGATATAAGCCACTTTTAAAATCCTGGGACCGATGTAGAGTATTTGTCATTGAAGTGTCTTAAAAGAGAGAGAGGAGGGAAAGAGGGAAAGAGGGAAAGAGGCAGGACCTTACCCACACAAACACTCAAGTACGTACATAAAACAGCCAGGAGATATTATAATTTTACAGATGAAGAACCTGAAGGTTAGATTAGGTAACTTCTGCCAAGTTAGGTGGGTGGTAGATCAGAATTAAAACCAAAGCTCCCAAGGCCGCTGCTATTTTTATAACACTTCCCTTAAGCATCCTTTTTTCATTATCAACTATTAGTTTGCTACATGCTAAGTTTCCAAGAGGGAATGTAACTGCTACTCAACTATACTGTCCAATTTTTCTATTTTTAACCCACTATTATTTAACTTATCTTTCCTATTATGACCTTGCATGCAATCATTTAACAAATATTCATTAAGCATCTCAGAGACTGTCACAGGCACTAGACACAGCAGCAAATAAGGGCCTTATATTGTAGGGGAGGAGACAGACAATAACAGGCAAGCAAGATCATGCTGACTACATGCAGAAACAAAACCATGAACTTTGTTAGAGAGCAGCTGCACGGGAGAAGGGCTAAGACTGGGGGAAACGAGGAAAGCCTCTAGTGGGAGATGACGTTTGTGTAAAGAGCTGAAGGAAGAATATTTCAGGCAAGGAAATCAAATAGAGGAGCTGTGAGGAGGAAACAAGCCCAGTGTGCAATCACTGGAATCAAGGAAAACCCGAGGAGAGGGACACATGAAAACATTAGAGGAGGAAGGGGTGGCCCAATCGCCTGACTCAAAGACTGAGTAAGGAGTCTGGATTTTCATTCTAAATTCAAGAGATGTCGCTGAAAGGTTTTATGCCAAAAAATGACATTGAAAAGATCGTTCTGGCTGCTGTACTGACAACAGGCTGTTGGGGGTTGCGATGAAAATGGAGCAGGGGGATTAAACATGAGGCTGCCGCAGTGAACTGAGGGGTGGGATGCTGGTGACTTTTACGAGGGCAGTAGCAGCAGGGATGGAGATGGGACAGTTGCAAGATTTTCTCGTGTGAGGACACAGAGAAAGAGGAAAGAGAAGAATCAAAAAGGAGTCCTGAATTCCCTCCTGTGTTAACAACTTTGCTTTCATTATGCTACCCATGTATCTGAGGATAATTTACTTGCTCCGAGTAAATAATTATTGTTTCTTAGCACTGTATTGTTTGCTGGCGCATGACTCCGGTCCATAAATTCTTTTAAAGGTGTTTTTTTTTTTTAATCGATTTGTTAAAACAAAACGTTCATAAAATGAATCGGATAATTAACAATGTCCCTTTCTATATTTTGAAACTAGAGTTAAAAAAAATTTTTTTTAATGTTTATTTATTTTTGAGAGAGAAAGACAGATAGAGCATGAGCGGGGGAGGGGCAGAGACAGAGAGGGAGACACAGACTCTGAAACAGGCTCCAGGCTCTGAGCTGTCAGCACAAAGCCCGACGTGGGGCTCAAACTCGGGAACGGTGAGATCATGACCTGAGCCGAAGTTGGACTCTTAACCAACTGAGCCACCCAGGCGCCCCTGAAGCTAGAGTTAATTATTCATTGAATAACTGTTCTTCAAACTTTCAAAAAATTTTTCAAAGTAAATCCCCATCAGGCCTAAGTGCTCTTTTCTTTGCTAATTTGTTATGACTCTGGGTTTCTAATACAGTCGTTTTTATTTATTTGATTTAATTATACCTTACCTCTTTCCTCGAGAATTAATTTGAGGAGGTACACTCTAGTTACAATTTCTACTTCTGGCTGTACCCACTGAGGCAGTTCTCTCTCTCACAAATACACTCATGCATGCACACACTTTAATTACTTCTGATCTTGACCTGAGCCATTAATTAACACCATCTACCTAAAAATAACATGCTCTCAAGTATTTTGGTTTTCCGGATTTTAATTACTGTAGCTCTTTTCCTGATCCTATTTATATTTTACTCTTTGTCTAACGGATTCAATAATTTTCACTTTGACAAAATTTCTGAAACGATTAACTATTATAATTTTATTTCTACTTAATTTTATTTTCTCTGTCTGGGCACACTATATTTCTTGATTTCCTTTCTCTTTTTCTTTATTACTAATACAGCCATTTAAATTTGTAATTTTTTTTACATATAGATTTGACACCAATCCATGAAAATACAACGACAACCACTGCAAAATTTTTTTATTTTAAGGCATGCTCTTATTGTTTATAGAGTTCTTTTTTGTCCTATACATACAACAATTTTAATTTTCATGTGGTTGCCCATATTTTAATTTTTGTTATATTAATTTTAATGTACCATGTTCTGATAATTTGAACCATAACATTTTTATATTAAGTATACACATTTCTGCCCAAGTTAATGACCAATATTTTTATGAGAGACATATGTACATTTGGAAAAAAATACATCTTTTTCCTAGCATTTAGTTTTTCATGTCAGTTGAATCTTATTTTTCATATTTTCAACTCAATTCTTTGTTAATTCCTTATCTGATCTGTAGTTTTCTAAGAATAGTAGGCTGGAAGCTATAATCGCAGTCATATGTAAACAAACGAAACTGCATATTCTATCTAATTCTTCATTGTCAGTAGATTCTGTAAAGAGACATCCTGGTGAGTACTTCATGGCATATTGTTTTACGTGTTTCATGTATTAAGGGGTCTTCAATCTTAGAAGAAAGAAAAGCTGGTTTGGCTAGATAGCATACTAGAGTGTATTACCTCCACCGTTTTTTGTTTTATCTCTTTTCCCCTAAACTCTTAGACTTGTCCAAAGTCTAAAAGGAAAGATCTAAAGTCATTCTTACTTGTATGTGTCTTTATATTTTCTCTTTACACCTGGCAGCTTATAAAATCCTGTCTTCGCCATGAAGATTAAACACTTGATAAACTTAAATATCTGGACCACATCATTTCAGGGTTCCTCGGGCATGATGGTCTGGGATTCTTCTAAAAACCCACTTTGAGAAGTGTTATCTGAATCAAACGTGATGCAGAAATCACAAAGAAACAGATATAAATGAAGATTCTGGTCTTTACCACTGTTATATGCAGCCTGACTTTCCTGTGTCTTTTCAGTATTCTTTCATTTTTCAGATATTTCTTAAGATTTGGGTGTTTAGTTTGGTTGTGCTATGTTCCTTTATCTCCAGCATCAATGAGTCTTTGCTCTGAGGCATCAATTCTGCTCTTCTCAGCCTCTGCTGAAAGTTTTACAGCTTGTCTGCTGTATTCACAAGTTTAGCAATTTTCTGGAACGGATGTATCTTACATTTGTAAAGTCATTCTTTCTTCTCCTGTCACTTTCAATGTAGTTAAATCAGCCTTCTCATGCCAGCTTCAGGGGGCATCTAGCCTTGTCTTCTCCAATGTAGTAAAGCTTTTAAATTATACCTGAGACTTGTTTTTTTTTAGATTTTTCTACTCTTTGAAGCTTACTCTACTGGAATAAAATGGGCATTTCAGAGACTTTTTGTGATTGTTATTGTTAGATTTAGTTTAGATGAGGGTTCTTTTGGTGTTATTAGTTAAGGACACTCAGACACTAAATATCCTTTAAATACAATTACCTATGATCACCTTTCTTTTCAACTCATGTACTCATCATCGTTCTGATTTTTTAAAAATCTCTCTTAACTACCTCTAAAATCTACTCTTGAATAGGAGAAAACTGTGGCTAGAACATCTTTTATTCCATTAGATTTGATTTGGTTGGTCTGAGCTCCTTCTTCATTGCTCTATAAAGATTCCTTCTGAAGACCCACTTACAGGTTAGCCTTTTAAGACAGAGGACAATGACAGTCCCCTCAGTCAAGAAGCTTCTCAGGTTGCTGAAAAACTGGCTATTTACAGAGTGCTAAACATTACCCCACACTCACTTGCTGGCCTTACGAGAGAAAACCATGTTGACAAAGGAAGGCCAGGCCATCACCATTCAAATCCCTGATCCAATGTGGCATCGCTAAATGTGGAGCAGCCAGATGAAGGGAATCCTGATGAAAAAGCATAGCTGCACCACGTGTAAAATATTCTTGCCAAAATTTAACTTCTGTTTATAAATACATAGAGAAACAAGTGTTAAAAAAAAGAGAGAGAATAGGCCCAAAATGGAGTCACTTCTCATAAGCCCCACATCAGCAAACCAAGACTTAACTGCTAACCTGACTGTAGTTTCAACCTCTTCCAGAAACAATCTTAAACCAGTCGATCTGGAATTTCTTGGTCAGCACTTACTAAGGTAAACTGGCAGACAGTACCCCACTGTCCCCCAAAGAAAGATGAGGTAACCCCTCATTCCCTGTGCCCTTCTGCCTAGAGAAGTCCGTCACTTCGTTCAGCTCTTTGGAGCTCCTTTCCATTGCTAGATGGGATGCTGCCCAATTCATTAATCACTAAATAAAGCCAATTTATTCTTTAAATTTACTCAGTTGAATTTTGTTTTTTAACACAGGTTAAACAGTATCACAAAAAAAGCAATCAATAAATCTAGAATGTGGAGCTAGATTTACTGACAAGTCAATGGCATGTTGATAAACAAATACAGGGCGCCTGGGTGGCTCAGTCAGTTAAGTGTCTGACTTCAGCTCAGGTCTTGGTCTCATGGTCCATGAGTTCAAGCCCTGCATCGGGCTCTGTGCTTCAGTTCGGAGCCTGGAGCCTGCTTTGGATCTGTGTCTCCCTCTCTCTTTGCCCCTCCCCCACTCACACTCTGTCTCTCTCCTGAATAAATAAGCATTAAAAAAAGAGAGAGAGACAAAAAAGAAATACAATAAGGATGATGGCTACATGGCTACTTAAAAATAACAAAACAAATACTTTCATATATGTATATGTAAGCCTGACAGGAGATCTGAATCTTTACTTGAAAGGCAAACGGATGACAATAGAAAATAAAAACAGAAAAAACTGTGAAAGACTTGGAAATGGGCAAAAAAGATCATAGGGTATCCTCTCAAGTGTATCCTTCAGTGTAACCTCTGCCTTTCAAGGCTCTAGAGCTGTTTTAAAACCCTGTAAGTAGTAGAAAACTATGAACAATGCAAATACTTGTCCATAGACATGTAAGTGAACTGTCTGGTGATGGAATGCAGTTGATTATTGCCTCATAATAGATCAATTCTGCATCTATTTGTAAAGTCATTTCAGCATTCCTGATTGTCTATATTCGTATAGTTCTTAAATTCTCCTGTAAGCTCGCTGAAACATATTACTGGCTCTCTCAGTAATAATAAGTTAAAGAAAATCTCAGATATTGTTCATCTTATATTTGCATAAGTCATTACTTTAACTTAGAATTTTTTCCTCTCTAATTCATTTTCTTTCATAAACCGCAGTGGAAATTGGAGTCGGGATGGTTTTTTAAGGGGTCTAAAAATTAATTATAGATAACTGAAAATTTTAATAAATACAAAAAACTAAATTTAAGGCCTACTTGGCAAAGGTCAGTTTTCTTCCAGAACGATAAATAAAAAGTTTTCAAATAAATTTTATAATCAACCACTCCTGACATGAGAATGATATATTATGAAATGGATGTATTTATTCCAGTAACAAATGAAGTATTTAAACTGCTGGTGCACATTAGGACTCCTCTGGACTCTCTATATATCAAGGAAAACAGCAATTACTCACTCATAAAAAATAAACTATAATAATTAGGTTTTAAAAAAAGAAAAAAAAACAGGAAAGAAAAAACTATTGGCCAGGGAAGCTTTATAAAAAGATTAAAATCTTCATTTGAAAGTAGAAACCAAGTCATTTCAAGAGAAAAAGAAAATCATCTCCATTTTTAACATGTTTTCTAAAACTCTCATACTTTTCTTTCCCCTAAAAGCAATTTTTTTCTAACAGCCCATTCACTTCAGCCTCAGGTAGATACACAATATATGCACCATAATATTTTTTTAAGGTTTTAGACAATGTTACTGTCAGGCTTCCTGGCTTTATATGATTCAGAGGCCAATTCAATTACAACAGCTGCTAGGATATTTGCCTTTTCCTCCACACTCTCCCTGTCAGACAAAATGAAATTCTGTGAGGTGAACAGTGTGTGTTGTGTACACTGGCCGACAACGACATTTCACTTCAGTGTTAAACACTCATATTTTCTAACGCATGAGATGTATAATATTAATGATTTATGCATTTACTTTGTCCAATTATAAGTGCATAAGAAAGATTTACATGAGTTCAACTCCCAGCTTCCTGAAAGTTTAAAGAATTCAAGATAAAATGAGATTAAAATGAATGCATTTATAGCCTGCTAGTATCTATAAAAACTGAATATAGTAAATTTGAACATCAAGATTTAAAAAACACTTTAAAAATAAGGCTGACATTGAAAGTTCTAAGAAACATTGAAACATAAATCTTATTCAAAATTATTATAATAATATAATTCCAAACAACAATAAGGCCAATTTAAATGTTTTTCTTATATATTGTATCATTCTCCATCAACTTCCCCTAACCAAGAAAAGGATGGCAGAGAGTAAGATGGTGAGAGAAACAGATAATAAAAAATTCAGTCTAAATGTTTTTGGTTATAAAATAAATCTTTCAAGTAAATTTCTACCATGGGTTATCATACAATTTCCTTTATTCAAATCTATTCATCCATATTTTATAACAATCTTTATAGAAAGAAAGTTAAATAACATTATCTCTTTCAAGGACAACTTATGTTATTCATAAATTTAAAATCTGAAAAGTGTAAGTGTAATTTTAAAACTGTCATACCATTAAACATCAACAGGTTGATATAACATCTGTTCTTCAATTTTTCACCCAAGTTGTTATGGTAACCAAAATACGTAGAATGTTTGTTTTCTAAATTTAACTGATTATTTCAAGTAAATAAAATTATAGCATATCTTATTAATGACAAATATTATTAATACTATAACCCTATATTTACCCTTTTTAAATGCTAGTGGGTTATATTTAATAAGCATTTATGTTTTAACTCTGATACACATTAAAAGAATAGCAAGGGTATATATTTTTTTCTAACTTAGGGGCATTTTCTTGATTTAAAAGCAAATCAAAACAAGAAACTAGTCTATTTTCTGAACAATATACTATACTAAAGTACTTCAAAATTACACGATTTTAGTGCTTTATAGGAGCTACAGATCACATTCTTTCCCAAACATCAGTCAATCCTATTACTCTCTTAGTCCTCTGATCAAAAATTTCCACTGGTGTCCCATCTATGAGCAAAGCCAAAGTCCTTACATTGACTACTAGTCCTGCACTCTCCACTTTCCCTTGCTTTAACCCATCCAGCCATACTGGTCTCCTTGTGGTCTCTGAAATACACCAGGCTCCCTCCTGCCCTAGGGCCTTGAACTTACTATTTCTTCTGCCTGGAAAGCTGTTCACCTAGTAAGCCACATGGCTCATTCTTTCATTTATTTCAATTCTTCATTCAAATACCGTCTTCTCAGTGAAACCTTCTTTGACTGACCCCATTTCAAAGAGCTATTGCAACACCTCTGCCACCTCTGCCCACACATTATTTATCTGTTATGGACTGAACTGTTCCTCCTGCCCCAAATTCCTACGTTGAGCCCCTAACCTTGAATGTTATGACAGTATTTACAGATGGGGCTTTGGGAAGTCACGAGGTTCAGAAGAGGTCATGAGGAGGGAGCCCTCAGGAAGGGATTAGCATGCCCTTATAAGAAAAGAAAGAGACGTCAACACACTCTCTCCCCCTAGGTAAGGACACAATGTTCTAGAAGGCAGCCATCTGCAAACCAGAAAGACCTTACCAGAAACGGAATCCAGTAGAAAATTACTGGATTTCTGGCTTTGAGAATTATGAAAAAAATTAATTGCTATTGCTTAAGCCAGAAACTTGATCTTGGACTTCTAGCCTTCAGAACTGTGAAGAATTAATTTCTGTTGCCTAAGCCACCCAATCCTTGGTATTTTGTTGTGGCAGTCCAAGCTGACTAACACATTGTCCTTCCTGTATTTTCCTCATCAGCAGTCATTACTGACTAATATGCAATGTATCAGTGATTTATCCTATACATTACTGATTAATGCTATTTATTGCTTGTCTCCCTTTACTGCATAAGTTTCATCAGGGCAAGGTTTTTTGTCTATTTTGTTGATGACACCTAAGGTCTGATGTAACATGTAATTAATAAATATTTGTTGAATGCACAAAATACAGATTTTAAAATATCTTGAATGCTGATATGCTATAGGAGAGAAAAATACATTTCTTTGATCATATTCAAGGAATCCAATAAGAAATAAAAAATAAATAATCTTTACTAAGCTAAATTAAAAAACATCAAAATTATCAAGATTTGTGTTCTCAAAGAACCAAAGAATATTACTTTCCTGATTTTCCTGATCTTTTCTCCTCCTATAAATCTGATTTACCAGAAGCTCAATCCTCATCCTGCTAATTAAATAAGAAAACTATCTTATACAGTTATCTCCGTCCAGTATCTTTTTTTCTGCTTACTCCCTAAGTGAACTCATGCAGTCTGCTTAAACTGTAACATTTTCAGGCAACTCTGAAATCCTCATCTCTTGCCTAGATTTCTCTGTGCTCTGGTCCTGTATTCCTAACTATCTTTGAGATGTGTATCACGCTTCAGGCTTACTGTCAGAAATGTCAAAGACAGGAGCTCTAGGTAGACTATAACACTGTACTCACTTAAGTAAAACAACAACAACAACAACAACAACAACAAAAAGTAGTCTTTCTTAGTGTTAGTCTATAGACTCACAAAATTCTATATACTACCTGAGGAATTGCTTTCTTTCATTATAGAAATTAGACTTACGATGGTAGGGAATTCCAATCTCTGAATTATGACTATGTATTCTAATTAACAATATGCTCTTGCACTATCAGTTTCACTTCAACCACTGAATTATTCCCAATATTGTAGTAGAGTTTTATTACTTTCAAATTGAATTTAATCACTTGGGGGGGGAATATAAGAAATTATATGAGGTTTTCAAATTAAGTTTCTGAACTAGAATAGTTTATTTTTAGAAGAAAAAAAAATCTCCACTGTTTTTCATCATTGGTTCCCAAATAACATTTGTTTCTCCAATCACTTTTCCTCATACTCACTAATCAATTCATTATTATTTTAAAGACTTCTCTAAAGCATTTTTTTCTTTTTACAGAATTCAGGGCAAGCTTCAAATGAAAGTTGGCTAGAACTCATTATTCAGTTTAAGCAAACCATATACTTTTAGAATTTCACTGAGCAAATATGCAAAGAAAAAAATTCTGAAAGAAAACCATGTGGTTATCATGATTTTAGAGACAGGCTAAACCTCCCAGGGCAGTACAAGGTCCCAGGACTTAGGGAGGACTAAGAAGACTCTCAGAGCCAGTGATCTTCAGTACTCATCAATTACTAATGAAACACATTCCACCCCAGTTGCCCTTTTAAGATGAATGATTACTATACATTATATCAAGTAGATTTCACTGCTGTTTCTTTCTCAAAATTTTTTTCTTCAAATTAGGAGTATAAACAAAGTATATTTCGAAAGGCCTGGCTATCCCCCAATGCTCATGAAAGGTACAAAGTATGCCCAGACTTTCGACAAATTCTCTCATCATTCCTTTCCAGATATATCCAAAATCTGACCACTTCTCTCGCTCTCTTCTCCCTCCTTAAGGTCTTATTAGGATTACTGCGAGAGCCTACTCAACAGTCTCCCTGACTCTACCCTTGCCCCACTACAGTCCACTCTCCACACAGGAGCCCCAGTGACCACTATAAAACACAGGAGTCAGGTCAACTCTGCTGAAAATCCTCTACTAGCTTTCTCCCATCACCTGAAATAAAAGTTAAGTCCTTGCAATGGTTTATTTAGATCACCCTTCATGATCTGGTCCCCTAGATTTCAGCATTTTCCCACTTTCCCTTATTCCATTCACCCCCGATGTCTTCCTTGCTATTCCATAAACGCACCAAACATGCTCTCATTTTAGGTCCTGTGCACTTCAGCCTAAAAGACTACCTCCAAATATGCGTACTGGCTCCCTGGCTTCTCTCCAGGTTCTACTCAGTGAGGCCTTCCTTGACGCACGAATGCAGAATAGTTGACCACCTCCACTGCCCAGCCTTCTCTTCTACCTTTGACACACTTTATATTTCCCCATTGTGCTGATCACCTGACATACTACATGTTTGTTTGTTTATTATTTGCATTACCTAATTAAAATGTTAGCTCCAAGAAAGGAGACTGCTTTGTTTTGTCCTTGCTCATTCCCGGCAATAGAACACAGCAAGAGTAGGTTAGTACTGAGAATAAACAAAAACTGATCACAAAAATTAATGAATGAATCTTGTGATTGTTTCTTCTCTCAAACTAGATGCAGGCTATTATTTCTTCAAATTGCATACCATTACATTTCTACTTTTCTTATGAGAAGTCGTATTCCATCTTATATTAAGAATCAATATGTACTTAGCATGAAAGTATCAAGAACCATATCTTACTTTGCTTTGTATTCCCTGTACCTACTAGGATCAATCCTTTCTTATAATACGTACTCAATATTTCTTAAGCTGAATTTGAAGTTATACTGAAAGATATTTTTATAATACACCTGGATCTGTTGTTATCCTTCAGCAAACAGCCCAATACCAATTCTTAAATTCTAAAGAAGATTTTGCTTTTACAACCAACCAGCAAATTTAATGCAAGTGAAACAGAAGAGAGACGTAGCCTGGCTTAGAGATGTCTAACATCCACTTTGTACTAATGTGATAACTACAGAAAACATTTTGAATGATGTTATGTCAAAAGATTTTCGGAAGACAGTAAAGACTACTTGAGGGAAAGCTGCTTCAGCTTGATCCATTCAGGAATTGTACCCAAAGACAAACAAACAAAAAAAACCCAAAACGCTACCCAGCACATACTTTACATTATCTTTATAAACAAATAAAACTAAAAAGAAACTAACATAAAGAGTCTTTTTTTCTAAGAAAACAAATTCCAGCAGTAATATATCAATATCAAACAAATTCCAGCATCCCAATTGACCTAAAAATTTGGTAAAATTCATTAACTTGTATTTTTAATAAGCTTTTTAACAAAGCTTAAATCACCGAGAAGAGACTAAATTATGATCAATATGTTGAAAAAAATATGCCTTGAGTTTTAGACTTTAGCCAAATCAGTTAGAATGAAAAGATATGAATCTAAAAAGGTAAAATCTCCACCATCAAGAAAAGTCAACTCTATACCAACTTCCTCCCCAAGATGTGTGGACAAACAGGATTTTACTTTTCAGTCAAATCCTTTGAAAACTGATAATCCATTATTATAATAATCAAAATATTTGATTGGCTAGACTAGAATTCTCTTTTTCTAAGTATAAGAAGTAACAACATTAAAAACAAATGATACATTATAATGTCTTGCCTTATATAGCATTAGCTCACCTGAGGTATGAGTCTATCTAAGTGCTCGGCTCGATTCCCATGAGAAGGGTGTGTGGATAACCATTCTGGCAACTTGGGATGACCTTGGAGGCTATCTGCAAATTCCATCTGCTGCCAAAACACTGAACTGGCTCTGACGTCCACACAAGCCTAGAACCAGAATTAATAACAAAAAGAAATGAGCTTAGTTATGAGAACATTTTTTTAATTTATTTTTTGTCATTACGTTTTAAAGATACTTTCTGCAATTATTTGCAAATGATATATTTGATAAACGGCTAGTACCTAAAATATAAAAATAACTCAACATCCGAAAAACAAAAAATCCAATTAAAAAATGGACAGAAGACAGAAACAGAGATTTCTCCAAAGAAGACACCCAGATGGCCAACAGACACATGAAAAGATGCTTATCATCACTTATCAGCATGGAAACACAAATCAAAACTCCAAACTTCACCCCTGTCAGAATGGCTAAAATCAAAAACACAAGAAACAAAAGATGTTGGTGAAGACATGGAGAAAAAAGAACGCTGGTGCGCTGTTAGCGGCTGCAAACTGCTGCCACAGTGGAAAACTGTATGGAGATTCCTCAGAAAGTTAAAAATAGAACTACCTTATGATCCAGCAATTGCACTACTGGGTATTTACCCAAAATATACAAGAGCATAAATTCAAAGAGGTATTTGCACCTCTGTGTTTATAGCAGCACTATTTACAATAGCCAAAATACGGAGCCCAAGTGTCCATCAATTGATGAATGGATGAAAAAGATGTGGGACATACATACAATGAAGTATTATTCAGTCATAAAAAAGAATGGAATCTTGCAATTTGTAATAACATGGATGGAGCTTAAGAACATAATGCTAAGTGAAGTCAGTCAGTCAGAGGAAGACAAATACCATACAATTTCGCTCATATGTGGAATTTAAGAAACAAACCAGGGGAACCTGGGTGGGTCAGTCGGTTAAGTGTCCAACTCTTGATTTTGATTCCGGTCATGATTTCACAGTTTGTGAGTTGAAGCCCCATACTGGGCTCTGTGCTGAGAGCGTGGAGCCTGCTTGGGATTCTCTCTCTCCCTATCTCTCTCTCTTCCCCTCTCTCATTTGTGCTCTCTCAAAATAAATAAATAAACAAACATTAAAAAAAGAAACAAAACAAACAAGCAACAACAACAAAAACAATAATTAGAGAGAGACAAAACAAGGAACATATTCTTAATTATATAGGACAAAGTCATATCAGAAGGGAGAAAGTGGAGGGATGGGTTAAATAGGTGATAGGGATTAAGGAATCCCTGTTGTGATGAGCACCAGATGTTGTATCAAAGTGTTGAATAACTGTATTATACACTTGAAACCAATATAATACTGTATGTTAACAAACTGGAATTAAAAACTTAAAAAAAAAGTAGCAAGAAACAAACAAAAAGGCATACCAATTAAAAAAATTTTCTATCATCCTTTAATAAAAGTAGATACACTCATTGCTTTAAAAAAACTCATATAATACAGTATTAGAGAAGCCCAAAAGAGAATGCTCACCCTCCCTCCCACTGTATAATATTCACAGTAAAACCACTCCCAAAGATAATGTATTATTTTCAGTATGACAAATATTAAGAACATGTATCGACGGCAAAAATCTTCACACAAATTAGTATTTTGTTTTCATAAAAGTGAGGTTTTAAAATCTAACCCATTAGGCCAAGATGGCAGAACAGCATGGAAGGTTTTTTGTGTGTGTGTCTCTCATCCCTGAAATACAGCCAGATCAACACGAAACCGTTTTGCACACCTAGGAAACTGATCTGAGGATGAACACAACAATCTGCACAACCTGATCCGCGGAAGTTGGCAGTACCTCTCTGCAACTTGGAGAGGTGAACTGGGAGAGAAAGAAGCCGCGGAGGACAGGGAATTGTTTTCGCTTGCAGAGAGAGGATGGAGATGGGGGGAGAGTACGGAAAAAGTACCCCCCCAAGAGCAGCTGGAGAGAACATGGAAAAGTGGAAACAGACACAGGGACTGAACAAAAAAGGAAGAATGGAAAAAGAAGGTTTAAATTCCATTAAGACTCTATAAACAGGGGGAGTGCAGAGTCTGAAACTTCACATCTCAATACCTGGCGGTGCTCTGGTGGGAAGGGCAAATCCCCAGGAGCAGAGAGAAGGGTCCGAGGGGTACATGGGTCACATGGGGAGTGGCAGTTCCCCTGCTGGGAAGACATTTGGCAGAGGTGGTGCAGCCACAACAGAGGCAAAGGTTCCAGTGGACCCCACAGAACAACCACATTTGCTGGTGCTGGAACAAGGACGTTTGGTGCCAGATGTGTGTTGTGATTTTCTACAAACCTTGAAATGCTGCTGCTAGAAGATCACGTGAACTTTTTCTGGGGTGAGCTGGCACACAGCCACAGTCTCTGGGCATTGGCACCAGTACAGTCTCATGAACATTCCTGGGGGCGGGATGGCACCCAGCCACTGCCCAGTGAGACCTTCCCTCAGAAGATCTGAGCAGGTCAAAGCTGCAGTTCCTCAGAAGTGAGGGGTTGGGAAACACAGTCCCATTTGAGATAAAACAAAGAAGGGAGGTGCTGCTTGGCAGCCTGATGGCTTGGTCACAGCCAGTACAGAAGCAGGGAGTGGACAGAAGCTGGAGACAAAGGAGGGGTGCTTGATTGCCAATCGTGGAGAGCACAGAGTTCCAGTACTAAACACTATGTAGCTAGGTGACGCCATTTTTACCTCTCCTGTGCATATGCATACAAACCTAGACACACCATAGCAATCCATCCCAGTAAGCTAAGCAGCGCCATCTAGGAGAGAATGGAGCCGTTACACTAAACCCCGCCCAACTAGGCAAGAGCACTCTTGACAAACACAAGTCTCTCTGCCTGCTTAGTTTACAGACTATAAAGTGCTTCACAGCTTGACTTCTACAGTAAACCAGATGTAATTTCAATCATAACTTCATTCTGTTCACTGGTCCTTTTATTCCATCTTTTTCTTTTCTTATTCTTGAATAAAGAAAGAAAAAATTTATTTTTATTTTCTATTTCTATTAGAAAGGTTTTTCATTTAATTTTTTTCTACTATATTTTTCACTCTCTTGTAAATTTTTTAGATTCTGTTTTACTTTCATCATTTCACTTTATTCTATTGTATTCCTCTTTTCCAAATTTTCTAATGTTTTCCTTTTTCCCCTTTTTTTCCTTTTGTCTTTCTTTTCTTATCTTTCCCTTTTTTCTCTAATCTATCAAGCTTCTTCCAAGAACCAGACCAAAACACACATCTAGGATCTAGCGTCCTTTATTTGATTTCTTTGTGTTTTTTTTTAAGTTTTTTTTACTTTACTAATTCCTTTTATTCCTCCAAATTGATAAAACGAAAGAATTCACCCCAAAAGAAAGAAGAGGAAGAAATGACAGCCAGAGAGAGACTTAATCAACACAGTACAGGCAAGATGTCTGAACCAGAACTTAGAATCACGATAATAAGAATACTAGCTGCAGTTGAACAGATTAGAATCTCTTTCTGTGGAGACAAAAGAAGTAAAAGCTACTCAAGATGAAATAAAAAAATGCCATAACTGAGCTGTAATCTTGACTGGATGCCACAGTGGCAAGGATGGATGAGGCAGAGCAGTAAATCAGTGATATAGAAGAGAAACTTATGGAGAATAATGAAGTAGAAAAAAAAGAGGGAGACTAAGGCAAAATAGCACGAAATAAAAATTAGAGAACTCAGTGACTCACTAAAAAGGAATAACATCAGAATCATAGGGGTCCCAGAAGACGAAGTGAGAGAAAAAAGGATAGAAAATTTATGTCAGCAAATCATAGCAGAAAACTTTCCTAACCTGGGAAAAGACATAGACATCAAAATCCAGGAAGCACAGAAGACTTCCATTAGATTCAACAAAAATCGACCATCACCAAGGCATACCACAGTCAAATTTGCAAAATAGGGAAGGAAATAATCAAGAAAGAGAGAGTGGAAAAAAGTCCTTAACCTACAAGGAAGACAGATCAAGTTCACAGAAGACCTATCCACAGAAACTTGGCAGGCCAGAAAGGATGGCAGGATATATTCAACGTATTGAATCAGAAAAATAAGCAGCCAAGAATTTTTTATTCAGCAAGGCTGTCATTCGAAATAGGAGAGATAAAAAGTTTCCCAGACAAACAAAAATTAAAGGAGATCATGACCACTAAACCAGCCCTGCAAGAAATTTTAATGGGAACTCTCCAAGGGGAGGAAAGATAGGAAAAAAAAAACCCAAAAAAACAAAAAACAAAAAGACCAAAAAGGACCGAAGAACACTACCAGAAACTCCAATTCTACGGGCGACATAAGGGCAGTAAATTTGTAACTTTCAGTACTCATGCTGAACGTCAATGGTCTAAACACTCCAATCAAAAGACATAGGGTAACAGAATTGATAAGAAAATAAGGTCCATCTATATGCTGTTTACAAGAGACCCATTCTAAACCTATAGATATTTTCAGATTGAAAATAAGAGGATGGAAAATCATCTATCATGCTAATGGTCACCAAAAGAAAGCCCGAGTAGCTATAGTTTTATCAGACAATCTAGATTTTAAAATAAAGACTCTAACAACAAAGGAAGAATGGCATTATATCATAATTATGGGGTCTATCCACCAAGAAGACCTAACAATTGTAAACATTTATGCTCCAAATGTGGCAACACCAAAATATATAAATCAATTTATCACAAACAAAGAAACTCATCAATAATAATACCATAATAGTAGGGGATTTCAACAACCTACTTACAGCAATAGATAGATTATCTAAACAGAAAATCAACATGTAAATAATGGCTTTGAATGACACACTGGACCAGACTGAACATTTTATGTGAAAGCAGCAGAATACACATTCTTCTCCAGTGCATATGGGACACTCTCCAGGATAGATCACATACTGGGACAAATATCAGCCCTCAACAAGTACAAAAAGATCGAGATCATACCATGCATATTTTCAGACCACAATGCTACCAAACTCGAAATCAACCACAAGAAAATATTTAGAAAGATAAATACTTAGGAAACTAAAGAATATCCTATTAAAGGATGAATGGGCTAACCCTAAAATTAAAGAGGAAATTAGAAAGTACATGGAAGCCAATGAAAATGATAACACCACAGCCCAAAACCTCTGGGATCCAGGAAAGGCAGTCATAAGACGGAAGTATATAGCAATCCAGGTCTTCCTAAAGAAGGAAGAAGGGTCTCAGATATACAACGTAACCTTACATCTCAAAGAACTGGAAAAAGAACAGCAAATAAAATCCAAACCACCAGAAGACAGTGAATAAGAAAAATTAGAGCAGAAATCAAAGCTTTTGAAAACAAGAAACAAAAACAAAAACAATACAACAGATCAATGAAACCAGGAGCTAGTTCTTTGAAGGAATTAACAAAAGTGATAAACTTCTAGCCAATTTGATCTAAAAGAAAAAGGAAAGGACCCAAATAAATAAAATCAAGAAGGAAAGAGGAGAGATCACAACCAACACTGCAGAAATACAAACAATAATAAGAGAATATTATGAGCAAATTTATGCCAATAAAATGGGTAATCTGGAAGAAATGGACAAATTCTAGAAGCGTATAAACTACCAAAACTGAAACAGGAAGAAATAGAAAATTTGAACAGATTCATAACAAGTTAAGAAATCGAATTAGTAATTATAAATCTCCAAGAAAACAGAGTTCAGGGCCAGATGGCTTTCCAGGGGAATTCTACCAAACATTTAAAGAAGACTTAACACTTAGTCTCTTGAAGTTGTTCCAAAAAATAGAAATGGAAGGAAAACTCTCAAACTCTATGAAGCCAGCATTACCTGGATTCCAAAACCAGACAAAGACATGAATGAACACTAGACAGTAACTCAAAGCTTACAGAGAAACAAAGAGCTTAACAAACATAAAATACATGACAATTTTAAAAGCTAGTATTATTGTAATAGTGGTTTATAACTATACTTTTGTCTTCTACACAATTTAAGAAATATTTTTAAAAGTAGACTTTTCAGGAGTGCTGAAAACAGTCATCTTCCTATTTTCAAGATTCATGTCACCTGCAGGGCTCCCTTGAGCATTTCCTGCAGAGCAGTTCTGGCAGTCATTAACTCCCTCAACTTTTGTTCAACTAAAAATGCCTTAATTTTTCCGTCACTTTTGAAAAACCATTTTGTTGGACACAGTATTCTTGGAGACAGTTTTATTCTTTTATAGTACTTTATAATGTGCATAGTCTCCTATAGCACAAAGTTTCTGATAAGAAATCTGCTGATTACCTTAGTGAGGATCCCTTGAATGTGATGATTGACTTCTCTCTTCCTACTTTCAAGATTAGCTCTATGTCTTTTGCTTCTTTTTTTTTTTAATGTTTTTATTTTATTTTTTGAGAGACGTAGAGACAGAGTGTGAGCATATAGACAAATACAGAATACTTAATACTGTAATAGTAGTAGTCAAATCAATTCTAGTTTAAAGTCAGTAGTATTAAAAATAACAAGAATATGTTAATAGATATGCATGTAAACTGTGAAATCAGTAACATAAAATGTGTGGGGGGAGTAAAAGTGTAGGGTTTTTGTATATAACTCTTATTAGCTTAAAATAGACTATTTTAACTATCAAACATTTTATGTAAGTCCCACAGTAATCACAGCATGCCTGTATAAGATACACAAAAGAAAAAGACATGAATCAAAGAGTATCAATACAATTTTTTTTTAACGTTTATTTATTTTTGAGACATAGAGACAGAGTGTGAGCAGGAGGAGGGCAGAGAGAGAGGGAGACACAGAATCCGAAGCAGGCTCCAGGCTCTGAGCTGTCAGCACAGAGCCCGACATGGGGCTGGAACACACAGACCGCGAGATCATGACCTGAGCCGAAGTCGGCTGCTTAACCAACTAAGCCACCCAGGCGCCCCAAAGAGTATCAATAAATACAACACACTGTGTTTTGCTAATTTTGTGTTAGCAAAACACAGTGACAACAGAAGAAAAGGACTAAAGAACTATAAGACAAAGAGAAAACAAATAAAATAGCAACAATAAGTTCTTTCCCTATCAATAATTACTTTAAATGTAAATGCATTAAACTCCTGACTCAAAAGATAAAGAATATCTGAAAGAACGAAAAAACAGAACCAACCAAATGCAGTCCACCAGAGACTCATTTAAGACATAAGAACACAGACAGGTTGAAAGTGAAGGACTAGAAAAATATATACTATGCAATTAGTAACCAAAAGAGACTGGGGGTGGCTATACTTAAATCAGACAAAACAGACCTAACGACAGAAACTGTCACAAGAGAATAGGGACATTTTATAATGATAAAGGATCAATAAACATGGAAGCTATGATAATTATAAATATATACGCACCCAACATCAGAGCATCTAAACAGATAAACAATGTTAGAACTGAAGGGAGAAACAGATAGCAATATGATAATAGTAGGAGAGTGCAAGAAGCTACTTTAAATAATGCACAGAACATCCAGATAGAAAAATCAAGATGGAAACAGGAGACTTTAACACTACAGACCAAATTGATCTAATAGACATACACATCGACATAAGCAGAATACTCATCTTCTCAAGCATACGTGGAACATTCTTCAGGACAGATCACATGTTAGGTCACAAAAAAGTATCTTTTCCAGCCACAATGAAATGAAACTAGAATTCAATAGCTGAAGGAAAACTGAATATTCACAAACATGTGCAAATTAAATGACACACTCCTGAACAACCAATGGGTAATATTAAAAATGAAAAGATAAATTACAAAATATTTTTGTATTTGTACAAAATACAAACAAACAAAAATACAACATGTTAAAACTTACACAATGCAGCAAAAGCAGTATTTATAGGAAAGTTTATAGCAATAAACATCTACATTAAAAACATCCCAAATAAACAACTCAACTTTATACCACGAGGAACTGTAAAAAGAAAAACAAAGTAAGTATAAAGTTAGCAGAAGGAAGGAAATAATAAAGATTATAGCTGAAATAAACAAAATAGAGAAAAGTCAATAAAAAAAAATCAATGAACTAATAACAGCTAACTTTTTGAAAAGATAAATTAACAAACCTTTAGCTAGAACTAAGAAAAAACAAGAAAAGACTCAAATAAACAATATCAGGAATGAAAGAGAAGACATTACAACTAAAGTCACAGAAATAAACAGGATCCTAAGAGACCACTACAAACAGTTACATGATGCCTCCGAGTTGGATAACCCAGAAGAAATGGATAAATCCTGGAAACATACAACCTACTGACATCGAATCATTAAGAAACAGAAAATGTGACCAGACCTGAAACAAGCAAGAAGATTCAATTAGAAATAAGTCACCTACCAAAAAAGAAATGTCCAGAACCAGATGGGCTTCACAAATTAATTATACCATACATTTAAAGAAGAATTAATACCAATTCTTGTCAAAATCATACATAAAAGTTGCCAAGAGGAAGCACTTCCAAACTCCTTTTGCAAGGTCAGCATTATCTTGATACCAAAGCCAGACATTAACAAACATTAAAAAAACTACAGACCAAATGTCCTGATAAATGCAGATGCAAAACCCCTCAATAAAATACTAGCAAACCAAACCCAAGAATGCACTGGAAAAACTGTAGAACAGGGAGAGTGAGGAGAAATGGCAGAGTAGGAAGATCCTAAGATTGTCTCCGCCCATGGATATCAAGGCAAGAACTCTATGCATTGCAACTCACCGTGTAAATGACCTGAAGACTGGCAGAACAGATCTTCCACAGCTAAAGACATAGAGAAGGCCACAACAAGAAGGGCAGGAGGGGCACAGACACAGTAGGCAAACAAACCTCTGGCAGAGCAATCAGTAAAGAGGAGAAATAACAACAGATATGGAAAAGGGAGGGGATTCAGGCCCAACACTTGGCACTTCTAGCCCTGAGGACCCGAACCAAGAAGACAAATCCCCATAACATGTGCCTTTGAAAATCAAGGGGGCTAAACTCCAGGGGGGCCAGAAGGGTATAGGGAACTAAGTCTTTATGCTTAAAAAGCCAGGGCACTGTATTACTCAGTCAGAGACCCAGCACAGAAGCACCAATTTGAAAAGTATCTGTGTTATACATGAAGGTGACTTAGTGTCTAGTTTTAGGATATATGTCAGAGTGCCAAGAATCAGCAGATTTCTCTGGGAACAGAAGTGATGACAGGCTCCATTCTTCTTGCCCTCCTTTAGCCTCACTGGCTGGATGCTGTGGGAGCCAGTTCTGACACTCTCCATCACCATGCTGGCACCATCTCGTCATTCCCCTACAGACCTACCCAGAAGGCACCCCTCCAAAGTAGCACCCGCCCTGCCACATACGGCAAGCAGCCAGGACAGGAACAGTGTCCCTTTGAAGTGACTGCCATCCAGGAAAGGGAAGCAACAAATTCCACCCTCTAGCATGTCTACAGGACCACAATCAGCTTTCTCAGCCAGCTATGCCAATGGCAAGCCCTGCCTACCAGTGCACCCACAGCAGTCACAGCACATCATCACACACAACGAGGCTAAGGGCTGGTTCCATCTACCAGCATACACACAGTGACTGCCACCGATCCTCAGCCAGCTGCACCACGGGCAAGCCATGTCCACCAGTGTGCCCATGACATATATCCCAGTAGTTTCAGTCAATCGTCATTGACAGGAAGGCTAAAAGCCAGCTCCAGCCACCAACACACCCTCAGTACTCACAACCAAGTCACAACAGGAGAATGCATGCAGCCCACACAGAGGATACCCCTGGAGCACCTGGCTCTGGTGACCTAGGGGGACTGTGCTACTGGGCACTACATGACACCTTTGACATAAGGCCACTACTTTCAAGACCAAGAGAAATATCTGACCGAGTTAATACACAGGAACAAACACAGAGAGTCAGACAAAATGGTAAGACAGAGGAATATGTTTCAAACAAAAGAACAAGACAAACTCTAGAAAAAGAGCAAAATGAAGTGGAGATAAGTAATCTATCTGATGAAGAGTTCAATGTAACGATCATAAAGATATTCACTAGACTTGAGAGAAAAGTAGATAAACTCAGTGAGAACTTCAGTAAAGAAATAGAAAATATAAAAAAGAGCCAATCAGAGCTGACCATACAATATCTGAAATGTAAAACACACTAGAGGGAATCAAAAGCAGATTAGAGAATGCAGAAGAACAGATCAGCAATCTAGAAGACAAGGTAATGGACAGTAACCAAACTGAACGAGAAAAGAAAAGAGAATTTCAAAATGAAAATATGGCACAAAAATAGACATACACATCAATGGAAAAGAATAGAAAGCCCAGAAATAAATCCATGCTTATATGGTCAATTAATCTATGACAAAGGAGGAAAAAGTATACAATGGGGAAAAGGCAATCTCTTCGATAAATGGTGCTGAGAAATCTGGACAGGTACCTGCAAAAGAATGAAACTAAACCACTTTTAAGACCATACACAAAAATGAAATGGATTAAAGATCTAAATGTGAGACCTGAAAACATAAAAATCCTAGAAAAGAACACAGGTAGTAATTCCTTTAATATTGGCCATAGCAGTATTTTTCTAGATAGGTCTCTTAAGGCAAGGGAAACAAAAGCAAAAATAAACTTTTGGGACTACATTAAAATAGAAAGCTTTTGTTCAGAGAAGAAAACTATCAACAAAACAAAAAGTCAACCTACTGAATGGGAGAAGATATTTGGAAATGATATATCTGCTAAAGGGTTACTATCCAGAATACACAAAGTACTTATTAAATACCTCAACACCAAAAAAAAAAAAAAAAAAAAACCCTCAAATAATCCAATTAAAAAACAGGCAGAAGACCTGAACAGACCCTTTCATCCAAAGACATACAAATGGGCAAAAGACACATTAAAAGCTGCTAACATCACTAATTATCAGGAAAATGAAAATCAAAACCACAATGAGATATCACCTCATTGAGGTGATATACCTGTAAGTATATCTTACAGGTATACAGATATACCTGTAAGTAAGGCAAAAATCAAAAATCAAGAAATAACAAGTGTTGGTGAGGATCTGGAGTAAAATCAATCCTCGTACACTATTTATTGGTGGAAATGCAAATGTTACAGCCACTGTGGAAAACAGTATAAAGGTTTTTCAAAAACTAAAAATAAAAAAACCATATGATCTAATAATTCCGTTACTGGCTATTTATGCAAAGAAAACAAAACACTAATTTGAAAAGATACATGCACCCCTATGTTTACTACAGTGTTATTTACAATAAACAAGATATAAAAGCACCCCAAATGTCCATCGATAGATGAATGGGCAAAGAATATATATATACATACACACACACACACACACACACACACACATACACACACACACACACACACACACACACACAATGGAATATTAGACAGCCATAAGAAAGGATGAGATTTCGCTATCTGCAACAACCTGGATAGAACCAGAATAAAAAAAGTGTTAGGTGAAAAAATTCAGATTGAGAAAGAAAAATCATTTAATTTTATTTAATGTGGAACCTTAAAACAAATGAATAAACAAAATGCAGAATAAGATCTATAAATACAGGGAACAAAATGATGGTTGATGGAGAGAAGAGGGTGGGGGAATGAACAAAATGTGTGAAGGAGAATGAGAGATAGAAGTTTCCAGTTATATAATAAATAAGTCATAGGAATAAAAGGTACAGCACAGGAAATACAGTCATTGCTAGTGAAACAGTATTATATAATAACAGATGACAGCTACAGATATCGAATCGCTATGTTGTATACCTAAAACTAATATAACATTGTACATCAACTATACTCAAAAAAATTTTAAATAAAAAATAAAAATAGAAAATGTTATAACAAGGATATAGGTTGAGGAACCTCTGCGGCAACATTAAGCATACTAACATTTGCATTATAGGGGTCCCAAAAGGAGAAGAGAGAAAGAGGCAGAACACTTATTTGAAGAAAAAATACCTGAAAACATCTCTAAGCTAGGAAAGGAAACTGACATCTAGTTATAGGAAGCTAAGAGAGTCCCAAACAAGATGAACACAAGAAGGTTCACACCAAGACAAATAATAATTAAAATGGCAAAAATTAAAGATAAAAAGAGAATCTTAAAGGCAGGGGTAAAGGAATAGGAGAAATAGGTGAATAGGTACAAAATTCCAGTTTTAAAATAAGTAAGTCACACGGACTATAGTTAATTAGATTGTAATAACTTTGTATGGTGACAGACTGTAATAACGCTTATCATGGTGAGCATTGTGTAATGTATATAATTGTTGAATCACTATGTTTTATGCCTGAAATTAACATGTCAATTATACCTCAATTATTTTTTTTTTAATTTTAAAAGTAAATTGTACTTAACCTGAAAAAAAATCATACACTATGACCAAGTAAGATTTATTTTTGGGATACAAGGATGATTCAACATACAAAAATCAATTAATGTAATACACTACATTAACAAAATGAAGGATAAAAATTACATGATCATTTCAACAGATGCAGAAAAAGTATCTGACAAACTTCAACACCCTTTCATTAAAAAAAAAATCAACTAGGAATAAAAAGCAATTACTTTAACATAATAAAAGTCATATATGAAGAAATCCCAGCAACCATCATATTCAATAGTGAAAAATTGAAAGCTTTTCCTATAAGATCAAGAACACTCTTGGGGCACCTGAATGGCTTAGTCAGTTGGGCAGCCAACCCTTGATTTCAGCTTAGGTCATGACCTCACAGTTTGTGGGTATGAACACCACCACATCTCTCTCTCTCTCCCCCTCTTTCTTTGCCCCTTCCCCACTCATGGTCTCTCTCAAAATAAAGAAATAAACATTTAAAAATTAAAAAAAAATTCATGTTACTTTTATTCAACATAGTACCAGAACTCCTGGCAAGAACGATTATGCAGAAAGAAAAAGAAAAAAAAGGTATACGAATCAGAAAAAAATAAGTTATTTGTTTGCAGATGGTATGATCTTATACGTGGAAAACACTAAAGATGCCACAAAAGAAAACTGCTACAATAAATGAATTCACCAAATTACAAAAATCAACATAAAATTCAGCCGTGTTTCTATATACTAACAACAAACTGTCTGAAAAGAAAATTTAAAAAAATAATCCTGGGGCACCTGGGTGGCTTAGTCGGTTAAGCATTCAACTCTTGATTTCAGCTCAGGTCATGATCTCATGGTTTGTAAGATCAAGTCCCAAGTCAGGCTGTATTCTGACAACATGGAGCCTCCTTGGGATTCTTTCTCTCTCTCTGCATCCCTGCCCTGCTTGCTCTATCAAAATAAATAAACTTAAAAAAAAAAAAAGAACCCCACTTAGTATCAAAAACAATAAAATGCTTAGGAATAAACTTAACTAAAAAGGTCCAAGACTTGTATACTAAAAACTGTGAAACATTAATCAAAGAAATAAAGAAGATACAAGTAAATGGAAAGATACCGTGATCATGGATTAGAAGACTTAATGTTAAAATCCCCATGATATCCAAAGGGTTCTACAGATTTATCTACAATGTCTATCAAAATCTCAAGGTATCTTTTACAGGAATAGAAAAAACAATCCTAGGAGTGCCTGGATGGCTCAGTGAGTTGAGTGTCTGACTCTTGATTTCGGCTCAGGTTATAATTCTGGAGTCGTGGGATTGCGTTCCAAACCCCATGTTGGGCTCCATGCTGAGTGAGAAGCATGCTTAAGATTCTCTCTCTCTCTGCCCCTCTAACCTGCATGTGCTCTCTCTCTAAATAGAATAGATACTATCCGATAGGATCGGATCGGATAGGATAGGATAGAGTAGAATAAACAATCCTAAAATTCACACGGAATCACAAAAGACCCCAAAAAGGCAAAATAACCTTAAGAAGAAAGGTGGAGGCATCATACGTCCTAGTTACAAAATATATTACAAAGCTACAGTAATTAAAACAGTAATACTGGTGTAAAGACAGATATACAAACCGAATGAACACAATAGAGAACCCAGAAATTAACTCATATATAGTCAAGTGATCTCTGACAAAAATGCCAAAAAATATACAACGGGAAAAGAATAGTATCTGTATCGAATGGTATTGGGAAAACTGGATATCCATATGTAAAACAATGAAATTGGGCCCTCATTTTACACCAAAAATCAAATCAAAATAAATTAAAACCTTAAACATACAAGTTGAAACTTGTGGAACTCCTCAAAGAAAACACAGAGGAAAAAGCTTCATGATAGTGATCTTGGCAATGATTTCTTGAATAAAATACCCAAAGCACAAGCAACAAAAACAAAAACTGACACATGGGACCACATCAAACTGAAAAGCTTCTGCACAGTAAAAGAAATGATTAACAGAATGAAAAGGCAACCTATGGAACGAGAAAAAGTTATCTGCAGACCATACCACTAATAAGGGGCTAATATTTAAATATAAGGAACTCCTACAGCTCAGTAGTAAAAAACAAACAAACAAACAAAAAAACACATTAAAACTGGGCAAAACATCTGAACAGATGTTTCTCCGAAGACAGCATACAAATGACCAATAGGCTATACTTAAAAATGCTCAATATCACTAACCATCAAATGCAAATTAAAATCATGAGAGATCACCACACATGTGTCAGGATGGCTATGATTTAAAAAAAAAAAAAAAAAAAGGATAAGTGTTGGTGAGAACACAGAGAAAGTAGAACCCTAGTACACTGTCAGTGGGAATGTAAAATAGTGCAGCCACTACAGAAAACAGTATGTAGGCTCCTAAAAAAAAAAAAAAATTAAAACAGAACTATTATATGATCCAACAATCCCACCTACCAGTATTTATATAAAAGAACTGAGTGTGGAACATGGAGCCTGCTTGGGATTTTCTCTCTCTCTCTCTCTCTCTCTCTCTCCCTCCATCTCTCTCTCTGTCTCTCTCTCTCCCCGTCCCTTCCCCCACTCGTGCTCTCTCTCAAAAAATTTTGTTTTTAATTTAAAAAGAAGGAAATCCTACCATATGCAACAACATGGATGAACCTTAAGTACATGATACTAATGAAATAAGCCTACTTACAAAAGGAGAAATGCTACATGATTCCACTCAGGTGAGGTATTTAAATAGTCAACCTCACAGACAGAGGGTAGACTGTGGTTACTAGGGGCTAGAGACAGGAAGAAATGGGATGTTGCTATTGGAAAGGAAGAAAGTTTCAGTTATGCAAGATGCATAAATTCTAGAGATCTGCTGCACAGCATGGAGTCTACAGTTAATGGTACCATACTATACATACCATACTATACACCTAAACGTGTGTTACGAGGGTAGATCTGATGTTAAATGTTCTTGCCGCAAGAAAAAAGAGGAAAAGTGATGATCATAGATCAAAACAAATATTTTAAAAATAAATAATCAGCCCATCATAAATCTAATTCACATGCCTCAATAAAAATTACGGCAAAGTAAGGAACCTGTGTTTACCAAGCATCTGGAAGTACATTAAGAAAAGATGGGTTAATTTCTAGACAATTAAAATAAAATTCTTAAAACCAGTAAAGGTCAGAGTTGTCCAGGGAAATATAAGAAAATATGTTTCAGTGAAATATATTAGTCCTGGAATACTTTCTGAGGCATTACAGTGGCATAATGAGAACAGCACAGGTTTTAGAAACAGAAAGACCAGGTTCAAAATATCACTTATTTATGGGGCACCTGGGTGACTCAGTTGGTTGAACATCCGACTTTGGCTCAGGTCATGATTTCACGGTCTGAGTTCAAGCCTTGCATACGGCTCTCAGCCATCAGCGCAGAGCCCGCTTCAGATCCTCTGTCCCCTCTCTCTTGCCCTCCCCTGGCTGCGCATACACACACACACACACACACTCTCTCTCTCTCTCTCTCAAAAATAAATCAACACTTTCAAAACAAGCACTTATTTACTTTGATTAATAACTTACATGGCACTATATGCCAACTACTGTTCTAAGCATATGACAAATATTAACTCATTGAATCATCATAACGAATTTATGAAGTAAGTACTATTATACTCATTTTACAGATGAAGAAACCAAGCCCTATAGAGGTCAAATAATTTGCGGAAAGTAACATAACACAAGTAGACTGGTTAAAAAGCTTGTGACCTTGAGCCAATGACTTAGTCTCCAGAAGTCTCGGATACATTTGTAAAAATGAAATTAAAGCAGTGTATCATTAGGATTAAATGTGTAACTTTTGTAAAGTATTCAGCCCAGAACCCAGAACCCAGAACCCAGTGGGTACTATTTCTACTTTTACTTTCCCCTGGTGAGCAACTAATACTGCAGGATGTTAGGCTTGGTCGTAAGTGATGATATTACAAATTTATAACTAAAGAAGGATTTAGTTTAATTCAGCCTATAATACCAATATGCACGAATATGCATTAAGGGACATATTAATTGACAACAAATTTGCTACTATTCAATTAGAAACTCAGTGGGGTATGATATTCATAAGAGTACAATAGTACTCTATTCTTGTATTTGAACATTTCCCCATGTGCAATGCCAGAAGAAATGTATAAACAAATCTCGACCTAGTATATCCTACCTGTAGCCAAAATTTTCGTTAGAAATGTGATGCAAGCGTCTCTGAATTTTGCTTTCTATTCACCTAGACTCTGTAACAAAACTCCTGCCAGTCATAACCCTAAGAGGTAAAATCTGACATTAGCAGTTCTGAGTCATCTTTCAGAACGCCAGTAACACCTTCCACTTGTCCCAGTCCCTCTGGCATCCTCCTCTGTATTTCACACAGACATGTGGTAGGTAAAACAGTCATCTGAGATAATACTACAAAGGGCTGTGGCAGGAGGGTAGCTGGACTCCTTAGAGGTAGAAAAATACACTGAGGCTATTTTAAAATAAGATTTAAAAGAATCAAAACCGATATCAAAATGGTCATCTTAGGGGCAGTGCTACAGAAACCCAAAATTGTTCCTACTGCATTAAAATATTATAAGAAGTTCCATTTCAGAAACAAATCTACCTTTATCCTAGAAGAGAAAAATCTTACTACCTGTGAGACCTTTGGCAAGTGACTTAATTTCTCTATCCCTTGGTTCCATCTATAAGATGAGGATGATAATAGCATCTATACTTCATGTGTTAAAGAGTTAACACATGCAAACACCCACAACAGTGCCCAGCAGAGAGACATTAGTATTAGTTAACATCATAATACCATCATCAGCGTTCTCAGTATAACTGTCATCAACGTTAGCATCATCTACCAGAAACTGGTTCATTTTGGTCTCTTTCACACATTCATTTTCTCAATACTTCTGATGACATCACTCACTAAAGCTCACTTTACTGTGGAACCCATTTCTTGTCTCAACAACATTTTCCAGTCAATAATTAACAAGTGCTCTTTTCCAATGGTTTCAGCTAAACCATTCTAAATAGCTGCCAATCCCTCTCATTAAAAACAAAAACAACAAAAAACTCTGACTTACTAAAACTATGTTGTATGCCCTAACAAAGAGAAATAGGAAGATTTTCATCATTTTGTAATTCAGCTCATTTTAAAGTTTTTTGCACCTTTTGACGGCCAACATGTCAGTTCCTTAATCAATATAAGTTTTTAACAAACATTCATGTACATATTTTCCCCTATCCTAAAGTTTTATCATAAGACTCAACATTGAAAGCTAAAATCACTGCAACTAAAAAATTAAATGACTACACAAAAGCCTGTCTTGTTTCTTTAGGTAACACAATGAGGCTCATAATAAAATGTAAAGCAATGATGTATGCTTTATGAAAATTTACATTTATAACACACCTAGTCATTGTGATGTTCTCCTCATTTACTGGTTTTTATTCTTAAACAAATCACTAAGAAAAGCACCTAAGGTATTGACCAAAATAGAACACAAAAATACTCAGTTTGCTATGACTAAGGCTCAGATTACTAATCTGGAAAACTCTTGAGATTTGGATTCTATCATGGGCTCTTCCTAACTAGGTGTTGTTACAAGACAAAATCACTTCACCTCTTTCGACCCTAATTTCCCTATCTGTAACAGGATAAGGTTATGTTATCTCCAACTTTCCTTCCTGATCAAAAATCTATGATTTTAACCTATTATTAAAGAAAGCTTAGAATTTTAGTTCAGGCACGAAAGTAGATCTTATTTATTACCTATTTCTGTCACTAGATGGTGCTATGTGCATAGTTATCCGTATTACTGGAAGAGACCATCTGGCAACATCTCTCAACAGGAGCAGTTAGAAGTTTTGGGGGCTCGACAATTTTTCCCTCTGGAGGGCTCTCCGGGCCATTATAGAGCATTTCAGATCCCTCTCTGACATCCCCACCCCCGCATGCCCAATCACCAGTAGTCTTTACTATCCTAATCACTGTGACCATCAAAACAGTCTCACACAGTGCTCTACTAAAAGGCTGCTCACTCCTGCATCGAAACCACTAAAACAAAATTTCTTTCTTCGTATTTAAGAAACAGATTCTAAAAAATAAAAACGATTTAGCTGTTAGTGAAATCAGTCAATTCTGTAAATGAGTGTGAAGTGTCAAATTACCTTTACAGTGACAAATAAATCTACACATATAAAATCAAAGACTTAATTTGATTGTCAGCTGATAATAAAAATATTATTATTCTGTGATTAAGTCACCCCATAGTCCAACCAGTTTTTACCAACCCTATATTAGCTTTTCTGATAATTTATATAATGATAAATTTAATATCTTATAAATGAAAAATTAAAACCATAAAAATGTAAATACACAAAATAAGCTCACACCCAATAACAAAGCAATAAAAAAGTGGAGACAAGCTGCCTGTTTTCAAAGAGGCCTCCTGAGTAACTTGATTTTAATGAATTTTCCATAGTCTGTTTAGCCTGTGGCCTTAAAAATCACATAAATCTAATGGGACAGGACATGACCAACAGATCCATCTCAAAGGAACAGTTCCCATTAACCAAGTTCACAAGATTGATATAAAAGCAGAATATCACCGTATTAATTTGCGGCAATAATTCTAACTGCCAAAACTACCAAGGGCACAGAGCATTTGTCCTCAAGTCATCTCTCTTGTTCTCTTTTAGGCATGGTACGAAGGAAGTCAGGGTATAAACAGAAGGTCACCTAATAAGGATAGAATTAGGAATAAGATAATTATGCTCTGTGATTTGAATATTCAATGGCAAGAAGTCAAGAAAGTCTGATGCATCAATGTTCAAAGAAAGGATATAAGCCACAAGTAAGAAGCACGGTAAATGTAAAATAATCCTTTTTGGTAGGTAGGGTCATAATTACCATTTTTCAGACTAAAAATGAGTCTCTAAAAGGTTAAGTGATTTGCCTATAATCACGGGAAGGAGGTAAGAGTTCAAATACATGTTGGTCTGACTCTAGAGTCCAAGATCCCAACTACTATGCTGGATAAGATATAAAATCCTCAAAACCACTCACAAAGAAGGCTCTACCTTTCAGCTTTATCTATTGACACTGGTGCTCTTGAACTCTATCTACATTTTAGTCACACTGAATTGTTAACTCCTGGACTAAGCAATCCTTTCTTTTGCCTTTGAACATGCTGTCCGCCATGCCCAAAACACCACAATCAGCATCTTCTTCATTGGCATAATTACTCCTTAGCTTTCAGATGTCTGCTGCAAGTATCCCCTTCTCAGTCTAATCTCTAGGCCAAGTTCTCATCCCAGGCTGATGTGTCATCTCTGCTCTACTCTTTCAGGGGATCCTGTGTATCTCTATCACAATACTTTAAGCCATAAAACTGTTTATTGAATGTCTTTTTTTTTTACTCAAATTCTGACCTCCATGAAGGTATTATGTAACCGTGCATCCTAGAAGATGATACACCTTCACCTGTGTCTCAAAGATGTCTTCTAATAGCATGTATAAACAAATATGAAAAAGAATGTGCCAATCAACAGTAGGGGGTTGGTCAACTCAGAATCTGAAAAATCTGGTGGCAAATGCTGGCCAGCATCCACTTAAGTCTCACTTTGAGAAAGTGAGTATCCTAGCTAACTGGACCTAATTCTTATCTATGGCAAAGCAGAGAGGAATATGATTGGAATCAATGAAAGCTGTCCTGAGGCTGGGACAGTTGTTCAGGTAAAATGTTAATGATGGAAAGAGAAACACATTGAGATATATTTTATAGATACAACTACTGACACTTGATGAAAGATTCCATGTGAATGACAAAGAAGGAAGTACTAAGGAGGACTTTAAATTTTTTCCAAAAGCAACTGAATAGAAGGTGGTATATATTTACTGGGGAAAGGAAGATGAGAAGTAGATGTGAGGGAAAATTAGGGATACAATGACTATTAGATTTGAGATATTTGTGTAATAGAATAAATAACAGGTAGACATTTGGGGTTTTTGAATTTTTTTCAACTTTTACTGCATATTTATTTTTTAGGGAGAGAGACAGAATGTGAGTGGGGGAGGGGCAGACAGAGGGAGACACAGACTCTGAAGCAGGCTCCAGGCTCTGAGCTGTCAGCACACAGCCCAACATGGGGCTGGAATCCACGAAGCGTGAGATCATGACCTGAGCTGAAGTCGGATGTTTAACCGACTGAGCCACCCAGGTGCCCCTTATTTTGGTTTTAATTATTTTGAGAATAGTTGAAACACAGGCATACATTTAAATATAAATGATTAGAAGAGTAGTGCTCTTTGGACTTTAATTGCATTACTTCTATAACGTAGGTCCTATTACTGTTCCTATCCTATAGATGAGGAAAACAGATTTAGAGAGGATAAAAACTCACCCAAGATCACACAGCTAGTACTCTAGAGCTGGCAAAGCAGATCTCAAACTTAGGCAGTCAAATTCCTGAACTCACTCATTATCAGTATATTACATTGCTTCTTTGGTAGCTGATACCCTCACATCATGGGGACTCTAGAAAGGTTCAGTATTTGGTACTCAAGAAAAAAGATTTGATGTATAAGGTTCAAATAGAGAATTAAAGAAGAGACTCCACAATGAATGGAATAACCCCACCACCCTTTCCCTTCCTAACCCCTATAACAATGACAGACAGCTTTACAGGTTTCTTCTGCAAAGACACTTGATAGCCACAGAAAAAGAGCCTATATATATTCCACATGAAAGTTCCCAAAGAAAGAGCTAGCTCACTGCCCTATCATCTTACAGTGAAGTCCACTACCCCAATCTATGTATACAGAGCTTCTGAAAAGTTTCCTAGTGCCTTTTAAAATATGGAAGGACAGTCATGAATTACAAACTTGGGGATGTACACTTCATCCATGAAACTCGCTGGTACTGGATTCGTCCTCCCACTATAAATAACCATAAAGCTGGACATTTGCCTTATGGACTATATAGGCAAACATTTTCAGGTACTGGACAAGAGGCAAGACAAGACTTGATTCTTTTATTTATTTTTTACTTTTTTAACGTTTATTTATTTTTGAGAGAGAGACACAGAATCCAAAGCAGGTTCCAGGCTCCGAGCTGTCAGCATAGAGCCCGACGTGGGCTCGAACGCAGGAGGCTGGAACTCACAAACCATGAGGTCATGACCTGACCTGAAGTCGGATGCTTACCAACTGAGCCACCCAGATGGCCCTATACTAACTTTTAAATAAATTAATTAAATATATCTGTGGAACGCAGTATCCTCGAGACATTAAAAATATAGTAGGGGGGGGGCATCTGGGTGGCTCAGTCAGTTAAGAATCTGACTCTTGGTTCTGACTCAGGTCACGATATCACAGTTTCATGAATTCGAGTCCCATGTCGGGTTCTATACTGGCAGCGTGTAGCCTGCTTAGGATTCTCTCTCTCCCTCCCTTTCTGCCCCTACCCCACTCATGCTGTCTCTGTCTCTCTCAAAATAAATAAATAAACTTTTAAAAAATACATATATTGTAAAGGTAACTGATGGCTGGCAGCAGAGAGGGGGTGAGGAGACACACAAAACAGACGAAGGAGCAGGAGAAACAGACTTCCAGTTATGGAATGAATAAGTCACAGACTGAAAGGTATACCATAGAGGTACTGTGACACCATCGCATGGTGACAAACGGGAGCTTATGCAGTTACCGTGAGCATAACATACAGAGTGGTAGAATTTGTCTTGTATACATTAAACTAATGTAATATTGTGTTAACTACACTTCAATAAAAAAATACAAAATACAAAGATATACATATATTAGAAAACTTTATACTAACAACGTTGAGAATTTAAATAAAACATAAATTCTTAGAAAAATAAAACTTAACAAAAACTGAAGCAAAACAGAAAAATGTGAATAGTTCTCTATCTATTAAAGAGATTGAATTCATAACTAAAGGCCATCCCACAAAGAAATCTGTAGGCACAGGGCACCTAGGTGGCTTCACTGGTTAAATGTCCAACTCTTGATCGTGGCTCAGGTCATGATCTTACAGTTCGTGTGAGTTCCAGCCCTGTGTCAGGCTACACGTGGTCAGTGTATTCTCTCTCTCCCTCTCTCTTTCTTTCCTCCCCCACTCACTTGCACACACACACTCTCTCTCTCTCAAGATAAACTTAAAAAAAAAGAAATCTGTATGGCTTTTACCCACAAAATCTCCTAATATTTAAAAAATAAATATAACTAATGTTACACAAACTCTTCCAGAGAAAAGAAACACTTCCCAACTCACTTTATGAGGCCGACCTAATCTTGATACCAAAACTTGACAAGAAAAGAAAATGCCAAGCCATTATCTCTTATGAATATAGATACATTCTATTCTAAGCTGAACATTAGCAAACCAACTTCAGTAGTATATTGGAAGAACAATATAATTGATAAAATTGGGTTTATTTCAAAAATAAAAGTTGTCCTAATGTGTAAAAAAAATCAATATAGTTTGCCACACTAAGAGATTAAAGGGGAAAAATTATATAATCATCAATATAAAAAACGTATTTGATAAAATTTGTTATTCATAATTTTAAAAAATCTCTTAGCATATTAGAAATAGATGGAAAACTCTTCTAAAAAGTCAGATTAAAAGAAAAACAACTTAAACATCAGAATGCTGAAATATGGTCATGAAGAAACAGAGGTGCTCACCATCGACACTGTACTGAAGTTTCTGGCCATTGCAATAAGGTAAAAAAAAAAATAAAATAAAATAAAAAAAGAAACAACACAGATTGGAAAAAGAAAATACACAGACTGGAAAGGAAGAACTAAATTTGTCTTTATTCACAGGCAGCAAAAATGTGTATATATAAAATCTAAAAGAATCTACACACTATTAGAATCAAGTGAATTAATTTAGCAAGGTTGTTAGATACAAGGTCATTTATAAAAACAAACTGAATTCCTATATATGAGGAAGTTTATTTTTTAAATAACACTTCACAATTGAAATGTCAAACATTAAGCAGTAAATCTAACAACATCTGTATGATTCCTATGTGCATACATGCACAGTCATTTAAAAACATCACTAAAACTATAAGAACATCTATATAAATGGACAAATATATCACTCATGGATTGGAAGATTTAATATTTTTTTAAGTGCTTAAAAAAAGCACTTTATTTTGAGAGAGAGAGCATAGGGGTGGAGCAGAGAGAGAGGGAGAGAGAGAATTCCAAGTAGGCTCCATGCTATTAGTGCAGAGCCTGATGTGGGGCTGAATCTCACACCCCTGAGATCATTTCCTGTGCTGAAATCCAGAGTGGGATGCTCAACCAACTGAGCCACCCACGCTTCCCAGGAAGACTCGATATTATTGACGGTAGTCAACCATCCCCGAATTTACCCAATTTCAATCAAAATCCCAAGCATGGTTTTCTACAGGCATGTAATTTCATGAGCTGATTCTGAAACTTATATGGAAAGGAAAAGGACTAAAAATAGCCTAGTCAATCTTGCAGGAGAACACCACAGGACAGAAGTTATCAGATATCCTGTCTTACTATAAATCTACAATGACAATGTGGTATTGGCTCAGAGACAGATAACAGGCCAACAGAATACAATAGGGAATCCAGAAATAGACTTCTATATAGCCTCCCACATTTATGACAAGGAGACACTGAAGAATAGTGGAAGAAGATAACTTCAATAAACAGTCCTGAGGCTATTTAGTATCCACGTGGGAAAAAAATTATCTTGACTTCTTCCTCATATTATTTTAAAAAGCTAATAAAATAATAAGCTTCTTGGAAATAAAACAGAACAATTTATTGAAATAGGCCAAGATTTCTTAACGAGAACACAAAACACTCTTATCTTTATAGCCAATCTGTGGTCCACTACTTGGGAACCTCTTAATATATGCAGTCAGGCAATTCACTTAATTCTTATTATGTAACATTCAAATAACTACTTTTACTTTTGTGAATAGTAATATTTTCATTTATGAAATTAAATCCATAAAACTCCTAACTAGAAGTTCATATAAGAGTTAATTTTTATAGCTAGGACTTTGTCAGGACTACTGCAAACTCAACAAAGAATCAAATACAATTTGAATTTAATGTACAAAGTGGCATTGTTTTTACTCATCTTTTAAAATGCAGTTTTACTTCTAATATTAAATTCTACTAATAATACTCATTTATCACAGATGATAAAAATAGGACCAGGCATGAAGTGCCCTGTAAAGGAGACATGAACAAAGCCAACCTAAATCATAGTAAAGGCCCAGGGCTGCTCTCTGTGGCTAGCAAAAGTAAATCATTAGCTTCAACAAAAATAATCTCAAAGACACGGAGCAGTTAAGTCTCCTCTTCCACCATTCATTCGAAAGGAAAAAATTCAGTCTGCTCATCTTGGATCATAGCTACAATAGCATAATCCTTTCTCTGATGGGGGGGAAAAACAGTCTTACATTATTTTATTCAAAAAAGCCTTCTTAGATCCGTGAAACAAGGGAGAATAGTAAAATAAAGATAGTATATCAGTTTCTAGAGGGCACAAATTTAAAAAGGTATTAATGAAAAATGGCATATAGTCCAGCTCTCATTCTCTGCTCATACCGTAGCTCATTAAGACAATGTATATTTGTATTTTACTATATGAAGTAAAACTACTAAACATTTTACCTTTGCAGCAAGCTGTAGTCCAATTTTGTCAGCTTCAGCTTCCAATGTTCTACTGTACGGTCTATCAAACATATACTAAGAAGAAGTAAGAAAGAGAAGTTCCATTAAGGATATTTATTTCTCAACAAAAGAAGTAACAAGTGAGATTTTTAAAATTAATTTCATGGAGTATCTAGGATAAAGGTTTTATGCTGCCATGACTGACACTTAAAGAACACCATAGTAGGGGCGCCTGGGTGGCTCTGTTGGTTAAGCATCCGACTCTTGATTTCAGCTCAGATCATGATCTCACAGTTTAAGCCCTGCCTCAGGCTCTGCTCTAACAGTGCAGGGCCTGCTTGAGAGTCTTTCTCTGCCCCTTCCCCATGCTTGCTCTCACTCTCGCTCTCGCTCTCTTAAATAAACATAAGAAAGAAAGAAAGAAAGAAAGAGAGAGAGAGAGAGAGAGAGAGAGAGAGAGGAAGAAAGAACACCATGGTAGAAAACATAAAGTACAGTCCTTATTTCCTCCATCAGAGATTATATTTTAAAAACATAAAAAGAATACGAAAAATAATGCCTACAGACTATAGTATATACTATACAGAGTCTAGAGTATCATATAGACCCAATAGTCCCCCTTACCCACAGTTTTCAACTTCCATAGCTGAGTTACCCACTCAACTGTGGTCTGTAAGCAGATGGTTCTCCCGGCATACTGTCAGCAAGTCTACAGCGGCCTAACACTACGTCACAGTGCCTGACATTGTTGATGTCACTTCATCTCACCACGCAGGCATTTTATCATTTAATATCATCATAAGAAGACAGTGAATACAGTACAATAAGATACTTTGAGAAGGCCACACTCACGTAACTCTTCTTACAGTATATTATTATAATTATTCTATTTTGTTATTAGTTATTGTTGTTCATCTCTTACTGTGCTTAACTTACAAACTTTTATCATAGGGATGTATGTATAGAAAAAAACATACTATAAATAGGATTTGGTACTCTCTAAGGCCTTAGGAATCCACTGGGGACTTGGAATATATCCCACCCTCCCTCCACCCCTTGGATAATATTGGGGGAGGGGTTACTACTATAAAGGTATCCCCTTCTTTTGAAAAGTTTGCCTTATGCTACTTTGCTTTTACAAAACACCTACATTAGTATCTGTTTTCACCAACCAAAAGAAATCCAAAGAGTACGTTTCCTTTTATGAAAAAGTCTAAAAGTGAAGTGACATAACACGAACTTTAAGAAAGGAGAGGATACCTGCACTTGTACTTTCCCAATTACAATCTCTACCTTCTGTGCGGAGGATTCCCTAAGAAAGCTTCTGAATGCAAACTGTTAATATGGCCAAGGAACATTCTGATCTTGCAGTTTTAAAAGAAAATTGAAAAAATACGCTTATATAATAACCACTGACACTACTGGAGAGTTTATTTCAGTTAGAAAATTAACCAGAGAGCAGAATTTTCTTTCTTCGATAAATTATCTTAATTCTGTCTTTCTTTGCTAAATATTGATTAGTTAGGAAAATGAAATTTTCTTCCAACATCAATAAAAAAATACAAATAGATATCATAACTTTAACTTTCCTAATTACTTGTATTTATGTGAATGCTTTCCAGTTAAATCCTAATTTTCAGTAAGTACTAAAATTTGTAGGAGAGGGATTGATAAGCAGGACTTTCGAGAGCAGAGTTATTAATAGGGGACACCATTTCTCAGAGGTCGCTACATGTCAGTGATGTCTGGAAATAACATAATCAATCCAGTCTATGACCACTAGATACGACTTTCTTCCTTCTCGATCGTGTCTTTTTAGGTTGTTGAACTATATCATACTTGTCTTCCGCTCAATGAGTAGTCTGCAGGGGTCCATCAAGTCTACTGATAGTACAACTGGTTTAAAACACTGTTGTTTTTTTTTTTAAAAAAAGGATGGAAATTTACATTTAAGTCCAAATGCTGACACTTATTAGCTGCTATCCCTCAGCTAACTGTTTAGCCCCTCCAAGCCCAGTCACATCATATGTAAAATGCAGTAGCACAGCACCAACCTCCTAGAGCTGTAGAAGGATAAAATGAGCAAATAATAACAACTCCTATTTACGGAGTCCTCACTTTGTACTAGGTACTATGCTACGTGCTTTCAATCACTGGTTCTCAACTGGATGCGGCTTTGTCCCCCAGGGGCCTATGAGGATGTCTGGAGACATTTTTGATCATCGCAACTGTTGGGGGGGAAGTGCTACTGGCATCAAGTGGGTAGAGATCAGATGTTTACAGTAGATGTTTAGAGGCTACTAAACACACTGCAACGTACAGGACAGTTCCTCACGACAAAGAGTTATCCAGTCCAAAATGTCAATCGTACTTAGATTAAAAGATCCTACTTTAGGGACGCCTGGGTGGCTCCATCAGTTAAGCCTCCGACTCTTGATTTCAGCTCAGGTCATGATCTCAAGGTTCGTGGGTTCAAGCCCTGGATCGGGATTCTCATTGACTCTGTGGAACCTGCTTGGGATTCTCCCTCTCTTGCTCTCTGCACCTCCCCACTCCTCTCAAAATGAATAAAAACTTAAAAAATAAAAATAGATCCTATTTTAAATGTATCATTAAGGGGCACCTGGGTGGTTCAGTTAGTTAAGCATCTGACTTTGGCTCAGGTCATGAAGTCATAGTTCATAAACTCGACCCCTGCGTCAGGCTCTGTGCTGACAGCTCAGAGCCTGGAGCCTGCTTCAGATTCTGTGTCTCCCTCTCTCTCTCTGCCACTCCCCCACTAGTGCTCTGTCTCTCTATCTCTCCAAAATGAATAAACATTAAAAAAATTTAAAAATAAAAAAATAAATGTATCATTAAACCAATAACAGTGCTTTGAGTTAGCCAGTATTATGCCAGTTTATAGATGAAGAAACTGAGACCTATAATTAGTGAAGTAATCTGTCTAGGTTCTAGAGAACTTAGGTCTAACAGCCTAAATTCAAACATAGGTCCATCTGTTCACTGACTGTATTCTTAACCTCTGTACCTAATTAATCTATAGTGCTTACCCTAATGCCTAACGTATGGTAAGCACTCAATAAACATTAGCTACTATAATTATTAGTAATACCTGGTAGCACACTATGAGGGCTGCTACATTATCCCTAAAGCTTTCAAAATTACAAAAATAGAGGACTCCCCAATGGTTACGAAAAGGTCCTGCTTCTTCCTTCATCTCTTTCTTTCTCTGGCAAATAACTGTCGGCAGTTCCCCCTCTTTAATGACTTCACTATCAGCATCCCCTCCTGCTCCTCAATCACAAGGAACAGGCTTCCTAGAGAAAGAAACATTTCCTCATCACCAAAATCATGGCGGGGGAGGGTGCACTTGATTTAGGGAAAAAGAGTTCAAAGAGAAGTAATCACTTTATTTTTAGTTTAACTATTAATTATTATATGAAGTAGCAGGATTCATGAAGTATTTTTTTAAGTCCTTTTAAGTTTTTTTATTTTTTTCAGAGAGAGAGCACACGCAGGGAGGGGCAGAGAGCAGGAGAGACAGAATTCAAGGCAGGCTCCAAGCCATCAGGACAGAACCTGACCTGGGACTCGAACTCCTAACTGTGAGATCATGACTTGAGCCAATATCAAGAGTTGAAGCTCGGGGCGCCTGTGTGGCTCGGTCGGTTGAGTGTCCGACTTCAGCTCAGGTCATGATCTCACGGTCTGTGAGTTCGAGCCCCGCGTCGGGCTCTGTGCTGACAGCTCAGAGCCTGGAGCCTGCTTCGGATTCTGTGTCTCCCTCTCTCTCTGCCCCTCCCCCACTCGTGCTCTGTCTCTCTGTCTCAAAAATAAATAAACATTAAAAAAAAATTAAAAAAAAAAAGAGTTGATGCTCAACCAACTGACGCACAAAGGTGCCTCTTCATTAAGTATTTTAAAGAAAAAACAGCTACAGGTTGTCTTTCCTATGACAAAATCTTCAGATACATAAACAAGTGATGTACTGATAAATGGTGGAAAAAATTCATTAACTCCTTTGACTTCCCAACACCTAACAGAAATAAAATTCAAAATATGAGATCCTACAACCTAAGCAATATCTTTTCTTTTTTTTTTTCCTTTAAGAACCTTTATTTCATTATAAATGCAGCCAAATTATATGGTAACACTGAATATAAAACTTAGTTATCCAATTTCAAAAGCAATTTATCCCAAAGAATTTTACACATTAGATTTAAGCAGTGCCCAGATGGCACCATGATGGGTGCTCCACAAATCATTAAATAAACAAATAACAGATTGTTCCTGAATAACCAAACCTCCCAGGACAAGTGGAAATATGTGAAGAAAGATGTAAAATAAAATAATTAATCATAGTTAACAAAGCAATTATCAAGACCATAAGACCTACTTTCACTAGTGAAGTGTTTTGAACAAAACGAGGGCCTCAGAAAATTTTATGACATGATTATCACTATACATAAGTACTAAAAATGAAAGTGAACAAACACCTAGAATATCCTTTCAGCATTTCCCAGGTAATCTTAGTTTAACGGGGAGTGAGGGGATGAGGAAGGTAAAGCAGCTTCAGCCAACTCTGTGCCCATAAAAATTTACAGGATTTAGGAGTTCTCCATCAAAATGCAAATATTTGGGAGAAAGGAGAGTCACCCAGTAAGTATAGCACAGTCACTATGAGAGACAAAAGTGAAAAGTTGGAAAGTAAAGTGACAAAAGGAAAGAAAGGATCTGTGACCGCGTTTTCTCTCTTTAAGACCAATAACTATATAACCCTCTGCCCCTAAATATTATGTTAGCCAAAAGTTGCTAAGCCCTTGAAACCCACCTATCTCCATCTTTCAAAAGATGTATTATTTTCCAATTTGAATGCTCATTTTTAAGAATATCCCCTAAAAATGAGAAAACATAAGACTAAAACTTAGTAGCGGTATTTCGGGATAATGTGAAAACATCTCCTGTATCTGTTACTTTATTGTAATCTTTAAAATATCCTCACCACACACCATTAAAACCCCAGCTTATTGTCTCACACTTACCTCCTGCAGTTTAGACTGTATCCACTGGCCCAAAAGTGCCAAACTATCTCGAGGACAAACAGCCCAGATCATTGTGAGAAAAATCATACCTAGGAAATCCAGTAAGTGAACCAAGCTAGCCTTTTCTGCCTGAGAATAATCAAAATAATGAAAATTACATTTAATAAATTAAGAGAGTGTATCCTTACATTTTCTAGTTCATGATATGCAATGACATTAAATAATTACATGTTTAACTTACCTTCGCCAACTAAGATCACCTGTTCTTTTTCTTCTGTGTGCTTTTTCTTTTCATCCCTTGCTTACATGTATAAACATTTATTCAACTAACATGTACTGAGCCACTTACCACCACTCAGATACAATGACAGGTTCATAGATGCGAATATAAGTTCATTAACCTATAGTTCTTACGTTAACGAGCATAATAATCTTGTGAAATAGGTACAATTAACCCTATTTTATATAAAGAAACTAAGATGGGAGAAACTAAAATAGTTGCCAAAATTCACATAGCTATTAGTAAAACCTGAAACCCAGGAAGTTTTAGTTTCTAATGTAATCGTTAAATTTTTTTAAAGAAATACATGTGCTCATTATGCTTATACCTTATACCTTTGGATAAACACTGCTTAACATATGAAATAGTTAAAACAAGAAAAATTCAGAAAAATATTGGAAATTTATTTTTAATAAAAGACTTCTGACTTCATGACCTAATATATGAAGTATGATTCATTTATGCAAGTTTGCAAGTTTTATCACTCTGGTGTTTCTCACTAGGAAATCGAGTTCTATGAAGTTTTGTATTTATAGCACTAACCAAATTTACTTAACATAGCTGTTTTAAGTAGTAATTTCTAGACACAAGCTTAATGCACTGGATTGTTCACTCTTCACCATTAAAGGTGATTAATAAATGCTGATAATATAGGAATCATCACTTGAATGCATGAAACATGGTTGACAACTAAAAATAATCACACAGAACACTTCTCTTACCAATATAATCTGCCCTCACAAACCATTCTTTGCTTCATTATATGAACTGTGTGTCATGAAAAACAATTATGGAATTATTTTAGCACAAAAGAATGAAACTACAAATGATGATGTCATTATAGAAGATAAAAATCCTTGTTATTAATTGTTAAAGAATAATTGCCATTGTATAGTTTTAGAAAACTAAAAAAATTTTTAAACACGAATTTGTGGAATGAAGAAACATGGAGACTGCTAAAAGAGAAAACACAGTGCTGATGAAGTCTAAGGCCTCTACAAAGAAATATTAACTATTTTCAATTTTTAAGACTGCTATTTTCTTTTTATGTCTTATCTAATTAGTGTTCTACCCTGACAGAGATGGCCAGAAAAATAAAAGTATACAGAATATGAATATCTTTTAAGTGCTAAAAAAGGCGAAAAATGATTTTGCAGTTATGAAGCCCTTTCTTGAAAGACGATCTTTCTCAATTGCTTAGATTTATTTTTGTATGTATCTTTTTAAGGAAAATGTTTTTTATATTTTTCTGTAATTCAGAAGAAATAAAGAGATAATTACTGTTTGTGCTTCACAGAAGCACAACTGTGGCCCACCTTTAAGGAACAGAGAGAATTTGAGATGACTTTTAGGGATATTAATAACATTTAATAAAGTTATTAATATTTAAAGCTAATATTACTTGCTTTCTGACATAACATTCCACGATCCTTTCACTATTTACCTTCATGTTTTCAACAGAAAATACACCTCTCTCTAATTAATGTGGACAAAAGAGATATGCTTATTTTTAATGGATAAAAATAAATATATGAATAAAGAAATAAATTAGCTTTTTGTACTCATACCAAGTCAAACAGATGTGTGTTCGCAGAACCATAAATCACCCTGAATTCTATGATCCATTAAAAAAAGGTCTGCCAATAACCAGGTGACTGTGGTAAAAGAAAGCAGGGCTGGATTTGCAAACAGAAGACCTGGGTTAAAGTCCCAAATCACCAGTTAGCCACATTACTCACGTAACTTAAAGTCTTTTTAAACATTAGTTTCCTCATATATACGGTAGGGATACTAAATACATACTTAATGAGGATGGTATTAAAATTATAATTGAGAAGGTATGTATTTAAAAGCTCAGCAAACTGCAAAATGGCAAGGTATCATTATTACTACTCTGCATTAATTATATATGGCATATCATTCTAGAGATTTTCAGAGATGCTCCAAGCCATCTTCTGAGAATGAATAAAAAAGCAAGAAAACTGATTTACCCACTTAAATAGTAATATCACTTTCATATAGTTAATTTTCAGACTAGATTACAAGTATGTTAATAATTATGGAAAGTTTAAAATCTAATTTGAAATAATTAGAGGTTGAGAATAATTACTTTTTAGCAAAAGAGACAGGTGATAAAAATAGCATTTAAGAGAAACACTAATTATTCAGGTATCAAATACTAAAGGCCATAAAAATTCTCAAAATTAGCCAGTCATATTTTTTTAGGTAACAGAGTAAGTCATTTGTTAAAAACTAAAATTCTATCTTTTAAAGAAAAAAAAAAAACTGAAAAGATTCAGTTTTAAAAGATTTAACTTGCTAACTTCAAAGCAGTGTTCCAACAACTGAACATTCATCTTGGTACTTACGGCATGCCCAAGCACTGCATGTGCTATTTCATGGCCCAGAAGGAAGGAAAGTTGATGAATATCAGTCACACTATTTAAAAGCCCAGTGAAGATAAACACTTGTCCATTCTGCACCATAAAGAAAATAATGTAAGCAATTGGAACACCTTAAAAAACCAGGATATTAAAACAAATAAAAGTTAGCTGTGAGAACATTTACTCACTGGAAGCACAAAGGCATTTATGTCTGGGGAATCAACCACATGAATAGTCCAGTTGATCTCAGAGATCCCTGGAACATCTTTATTGCATTCGATCAAATGATACACCGCTTCTTTCACCGTTAGGTATCGGGCATCCTTCTCAGTTAGCATATCATTTTTAAATTCTTCCATCCACTGAAAGATTTAAAAGTCGTGTTTATTTTAAGAGAGTTGTAGCTCTACAAAATGTTTATATTGCTTCATGAAGAGTTAAAATGGCTACTTATTGTTGAACATTTTAATTTTTAATGATGTAAAAATCTATATATACTAAACACTCAAATTCTTAAATTTGAATTATTCATGCAAAGGCAATGTGGTTTCCCACAAATGGAATAAATTCTAATAACTAAGGTTTTTCATATAAATTGGTTGAAATAAAACTTTCATCTTTTCGATTAGCTTATAAACAAAATGCTTAAATATTATTTCTACTTTCCTAAATATTTTAGGAAACAAAATGCTGCCTAGGAAACAAAGATTACACATAAGAAGAACAATAGAAAAAAAAATTATTTTCATGACCCACTAAATAGAAAAATACCCTATACTTAATAAAAAAGTTAAACTTTTAAATATAAAAAGGACATTTCATTAATTTTAAAGTGTTTTACTGCTAGGTATTTACCCAAGGGATACAGGAGTGCTAATTCATAGGGGCACATGTATCCCAATGTTTATAGCAGCACTTTCAACAATAGCCAAATCATGGAAAGAGCCTAAATGTCCATCAACTGAAAAGATAAAGAAGATGTGGTTTATATATACAATGGAATACTACTTAGTAATGAGAAAGAATGAAATCCGGCCATTTGCAACAACATGGATGAAACTGGAGGGTATTATGCTGAGTGAAATAAGTCACTTAGAGAAAGACAAATACCATATGTTTTAACTCATATGTGGATCTTGAGAAATTTAACAGAAGACCATGGGGGAGGGGAGGGGAAAAATAAGTTACAGAGAAGGAGGGAGGCAAACCGTAAGAGACTCTTAAATACTGAGAACAAACTGAGGGTTGATGGGGGGTGGGGAAGAGGGGAGAGCGGGTGATGAGTATTGAGGAGGACACTTTTGGGATGAGCACTGGGGGTTGTATGGAAACCAACTTGACAATAAATTATATTAAAAAGCTTTTTAAGTGTTTTATTCACATAGAATGAAAGGAAATCACTGACATTTTAGGACCAATGGGCATGTCATTTTCTCTACACCATGTTGAGTAGGACAGACCACCGCATAAACACACTTTCTGAAGCTATATTCATGAGAAACCCTTTCAAGGATAGGAAAATTAAGGATGTTCTGAAAATACCACATTAATTTCCATAAAATGTGTAACTCCTCTCACATGTAGATCAAGAAATTTATAACCTTCTTCCCTTAGATATATTAAAAATAGATTATTTTGTAGAATTGAATCTGAAATAGTCTTTATATCAATACCATTTTTTAAAAGCACAAGTCACAAATGTATACTGAAACAACTACTAACCCATATGAAGGAAACAAAACAAGCAAAATTATATATAATTTATAATACTTTACCATATCCCTATAGAAACATGAGCTTGAATTTTAGTATCAAGTGGGTTATTATATTTGTAGGCTAAAAAATAAAAAGAATATTATGTACATGTATATAATTTTGTAAAGTTTCTAAGTGAAACAAATGGTGGAAGATACACTAATTTAACACTAGGCCTGTCTCAGTCTTTCCAGAACATTTTCCTCAAACCTGCTTCAGACAAGACTAACCCAAGAAACATCTCCAATCTCTATAAAAGCTCTACTAGAAGAGATGCATCTTTTTAGTGAAAACACATTGTTATTTATTTTTTAATGGTAACTTTCCACTGACAAACTCAGAAGCTTAAATGAAATAAAAAGATGGAAAGATTTCACCAAAGCAGTCGAGTGAGACCATGAGACATTAATTCAATAAATAGTAATTGAGTATATACTATGTGTGTGCTCACAACTGGAGAAAGGCGGTCTGTCCTCAAGAAACTCACTAGTCATATAAAATGCTTAACTATCTAAGTTATTGTACTTTCTAAAGAATTAAGGCTTCTTGGGGCTCCTGGGTGGCTGAGTCGGTTAAACATCCAACTCTTGATTTCAGCTAGGGTCATGACCTCATGTTTCCTCAGTTTGAGCCCCTAGCACAAAGCCTGCTTGGGATTCTCTCTCTCCCTCTCTCTCTGCCCCTCCCCTGCTTGTACTCCCTCTCTTGATAAAAATAAAAAACATTAAAAAAAAAAAAGAAAAAAGAGTTAAGGCTTCTGAATTCCAATTTGATTTTGCATTCAAAAAATATAATTGCCAAAAATGAAGTTTTGGAAAAACTACCTTATTCTAAATTAATTTCAAGGTGCAAAAATTCATAATACATATCTACTTATCCAAAAAATATATACCAAACAGTACTTTGTACATTGTGCTAGTACTTAAGATAAAATGATAAAAAACAGACAGGGTCTCTGTCCCCACAGAGTTCAGTCTAACAAAGAAGACAGATCAGTAGAGAAATAATTATGCAAATAACCATTATGTTACCCTTATGATAAGTGACTTAAAGAAAAAGTACACTAAGCAAAGAGAAAATAAAAGCAGGAGATCTGACCCCAATGCAGCCAAGCACTGGACACAAGTATAAACGAGCGGATTCCTAACTCAGTCTGTAGGAAGGAAAGCCTCTAGAGCATAGTGTAGCCAACCTGCCTAACCCAGGCTGGACAACCAAGGAAGACTTTCCCGAGAAAGTGACATTTCAGGTGACATGCGATTAGCAGGAATTAGCTGGATGAATGAAAGGAAATGCAATGTAGGTAGTAGGAATACTAAGTACGAAAGTTTGGAGGCCTTTTGGGAAAATGCTCATTTTCTACGAAAGACTAACATAAAAAAGTAGTGCATCTTTCACACTTAAGAAACTTTGCTGCTTTGAGTGTTATATTAAGCAATCTAATTATAAACAATTCTTACTACTTACTGCTTCATATTCCAGTTCTGATAAAAGTCTGAAATGTTCTTTCCCCAATAACAGTAGCTTGCTCCTTCCTGTGATAGGACTCACTTCCAGGTGAGTAAAATAAAACACTACAAAGAGCAATCCAAAACTACTGAGACAAAGGAATAACTTCCACTTATTCTTTCTTAAACTTTCTTTAAATAGTTCCTTCTTGTTAGGAGGAAGTGCCTGCCACCATTTCCTTATGCCCCTAGAGCAAAAAAAAAATTCAAAGTTCTGACAATAGTATCATTACAAATCACCAAAACTTAAACTTACACTAGAATTTTAGGTCATCACACACTTGATTTTTATATTTCTCTGTATAGAAGGGTTTTTTCCAATTATAAAATTCTTAGCTAAATGATGAAAAAGTAATCAGTTATAAAAACTCTAATGCTCATTTAAAGTTTCTTCTTATTTTAAAGGTGAACACTAAATAAGTAGCTATTTTACAACTACCACTAGTTAACATTTATTGACTGTTTACCACATGCAAAACTACTGTTCCAATTGTTATACATATGTCATCTCACTTAATTTTCACAAAAACCCTGTTACCAAAGAGAAAATTGAGACGGAGATAAGGTAAGCAACTTGCCCGAGGTTGCAGAGGTAATAAAGGAAAACCAGGCCAGGAAGCCGGTGTGATCCCAGATTATGAGCACTGAACCTCTTGATGATCTGCCCAAATATACATCCAAGGGGTTATGGTACAATCATCTTTACCTGTAACCACGATTCACCCCCCCGCTCATCAGACTTCCAGAACAATCTGCCAGTACTTTAGCAAGGTACACGGGAAACTACCTCAGCACTGATTTTAGAAATAAACATTGCCCACTGGCAGAAACTCCACTACCCCCTCAAGAACATAACAAAGTAAAGTTACTAAGAGCATAAATACTGTAAACAAGAAAATGAGACACTGTGTAGTTAACACATGGAGGTCCAATTTCTACCAGGCGACAATACTCCCTGCTGGCTATCAGGGGTCACAGACATTTTGACAAGCAATGTTTTCAACAATGAGACAAAATTTTTCCACGTGAGTTCATCTGTGAAATCACAACAAAAATTTAAGATACATACATCATTCTCTTGACAAGATTCATCTTACAAAATAACTTCAAGTTATTTTAATTTTATTAAGTGATACATCTAAAATGCCTCAAAGTGTTCCAACCTAAAACCTTAGGCCAGACTATGAAGTACACTTATTTCCTATTTAAAACTTTACATGACTTATCATTTGCTTTCAATGCATGAGAAAAGCACAGCTTAAAAGAAAACGTTAAGTGATTACAATAGAAACAACAAAAAAAGTTAAAAATAATGATTACGAAGGATGAAAAAGAGCCACTGGCCAAGAGCCTGGGCTGAGTTGTCACAAAGATCCTCTCTTCCACCAGACTCCACTCAGGCTCCCCGAACTGGTCTCAACTAGGCCTCACCTCTACTTCTGTACTCACCTCTGCATTGTCCAGGTTTAGCGAGAATCCTGCTAAGTGAGGTTAGATGGAATTTCCCCACCCTCCATTATCCTACCACCCTCAGCACCCGATTGGGTTCTTCATCACTCACCAGTCCCCAGATGACATCTGGTCACCCTCACCTGCCTTCAGCAAGAAGCCTCGTGGGGTCAGGTTAGGGAGAATCCCCACTTACTCCTGAAGCTTCCTCTTAGTAATTTTCCCTCCACCAAATCCCACCCTGCTCCTCAGCTATAAATTCCCACTTGCCCATGCTGTATTCAGAATTATTTCTGGTTCTATACTTAGGCCTCTCTTCCCCTACTGCAAAAGTCCTGCATCAAATCTGTGTTTACCGCTCTGTAGTCTGGTTCTGTTTTTCTCTGACCGTCGTTACCTACACCAAGAGTTAACACAACTATATATTTTCTGGGTGACAGTGTCAAATCACAGAAAATTGGGTTGGTTAGTATGAGAGTAAGAAGGCTAGAAAGGCCTTCGCAGTCATCAAATGTAAGAATGACAAGACACGGCTTAACTTTACCTTTCTTCATTCTTCATGGAGCAAATAAAACAAGATTAATTATAGGGGTAGGTTTAAATTAAACATAAGGTACTATTTAGCTGTAAAAACATAATTATTATGAAGAACTACCCAAAAGAAAATGACATAGATGTGTCGGAAATAGAACTGAAAAATAAATAAACACTAATTAAGCATTAACTTGGCTAGGAATGAGCCCATTCTTAAACAAGTGAACTCCTTCAGTTTCATGACCCATTGCCTTGGATTTCATCAAATAAAAAGTTATGTTTTAAGTACTGTTTTTATACACAAACTATAACCAACATCTTTCGTTCTTGTAACCATAAATAGAAGATCATTTACAAAGTATCATAAAATTTTTTAAAGATCACAATGTTAAACTATAATATGTAGTAAATTATTTCAAGGCTATTAAATCATTTCTAACAAAACTGGGTAGAACCAACCATTTGGAAACTTAATATGGGAGGGAAATCTAACAGGTTTTCTTTAATAAAAGTACAGTTTTACAAATACCTTTTAAGTTTATTTAAAGAAAAAAAAAAAAAAAAGCTTTTTACCTGCCTACAATGATTGCAAATAGTTTCTGGACTGGTTTAAGAATAATCAACAAGAGAGGAACCGGAGCAGCTTGAAACCGAGGGGAAGTGTGCAAACTCCTAATATCTCCTTCTCTTATGGGAAGACACTTTAGAGGATGTAATACTGAGAAAGCAGCAGCTCCTCCAACTTCTTTTGTCAGGAGCTGTCTTGAAAAAGATTCATTCCATGCAGTAAGTTTTGGGGTAACCATCCAAATTTCTTTATGGTTCGTGCTCAAGAGGCATCCTGGGTTTTTGGTATTAAGAGTCCTACAGGAATAAAAATTTTTAGGCAGAAAAGTCAACCTATCACACTGATGAAGTCCCAGACCCTGACACTTATTAACTACATGAGTAATCTGTACTTGATGACAGTCTGATGAGGTTACAGCTAGTGTGTTACACAGTCTCCATTTGGCCAGCAAATGAAATCGGAAGAAAACACGGTTTCTGGTGGCAGATTGCAGTCCAAAGATGAAGCTCATCTTTCTCCCCCTGGATTATCTGGAACACAAAAAATAAGTTATAAATATCCCTGGAAAATACTTATTTACAAAATTGTTGCGGTTTAGTTGTTCTTTCCTTGACACATCTCAGACTGAATTACCTTAGGTTTCTACTCACCAGGCCTTACAGCAATGCCTCCCAGCAATACAAACCAAAAGGGTTTAAAGAACAAAAAAAAAAAGGTTTTGCTCACTTTTTTTTTTTTACTTTACAACATTACTTTAGAAACTTGGATTTTTTTTCTTTTTTTCATGTTTTAGATTTAGTTGGGGAAGTCTATTTTTATTTTAACAGTTAAATTATTGGGGAATAAGAAATGGATTAAACAAAACAAAAAAAACAATGAATTTTAGCAATTGGTACTAACTAGGAGGAAAAGCATGTAATGGAAGAATAAGATCTAAGTTTTAAAATGTATTTTTTAAAATACAAATTGATGCAGAAAAAGCATTTGAAAAAATGCAGCATCCCTTCTTGATACATACCCTTAGAGAAGTAGAGACAGAGAGATCGTACCTCAAGATCATAAGGGCCGTGTACAAAAAAACCCATCGCTAATATCATCCTCAATGGGGAAAAACTGAGAGCTTTCCCCCTAAGGTCAAGAACACGACAAGGGTTTCCACTCTCACCACCGTTATTCAACATAGTGTTGGAAGTCCTACCTCAGCAATCAGACTACACAAAGAAATAAAAGGCATCCAAATCAGCAAGGAGGAAGTCAAACTTTTACTCTTCACAGACAACATGATACTCTATGTGGAAAACCCACAAGATTCCACCAAAAACTGCTACAACTGATACATGAATTCAGCAAAGTCATAGGATATAAAATCAATGCACAGAAATCGGCTGCATTGCTATACACCAATAATGAAGCAGAAGAAAGAGAAATCAAGGAATCAATCCCATTTATAACTGCACCAAAAGTCATAAAATACCTAGGAATACACCTAACCAAAAAGATAAAAAAATCTATACAATGAAAACTATAGAAAGCTTATGAAAGAAACTGAAGAAGACACACAAAAGAATAGAAAAACATTTAACGTTCATGGTTTGGAAGAACAAATATTGTTAAAATGTTAATACTACACAAAGCAATCTACACATTGAAAACAATCCCTATCAAAATAATACTAGCATTCTTCACAGAGCTAGAACAAACAATCCTAAAATTTGTATGGAGGCAGAAAAGACCCCAAAGCAATTCTGAAAAAGAAAGCCAAAGCTGGAGACATCACAATTCCAGACTTAAAGCTGTATTACAAAGCTGTAATTATCAAGACAGTATGGTAATGGCACAAACACAGACAATCAGACCAATGGAACAGAATAGAGATCCCAGAAATGGACCCACAAACGGATGGCCAACTTATCTTTGACAAAGCAGGAAAGAATATTCAATGAAACAAAGACAGTCTCTTCAGAAAATGGTGCTGGGAGAACTGGACAGAGATATGAATAATGAACCTGGACCACTTTCTTACATCATACACAAAAATAAACTCAAAACGGATGAAAGACCTAAAGATATGTCAGGAAGCCATCAAAATCCCAGAGGAGAAAACAGGCAACAACCTTTTTTACCTCAGCTGCAGCAACTTTTTACTTGACATGTCTCTGGAGGCAAGGGAAACAAAAGCAAAAATGAACTACTGGGACCTCATCAAGATAAAAAGCTTCTGCACAGCGAAGGAAACAATCATCAAAACTAAAAGGCAACTGACGGAACAGGAGAAGATATTTGCAAACGACACATGAGATAAAGGGTTAGTATACAAAGTCTATAAAGAACTTATCAAACTCAACACCCGAAAAATAATCCAGTGAAGAAATGGGCAAAAGACGTGAATAGACACTTCTCCAAAGAAGACATCCAGATGGCCAACCAACACATGAAAAAAATCCTTAATATCACTCATCATCAAGAAATACAAATCAAAATGACAATGAGATACCATCTCACACTTGTCAGAATGGTTAAAATTAACAAGTCAAGCAACAACAGATGTTGGCAAGGATGCGAAGAAAGAGGAACCCTTTTGCACTGTTGGTGGGAATGCAAACTGGTGCAGCCACTCTGGAAAACACTGTGGAGGTTCCTCAAAAAATTAAAAATAGAACTACCTTATATCCCAGCAATTGCACTACTAGGTATTTAACCAAAGGATACAGAAGCGGTGATTTGAAGGGGCACATGCACCCCAGTGTTTATAGCAGTGCTATTGACAATAGCCGAAGTATGGAAAGAGCCCAAATGTCCATCAACAGATGAATGAATAAAGAAGAGGGGTTCCTGGGTGGTTCAGTCAGTTAAGCATCTGACTTCAGCTCAGGTCATGATCTTGCAATTCACGAGTTCAAGTCCCACATAGGGCCATTGGGCTCTGAGCTGACAGTTCGCAGCCTGAAGCCTGCTTCAGATTCTGTGTCTCCCTCTCTATCCCTCCTCTGCTCACACTCTATTTCTCTTTCTATCTCAAAAATAAATAAACATTAAAAGAAGCAGCAGCAGCAGCAGCAGCATATATATATACAATGGTGTATTACTCGGCAATCAAAAAGAATGAAATCTTGCCATGTGCAACAACTTGGATGGAATTAGAGTGTATTATGATAAGTGAAATTAGTTAAAGACAAGTATCACATGACTTCACTCATATGTGGAATTTAATATACAAAACAGATGAACACAAGGAAAAGGAAGCAAAAATAATATAAAAACAGGGAGGGGGACAAAACATAAGAGACTCAAATACAGAGAACTGAGGGTTGCTGGAGGGGTTCTGGGTGGGGGGATGGGCTAAATGGGCAAGGGACATTAGGGAAGATGCTTGTTGGGATGAGTACTGAGTGTTATACGTAGAGAATGAATCACTGAGTTCTACTAAAAACATTATTGCACTATATGCTAACTAATTTGGATGTAAATTTAAAATAAATATATATTTAAAAAATAAATAAATAGGTAAATAAAATAAAATACAAACTTGATCCTCTCACATATAATCCTGGTACTTCTGACTGGGGTCAAGATGGAATAAGAGGAACTGAAAACAAGTGAAAAAACAGAATAAATACAACAATGGTTTCAAAACACTGGACATTAGGCAATGAAGAACAGTTGGTGCCTCGGAGATGGAGAATAAATAAACTGAGCCATACAATTGCCCCAAGTTCCTGCCTGGAGAGTTTCCAGGCCACTATGCAGGGAGGGAAAACCTAGCACAGCCCAAAAGTGCCGCTTAATTGGAGACATGAAGCTGGGAGTTCGAGTAGGCCATAGTAGCTAGACCCTGCAGGGCAGAGTACAAGAGAAGACAGAACTGTGCAGAGAAAGAACTCCAGAGTGTGTTCTGCAGAAAAATCTGCCTCCTTCAGCTGAGTTCTGATCAGGGCACTCATGTGAGGAACGTCCCTGGAGATGGGAAAGAATCACCTGACAGGATTACAGGAGCAGTATGCAGGGTTCTTGGAGCACGGAGTACAGTGCCTATTTCCACCCTCTGAAGTAGAAAATCTTTTAATTCATGGGGCATCGGGTAGAGTACTCAGAGGGTTTTGACTCATTAGAGAAAAAGTAGTCCTAGACTAAAATTTACTCTGGCGCTAACAAAAATTAAAGACAATAGTCAAAAAGATCAAACTGTTTCTAAGTAACTTTACCACATTCTAGAAAAAAGCTCAAGAACAGTTATAAGAATACAAAAATATCCACCACTTAACAAGGTACAATTTATAATTAAAAATTGCCAGGCAGCAAAGATGCAGGATATGTGAAACTTAATTAGGAAAAACACTAATAAAAACTAACTCTTAAGTAACATGAATGACAGCATTGATAGACAAGGATATTGAAGTACTTATTATAACTATATTCCGTGTGTTTAAGAAGCTAAAGGAAATTTGAGAGTGTTACATAGAGACATGAACCATGTTTTTTTTAAAAGACTTACACTGAACTTCTAGACAAGAAAACTACAGTGTCTTCCATGAAAAATACACTAGATGAGACTAACAGCAGATTAGATATTATAAGAATGGAATAAAGACTTGTGAACTTGATGTACCAATAGAAACCAAGAAAACCAAAACAGAAAACCAAGAGAAAAAAATGCACAGAGCATCAATGAGGTATAGGAGAACCCAACTGGCCTAATATATGTATAACTGGAGTCCCTGAAAAGAGGGGAGAGATGGTAGGTAGATAATAAAAAGAAAAAAGAAAAAAAGAATGGCCAATATTTTCCAAATTTGATGAAAACTGTAAACCAACAAATCCTAGAAGTTAAAAAAAACACACACACACAGTAAACACAAAGGAAACTTACTCCAAGGCATATCCTAATCAAATTTCTTAAAACCACTGGACGAGAAAATCTTAAATTTGACACTTTAGATGAAATGTATCAATTCCTTGAAAAACACAAACTACCAAAGCTAACTCAGAAAAATTTGATCTGAAGAATCATATATCTATTATTTTAATTTAACTTAGAGTTAAAAACTTTCCCACAAAGAAAGCTCCAGGCTCAAATTGTTTCACTGGGGAATTCTGTCAAACAGTTAAGGAAGAATTAATAATAATTCTATTCAAACTCTTCCATGAAATTGAAAATAAATGAATAGTTTGCATTTCATTCCATAAGACCAGCATTACCATGCATGATACTAAAGCCAGAAAAACACTTACAAGACTATACGGTAATATCTCTCATTGACATAGACACAAAAAATTCTTAATACTTTAGAAAATCTAATTCAACAGTATACAAAAAGACAATGCATCATGACCAGTTTAGGTGTGTCCCATGAACGCAAGGTTGAGTAAAAATTCATCGATCAGCGTAACCCTCCCTACGCATTGAAAAAGAAAACACCACATGATCACCTCAATAGATATGGAAAAGGCATTTGATAAAATCCAACACCCAACCTTGACAAAACCCTCATAAACTAGGACATCTATGGAAAACTATAACCAACAGCATATTTTTTGGTGAAAGACTACACTTTCCTCCTAAGATCAGGAGCAAGGCAAAGATGTTCACTCTCACCACTTAATTTCAGTATCGCACTGGGAATCCTAGTCAATACAATAGAATTAATACATACATAACTAAATAAATGGCATCCGGCAAGGAAATATAGAAGTGGTCTTTATGCCCACATGATATGATCATCTCTATAAAAAAAATCCAAAGGAATATACAAAGAAAAACTCTTACAATGAGTTTAGTTAGGTGGCAGGATACAAGAGAAATATACAAAACAAATTTTACCCTTATATACTAACAAGTGATATAAGCTGGACCTTACTACCACCAAAAAAGTGCATACTCTATGATTCTAGCTGTAGAAAATGCGAAATTATTCATACTTACCTACAAAGAGATTGTAGATTGCCCGAAGATGGGAAAATAAAGAGGATCAGGAGAGGGATTATAAAATTTTGGAGGTAATGAACATGTTCACTATTTTGCTTGTGGTATTGTTTTCACAGGTGCACACACAGGTCAAAACTTATACTATATAGCTTAAGTATGCTAATTTATTTTATGTCAATTATAAATCAATTAAGCTGTTTTTCAAAAGATACTAAAAAGAGAATGATCAAACACACGTGGAATTCTCACTACATTTTAGTTTGAAAGAAAAATCAGCTTTAGAAGACAAGTGGGACTACTGGGGGAATTCGCACAGAGATTTGTTTTTTGGTTATTTTAGATAAGTATTGCTTATTAGCCTATAATGATGTGGTTACGCAAGCAAGTAATTTATACCTGAGATCCTTGCTGAAGTATCTCTTTGTGATGAATAAAAATTACTTTCAAATTGTATAACAAATACACACACACACACACACACACGCTCATGTAGGACTTAAAGCCAATACAGTAGAATATTAACAATGATATCTAAGTCCTGGTTATATATGCGTTAATTTTTTTTTCAATTCTTCTGTTTCAAAATCTTCATAATAAAAGTTGGAAGAAAATACGTAAATCTAACTCAGTGTAGACTAGACTAATACAATATTGTCTAGAAAGATACTTCAGAAAATCAGTTTTAATAAACAGTATTACCTATATGTCGAACTATTTAAAAGTTACTACCATTTTTTAAAATATATTTTATACATTCCACACTTGAATTATTAACATAAAATGTGAATAAAGGGCATGCATGCTAAGTAAACATTAACTCCAAGTTAACCCTTTTGGAATTACTACCAATTTTGAATCAGAGTCCAGACAATACATAATAATCTGATGTTATTAACAAGATACTTTCTACTTCTTTTTTTCTTTTTTAAACCAAGCTGAAAGTAGTAAAATAACTGAAACCTAGAAATCTTTTCAAAATTAGTATTTGAATGGCCAATAAGTTTCTTCATTGTCTAGCTGGCTTGTGAGTGACAGATGCAGTATGAAATTCAGTCCCTGCCCTCATGGATGTCATAATCTAGTTGAGGGGGAAAAATGTATCTAAGACTATTATGGGCTAATAAAATACAGTTCCTTATTAAGTGTTATGCACTGTTATGAATTTTTAAAGAAGAAAGGACTTCCATGAGTAGCACAATAGTTCAATGCAACTTGTTTTTTATGCCATTTGGGCAGATGCAGAAAAATATTCTTTAAAAAAAAATTGTTTCAAACGGGGGAGGGTACTTAACGTTTAAGAAAAGAGTTTTTTGCTACAAGTCAAACTACAAAAACAACACAAACCCGCATTCTTTCCTTTACTATAGGAGATAAGCTTCAAGCACTTGTCCAATCACACTCCCATTTTATAAGGGCATCCTAGAGCCTCAACTTAAGGGATAGGCCCAGACTGTCAATCTTCCCCAGAGACCCCTTCATTGGCCACAGAGCAGGCGTGGATATCTGACACTGACAAGACTTTTGGTGAGGCAGTACCAGGCAAAGCAGTGTGAGGGCATGTATGATTTGGGGCTGTACTTGGTGCTATGGCAACACGAAGTCACAGGCAAGAAAGAATTACAAAACCAAAACCTTTGCAAAACAAGTGGATCAACAGAAAAGACAATGGAATCAATGTGCGGAAAGTAAAAGATCATGGAGCCTCAGGGAGGGAAAAGGAGAAAGAGGGGGCCAGAATCATACCTTCCTGGTTCCCACGAGTCCACTGTACTTCCTAAATTTAACTGAGCTAAATAAGCTTTTACTTTATCCCTAAAACAATTCCCTCTCTTTAAAGGGAAGAGTATCTTGTGAATAATCCATCTCTGACTTAAGAGGTTACTTAAGAGGTAACTGGTACCCATTTCATACCCAAGCTGGTAACATTTAAAAATTTTAAATGCTACTTACTACAACTAACTGGGGGTTCCTTCTATACTTTGCAAAGCCAAATTCTCAATTTTCAACACCAAATCACTTCCAGATTCATACTGGCTTATCTCCGCAGTGACTTTACCATACAACAGATCTCAATCGACGTTAAATCAGTCATATTAATTCTGCCTCCTTAATATCTCAATCTAGCCCTTCCTGGACTCTGTGGCCTTAGGCTGTAAATGACTATATGACCTCCAATCTCTATTTTACCACCAACTCCTACCCACCGAGTTCATCCCCCCCAAACATATTTGTATTTCTCTCAACTACGAATCAGACAACAGAATCCTACTCCCACAACTCAGGTAAGTCCTACATTGCTAAATATTAGGCAACCATTTAAAAAAACGGAGATCTGTATAATGACAAAGATATGTAAATCTTAAAAATTATAACAAATGCTACTTGCCAAAATTCTGTATATCAGGAATGGCAAACTCAGATGTGTAAATGAGCACCGCACGACAGAAACTTCTGCAATGATGGAATGTGTCTTCATTGCCCAATATGTTAGTTCCTGTGCCTACGGCTACTGAGCACTTGAAACGGGGCTGGTGTGACTGAGCAAAAGAATTTTTTAATGTTTACTTAGTTTGAGAGAGAGAGTATGCCAGAGCGCGTGCCTGAGCAGGGGAGGAACAGAGGGAGTGACAGAGGGAATCTCAAGTAGGCTCCACACTGACAGTGAGGAACTCGACGCAGGGCTCAAACCTATGAACCATGAGATCATGACCTGAGCCGAAACCAGATGCTCAGCCGAACTGAGGCATCCGACACCTCTTTAATTAGCTTAATTTTACTTCATCTAAAACAAAACGGCTACTGTATTCAACAGTGCTAGTGTGCAGAGTCCAGGCAAAGCCATACTAACATAAATAAATGCAGATTCATGCCCATCTAAAGAAGGTGCAACAAGTATAATGGAATTTGAGCTTAGTGTTACCAAACAGTTCAATATTTTCAAGAAAAGCAAGCAATTAAAACTTTATGTGAAAGTTACCAGTTTTAAAATGCTGGCAACCAACTTAAAAAAAAACAACAACCACTTTTTAACCACCTTGACCAAACAAACATACACAAGACCCCATTCAGTTTTTGATCTAAATGATGTTATTCGTTCATTATGTTTAATGACTGCCTCCTACATACGATATCATATCATGCTGGATGCTGAAGATACCACAGAAAACAAAACAGACAAAAGTCTCTTCCCAATTTACAAAAACAGTAATGCTGAAATATGCTAGGATATACAAATATGAATACATCTAAAGCAATACACAGCAAACTATTCATAGTAGTTATTTTGAGTGATTGCAAAGGATCATCTCATATATTTTTGTGCTATTAAAATTTTTACAAGGTATATTATTTTATAAGCCCCAAAACCAACAAAGGCAACTATTTTTGTCATTTCCAATGATTTCCATAAACGGGCTTCAATAACTCCTGCATAGGAAAGACCAGACCTCTCATAATGCCACCTCCTACTATTTGTGGGGGCACCTTCCCCGGCTCCCCTCACCCATTCCTAAGCTCCAGACCCACTGATTTACTTACACCCCTGAGAAAAGCTCTCATCTCCATTTCTATGCACATCAATTGCACTGCTTAGCTCTGCGATTATAGCAAGCAAACTCTTGCTCATCCCTCATGACTTATGGGAAATTAAAAAAAAAAAAATTCTGACACAGAAGGTATAAGCAAAAGCCCCAAACATTACATGAACATAAGTAAAAACATGATCATCTGTATCACTGACAATAAAGTGTCATTTAGAACAGAAACGGAGCCTGATATTTTGCAATCCCTAGTTTATCCTTGAGAAAGGGTAAAAAATTGGGGAAGAAATCTATTTATACATTTCAGAGAGGCAACGCTAGACGACACAGAGACACAGAGCCCAAGAAAGATTCGGGGCTGGCGTATCCTCTTCAAAGAACTGTATCAGGTCAACAAACAGAGCTGGCAAACTTCTAGGATTACTAAATTAATGATGTGAGAAAATTAAACAATTTGGATTGTTAGCCTCTAAGAACATTTCGGATCCTTAATTCTTTAAGTACCATCTCAGAATGAGCAAGTACTCACTGGCACTCACAGCTGAAGCCTGGAAGACAGTTTGAACGACTCTGCTGAAAATGACTATTTCTTCTCTAGTTTCTATGGAAACAGCTGTCAGGTTGGCAAAAATAGGACATGTACTTTAAAATAATCATTCAAGCAAAGTACACACATGATGGAAGACTTAAAAAAAAAATAAATTGGAAGGCAACAGCCTTGGTTCTTAAGCTTCCAAATGTCAGGCTGCATGCACCCCTTCACCATGGCTGAGATGATGGATACAAACCCACAGCGTTTTAGGGAGGGCTACACGGCACTGCTTGGGGTCCCTACGGTGGATCAATCCCTGAATTCCCAATGAGGTCTTTTCATCGCCCCGGACTAAAATTTCTCAGCGAGGACTGCACGACACAATAAAACTGTTGCTCCGCTTTACACAGGCAAGTGACATTATTTAAGGACTATAAGAAGTGATTGTTGTAGACAAGTTTATGAAGAAATTATCAAAACTCCTTAGAACTGTTTGGACAGGAAGTGTCGGGTTCTTCATTGCAAGGTTGAGGTAGGAAAACTTATGTTCTCTAAGAGTAAGGAGGAAAGAGAGCGACTGCCTCTCGACTTGCTGTAGGCGGTTAGAAACGGTTTTGCACGGGTGAAGGTGTCCAAGTGAGGCACACCACGCCGTGTTAATAAGAAACATTCCTTTAAAAAGGGAGCAGCTAAAGAGAAAGGATTAAGTGAGAGGCAGGTATCTTCCCGGAAACCAAATCCACCTGCTAACTACCAACTTCCTGGCCGGCAGAGTAGCACCCTAGGGTCCCTGCACTTCACGCCGGGAGCGGAGGGAGGAGGGGGATGAGGCACGATTCTCGAGTACCCCTTTTCCACTCACCCCATTCCCCGGGTCTCCCCATCCCTCCCCCAACCCCCTGGCGCCCCTTCGTCCCTCCCCCCAGGCCTCGTCACCCTACTCCCCTCCCGGCGCTCACAGGGCCCCGCCCCTCACCCCGGCACCCCTCTAAGTTCTCGCACTCCAATTCCCGCACTCTGCCCCCGCCCCAGGGCCCAGCCCAACTTGTAAAAGGAGGACAAAGACGTCCCCACAGGACAGACCCTAGCAGTGTCGAAAGCGAGGACTCCTCCGACCGGCCTTTTGCGCAAGCGCATACCCTATCCAGAAGCCCCGCCTCCTTACTTCCTGCCCTCTGCCCGGTCCTTGGCGCCTTTTGCTCCGCCCATAGCGGGCACTCCACACACCCGCCCATAATCGTCCTTCCCGCCGGCCGCCGACCGGGAGCCGACCGTGGCTCTCTCACGCCCCCGTGTGGCCAGATGAGGGACGTGGCTGCGGGCTGGGCTGTTCGGCACTTCTTCACTTATGTCTTTGGAACCTGATTGGGGCCCTCTAAAGAATGATCCAGGCAAGGCTGTGACCGCTGAAGATTCTAAGGCAGTACTGGCCGAAAGGAAAGAGATTCTAGAAGGTTTCTAGAACCCAAAGACTAGAGTTTCTTGGTTTTGAAGTTGCGCTGATAGGAGTAGTCCTCGGAGCGTGAGAATTCTGCTTTCACATGACTTTCTGGAATGGCACATTTTAAGAAAAATGAAGTATAACCGGAAGCGTCCAGAAGTTAGTTGAAAATAGCTGGCTACAAAACAATGGGTATGGTATGTTTCATTTATGCCACCAAAAAATATCTATCCAGCACCAAGTGCATTCTAGGTGCCAGGAATACAGCCGTGAACATGATAAAATCATGACTTTTCATGGAGCTTGTATCACAGTGAGGGAATCTAGGCAATAAGCAAGCAAACAAGCGACTAAACATGGTATCAAAGAGTGGTATGATTCTTTTTATTTTTATTTATTTATTTATTTTTAATATTTATTTACTTTTGACAGAGAAACAGAGTGTGAGCAGGGGAGGGGCAGAGAAAGAGGGAGACACAGAATCTGAAGCGGGCTCCAGGCTCTGAGCTCTCAGCACAGAGCCTGATGCGGGGCTTGAACTCACAAACTGTGAGATCATGACCTGAGCCAAAGTCGGTGCTTAACCGACTGGGCCAACCAGGCGCCCCCGTTTGATTCTATACTAGTTTGTTATATTTATATTCTATGCACAATGAAAAACATCTTAAAAGTTATAAACACTGTGAACAATTTTACGTATCACTTTTACAGGATATAAGCAATGTTTTCTTTTACCTTACTTATTTGTGTTTTATAATTTGCCTTTTACTTTGAAGAAACTATCCTGGCAGATCCCTGCCCACTGGTTCCCTAAAAACTGAGGTGACAGGTCCCTGAATCTTCGTGGGTTTATCTGAAATGCGTGTGTCTCACCAAGGTCTCCAGTGTACTAGCCATCTCTTGCTCAGCATGTCTGATTGGCATGCTGTTATCAATATAACACATAGGGTGGGGTTCTCTGGGATTCCAAGTGGTCCTGATCCTTTTGGACTACATTATGACAGATGATCGCAGAGATGGCACAATGGCTATAATCAGGTCTACTACATGATTCAATCAGCAGTTGTCTATAAACCATTCTCCTGGTTTCTGAAGCAGCCAGACAGGCAAATTAAATGGAGATATGACAGGGACAACTACTCTGTATCCATTAGGTCTTTAATGGTGGCGCTAATCTCTACCATCGTCATTCTAGCCCCTTGGATGAAATATTGGTTCTTATTTATTATCTCAACTCAGTAAGGAAGGGACAGTTTTAGTGGCTTTCCTTGGTCTTCCTCACCATGAGAACTCAAGGCCAACGACCTAATGTGGAACTTGCTCTCACTGTATACTCCCCAGTATGCACTCAGGGACTGAGGAAAAACTAGTGGATAGGTCCATGCTCCCATGGACTCTTTGTAAGCTGGATATTATCCAGATCTGTGCTCATTGCCTGACCCCCATAAGTCCCCACCCTTACAGAGGGGCCACGATAACGCTTTGAGTTTCTGGGTAACAAGATCCTCTCAGACCCTACAAAATTTCTGGGTATTTCTGGGTAATTGGCTGTGAAACTGGTCATAGGCCAGAGAGTAATCATTTGCAGTAATATCTGTCTCTGTGTTGCAGGGTTTTTTTTCCTAGGGATCCAACCACCTCTTCAGTCCATGGATTCTGTGGTCCGGGTCTGAAGACTGACTCAGATCTGAGAACTGTACAAGACGCACGACTTTTTTTTTTTTTTTTTTTTTTTAAGGCAACCACCCTCAGACTCCTGTTCCGCCATTCTTACCTTCTTCTGGTTGTAGATATCAAGCAGCACCCTCTTGGCTGCCCATCTATTTTTCCCCTATGGACACCTTGTACTATTAAATATCTTCAGAGCACCTGAGGATCAAGTACCTGTGCAGCCCCTCTTAACTTGCCAGCTATTGTAGTAATTACAGCCTCTAGGCTTCTGGTGGTTAAAGTCACCACCTGGCCTCTGTTGCTTCAGGATGCTGTCATTACCCTAGAGATTTCCGAGTCCTGCCCTGTGATTGCTTCTCTTCCCATCATCCCTGGCCTGCAGAGGAGAGCTCCCTCTGAATTTCTTAGTGACGCTGGTATTTCTCTCGCTAGTGCATTTCCCACTGCCGGTGAGTATGGCCTGTCCTTTGGGCCTCCTGCGGAGCGTAACCATCTGTCTGACCTTCCGACTCCACACAGTAAATCCTTTGAGCAAGCCCACTTCCCTTAGGACCTTCTTTGCTCCTCTACAGTCCGCTAGGGCAATTCAGCTGCATTCCTCCCTGGAGACTTCCCTGGCCTCATCCAGAAATATGCCTTCTCCCCAGGAAACAGCATGCATTCAGTGACTGATGTTTTTTCTTTTAATTTTTTTTTATTTTTCCTTTCCTGTTTGAGGGAGAGAGAGAGAGAGAGAGAGAGAGAATCTCAAGCAGGCTGTATACTCAGCATGGAGCCCAACGTGAAGCTCCATCCCACACCCCTGGCTGGGATCATGACCTGAGCTGAAATCAAAAGTTGGGTGTTAACCAACTAAGACACCCAAGCATCCCCAGCGACTGATAAGTTAGGATTTACAAAGGCCTGGCTCCTGTGCCTCAATTGAGGACAACCCTGTAAGGCCACCCCAGCTCCAGAGCTCTCCGTAGGATTGGTAAGAAGCACCACCTCTCCCTTTGCCCAAGTCTGTGTCCCTTACTCACTTATAGGTGTTGTCCCTGAGGACCACTCCACCACACCCCAAAAACCCTGAGCACAGAGACTCCTCTCCGAGTCTGTTTCCAGGGAACCCAACCCGAGGTAACTCAGGTTTTCTCCAGATGTGGAAGCTGCTTGGTTACAGAAGGACTTTCATTTACACCTCCCAGAGGAAGCACCCGAAGCTGAATACTGAGTAACTCTGAAGAACTGTGAGGCCTAGCTTGTTTTAGAACCGGGTGTAGACAGAAGCTGAACAGACAACACAATTCTCTGCTGATCTCAGTTCAGGCTGAGAGCCACATGAGGTGGCCACAGGATTTGATGAGGGTCACAAATTTGGTAGGCTGCAATGGACAGGTGCTACCTTGACTGAAGTGGCCTTTCATTTTTCTTGAACGTGTGCCAGGCATGACTCTTCCAAATGTTGGAAATGACTGGTTCTGGGTCTGAAATCACCGGATATGGACAACTGCCTCTTCTCCTCCAACAAAAACTAGCTCAACATTTTCTTCATCTATGAGCTTGACTGACTCTACTTTCTTCTTCTGTCAGCCCAGACTTTCTTCCCACACAGCATGATCAGACATATCTTTAATTTCTTTTCCTTTTTTTTTTTTTTTTGGCTTGAAAAGAGTGGCCACACCAAGTTGTAGTGTGTTATTTTCATAAATTGCCACCTGGATTGTTATGCTCTAGCTCGCTGGATGGTCTCCCTGCCTTCACCTCATTACTCTTGTCTAACCAGGAGCCACCTGGACCCAGGTCCTGAAGCTGGAGCCTAGATGATCCAATGTGGGTCAACAACTCCAAGGCCATGGCTTTGACACGTCCTTGCTCGCTCCCCCGCGATGCTTCCAGAGATTCCAGCTGAGCACTTTTCTAAGAGTCCGCACAAACTATTACTCCTTTATTGCAAAAGTAAACTATTTTTAAAAAATATTTATTTTTGAGAGAGAGTGAGACAGAGTGCAAGTTGGGTAGGGGCAGAGAGAGAGAGACACCAAATCTGAAGCAGGCTCCAGGCTCTGAGCTCTGAGCAGAGCCTGACGCGGGGCTTGAACCCACAAACTGTGAGATCATGACCTGAGCCAAAGTCAGACACTTCACCGATTGAGCCGCCCAGGTGCCCCAAAAGGAAACTATTAATACCAAGAAAAATAAAACAGAGAAAAGTACCCTTAACTCACTACCCAAAGATAATTAATCAGTGTTAACATTTGGATATGCCGCCCTTTTGAAAGTCAAGATTAAAATTACTTTAAATATTTAAAACTTTGATAGGATGGAAGGTTTTTCACTGTTCTTTTAATGTGCATTCCTTTGATTCCTAACTATATAAACATTTTTCCATGCTAATATGCTGTTCAGATTTCTTCTTTGGCTAATCTCCTGTCCATGCCCTTAACCCATTTTTCTATAAAATATCCTTTTTAACTTATTGTCTTATTAAAGTACTTTACATAGTTAAGAATTGTCTGCCGTCTGTATAATAAACATTTCCCCTGCTTGACATTTGTCTTTCAACCTTGTTAATTCACATATGCAGATATACGTACTTTAAAAAATTTTGATATATACAAATCTCTCTGTCTTTTTATGGTGGTTTCTGCCTTTGAGATTTATTTAATCTGTCTCAAGCCCAAGATTATATATTTACCAACGTTATCTTCTGGTATTTGAGTTTGTTCTTTCTTAAATCTTTATAAGGAATTTATTTCAGTATAAGATCAGACAGAAGAACATAACCTAAAATATTTTCTGAATTGTCAGGCCAAGGAGCTTTTACAAAAGACACATGCAGGTGCTGTACGCATGGTAAGGAGCACCAAGGTAACTGCTGTCCCAACAGTTTACTGAATAACCCATCTTGTCCTGACTGACTTGAAGCATCACTTTTGCCATAAACTAAATTCTTTGCTTCTGGGCTTTTCTCTTTTGTTCCTTTTTCTGTCTCTTCTGGCACTAGTGCATGGTTCTAATTTTACAACATAGATTTTATTTTCAAATATTTCCTGGCTCTTCCTAATACACTCGACCTTCGGGATGGATTTTAGAATAACTTGTCAAGTCCTCCCCACCAAAAAGTGCACTGGGATTTTAATTCTGTTATTGCTGTTTTTAAACTAAGATTAATTTTGAGGAATTTTATACTTTTGCAAGGTTGACTCTATCAATCCAAGAAACTTGACATGTGTCTCCATTTACCCAGGTCTTCTTTTATGTCCCTCCGTAAAGTTTTACGGTTTTCTTATATGGGTCAAAGCAGTATACTTTTTAAAGGAACTATAAACCTTGCCTTCTTAGGATTACAAAATCTCTGAACTGGAAGGGACTTAAACACCATCTTTTCACCCCACCCAGTCTGTTGCTGAGCCCACCTCTCAAACACTGTATTTTCACGGTGTTTTTTAAATATGGTGACATCATATTATATGTATTCTCTGTGACTTCTAGTTTATCACTTGAAAAAGAGGTCTTGGAAAAAGTTCTGATCAATGTAAATAGATGGCCTTAATCCTTTTTAATCACTGCATGGTGTTCTATGGAAAGAAATGGTATTTCATCATTTAATTTATCACCCGCCTGCCCCTCGACATTTAAGCTATTTCTGTCATTTCTCTGTTACAAATAACTCAGCTTACAACCTTGAACCCTAACTAAAATCAAAGTCTGCAGATCCTAAAGCACAAGACCAGTGCCTGCAAAGTACCCCCTCCTCAAAATCACCACTAGGTGGCACAACCCCTGTTCAAAGAAAGTGACTTTCCTACGTCCTTAGATTCTGTTCAACAAACACTTATTGAACATGCATTATACAGTAGGCACTGGAATTTTTTTAATACACTAATTTCTATAAAACAAAGAAGTTCATTAACTCAAAACCACTTATGGAACGCGCACTGTGTGCCCAGCGCTGTGTTTGTCTGAGGAGTCTAGGGAAAATTAACAATCCCCTGCTGTTCTTCTAAACTCCAGCAACCTTTGAAATAAAACAGGAGTCGTTACAACACGGTACCCACTTATTTATAAGCCCCAGGTGAGTCCACACAGTAGGCCATGAGACCAGGACAGCAGATTCTCAAATAATTTGGACAATCACTTAAATGTGTCATGAGATTTCCACTTACCTTCCCAGGCTCTTGCACATGCCATTTTCCCTGTGTGGAACGCTGTCTAATTTGGTGTTCCTTCAGAAGGACACCCTGAGACAAGGAATGAAATGCAATCATTCATTTGGGAAATGATCCCAGGAAGCACCAGTTGGGGAGCAGAGAAGTGAGACAGGGAAGGAAAGGAAGCCAATAAATGATGCATTAACAAACTAGTTACAACTGGGGGCAGATGGAGTGAGTCCCTTTGATGAATGTGGGAAGACCACGTAACACACACCTCAGAGTTTCCAAACAGAAGGATGAAGTTGCTGGTCTATTTATCCACTAACTCCAGCTACGCATTGGTTGAGGGCTGTCCTGGGGATGATTAATTCTCTAGCACTTCCAGCCTCCTTCATGTGCTCCGAGGCGCTAAGAAAAAGTCTCCAGCAAAGGGATTCACACACTGACAGCTGCAAGTTGGACGAGCATGTGCAGAAATATGGGCCAGGCACCAACACACTGGAAGGTATGTGTGGGCACCAGTATGCCTTTTCTACTGTCACCTGGCTAATTTATTCTTCAAAATACAGGGCAGAAATCACCCACTCTGGCAAGTCTTGTATGCATCTGCACCAGGCCTGGTGACTTGTCCCTCTTTGTGCACCTGGAGTACTTGGTGTTTATGTCATTCCTACTAAAAGACTGTAAGTGCTCTGAGACCCAGGTCGGCCTCACTCCAAATCCCAGAACAAAATCACTTACATGCTTCCATACAAGTGAGCTTGTAGATCCACTACTCCAATCTCTGCCTCTGTCTCCATGTCACGATCTGCTCTTTGTTTCTGTGTGTCCACTCTTTTTATAAGGACACTCTTTTTATAAGAGTCATTAAATTGGGGGCCCACCCTAAATCCAGAATGATCTCCTCTCAAGAGCTTCAGCTTAGGGGCACCTGGTTGGCTCAGTTGGTTAAGTATCCAATTCTTGATTTCAGCTCAGGTCATTATCTCAGGGTCCTGAGATTGCACCTTGTGTCAGGCTCTGTGCTGGGCATGGAACCTGCTTAAGATTCTCTCTCTCTCCCTCTGCTCCTCTTCCCCACTTACACGCTCTCTCTATAAATAAATAAATAAATAAATAAATACCATCAGCTTAATTAACAACTACAACAATTCTATTTCCAAAGGAAAGTTAAAGAAGATAACATTCCTTTGTGGCCCTTGAATTAGGAGAATATAGGACTGGAACTATTGGTGGCCATCTTGCCCATGATGTAGACAAAGCTGGCCTAAAAAAAATAAAGCCAACCCAAAAGCAGAATAAAGATATGAAGAGAGAAACAGAAACCTGACATTATTTGAACCCTGGGATCCAGCCATACCTGAAGCTAACCTCGCCCCTTTTCACTTTCCAGTTACGAGTCAACAAATTTCTTTTGCTTAAACTAGTTTGAGTTGTTAACACTTGCAACTGAAACAGTCCTTGCTGATACACTCCAGTGTTACACATCTGCTTTCCTCCTCCATCCATTTTCCTTTCCTCTTGTTCTCATACCTGACAAATCCCTATTTATCCTCGGGTCTCAGTTCAGATGTAACTTCCTCAAGCAGACCTTCCCTACACTGATAGTCACCTCCACCTCTCATTCCATCAGTTTTCCCTAACGGATGTTGTCATAGCCCTGTCCTCCTGTCTCATAATAATTATCCCACATTACTGCAATTACTTGTTTAATTGATCCTCCTGTCCCCAAATCACTAATGCAACATAGTGATGAAATACAGTAAGTGACTACTGTCTATTCATTCTATTCATTCACAACTTAGAATCTTTTTTTTTTTTTAGAAAAGTATAGTAAACGATGACCAAGTATAACTGTTTCTATGTGGCTACTAGACGGTTGTTTAATATGTCTTGATTAAGTTTTAGCATAAAAGCTACTAATTGCTTTTACTTAGGATTTCTTAATGAAATAATAATAATACATTTTTAAAACTCCCCAGGCTGGTCAAAGAGAACAATTTGAAGAGGGTAATTATACTCATGAAGAATGAAAATTATTGTTTTAATAGTATTTAGTGGTCTGATTAGACTAAAGAAAGAACCCAGTTTGCCAGTTCTTTAAGCGTTATCTGAAGATCTGAATTAAAGTCTAAATAATATATCACCACAAACTGCCCTTCTTTTAAATAAAATTTTTGGGGATTTTTTTTTCCTGATAATTAAAACCAGTTATAATCATTGTGGGAAACTTAGGAAATACGTAAAAGCATAGTTGGAGACAATAGAAAGCTCTATGAACCCCACTGATGAATATTTGCATTTTATTTCTGTGTGCATCTATAACCAGCTTGGATCCTGACTCTTATGCCCAAGGACGCTCCTGTTCCTACCTTACACTCCTCTGGGTTCCTGACAGCACCTCTCATGTTCCTTTATCCCACAGAAACAAAGAAATGCGTTTTCCTTCTCGATTTCCACACCAGCGACACTGCCCATACAGCACACTTGTGTGGCGAACTTGTATTGAAAATCTGGCGGTTAAGGCAAGGAGGAAATTCACACCCCAGGTCCAAATGCATCATTCATGCATTCAGCAGAAATAGCCTTTTAAAAAAATGGAATATTAGAATTCCCTTTTCTCAGTCAAGTCACACACTAGGGAATCTGTACTGAGTTAAACAGTATTGCCCATCCCCCACCCCCGCCCCCATCCAAAATCATGTCCACCTGGAACCTGTAAATGTGACCTTATTAGGAAAGAGGGTCTTTGTAAATGTAATTAAGTCAAGATGAGGTTTCACTAGGTTAACGTGGGTCCTAATCCAAGGGCTGGTGTTTTACAAGAAGAAGGAAATTGGAAATTGGAAATTGGAAAGAAGGAAATTGCCACCTCAGGAAGGAGGCAGAGATTGCAATTTTTAGCCAAAGCCAGGGAACACCAGGGACTACCTTGCAACCACTGCAAGCTAGAGAATGCTTCCCTAGAGCCTTCAGAGAGACCACCACCCTGCTGACACCTTGACTCTGAACTTCAAATCTCCAGAGCTGTAAGAAACTGTTTTCAGTTATTCGAAGCCACCGAATTTGTTGTGCTTCATCATGGCAGCTCCAGGAAACTAATAGAAGCTCCAACCCCCTGCTAAGTGATCCTTCCTTTTCCTCCCCTGCCCAGAGTCCGCAATGCCAAAAAAAATTCCTTTTTCTTGATGCAGAGCAATTTAGGTTCTTTTGCTCCTCCCCCAAGTAAGGGGCCCTCTCTTTGCATATCCAAAGGCCCATTCTTGGCTTCCACTAAAGGCAAGCGGCCAGGGAGGGCTCCCCTTTCTTCTGCCTCAGCGGGCTATTCAGAGAAAACTGAGTGAGCAAAGGTTGATCCCTACGATGATAAAAATTATACATTCTGAAGATTAAAAAAAAATAAAAGAAGAAGGGAAAAAGGAAAAGGAAAGCAGTTATGGTCGGCTTTGATGTAAAATAGCAAATTATGCATTTAATGTAACAAACCTCATTTTTCTTTTTTTTTTAAATAGAGTGGGGGTCACCTGGGTGACTCAGTCATTTGCGTTTCTCCTGTTAGCTCAGGTCATGATCTCACAGTTCGCAGCTTCCAGCCCCGTGTTGGGCTCTATGCTGTCAGCTCAGAGCCTGGAGCCTGCTTCGGATTCTGTGTCTCCTCTCTCTCTCAAAAATAAATAAACATTTAAAAAAATTTTTTTAATTAAATAAAATGGAGTGGGATCATTATATAATTTTGTTATTCTTCCCTGGCCCCATATTAGAAAGTCCTCAAGGGTCATACTATAATTTATACAGATTCACAATCCCTTATCTTCAAATCCAAATTGCTCTGAAAACCAAATGCTGTTTTGAAAGTTTGGTGCCAGCTCACATGGCAGTAAAGCTGACCTGAAGTGGCCTGCAGCTACTTACGGTCTATTTATACCAATTAGTGTGACTATAAATAAGTTGCATGGCAGAAACCTGTATGTGTTGAGAATGCTGCCACAGACCCTACTGAGGGGACTAGATACCATGTACCAAGTTCTCCTTCTAAAAATCCAAAATTCTGAATTGGGCAACATTCTCTTGAGGAGTTGTGGACTCATATAACCATTCCCTTGTTGTTGGATATTTGGGCTCCTTTCAGCGTTTTGCTATTGTAAGTTTTCTGCTGCAGGAGACAGGTCTTATCTGTGAACCTTTGTATGCATCACTAATTATCTCCCCAACATAAATTCTTTGACATGGAATTAGGAAATCAAAGAAAATAAACATTTCTAAGGTCCTTGGTAGATATTACCAGCTTGTTTTCCAATGAACACATCACTCACTAGCACTGAATAACACCCGTTGTATTAATTTTACAGAGGAGAATTTTTATCCTGAACTGCGGTAATTACTGATGATGGTTGACATATTTTTAAAAGATGTTTATTATTGGGGTACCTGGCAGGCTCAGTCAGAGGAGCATGCGACTCAGTATCAGGGTCTTGAGTTCAAATTCCCACATTGGGTATAGAGATTACTTAAATAAATAAAACTCAAAAAAAAAAAAAAAGATGTTTATTATCATTTCTGGTTCCTCTTCCAGGATTGTCTATTCGTGACCTTTGCCCATTTCCTACTGAAGTCAGGACCATCTCATAAGGTTGTTCTGTGTACGAACTGCACCAAGATAAACAGGGTGTAGTGGCTAAAATCAAGTCTGACTCCAGTCATCTACCTGTGCACCATCAACTGAGGAGGGACACAGTTTTCTTCTTACAAAGACTCCTGCATACCTGTGTACCTGGCAAGTCTGCACTGCAAGACTGGGTCCAACTACATGGAGTGCCTTTTTCTAATTTATCTGCCCAGAGGGGGGGCGTCCTTTTTAATTTGCACAAAAGTACCTAGCTAAGGCATTGATTAGATCATTGTTTTTCTGATCAATTTGTCTCAGTTCTTTATATAGTAAAGCTATTAACTTTTTGCATATTATTTTGTGCTGTATTTTCCTTGCTTACTATTTTGTATTTGTTCCACTCATAAATTATTTAAATGCATTCCATATTGCTTTTCATTAATGAAACCTACATGGAGTTCTAAGTGGCTTTCTTTCTCTTCCTTTTTCTACTGAATATTCTTTTGAGAGTGGTGAGATATGGGAAGAAGCATATGAAAGTTACTTCCTTGAATGGTTAATCCCTGATGTCAAAGGCCAGCGCTAGCTATTTGGGGGAACATCTATGTCTACCTCATCTATCCAGCCATTTAATCAGTATTAATTATTGAGCACCTGCTATCCAGGAACTGTGCTAGAATTTGAAAATGCAAATTCTAAGAAATAAATAAAAAGAAACAGCTCTTTCTTTCATGAACTTACTTTGGACACTGTGTACTCAAGTTTAAAGTAACTATCAACACTAGCTAACATTTATGAGTGCTCACAGGGTGCTAGGCACTAGTCTAAGTACTTCCATGTGTTAGTTTATTTACTTTTCTCACCAACCTGTGAGGAGGTAGGTATACTCTTGTCCCCATTTTAGAAGTGAGGAAACTGAGGCATGGGGAGTGCAAGTAACTGGATCCAAGATCACACACTGACAAGTAGCTTTGCACCCAGACGTGTCAGCCCACTTGCCTTCCTACAGGACTCTCAGAGATTGGTCCCTTGAACTGCCTGCTCCGCCCCTCTCCTTATTTCCAGATGGTTGCCCCTAAACAGCAGGCAGTGGGTGGACAATAATCATAAATGGCAGACACTCGAGTCTCTCAGTCAGGGACTCTGCTCCTACCAACAGCCTCCTTCTCCACTGGTCAGTGACCCCCAACTTCTGACATGGTCTTGTCTCCTGGTGCCAATCAGGGCTTGTGCTTCTGTCTCCATTCCTAGTTTTGACCCTTCTTTGTTTCCTTCTACAACTCATTCTCCTCCTTCTGCCCCTGAAGAGATGGAGTCTTTGGAGGCACAGTGCTAGTTCTTTTCCCCTTTCAGTCTTTTACCTTACCCCGGGCACCTGCATCCATGTTCGTGGTTTTTAAGTACTACTGTCAGTGCCTTTCAAAACCCATATGCCAATGCTTCCAGAATTCCCAGCTCCAGCCCATAAAACAGCAGACATCTATATCCAACTCCTAGCTGAACCCAACATGTCTGAAAACGATACTCACCAATTTCGCTCCCACCAAAGATGTTCTCACTGTGTCCTCTGCCACAGGGAACAAATGGTACCACCAGTCACGAAAGCCAGAAACCTGGGAACCATTCTTGACACCTCCCTCCTCCTTACCACCTTCATATTTGAATCCATCCCCAAGTCCTACTGATTCTATATCCTAAGTATCCCTCTAAAGCACTCACTTCTTTCCATCACCCCCACTATGCTATAACCTGCACTCAGTCCAAACTATCTTTATCTCTCACCTAAGACTCTTCGATTGTTTCCTTTCCTCTACTCCCTCCTTTTCAGTCTGTTCTCTGTACTCCAGTCAGTGATCTTTTTAGAATGCAGTATGAGTATGTCATCCCCTGAAAAATATATTTTTCAACAATTTACCTATGCTCTTGTCTCGTATGGGGATGAGGTTGTGTCATTAGGGAGAAGGGGTTCCTTTTTCTTCATGCAAAGGTTCTCACCAGCCCATATGCCAGTCTCTGCAAGGCAGGGGTTAGTCCAACTAGAAAGGATACTATTTTATGTCTGCACAGAGGGCATGCCCTTTGCTAATTTGCATGAAGGCCAAAATATTTAATAAGCTTGAAAGGCTTCCATTGTCTGTCTTCAGCCCACTTCTCCACCTCCATGTAGTACCACCTTCCCCTTGTTATCTATATTCTAGCCATGCTGGTCTACTCTCAGGTCCTCCCTGTGCTAACCACACTCCCTTTGCCCCAGGAGCTTTGTACATGCTGTTCTCCCCTTCATAAATAGCATCTACTCATACCCTGCATCTCAGATTAAATGTCAATTCCTTAAGAATGTGACTCTTGCTAAGACTAGGTCAGAATTCTATACATGCTCATTTTCTGGACAACACCTCATTTTTTAAATTGTGCCCTTATTTATGTGATTATATAGTTAATAAGTATCTCTGCCTCTTGCCTTTAAGTTCCACAAAGGCAAGAAATCTATCAGATTGTTGGCCTCCCCATTCACGTAAGCAACAGAAACTGATTCTAATAGCAACATGCTCTACTCTACTGAGCTAACCGGCCAGGTGCTAAGAAACTGACTCTAGCTAAACTTAAGAAAAAAAAAATTATTGGAGGATATGAGTAAGTTCGTGGACTCAACGGGAAGGCTGGAGAACCAGATTCAGAAAATGGTAAGCAACTAAGGTTTGCTGGACAGTAGGAACATGGGCAAAGTCAAGCAATGAGACAGACTGATTGAAACGCCCCACTGGGGCTGCTGCCAGTAGGTACGTGGTACCCAAGGCGAGCAGTTGTACACATTGCTGGGAGTAATTGAGCAGGTGGCTTGATGTCTGCCTTCATGTCTGTTAGACCAGTGTCCACGGCAGGAAGGTTCAATGGCTGTGCCAGGTCACGTGCCATATCCCACCAGCCATGGAACAGGGCCATCAGGCAACCCACTAAGATTCACATAATGACATGTTTCCCCCATTTGAGAAGGTTATGGGGATGTAAGGTAAGCAGGAAAAAAACAAACAAACAAAAAAAAAACCAAAAAACAAAAAACAAAAAAAACCCAAAACCAAAAAGCAAAAAACCAACCAAAAACACAAAAAAACACAAATGAACACCAAAGAAACCATATATGTTCAATTCATGAAATATCCCCCCAATTAGCACACTATCTGACTTAAAATAAGACAAAACATATTTGAAGGAATGAATGAGTGATCTACCCTCAGCATCCTTAAAGACACAGGTTGTCCAACTTGGGACTGCTTCAGGATAACCACCTACAGTCATTCAGGGTGTCTACACTGCAGGTATACCCAAGAACCAGGTAAACTGGCCATCTGGTCAAACTTATTTAGGCAAGATCAGAAGACAAGAGCTCTGTGAGGTAGAATCAGTAGATACTATTAGATCCATCTGATGATGCAAATGTGAGGTTCAGGGAGGTGAACTACCACATTTAAGATCGCCCAGCTGAAAAGAGAGAACCAAGACATAAAGCATAACCTGCTGACCTAGTTGATACCTTCCATATCACATTGTGGTTCAATGGCATATAAAAATGTGCTTCCCATCAAAACAATTGGATGGACAGAACATTCATTCCCACAAAGAGAATCAGCTAACAAGGAAGTTGAGAGTAGCAGGTAGTACTAAGGAGACGGAGTCGTATCCAGTGTGGGAGCCCTGAGTGCACGAGGCTTCCGAGGGTTAGAATGAACCAGACTGGTGTCTCTGTCCTTTCTAAGGAGACACAATGCAATGCATGGGGAAGCTGAGCTGCCTGCTGTGGAACCACCAGTTAACGTGTTAAGACCACCGCTGTGCATCATTTCTCTTTCCCTTCTCACCCATCTCGGTTTGGCCTCCTTGCACAGCGTGGATGTGTATTTCCCCCGAAATTGAGGACATATGGCTGTGTGGTAACTGAGGATGCAACTCTCCTGCCTTCAGTGTACCCTAGCAGTGAACGGGCCCAGCCTCCTCCCTGCTCTCACCCTCCTGACAATTCCTTCCTGACGACTGTCATTAAAAAAGCAATCAAGAAACCTCTGGTGGTATTTAGCAATGACAGAATGGTTTCAAGAGGGCAACGACAGCTGGAAGATGTCCACCAGGATTCTCTATTGGTTGTAAAAGGAATTCCTCATGTTCGAACAGTCCTTTGAGGGATTCTATCTAGATCCCTGAGAACACGCCTCCCCATTCACGTCTTCACTACTTGGCATGGAGCCTGGGTCTCTGCCCTGCAGTACCGTAGAGTGTAGTGGGAGAAAGCACAGACTCTGAGGAGGGGAGCCCTGGATTTGAACTCTAGCTGTACTCCTTGCCAGCGATGTGATTGCTGGAAAGTCGTTTCTTTTTGCTTCAGCTTCCTCATCAGTAGAACAGACAGCAAAGCATACTTCATGTTCATGGGGTTGTTGAGAAATAAATGAGATCATCAGGATAAGAATCCTGTAGCATGGTGTTTGCCATGTCCTATGTGCTTAATAAATGGCAGCCAAACATATCGGTTCAACTTAACACACTCTCTCGAGAGTTTATTAGTTGCCAGGCACCCCGGACAATCCAGTGTGGGTTACAGGAATAACTCCCCCAAGACTCTTCTTTTCCCCCTGGAAAGGCTTTGTTCAAAAGAGGACAGAGGAGAGGGCCATGGGAGAAAGAGCTCTTCTGTAACTAAACGCAAAAATGCACCCTGCCTTACAATTCTACAGAGGCAAGACAGTATATTGGTTAAGTGTACAGATTTGGGGGCCATCCTCTATGTGGTCAACAGAATAATACCCCCCATCACCAAAGATGCCCACTCCTAATCCCCAGAATTTGGGAATATGTTACATTACATGGCAAAAAGAACTTTGCAGTTGTGATGAAGGTTAGAGACCTAGAGAATGGGATGATCTAATCTGGCATTATGTGGCTAGACCCAGTCTAATCATAAGTCCTCGTGAGTGGGGAACCTAGCCCAGATGCGGCCAGAAGGAGATGAGACCGTGGAAGAATGGTCAGAGGGATGCAGTGGGAGGACTCAGCTTGCCATTGGCTGGCTGCAAAGAGGAAGGATGGGACTATGAGCCAGGGAATGTGGGTTGCCACTACAAACTGGGGAAAGCCCTTACTTTACTGCCAGTAAGAAACCAGAGATCTGGGATCCACAACCAAAAAGGAAGTGAATTCTGCCAACCACCTGAATAAATAAGAAATAAAATTTCCCCTGGCATTCCCCAGAAAGGAACACAGCCCTGCAGGCATCTTGAATTTTAGCCTAGTGAGATTTGTATTGCACTTCTGACCTGGAGAATTACAAGATAACGCATGTGTGTCAATATAGCCAATTAGTAAAAATGAATATAGTCTGGCTTGCAAATTTACAAATTAGGAGGCAGCATAGCACACTGGTTAAGAACATAGATTTGAGAATCGATCTGCCCGGTTCTAATCCCGAATGTGCCACTTACTAGATCCGCGGCCATAGGCAAGTAATTTAATCTCAGTGTCTTAATTTTTTCATCAGTTACATGAATAATAATATAGCTACTCAAGCTAGCTAAAGTGAAACAAAAGACTATTATAGAGACCTAATAATAATGTAATTTCAAAACCAAGATACTTATTTCTTTCTCACACCATGAAGGTGTCCCACTTGGCAAGGGCAGCTGTTTTATAGAAACCAGGTGGGCTGTGGCTCTGCCTTTGTAAATAGGTGACTTCTAAGGTTGCTCTAACATCCTAACAGTGGAAGTCCAGGGACAGAGATGTCCCCTTAAGAAAGTACAGTGGAAGTGCTATTCGAATTGCTGGAGAGAGCTTATCCATTACTAGTTATTTTTTCCCCAGGTTCTCGGGGGCCTTGCTGTCATTCTAACAAGAGTGATCATTTACAAAAATACTCAGTTTCGCATACTTTCTATCTAATCTTTTTTTAAACAGTTTTTAATGTTTACTTATTTTTGAGAGGAGAGAGAGAGAGTGAGGAGGGGCAGAGAGAGAGTCAGAATCCACACAGAGCCTGACCTGGGGCTCGAGCTCACAGACCGCAAGATCATGACCTGAGACAAAGTTGGCGCTTAACCAACTAGGCCACCCAGGCACCCCTCTTTTTTTTTTTTAAGTAAACCTATCCCCAACGTGGGGCCTTCAACTCACGACCCTGATGTCAAGAGTCGAATGTTCCACCAACTGAGCCAGCCAGGCGCCCCTCTTCTATCTAATCTATAAAATCAGGCATATTAGATAAGACTCTATTTCACAAAGGCGCCTGGGTGGCTTGGTCAGTTAAGCATCCAACTTCAGCTCAGATCAGGATCTCACAGTTTGTAGGTTCAAGAGCACAGCCTGCTTGGGATTCTCTCTGTGCCCCTTCCAGGGGCTCTCTCTTTTTCAAAATAAATAAAAAACCTAAACACACACACACACACACACATAAGAAAAAACAGGAGTCTGAAAGACCAAGTAACTTCAAATCTCATACATTTTACACTTAAAAAGTATTTCTCCCATTTAAGTGATATTAAAAAGCTAAAGAATAACACGACAATGTAAGAACAGAAATGATCAAGGAAACGATAAAATAAACAGGAGACTAACCAGGGAGACAAGTGGAACAGACACCAGACAAGATAGAAATCAGGGTATTGGCATTCTAGGGTCACGCTGCCACTATCTACCTCACTTGGATAAATCCATTCTCCTCTCGGGGCCTCCATTTCTTCATTAGCAAAATGGAGTCATGGACTCAATGATCCTTTTTCCAGCCCTGACATTCTGTGATCCTATTTGGAAAATAGTGAAGCCAAAAATATGTGAGCAGGGGAAAATGATATGATTTTAAAAACTGCTTCAATAAAGGAAATAGCAAGAGTGGAGAAAGTCCCTGACCGAAACGAGGAAACCAGATGAGCGGCCCACGGGGCTCGCAAGACAAGTCCTGACCTGTTTGGTGAGCCACACCTGATCCTCACATTCCTTCCAAGGGCAGTCGCAAGGCTGTGTACACGGCAGTGAGGAGGAGTTCTGAGAATTCCTGGAGGTAGAGACTAAACCCCTGCAAATAGCTAGTTCTAGATAATCCTGCCCTCCGCAGATAGAAGCTGAGTTTCAAAACACTGGTGTGAGGAGTTCTTCCTTGATACAAGTGAAGAAGAGAGGTGTTTCAATCTACTTCGAGCACGGGAGAACAGCCTGGCTGGAGCAAAGACAAAGGTTCTCAACCCTGGCTTTGGCACACGGAGGATGTGTGATTCTGAGCTACCCAAGCTCTTTGGTCGTTTTTTTGACAAGTGAAATGGATAAGATCTATACGAGAAGAGCAAACTTAAGACACCCTGTACTCTAAGTGCCCAGATTGTTCCAGGCACTATTATCAATTACTCCCTTTATTATTTGCATTGATGAAAGAGATTTGTAGTTTCATTCACCAGATAGGGAAACTGCAGAGAGGTAAGGGACTTACCTGCCTAGTGGAGAAGGATTTGAACTCAGGTTTGTCATCACTTGGGTTACTTCCAGGAAGCCAATGTCTCAAAGATGATTCACGTACAAAGAGCTTCTGTGAAGTATTAAGTGCAATAGCACAAAGACTCTTAGTCTTGAATTAATGCAGAAATTTAGAAATTATCCGGAAGGGATAGTCTATGAAGAAATTGGCATTTTCAGGGCTTTTTTCCTTTGTTTAGCTGCCCACTCAACCCTTAACCTGTTTATTTTGTAGGCAGTCAAGTGAGTTTTTTGAAGCGACTCTTGAAACAATGGCAGTCTGATTTAATAAAAAGAATACTGGACTAGGGAATGCGAGACTGTCCAGTTTCCAGCTGTGCCACAGGAACATTCATCTCCAGAAGTCGCTCGCCTGTTCCATCGGTAAAATGCGGGGCTAGGTTTGAGCAGCCAAGGTCTCTTGAGCTAAGGCAATTAATTCAATGACTCGGGGAAGCTGAATGAGTGGAGTGTCACACTATTACAGTTGCCATTCTGGCCTCGGGCCCTTCCACTTTGAGGAAGCCAGCCTATACCCATCCCGTCCCCACCCCTCTTTAAGCCCCATCTGAACCAGAGAGGACTTGGGGGGAGGGGAGACTGAAGGGAATGTAGCTCTAGCAGGTGTGCTTACAGATTTAGGGATCCACCAGCCACAGCCCCAAGCTGGGAAGGCTGCTGCTGGAAGATACGTCCCCCAATTCTTACTGGGGTTTCAGCCTTTGTGGGGTAGGCATAAACCACAGAGTAGGAGTGGGAGGAGGTACCATGGATGGATTCCAGGGGAAGAAATTCAAGTCCTGGATTTAGCTATTTGCTGTCAGGTGTAGCAACCACTCCCTCCTTTGTGCACACCCATTGTTGCTCCAATTTCCCAGAACTGCCCTAACTTGTTTACCTGTAAGCTACCCAACAGTGACCTTCTAACGCACTCCATGTCACATACATGAATGCGAAGGAGTGAAAATGAGGAAATAAGCATGGAGGAGACAGGTTGCCAGCTTTTACAGCTAACAGGAAGCCAAAGTTTTCAAAGTGTATTACTGGCGAAATTTTAGGGAAACATCCTGGGCGTGTGCCATCCCACACTTCCACAGCCAGAGCGCAGGGCCCACTACAGACTAGCCGTAACTACATGGAAGGATTCTTTAACCCGTCTGGAAGCCACAATACTTGCCAATTAAGTAAACTGCCAGGGGCTAAATGGACATAATCCCACTACTTCGAAGCAGGGCTGGCATTCAAAGGAACTATTGCATTTCTTTCTCCACTGGAGAGTCTTTAGAGAATCTAACGCTGGTCCTCTTTCCCCATAACAGTAGCTAGTTCTAGCCTCCTCCTTCAGATCCACCCACATGCAGTCTGAGGGAGGCTTCCAAACAATCTTATCTAGAAAGGCCAGTATTTATACCAGCCTGTTAATGCATCTCAGGAAACACCAGAGCGGCAAAATGAAATGCCTGCTCCTGAAAAAAAAAAAGAAAAGTGTTAGAATTTGAAATAAGAAACCCAAGCCCAGGGAAGTGAGAGGACCTGAAACTGATACAAATCTGGGGCGAGTTTTCACAAACTCCATCTTTTGGTCTGTGCCTTTTCCATATTTTATTACATTCGTGTTAAAAAAAACCACATTAGCATTATCGACGACAAAATATGTACAAACATTTTACAAAAGAAACATTACTAATATTAGCTGTAATAAGGGCGGGCTGAAGAACAGACGCGGAGTTTCAGGGCGAGTCGGCCCTCAAACAAAGACATCTCAAATGTGCTCGGGCAGCTGAGACAGGCTTCTTTCCCGGTGACAAGCACATGTGGTCGTTAATACAAAAGACAGCAAATGAGGACACCACGCAGGCTCAGTTGGCGAACTCCTCTTCTCACCAGCGAGGCCATGACACAAGTGGAGCTAATCAAATAACTTAACCCAGGATAGTAAAAGCGCCGTTCCCCCCACCTAAGCGCATTTAAGCCTTCAACGTAGATTGCAAACGATGCTGGATTGTAATACAGACACGTGGTTCTTAGAACCCTGCGCCAAACTTTCCCTAACTCTTCGAGTCAGGTTTCTTGTTAGACTGAAAGCAAAGGAATTTTAGAAATGCTTCCTCTGAAGGCAGAAGTCAGAAAGAGGTGACCCTGAGACCTGAATCTATTAAATTTGGTGGGGTGGGGAGAGGCAGGAATTGGAAAAGAGAAGCGTCTCCTTTGGGCCACAAGTCAAGAAGCATGGCTCACTTCGGTCTGGGTAGCCCGCCCCACCCCCTCCTGCCCCGCCGGTACCTACAAGCTCGGTTCCTTTCTCAACTCCCCCAGTTCCTTGACCTCCACCTTCCTGTACTTCCCCGACCTCCTCCGGTTGGTGATCACCAGGACGGTCACGCCGGCGACGAGGGCCACCACGACCACCACGATGACGGCGATGAGGCCGGCCGTGAGGCGCTTCATGGAGAACTCGGGGGGCTTCTCGTCTAGGTAGTAGATGAGCGTCCGCTCCACCAGGAGGGGCTCGCCGCGCACGCGCACGTCGAGTCCGCCGCGGCCCGGGAACAGCGACTCGCCCTTGACGTCCCTCTCGAAGTAGTAGGCGGCGTCGGCGATGTCCACGTCTCCGGGGGCCTTCTCGGACGCGTTCTGCTGCAGCTCGATCTGGATGGTGGGTTGCTCGTAGTGCACGGCCGCCACGAACCTGGGGTGCAGCCGGTAGCGCTCGCGGAAGAGCCGCCGCAGCTCGGCGTCCAGGTCCGAGTGGTTGAAGCCGCGGGCGGCCGGGCGGTGGCGCAAGTCGATGAGGATGTGGTGGGTGCGCACCAGCTCGTCGCAGCGCAGGCTCAGGTCGCCTTTGTCCGTGCGGCGCACGCCCACCGAGTTCACGCACCAGCACACAGACGTCTGGTTGCACTGGCGGGCCTTGAAGCGGCCGTCGTGGTCGCAGTCGGGGTCGTACAGGCCGTCGTTGTCCAGGAGCGCGTGCTCGCTGGGCCGCACCAGCGCGCGGCCGCTCTTGGGGGCGCTCATGCGCGCCTTGAGCAGCAGGCACTTGGAGGTCAGCGTGGAGCAGTCCACCGGGAAGCCCGAGCCCAGCGCGCGGCACTGGCAGCGGCCGCCGGGGCCGTCCGCGCGGCACAGGGTCATCTTATTGGTGGGGCACGTGCAGTTGTCCTGCGCGGCCCCGGGGCCGGTCGCCGCCGCCAGAAGCAGGAGCAGCAGCAGCGGCAGCGGGGACGACGGCAGCGCAAGGCCCGGCTCCCGGGCCATGGTGGGGACGCGGAGCGCAGACGGGACGCGGGCGGATCAGGCGCTGGGGACTCTGCGGGGCTCCGGCTCCGCGCTGGGACAGTCTCCGGGCATCTGCCGCTGGCCGCTCCCTCCCGCTCTTATACTCCGCCCGACCTGCCCGGCTGGTTCGGCCGACTCACCCTCTGGTATTTGGGTGACACATCCCAACCCCCGTCACCGTCCCACGGAAGGCACAGCCCGCCCTGCGCCGCCCGCGATAGGATCAGGGGAGCGGTGGCTGCTCCCGCCTCCTCCGGACCGAAAGCCCGGGAGAAGAAAACCGATACTCACCTGCGGGTTGCTGGGGCCCCGCCCGGCTCCGACTGGGGAGGGGCCGCGGTCGGTGCTGCCTCCAGCCCGACCTCCGTGGGCGTCCTGGCTGCCCTCCTGGACGCGAATTCTTAGGAATTTCATTGAAAAGTAGGGCGCGCAGATCGTCTCGCTTTCGTCCCGTACCCGATTCCCTTTCTCGCTCCGTTTCCCACCCCCTATCGCTACCCTACCCCGGGCCTTCTAGTAGCAGTCAGTTGCATGGTTACAGTTCACAAACATTATCTCATTCTCTCCTCTGGCCCTGACTGGTATTATGGGCAATGTTTCAGGCCCATTTATTTATAAGCGATGCAGTTGAGGCCGAGACTTAAAGTCACTCAGCCATCAATATCCTCAGATTCTTCAGAGGGGTCTTTGGTATTCTGTCTGGCAGTTATGAAACATTACATCAATGTGTATGGAAACTGAAAGTTAGGGAGCAGTTTTTGTTACTCACCGTATCATGAGTAAAACCCAGGTGCCCTGGTGTCCAATGCATCAGAAGTTCTGTTAAACACCTTTTTCCTTTACACACACACATACACACAGAAACAACTCATATTTATACATGAACTCAGTATCGGCTGGCAAAAAGGAACTAGTTCTTAAAAAGAAGCAAGACTATAAGGGGCTCTTTGTACAACTTGGTTCTAAAAGAGTCAATCGTTGGTTTTCTTTTTCTGTGTCCCATGTAAGTAGTTGAACCAAAGAATGGAGACTGTGGGAAATTGTTGGTCTGCCTCTGTGTGGCTACTTTAATGGGATGGAGGGGTTGCAATCTCTTTTTTGAATCATTGAGAAAGTCCAGGGTTTCAAAGCTGTGGTAAAATTAACAATAATTAGCAAGCTGTAATTATTCCCAGCTCCTCCGTTCAAAGCACATTTTATGTGTTCAGCATTTAATGAACACCAGCAGTAGTACAAGGGTGTTGTTTCACACATGAAAGCCAGTGAGGCCTCTGCCCCATTAATTTTCAAGCAATTCCTGAGGCGGGCAGGTGGAAATACATCATTCTGCGTTTACAGGTAGAGAAAGCAGAGTCGCATGAGGGACAATTTCTTACCCACGCAGGCATTGTGGGAATGCTCCTCGGCTCTCTATCCCCACTGTCTCTGTGTCTCTGTTCTTTTCATTTCTTTTTCCTTTTTTTTTTCTCTTTTCTTTTTTAAGTTTATTTTCTTTAGAGAGAGAAAGAGCATGTGCATGTGAGCAGGGGAGGGACAGAGAGAGAGAGGGAGAGAGGATCCCAACCAGGCTCTGCACTGTCAGCACAGAGCCCCACACAGGGCTCCATCCCACCAACCATCAGGTCATGACCTGAGACAACATCAAGAGTCAGCCAGTGAACCACTCGGGCGCCCCCCTCGTTTTAGGTTCTTAGACCAAAAGCCTAGTCGGATTCCAGTGTCTTTTCCTTCTCCAACAGCCTGTCCTCCGTGTGGTCAGAGAAGGCTTTCTAAATCACAAATCTGTGTCCATGCCTGCTGAGAAGAGCGGGAGGTGCCCTTGGCTCTTGGTGTAGAATTCGCACTTTTTTTTAAAAGAAGGATAGCCATCATTAAGTTTATTTACTTTTGAGAGAGAGAGAGAGAGAGAGAGAGAGCAGGCAAGAGGCAGAAAGAGAGGGAGAGAGAGAATCTCCAGTGGGCTCAGCACTGTCCACACAAAGCCCAGTGTGGGGCTCGAACCCACAAACCAAGAGATAATGACCTGAGCTGAAATCAAGAGTTGAACACTTAACCAACAGAGCCACCTAAGCGCTCCTAGAATTCACAGGATCATATATGACCTTGGGCAAGCTACTTCTCTATGCCTTAATTTCCTCATCTGTAAAATAGGGATAATAAAAGTACCTACCTAACAAGGGAGGTGTGAGAATTATTGTAGATAAACTGCTTAGAACAGTATCTGTTCTAACAGTATCTGCACTTAGTAAGCATGGACGACAGGTGTCAGCTGCTGTCATGGTCACCACCACCATCAGCATCCTCATCTTGATTCTGCTAGTGTCTCCAGTCTTCTTCACATTTTCAAGCCTCTATAAAGTCGTATACCGGTAGTCTCCCTTCATCTATTTAGTACATAATTATGTGTTTCTACTGAGCCTTTATTTTTCTTTTGTATATTTTAGAAAGAAAGAAAGTGGGGGAGAGGGGCAGAAAGGCAGAGGGAGAAGGAAAGAGAAAACTTTAAGCAGGCTTCATACTCAGCACGGAGTTTGATGTGGGGCTTGGTCCCATGACCCTGGGATCATGATCTGAACCAAAATCAAAAGTTGGATGCTCAACCAACTGAACCACCCAGGTGCCCCTTGTTTTTATTTTTCTTACAGATTCTTTCGGGAGTCAGTTGGGACTTTTTTTTTCAATTAAAAAAAACTTGGGCTACGCCCAACAGAAGGCTTGAACTCACAACCCCAAAATCAAAAGTCACATGCTTTACTGACTGAGCCAGCCAGGCGCCCCTATGATGAGCTTATTAAGTAAGCACAGCTTCAGCTCTGATTCTCCCTTCTCCTTTCATCCCTGTCCTGCCTAGGTCTGCAAAATATCACATATTAGCTTTCGTTCTTTGTGTTTTTTTTTTTTTTCATTTTAGTTATCAAGTATTTAACTAAAGCATTCCATGAACTCAGCCTTGTCCTTTTATACCAGGGACAAGAACAATATCTGAGCACTATAGCCCCAGCACCAGCGTATATTAGCGGTGCAGTAATGTTTATTAATGGATTAATTAATGTTACAGTGTCAATATACATTCCTAGGAGTGTTCATTATGACCATTTCAATTTTCTGCTAGTCCATTTCTCATCGCCTACTCCAGCCATGAGCCTCTGTCCTCACCTTAACCCAGCCTTCAAAACCCAGTTTCAAGGAAGACTGAGTAATGATAAACTGACTGTTACTTTTACTTTTATGCATGATCCCAAACTTTCATCAGATGGTTGCTATAAGGAGTAGGGATTCAGTCTGACTAGTCTATGAGCAGATGGGGATTCTGGAAGAAAGCAGTCCAGTGAAGGAAAATGGACTTTGGATCTAGTGAGACTTAAGCTCAAATCCCTGCTTCACATAACTCACTGGCTGTGTCATTTTGTACAAGTTACTTCACCCCTCTGAGCCTCAATTTCCTTGATTATAAAATTTCGTGTCTACATCTTAAAACTTAATGTCTACATTTCCCCAACATCTGTGAAAAGGAGAATTTCCCACCTTTTTATTATGAACAAGCTTTTCCTCAACTGACCTTCCTACTTCTCATATATTTTTACACTCTGTTTTCTAAACTGGCATTGATTATCTGGCTTTCCTTGGTATGAGACCCAATACCAACTCATCAGTTTTATACTTAAGGGTGTAATTTATAAAAACAAAACATAAGAACAAAACTCTAGTTGATTAGTAAAAAAAATACTTACCATCTATAATTATTTTAATGATTCAAGATAAAGAATACAAAATACCCAACACAGTGTTTGGCATATAGTAAGTAGAATTAACCTTAGCTGTTATTATCAGCCATCTCAGGAGTGTGAGGATGCTTTGAGATCATTAAAGGTTCCTGCACAAAGCTGATGACTGTGGGGACTGCCAAAGATCAGGCCGGAGGAGCAGTTTGTGAGGGAGGGGAGCTGCCCCAGGGCCCTTGTCATCCTGGCCCCCTATTTTACAGATGTGGAAACAGAGACCTTGGGAGGAGAAGAGAAGAACTTGGTCACAGTCACATGCTTGTGCATAGTGAGGCCAGGCCTAGAATCCAGGTCTCCTGACAGCACACGTACACACAAATTAACAAAGATGGAAGAGGACTGATGGGGTCGAGAGGATAGAGTCTCCTCTTATGTTCTTCGGATTTTCTTTTCTTTTTCTTTCTTAACCTTACTTAGAAAGTTCTGGTTTTGCAAAAAGCAGAAAATAGCTATTTGTGTAGGGCACAGCAGAGAGCCCACACCTGAAACTCTAGGTCTTATGCCATTAACCACCACTTCCTCCCACACTAGAGTGGAAGTGTTCCTTGCTGTCTGCACTGCTGCTGTATTTGAATTCTGCACTGCCAGGCCATGGGCAAGTCTTTCTGCTTGGTTTCCTTTTTTTGTAGAACAGAGATGATGTTACCTTTTAGTGACATGGTAGGGATTCCATGGCATAACATCTGTGAGGCTGCCTGAGCTAGGTTAGGAAGACTCCTTACTCTTCTTTGGCCTGACCACGGTCAGCTCTGGCCTCTATCAGGAGCAGCCACTGAGACAAAGGGCAGTGCAAGAAGGCTGGTCAGGGTTTCCCTTCTTTCTCAGAGACGGCTTGGAGCCCTAGGGGAAGCAGGTGATCCTTCAGCCAGGATGAAGAAAATACAGACAGAGAAGTGGGCTGCGGTGATTGCTAGCTCAAGGATGGAGGAAGGAGGTCCCATGAAACCATAGAAAGAATGGGAAGTCAGCGCAGGGGCTGGAGAGAGGGGGTGCAGACAACAAAATAGATAAGAGGTACATGATTCTAGCTTTAATGTTTCATTTCTTTAAAAATGTAAAAAAAAAAAAGTATTACAAGGTATTGGAATTCAAAAGAGCTAGGGGACAGATATACTTTCTGTATTTTCTTCTTATTAAGATCTTTATAATGAAAACATTTTTAAAACAGGTCAATCCCTCAAATTAAGTTTTTGAAGAAGTATTTGGAGTAAAATTTCTGTTTTTGCTTCTAATTGTCTTTTTTTTCACATTTCCATAGTTTCTGTTAATATGAACTGCCCTGTATTGATCACCAACATTGTACCAGGCACTTTATAAATAGATCCCGTGTTGTCCTTCAGCAACTCTACAAAATAATTACTCTTGCTCACATTCGCTTGATGAGGAAGGCTTAAGATCACACTGCTGGAACTCAGCGGAGGAGGGACTTGAACCCAGGTCTGGTGACAGGGACATCTGCATTTTTCTATGACAAAGCTTAGTGTCTTGCTGAAGAGTCTTCAATGAGCATGAGTAGATGGAAGATGTGAGTGTTAAAATGGGTGTGGTTTGTAAAGTGGGTGTGGTTTGGGTCTGGGCTGCCTAGGGAATGGAATGTCTGATCTTTTCACTTTTCTGGAAAAGACAATAGTTTCTCTGTTTGCTTGTTTGGGTGAGGCCTCCCTCGGTTTATTAGGAGAGATTGGCTGTGCCATCTGTGGCTCTGCTTGGCTTTCGTAGTCCATCAGGGTTTGAAAAGTGAGGGCAGTTTCACCTGAAAAGTGTGTGTCACAGTTTCATTTGGTTTCTCCTGTCTGTGACCTTCTTTTCACGATCTTCTTGTCACGATCTCCTCATCAGGAATTGCAAACCATAACCGGCCCCTCCCCTTGCATCTGGTCTCTACCTCTAGTGGTAGTTGGCTTCTTTTCCAAGGGTCTTACACTCAAGGAAAAAGCCGATAAAACACCCAATAACTTTGTAGTCACTCTGTAGTTGATCTCACTTGCTCTTGGGCCCATTGTTTCTGGAGAGATTTGGCAGCAAATGAGGAGAGATTGGGAAATCTCGTCACAACATCCCCAAGGCAGCCACATTTCTCCAACCCCATGTTTATGAGTCATGGTGCTTCCTTTCCCAGAGCTAGCCAGCTGATCTGTGATGCTCCCTTCGGGGGTGTGGAGGTGTTGCTGTTTCTGAGCACTTCTGGTCCTTCCAAGATGAGGGCAGTGATGACAGGTCTCAAATGTGCTGCTGCCCCTCCCAAACTAGCCTGCCTGTCTTGGGCAGTGCTGGCCCGAGGATACTCCTTAGGATATTTAAGAAGGACATCAGAGGTCCTTTATCCCAGTCTCCCACCCAAAGTATGGAGTCCCTCCTTCAAGTCCTGAACAGGCCCCTATGCACTGCTTTGATGGTGAATCAACCATCCTCCCCACAAGACAGCCTGGCCCAATCCCAGCCAGCTCCATGAGAAAGTTCATTATAATATCCAGGGAAACTCTGTGCCTCTGTGATCTTCCAAAACTCTCTGAATTTCTATTCTCAGAGCAATGCAAAGTATTGTAGTTTAACACATGATGTTATGGAACGAGGCAGTCTCGAAGCTACCAGCAGAGGATCCTGCGGAAAATTGTGAAGGAGAGTCTGTTTCTGTTGGCCTGCCTCTCTCCTCTGTCTAGGAGGGCAGGTGTAACCCCCGCTGTCCCCTACCTATCTACTAATTCCCTCTTTCCTTGAAACAGATGGCATCTGGGAAGTATTCGTAAGATCTAAAACATACGGAAAGCCTGGTGTGAGCCAGCTGCTCACATGGGTTATCTTTATCCTTACGTCATCTAAATGAGGTAGGTTCTGTTTTTCTTGCCTCAGAAATAAAAAACTCATGCCAGGGGTGCCTGGGTGGCTCAGTCGGTAAAGCAGCCGACTTCGGCTCAGGTCATGATCTCGCGGTCTGTGAGTTCAAGCCCCGCATCGGGCTCTGTGCTGACGGCTCAGAGCCTGGAGCCTGCTTCAGATTCTTTGTCTCCCTCTCTCTCTGCCCTACTCCTGCTCACGCTCTGTCTCTATGTCTCAAAAATAAATAAACGTTAAAAAAATAAAAAAAAACAAAAACAAAAAAACTCATGCCAAAGGGCACTTGCCTGAGAATCTATAGATAGTAAGTGGCAGAGCTAGAATTCACATTCATTTTTGCCTGGTTCTGAGATTGTGGTCTTTGTTCCACCGTGCTGCTACAGACCCTGTGAATTTCCCAAATATAGATGTTCAACACCTTTGAACAAGTTCACTCCTGTGCAAGTTCAAACCACATCGCCACTTTCTTTTCTTCTATAGCTACTGAATCAGAGCATCCAAATAGTCTCTCAACTGAATCCAAGTAATGATACGCCTTCCATTTTATAGGACAACTTACAGCTTTGCTATCTGGCATCTTGGTTGAACTCACCCTTTGAGGGAAGCAGACAAGACATTACACACTCTTTGCAGATGAAGAAAGTCACCAAGCGCGGGTTAGTGGCTTGTCCAAAGCTCGAGAGCAGGAGAGAACCATCCTGCCTTCCTGGCAGCAGACGCTTTCCTTAGCTCTTATGCTGCCTTTCCACCGGCATGTGCACCCCTGCCCTGTCCTGTCCTGTGGTTTGCCCTCTGCTCGTCCCTGCCTCTGTGGCTATTTATCTGGAGATGTCTCCAGACCCATCAGCCCAGGAGCCAGCTGTACGGAGAGGCTTGCATTCCTACACGCAGCAGCTTGAGTCACTAAACATTCACTGGGAACGGAAGTGGAGGCAAAGAGGAATGGGAGAGGGGGAAAGTTCAGAAGTCTGGGGAGAATGAAAAGGCGGGAGAGAGGAGACTTCATTGTTCTCCAATGGAGGGATGTCTGGATCCAAGACAAAGGACCAGGAAGCACCTGTTTTTCCTCTGGCCTAAGTGGGATGCAAGGAATTGGATTCATTTCTTTGGATTCATGTGGGAAGTCCTGGCCTTGTCAGCTAACCTTCAGCTATAACCTTTCAAACTGTGGCTGTTGGGAAAATGAAGACTGCCCTCCAAAGCTTCTCCAAGAACACAGGAGGCTGCAAACTGGAAAGGCAAGGAAGAGCCAACAGAACTAACCTGCCTGGCACCATGCACTTCCTTTCCCCACCCACACTACTGGTTTCTCATACACTCAGTCACCATCTCTTTATCCAGATAGGCAGGCATCAGGAGTTCATTTCTAGTGCTTACGAGTGCCTACCGTGTGCCAGGTCTGTACTCGGTCGACGGACTGGAGGACAAATAGCACCTAACCCCTGACTCTGAGGAGCTCACTGTCCGCACAGTAATGACCATCTGGTCAGGGCTCAATACTATTTGTTGAACAGATAATGTAGAAACACGAAATATGACAATAAAGGGTTATGCTGTACAGTTCCTGCCTCCCCACCAGCATGGGTTATTCATCTAGTTACAGAATATATCAGTAGAAAAACCTCACTTGCTCTTAAGGGTGTTGGCTTTTTCTCTTTTTACTCAGGGATGAGTACACAGAGCTTTGAGGGTGGGGATGGGGAAAAAACACAATCCAATAGGTAACATGTATGCAAAAAAAGACGCCTGAAAGAAATAACATTTCGGTAGCCTAGAAAGATGACACTTGAAGACAAAAATGACAACCCAAATCGGTAACATCAAAGAATGTTAAACCTGGAAGTGACTTTCCAAGACAGCTAGTCCAGTAGTTCTAGTCTATTTGGAGTCATGGAATCCATTTCAGAGGAGAATGTCAGATTCTGTCCTCAAATAAACTCAACTGTGCAAACCCTAACCTTTACCCTAAACTCATTAACCTTGGTTAGGTTTCCAGTGGCAGTATCCCAGATTCCCCGGAGTTTATCTCAAGGATCCTCCCACCCTCAGCTTAGAATCTCTGATGGAATTCAGTGGCTTTGGCTCATTTAGCAGAGACCAGTGCAATGACTTCGTCAAGGTCACACAGTCAATTAGTGAAAACATTCCTTTGGTTTTAAGAAGGAACGTAGAAACCAACTGCTTGAGTTCAAAGCCTGACATTACCGTTCGCCAGCTATTTGATTTTCAGTAAAAGACTTAACTCCTCTCGGCCACTTGTCTTTTCATCTATAAAATGGGGATAATAAATTACCTTCATCATAATGTTATTGTGAGGATTAGGACTTAATCTATGTGAAAAACTTAGAGCAGAGGTCAGCAAACTGTTTTTGTAGAAGACCTAATAGTAAATATTTTAAGCTTTGTTGGCTAAGGAGCAAACTTCATGACTGTTCTGGGCATACTTATAGACTTATTTAAAAATGTAAAATACAGGGGCTCCTGGTGTCTCAGTTGGTTAAGCGTCAGACTTCAGCTCAGGTCATGATCTTGCAGTTCATGAGGTCAAGCCCTCATGTTGGGCTCTGTGCTGACAGCTCAGAGCCTGGAGCCTGCTTCAGATTCTGTGTCTCCCTCTCTTTCTCTGCCCCTCTCTCACTCATGCTCATGCCCTCTCTCTCTCAAAAATAAGTAGACATTAAAAAAAATTAAAAGAATCAAGAAAGAAAGAAAATGTAAAATATATTCTTAGATTGCGGACTGTATAAAAACACAGGATTTGGCCCATGGTTTGTAGTTTGCTCACCTTTAGCTTAGAGCAGCACATGGCGCAGCATAAGTGCTAGTTTTTGCTGTCCCAAACCAGGACTTTTTCAAATGCCAGGATTACTCCACGTGGCACAAATCACAACAGGAAGCGAGGTACTGGCTGCCCAACTCAGCCAACCTGTTTGTTACAAATAAGTTCACGTTGCCAGGGTGTACGGAGCCTCCCTGCTCCTGCCTGGTGCAGAGGCCTTCCCATCCACATCCAGCTTAAGTAGGCAAAGCAGCAAAAGCTCTAATTATTTTCAGGGAAGCCTCAACTCAGATGCCAGCGTCATAGGGCAGTGACAGGTGGGAGAAGCTGGAATGGGGACCACAGGCCTTGGTTTCTGGGGAGGGGCAGAAGCACAGGAAAGAGAAAGGTACCCATGTTCTGGCTCTGGGGCACTCTGTGATCCTCCAGCTGTGGGGTGTTGGGAAAGTCCTGACTCTTGTACCTATAGGTGGCCAGTTCTGCTAGCTCAGCCACCTTCTGCCCATGCCTTCCATCCTTTAGAGCATCTCTGACTGGGGTAACTCCAGATGCAAATGCAGTCACGATCTTTGAGTTAGAGGGGACCCCACCATCTATTCTCAACTGCTTCATTTTACTGATGGGAAAACAAAGGCCCAGGTTGGGGAAGTAACTTCCCTGAGATCAGACAGCAAGCAGAGCTGCACGGAGATTAGAAACCTGGGCTCTTGGAGCACCTGGGTGCTTCAGTTGATTGAGCATCCAACTTCGGCTCAGGTCATGATCTCACAGTTTGTGAGTTCAAGCCCTGTGTAGGACTCTGTGCTGATAGCTCAGAGCCTGGAGCCTGCTTCGGATTCTGTGTCTCTCTCTCTCTCTGCCCCTCCCTCACTCATGCTCGGTCTCTCTCATTCTCTCAAAAATGAATAAACATTAAAAACAAAGAGAAAAAGAAACCTGGCTCTGGCCCTCCAGGTCAGTGCTTCTCCCCTACCGGCATTAGGACATGTTTCTGTCTTTGGGACACAATGGAAACTAGCAGAGGAGTTGTCCATTCTTTGTGTGTGTGTGTGTGTGTGTGTGTGTGTGTGTGTGTCTGTGTGTGTGTGTGAGAGAGAGAGAGAGAGAGAGCATCAAGTGCAGCTGGATTCGACCTGTAAACAGCTCTTTGCAGAGTGCATTCACTTGTCTAGCTCTCTCTGAGTGCCTTCTAGGGTCAGGCTCTGTGCTGGGTGTGAAAGATGAAGAACAACCCAATTTTGCTTTTGAGGACCTCAACTTACAATTTGGTGTGATTACTGTTACTCATTAGTAAACACAAAGGTCAGGGATGGAGGCGGCCGGCCATTAGAGTCTTCGTGCCGGCCCAACAAGGACATCTACCCATGGTGTTTATAGCAGCCCACCTCTCTGGGGAGTCATAGAAGTGTGTCCCCTCCAGAACTGTGATGGCCTGGGGTGACTTTTCCTAGCATGTCCCCATGTACTCCCTCTCTCCATTTAAACCCTGCTTTTAACCAAGAGTCCCCTAGGGAACAAAGAAAGTCACATAAACCGAGCATCACTTGGCTAAGCATTTTTACATAGCACTAGCTCATTCAGCCCACACAGAACGCCTATCTCATAGGGAACTTCCACAACTGGTGGAGAACTGAGGCTCCGAGAGGGGAAGGGCCTAACCCAGACTCACATGGCAAGTGCATTTTAGAGCCTGCATTCCAATGGTTTGCCTCTACAATCTGCACTCCTTCTGCCAGAAAATGGGGCTAATGTTAGATAAGGCAAGAGGGTCGTTGGGTGGTGTGGGGGAGATAGCTCTTGCGGACATGCCAGCCCAGTGCCTAGTACGTCGTAAGTGTTCATTACATGTTACCTCCCTTTCCCCTTCTCTCCCTTCATCCCTGCTCTATCTCAAGAGAATTCATGACCCGCCAAGGACAAGAGAAGTCTTTCAGCAGAAAAATGACACCCAAACGTCTTTAAGCTCCCTGTGGTATAGGCTTATGGTGTATCTGATTTAATCCTCACAAATAAGCTAGGAACTAGGCACTATTATTAGCTCCACTTTACTGATGGTCAAGTCAAGGCAGTGACTTGCTCAAGACCACACAGCTAATAAGTGATGGATTCAGGATCCAAAAACCTGGTCTGTTTGAGTCTGAAGTCCATGCTCTTAAATAGTCAAGGTTGCGTTGGTGCCTGAATTGGCACTCCTATGCCAAGTGCATGCCTGGCAGACTGCCTGATGGAGCAGGACTGGGCAGGCCGCTTAATGAGGGGACTGACCTGCAGAAGGAATGAGGTCACATTCCAGGAGGCTGAGGCAAGGCAGTCCATGCATTGCTTCAAAAGACTCACTCGCTTGGAAAAAACTAGCAGGGTTGGATACCTGTGCCAAAGAAGAAAACTGGATACACAAAAGGGATATCAGGACCGGGCAAAGGACTCAACCTTTCAGGGCCAGAGCCCTAAAGGGACCAGTCATTCAGACTCCTGTGAGGAAGGGCCCAAAAGCAGAAGCTATTGGCATCACCATCCAAGGACTCCTTCATGTGCTGTCTTCTTCCCATTTCCACTTCTAAACTCCGAAGAATCAGTGGGCCTTTCTTTCAGGCTTTTACCCCCTGCGTTTGTGCCTTAAACACTTACCACATTATTAATTAATTCACTTGTTTTAGAAATGTTTTAGAGCACCTGCTTTATTCCAGGCACTGTGCTAGGAGTAATGGTTATGGTGCGTCCACTGCCCCATGCACCTTACCATCCATGAGGAAGCCAGACATTAAACTAAAAATGAGCATTATGTTAGGCGAAGTACAGAGGGCTACAGGAACTGACTTCCTACTTCCCTTCCTTTCTTCCACTGTATTTCTTTTCCTCCTTTCTTCCCTTCCTTCCACAAATACTTATTAAGTGCCTGCTAGATGCCAGGCCTGGTCTTGGTGCTGGGGATAAAGCAATGAATAAAAGATATATGATCCCTACCTTCTTTCAGCTTATATTGCACCGATACATTGGGGGATTTGACCCAGGTGAGGAAAAGCTTATGAGCCATACTGAAGAGTTTGAATTTTATCTGGTCGTTGAAAGAAAACCCAATATTGACTTTAGGCAAGGGAATGGTCTGAGCATGTTTGTGTTTCAGAAAAACCACAGTGGAAAACAACACAGAGGATGAGTGGACCTCTCAAGTATGAGACTGGTGGGTGGCAGGAGGTTCAGATTGGAGGCTCCTGGGACATCCTAGAGATATGGCGGAGCCCTAGACCAAGAAGGGCTGATAGGAAGGAAAGAGAGCTTCACAGCTTTCCCACAACAGGGCCAGCCAGTGACACTAGCACCGTGGTATGACAAAGCAGTACCTCCTCAAACCAATATTTTAAAAATAGACACCTCCATTTAGTGGACATGAAGGAAGACAAAGTATTATTAAAAGTTACATGCCAGGGCACCTGAGTGGTTCAGTTGGTTAAGCGTCTGAATATGGGTCAGGTCACGATCTCATAGTTCATCTGTTCAAGCCCCATGTCTGACTCTGTGCTGACAGCTCAGAGCCTGGAGCCTGCTTCAGATTCTGTGTCTCTGTCTCTCTCTGCCCCTCCTCCACTCATTCTCTGTCTTTCTCTCTCTCAAAAATAAACATTTTTTTAAAAAGTTACATGCCTATTCCTTTATGTTTTTTACATGTACTGAAGATAACATTTCAAATCATTTGGAATCATCTTTTCTTTCACAATCTCTCTGTCTCTTATAGCTGGGTAGCAGACCAGCCCCTCTGCTAGAGAGACCACATGGAAAGATCCTGAGACTACACAGTAAGGGAGAGGTATCCAGTGCAGCCCAGCCCTCAGCTGTCCCCAGGGAGCCAATCATGCAAGTGATGACATCCTAGGACCCTCAGACCAGCCTGGCGGCCAGCTGACATCACTGAGTGACTGCAGTCAAAATTACATGAAGCTGAAGTATCTCCTAGCTCTGCCCTACCTGAAATCATGACCCATAAAGTGTGAGATGTAATAAAATAATTCTGTCTTCAAACCCCTAAGTTTGAGGTCATTTGTTGTACAGCAAGGATAAACAGAATATCCCCGTTTGTTGACATTTGACGAATATAAAAGTAGGTAAGCCTTGGCACCATCTGAAAGCCTTTTCAAGTGATCCCTACAAAGCTCATGGTGACTGAACTCCAACATCCATGCCACCCCATCTGACGGATCTACAGAAACCATGGTAACACCATTCTCCTTTCCAAGTAGATGTGGGGAGGGCCCCAAGTCATGAGGAGAACCTCTTGGAAAGGCCAGGAAAGAATCTGTCAGGGGAATCTAGTTTTTTTTTTTTCTCCCTCCCTGGATGGCAAAGAAGACGCATGTGTCCTGGATGCCACTGGAAGCCAGCATATGAACACAGGAGAGCCGGGCTTAGGAGGAGGCCACTGCTGCATAGGACAGAGGGGAGAGATGGAAAGAACAAGAACCTAGGACCAAAATGGCATCATCACATCTTTGAATCAACCAACTCCGAAGCCTCCCCTACTGTTGGACATCTGCTATGTGAATTAATGTGTTTGCTTCTAGCTTAAGCCAGATTGTGCAGGATTTGTTGCTTGCTGCCCAAGGCAACCTAATTAATGTCATAGTTCCTTTCTCTGAAATCTGAACATTTGGTCAGTAAGTTTAAATTCTTTAGTTCTAGCTCGTCCAGACATCAACCTATGCTCACTTGCTCTATTTGAAGTCCCAGAACAGAAAATGGGAGAGAAACAAATTTGATCTAGCTGTTATTTAACCCATAAATTTGTCTTACTACATAAAATCCATGGAAGTCATACCTCTAAACAGTAAAAGAGTGCTACACATGAATTTTAGTAACAATAATTATAAGAACGATAACGAATATCATTGAGGAGTTACAGTATGCCAAGCATTGTTTTAAATGCCATATAGATTACTCCATTCAATTCCCACAACAGTTCCACATGCTGAGAGATATTTTGATCTCCATTTTATGAAGTAGGAGCTGGGACAGGGAAAAATGAGGTTACTTTTCCTAGGTCACATGGCAGAGAGTGGCAGAACTGGAATTTAAATTGACAAAGTCTGACTCTAGAGTTCTACTTCTTCATGACTATTAGAAACCAAGAAAGTAGTAATAAAGAAAACAGTAGCACTGAAAGGAAAAATTAAATGTTTCATAGACTTGTAAGCAAGGCAGGAGGATTCCTGGGTGGTATGGATTGGGGGTGACTGGATCAGTAATGAGATCAAGTGAGAATGAGGCCATAAGTGGGTCCTCAACATCTTACATGACCATGACCGCTATCTCTTAATGTTTTATAAATAGCTGTATTCCATACTTACATATATGTGTGTACATATGGATACACACATATTATAAAGTTCTAATTAATACCTCTTTTGTATGTGACTTTGATCTTGCAAACTTTAGTTTTGTTGACCGTAGTAGTGTATCTTGGGGGAAGTGTGACCCTAGACAACAGGTATCAAAACAAAGCCCCAAAGCAGTGATTCTCCCTGGACCAGCCCTAGTTTCTCCCCTGGGCTTTGCTGCCTTTTTGGGCTGTTACTAAACTCACTCTGCTAACAATCTCAGTTGTTACCAGTTTTTTGAAACAAGAGGCAGAGTGGCTGGGAATCCCAAAAGGGGCTCTGTATTCATTTGGCATAAGACCGTGGTCCATCCAATGCAATTGGTTCCTCTATTTAGGGGGAATGAGCTTTGGATAGACTGAGTTTGAGCCATAGCCCAAAGCATTACTGTGGCAAACATGTAGCTGCCATTGAAGGAGCATGCTAAAGGAGGGAGCCTCTTAGAAGAATCCCACTGTGGATGGAGATGCCAAGCTCCTTGTGCCATGACCTCTCTCAGACATATGGATAAAGCTGCACAGAGAAGAGCTGAGGGCACAAGGAAGAATGAACAACTGGTGCTTATCACGTCCTTTCAAGGGACATAAATACAGCCCAACTCTTTGTCCATCACAGGCATTATATGCTGTGCAATCTTGTGGTATTTATAACTTCTGCGCATCAGTTTTCCCACTGGCAAAATCAGTTTTATAATAATAATAGCAACCTCACCTGCTTGTTGGGACAGTTATATGAGCTAATTAATAAATAGTGCTTAGAACAGGGTCCAGTTCATAGTAGGTCTCATTCCATATTGGCTATTATTATCAACACTGCCACACTAATATAGAATGTATATTATGAAATAAATACAAGAAAATAAGTTGCAAAGGACATGCTACAATAAATATAAGTAGAAGTTCTGGGATTTTCCAGGGCTGAACTGTCTTCTGCCTTGCTTTTTTGGACTCACGGCTTGAGCCACAGATGACAGTGACTATGGCTAAGCTGGTGGCAGTGGACCTAGCAAGCGTGAACAGATTCAAATGCATTTTAAAATGTTAGGACTTGGGGAGGGAGGGAAGAGTCAAGGCCAAATCCTGGGTGCGTATCTGGCTTGATCAGCTATGTGGATGGTATTGTCACTAAAGTGAGAAAGACTCGATGGGAGGGGGATGTGGAGCCCAGTCAAGGCTTTTACTGGAATGCACAGATTTCTGTGAGGCAACAGAGAAGCCAAGGAGGCACCTGGGGATTAGAGCTCAGAGGTGAGATTTGGGCTGGAGATATAGTTGAGAAAGTTATTATCCAGAAGATGGTGTTTCGGTCTGTGGGAATGGACAAGACCACTCAGAGGGAGAAGAAAACCAGTCTCCTCCTTCTCCCTCACCTCTGAACTCCAGTCACACTTTGTTCTACTTCACTTACTGCCCTGTTTTGTGGCACCTGCCTGGTCGTCAGTTCTCACCTGGGTGATTACACCAGCCTTCCTTTTTTTTTTTTTAATGCTCATTTTAGTTTTGAGAGAGAGTGTGCCGAATGGGACAGAGAGAAAGGAGACGGAGGATCTGAAGCAGGCTGTGCACAGTCAGCACAGCACAGGAGTCAGGTGTGGAGCTCGATCTCACCAACTGCCAGATCATGACCTGAGCCAAAGTTCGATGCTTAACCAACTAAGCCACCCTGGCACCCCTACACCAGCCTTCTTGATTGTTCTTTTTTTTTTTTTTTGCCCTCTCTCTCCTATACCACTCTCCTGTTCTACTAATCCATCCTCCAAAACACCTACTACTCATTTTTCCAAAATCCAAATCTGATCATGTCAATTCAACATTTCCATTGTGCTTGAGATAAATCCCAGCCGCTTTCCTGGCTGTTTGTGCCTGGTTCATTCCTTAATGATCTCTCATGTGACCCCGCCAGTCCAGTCATGTTGGACTGTTCGTAAGTTCCCTAGTGCTCACTACTGAAACATATCTTGAAACCTCAATGGCTTTTCCTCACACTTGGAACAAAATTCAGTCTCCTAATCACAGCCTGCAAGGCTCTGTCTGTACCGGTGTTGGATACCTTTCCAGCTCAACTCCCTGCCTCTCTTCCTTTCCTTTTCTGCTCCAGCCACTTTGATTTCCTGGCTGTCCTCTGAAGTTGTCAAGGAAACTGTCAAGGATTTTTGTACTTGCTGTTCCCTCTGCCTCAAGTGCTGTTTTTCCGGATGGTCACATGTTTGAGGCTCTCATTTCAAATACATTTCTGCTCAAATCATACCTCATCAGAGTCCTCCTTTCTCACTCAACTCAAAATAACCTCTGGTCTCTCCCTCGCCTTCCCCATTGCCTCCCTCTGTCTCCTTACTGGACAAACTCTATTTGTTCTTCATTGCAATTTATCACTATCTAATATTATATTACATATTTATTCTGTTGTTTTTATAATCTCATTCTTCCCACCAGAATGTAAATTCGACAAAGGCAGAGATCTCATCTGTCTCATTTACTGCCGTATTCCCATGGTTTATACCAATTTTTGAAATTGGTAGGCACCCAGTAAATATTACTTGAATGAATGAATGAATAAATGAATGAACACAGGAATGAATGCCACCTTTTCTGTCTGTCCTTTTCTACCTGGTCAGTTCCTACTCACTGCTGAAGACACAGGCTAAGCACCACCTCCTCCAGCAAGTCTTTCCTGACTGCCCAGACTGGGGTGAGCACCCTTTGCTTTTCTTCTGCACTGGGCTCTATTACAGCACGTCTTAACCTTGTGCTGGGATTGTGAGTAGTGCCTCCCACCCCAATCTCTACGCTTCTCGAAAGCAGAACAAAAATTGTATGCATCTTTCTCTTTAGTTCCTGATAGAAGGTAAGCACTCAGTAAATATTTGTAGGATGAATAAGTGAAAGGATATACCAGAAAATTAAAGTCATGCACAACTCTGATGTGCAAAGCAACATAATTTTCTTCGGCGATAATTGATTTTATTTTGCTCTTGCATCCCCATTCCCAATGATGGTGGAAAATAGTCCTTAAAATTGCCAACTAAATGTATCTCAGTTTATCTGGGATTCATGCAGTCTCTTCCTGCCAAAGCCAGTTATGTTGGGTTGATACTTAATTTAAACTCAAGCCCCTTATCAATACCGTTTCTTTTCTAACTCCAAAATCTCCACTCTCCTTCCCTCCCAAGATATGGTGTCTGGGTGCAGGTATGAGTTTATGCATGCCCATGGTGATGGAGGTGGCAGGAAAGAGAGGACCAGGGGTCCTAGTCCAAGAGCTCCTACAGTTCTCAGGGTACCTATTCCAGAGGGCTGGTAGGTTTAACTTGGTCCCTTGGTGCTCTGGGTAGATGTCTGTTGAGGAGTTTATAATACCTGCGGTCTTCTGGGTATCATCCATCCATCCATGGCCCCTCATGCTAATGGCTTCATCTCTGCTATACCCTCTAGTTGCAAGGTCCCTGTTCTCTGTGGCTTCTAGCTCTTGACCCCAATTCTGCAGCTTCCAGGAATGCTCTGTTTCTCTATTGCCCCAAGTTAGCGTGCGCCCTCTGTGACACTGCTCTCAGACACCTTCTTAGCTTTACTGCTTGTATAACCAAGCTGTGCTGGACACGGTATCATGCTGAACCTGAGACTTGGAATTTCCCAGAGCTAGACTCTGGGAATACTCTGGGAATAGGAGAAAACTATTCTGCACTATTATCCCCTGACCTCTCTCACAAAACAGCTATTACTTCAGAGAGTTTAGCCTCAGCCTTCAGGTTGGGCTTTCTTCTCCCTCTGTCCATTGCCCCAAACCCTGATGCCAGAATAGCTTTCTATTACCCATTTCTAACTGGAAATGTATCCCTATATTTCTTATCTTCCTTTTTTTTTTTTTTTTTTTTTGATACCCTATAGCCTTCTATTCTCCAGGTGGTTTCCTCTCTTATCTTACTTGGACAAGAAGCAGCATAGTCTGACCACTTGGTATAAGGATGTGGGAGATGCAAGAGAACGGAAATGACACTAGAGATCTATTCAGATGATGGCTGGATGTGTGGATGGATATTAGATGACTTGCCTCATATCATCGAGTCCTTATAGAAAGAGTCCAGGACCCCACGCCTGATCTTCTGACCATTCTTTGCTTTGTGTCTTTTGGATTGAAAATCCAGTTCCCCAACTTCCCAACTTTCCCAAATGCCATTCACCCTAGAAAGCTTTCTGAGAGGGTAATTATGAGCTTTGGGAACTCTGCGCTGTCCAGATCTGAGGCTACCACTTCCCAAGGTGCCTGCACAGAGCAGTAATTTGCCCCATGGGTTTCCCAGTGCCCAGTGGTCTGTAGAGCTAGTTAATTAAAAGCCATTTTACAATTATGGGGAATGACGAGGCAGCAGCTTGATCAGATATTCTCTGTGGAATTCTGTTTTGTTCCCTACATTTTTGCCCCAAAGGCCTATTTTTATACTTAAGGCAAATCTCTATTCCCTGAAATCCTGATGCCTGAATCCCAATGCCTGTTCATTACTTGGATGTCTACCAGGGATTTCAAAGTCATTTCAAAGTTATCATGTCCCAAACGAACTCCAGACCTCCAATCCCATTCATGCTCTTTTTCTAATCTTTTCCATCTGGCAACACGTTATTTCAAATCTTGGAATCATCCATGACTATTTTCCTTATACCTCACATCCACACCACCAACAAATATCAAAACCTGTATCTCTGCAATATCTACAAAATCACCTGAGCTTCTCATCATCTTCAAAGCTACTACCTTTTTCCAAATCACCGTCATCTTTGCCTGGACTATTTCAAAAGTTTCTAACTGATCTCTCGGTTTCCACTCTTGTGCACTGCATTAGTTATTATGTGTGCTTATATATATACATATATATTTGGTGTATGCAAACATGTGTGTGTATATATATATATATATATGTATATATATATATATATATATATGTTTGGTACTCCAACTGAGACCCAAATCAACAGAGTTGATTAAGACAGACCAGAGTTTGAATAAGACAAGAGTTTATTTCTTGCTCATGTAGCAAGCTGGGTAGTAGCAGTCCAGGAACGTGTGGCAGCCCCACAGTGTCACGCTCCTTGTGTTTGTAGCCCCAGCCTCTGCAGGGTATTTCCTTTCCTTACGTAACCCAACATCGCTCATCACCTTGTCTGCATTCTGCCCAGCTGGGAAGAAGAAATGGAGAAGGGGAAAGCACCCAACCCCCTTTTTTTAAACTGCGTGGTTCATGAATTGTGTCTACTTCCATTTGTATACATTGTTCAGAATAGTCAAACAGCCACACCTAGCTACCTGGGCGGCTGGGAACAGAAACTGTTCTGCACAGCCAGGGATCCGGCTAAAAATCAGGCTCTGTTGCTATGGAAAGAAGGTTTCTTCTTTCTTGAGTGTATCTTGGGTTATCTGTCATACACATACCCATACGGTCTGCTTTCCCTACAGCAGCCCAAGTGAACATTGGAAAGCAGCCAGCAAGGCATGTCACTTGGTAAATGACATAATGGCACTCAATAAATATCTGTTTAATGCCCTCGCTTAATAAATCCCAATCAGTCCTGGAATCATAGTCTGTACCAGCTAAAAGGAATCTCAGATAATTTTCAGCATGATGGTTTTCAAAATTATTTTAGGCCAAAAAAATATATATTTATAGAAAGTCTCCCGTGAAAGCTTGTATGTAAAATGGATAAATATCAGCTGCCCTGGTTGAAATCAGGGGACAGCCAAGGATCCCTTTCCTTTCTCTTTCTTATCTCAGTCCAGACCAGGTATGGATCCGGACTGACATCCCCAAAGCTCCGTGGACCACAGTTTGAAAACTGATGCAGGTGCAACATCTTCATCCTTCAGATGGGGAAACTGAGGCCCAGGGAACAACAGGAACTGGCTCTTACTGAGGGTCTCCTTTGCGTGTGGCACCGTGGTAAGTGCCTCACACACAAGAGCCACAGCCCAAAGTTGCACTGCAAGTGAATGACAGCTGAGGCTGGAGGCCAGGGCTGCTGCTCTCCTGTCGGAATGATGAGATCCCGGCGCCAGCAGACTGGCCACTGTCCCTGCAGCACAGGGCAGTTGTGCAGGCCAGAGGGTATTCCCAAAGACTGATTCTTGCAGTAACCGTGTGCCCTCGTTTCAAACAATACATACTATGCCCGTTTTCAGTACCTCCAGACTGGTAGGGAGATTTTCTCTCCATGGGGAGAGGTGAAGACAAAGGAGCATTGAGGAGCCCTTCATTTGAGCTAAACTAACTCTGAAAACTTGGGCAAGTCTCTTATTTACCTTGATAATGGTATCTACTTTGGTTGGTGTAAAGATCAGAATGAGGCGAGGTCTGCAGACAGCAGTGGAAACGTAAGAGGCTGCTTTTTGCTGTGTGGACAGTACTGCTATGCTGTACTCCTGTCCCCCGAGGGGCTCATCAGCTGCAGCAGAGACGTTGAGAAAGGGAGCCAAGAATCACAGGTGCCTGCCGGAGAGCAGTGCATACTGTGTGTGCCGCAGGGTGTCCAGAGCTGGGATGGCGAGGGAAGTGACAGGGACGTGCCTGCCAGCGATGGAACCGTGAGAACCCAGGGGTTAGAAGGAGCACTGGAAAAACCTGGTTGTAGTGTGGGACAGGACGTCTCAAAAGTGTGAATGGACATTGGAATCACCTGGGGATCTTGCGAAGAGGAGGCAGATTCTGGCCAGGAGACTTGCGGTGGGGGTGGGGATGGGGGGTGGGCTGAGATTCCTTGTTTTCTTTTTAATAAATTTCTAAATAGGACTGAAGCTACTGGTTCTGGCAACACTTTAACAAAGATATGGTTAAAAGAGACCCCACTAGTGCAGGACTCGGACCAGCCTGAATTCCAGGCTCTCCTCCGCATCTACCATCTGTGGACCTCAAGCAGGGCCTCAGGCTTTTTACTTCCTGAATGGACACGGTATTACCAACTTTGCATCCTGACTGACTTCCAATGTCCAGAATTCACCTCTCCTCCCCAAGTGGGACAGGAGCCTGGATACACTTGGTGAGGAATGGGCTACCTTCGAGTGGGGAAGTGGTCACCTCCTCTCTTCTCTGCTTCTTCTCCAACAGCCCCAGATGCCACCTAGTTCCTCTGACTGCCTGTTTTGTTCTGTTTCGTCTCTCTCAGTTCCCTTTTCTGAGAAATGGAGATAATACTTGCCTCTCCTGTTTGCTGACAATTTGGATTGTTGGATTTAGTGAACGAGCCAGTCTTCTTGGAAGCAATTAGACTCCGCCTCCAACCACCCCATTGCCCTGTCCCTCCCCCAGCCTAGGGTTTCTCCACTGCTCTCTATCACAGGACCCCAGTGTCATTCCCCTAAGACAAGGGCTCTCATTCCTTCCTGTCTTAGACATGGGCAAGTACTGGAGAGCAGCTTCACTGGGTCAAAACAAATACCAGGAGAGGAGCCAACTGTCTGGAGGAGAAGATAAACCATCAGCCTGCTTCCTGCCTGAGAAGCGAGTGCTCACACGACTCAGCTCTTTCTCCCTTTGCCAGTTGGGAAGCACATTCGCCTCTCTCACCTTGCCTCTCTCTTGGGTCTGTCCATCTCTGCAGTGGGTATCATTACTTCCTGTTGGCAGGACAGGAAGAGGCTGACAAGTGGCAAGATTTAAACCCAGACCCTGGAGATTTTATCTCTGTTTTAGAAATGAAAGTTTTGTCTTGGAAGATGCATGATGCTCTGTGATTTGGGGCAACTTGATGATTTGCTTATGTGTTTTGCCCAAGACAGGAATAATAAATGACTCTGGAGACAAACCAAGGCTTTGGAGGACACATTATGCTTTGAATCTCAGTCCTGAGCTGGTGAGCTTGGTCTAAATTACATCATCTACAAAATAGAACAAAAGCAATACCTACCTCATAGGATTGTTTCAAGGATTAAATGTGTTCATATACATATTCTATAGTCTAGCACATCATTAAGCACCTAAACAAATCCCAACCATTATTAATAATACAACTGAATGCAGGCTCACTCTACCACTTCCTTAGTTTGTAATCTTTGATGAGTGACTTAGCTATTATGTACCTTGGCTTCCTCTTCTATAAAATGGGACTGATACCTACCTCTGCCTGCTTTTGTGAGGACTGAATGATCTGACCTTGGCGATAGGATCCAGAGTGATGTTTGACACAATATAGTTGATCATGGAGAACCTGTCATGTGGATGTCTGGTGCTTCCTTCCTGTGAAGAAGCCAATTGAGTGTAGTCTCTACACTTTGGGTCTCTCTCCCTTTTTTTACTCTTCTGCTTCTGGGGAGGTGGGTGATTTCTCTCCTGGTAAATTTGGGAGAATAGCTGGGCATGCTCAGTTCAACACTGCCAGTCTTCTTTTGGGAGCATGTCTGCTCACAGAGAGCACACACTCTGCTGTGACTCCCCTTCTCCACCCCCTACTGCTCTCACGCCTGAGTGGGCCGCTGCCTAAAGCCATGGTTCCCTGGATGACTCATTTGGCACCCAAGCTAGGCTCCATCTTCCAACAGAGCATCTATCAGTAGTAAAGGTGATATTTAGTCTGTGTCTTTACTTTTGACATATTTCTCAAATCGTTCAGAAAGGTTATTTATTGAGCCTCTCTTTAGAAGAGCCCAGTGAAATGTTTGTTCTATTGGCCTTTTACTTAGCATTTATTGGGATCTACTATACACCAGGAATTGAGCTAGAGATTAGGAAATAAATGAGACAACACCTGCCCTTCAAAATCCCACCATTTACCATATGGAGGACAGGTGTGTCCAAGGAGACAATACAGTATGTGCAGTGATATGGGAAAAAAACCTGAGGTAACTGGGGTAGGAGGTATGATGCACTCACCCCGTTCCAAGTCTCTAAGAGGTATGGAAGATGATCTCAGGGATGATATTGGCAGGGAGGAACTATGGTATTTTCAAGGCCAGGAAAGAGTGGAAGATTCAGGGAATCAGAATTCAAGGCATCATGAGCATGGGGAGAGGGCAGAGGACATGGTCAAATCTCCAAAGACCTTGACAAGGGAGCCCAATGATAGAAGGGCACCATGGGTCCCCCTATCCAGCCTCCGGAGGAGAAGAACATTGACCTGATAGAAGCTTGAGGTCTAAAATGAATAGAATCTTTCTGGTTTTATAGATGCTTGAAAATTTCCATTAAAATTTTTGCAAACAAAAGGTATGTCTTTTGGAAAATTTTTAAAAACAAAAGGTATGCCTTTTTATTAAAATAAAAAGAATTGAGCTTTTAAAAGCAGAATTAGATTGTGCTAGTAGTCAAAATTTGTTGAAAATTAGGTAATCTTGCCAAAATAGCATTAAGGGAGCCATTACCTGGTGGAAGAGGGAAGACAACATAGAGTGGCTTGGAAGCAACACTTGGAAAAACTAAAATCATTTCACATTTATACTCAACAATTTGATACTCCCTATAAACCAGTTACAAATTGAATTTCTACCAGAAGATAAATAAATAAGGGAAGACAAAAAGCCTGGTAAATAAAAATACAAAATAAGATGTAAGAAAGTAAGAAAGATGTCCAAATACCTCAGGATTCAAAGAACTATAGATTGTTTAAAATCTTCTATTAAAAGAAGCAGTTGACATAGTGACTGTATTTCCTTTCTTTTTCTAATGTTTATTTATTTATTTAGAGACAGAGCACATGTACATGAGCAGAGGAGAGGCAGAGAGAGAAGGAGAGAGAATCCTAAGCAGGCTCTGCGGTTAGTGCAGAGCCCAACATGGGGCTTGAACCATGAAATCATGACCTGAGCTGAGATCAAGAGTAGTATGCTTACCCTACTGTGCCACCCAGGTGCCCCTTATATCTGCTTTCTTAAAATTCTTTCTTTTCTTGGCTCCCCTACTCTACCCTCTCCTGGTGTTCCTCCCACATCACTGACTGCTCCTTCTAGCCTCCTTTTCTGAATGCTTCTCCTCCTTCAGTTCTTGAATTATGATAGTCCCCCAGTGGCCAATCCTCCCATCTCTTCTGTCTCATCTATACCCTCTCCTGTCCCTTGGTCTTAAATAACATCAGATAACTTCAGATTCACACTACCAGCCCACACCTTTCCCTTGAGCTTCAGACTTATTTGCCTGACAGCATACTTGATATGTGCACTTGGTTATCGAATATGCCTACTAAAACTTCCAGTACTATGGAAGTTACCCATCCCCCTTCTTCCCAAGACTTCCCCACCCGGCATCCTCATTTTCTCAATAGCTCAGGCCAAAAGTCATGCAGTCATTCTTCATCTCTCTTTTTTCTCACATGATCCTGACCCGTGGATACTCCTAAACCCCATTTTCTATTATCTTTCCCCTTACTCACTCCATTCCAGCAACACTGGTCTTCTTTTGCAATTTCTAGGACACCCCAAGCTTGTTTCTATCTGAGGACCTTTGCATGCATTTCCCCTTCTGCTTAGAATAATATTTCAGCAGACTGATCTTCATACGACTTACCCTCTCACTTTGTCAGGTTCCTACAAATACACTCACTCCTCAGAGGGTTCTTATCTGACTCCCCTAAATAAAATACAGCTCTCTCCCCATACTCTACTCCTTTACCCAATTTTATTTCCCTTAATAACACTTTCCTCTATGTCAAATGATATTTCATATGTATTTGTTAAGTAGTCTTTCGGCCATTTATCCTGACTACAGTGTAAGCTTCATGAAGGCTGGGAGTTTTTCTTATTCACCACCACATTCCAGTCACTGGAACAATGCCTGGCACATAGAAGATACTAAAGTCAATGTTTTTGGGCCAGTGGATGCATGGATGGATGGATGGGTGGATGGATGGATGGATGGGCGGGTGAGTGGATCGATAGATTAATGAATGCAAAGAGATAGGGAGGTTAAAAGCTGGAGAAATGGCCCAGATAAGAAATAATGAGGGGCTTCATCAGGTTAGTGTAGTGGGGATGAGGAGAAGAGGGGAGGTAGGGGAAATTAAGGAGGTCTTAATTGGCAAATCAAGCTATTTGCTGTGGGTGACTGAGGATTTGTTGGTGCTTCATCCCAAGACAAAATACAGATATTCCCCAGCAGGTGTTTTGCAGACAGCGGGATTCATTCATTCACTCATTTATACATTCTTCTGGTCCAACCACCTGTCCCACATATAAGGTATCTGAGAACCAAGGAGATAAGAGAATTTTCCTGGATTCATACAGCAAATTGCTTAACTTTGAGAATTCGCTTTTTTTTTTTTCATTATACATCTGATAGGGGACTCGGTTTTCTGGATTTTGCCATTGTCCAAAATAGTTAAGTTTCCAAAGGATTCAACATGTGAATGGCAGTTAAGAAACTGCTCAGAAGTCTCCCAATTCCTGGTTATAGCCTTTCTTTTTTACTTTATAGAGACTTAAACTTTGCCATCCCTGTGGAGGTCAGGCCAAGATTTCTTGTCTTGGCTTTGCTGCTGCTGCCTGAGCTCAATTTCTTCCTTAGCAGCAAATGAGCTAGTGAGGCTGTGGGTGTGTTACGATGTGTATCTAAATAATTATGGCCCGGGACTTTGGAAAAGCAAAAGGCTTGGTGAATTATTGTTATTAGTCCTTCTTCAGAAGTCCAAGGAAAGGGATGCTATCTCATTGGAGAAGTGTGGGCTGCACCAGGAAGATGGTCAGAGATGATGAGGCAAGCCCTGAGGAAGAAGTCTTTAACAAGTGAAAATTCTGACCTTTCTTTACTGTGCACTTTGCAAAGTGATTTAAAATACACTGGGCACTGGAGCCCCACTGCTATGCTTTGAAGCATATGTTTTTATTACTTCAACTTTACAGAGAAAGAAACTGAAAATCAGAGATCTCAAATGACTTCCCCAAATGCCATACCCAATAATTTACAGAGCAGAATTCAAACCTATGTCTTCTGATTTTTAATCTTGGGCACTTTTCTCTAGGTCAGCAGGTTCCAAACATCAGAGCAAGGCTGTCTAAATAGGATTCTCTTACGGAGTTTATTACAGGTAGTGATTTCTAGGCTTCACCTCAAAAAGGTTTGGAGTCAATAGATTCTTGAAGCCCCTGAATCATATTTATCAAATATCTGTCTTAGACTGAGCCACCATAACAAAATACCATTGAGTGGGTGGTTTAAACAATAGACACTTATTTCTTATAGTTCTGGAGGCTGGAAAACACAAGATCAAGGTGCTGGCAGATTCAGTTCCTGGAAAGGGCCTGCTTCCTGGCATGTAGGCATGGCCTTTCCTCTCTGCATACACATGGAGAGAGAGAGAGATCTCTGTTTTCCTCTTTTTAAAATGGCACTAATGCCATCTAAGCATCCCACCCTCATGACTTCATCTCAACCTCCCAAAGGCCCAACCTCTGTAGACCATCGCATTGTGGGTTAGGACTTGAGCATGAATGGGAGAGGGGGGCACAAATAATTAGTCCATATAGTAAGTACCCTGTGCAGCCAGGATGTTAAGGAAGCCCCCACTAGCATACATATGCATATCTGCTATTTAAGGGGATTTAATAACCATAGCAAGGGATAAAAAAAGAAGTAACTGGTTGTTTTGTTTGGTGCTTGTGTGTGTGTGTGTGTGTGTGTGTGTGTGTGTGTGCCCACCTGTGCCCTTTCCAGGGAAGTTTTATCGATACCATTTGTGAACAGCTTTTCCCATCAACCCCCATGGTTTTGCCTGCCCTTGGTGAGAGGGCAGTTGCATTCTGAGTCTGGTCCCCCAGGCAACAGCACATTTGCTCTGATGCTGCTTCAATACATGTGTGACCTCGCAGGTGCAGGTCCGTGTGCAAGAATCCAGCTCTGGAGAGCAGGAGAGGGCGAGGAGAGCTGGGTCTGTGTGTAGAAGCTAAGCAGAACCCTGGCTGGATGTCAAGATACGCAGGCACAGTGAGCAAGCTGGGTGTGCACCCCAGCTCCAGTGCCCACTGGTGTGGCTGAAGTTTGGGGTTGGGAATGGTATCATCAGAGATCCATAGAGAGAAGCCCTTAGGCCAAAGAAGTGAGTGGAGCAGACAAGGGCAGGAGCCAAGGGTATTTCAGATGGGGCCATGTGAGTGTATGTAGGTAGTTCGAGGTTGAGGAAGCAATGTACAGGGGGCCTTTGATAAATGTGTGTCTATGTCTTCTTCCCTTTGGGGATCTGCTTGCCTGAGCCCCTGTTTTCCTGAAGCTGAGGGAACACAGCTCGGGGTGGTAATCCATAGTGGGGGGAGGTTGGGAAGGAAACTCAACCAAATGTGGTCTGGGTCTCAGGCTTTCTGTGGGAGAAGTTGTCAAGGAGCCAGGCTGTCTGTCACAGTCCTTAGGGCTGCTAGAGTGACAGTCTTGTAGAGGCAGAGATGGGTGGGGTACTCCAGGAGAGAAGGTGGCCTGGAGGCCAGGAGGTGGGGTCAGTCCTGCCAGATACAAGATCAGGAGGCTCTCGCTGAGTAGCAGGAGGGAAGAAAATTGACAGTTCCTACACTTTTAGTCTCTTAGGTGAGATAAACACATAATAATCATAACAATAAAAAAATATTTTAGAAGTGATTAACATAAGGATGAAATAAAAGGAGAAGATTAGAAATTTAACTACCCGAATTAAATAAGGTCAACAGGGAAATTTTCTGCACTAAAATGACACTTAAGAGGCCCGAAGAATGAGATGGATTAGCCAGGTCAAGACGGAGGTAGGGATTGAGCAAGGCAGAGAGGAGAGCATGTGTCCCTTGCCAGGTAGAAAGAATTTAACGTGCAATAGAAATGGAAAGAAAGCCAGTGACACTGAAGGCTGATGAGTAAAGAAAATGAGACAGAGGCAATCACTGTGGATGAAGGCCAGCTAATCCAGGACCTTGTAGACCATGGGAAGAGGTTTAGGGTTTTAAGTACAAGAGGAATCTGATGGAAGATTTCATGTAGGAAAACGTCAATAAAATTTGCATTTCCAAATGATTTGGATAAAGAATAAGGAAGAGAAGAAGGGTAAGAGGGGATCTGGGGAGGTTTGTTAGGTAGTCATAGCAGAAATGCAGGTGAGAGACAGTGATGGTGGAGACCATTATGGCCAAAGTAGAGGTAGAAGAAAGTGAGTGGATTTAAGAAGTGTTTTGATGGAAGAATGAACATGGTTTGGACAATAAGCAAAAGAAAATGATCAAGAATGGCCCTGAGTTTTGTCATGAATAACTGAAGTACCTGAGAGGGTTGAGGGCCACTTGTTGAGCTGGGCCATTGTGGAGAAGTTTCTTTAGGGACATAGAAAGATTGAGAGTTTGGTTTCTGACAGACTAAGTTTGAGATGTCCATTGAGCAGGATGTCATGTCTTGGCTGGAGATGCTATTGCAATTGCCAGCACAGAGATGGCATTCATGGTCATAGATGTGGAAGAGATCACTTGGGAAGAGAGTGCATGATAAGGACGGGAGAGCCGTATAGAATCCTGAGGAATGGACTAATGGAGGAGGCCAACAGGTGGCTCCCCCGGAGTGGGGTGATGTTTCTTCCTGATCTGACGGGGCCAAAGTAAAGAGAACTGTGACAGCACACCCTACAGTAAACTGTTTGCTTGTCTCGATTGCCCAAGAGACTTTAAGTCCTTCAAGGGTGAAGAATGGGAACAACGGGGTTTTTATTCTGAAAACCCTAACGCCTGGCACACGTGGCACCTAAAATGAACCATGCACTCTGCTAAGTGCTTTACATTCATAATGTAATTTAATGCTCCAAAATGATCTTAACTTCATCATTTTACAGAAGAGGAAACTTGAATTAGATAAGTTAAATCATTTGAATTAAGAGAAGTTAAATCATTTGACCACATTAGCATAGCTAATAAATGGTGAGGCCACATTTAGAATCAGTCTATAAGACTGAAAAACATAACCTTCAAAGTCCACTGGAAGAGAATTTTTGACAGCATATTGTGATAAGTGTCTTTTGCTGTAGAGAGAATTTGCACCTGATAGTGTCCATTTTATCAATCTTCATGTTGTGGTTTAAGCATTGTGTCCTATTTAATTAATCTTTTTCTACTCTGATGTCATAAAGATAGTCTCTTGTATTGTCTCCAAAAAAAATTTAAAGATTTCTATCTTTAGTGCAGATGGAATTTGTTTTTGGAAATAGGGTAAGGCAAGCAACTAATTTTATTATCTTCTTGTATATATCAATACTAAGCTGTCGAAAGGCCATTTATTAAATGTTCTTTTATTTTTATTTTATTCTATTTTTTAATGTTTATTTATTTTTGAGAGTGGTAGGGAGGGGCAGAGTGAGAGGGAGACACAGGATCTGAAGCAGGCTCCGGGCTCTGAGCTATGAGCACAGAGGTGGACACGGGGCTCGAACTCAAGAACTGTGAGATCATGACCTAAGCCGAAGTCAGACGCTCAACCAACTGACCCACCCAGGCTCCCCTTAAGTGTTCTTTTCAAAGGACTCATTTCCTCTAACATTCAAATGCCACATCTGACACTCATTCATTCAACAACCGTGTTGGGAGTCTACTATACACCAGGTACTGTTCAAGTTGCTGGGGAAAATGTTGAAATGCACAAAGCTAGGGAGACCTGGACATAGTGTGGAAAATGGAAGGATTTCAGTATACCAGAACAGTTATAAGCGTTTTGCAAAATATCTATGTCCAATTTTTAAATTATATAGTGTATAAATAAATAAACATGTATTCTTATTTTTTAGGCTCCACTTAGACAGTCCAATTCCAGGAAGGCTTCTAAGAGCTCCCCACACTGGGTTACATCCTCTTTTGGGGGCATGGGAGTGTTCTTTTAGCACCGTATGAAGTTTCTGCTATAACACTGATCACATTATATCACTGCCTGTTCACTTATTTTCCCCAACAGAAATCATCTTGAAAACAGATCCCCTGTTTTATTGAGTTGGATCCTCAGACAAGGTCTTGCTTCGGGTCCATGTTTATTAGGTAAATGGATTCATCTCCAGCCCTTTGGGTATACATGTTTAAACACATCACTTTGGGTGTACCTGTTTAAAATTAAATATAGGGTATGAACGACCTTATCAGGAAGAAAGCCATCTTGCTATTGGCCAATCCCAAAGTATGGAATCCAGAGGATGTAAGAGAAAACTTTCACTCTTCTCTGCCAAGTTCCTCTTTTAACGATGGGCCTCAGTAAAACTAGGGGAAGAGAAAGACATAACATCCAGGTAATAGAGGACTCTCGCCGTAAGAGCAGCCAAGAGAACTCTCCTATGGCAATTGTGTGACAGGCCCAGGGAGCAGCCCATCTAGTCTGGAGCTGGAGGACAGGAGCTCCTGGGGAGAGGTCTCTGTGTCAGAACAAAGAGAGGAGGTAATGAGATCAATAAAGTGCCCAACGTGAGAATGTTTGAAAACAATAATCCAAGGGTAGGTAGATGGACGATCTGATGAGCTTGAAAAAAAGTTAACGAACTGTATTGCACAGTCATTATAATGTAAGCCCTGATAAAAGTATAGGACAGGGCAGGGATGGGAGGGTGGTATGAGGAATGCTAAATGTTTGGATCATAATAGAAAGACAATACATAATGTCTACATTTGATAAAATAGGAGATAGTAAAATATGTGTATTATTTAGAAATACAGAGGTAACTGTCTGGTGAGAGAGCTCAGTGAGATGAATGAGGCTGCCTTTGGAATATGGACCCAAGGAATGGTGAAGTGCTCGCGGTGTTTCATTAGAAGTCTTAGGCTACTTTTTCCTTTCTAACTATGTGCCTCTATTAGTTTGATGAAATATTTTATTATCAAAATTTTTTTAAGTTTATTTATTTTCGAGAGAGACAGAGACAGTGTGTGAGCAGGGGAGAGGCAGAGAGAGAGGGTAAGAGAGAGAATCCCAAGCAGAGCCCAACGTGGGGCTTGAACTCACGAACCTGTGAGATTATGACCTGAGCTGAAACTAAGAGTCGGATGCTTAACTGACTGAACCACCCAGGTGACCCAGTTTGTTGAAATATTTTTAAACCTAAGTGAATCACTAGTTTACAAGAAGAGTTTTAGGTAAATAAAATTCCCATCAAGCTACATGGAAGCAGACTGACAGAAGTCTTGCTAATTTGGCAAGTTGGCTTATCCTGGCCTATTTACTTTGGCCCAAGGAAGTCATTTCTCTGACTCCTTGCTTCGTGTTTAGAAGTGGAGGGAATGTCGAGTGACCGCTTTTGGCTAATGACAGTGGCCCTCGTGAATGAGCGTCTGATTTACTTGTGTCTAATCTTGACAACAGGTCTTTAAGGTGGGGATTATTATCCCCATTTCGCAGATGAAGAAACAGATTCAGAGAGACCGCCTTGCCCAAGGTCAATAGGCTAGTTAGAAGCGGTGTTAGGACTTGAACTCCAGTTTGCTGACCCTAGAACACAAGCGAGTCTGGACAGCAAGCTATCTCTAAAGTCAGATCTAGATTTGTACTCTGCACTGCCATACGCCCCATCACATCTGCCTCAAGCCCTCTATGTCCGTCTCCTCACACTGAAGCAAGGCCAAGTCTAGCCCTCGTTCTGTTCCAGCACTGCCTGGATGATGGTCCCATCATCCCTGCTGACTTCTGCCCTCCCTGTCAATGCTTGGATGTATATCCTGCCACTTATCTTCTAGATAGATGCCAACAGGTGCCTTTCAAAATAAATGGTTATCACACAATACATATTTTTATTCCCTTTGTTGTTTTCTTCTCTGCCTTGTCTCTCTACATCGGTTCAGTTTGTACCAGATCATTTATTTTTCACACATAATCTATACTATTCCACAGTATAGATGACCTTAATTCATTTAACCCCCCTTTATATTTCTATAGGATCATTTATCACCGTTTTATCACTCTGATCCTTATAGCAACGCTTTTGGCAGAGATGTTATTATCCTGGCTTGTAAAGATGAAGAACGCAGTCTTAGGCAGTTAATTCTTTAACCTGAGCCACTAAGTTGACAAAGGAAGCTTGACAGTGAACAATCACTGTCCAGAAATAAACCCAAGATTCCAAAAAGTGCCCTTCAGTGGGCATTGCCTCTGGCCATAGGGAGATGCTTCACTCCCTCCCGGCAGTAGCCAAGGGCCAATGCCTAGCTGGTGTGGGGACATGAAGGTCCAGTCCCCTTTACCTCAATTTGGACCACCTTGAAGAGTTCCTTCAAGTGCAAGCTCAGCACAGTATCCGCTGAGGGCTGAGAGGTAATCACACTAGGTCCAACCTCTCCTCTGCCCAATCTTGCTGCCCTAATTTTCTCACAGGTGTATTTCTTGAGAGCACTTCCCAATCAACCTTGTGCATACAATCTCAAGCTCAGAGCGTGTCGCCAGGCAACTGAGACTAAGAGGCTACTGTTTGGGAATTTAGATGCTTCCATTCTTTAAATAGTTCTCCCTACATGCCCTCTTTATCCTCATTCATAGCATTTACTAATATCTGATATATTCTGTATTTATTCATTATTTGCCTTCCTCTGTCCTCAGAGAATATGTTCCATGCAAGCAGAGACTTTATTTTTTTCCCTGTTGTATGTCCAGCACCTAAAACAGGCCTGGCGCTATTTAACAATAAAGGACTTCTAAATTATCTGCATAAATGATTCCTTTGAGAATTGTGGAAACGGCATGAAGAGGGAGTGAGATCATGCTCTTTGGTAGCAGAGAGACTGCTCTAGCTCAGCCCTGTTACCGAGCGCAACTTTGGGTAAGATTCAACCTATCTCAAGCTCCGTTCCTTATCTATAAAATAAGGCAAATAGGACCTACGTCACAGTGTTTTTAAGATAACCAAATAAGATAACGTATACCAAGCTTATAGTGTCTAACTCAAAGTCAGTGCTGAAACCTGTTAAGTGATGATTATAATTCTGAACAGACTTCTCAAAAAAAAAGATAATTATAAAAATCACAATTCTAAATTATTTTTCTAGACCACTGGGTTAAAATACTGGGGAAAAGTACGATTAGGCAGTAATTATCTCTCCAACCTGCTGCAGGAATATTTCCCCTAATTACAACGTAGATTTCATTAGCTGGTTCTGCAACATTCAGTCCAGGACACAAAAAGCCCATTGGACAAATTACCACCTTGTACTCACTGGGCACAGAGCCCTTCATCTGGGCAGCTAGAGCACTTGGGCATATCATCATCATTTGTAGGAGGCTGCAATGGTAGGTATAATTTGGGAAATCCGAGAGGTTGGAGAACTGGTTTCAAAGCTGGGTAATACAGAAGTAAGAATATGGGAAGAACGTTTGACTTCGAGTCCTTGTTACTTCATCCATTGGCCATGCCATCTTGAATAGGAGACCTATCCAACCATTCCTCCGTCTACCCACCCATCCGTTTATCCATCCATCCATCCATCTACCCATCTAACACTTACTAAGCACTTATCGGCAGCCACAGTGCTGGACCCTGGAGATAGGAATGAGCAAGTTCAGTTCTCAAGGAGCACACCCTCTAGTGGGAAAGAGAGAAAACAACTTCATATCCAGGCAGTAAGCGTTGGAGTTCAGTGGAAAGTGCCATGATGGGGCCTAGTCTTTATGTTGGGACCAGGGATATCAGGTGAAGCTTGCCGGAGAAACTGATGCAAGTCAGTCAAAATTCCAGGCAGAGAGAATGACACATGAGCAGAGTTAGGAGTCTGGAAAAATGAGGCACTTTAGCAAACTCTGAATATCTGAGAAAGACTCGGATATAGAATGCCAGTCAGGAAATAGGAGTGATGGCTCCAGAAAGAAGGGCAGAGATAAAAACAGAATGGGATTGGAAATTTGTGCTAATGATAGCGGGCTATTGTCTAGAGGAGAACTGGGACCCCGTGCAGTCGGTGTTCATAAGGATCATGCTGTCAGAAATGGGATGTGTGGTCCAGAGGGGAGGGGAACTAGAGCCAGGCTTGGGTAGGAGTGAAGTTGGCAAGACAGGAGGCCAAAAGAGCATCCAGACCACACATGAGCCAGGAGAGGTGATCAGGGCCTGAGCCAACGCGGGAAGGGTAGTTTGGAGGAGAGAGGCTGGGAGGTGTGGCAGCGGGCGGTCCACTCCGCAGACTGGGGCACGTGGGAAAGGAGGGCAGAGGCTGTCCTGCAAGGTTCTGGTGCGATGACTAGGAGGGTGGTGGTGCCGGGACCTGGGATGGGCCATTCTGCACCGTTTGGGTCAGCGGGGATGGGAGCTCACGGAGTCCCTTTTTGGACGCACAGTGTCTGGAGCGCTTGCGGGTGGTCAGAGATGCTCTGTGGTTGTGGGAGACACAGAATGGAGGAGAGGCGTGAAGCTGGATGGGAAATGTGTCCTCATCTACAAAGAGGATACACCATACTATCCTGGCAGGGGCGCCTTGAGAATTAAGTAGCACAGCGGATGTGAAGACACGTTGTCTTGTTGTAAGAATGAGCAGGCAACTCAGTTTTAGGATCCCGGGGTTTATATTTCCTTTACAGATCACAACTGGGACCTACGAATACTGAGAATCGACTGTGCTATGTCCCCCGCAAGGTGGACACCAAGTGTCTGTCCTGTTTCTCCCCCGTCATCTGCGGTGACACTTCCTCAGGTTCCCTTAAGGCCCGAGTGAGTGAGCCCAGACACCTGCGCATTTCCTGCTTCCTCTGTCTGGTGCTGGTCTTCGCCTCGCGAGCCTCCCACCGAGTTACCCCCTTGTCTGCTTCCTACTGGTCAAGGTGTACGGGGTTGCACGTGGGTAGTCAGGCCCTCTGACCCTGGGGGTTTGTCCCCTGGGGAAGGCCATCTCCCACATCCCCACTCTCACTCCCTGTTCTGCCTCCCTGTGTGCTCCCGGTAAGTTAGAACAAGAGGTTCTCAACTCATGCTTGGCAGGTATTCCGGACCACGGATTGTGTGCGTTCGGTTGTCTGGGGGTACTTTTACCCGCACGTTGTCCTCTGGGCATTAGGCTCCTCTTACACGTTGCCTCGGCTGCTTCTGCCCCACTGCCCTGCAGAGGCAGGACCCCCAGCGTGGCCTCCATCCTCCCTCACGTGAAACATGCTCGGCTATTAAGCTCTTACCTCATGGGTGCTTTCAAAGGAAAGGACCCCATTTATGCATGTCATATGGTAGGCCCTGATTTCTAGCCACACACAGCGCACACCAGCCTCACGGAAATCTTCCTCTCATCCGGCGTGGGCACTGCCTCTTCCTGTCGCTGCGCTACTGCTCCCCTGGCACCTTTTGCCCAGAGTTCCTCTCCTCCCTTCTCTGACTGACTGACCAAACCCTGCTCTCCATCTCACATGGAAATGTTTTGACTAGGAATGCAGGGTCGCTACTGCATGGCCCTGCCTGTCTGCAAAACTGAAAGACCCTGCCAACTGCATGGGGCTTGCAAGATGCATAGCTGGGCTCTGTGTCCGTCAGCCGGGAGGAAGGGCCGTTGCACACCCAGACCACAGGGCAGGGCACGGTCCTCTTCTTCTTCCTTGGCAGTCATGAGAAAGCCCTCCAGTTCTGCAAAGGCCTGGTTTTGTTCGGTCGTTTTATTATTCTGGGTTTTGTTGCTGCTGTTCTCTTTCCTAAGAAAGAGAGGATAACTCCATCTGGGTCCAGAGAGCCAGGTCTGCCCAGAGCACACGTATGCCCTCCGTTTGCCCCTGGGCAGAGAAGCTGGGCTGTGTGGACTCCCTGGGTGAAAAGCGGTGTTTGAGGACATGTCTCAAGGTGGAGAAAGGGCTTGAAAATGAGCTGGGGCTGCCTCTCCTGGTCTGCGCAACCAGCTTTGAGGATACCACATTCATGCTCCCCATTTGCCCACGTGCTCAAAGAATGCAGAGCCCATTGCACTGCCTGACCTCAGATGACCAAGGCACCTTTGTCATCTTAAAATGCATGCTACCTTGCTGCTTGCCTTTCAATTTCAAGTTGTTTTCTCTATGTGGAGGTGGCACAGGAAAGAACCCAAGGGGATGGGTGCAAATGTTTCAGCACCCCCCTTCCTCAGTGCGCACTGATAAAAAGACTCAGGATGCAGAGTGGTAAAACCGCTAAAGCCTCACGATTATCCAGCTCATGTCGCACTTTTGATTAGAAAGTGCGGTTATGTTACAGTGTTACCCCTCACCTTCCTCTGTGTTTTTAAGGAAACTGAAGGAGAACACACCTTCTGGAGGAGGCTGCCCTCGCTCACCAGCTGATTTGCGTACCAGAAGTCTCACTGCACTTAGGTTAACAAGGACCTGCTGTCTCTCCTAAACTCTCCACCCTTGTCCTGACTCTGGGGCTTGTTTTTTCAGAACAGAGAGTCCTGTCTCCGTTCTTCTCTCCTCTTTTTGGAAGGAAACAAGAAAATCTGGCATCTGAGTGTAATAAGACTGATTTTCCCTCAAAGGAATTGTTGTCCTTTGTTTTCTTTCATTCGTTCAATTGTTTATTCATTCATCAAACTGCCATTAAATGCCTTGTTAATCTATGCTAGGTATTATATTAGGCACTGGGAATACACTATCTAAAAAGGCAGGATCCAAGCTGTTCAGATGCTCACAGTCCAGTGAAGGCAGAGACAAGGAAAAGGCAGCATGACTGGGGCTGTGACAGAGGGCTCAGTTGAAGGGACCTAACTCAGTCTGGAGTGAAGAGTCAAGGCAAGCTTCTAGGTGGAAAGGTTGTTTGAATTTAGAAGGTCACACGGAAGTAAGACAAGGTCGGAACCAGGGGAGGTGTTCCATGGGAAAGGAGGGGTGTATATAGGCCATGCTGGGATTCACCAAATAGTTCAGTATGATTAGGGCAAAAAGTGAGGGCATGTGTGTGTGTTGTGTGTGTTGGAAGGGGAGAAAGACTGGCAAGAGGAACCAAGAGAAGAGAGCCTATAGAAGGGACAGGAACACATCATAAGGGTCTTCTAAGCATTCATCTTGGACCTGGTGCAGAAAGCTTGGGGGTCTTTGGAGAATTTTAAGCAGGGAACTTACATGCTAAGATTTGTGCTTCATAAAACAAATAAAACAAAACAAAACACACCTGTTTGGCTGCGGTATAGAGGATGGAGGGAGACCTACTGGAAGCAGACTACTTTTGAGAATGCAAGGTGTTCTTTCATAATTCACTTTTCCTAGGCTTGCCCATGATGGAGAAGAAAGAGAACCACCTTGAAGCAACATTTCTGTCCGTAAGGTCCATTTCTTCGGCCTGGGTAATAGACTAATAATCCCATAGCTTCATCTATGGGATTGTGTTGGGGTATAGTGTGGTGTAGGATCTATGAGCACAGGATTTCTTGGTTGCCCAGAGAAGGCAAGGATTCCCATGAGCTGTGGTCCCGGAGCACTGGCAGTGGGAAGACTGCGACCTCTTAATCTCGCTTTGACTGTTCTATGATGTGGATACATCACTTCTCATCTCTGGGTATCCGTTCTCCCAGCCAAAAATCACGAGATGGAACTACACCATTCCTTAGGTCCTTGCTAACTCTGAACCCCACAACATGGACAGTTTGGTGAGCTGGTTTTAGAATCCTATGGATCTCAGTCTGAATGCTGTGTCTGTCACTTCTGGCTGGCTGACCTTGGATAAATTACTTAAACACTCTAAAGCTAAGGTTAAAATGGGGATAATAAGATTTCTTGCAGGGCAGCTGTGGGGATTAAATGTGATACCGCACATAAAGTATTTAGCACTGTATCTATCTAGACATGGAGGGATGCCATTATTATAAAATACCTTCACACATTAAAAATGGCGAACCCGGAGAGACCATGAAACAAGGAAACTCACCCCTAGATCACATAATGTCAAGGAGCTACACAACTGAATGTTTCACAATGTTTACAAATTCAGCTCTCTGCAATGCTTGGGAGCGCTAGGCCGGCAACATTACAGGTCTGAGAGCATCCCGCTTATCCACTGTGGACAGAGCGCCCTCTGGTGGTTTCAGAGTTAACATTTTCATTAAGATGATTGAAGAGCAAATGTAGCTTTGTGGATTTATAAAGCAAACAGCAAGGATTTGGGGTTCGTTAATCTTAGATAAAGCTAATATAGCTAATCTTAGATACAGCTAGTAAAGTACCATTAATTATATCACTTCTAATAGTAATTCTTTAGTCAACTTTTTCATAAAAGTCGTGTTTCAGGCATTTATTAGATCTTGCAGGTTGAAAAGATAAAATTACATTTTAAATTAAAACATAAATTATATTGAACATTTGAATTGCACATAAAGTCTTCCCAGTAGTTCTTTATGCCATGAAATTGAAAATAGTTTGGCATTACTCTAAAGGATGATGTGATAGCCAAAGTGGGGTTTTCTAGGGATGGCTTTGCTACAAAATTGGCTGGGTGACTTTGGGCAAAGTGCTTCATTTCTGTGGACCTGTTGCCTCATATCAGGTTATAAGACTCTAAGCCCGAACATTTCCAGGTCCTTTCCAGCTTTCAGATTCTTTGATTTGTGGGGGATATACATTTTCTGTTTTCTTTTACCATTAGGGGTCTGGGTTCAAAGAACCTTGATGTCAACTTTTCTTTATGAATTGGAAGCCTCAAACACAGTACTTTAAGGCCCATTTTAAGTTGAGTTTGTAACATTTTGTAGTGGGGTTTTCTAGGGATGGCTTTGCTACAAAATTGGCTGGGTGACTTTGGGCAAAGTGCTTCATTTCTGTGGACCTGTTGCCTCATATCAGGTTATAAGACTCTAAGCCCGAACATTTCCAGGTCCTTTCCAGCTTTCAGATTCTTTGATTTGTGGGGGATATACATTTTCTGTTTTCTTTTACCATTAGGGGTCTGGGTTCAAAGAACCTTGATGTCAACTTTTCTTTATGAATTGGAAGCCTCAAACACAGTACTTTAAGGCCCATTTTAAGTTGAGTTTGTAACATTTTGTAAAATCCACTCTAGCTATCTGTAGCAGAAATGGCTGGTCATTAATAAAGATTCATGTTCTCCTTCCATTGGGTAGGATTTTGTTCAGAAGCCCATTTGGTGGTCCCTGTTATTATTATTTTCTTTTAGAGAGAGAAAGAGAGAGCACGAGTGGCAAAGAGGGGTAGAGGGAGAGAGAGAGAAAATCTTAAGCAGGCTTCACGCATAGCATGGGGCTTGATAGCACAATCCTGGGGTCATGACCTAAGCTGAAGTCAAGATTTGGATGTTAACTGAACTGAGCCACCCAGGCACCCCGAGGAGTTCCTCTTTGCATCCACGTGGGACCATATGACTAGTTTTTGATAAAGAAATATGAGCAAAAATGATGTGTGTCCTCCAAGCCAAGGTAGCAAAATATCAAGTGTGTGTTCTCCCATTCTTTCTCATTCCCCTTGTCCTCAGTTAATGACACTTGAGCCATGTGGAGTCATGAGATGACAGAGCCGCATGGGAAAGTACCTGGGTGCCTGAATTACCTGTTGGAGACGGGCTGCCCAGGAGAGCCATTCAATCAGAGCACTTACAATGGACTTTGTGTGAGTGAGAAATAAACTTTTACTATGTTAAGGCACTGAAAATTAGGGTTTGGTAAAGCAGCTAGCTTTCATTATCTTAACATACTCTCCAATTGCACGGTGCTGAGATCTAACTGGGAGCGTTGTATCCAAGCAAACTGATTTCATCAAAGCAAGTTCTCTCTCCCTCTCTCTCTCTCTCTCTCTCTCTCTGGAGAAGGAAGGTTAGGAGAGGGAGAGGATTAGTTTACTCAATGTTTGTTTCCTGATGAGAAAAATGGTTCTATTCTGAAAAAGGTTTTATCAAGATTTCCTTTGAACCTTGTCACACAAAATGAGTCCGATGTAAGCGATCTTCTGGTCGTTCTGGTTGTGGGTGGGTATAGACGCCACAATTACTGCTGACTCATACCTGTCTGGATATGAGTTATCTGATATAACTGGATAAAAAAAACTAAGTAGTTAAATAACCTTCTGACACTTTCCAATTTGTCTGCATTTTGAAGTGACCTTATTCACGGGGGAAGGTGGGAAAGGAATCATTGATTATACCCTGTAACGGGTATCAGAGTTATTAATCACTAAGTCTCATTTTTGATAGCGAGAAAAACATGGAAGACAAAAACAAGGTTTTTACTTAGCTATATCTCTCCGCAAGCACTGACAATATTTTATTTAAGCCAGCGTCCTATGGGAAGATAATTGAGAATCAGTGATGTAGAAACACATTGGCAACACTAAGAAAAACCATTACGGTACAAATAGGATTGTGGCACGAGGCGGGTCTGGAGCTATCAGCTGAGCACGATGCTGGTCACAATCCGAAAATTACAGCAAATGTTTAATTAGCAAGCATCCAGAGCAGCTGTACAGAGGAATGAACTTCCAATGAAATAAATGTCTTGTGGAATTAAAACCCTTAGGATTTTATTGTACTCTGCCACCTAAATTATATCATTTAGGAGCCTGGAGTTTAAATTGGTTCCGTAAACAAGATGATAAATGTGGCTGTATGACTATGAGGGAAATTAGCTTATAGAAATTGAAGATTTTTCTTCAGATAGTAACAACATTGAAAGGGTCCATAGATCTTGATCTGGCAGCTAAGCTCCTAGAAATCTATTCGGAGAAATATGAAGTGTGCAAAAAAAATTATTTTTCATAGAAAAATGGAAACCACCTAATGTTCATCAATTAAAAAACTGATTGAATCCAACTGTGGCAAGTCTGTACTATATAATGCTATGTATCTCTTGGAAAGAATGGATAGATATTTATGTGCTGATATAGGAAAAAATCCTCAATGAAAGGATAGATACTGAAGACATATCATATGATCCTGTTGGTCCTTGTTATTTTTCAGATTGATAGTATAACTGAGGCCCAAGGGTGCAAGAGTATCTAGTTCCTGAGGCCCCAAACAGACCGGGCTCGGCCACTCCCTGCTGACAAAATCCAAAGGTAGAGAGAGAGTGATGGTAAAACAAGAAAGGAATTTATTTCTGTGGGGCCAACACTGGGAAGACAGTGGACTGAAGTCACAGAGATCGCCTCCAAAGTGCTGAAAACACTTCCAGGTTTATATTAGGAAAATGTGGGGCAACGGTGGGTGGGCGCACACAGGTGGGCAGTAAAGATCAAGTCGATCCTTATCTCCGGGTAAGTCATGAGGGCTCTTGCTGGTCTCAGGGCAGTCTCCATTACTTAAGGGGGTAGTTTTGGTCCCTGTACATTGTCTGCCGGGTCTTTTGCCTGAGTTAAGACGTAAACTGCAAGAAGAACTTCATCAAGTAGAAAGTTACAGACTGAGGTCAAAATGGAGGGAGTTGAAGTCCTCGTTCCAATCCCCACCGTCAAAACACGGTTTCATTTCTATGGAAGGAAAATGGAGATGGCCATGGCTTCTGTAGCTACTTCCCACTGACCAGGATGATGTAGGGATTTTGGAACAGAAGCCTTTGACAAGTAGAAGAACTTCACGTCTTGAGTCTCTCCCGAAATAGACACTGTGGGCATCTCCAGGCTTTTGCAAATAGCGCAGGCTCCCATTCAGCAAATACAAAGACCAAAACAACAACCAAAAAGAAAAAGAATAAGAAATATAGCAGGGTATATTTCCATTTGGAAAAAAATCTGTTGTAGCCAACTGCGCAAAGGATCTAGGGCTAGGGCATTTATAGCAGGGATGTGTTTGTTTACATCTTTCATGGCTTCAGTTACATTTTTGGAATAATTTTGAATATAAACGCAACATTCTGTTTTAACAAGGGCACAGGTCCCTCTTTGGGCTACAGTGAAGACATTGAAGACTTTTGGTTTCAAAGGACTAATTTTCAAATTTGTGTGGCTTCATCATTTAAGAGGGTGACTGTGTGCTGGGTGTGGTTAAAGGCGGCCACTGTATGCTTGGATAAAGACTCTACTTGTAATTCTAAATCAGCAAAAGTAGCTCCCTGGACAAATATGGCTAAGGGAGAAGACCATCAAGAAGCCTTCTTTGCCCGGTGTCTAGCTTTTAACAATATCCCAGTTACGAATCACTGGCAAGTGGGAGGTGACTCATTTTGGGAGATGTATGCATCCCCAAGTACACCATCCAATCCAGTCATCCATCCACTATTTTCACGAATCCACAGGTAACCCCATAAAGTGGGAGTATGCTCTGGTTTTTAAGGAGTGAATGTGCCATTCCAGCCACATAGAATTGGTCAAGGTAATAGTTGAGTTACACAGTTGTTGGGAGAGTCCATCCCATTGTCCAGCTATTGAAATAATCCTATGTCCAATGGGAGCCTTTTATTATACCCACAGAGTAACAGGCATGGAGACCATCTATACATTGGCTTTTGTGGCAATTCTGCCTGAAGAAATTACCTCAAGTTGCCTACCTTAGGCAAACAACATTCAAAGATAATTAGAACTAGACTCTAATTTCACAAAGGTGTGTGTTATTGAAACATAATTCTTCTCTCTAAAATCACTCCCATATCCATCAAAGAGAGCCAAATTATGACTCATTTATTTGTGAAACAAGTCCAGTTTTAACAAATGTGGCCTAATTATTTACTTAAGCACAGCAAGAACTGTGATTGACCATATATATTCGTTTTAAATCTGCTTTGCTGGAACTTTTCATAAGGAATTTCTGATTGAGTTTTTAATAGGCTCTCAAGGCCAGGAGCCATGCCAAATACTTGCCGTCAGATTTGCCTGCAGTGCCTATAGATTTGAGTGAATTCCTCTCCTTGAAATATCCTGAGGTCCTCAAAATGCTCTAAGATTCCTGCACCTGCTGGGAAGTGACATTTTTTAGTCACCTGGTAACACTGCCGGGAACTCTGTAAACAAGGTATCAGGCTGACATTTCCAGAGGGCTCTATTGTCTCCATAAAGTCAACCTTAGTTCCTTAAAGCTGTCTGGTCATGTCTATCCGTGCGTGTCTCTCTCAAATATGTCTTTCCAATCAAAGTCTTGGTAATATAACCAGTATTTCCAATGGTATCCTGTTACAAGATTCTTATTGAACTTATGGAAATAATTATAACAGCCGTGAAAGAAAGAATACTCATTGAGAGTTTCTGAATTGGGCAGGGAGAAAAGTTAAGTATTTCAATTTGTTTACAAAGGAATATTTTATCATGTTTATGCAAATCATAGATATTTTAAAAATTTTCCTTAAAGCTGGACTCTGGGAAAGCAAACATTAGAGAACCAGCAATGTTTCAAACAAGAGTCACAAAAACTACAATCATCTTCCTCAATTTATTCAGTCCCCTGTTACTAACTCTTGTTCTGTTTGGATGCGACTTTCCCATTAGTTCTGGAGACTCTTACTCTGATGAGTTTTACCATCTTAAAGATATCAGAGAAACCTGTATTTATCAAAAGTCCTTTTCATGAATCTCCCTAAAGACGAAGCATATTTTGCAAGAGCATCAGAACAAGAACTATAAATGACAAAAGACTCAAAATTGGGCCTGGTTAAAGATCTGACGAGAGTTCACTGGAAGGCAGTTGACAGGCAAATCCACTTATTTCTGCGACATGCAACATTTCAATAATTAGAACGCCAAGTGACCTTATATCCGGACATGTTAAAACTTTAGGGATTTCGTATAATTTCTAGAACAGTTATAGCATTTGCCCATACAATATAACCCAAGAAGGTTTACCATCAATGAACAAAGCTTCTGGGTAACTTAACATACCAAATAAAGAAGCCTAATTTGTCAAAAAGACTCCATTTACAATTTGAATCTTGAGAACTTTGTTAAAAACCTCAGAAGGTTTTAAAGCACGTGCTTAAATAGGATCACAGATCAGTATAAAACTCAATATTTAACTAAAGTGGCAATAAGAGATTCTAAAGGCAAATACAGAACATTACACAGTTGTTAGCAGAACTTCGCCCTTTTAATATGGAGAAGTTTTAACTTTTTAAAGTAATCAACAACATGATAAAGACAACAAAGAAACTTTGTGTGCTGCCTGGGTGACTTAGTTGGTTAAGCATCTGACTCTTGATTTTGGCTCAGGTCATGATCTCACGGTTTGTGAATTTGAGCCCCACATTGGGCTTCCACTAACAGTGTGGACCCTGCTTGGGACTCTCTCTCTCCCTTTCTTTCTTTCTCTCCCTCTCTCTCTCTGCCCCTTCCCCACTCTGGCATGCCCACACTCTCTCTCTCTCTCAAAATAAAATAAAAACAAACAAAAAAGAAAGTTTGGTTTTCTAGACAGATAAAGAAAAAAACTTGGTTTACAATTTCTTATCAAGAGTAGACCAACAATCTTTTTAACAAAGAGAAAACCAAATCCCAATCTTGGAGTGTATTTTTTAAAACATCCATTCATTTCAATCTTAGTCCTGACCATGCATAAAATTCTTTTCCAAAGATTCCCCTTACAAACCTTCTACAATTTCCTTTTTCATTCAGATTTTCTCCTAAGCTTTCTCTCTTCAAATAAACCAGTCTCATTTTAGGACAGAATTACTTTCTTTTCCACAAAAATGTATTCCCATTCCTCACACCTTTCTTATCAAAAACATGTCTTACTTTCCTTTCATACAATGTTGCTTTTTTATTTTCTAGCAGTCTTAACTGAATTTATCAAAATTCTCACAGTTAGAACCTTAGCTTCCAATGAAAACTAAGTAGTAACCAACTGTAAACTGTCCATTAGACCACAATTCTTTAGATCAGAAGCGTACAAATATATTTCATGATTTCCAGAAACATGTGCTTTTCCATAATAGAACCTTTCAATTAAGCATAAGGCAGACTCCAGTATCTTTGGTTTCTCTATAATAAGAAGTCAAAAGCAGATAATGCTATATTTAACAATTAATGTTTCAGTATTTTATCTTATTTGGAAAAGATTTAGATATCCAATGAGTTCAAACCAATTTATTACTTAACCTAGCAAAACAAAACTTCAAAGACTTAGGTTACCAAAGATTGTTGAAACCTATAACCTTTGTTATTCAACCTGCTTGCTCTTAATTACCCACGAAAGCTTTATGAAACAGACAACATTAACCGTCATGTTAAGTCCAATTGCAGCAGATAAGACATGAATTTAACTAATTCCAGTAGAAGTTGATTCTCTGTATTATATTTGTTGATAACTCCACAAGACATGCCCATTTCAATTAAACCACCAGACAGGTTACACCTGGGTCCAAAATCAATCAATCTGTTCCCTACTGTCAATTTCACCTGGGGCTCCTGTGGGCAACTCTCAAGTGGGTAGTTGGAGGCCCTGGGCCTCTTCATGATGACTTGGGAGGCACTCTAGTGCCTCATAAGGAGGTGGTGACAGCTTGGGGTGCTTTCACTCCTCAATAGTGAGGGTAGGAAGAGCAGGAGTGATGGCGCCGGAGGCGCGGAGGATGGTAAAGGAGCTGGCTGTGGGAGAGGCAGTGGTGCAGACACAGGAGGAGGTGGATTCAAAGTCTGGACTAACACTCCTTAATGTCTGTCTCCTGTCTCTCCTCCTGCTTTTTCTCTGGTTGCTTTTCAGCCCTTTGTACCACTTATTCAAAATATGTTCTAATCGCCTTTCTTTGGGAACAGAAGGTGTATTCCCTCCATCTTCCTAGGTCAAAGTTCAGAAAGGACACAGTAAAAAACACATCTATGACTAAGTGAAGCCCAGAGTGCCTATGTCTGCATTCATTCTTGCCCCAAAAGGCAGCTTTACCAACCGAACCAAATGGCTTCCCAGACAAACTAAGAGCAAAGGGAAGCCCCTATTTGGAGGCAACGAAACAAGAGGAAGGAATCCCAGAGAGCCGCTCAGTGGCCATCTTTTCTCTGAGCTTAACAGACATGGGCCATGCAGAAGTAGAATAAAAAACCACCCTCTTAGGGGCACCTGGGTGGCTCAGCTGGTTGAGGGTCAGACTCCTGATTTCAGCTCAGGTCATGATCTCATGGTTCCTGAGTTTGAGCCCTGCTCTTCGCTGACATTGTAGTGCCTGCCTGGGATTCTCTCTCTCCCTCTCTGCCCCTCTCCTGTCGTGCACACGCTCTATCAAAACAAAGTTAAAAAAACAAACAAACCTAAACATCATAGTCATATATTTATAACTAAAAGTAGACCAGTCAGCCAGTACTCTCCCCGGGGAGGAAGGGGAAGGTTGGGAGGGGATAGTTAGCATTCCGTTTTGCACACGCACAATTTCCAACAGAGATCTCCCCAAAATCATACCCTGGATTCCCGTTTGCTTCACGGTACCTTCACACATTACAACAGCCTCTGCCACAACTCCAGCTACATGAAACTTGAACAAATGGGTTATGAAAACCTGAAACAAATGGTTCAAAAGAACCCAACAGCAGGGGAACCAGGAAGGATGGATTCCAGCATGCACCTATGGGGGCGAACTTACCAGGAGCCAAATTTCTAACACCTGCTTATGCTTCAACTTGTGGTTTCTCTGCTTCACCAAATGCAGTCAAGGCAGTGGACTAATGCAGTTCAGGGCAAGTCCTTGAAACATAGGTGTCAGCAGCTGCACCAGACTTCCTGTCCTCCCCATCCATCCGGGGTGGATTACCTACAAGTAGCTGACGCTGACCTATCACAGCCACGAGGTCAGTAAAGGAATGGCTGAGCCCAGGTGCACTGCCGGGACCAACCGCAACCATCAGGGGAATGTCGAGAGGGCTGGACCAACTGAATGTTCAGCTCCAGGCTGGGCTTGCCAAGAGTTGCAATTGGGGTGCAAGAGCATCTGGTTGTGGTCCCCAACAGACCACATTTGGCCACTCACCACTGACAAAATCCAAAGGCAGAGAGACGAATGGTGGTAAAACAAGAAAGGAATTTATTTCATTGAGCCAACAGGGGGAAGACAGTGGACTGAAGTCACAAAGATGGTCTCCAAAGTGCTGAAAATACTTCCAGGTTTGTATTAGGAAAATGTGGGCAAATGGTGGGTGGATCCACGCAGGTGGGCAGTAAAGTTCAAGTCCGTCATTGTCTCCTGGGGTTTTGCTGCTGTCAAGGCAGTCCCTGTTATTTGAGAGGGTAGTTTCAGCCCCCATCAGGGGATACTTTGCCTGCCAGGTCTTTTGCTTGAGTTAACAGATAAGCTGGAAAGAAGAACTTCATCAAGTAGAAAGTAAATAAACATTAAAAAAATTTTTTAAACAGAAGTAAAGTCCTCTTTTAATAGATTTTTGTGTATGATAGAAAAAAATGGATTGGAAAGTTAAAGACCAGTTAATGAATTAATTCTGGTTTTAAGGTGATTTTGTCTTACTTAATACCTCTGTATCCTTAGTTGTCTTGATGTGAATTACCTAACATCTGCACCTACCCTACCCTCTGGCCAAAGACTCACCATTCTTTAAAGATTTCCCATTCCTTGTCTCCATACCTATGGTAGGTAAGGTCACTTCTCTCTGGAACATCCTTCCCCAAATACCATTTAACTGAACTCTGCCAGGATGTTTAAAGGTGATCTTTTCCAAGAAATCGATCTCACCATTCACACTTGTTACTGCCTAAACACCGATTACCCTCGTAGTCTCTTACAGGCATTTATAATCCATTCCAGTTTGTATCCTAGCTATTCACGTTGGTTTTATGCGTTTCCCATGTACTAGGTAATAGGTTCCTTATGGGAAAAAAAATCAAGATTTACTCATCTTTGTGTCCCCTACAATGTTCAACATAATAGAAAATCGATGTTTGAATTAATGAGGCATATTTTGCAATTCAATGTGTATGATGTTAAAAACTGAGAAAGACCAAAAGAGTCACCAGTTTCTTTTTCAAAATTTTATTTGTATAGAATCTGCAGAATGTTTCCCTTTAATTTTTACCACAAGCTAAAATTTCAAAGCTTAAAATCAGATATTTTATAATATGTCATTGTTAAGTACAGCAAGAAGAGTTCAACCATTTTGAAGAAAAGGTTTGTAACTGTATAAACATTAATAATTTCAGTATTCTTTAATATAGATTTAGACAATGTGGTGTCATACTGAAATGTACAAAATAGTTTAAGTCATTATCTTTCATTACAGAACATTCCAAAATTCAAGGTAATAAAAGAAATCCATGAACACTAATAACATTGGGGGAAAACAACAGCAACAGGTTTATCGATAATCAGAGTAAACTTATACATAATACACAATTTACACATCAAACCCACAAATTTAAATATCTATGACCACTCTATTTAAATCATGCTGGGTTCTAAACACTATTTTATAATTTACAGCTTGAAACAAATGTTCTGTGATAACCTATGAAACAGGAGTACAAACTATGAAAACCCATTTAACATTCTTCTTAAATCGTCAAAAGACTACTCTAGAAAATCTCAAAGACACCATACAAGGCATTTTTCCCTGAAATTAGAGTTCTTATGCATATATTCATAAATATAGTCGAAGGAAGAAAATACAAACAGCCCAGATATCCTAAGTTAATTTTACCTTCTCAAATTTAGTTTGGTATAGAGCATCTGGTATAATCATGGCTTCTCTGGGAAATGTTGATTTTCTCCTCATTTAGGGAGCTAACATATTTATTCTCTGCCTTGTTCCAGAAAGAATTTAAGGTGGCTTAAAAGATTCAGAAAGGGCCAGAAAGCACAAATTACAGAGAAAAATGAAAAAAAAAAAAAAAAAAAAAAAAACAGAGAAAATAGAGTCTGGGGGGAAGTACATATAAAACCATTTAAGAAAAGGTCAGGAATTAAAATATGTTACATTATTCTCCACAGTGGCTTTCTGGAAATATTGCCAAGAATGGTATTAATTTGTAAGAAAACTATTCAACTGCTGGTAAACTGGGGGTACTGATTGAATTTGTTAAATTTTGTATTAATACTGATAGAGACAATGATATAAATGTGCTTTTTCCTTTGTGCTTGGATGAAGTATGTTTTCCTAAATGCCATCATGTAGGACTCTGGACTCAAGTCTCTTGCTACTGGTAGAGGAGAATGTAGGTTAAAGGAGAAAAAACAACAAAACTGACTTGCCCTTCCTTAATTCAACTACTGAGAAATCCATCAACCGAATGCCTGTTGATAACTTGAGGACAGCCAGCCATAGGTCAGGAGGTCAGGCGTCCGCAGGTCACTTTGTCCACACGCAAAGCATCAATCCTGGGCCATCCTGCCTGCATCACTTGCCCCAGGTCCTCCAGCTCCCGTCAGGACCCAGCGAGACCAACAGGAAGCAGGCAAACAGCAGAGCAGGAGGCCTGCTCGGGTTGACTGCAGCCTCTCTGCTGCCCAGGCTACGACTGCGGCTCTGACCCCACTTCCTGTCTGCACATCACAGAGCCCACCACGCTCCTGTTGGGGAGCAGTTATGGAGGGAAGGCGGGGGCAGCCTTAGTTTCCACGAAGCACGAATGGGTCTGTTTAACTCTACTCTTCAGGCCCCGTTTCAACAAAAGCTACCTGAACTATCTGGTACCTACATGCTGAGGGGTAAGAAGTAGAGGGGGTGGGGATGAAGAGAAAGAAGAGCTTGGGGGAAATGGGGAATGGGGAATGGGGAAATGAAAGGTGGTAGGATACGTGGCATGAGTTTCAAAACTCAGGTTAAGGATCAGAACAAAAATCTCTACCTGAAAGCTAAAATTAATCACTGCCTCCTATCTTTTTTTTCTTTTTTTGGGAAGGAGGGTTATTCCTAAACAACACCTGTCCTGAGTTTTGGTCAGGTGGGTGAAGAATGAAGTTCAAGTCTATAGATCTAAAGCCCCAGGAACTGCAATGTTCTTGGCTGGGGTGAAGCAGCTGCCCTAGGGTCTGTAACATAGGCTTTACAGGGAGAAGGCAAGGACTACCATCTTCCCAAGGACACCCCTCAGAATATAGGCTGGGCCACCTTACCATCTATTAGGCACCAGGCCTCCAGCCTACAATACCTTTAAGGCCCATAAAATGTTTTAATTTCTTTTAAATTCAGGAGGAAAAAAAATCAATCTTTTAGATTGAGGACATGTTTATATACAATATTAGATCCATTTCATACAAATGCAATTATAAGGAATTAATTTTTAATTATTTTATGGAAGAAGATATCCAAGAAGGCAAAAGTGTCTAAGTCCTAATGTGGCTTTGAAGACGGTTAAGGATAAAATAATGGAGGGGAGGAGAGTCTGATCTGGTTGATCTTAGAGGACACTGATTTTTCTTTTTTGAATGTTACTTTGAGATTAGACTTCAAAGAGAACTAAGACTAATACTGGCGAAATACTACTGGAATTAGTACAATTTCCACTAGCCAAGCAGGAAAAAGAAAAATAAAAGTTCATTATTTTATTGTCATTGGGCATAGTAAGAATCAGATCAGGATGAAGAGACGTGGATGTTTTCGAGTGTGTCTCCACTCCTATAAACATGACCAGAGGGAGGTCTTCCTTTGGGCCTCTGCCTCCTGAATTCCCTATACACTGCCCCTCAACAGACTTCCTCTGTGCTTCTCCACGGCCCTGGCTCTGACGGCCCTCGGTAGCCCAAGCCGGCAGTCAGTGTGGGCACCTGCAGTTGCAAAAATGTTTTAAGGATGTAAGAGCAAAAGGAAACCAGGAGAATGAACGAAGGAGGGGGGAGAGGAGACTACTACAGATTTTAATGTTTGCAGATTACATGTCCGAGAAAAAAAAGAGGGGGGAGGAATTTATACTAAAATGTTACCTGTGGTTTCCTAGATAAAAGGATCTGTATATTTTTATTTTATTCATTTTCTGTTTTTTAAAAAATATTTTAAGATAAACATACTCTATCATCAGGAAAAAACACTCAGTAAATATTTATTTAAAAAATTGTGCTCTCCACCTCTAAACTCTGACGATTACCATCTTTACTTCCTCACAGTATGGCTTAGGGTGGTAAATATGGTTAACTGCTGACATGCAGAGGACAGAAATTTTAACAATTTCCATTATTTTCCACCACCCAAATTCATCAACATTATACAGAAATATCAATCAGTCAAGGGAGCTAATTAATACCACTTCCTAGGATCTGTTCTCAATGTACGATCAGAAAAATACGTCAAAAGGAAGAGTACAAAGGAGTCAATTACTACCTTTTACAGAATTGCAGACTTTCTGTGCTTGGAAGGAAGATTAAGTCATAAAACTTAGACCCGTGGATTACGGTGATGAGCTTGAGGTCTAGACAGACTATGTGATTTTATCACCATCACAGAACAAAGCTGATAACAGAATCAGGGTAAGAACTCAGGTTTCCTGATTTTTGGTCTATAGCTCTTATAAACACTGGTCCCAAAAGTAATTGCTTTATACATTGTTTCACTGTTTCTCCTAACTACATATAGAGGAATACATTTCAGACCTGGAAGGATGTTATTACGAAGGTAATTCGGACCTCAGTTACACAAGAATTTAGGCCCAGAGAAGGTCATCTGTATCCATCTCTCCACCTCCCACCTCCAAGTCACAAGGTTGAGCCAAGACTCAGGCCATCTAAAATGGCTCGCTGCTGTCGCAAACACTGCCATATTCTGTGGCTAATGATTACAACCCAAAGAGATAAAAACACAGAATCGGATCTAGATAAGACGTAATAAAACTGTTATTAATAAGGATGCTTGGAGAATGGGTGTCAATCAGTTCTATGGCTAAGAGAAATAAACTCAAATCTATTTGAGTAAATCAGGCAGCATGACTGCTCATTTTCCTTGAAAATGTACTTAAATGTAAATCACAACTGTAAGTTTTGTGGCTGCTGGAAGACGATGTCAGTAAGGGCTTTCAGGGCCTCAGGTTCATGCATTTGAAAATAAATATTCTCTAGAGGAGGGGTTGGAAGATAATGGACAGCGACTCATTTTCTGTGAGGTACACGAGGTAGTAAGAATGGTTTTACATTTTTAAAGGATTGTAAAAATATACAAAGAATGTCTGACAGAGATAGCATATGGCCTACAAAACCTAAGTTATTGACTTAAATGCCCCTTTACATAAAAAGTTTGCTGATGTACGTTCTAGATTTGGAAAGTATATGAAACTGGGCTAGATACGTAATATACCCCGGAGGGCTTTCTTGTTTTTAAAATTAAATCTCTGATTTAATATTTAAGCATTATTATAATTTGCCTCTTCTGATAACAGGTAGTAGAAAAAATAATCTAGTTTGAGGATTACAATTACTCATCTTCCAATTAAATGAGGTTTTATCACACACACTAATAGAAGTGGACATACAGTTGAAGCTAATTATTTCATGTATCTGAAATCCATACAAAGTGTTTCAGATGGCTGAGAGAATGGCGTATCCTGTACTATTACTGCTATAAAATAAAATGGAAATTCGTATCCATAACGGGAAAACCGGCAGGCCGATTCTCTCCTTTGGGTCTCTTCTCTATGTATGTTGAAGACTTTCTCCCTATGCATCCCCTGGCCTCCTACAGCATGTTGTTAGATTATACCACTCGTTCTCAACCATGTTAATCACCCCAGTAACCATCCATCTATATCTCATTTGCAACCATAATCAAATCTCACCAAAACACATGGAAAAAACGGAAGTGCTCCTAATGACACACAGACATCAAGTACCAAAAGTGGAATGACTAGTTTGGGGAGGAATAAATATTACAGATACATTCCATTTATCGACCTGAACACAACAGTACAGCAGACAGCCCATCAGAGTCTACGGCACTGCTTACTGGCCATGGTCGGGCTGGAGACTGCAGCAGACCCTGGTTCACACGGCACTCTGATTATCAGTGTAGAAAACGAGTCCGTATCTCTTTGTTACTTGACTTGTGTGGCCAAGGTGGATTTTGTGAACTAGAGAAAAAATATTAAAGTTGTGCCACTATTAGCTAAATTATAATAATTTCAAGGTTATTCCTTTAAGAGTAGGATCTATTGTGTCCAGATTAGAAGGCTTTACTTTGAAATAATTACATTAACAATTCCTTTGGACCTACAGCACAGTTCTCTTCAGCCACTCCATTCTCTTGCTTGCTTTTATAATTGGAAAGGAATAAATTTTCTATTTGAGTCAAGAACTCTTCGGCAATGAAGCAATTGGTCACGTTGCTCAGAGTTTTCCTCAGACACTCCAAGAGCTATTGGAAAGAAAAGTTTTATATTTAAATACATGAAAAGTATAAGAGGGTTTGCACTACTATCATTATTGTATCCCTTTCCAAATCTCAATTTTCTAATAGGCAAAAGAGAAATAGTCTTCTTAAATGTGACTGAAGATAGATTTGTGATCAATAATCCTGCACCTAGAGTGTAGGAAGTCACTGGTGAGAAACGCTTGGGCTGGTTCCTTTATGACTTTACATGAGGAGACAAACCTGAGATTTTGTGTGATGTTTTCTACTTTGGACAAATTTGTGACTTTGCTTCTTTTTTTAGCAGTGACATTTACAAAGCAAAATAATCCTGTAGAATAAAAATCCATGAACATACACGGACTCTACTATTTCAAAATCAGGATGGTAGACAGAGTCTGTTTCCTGAGAAACATGCATGTTAATCTCCAACAGAAGAGAAAGCTTTAATACAAAGAGGTAAAAATATTAAAAAGAAAATATGTTTAAGTTTTCTCTTCTTAAATTGCCACAAGATAAAACAAAACAAAAGACAGATGTTGCCAGTCTACCAGTCTTTAACTCTTTATACTCATAGAAACAAAGCAAGAAGTGAAATAAAAGAATTCAGACTCTATTTCCTACCAGAAAGTTAAATAAAATGATACTTAAATTTAATCATTAGATTTATACTACTGTTCTTAAAAATGATCTATTGTTAAGGCTCAATGGAAACAAGAGACTTTTGAATTTAATAAAATGAGAAAAACATTCTCCATTGTATACAGTAATAATCTGCTAGGAAACTTATCAGCCAACACTGGCAAATTTATTCTAAAATAGTATTATTTCTATATGCAAGCATGGGCAACAAAACACATGACTAATTATCTCCTAGAAATTAATTTTAGAAAGGAAACAGCAATAACAAAAATACACAGAAAATGTATCCACAAAGCAGTAGGCATCATGGGAAAACACATCAAGATAAATAGCTTTAGAATCTGTGAACAACAGAACCAATTAAAATGAAGGCAGCTTACTTTCTGCAAACAAGTCAGGTCAGAATCCCGGCGAAAGATTTTATCCATGGGGACACTGCTGTTGGAAGAAATATGAAGACAAACCAATGAAACAAATACCATAAACTAATCAGTTTTCTAATAAACTGTCACTGACGCCATACATCATAATTTTATATTTAACTTGGGTTTTCTCTAAAACTTCATTTAACGAGAAGCGCTGCAGAGGCAGAGGCATCTCAAACCACAGCACATACCTATGGGACAGTCGGTATTTTTCTATTATCCATCTTGCCTTTTCAAACACTAATCCCCACTGAGGTTCTTCTAGCATCTGTTGTACTTCAAATTTGTACGGTAAACCTAGAAAAGCATAATGAAGCAGACTGTCATCAACTATTGCTTAACTCCCCAATCTCCTTTTAATTACCTAGAATCCTCATAACCACAGCCTGGTGGACCAGCTGAATGGCACTTTAAACATAGTGGGCATTCATTAAATACTTACCGCCTGGCTGAACCTGGCCCATCAAGCATCTTAATGCTGGCCAATTAATAATAATAGAGAAAAGTACAAGTACCATTTACATGACAATTCTATGTAAGGAACTGAGAAGCAGGATGATCACATAATTTATATCCAAATCAAAAGACTTTGTGAATGAAAGGAGGCACTGTTAAAAACAGTGCCAGAACCTCGGCTTAGGCTTAAACAGACTCCGAGAGGTAGGCAAACCAAGACAACTCCATCCTAGTGATTTTTTTTATTTTCACACAGGTTATTAAGCTAACAGCAATGCTGTAAGGCAAAGAGCATTATTCCTATTTAACAGATAGGGAAACTAAGGCCGAGACACGTAAAACAACCTGCTTAGACTGGTGAAGTGGAAGAGCCTGGATTTGAAGTCCCAGCAGGTCTGCCTGGCTTCTGGGCCCACACTCACTTTACCTCCCTGCAGGTGCTAACCTAACCACTCCGGGAATAGGATGCACCCTGGAAGGGCAGCGCCTGCACTCCCGCCAAAACAGTCATGCTCAATTCTAGAGAAAGGAAGTCCAAAGGGTGAACACCATGTACACAGCTGGGAAGGCAAAAGACCAAAGGCTGAGCCTACTTGGAAATCTCTCACACAGCCTTCAAAGTCCCCCTGTAATTATACGTGCAGTGTATTAAAAGAAAAACTCAGCTGACTTGTTAGCGAAGGCCAATACCATAAAAATAATAGTAAAACTTATAGAATGCTTACTACGTAGCAGGCTTAAGGTACTTTATATATGGAATGCCACTTAAATGAACTAGCTACCAGTATTGTACTTTACTTCTTTATTCTTGGATGAGGACACAGAGCTAGAGAGGTTAAATAGCCTGTTCATCAGCATATATATAAAACTACTACGTAGAGCCAGGATCTACCCAGGCAGGCTGGCTCCATAACTTTACATTACACTGCCTCTCAAATGGGCTTTTGCCAATATTAAGACTTTTCAGGTAAATAAAATGCCAGCAAATCGAAAGGCATGAAAAAAACTGAACGAAAACAAACAAACACTATGACTGTCCTTCCTTACAATATAAGCCTACTTTGTCAACATGCTCTAAAATGGTCTTTTTTCCCCCGTTTTTTCCCAGGTGAATCTTTTTTTTTTTCATTTCTCAATTCTCCTCTGTTTCATTTCTTTCCTCCAAAAACTTACGAGTGATTCATTTGACTAGTTTTATTGTAATATTTACTTCATTGTGGTGGTCTGGAACCAAACCTACAGTATCTCTGAGGTATGCTTGTACCCAACATGCACACTGCTTGGCCCTAACTTTTCTGTACAATATAATCCTTCTGCCCAGAGGCCATGCTAACACAGTAGGGACTTGCATCTAGAAGAGGATCACTGAAGGGAAGAGGGAGGCTGCACTACATGGTACGCACACAGTGATTCTCTACTTGAGGGTGCAAAGTTTTCCATCACATAGTTTCACATAGTTGTAAATTCTTTGCTGTGAAAGATTCAAAGAAATGAAGGTAGAAATAGGATGAAGTTGTTTTTGTTGAAAACTTACGATAAGAGCCATCTGAGCTAATTTCATCACTTATCACCAGGCAGGTAATCTGGGAATAAGGTAAAGGATTGTTCTGATTATAAGGACTAACGATCATTCCAATGAACTTTGCACCGCCTCTGGAGAAATAACTCTACAATTAAAAGAAAAGTATAATTAGTCTTGACTATATAAATTTAAAAATCAGTATTTACCCATAGCAACATCTTAAATACCTAATGGAGGAAAAAGGAACACCAAAATGTGTTAAAAACTTCACAACCAAACAGCAACTAAATTAAATATACTATGTATCATTCCACACTCTAAATTTTTCAGGTCAAAATATACTCAACCCAACCAGAAACGACCTTTAAAAAAAAATCACCTGGCCGGTAAAATCTGTATTTACCATGAATATGTCTACAAATTAGTCTCACTACTCTTCACCTATACTCTTTATCGATATGGTAATAATAGCTGTCTATAGCAAAAGCATACACCTATCAAATATAAAATGTCAGAAAACAAAGGTTTGTTTTTCCCAGAGATGTAAAATAGACTGCTTCTGACTATTTCACTTGTACCCAGCGCCTGTCCGAGTTGTTCCCATCCATTTTTAATGGCTCTGGGAGTAATTATCCTTGTCACTTAGATGGCTTGTCTGTACTAAACAAAATAGCTGATTTTCCAAATCTTTAAATAAACATATATTACTCCTGTAATTAGAAAAAATGCAAACTTATTTCAAAACTCCAGATGTAAATTAATATTAGAAATGCAATACTCTGTTAGAAATGTTACAAGTATATTAATAGAGGACGCTTGGGTGGCTCAGTCGGTTAAGTTTCCGACTTTAGCTCAGGTTATGATCTCACAGTTTGTGGGTTCAAGCCCCACATCTGACTCTGTGCTGACAGCTCAGAGCCTGGAGCTGCTTCAGATTCTGTGTCTCCGTCTCTCTCTGCCCCTCCCCTACTCGTACTCTGTGTCTCTCTGTCTCTCAAAAATGAATAAACATTTTTTAAAAAGTGTATTTATATAATAGAAAGCAACGAGAGGGGAGAAAATGTGCAATTATTTACACATAAAACGTATGATTATTACAACATACATGTCAAGACCTAGAGGCACACCTGGTATTTGGCTTGAGTGTCAATATCTCGTAAAGAAGGATTTGGATCAAAGGCAGGATGAGAATGATACCATCCAATAACACTATAGCCTCTCACAGCCAAGGTTTCTGAGGCCTGTGTTTGTGAGACAGGATCCATCTCACACTGCAGTCCTGTACTCAGACTGTTACATGGTTCTGCTGCACAGACCTATAAAAGATGAATCCTTATATGGTTAAACTGAAATCCTGTCAATTCTATTACTTTAATGTTTTAGTTTCTTTCATAGATACAGACTTTTTTAAGCCAAATCTTTTACTTGACAGCATCACAGGCCTACAAATGAATTACACTTCAAAAGCGTGATTGTATACCGGAACTCGGAATCCACTTTTCTACTCAAACAAGGCCATGATCATTGTTAGTGTCCCAGGTCAGCCCATATAATATCTGCACAAAGTCTTTCAATGACTCCTATTACTTATGATAATTTCAACAAAGTGATGCATGCCAGGTTTCAACTATAAGGCTGGTACATGTTTCCTGGCCTCTTAGAGTAGTTGTAGCATTTTATTGGTGAAGGCAATGAGGAAGTGGGGCCTGGCAATGCTCCCTCTTTCTTGATGGTGAAAGGAAACAGGTGCTCAATATATGGAATGTTAATTTACTCCTGGGAATATCTAACCTACATGGCATAATCTCATTTATATCACAGGTGAGTCTATATTTTAATTACACCCACTGAAATCTATAAAAATATTTGGTATGGCAGCCGGACTACAAATTTTACAAAATATTTAAGAGAGAACTTACTTCAACTATCTTATCAGCTTCCGAGTATCTTCCTCCTAATAGACCAATCACTTCTGCCATAGAAACATGAGCATGCTAAAAAGAAATACAAAATAGACTTAGCCCGAACATACAAGTCCATCTGACAAAAAGTGAGAATAAAACTCACTTATCATAGGAGAGTCATTTGCAAGTACGGTAACTGCATAGTAGACGACCCAGACGCGAGGCTCACTGTACAGACAGTGAGGATTTCGATCTATCTGCGCTGCCAGCTAAGGAGCTTTGAACCAAACAATCAAACGCTCCAAGACGTCATTTTTTTAATTTACAAAATGACGATACCATTTGCTTTCCTCACTCAGGACCCTAAGGATACAAAGCAAAACTCACTCTGGGTAGCCCTACAGAAAAACATCCTGCCGAAAGAAAAACATCCAAAACCAACACAGCTCCTGGAGGTGTCAGTAACTGAGCGCAAACAAGGAACCTCCAAGTGGTAGGAGTTGTGCTTTGCTGCAGTTATCTAGAAGGCAGCAGACAAAGGATGCCAGGAAATGAAAACAGGATTAATGATGATAAACAGTCTGCAAAAACTCACATTAATTTATTTTCTCTAAAATATGGAAACATGCAAATTGTTTGGCTTTTCTCCAAAAGAAAAGACTTATTTTTAGATTCCTTGTAAAAGAGGATAGTTAAGATCCAAATTACACGTCTTCCATACTCTCTCTTAAGCCTGCAATAAAAATACACAAGAATAGAAATCAGATAAAGTAAACACAATAGATTATCCTTACCAAATCCATTATTAAAAGTGCTTCTGAAGCCACTTTCACCTGAAATGGCTCCTGAAATAAAAAAAAAAAAAATGGGGGCGCATAAAAACAGACATTTTATTCTTCCTCACTGGAATGTCCGCCCTTTTCTTCTTTATTTATCGCACCAAGTACTCATCACCAACCAAGGCTCAACGCAAACCAGAGACTTTTAAAAATATTATCATTCAAAAATCCTGGCTTGGAGAAATTCTCTTTCCTTTCCCAGTGTACCACTCGTCTGACCCTTAATCTTCATGTACCTTGCCTCATCCAATCTTTCACATACATACATGCCTTGCACACCCAGGAAAAGAAATACTTCCTGTCTGACAAAAGGGCATAATTCATGGCCATTTAAGTGATGCATAAATAGTACCTGCTTTTCTTCACTGAAAAAATTACAAGGTATCAGCTGGAAGGGATCAAATGAGCTGAAAAAGAAAAAAATCATTTCTAATATAATCTCAATAACAAGATTAGGAAAAAAACATTCATTGAAATTCGAAAATGTGTTATCAACAATCTGAACCTAGATTCTCAGAAAAATACTAAGCTAGGAGAATTTCTTAGGATATTCCATTTAACCCTACTGAGTTTTGGACTTGATAAAAACATGGAAAATGACAGGACCTTTGGGAGAAAGTAATTCTGTGGTCTTAATTTCTTTTAACACCCAAAGAGAAGAACCTTGTACCCACGCATGTATCTTTACACTGAAAGGTTTCAGAAAGTTTGAAGAAAATGTAAACAACTCCCTGACACGGGAAAGAAAGTTTAAGAAAGATGGAAGTTTCTCAAAAATACTTGTCAGTACAGGATCACCGGAGGGTATGGGACTCAAATATTTGTTGAATGAATAACAATGGTTCTACTAAAGAAATTAATGTATGTAAAAAGTTTAATCATAAACTTGTATTTTAAAATAAAAAAGTTAAGGATAGCTGGGTGGCTCAGTCAGTTAAGTGTCTTGACTTTGGCTCAGGGTCATGATCTCACGATTTGTGAGTTCGAACCCTGTGTCAGGTCTGTGCTGACAGCTCAGAGCTTGGAGCCTGCTTCAGATTCTGTGTCTCCCTCTCTCTGTCTGCCCCTCTCCCACTCACACTGTCTCTCTCTCAAAAATAACATTAAGAAAAAATGAAAAAAAAAAGTTAAAAAAAAGACAAAAAAGAGGGGTGAGCAAGGGTATATACAAAGCATGAGTAAATCTGAAAGAAATATTAGAAAGGCTCTGACCAGTAAAAAAATGAAGTTTGAGAAAGCTATCAAGAACAATAAGGTTTCTTTACGCTATGTTCAGAGGAAAAAAACCAACCAAACAAGGAATACATGTTCATGTTAACACAACCAGGAAAGAGCAGGACTGTTTAGTTCCTATATCTACCAGAGACTGTTAGTATCGGCAAACCAGACACTTTGTACTCCAAGTGCCTAGAACAGTGCCTGATACACAGTAAGCACTATTTTCAGAAATATTTGTTGAATGAAAAAGAAAGATCTTCAAGGAAAAAAGTGCTTCATTAACATGAATAAGAAGAACACAAAGACAGTGTATGCATCCCAGAGGACTGAAGAACCATGATGTGAAACCCACTGACCTGTTTGGAGGAAGTATACAGAATAGAAAAATTATTGGAGAACTAACAAATAGGTAGTTTTGGGCTTGTTTTTTTTAAAACAAAAAAGGCAATTTTGGGCTTGTTTTTTTTTAAAACAAAAAAGGCAGGCATTGAGAGCAGAGGAATTAAATGTAAATATTGAGAAAATTCTGGAAAAGATTATTAAACAGCTGATTTTGAGCCTTTAGCAGGTGAAGAGATGTTGCCTACTGAGAATAATAATGATGGGTTCATGAAAATAGAAGTCATGATAAGTAAATCTAAATTTCATTTTTGATAGAGCTGATCTTCTAGAAACTAGCAGACTCATAAAGATTCAATATATTTTGTCTGAATATAAGCAAGACGCCTACTATGATTTTTCTTCTGCATAAGATGAAAGAACATGGGTCAACTCTGGCAATGTACGGCTGATGGAACAATGTCTGAGGCTTACCCTTATCTTAGTTAAACATTGGATAAGGAGTCCTTGCTTATGAGTGATGATACTTTTTACATAGTTTATCTCACTTAATTTACTCTCACAACTGTAAGTTTTCATTTTTATTTTAGAGAGGTGATATATAATGTAATGTTAGCAGTATGGATTCTGAAACCTAACTGCCTGGATTAAATCACAGCTCCACCACTAACAAGCCTGAGCAAGTTACTCGACCTCTTTGTGCCTCTCGGTTTCCTCATGAATGATAATATAAACTACTGCATAGGGTGGTTATGAGAATTAAATGAACTAATATACACAAAGTGCTTAAGGCATAGCTAACAGTGTTAACTATTATAGCTATTATTTTATGAATGAGGGCTGAAGGCTTAAAGTTTTTCATAACTTACCTAGGATTTACACCTGGGTAAGCATCGGGGCTCTTTCCACTGAAAATGACCTAGTGGCATTCTTAGATATCTTGTTTTAAAAGGGACACTGGTGAAACTATAGTTTATTTCTGCATCTACAGAAAGTGAGGGTCCAGAAAATCAAGACATTTAACTTATCTGGTGACCCTTACTGTTGTAAGTTACAAATACCAGAATTATTAAAAAAAAAAAAAAAAAATACACACGCACACACAAACCCAAAAAACCTTGCTAACAATCAGCACCAACCAAAGAAAGAACTTCATTTCATGAGGTTACCTGTTTATGTCTAAGGAGTTGAATGACCACTTATCATAATCAAGGTCGCTTTACAACATATGTTGGATCCTATAGTCACTAAACCTATAAATTTAAAATTTGCTTAAGCTCTTCCAAACTGATAATCGGTGAAATAAAAAATTTCAAAAATTTTAATAGTATTTTTAAACTTAATATGAATAGTATGTTCCTAATCAGATATTTTTTCCATACATTCCTAATCATTTATGATAAGTTAAAAATATTATACTTGTACAATACTATACCTTTTTGCTGGTCTTGGTACTTTTGAGGATTTAACAGATTTACATTTTTCCTCTTTTCTTCTTGCCAATTCCTCGGCAGAGAGATGCTAAAACATAAAACAACCCGCTGATCAAAGAGTCTGTTGGCCACTGAGAGGCAGAATCAGTAATAATAATAAAAAATAACTCTTTAGAACCATAACTAAAGGCATGTGAGAACAGGATAGACTATGCTGATAGAGACATACCACCTTCTTTCTACTAACAAATTGAAATGTTAGATAATATATAAAAAAATTGTTTCAAAATCTACAGCCACAGCGAACTTAAAAACCTCAGAATCACCCGAGTCCCTCCTCTTATTTCCGATTTCTAGTCACCAAATCCTACTGTCTTGTTTTCTTTCCCAACAGGGAAACATCGCAGCGTAATGATAAAGAGTACAGATTCTGGGGATAGAATGCCTTGCTCTGCTACTTACTGGGTGACCCTGGCCAAATTATTGAAGCTTTCTGTGCTTTAGTTTCCTTACCTTTAAAATGGTAACAAAAATAGTAATAACAACAATGTCATGGTGTTAGACACGTATATAGTAAGTCCTATATTAAGTACAAAATCAATCTTTTCATTCCATTTCTACTACCATTCCTACACTTTAGCCCAAATAACTATGCACCTTTTCCAGAATACGTCTGGTATTTTCCCATATCTCTACCTCTGCTCACGCTGCTCCCTTAGCCTGGAATGCCCTCACATACTTTTCTACCTACATTCTGAGATCGTCCTGCCAATCCTTCAAGTCACGTCTTCTATGAAACCTTCTCTCATCTCACACACACCCCTTGGGGAAGACCTGACATTTCTTAAGATCAATCTTATGGAACTTAACACAGGTTTCATCTTTCCTACTAGAGACTACAGAAGTTCCTTCTAGGCAGGAATCATGCATTACTAATATTGTGCCTAGATTAGAGATCAGGTGAGCCTAGGGGCAGGGAATGGGGAGGAGAAAAAGAGGAGAATGTTTTTTTTTTGTTTGTTTGGTTTTTTGGGGTTTTTTTGTACTGAAACTCGAGAGGAAAACTAACATTTACTGAGTAATTGGTATATGCAAGGCTTATTAAATAGCTAGTACTAGGACCTTCATACATTTTATTCTATTTACTTCACTCAACTCTCCTAACAATTCTTAAGAGATATTATCCACACTCCATAGATAAAAACCCGAATTTCAGTGAGGTCAAGAAACTGCTTGAGGTAAAAAAAGCCAGTGAGCACACATTCACACGTTCTTTCCATTCCACTGCACTGGGTGCTCACAAACGGACTATACAGATGATGCAGAACATACACACAGCACATTCATCGCCCATGTTTCTTTTCAGAGCTACAGTTTTTATTATTAGGAATAATACTTTAATATTTGTAATTCAATTTATGTCTAATGCTTGGGACGATATTTTAATTGGTATATCAGAACATCATTCTATGAATAAGTGTTTACTGAAATTAATTAGGCATACCAACTTGCTGGCACCTTGGCAGATATTCCTGAGCTGGAGACCAGAATATAAAGATTAGATAATTAATATTTGGAAAATGAATCAAACTCCTAGTTAATTGCACCAGTGCCTTCTATTTTGTTGTTTATTGGTGACTGCTAGAAAAATTAACATGGGAAGGATACACACATGCACACACAACTGTAATATATGTGACATTAAGATATACAAATACAACTGCCAGAACAACTTTTAGTGATGACCTGTTTGCTAAGGTTAAAGTTACCTCAAAGGTTTGTCCTTCTAAGTCTTTTGCATCACACCAATTTCCCCATGGGTCTCGGACCCTACGTCTCCTTGTGCGCTGTGATAAGATTAAAATGAAGCAAAAAGGAACAAGATTAACCTGGAGAAATCACGGCACATTAACACACAAAGCCAAAATAATATTTTTAAAAAAAATCAGTTAATTTCTCCGTTAAAATATTATAATCCCTGATCAGTAATGCCTGACTAAATTTTATTTTATTAATTGATGTTTAATAGTTAGCACTCTGCTCAGAAATAAATCAGTATTGATTTTCTGAATTTTACTTGGATTTCTTATTGATTTTTCATTTCTTTTCACCACTTAGAAACAAAACTGCCGGGACAAAAAATATTTTTAAGACCAAAAGGAACCACCAAGAACTACCACTTATGGTAGAAAACTTGCAAGAACGCATAGCCAGAGGTAGACTATTAAAACTAGAAGCAAAATAATTATAGCTCAGCCTCAGAAAGGAAAAGATTGCCTAGTGGATACAAATAATAAAACATTACAAAGTTAGTTGACTAGAGTACTAATATCTAGTTTTATAAACCTCAACATTGAAGGCTTTAAAACGGACTGGCTCAAGGGCGCCTGGGTGGCTCAGTCAGTTAAGCATCCAACTCTTGATTTCGGCTCAGGTCATGATCTCACAGGTGTGAGATTGAGCCCCATGTCGGGTTCTGTGCTGGGCATGGTGGAACCTCCTTAAGATTCTCTCCCTCCCTCCATTCCTCCCCAGGTCACATGCGCACTCTCTCTCTCTGTCTTTCTCTCTCTCTCTCAAAAGAAAAAAACAAAAACAAAAAACTGGCTCAGAAGTCAGTGTATGAGTGGCACCTTTTCCAGCAACTATATCTAAAAACATCCCTTGTTATAAAAGTAAATCCAGGTTGGCGGAAATGGTTTACAGCCTAAATACTTTGAGAAAAATGTCCACTCTATTATCTATACTTTTCTTCATTCACCTCACCTATTACCAACCTATTTTATTAGTAAGACCAATGGGATCACAGTATGACTCTGCCCTTTAGGAGACTTGTATGATCACACATTTTAAAATAAGATTCACGAATTGTAAGATACTGTAAAACTCCCTAACCTCAATTAACAAAGAAAGGCTGTAACAGTTTGGATAGCTATTCCAAAAAGCTGATCTTAATAGAAGACTATTTAAATAAACAAAATAACGGAAAGAAAAAGGAGCTTAGCTGTATGGCTATAAAAGACACACTAGATTTAGAAACCAAAACCAAGAATTCTAAGCCCACGCTAGCAAAGTACGATGCTTCTATGTCAAGTATGATGCTTCTATGTCGAGTCTACCAGTGAATTATGAGGTATTTTTGGTTTCTGCCTTATAAACTAACATGACACTGAATGGAAACCAGAAAAGTGAATGGTGAAGGTGACATACAAGAGAACACATGCTCTTCCACTAACTGTCCATGTGTTCGGTAGCTGACTAGAAGGGGGCACGCCTTAGATGACAGGGGAACGCTTACCATAGACTGCAGACGCTGAGCAAGTTGGTATGCTTCTGCTGCATCTTTTCGGTCTCTGACCCGTGCTTTGTCAACTGGCTGTGGCCTGTTGTACACAGCCTGTTCTATTGGAATTCAGGAAAAACAAAACAATCTATTATTTTCTGAAACTCGTTTGTTCAATAGGAAGGCACATCTATACTGACTGTAAGTTGTAAGCCGATTTCTAAGTTTTGTTATGGCTGAGCTTCTATCTTAATTCTACAATCACTTGGCAGTTCTCACGTAAAAGTAATGCTTTTAAGAAAATCTCAGTACAATGGGATATTCAGGAGATGGGTAATGTAATTTCTAATTAAATGAGTGCTAAGCCCACTTTGCTGAATTCAGAGGTCTACTCCAGAAAACATGATTTCATTTTTCTTTAGTGGCTGAGGAAGCTGTGACCCCTTAGTTTTCCTGAGCAGCCAGTCCCAAGACACAGTGCTTGGGGAAACACCTAAGCACGGAAATGAAGGACACACCACAGGGCAGACTGTAAATTCTTTCTATGAAATAATCTCTGTTAGGAAGTTTTCTGGTTAGCTGTCTTCTCATAGACAATATAGTCTTCTGAAACCATGGGTTACAAAGTTCTAATTACCTAATTACCTTTTCACACCTATGGTTAATTAACTTTCTTCAAAATGTTTGTGTCAAGTTAATTCAATACAAGTGAAGAATACATTTAAAATCATGCATATTTGAGAAAAACTAGGGTAAAAGAAACTTTCTTCCATGAAAAATATTTTGGTACTTTTATTACACTTAAGTGTAGAGGTTCATAAATTATCTCCTTTACTTAAAAACTGCTAGATAGTATTTCTAGCATTAACATGAATTTTGTATATTAAATGGGCTACTATTAGACTTTTCTCCAAATGACTTTACTTTTACTTGACAAAGAGCTGCATAGTTAAATTATTTCTCCTACTTAAGAGAATATTTTCCCTTTTCATACCAATTTTCACTGTAAGTTACAGGAAAATATAGCTTAATCAACAGAAATCTGTTTGACAAAAAAACTCAGTAATACATTTAATCCATAATGTTGTAGCATCTTTCTGAATTCTGCACCTATGCTAAATCTGCTTGATTTCTAAGCATCGAAGAAGCTAATGGGTGCTCTAAGGATAAACAATGTTGAGTAAAAGATGTTGTTGGGTTTTTATTTTTACCACATCCAAAATTGATTGCTCCTATCAACTCGAGGTATGTATGAATCCGTCCAATACAATTAACATCCCCACAGTTCTTCAGGCCAGGACGTACTGAGGTCTTATTTAAGTATTTCGGTTTGCATATCTCCCTAATTAAGAGATGGAAGGACAGTTACTTTGGATAAATAAAAACATGAAAAGATTTCTGGGGAAAACTTTTAATATCTGAAATATCTTAAAAATTCACCCCCTCTCCATCTGTAAATGTAGAGTAAAAACAATACTAATACATAATATCCAAGTGTACATTTTCCTGAAATTATCTTCAAATGATACAATAACTTGCAAGTATAATGTGATTCTTATGAAGTATTATTTTTTCCCATATGAAATGCCATAGATTCCAGTTACCCCAGGATTTTAAACTCAAAGGTTTTGTAGACAGATCCAAATTCAACCCTCAATCTTTGAATAAAAAGGGCACTCTGATAACATATCTAAAGTATTTAGCATTAGACTTTTCTAATTTTTAATATATTGCTTAGGTTCAACCACTTTTACTTTGCTGGACAGTATCTTTTAATTATAAGCTACATTATAAATGCTTAAAAGTTTTATATTGGTTTTTAACCATTAGGCCAATAAATAAGAGTAAGCACTCTCAGTGGAAAACAGAAATAGATATATTATAGGGGATTTCCAAGGAATCAAGAAATGCCCAAAGACTATGAAAAAAAATACAAGGCTTACATAATAAAATTCATATTTACTGAATGTACTTATTGTACTATGGTAGAGTTTAAGAGTAATGGAGAACTTAATAATGGTAGCAAACAGTTTCTGAGTGCTTATACCAGTACTAACAATTATACAACTTTAATCCTCACAACAGTTCTACAAAACAGATATTATTATTATTTTAGAGATGAGGAACCAAAAAGTCAGAGGAATTACTTAAGGAAGTGAAAGTCAAGATTTACGTAGACATTATAGACCAAGTATTCAGATATATCATGTAATAGGATTTCTTATTCGATCTTTATTTTTATTCCACAGATATTTACTTTGCATCCTATACACCAGGCACTATCCTAGGCACTAAGGATACAGAGATGAATACAAAGCTCCCGACCTTACATGCTAACGGGAGAATATATAAGGGCACCTGGGTGGCTCAGCCAGTTAGGCATCTGACTTCAGGTCACGTCATGATCTCATGTCATGGTTCATGAGTTTGAGCCTTCTGTCGGGCTCTGTGCTGACAGCTCAGAGCCTGGAGGCTGCTTCGGATTCTGTGTCTCCCTCTCTCTCTGGCCCTCCCCTGCTCTGTCTCTCTCCTTCTCTCTCTCAAAAATAAACATTAAAAAAAATTTAATGGGAGAATATATAAGACTAATATTATTGCATACTAATGTATATTATATTGTTTATATTAACATGTTCTATTAACACATAAGTAATTTTATATGTAGCAATAAGTGCTAGGAAGAAACAGTAAGAAGGATAAAGGGCTAGAGAGACAAAAAGGCACAGACTACTTCAGAGAGGGTGTTCAGGGGAGGCCTGTCAAAGCAGAAACCAAATTTAAAATCTTACGTTCTATAGACATTCAGTGCGGGCAAGACGTAATTTGTGATGTGGGAGGGTATCAGAAATTCCATTGAAAAGTTGAGATTTCAGTGTTTTCACTTCAGTTCAGTGTGAAAGAAAAGGAAACAAACTGCACAAATGAAGGCAAAAAAGCAGGAATGAGCACAGTGTAACCAGCTACCAAAAGTCTGTAGCAATCTAAAAATGGTATTGATTTAATTAAAGATTGCCTAAGTTGAAAGACTTTAAACAGAGCTCAGTGCTGTATGGTGCCGAACAGAGAGTAAGGCCTCCAAAGACACCTGTTCATGACTCACTCATGCCAACTTTCCCCCTTAACAAGAGTACCTTTTATATTTGCTTAGAACAAGCACTGCCCTCAGCACTAGGGGTGTGACAATGAACAAAACAGACAAAATAGAGGAGACAATACAGAAATAAAAACATCATATTTTCAGTAGTAATAAATTCTACGAAGATAAACAGAATACGGAGTAAGAGAGTGAGGGGCAGAAGATGTGGGCTCTTTTAGACAGGGCGGTCAGTGAAGTCCTCTCATCTCCCTGGAGCAGACCTGAGGGAGACCAGAATGTACGATTCACCGAGATCTGGGGGGCAGCGTGGGGGAAGCACCCAGGGAAGAGTGAAAAAGTCTAGGTCAAGGACCGGAGATGAAGTGTGAAAATTACGAGTCAAGACTGCAGACCCTGAAGTCAACCTTCACCTAATGTGGCCTGGAACAAGTTCTTTCTCCTCTCTGAGCCTCATTTTTCTCATCTGTAGAATGAGGACAAGGTTGTCAGGAGGACTGGAGATGATTTAAATACATTTAAAGGCATTTGGCAGGCAGTCAATAACAGTACTAGTTAACTATCTTAATAAAACAGTCTTCTAAACAGGGAGTCAGTTGCATGTGTTTTTATGGAAAGGATCTTTTAGCTACAAACTAATCAGGTCTCTCATTTTAAAACTTTAACCCTTCTTTTTTTTTTTTTAATGCCACCTCCAGTCCCCTCTTCTATTTCTGAAGAGAATAGTTTTGAATTCCTGTTCAAAACATTTCTTTCTGCTTTCACACTGTTCTGTTAAATTACCATACTGAAACAACACTTAACTGGTGTTATGACTAAGGCAAATGTCATTAGGAAACTACTGCTATATAATTTATACTATCTACTAAGTTATTCTGCCTTATTGGGAATCCGAAATTCAAACAAATGAAATTTGATTAAAGTACCTTAAGTCACTCATTGATGATTCACACAGATAAAGTGTTTGCGTTACTACTTTGAACTCCTTCAATTTTGGCCATTAATCCTTTTATTTCCAAAAACAAAATTAGATACCCATGGAGATCTAACCTGACTGATCTTTTTCAATAGCGTGAATCAGGCAACGTGAAGTAACAGAGGGAATGGCTGACAGAGTCAGGACCCGCTCACAGGTCCTTCTTCTGTCAGTAGCTGGGTATATAATCAAAGGCAGGCCCCTAGACCTCTCCTGACCTCAGAATCTACCAGAGAAAATACTACCTGCCTATCTTACAGGACTGTTGTGAGGAACCAAACGACACAGAAAAGCTTTCTGTAAGCTGTAAAGCATTATGTGAATATATTATATTTATTCTTTCCTTGGAGACCACTCACCCAGAAATTTTACTCTTAGCCATCTTAACCATCAGCAAGACAACCACGAGTCAAGAGCAAATATCTTTCTTTTACGACAGAGCTATTTTTAAAAGCCAAATTAATACTGTGTGGATACTAAAGGTTACTGACAGAATATGCCTGGGTATTTGTTTTCCTTTGGTAATCTTCCAAGGTTATGGCAGAAGTCCTCTGTAAAGATGGTCCTACACAATTCAGTGTCTCTGGAAGCAGTAACAACAATTATGAATGTTTGCTAATGTCTTAATTAAACTATTATGAAAAATTCAATTTGCAGAGCACTTAGGCTCATAAGGTGGGAAGTTTTTCGGTTTGTGCCCCATGCAACACTAAATAATTCAAATAAAAGGTATTGACAATTCAGAAGATAAACTTCGTCTATCAGAAAATTCCTGTATCCTGATAAAACTGGATGAAGGGATTATTAACACATTATGTTACGAGTTCAAAGCTGAAAGCGTTTGTAGCAGTTTAGTAGAATGGTTTCTGTAATCTAGCCACATTTAATGACACTATCCTTCTGTCACCAAAACTTTCTCTTTGTCCTTATAAATACATGATAAACTAGGAAAGACATTCTCCTTTTCCAGTGCAGTTTTTTTCTTTATCTTCCTAATACTAAGAAACTGAAAAACTGCTTCTTAAAGCAAATTATCCCTTTTATCCAGGACCAAATACTCTTAGTGAACAGATAGATGGAATGAAATAGCTACAGATAACAATATTCACCAAAGCTTTCAAAGAAAACTTCCTTATGAGAAATATCAGGTCTTGCCTATTTAAATATATTCATATGTCCAAGCTCTCTGCATCACTAGCAATGTAAATGACAAAAATCTCAATAGGGTTAACTAAAATACCCTGGAGTAACAGAGGTTTTAAAACAGTATCTAAAATATAATTCTTCCTTACCACTGATCCAAAATGTAATTCCTAATTTTTAAATAGCGTTCTGGTGTTTTAGCTTGGCGCCCCTCAAAAAACTCAGGAATCGCTTGTTTTTCTTCTTCTTGAATGGTATCCCTGTCTATTTCTACTTCTTGTTCTGGGGGCTTCAGCTCGTCTTCCTCGTGGCTCTCCTCCTCCGTTTGGCAGGAAGAATGAAAAAGCACTTCATCGTCACTCAGATCTTCCCGAACTTCACAAAGCTCTGGAGAAGGCAGCTGCCTGGTATCGTCTGCTCCATTTCCGTCACGTTTTTCACAGTTTTTCATCACTTTATTACATTTCTGATCATTTAATTCAACTGGGTTTTTGTCACTAGTGCTCAGTTTTTCAGTCCAAAACGTAATTCCTGAGCTTGAAAGTACTTCCATCTCACCCTGCTTTGTATCCTGAAAATACTCCTTGGAAGATTTAGATACGGAATCTCCCTGGTTGGGAGAAGCAAGAAACTCTCCTTGACTGGTTTCAGGACTTTTACTATTACGAATGTTTAATAAGACATCATTGCTAGGATTTTGGGGGGGAGCTTGGGAAGTCACCTCATCTGCCTCATCTGTAATGTCTACTTCTTCATCATCAGATAACTTTTCAATTTTTATAGCATTCAAGTTGGGATCAGCACGTCCCCTTAAACCTGATGGTGTCCATGCCTTTGTGCCTTCGTCTTCATTTTTAATCTGAAGATCACTGCTGCTCTTCAAATTTGGTGTTTCCTTTTCTGGACCATCTAATTTTACCTTGTTAAAAATCAAGATAAAACCCCCATATTAAGATTTAAAAATTTAACCACTGGCACATATATGATAAACACAATTATTAAACTGAGTACATGTCAATGGTATATTATACCTTTATTGTGCTTTGCTTCTAAGGATTTACAATTGCATTTTAAATGTAAAATATCATCATTTCAAATTTCCATTAATATATTTGACTCATTTATGGTCTGGTGATTTTATTAATCAAATAATCATGACTTATGTACAACTACTACTTGTTTTTCCATTTTAAGTTTAAAACAGGAATCTGGTGCAGATCAACTACAGAGAATGAGCCAAAAACTGTCATACTAAGGGGTTCTTTAAGATATTAAAATATTTTTAGTGACTTATTTCTTAGAGTGTCAGATATCTCCTCTGATCATTTTTTTATAATGCTAAACAGCTCATTATTTAAAGGAATCTATGTCACATATTTAGTAAATTGAAGATAATTACAGAGATAATAGAAACAACTATTTTTCAAAGGTTCATTTAATATAGTTCCAACATTATACAATTTATAATGTAAGGCATGAAATTATCTTCCATATCTGCTATTATAGACATAAATACCTAGTCATGGAAAAGAAAATGACTGTCAATGAATATAAATGATTTGAAATAAAATCTTTACATAATTTGTTTTTGAAAAATCTTGTACATGACTGACATTCCCAAGGATGACAGCTCCTAAAAAAAAGCTTACTTATCCATCCTGTATCACAATAGAATCCCAGGATCCCGTACTTGAGGTTAACTGGCTTACTATGTAAAGAACAAAAGGGTAGGAGAGAGAAAAAGAGATGTGGACATATAGCCTGAAATAGCTTTTAACAACCTTGCTATTTACTCGAAGTCTCCTGTTTTTACCTTAAAAATTCAGATAAAATTTTGTATTATATTTCATAACATATTAATGTCTCTTTTAACATCACAGCGTATCCTTCATTAACACTGTAAGATATTCTGCATGTTCGAGTCTGAGAAGCATGGGAGTACGAATAACCAAGTTAATCTTTATTCTCTTCCATAATACCTTAACTATAGTGGGCTGCCCTGTAAATGCTTTTGTTTGGTTAAAAGAGGGAGCACATGATTGATGTATAATGAATCCATTCCATTACTTACTTCCTATGCTCAAATGACACTAAGATAAATCTTGTATACAGAGCAAAACCTATTACTTGCATTAAAAGAAAACAGCAAATTTCACTGAAGACCCTTTCAAATTCTATATAATCGTGTTCCCAGAACTCAAGCGGAAGACATATTAAAATTTTCTAAATATCGAAACGACATGGGTAAATATAGCATAGATCACTTGAAAGATTTAAGGCACTAGACCATAACACTGCAACTTGAAGTTTTTGGATAATTTTTCATAAAAATTATAAAAGTTTCATGCTATTAAATAGATTTTAGCATCTTGTTAGCATTTATGATCCCTAAGCTCTAAACATTCTTAAAAGCTACAACGCAGCAAATCTTTAAAAAGAAAAGATATTTTCCAGGAAACAAGGACCTCTAATAGCAATACTCAAAACACTGAAGATATGCTTTCACATCTTTGAAGATAAACATGCGGGAAGTACTTTATGAATATAAATACTTTTAATACAAAAACTCTGGACGCTGGCTTCAATGCCTCAATTAAAGAACTACTTTTGCTAACTAATTTTTATTGCAAATATTATTACTGACTAGGATATTTATATCCTGCTTACCTTATTTTTAAAGTACTGCCTGGCATAACTCTTAACTTGTAAAACAGTGCGACTTCCAATTAGCTTTGCAATTTTGGTCCACCTTCGGCCAAATTTAGCCTATGTTATCAAAATGGAAAAGAAATTGATTTTGATTAACTTATTAAATTCCAAGCAACTGTCACATTAAAAAAAAAATCTAAAAGAACTCTTTATTTATTTTGTAAAGCACACAATCAAGTCTCATGTATAGCTAAGACTCTTAAACACTGGCATCTAGACTTCTGAAAACTGACCAAAATGATTTAGAAATTAGTTTTTACAGCTATCGAAATGAAGAAGTACCACTAATGTATTCCTAACAGTATGTATTCATATTCCACATTATGAGGTTCCCAATTTACAAAACAAATGCCTCAAAAAAGGCAGGTTACATGTCCCATTTATAGAATTAACTGATTGTGTTCTGACACTGATTTTAAAAGTATCTTTTTTTTTTACCCAGATCCATGTGTTACAATATCTATTACCTGTCCCATAGTACTTTTACTCCACATGGTATCGCAGTAAACCGACTTACAAGAATAAATCACAAATGACAGGACCTGCAACCAAGAGCGCCCTGTGGCCCTGTACAGTGAAAGGCTGTGTGCCTGGGAACAATGAAGCTGTGGTGGGGAAAAAAATGAGACCCAGAGGGAGATCTCGAGTTTTCTGAAGAACAGAATGTAATTTAATTTTTTTAAACTAGATTTGGTGTTCTAATTTTTTTTTTAAGCTTATTTATTTTGAGAGAGACATAGACAGTGCAAGTGGAGGAGGGGCAGGGAGAAAGGGAGAATCCCAAGCAGGCTCTGCGCTATTACCGCAGAGCCTGATGCGGGGCTTGAACTCATGAACCGCATGAGATCATGAGATGAGCCAAAACCAAAAGTCAAGACACTTAACAGACTGAGCCCCTAGGATGCAATATAATTTTAAAGCTAAAAGGAATTTTTAAGTGTCAACTCTATTACTTGATACATAAATCTTCCCAATAGCTCTACAACTCAGGCAAGCTGATTCCAGGGCCAGATTTACAAGTCACGTTATGGCGTTTACAGGTCATGGCTTACAGTGGCAAGTCGTCTTTAAGACCTGACCCAAATGACAAATTAAATGTGCTTGTTTCTGATATTCATGAGAAAATCTGACACATGAACAATTTCTTACAACTGAAAGTACTCTGCGGTGCCTGGTGGCTTGGTCAGGTAAGATTCTGACTCTCGATTTCAGTTCAGGTCATGATCCCAGGTTCATGAGTTCGAACCCCACATCAGGCTCCACGCTGACAGTGCAAAGCCTGCTTAGGATTCTCTCTCTCCCTCTTTCTGCATGCCCTCCCAATAAATAAATAAACTTAAAACAAAACAAAACAAAGTACTTCTAGGGTAATTCTCAGTAAGGATAAATTAAATAATTAACAATGATCATAAATAATTTTGTTCTTAACTAACATCTAGCTGAAGTCAACTTATTGAAAAATTAGTTATATTTATTGTGGGATGAAGGCAAATGAATAACTTCGTAGCATGAAATGCTTCTGGACACAGCAAAGATCTGGACAACTGGGACTGTAGGAGCTTAGGCATTATGAAAGCTGGAGAGGGTACACTAACAAGCAGAACAAAGAAAAAACTCACCAATTTCAAAATAGAGCAAAGAGACAGCTCTATGCCCAAGAAAGGGAAAGACAAATCTTCCTTCATCATTCAGTACCACATAATTCCCTTCTCTAAAGCCTGAGAGAATTCATTGTATAAACAAACTATGTCAAGAGATTAAAAAGGCTGGGAATACAACCAATAGTTCCATGTAGTTTTGTGGGAAAACATTCTAAGTTTAAAATATCTGTTTATGTATATAGGTAGATACCTACATATGTATATAAATAAATATATATCTGCCTATATAGGGACAAAACATCTCCGGAAGTATACACAAAGAAGAGGTGACAATGGTTCTCTCAGGCAAAGAGAACTGGAGGTGGAGACAGAAATGATAAGGCGACTTAACATCTATAACTTTAGATACGCTTTAAATTTTGAGCCATGCAGACGTAGCCCCTGTTATTACCACCAGTGTCAACAATATTCTAAAAATTCACAACCCACGATTGGGTTGTGACACACAGAGTCTTCGGTAAGGGGCAAAACACCAAAGCAGTCAGCAATCTTAAATAAGTGACTAGTTAACTAAAATTCAGTTACAAAAATGATAACCATGCAACGGAATGAAATACCAATATAAAAAAACATCAACAGTACAGGATAAAAACCTCCAGATAAAACCTTCAAGATAGTTTATTTATTTATACAGAGACATCACAGAATATATAGATGTCATGGTAATAACTGTAAAAATACAAACACATTTCCCATCATCTGTAGAAATGTTAACAGTGACATTTCAATTTGCATTCATAAATCCCACATAAATACTACATAAATATCCTATATAGAAATATATATATCAAATTAGCATAATACTGGGTAACATGTACCTTAAAGAAAAAGATACCACCTACTCTTAATGGTTAGAAACAAATTTCCAAATATTTTCCTAAAAGTGTCTTCATATTAATAGGAGAATTTTCAAAATTAGAAACCAGTGTACATTTTTTTTTTTCTATTATGTAACTTGTGGACATTTAAATAGATCTCGGTGAAACATTCATGCAAAAGAAATGTTTCCAGTCTTCCACTACATCCGCTAAAAAAACATTCAGACTGTGTGCACAATGCCAAATATCTGAATAACAAAGAGCTCAGCTGATTATGCAGACAGTTGCGAATATACAAGTTTTTTTGTTTTTCTGGTTTTTTTTCCCCAAGAGAAAAACCTCAGAGAACTAAATAATTTTTCCTTTTAATCCAGGTAGTTAGTGTCATATGTACAGACAGAGCTCAATTTTTGGGTGTTATTAATACCAAAAAAGAGGGGGGAGGATGAAACTATCTAAAATATTGATCCAAATCTATTTTAATATTTTAGTAATTTAGATACGAGTTAAAAGGAATGCTATACTACAAACATCACCACTACAAAAGACTGAAGACGTGATCATTAAAAAGAAATTTCTGGTCTCTATGAATTAACCTTAAATTCTATGACTATTGGCTTCTAGAATTATTTTACTATAAATTAAAAATTGCACTATTTACCAGCCCTTGTTCAAACAGCTCTTTTTCTTCTATCGTCCACTTTACTGAGTAACTGGCTGGTTTTGTAGGAGAATGTACCCTGAAGGGAAAAAAAGGAATTGCAAAAAATGTCTGAAATGGAACATTCCATATTTATGCAGCTAAAGGTTACACAGATAGCCATAGGCTAAATTCAATAACTGTGTCTAAGAGTTAAAAAGAAGAAAAAGAAGGCTGCAGCCTCTACCTGGGGGCAGATTTACCCTGTCTCGTATACTTCTCTAGCCCAGGATGATAGGAGCCTCAGAACACATAATCCTTGGGTCTGAGTGAAGATAACAATAAAAGACATCAAAGGAACTCAATGTGATAGCCAACAAGCAGGCTTCCTTAGGCTGGACACAAAGCAGTAGACATTAATAAGTTTCCAAATCCTGAAAGGTATATGAGTGTTTAAATAGGCTCCAGAAATATTATCTCTTTGATTCTTCCAAGTAAATCTATGTAAATATCAAGCAAGAAAAGATGAAACTGTGGCATTATGTTTATTACTTCTGAAATGCAGTCCCTTAAAAAATTAAAAATAAGATAGTGATAAGCTCATTAATTTATTCAAGCAAACCATTAATCTTCATTAACTTCATTTTTCATTTAGCAAAATGCAAAAGCCAAAGTTGCTCAGTGCTCAAACCCTTGGCAATTGTAAATCTACCCTTTCTAAGTCTACCCTTTGAGGGACCATAAACATGAAAGTTTATAAACAATAAATCACATCAAATTTCCTTTAATTATAGGGAAGAGTATTTATAAAATAGTTAATACTTAATTTTTCTAGATAATTTTTGAAGGCCACAAATTCAAATTGAATTTTTGTTTGAAATGAGTGGAAATTAACTGACAAGGCAATAGAAATCAAGCCAATTCCTAATACATTAGCAGCTTTCACTGCTGCTAATTTCAGGGCCCCAGAAATCCCTAGGAAACCATCTCTTCCACAACCTAATAGAACTGTTTATGCAGGACCATAAAAGAAATCCGGACATATAAATAACATCATAAAATTATCTAGTGGCATTCCAACGTCTGTATAAGAAATTTTGATTTTATATTTTTGTACAATCCACGATCAAGAGTTTTTCCACAGGCCAGCTATAATTTTTTATTTAATTCGCCTATAATTTTAAAATATAAAACATATAAGTACATACATGATTTTTGCTGTTTTCTGTAGACTGCACCACATGAAAAAGAAAATAAGGGAGCTTGTGAACAAGTTTTTAAAAATACAGTTTATACTTTTAAGAATATTAAAAATTGACTTTACCTCTTCATGTATTTTTTATCATCTTCCTTTTGACTAACCCAGAAATTTTCTGGAAGTGACTTTTTAGATAAGTAATACCTATGTAATTATTAAAGAAACTTTTTAAACAAAATAAAATGTAATTTTTATGTCACTTATTTTAAGTAGGTACTCATTATCATGACAATTACACTTGAACCCAGCTAAACCAACTCTTCTTAAAACCCTTCCAGGTCTGCAAAAATTATGATTAAAATATTTATACCTCACAAGGCTGTTATACGGATTAAATATTACAATAAAATAAATACAGATTGTATTAAATGTTTGTGTGAAATCACACAAACATAGTACCTGCACAAAACGTGTGCTACAACAATATTAGCTTCTCCTATATTCCCTACTAGAAGTGGCTAAGAGAAGAAGGCAGCCTTAAATGTTTCATTTAAATAATTTTTCTTAAAACATATGGGAAATGTAATGGATAAATTTGATTGGTTGTCCAGGATTAGAGAGTATGATTTCATAGTTCTAAAGGGAACAAAATTCAGGGTTGTTTCTCTACCTTAATAAAAATAACTTAGGTTAAATCTACAATGGAGCCTCCCTCTCAAACTTCTTAAAAACTGGCCCACTATAATACTTTTAGATTAGTCTGAGATATTCTTCCCTTGACAACTATGGACTATATATCTTGTATGTCAGAAACAATGAGCTGAGGATGATGATACAAGAAAACACCCCTGTCCCCGGAAAGTTCACACAGCTTTTACTCTCATTATTTCTGTTTCCAAATCTGGAAGTAAGCCAGTGACCACTTAAAATATTTGTTAATTGAGAACTGCACTGTTCAATGCATTAGGTGATAGCCACATGTAAATAAAGATTGTAAAATATCTCAATAATGTTTTTCTATTGATTAAATGTTGAGATATTATCTTCATTATACTGAGTTAAATCAAGTATCTTAATAAAATTAATTTCACCTGATTTAAATGTGGCTACCAGAAAATATTAAATGATATATGTGCCTTGCACTATTTTTCTGTGGAAAAGCAATGATCTAGGCTATAGCTGTGATGTTAGGGAAAGTAAGAGAATAAGAAAGCCTAAAAGGAGTTAACCTAGGATAATTAAAGGTACATAAACACTCTGAAATCAACAAAGCAATAACTGTGAATAAAGGGAAGAGAGAAATTCTGGCTTAAAGGAGGTAGATATCCATAAAATACAGATGAGAGAGTTAAAAATAAACCACTACTTATTAGACTATTATTAATAATCTTTAAAAATCATAAAATCAGAAATCATTTTGTTCAATCCTTTCATTTTACGTATAAGAAATGTTTAAGAAGTTAAATTGCCAGCATCAAATTTAAACAAGGATAAGACGCTCGTGGCTAAATTGTGGGTAAAGATCTACAACTTCTGAGGGAAAAAAAATCTTCAATCTGCAGTATTTGTTTTGTGCTTTCTACTTAGATTCCTCCTACGTAACACCTGTAAATTGGTGGAGTAAGAAGTGAGAACTTTACATATTCTAATTCTGTGTTCCTGGGTAAGTTAACATCTCTGGGTTTCGGCTTCTATAACTGAAGATGGAGGCTTGGACTAAATGATCTCGGACGTGGATTAAAGGTTCTAGCTGACGTAAAACATTCTATAATTTCTACTCAACATTTAGATAGTATAACGAGTTTGTTGACAACAGAAACTCAAACATATTGAGTCAGATCTCAGACTCTGCAGTAAAACAGAACCAGAAGAACAAAATGCGGCTTTTTGCATAAGTAGGTAACACATTATGTAACTGCTGTCTGGGGCCTAACAAGATTCATCCAGTTGTAACCGTGGTCTCTTTTGTAAGTCTTGCATTTATAGGTTTTTAACCCTGGAAGTTTTACTTTCCTCATAATCATTAAAGGATACTCTTCTTCCAACAACATCTTCTCAATGACAGCTCTGTTCTCTTCACTGATGGTGCTATCCAGAGTCCAAGGCTATTAAAAAAGAATATATTTTTCTTTTTATTTACGCTTTTTGAAATTATCTTCTATGTTTTGTTAAACGAAATACATGATACAAGGATTACAAATAATAGAGCTACCATTTACTAAGCACAGACATATCTCTGACTCCCATGACAACACTGTGAGATAGGTGTTATTACTTGACTGACTTGGTACACAAGACTGCTGGATTCTAAGGCTCAGGCTCCTACCCGTGATAAAGTCATCATGGCTATCACGTATGAGAAGTTATCAGGTAGCAAGCATGTTGCTAGGTATTTCACCTTTTTCCAAAACTCACCACACTTCTTTTTTTCCCTTAAGCCACAATCTCTCCTTAATTAATATACTCATTTTCAACTCTCAAAACTTAAACATTTCAGCTCAGGTCTCTTCTCCAGGCTCCATCTAGCCTGTTATATCCAACCGTCCACTCAAAACGTCCACTCAGATATCTAGCAGGCTTCTCAAAATTAACATATTCAAACTCACTAACACTTACCTTCACCTGCTTCTCCCTGTTCCCAACTTTGTACACAGCACTATTAGTCACCTAGTTTTTCAACCTAGAAACCTAGGAATCATTCTGGATTCTTCCTTTTTTTCCCAATTCCATACCCAATCTACCATGCAGTTCTATGTCCAAAATGTTTAATTAAAATCTGACATCTCTGCCACATCCTCAGGCCATACCACCACCACCTCTTGCTTAGATTACCACAAATGTTTCCCAACTGGTCTCTTTGATGCTACTCTTGCTGCAAAGAAACATGACAGAGCTCTGGTCTGCCTCTCCAACCTTGTCACACCTGCCACTCCCCCCTTTCCCACTATATTCTAAACACTGGCTTTCAAACAGAGCCTTTGTGCTGCTATTCCTTCTGTCTAGAATGTTTTTCCTCAATTCTTCACATTATCTACTCCTGTTACTTGTCAACTTTTTAATGTTTGTTTAGTTTTTGAGAGACAGAGAGACAGCACAAGCAGGGGGAGGAGCAGAGAGAGAGGGAGACAGAGAATCCAAAGCAGGGCTCCATGCTTTGAGTTGTCAGCACAGAGCCTGAGCAGGGCTTGAACCCATGAGCCGTGAGATCATGACCTGAGCAAAGTCAGACACTTAACTGACTGAGCCACCCAGGCAACTCTCTTTTATTTTTTTTTTTTTTTATTTTTTTTTAACGTTTATTTATTTTTGAGAGACAGAGAAACACAGCGTGAGAAGAGCAGGGGCAGAGAGAGAGGGAGACACAGAATCCGAAGCAGGCTCCAGGCTCTGAGCCGTCAGCACAGAGCCCGACGCAGGGCTCGAACTCACAGACCGTAAGATCATGACCTGAGCTGAAGTCGGACACTTAACCGACTGAGCCACCCAGGCGCCCCTCTGTTATTTTTAAAGTAGGAAAAATGTTTCAGTGTATTACCTCTGCAACTGCTGAGAACCACCAAGTGAAAAAGAAGTACCCAGGCAATGAGTAGTAGCTTAATGCACCTGATATTTTCATAAAATACTTACAATAAGACCATTCTCAGTTCTCCATGATGAATCAAGATAGTGATCTTGTAAAACAGATGCTGTATTTTCATCGCTTCTGTAATAATTAAGAAAAGGAGTAAAAAAACAAAAGGAATAATAATATGCCAGTTAATGAATATAATTTACAGAGCACAGAGACTGGCAGGGTATAGATGTTATGCAAATGTTTTGTTCCCTTTTTCCCTTAACAAACAGACTTACCATTGCAGAAATGCCTGCTCTACTTCTTTAACCTATGATATATACTGTGGCTTTAAGCCACCCAATGCTAACCAGCAAGTCTATTCACTTCTGCTTGCCAAGAGTAAACAACTTCATGAGAAAACAAATACCACACAGCAGCAACCACAACATGCTCTATGGCCATGAATTAACACTTCAGAGTTCTTTTGATGCGCATGCATATGAATACAGGAATTTAACTTTACAATTAATTCCTTTAGTTATATCTAAAGGACAAAAGCCATCAACAACAGCATCACCCTCAAAATAAACAAACGAAACAGTAGATCGAAGAACCAAAATAGAAAATACAGTAAAGAGAACAGAAAATTTGATGTTTTAATAACAACTTATACGATAAAAAAAAAATTAACTTGGGTTATCTGGGGCCTTTTCTATGTCCATGGGGGATTAAACTTTGTTAATTCTCACTCTTTTCACCAAACTATTAAAAACTCTCTAATGTCACATTGTTCACTTCTTATGGAAAAAAGCCAAATCTAAGGAGGCCCAATCTAAGATATAAGTAAATTTAATATTTGCTTTTTTATGTCTTGAAGTTATAAAGTTTCCTAGAAAATTACTGACTTTTCCCAGACCTAGTCTAGTGGTAAGAGTTTTGTATCTTACGCTGCAAAAACCTATCTATAGGTTTGCACTTTTGAATCTTCATTTAGTTCTACAGTAGTTAAATTGTGGGACTAATGGATTGTGTACAATGAACTAAAAGCAAGAATTTCTCTCTCGGCTGTGATGGAAAAAGGTTTTAACTCAGGTGTTAACTCTGATTTGGTAGCGGCTGTCAGGAATGCTAAACAAAGGATTCTGAGACTTGTATCAGCAGAAGGAAACCTATGTATGTGTAACAAGGTCTGCCAAGGGGGCAGGAGGTGGGACTAGTATCACTTCAGGTTTAATGCAGATATCTTTATACACAGTGTTCCTCAATAAGGATTAGCAACTTCCACACCTCTGGTGTATGCATTTGGACACCTACCTGAATCTCCGCAGGTAGCATAAATCAACATGTTTAAATCTTAGCTGGGAAATTCCTCCCAAATCTGCTACTCTTCCATTGTTCCCTGTCTCACAACATATCCATCCCCTTAGTTGCTCAAGCCAGAAATCTGAGCCTGCCCTTATTTCCTCACAATGTACACTCCATTTGTTGCCAACCTTGTGGCTTCCCCCCCTTTTCAAATCCAGTCCTTCCACTATATCCATGCTGACCTCTAAGGTCCTGTAGTTTCGGACTCACTTTTCCTGGGAAAGTGTACAAGATAAAGCTGACAGGTCATCCACTTTCCCTTATCTTTTCCCATGTATCCCCATATATAAGTTTTACGTCTCTCACCCAATAAGAATGTTAGTTCTAAGAGAGCAAGGAGTTAGTTTGGTAACTGCTATATACCTAGGCCTTGGTATATAAAAGGTGCTCAATCAACGTTTGTTGAATGACTGAATGAACAAGGAAGGTGGATCATGGATCACCTAGGTATGTAGGAGTTAAGGAATGAGGATTTTCTCATAAAGCAAATTAGGGACTGAAGGGAATAACATGATTAGATTTGGATGTAAGAAAGACTGATCTAATTTCAGTAAAGAATAGAAGGGGGCCAAAGAGACAAGTTTAAGAGTGAGTAATTATATAAATATTAGAGAAGTGACAGTATCTTAGACCTGGGGAACAAACAGTATGAACAGAAGAAGTGAACACACTGGAGAGGATACTTAGAATCAACAGACCTTTAGCAACTAATAGGACAGAAGGAGCAAAAGAAGAGAGGTAAGGAAAAGGGATAAAGTCTAGGTCTGTGCCTTGATACCTAGTGGATGGTGCCATTTATTGAACAAGGGAACTTGGAGAGGCAGATGGTAGGTGTGGTGGGAACAGTTTATAAGGTGAGACTGAGGTGCTTACGGAACATCCAGAAACAGATTCAGAGAAACAGCAGCATTTACTGAGACGAAATAACTGTCATTTTTTTTTGGTAGAAAATGGTTGAACATTGGCAAAATTTTATACCAGAGAGATTTATTCCAATCCACCAGAGAGAAATTTTAAGTCTTGAGAGACGGTATAACCAGGGACTGTGGTTAGTGTTAGTTTTGGTTAGTTTTGTCTCAAGACAAAACCCCTTGGAACACGGATTTAAAGGACAAACAGAGGAAAAGGAAGATGAGCATGAAAGGCAGAAGTGAAAGGGAAACCAAACTTTCAAGGCCACCTTCTAACTTTGGTAGCTAGAGTTTAGCAAGTACTTAACAGTGTGTTTTCAATTCATCCTCAAGGGTTCCACAGACGTTGTCATTAGCTGTAACTACATACTTCAAGGGGCACCATCCACACTACATTCCATATGACTTGGAGCTCCAACACCACTCAGCAGAATATAAAATTAATGATGCTCCTTGGAGTTGGGTAAGGCAATGGTTCTGACCATAAGGGACGAATAACTTTTGTAGTCCTGCTTGCACGAGCCTAAGATGATCACAGACGGCCCACTAGCAGACCTAAGGCCCAAGCACATTAGGAAGAGAAAGGAAAGAAAAAGAGAAAGGCAGAAAAGTTAAACACGATCAAAAAATAAAGAACCTATGTAAAGGCATAGAGCCGATGAGCTCAGATTTTTGAGTTTCCAAGGCCAACTCACTTCTCTCTGGACTGCAGATAAGTATCCCTGCTCACTTATCACATAGACCTACTGTGAGAAGTGAATTAAATCATCCATGCAAGAGCACTTGGTCAAGATTTAACTTGATCTACACAAAAATGAACAATGATTGTTACTAAAGACTCCTTACTCATCTGTATTGTTTTGCCTAAAGGTTTGGGAGAGAATGACTATATGAATTTAATTACTCCTCACATTTTTATATTGCTTTAGAGTTGAGTAGAATTTTAAACCCACTATCTTAATCCCTCATGGGCAAGGTTGGTGCTGTCTCCATAATTTACAGAGGCCCTAATATTAGGTTGGACCACATGAAATTGCCATTTTTAAAGTCAAAAATGGTCTAGGATTGGCCATTCCACATGGTTCAATCAACGTAACAGACTTCTAATGAGGTCCTTCATATTTATAAGCAACATAACTGGCTGAGTTTAGAACGAGGTCTTCTGATTCCTGACCCGTCTAGGCCTCTTCCACTTCTGAAAGGGGACTGGGGAAGCACATTTTAAAAATAGTATGTATCAATTTCTTACTTGGAAAGCAAGCGGCCAAAAGGCTAGATCTCTCAAGCTGGAGGTTGCTGCTGAAAACCACATTGGCCTGTTCTGCAGGAATCTGTATTAAATAAATAGCGACCCCTCACTGGGTCCACACAGCACCTTCCACAGGGGGAAGGAGACAGCGAAGAACAAAACATTTCCACAGCTTGTACTGTATGTTACAGCACATCCTATAATTACTTCACGTGATGTTCATAATAACCACATGAGGGACACACCATGACTGTCCGTTTACACATGAGCTGTCTGAAGCTCAGGCAAGTGAGATGTCTGGCCCAAGGTCACTGCTAGTAACTGGCAAGGGCGGCCAATGCAGGAGAACCCAGAACTGTACAACTCTAAAGTCCTGTCCCTTCCCTTTAAGTCAAGCTGCCTCTCAGGAAGTTTTTCACAATCCCAGGGGGAAGAGGAAACCAATGGTCGGTAGGGATGAAACGACACGCCCAAGGTCACACGGCTCACAAGCGACGGAATAAGGATTCCAGAGTTCAGGTCCCGCCCAGAGGCCGCCCTGGTTTTAGTTATTGTCAGGAAGGGGCAAGCGGGAGGATTCTGCGGTGGAGCTAATGGAAGAAGGAATCTTAATTGCTGCATAGAGTGCAATATGCTAGGGAAGTCGGCGCCCTCACAACATCCTGGTAAAAGGTTAAATAGCCACCTGACACTGGCCTCAAGTCCCCGCCCGCGGAGCTCTGGAGCCGCTTACAGGCGGGATGGGCGCGGCGCCTCCCTGGCCGCCAGGAGACCCTGGCCCAGCGGATGCTTCTTCCGCTTCCCTGTTCCTTGCCGGACCCACGCCTTTCCAGGTCACTCTCCTCGCACCCGCGCTACTCCCCATCCCAGTGACATTCGGTCTCCACGCCTCACCCTGGCTGTGCCGCGGCTGGCACCACGTCCCCTTCGATATCCACATCCGCCTCTTCAGCCGCCATGATAGGACCTAAACCCATCCGTCCTCTCGAGAGATCCCGCGAGAGGTGGAAAGATTGGCGGGTGGGGTTTTATACGTCACGGGGCGGGGTTGAAGCCTCGTACAGCCCCTTCCGCGCAGGAGAGGCGGGGCCTCCAGAGAAAAAAAGGACCACGGTGATGTGCGCTTTGGTTATTTGGACTCGGAGTGTAAAGGCTTTGGGAAGCATCTTAGGCGTCAGCTTTGAAGAGATTGTGCTCTCGAACAAGTTCTTGTTTCCTCACTTTTCTCATTGGTAAGATGAGAATAATAGTAAATATCTGTGTGGAGTGCTGAAAAGGTCCAGCCAGACCTGCTTTGAACAATGAAAGGTGACAACAATGAAAGATCCTTTCCTGCTGGCTTGCTTTCTTTTCTTTTCTTTTCTTTTCTTTTCTTTTTTTTCTTTCTTTCCTTTCTTTTCCTTTTCTTTCTTTCTTTTTTTTCCTTTAAGGAAAAGGATCATTCAGTGATTATATGAAGTACTAAACAGCTTCTATTTTAAAATTCAAAAAGCATTTACGTTCTTAAAACGTAACCGATTTTATAGAGATCTTTACAATTAATTAAAAATTCACATTCATAACCATTGGTCTTTACAATAACCCATTGAGGAGTGGTATCATCAGTCACATTTTACAGGTGAGGAAACAGTCTCAGAAAACTGAAATGACTATCAAAGGCTATATAGCTAGTCAAAGAGCTAGGACCAGAATATGGGTCTTTTGACCCTTTACCGAGTGCTCACCCTCTACAAATCATGTTGTTAGGAACTGTGAAAGATAAACACATTTCTCTCAAAGAAATTTTGACTGCTCAAGAAATTAGATATTAGTCTTAAATATTCATCTACCTTAGGGGCACCTGGGTGGCTCCATGGGTTAACTTGACTTGATTTTGGCTCAGGTAATGATATCACGGTTAGTGGGTTCCAGCCCTAGCATCAGGCTCCGTGCTGAGCGTAGGGATTGCTTGGATTCTCTCTCTCTCCCTCTGTCCCTCTCCCTGCTCGTGCTCTCTCTCTCTCAAAATAAATTAACAAAAAAATTTTTTTAAAGCATTTGTCTACCTTACCATTTATCAACTCACTTTACTGTAACTGTTGATTCACTTGTCTGCCTCCGCCTCTGGACTATGAATTCTTTAAGGACAAAGGCTGTATCTGCTAGTCTGTATACTAGTTCTTATACCACCAACATTCAACAAGGTGTCTGACACATCGTAGATGCTCAATAAATATTGAGGTGAATGAATGAATGAATGAAACAATTCAAGTGTGCACAAGACAGCTTTCTAACTGATCCAGGCAGCCTCTCCACTGTCGTATCTCCTCACATCACTTTTTGCTACGTTTGTACAAAGAACAGAGGACAAAATGACAAAACTTAACTGCCATATCTCTACAATTTCATAGTATGTTAAAAGGAAAGCTTTCGAATTATCGTATGTTCAGATTTTTCCCATCGAAATGAACTTTTATAATTATTCCAATCCCTGTAAATTTAATTATTTACAATATCTAACACAAACGTGAGAAGAACATTTTAATTTATTATGATCCTCTGTTTTCCGTAAACCGAAACTGAATGAATGTCAGAATAACTTTAGAGTAGAAAGGGAGGAAGATGAGTTACAAACAGAGAGGATGGGTCATGGCTGATATGATCACCCCTCATATCCCAGATATTGCGTGGAGTCACTTTCGGGCTTCCCAGGAGTTCTGCAGAGTAAGTATTATCACCCGTTATCCTTCCCTCCACTCATTTTAGAGACCAGTAAACCAAAATTCATAGAGTTACAGTTATATAGCGGAGTACTCGAGGTGGGATTCCAATCCAAGTCTTTATCCTTCTTTACTTAACTCTGTTATATTCTAAATCACAACTAAAAGAATAGGGCCTTTTGGAATACTACATGAACTGATATTTTCTCATTTGGTTTAAGAGTCAATTACAATCAGGGACGCTTAGGTGATTCAGTCAGTTAAGAATCCGACTTTGTCTCAGGTCATGATCTTGCGGTTCATGAGTTCAAGCTCTGCGTCGGGCTCTGTGCTGACAGCTCAGAGCCTGGAGCCTGCCTCGGATTCTGTGTCTCCTTCTCTCTCTGTTCCTCCCCCACTTGTATTCTGTCTGTCTGTCTGTCTCTCTCTCTCTCAAAAATAAAGATTTAAAAAAATTAAAAGAAAAAAGAGTAAATTACAATCAGATACTTTTCTGATCTCTTTGAGGTGCTTAAGTCTAGAAGTGAGTAGAAAGTGTATTTTTTTTGAATGTTTATTTATTTTTGACAGAGAGAGAGAGAGAGAGAGAGAGACAGAGCATGAGCGGGGGAGGGGCACAGACAGAGAGGGAGACACAGAATCTGAAACAGGCTCCAGGCTCTGAGCTGTCAGCACAAAGCCCGACGTGGGGCTCAAACTCGGGAATGGTGAGATCATGACCTGAGCTGAAGTCAGATGCTCAACCAACTGAGCCACCCAGGCGCCCCTAGATAGTGTACTCTGAAGGTTGGAAACGTATCTCGGGTTCACAAATTCCTTTTCTGTCCCCCATTAATGCACTTCATTTCATTCGTTGATCCTAAAACAGAATTAGGAAGAGACGCCATATCTGCAAATCCTCGCAAATGTTGTTAGAGGAACATTCAGCCAATCAAGTGTCCGTCTCACATTTTAACCGCATTGTGTTTGAATTCATTGGAGAGGCAGTTTATGATTTCGCTTCTCCCCGTTTCTGGTGAAAAAAGATCACTGCATTTTTATTGAAAAAGCAAAATGTAACTGCAATATTAATCCATACAAAGCTGGCATGTTAGCACGCATGCTAATTACCTCGGATCTGTAAAGTGCTTTAAAAGCAGGAACTGTCACACAACTGCTCACTAATGTTATTGTTACGTGATGATCCAAACTGTCAGCCAAATGATTGCCAGGGATTCAAAAGCGTTCTCATTTTAAAAATAAAATGGCCAGTGAGCAGATAGGAAAACCACTTTATCTGTTCGGAGGTGAGATAATAGATGAATGCAGACGTAGACTTACTTACGGCCTACACTTGGCAGGCAGTGGATATGGCTTGAATTGTTCCAGGAAAACAAGCTGCACTTTATTTTTTTTTCCCTCCCCAGTTCCCTGAAATCACATAAGGTAGCTACTGAAAAAGCTGTTCTCAATATGCTGTAAGGAACGTGTGCCAATGCACTTCTTACATTTTAATTACAGTAATGCTACATCCATCTGACATTATTCGGAAGGGAAAGGAAAGATGCCAATATTAATGAGCTCCTACTGTGCGCCAGGCATTTTACATACATTATGTCTTTACAGCTCTTTGAGGTAAGGAATTATTATTTCCACTTACTGCTGTAGTAACAGAGGTTCAGAATTGTTAAGCAATTTACCCATGGAACTGTAGCTTATCGTTTTTTCCTGACATTATGCTATCTTAGGTTAGGTTCCAATAGCATCATTCAGAATTGCATCTTTTCTCCTTAGCAACCCCCACTAGAAGGATTATGCCTCTGTCTTAATAGCTCCGGGAGTATGGGTATAGCTGGCCAGGCTTGGGTCACGTGCCATCCAAGAAGCCAGGTGGACTCGGTTCCACCAGCATCACGTGGATTCAGGAGGCGCGGTGGCTTCCCAAGCAAAATAAGGGTACTGTTTCCAGAGAGAGGAAGAATGGATGCTGGGTAAGTAAAACAACAGATGCCCGCTATACTGCTCTATGTTGCAAGTCCCCTCTGTTTCCTCGGGCTTTTAGTACACTCTGTTAACAGCTACAGGCGCATGTTAGCACTACATGGGCAAATTACTCAACCTCTCTGGACTGTTGCTTCTTCATTTATAAAACGACCTATGAGATGGTCTCCTCCAGAGGGAAAATTCGTTCCTCACCTTCTTATTCATTTCAGAGACATTTAGGAACATTGTTGTGGACAAAACAGGGATGAAGTTGTGAAGTTTGCATGGAGTTTGTGTACGGTTGGCTGCTTAGTTAAGTAAGGACCATAAACAAAATATTCCCTCTGCCCGGAATCGGCAAGCCTTCCCCCACTTCCAGCCCATCCACCTTCAGGGGCACTCTGCCTCTCCCCCCCCCCCACTCCCCCAACTTCTCTCTTCCCCTCTGAAAGAGCTGGTTCTGACTCAGCTTTAGTCAACTGTTGCCATTTTGGAACTCTGGCTCAGAGCTGCCAGATCTTCTGATTTTTCTTTTAAGACAAGCCAGAAATCAAGATTAATTTGTGAAAAACAATTCAAATTAAAAAAAATACAACTATTGAACCACACAAACTCTTATGTGGGCTGCATCTGACCTGCAGCTCGTGACTGTCATCCTAAATCTTTCTTTTGCATTACACGTAACACTTCAGTGTTCTCATTTTTCACAGGTCTGAGTACGGCAGTAGACTAAAGTCTTCTTGAGGGCAGGGAACATGTTTCTTTTTTTATTTTTATTTATTTATTTTTTTAAAAAAGAAAGTGGGTGACTTGTAGACATCATTTTTTGATCCATTCAGACAGTCTCTGCCTTTTATTTTTTAAAGTTTTATTTATTTTTGAGACAGAGGGCATGAGTGGGGGAGGGGCAGAGAGAGAGGGAAACAGAATCTGAAGCAGGCTCCAGGCTCTGAACTGACAGCACAGAGCCTGATGCAGGGCTCGAACCCACGGACTGCGAGATCATGACCTTAGCAAAGTCGGATGCTTAACTGACTGAGCCACCCAGGCACCTCTTTTTATTTTTTAAAGAGAGAGCACCACGCATGCAAGTGGGAAAAGGGCAGAAAGAGACAGAGAGAGAGAGAGAGAGAGAGCCGACATGGGGCTCAATTCCATGACCCTGGTATCATAACCTGAGCTGAAATCATGAGTCAGATCCTCAACTGACTAAGACATGCAGGCACCCACATGTTTCTGTTCTTCTTTGCATCCATCTCATCTAGCACGATGCCGGGTACATAATAATCACTTAAATTTTTTTGTTGACCGAATGAGTGAACCACCTAGAAAGAACAAAGCCAGAGATTTTTTAAAAAATTGAATACAGAAAACTTACTTTATAAATATGTAATCAATGGATATTTTAAATGAGAACTATATAAATATATATATATACACATAGATATAACAGTTGCATTATGATCCTGACCAAAAATATACATCCTGACAGAGAAAGGAAAAATTGTAAACTTAGATAGATTCCCAAAGTCCTTTCTCATGAGCGAAGAAGAGATGTATGAAGTTCTATTGCCTGCCTGTTTATTTCGTACACTGCCTATACTTTGGGAGGGAATTGAGGGTAGGAAGAAGGCAAAGAACCAAGTTGAAGGGAAAAGTTCATTCTGTATTTATTCTAAACGGCTGTTTAAGATGAAATGTAAACCTCTCAGCTCTGTAGCTCACATGTGATGGAGTGTGTGCATAAAATGTCATTTTCTGGGTAGCTCCCTTTCTTTCTTTTTTTTTAAAGAGGGAAACAAATCATAAAATAATTTTTAAAAAAATTTTTTAATGTTTATTTATTTTTGAGAGACATAGAGGCACAGCGTGAACAGGGGAAGGGCAGAGAGAGAGGGAGACACAGAATCGGAAGCAGGCTCCAGGCTCTGAGCCATCAGCACAGAGCCTGACACGGGGCTCGAACTCACAGACTGCGAGATCATGACCTGAGCTGAAGTCAGCCGCCCAACCGACTGAGCCACCCAGGCGCCCCCATAAAAGAATTTTTAATGTTTGTTTATTTCTTACAGACACACGCGTACATACACACACAGAGGACAAGTGGGGGAGGGGCAGAGAGAGAGGGAGACAGAGTCCGAAGGAGACTCCAGATTCCGAGCTGTCATCACAGAACCCAACGGGGGGCCCAAACTCACGAGCCATGAGATCATGACCTGAAGTTGGACACTTAACCGACTGAGCCACCCAGGTGCCCCTAGGTAGCTCCCTGTCTACATGAAAACTGAGCTTCAGTGTTGTATCCTTGCTTAGTATCTTCCTACCATCCATACAAATCCCCTTCTCTGTGACCTTATAGCCACAGTGTATGCTTGTGACAGAGTGCCCATCACTCTGGTCAATAATTGTCCGTGGGCCTGCTTGTATCCACACTAGCCTGGGACCTCCTTGAGGACAGGGATCATGTCCATATTATCCACACCTAGCACTTAGTAGGTGCCCTACCAATGTCTGGATGAATGACATGCCCTCTATATTATGAAACATCTTGTTATCTCAAAGCTTCAAGATATTCCGTTCAATTCAGTAAATGTTTATTGAGCACCTACTATGTGTCTGCATATGTATTCTGCATGCTTGGGATACACCAATAAATAAAAAAGCCTAAATTCCTACCTATCCTGATAGAACTTATATTCTAGCAGAGAGGAAAAGAAAATAAACAATAGACATAATAAATTAATTATGTATTTGTTAGAGATGATTGAGTGCTATGGAAAAAGAAAAAAAAAAGTAGAGCAGGATAAGGATCCCAAGTGCTCAGAGTGGGGGAGGGGTGCGGGCTTTAAAATAGGAGTTTCAGTGTGGACCGTGTTGGGAAGGTAGCATTTGAGCAGAGTCTGGCCAAGCTGAGGGAGTCGCCAAACTGATGTCAGGAGAAAGTGTTCACATGGGAGAAACGGCCAGTCCCAAGATTCTGGGCGGGAATGTGCCTGGTGGAGGCCAGCCTGGTGGAGAAAAATGAACAAAGGGAGAGTAGGGGGGAAGAAGACCGGACAGGTAATAGGGCTGCAGGTTGTAGAGTTTTAGGTGTCATTGTAAGGACATTAGTTTTCATTCTGGGCAAATCAAGGAGTCATTGTAGGACCCAGGGAGACTGAAGAGAGGTATTAGCCATGGCAACCAGTCTCACACAGATGTAACCTGACAGCATTGTGCATCTCTTCACTTTCTGCATCAGAACGTGTATCCATGCACAGTCTGGGAAAGCAAGGGTGTTAACACCCCATGAGACAACGAGACAATGGATCATCTAGGGGGAGCAAATCCCTATGGGATTTTCCTCCTCCTTCATAATCCTTGGGACTACTTCCCAAATACACAAGTGTCTGAAGCCCTGTCTCAGGAGCTTCTTTCCTGGGGAAGCCTAAGATAAGACACTGTTGTTAGACCTGGGCTTTGAAAGTTGAACAAGAGCTTTCCAAGTGTGGAGAGAGGGAAAGTGCATTCCAGGCAAAAGAAAAAAAAATGCAGAAGAGAATTCAAGGAGGCACGGATGGTACCAGAAGGCAGGGTAAGGGATTTGCAGCAGGCTGCTGTGCCAGAAGCATGGGGTGTATGGAGGACAGGAGGAGGGGGAAACCAGTAGCAAGGTTTGTTCGTTGAGAAATAACTGTCAGATTCACCAGGCTGAAAATATTGAAAAAATGTTATCCCAAAGTTGTGTTTGTTGTTTGTCCCTTATCGTAAGCATTCACATGGTTCTAGAACCATGTGTTCCTGAGTCCCTGGCTGGCTCAGTCAGTAGAGTGTGCAACTTTCGATCAAGGTCGTGAGCTCGAGCTCCACATTGGGCATTGAGCCTGCTTAAAAAATAAAATGAAATGCTATTTAAATATAATAAGCATTAGGGGTGCCTGGGTAGCTCAGTCAGTTAAGCGCTGACTTCGGCTCAGGTCATGCTCTTGCAGGTTTGTGAGTTCAAGCCCCACATCAGGTTCTGGGCTGAGAGCTCAGAGCTTGGAGCCCGCTTTGGATTCTGTGTCTCTGTCTGTCTCTTTCTGCCCTCCCCAGCTTGTGCTCTGTCTCTCTCTGTCTCTCAAAAATAATAAATATTATTAAAAAACTAATGAGCATTAATATTGTTCTTCATCTCAGGGAAATTAGTGGCCCATGGACTGAGTAATAACTGTGAGCCATGCACTCAAGCAAAATTGAATTTTTGGGTGAAAGACCAAATTCTGGAAGCTAACACTGCTCTCAGTGTGCATATTATCAGCAGGTGCATAAAAAAAATTACAGCCATTTTATTGTGACCAAAGGAGAGGGGATCCTGAAAATTTTCAAGGAAGTAAGTAAATAGGAATGAATTATATAATATCCATTATTATTAATTAAGGTTATATCAAATAGTAGTGCATTTTAATTGTTTTATTATTATGAACAAAACAATTTATTTACCCTTAATTACCCATTTGACTTAAGTTCTTCAACCACAACTGCTCTTTCAGGGACAGATGTACATTTAGGTTTGAAAGGACATTTTGGACCTCTTTGCTTTAGCACTATGTTCTGTCTTGTGCAATTACCATATTTCATCTAATCTAAACTTCATTGTCATGGATAGTAGGTTATTCCTTTATTTTATGTGCCATTAAGAAAGAAAGGGTGTTGCCAATTATATTTTGACATATCATGGATTGTAAGATGCATCCTAATTTCAGAGATTTAAGAAAATGTATCACTTACAATTGATGCCTGCAATTTCATTCCACACCCACACTCCCGATTGTGAATTCCAGGGTGGTGAACAGTGATTCGACTTCTTCAACTTTGGTTCTAATACTTGATACACTTCCTGGTACACGGATGGTTGATATGTGTTCAGCAAATGTTTCTTGGATGAAACGGAACAGATTTCTACATATCCTTACCTGCCTTGGCATAGAAGACTTCACGGGAATAAAATTTCATCATCCAGGGATGCTTGTCTGGCTCAGTCAGTGGAGGGTGTGACTCTTGATCTCGGGGTTGTGAGTTTGAGCCTGCGTCGGAGGTAGAGATTACTTAAAAATAAAATCTTTAAATAAATTTCATCACCCACCTCAGGAATCTGTGAATATCATTAAATAGACCCACTACCACTCAGCATCGACAAAAATATCATGTTACCATCTTTGTTCATACTGACTCGAGATTTAATGTGTGTAATTATCTACAATGTGTTTTGTGTATGTTTGTTTCAATGCCATGGATTTCATTCTATCGCATTCATGAGAAAACCGAGGACTTCTTTAAAAAAGTAGTTTAGGTAAATGTGGTCGTAAAAATAATATTGAAAGTAGAGATACTGTGTTAATTATCTGCGTGTTGAGTGCATGTTTGCATGGCCACATGCTGTCCCTAACTCTTCTAACCCTTTGAAAGGATTTACTTGGATAGAAAAAAACTGGACATCAAGGAATTATTCACATACATTTTCTGTGCTTTTCATTTAAGACAGGAAGGGGTTTTTCAAGGTTTTCCACGCTTTTATTTGATTTAATTTCATGCTCACTGGAGCCCGTTTCCATCACAGTCACCGACACCTTGAACTTGCTGTGATTAAGCAGCCCAGATGATATTCAGTAAGATTCTTGGGCTCTAAGCCCCATGTCTTGGAAACAGACCTCACGGAATTAGTGAAGATTCCAGGGCATTCTTCTTACTGAGCTGGCTAAGCCTTTGAAAATATACTATGGCCACTCGGATTTGCAGTCTTAGTGGACCTGCCGTAAAAGGTTCCAGAGACCTTGGAGGGCTCTGGTGCCTGGGGTGCAGTGGTTACACCTCATTAGCCCCAGAGCGGGAGCTGCCTTCCCCCCTTTCCCCTGTGGTCTATGTCTTCCCATTCTGACTGTGGGGCCTCGGGAAGACAGCACAGAGTCACTGAGCTGCTTCCCAGGGGAGTCCAGACAGGCACACACCCACCCTGTACTTCCCCTGCTGCAGAGATTTCGTCTTTATTTCTCCTTCGTCCGCTCCCATAGGAGTTAAGGTGGATTTTCCGAACGGACGGCAAAGGTCATACGTGCTGGGGTGGACAATGAATGGTGCAGTCAAAGTGAATGAGAGGGAATTCTGGCTTTGCATTTATTAGCAGGGTGCATTTGAAAGGTGTTTGTTCCTGAGTCCCGGTTTCACCGTCTGTAATGGTGGATCAGCATCCCTAGCTCAGAGGGCTGTTGGAAGGATGAAATGATGTGAAACAAAATGAAATAAAGATAATGGAAATGGACCAGCCCAGCCCAGGGTCTGGTGCGCGATAGGTACTTAACAAACGTTGCTGCCTCGGGCTACAGCCCACCTAGGTTATTGCTGCGCTTCATACACACTGGGCTGGTGTTGACCCCAAGGCCTGCTTTAGGTCTGTGCTCAAAACAGCCCCTCCTTCAAATGGGCACTAGCCTGCCTGCAGGGTGTGGCTAAGACCACCAGCTACCCGCCTTTGCCACCTGCCGAGGGAGGAGGGCTCTGTGATTTCTGGCCATCATAGCTCTGTGCCGTCAGTTGTGGCCCAAGATGAATTATTACGTCTTGTTGTTTACTTTATATCATGCGACCCTGCCCACATTCTCCCCACTAAATGAGTAAGACAGACAAACTTTAAAGCTGCAGAGGATTTAAAAAAAATCTGGGTCTAATAATTCCCTTTTAGGTTGTGCAAGCAGGAGGGTTTAAAGTCGCACAAGAACGATTTAAAGGAAAAGACACACTTGTTTCTGTTCCCAGCAAACACAAGCGGCTTGTGCTTTACTGGCCTGGTTTTCTTAAGCGATCTTTATTACAGAAGGATCCATTACCCAGGGAGAGTATCTGTGTCCGGAATCTGCCAGCGGGAGAATGACTCAGAGCAGCTCTGGAGTGCAGACAGCTGAGAGCGCCAAGCCCGCTCTGAGGCGTGCTTCCCTCCTGAGAGAGGCCGGCTCTTGATGTGCCTTTACCGTGTCGTCATGCTCCACCCAGGACTCCAAGTGAGGACATCCTTATTGCATTTGTTTCCTTCCCTTCAGGCGATATGTCCCAGTCAGCGGGTAAGGTCCCTGCTTATACCCCATCTTCTCCCTTCCTTTATTTTCCCTCAGTTCGTGCTCGCCCTTTCTCCGTCTTTCTCCTGCCTCCTCTCTTCTTTGGGTAAAATCCTAAGCAAAGTATCAACTCAGAGAGCCTAGCTTTCTGACTTGATTTCTTACAAACTGGGTGACCTGGAGCAAGTCACCTACCATCTTGGTATTTTTTTGAATATCTTGAAAATGGGGGGGGGGCATATTTTTCATGCATCCAAGCATTTGCAAATCCATTTATTAATCAGATATCTACTAAACACATTTGGATGCTATACCCTGGACTAAGCATACAGGAGATGTGGTTACAAAGATGACTAAAATACACTCCCTATCCACTGGGTGATCACGATAGAGTGGAGAATAACACTCTATTCACAGTGTTGTTTCAAGAATTAAAAGAAAGAATGTAGTTAAAAGTATTTTGTGAATGTATAGAGTTGTCAAACCACTATGTTGTGAACCTGAAATGAATATATATCCTTGTACATCACCTATAGTTCAATTAAAAAGGTATTTTGTGAATGAAATAGTTCATTAGAGAAGTATGAACACTTTCAGCTTCCTTTTAGTAACTTCTAAAAGGATTAATTTGTGCCATCAAAATCTTTCCTTTGGTTGACCCTAGACTTTCACATTCAGGATAAAGTCTTGTTGGCACATGTGAGATGAAGATCATGGTCATTGTCTTAGATATGGTAGACATTTGCCCTCTGGGGCAGAGATTTAAGGTAAAAGGGCCACATACATGGAGGCATCTTCCTTTCTCATGTAGCAACTGGCCATGCATTGGCAGATCAGAGCTGCTGTGACAGCTCCTCCCTGGGTCACTCTGTGGCTCCCTGGGAGGGGATTCAAGATGGCAATGTGTGAGACAACTACCAGTGTTCCAGCTGAAAGTCAGTCAGCAAGGCAGAGGTAAGAGGCAAAGTGGAGGGCATGCCTCTTCCTTCTGAGAAATTGCCCACCTCCTTCTGCTTGTGTCCCATGAGCCAAAACTTAAAATTGATGGCTCCACCTACCTTCAGGAGAGGCTGGAAAATGAAGAGTTTATCCTGGAGATCTGGCACACCCCACATCCAGTCTGTCAAATGTGTCCAGAGTCCAGCCCCTTCTCACCATTTCACTGCTTTCACTATGGTCCAAGTCCCCATTACTCTCCTTTGGAAGACTGTGGTAGGGGCCTAACTGGTACCCCCACGTCTACTCTTGCCCTCCCCTGCAGTCTTCACTCAACACGGAACGATTCTTTCAGAATCATTCAGATTTTTAACTCCTGTGCTCAAAAACCCTCCAATGGCTCATGAGGCTCTCTACGATGGGACTCCTGCTCTCTTCCCTCACCTATTCCAGTCACTCTTGCTCCCTTGCTGGTCCGAGGATGGCAGACACACTCTTGTGTGGGGCATTTTCACTAGCCATTCCCTCAGCCTGGAAAGCCCGCCAGCTCAGATACTTACATGACTTGCTTCCTCACCTCCAAATCTTTGCTTGAATGGTGCCTTCTCGTAGAAGTCTACTATGACTACCCTATTTAAAATTGCAACCCCCATTCCCTCTCTCTGCGTCACCAATGTGCCTTATCTTGTTCTACATTTTCTGATATACAGTATACTCTCCTTGTTTACTATCTTTACTCTTCTTTGAGTATCTTCTTTTGCTAGCATAACAGCTCCACGAAGGTAATTTTTTTTAACTGATACATCCCAACACCTAGAACTGTGCCTGGTATCTACTAGATACTCAACAAGTATTCTTTGAAAACAAGATTGAATGAAAAGATGGAGTCGAACCCAGTTCCTATGACATCATTTGAGTTCTGGATCTACTGTGTCTGAAGCAAGACCAATTCTAGACTTCTCAGTTCCATAGGTCAAAATGTTAATTTTTCCAAGAAAAATTGTTTATTTAATTAAATCAGTTAGAGTCGAGTTTTTGTTATTTGCAAGGGAAGAGCCTTGGCCTCCACAGGGAGCTAATATAGACTGGGAAATCATGGAAGACCTCTCTGAGGAAGTGACATTTAATCTGACATTTGAAGAATGAATAGGAACCAGCCCAACAAAGGTCAGGGAAGGAGACAGGCAGTGCAGGGAGAATAGTCTAGGATGGCGGGAGATGAGAGCTCTGAGGCAGGCAGGAATTAAAAGCTGTCTGTTGAGATGAAGCCAAAAGGTGGCTGAGGCCATCATAGGGGCCTTGGAAGTATCGGGGAGGATTTTTAATGATATTATGAAAAGCCATTTTTGGATTTTAAGCAGGAAAGTGATATGACCTAGCATATTTTTCTAAAAGATCACTTTGGGTATTGGATGGTTAGTGGATTATGGGGCGTGTGTGTGTGTGCGCGTGTGTGTATATTTTGGGGGGAGTATTGCAAAAGTTGGGGAGCCCAGGGGTCCAGATGGGGAATGACAGTTGTTTGGACATGAGTAGATGATAGAAGTAGATGAAATTGAGTTATATTTTAGAGGTATAATCAACAGGATTTGGTGACAGATTGTCTGTGGGGGTGAGGAAGAAGGAGGCAACAAGAATAACTCCTAGGTTTTTGGCTTGAGCAATGCTAGAATGTAGGTGTCGTTTACTGAGACGTGGAAGACTGGAGCAGGAGCAGCCTGAGGAAGAAGTCTGTGGTCTGAGGCAGCCTGGCCTGATGCAAGATGCCTCTTGGCTGAGTACCGGCAATGATTTCTGCCATAGTTAAGCACCAATAATGTCTTGAATATGCGAGACAAGCACTTTACTGCAGCACATTAAAATTCCTTTTCCATGAGGGAAAAGTAAGGACAGCACTGCATTTGCTTTATTTTTCTCTGCAGCTAATGTGGTTGTTATAAATTCCCTCAAAGCCAGAACATGGTCTCCCTGAAGAGCTGGGCGATGCTGGGATCATGGTGTTAAGGGCAGCAGTTGCCCTGGAGATGTAGTCGCGGTATAGTTAGAGTACTGCTTGCTGGGCAGGTTAAAGAAGGTCTCCAGCATCACCTGGGGAATTGGACTAGATGGTCTCTGTGGTCCTTCCAACCTTAGCGTTCTGTGATTCAATAGGTCAGGCAATGAGAAGAGTAACAGAAGGGAAAAGCTGGAAAGGATGAAGGAGGCCCCCTGGGATTAAACAAGTTACTAAGTGGTCTTTAAGAATTCACTCATGTTGTCACACTGAGGAATTTACTCCCTCAGGGTGGTCCGGACTTTTGAGCCACCTCTGAAGGCTTATTGTCTTCCCAGCAACAAAATATAAATATACAAATGAAGGTTAAAATTTTGTAGCAACATAACATTTTTGGAGTCTAAATTTAGGATGAAGCCAAGGAAGAGCATAAAGTTTATTGTTTTTGGAATAAGCAAGTTAGTTGTAGAGCCATACAGAATGAAGTTTGAATACCTACTCTGTCATTTCCCAGATGTGTGATCTTTAACGAATGATTTAACTTCTCTTGGCCTCACTTTTCCCTTATGTAAAATAGAGGAATCTGTAGTTCTTGCCCCATTTGGTTGTTGTGAGGACCAACTGAAATTATGGATCCTGGCATGGGCTTAAGGGCTCAATAAACATTAGCCTGTGAGCAATTGGAGCTCATATGAGCTGTTTTATACACATTTTAGAAAATACAGAAAAGTTTGAAAAAAGTATTTTTATCACTTGCAACAGAGTTAACATTTTAGGGCTTTTTTCTATTTTTTTGTTTTGTTTTATTTTGTACAATTTGTGTTACATCGTTATGCTTGTATTGAATTTTGTATTCTGCTGTCGTGGTCTTCTTGGGCTGTTATAACAAAATGCCATAGACTGAGTGGCCTGAACGACAGACACTTATTTCTCCCAGTTCTAGAAGCTGGGAAGTCCAAGATGAAAGTGCTGGCAGATTTGGTGACTGGGAGAGACACTTCCTCGCTTGCAGAAGGCCACCTTCTCCATGTGTCCTCATATGGCTTTTCCTTGGTGCATATTCTCAGAGACAGAGAGAGAAACCCGTCTTCCTCTCTTCCTCTTTTGTAAAAGCACTAATCCCATCCTAAGAGTCCCACCCTCCTGACTTCATATAAATCTAATCACCCTTTAAAGGCTCCACCTTAAATACCATCCATCATATTGGGCACTAGGACTTCAATCTAAGAATTTGAGGGGAGGGAGACATGAACATTCAGCCTATAACACTTTTTTTTTTTCTTTTTTGTCTCTTAATATTATTAGATCATTAGCATTCTTCCTATTGTCTTTTATCATTTTTTCCCCAGGAAGAGTTTTTTTATTTTAAATTATTTTATTATTTTTGAATGTTAGGGGTGGAGTTGCTCTTTCTGGAGATATGTTCCTGTTGTGCAATATGATAGCGAGAGGATGGGATTGGACTCATACAGACCTATTTTCATATCTTGTTTCTGCCGTTTCACTGACTATGTGATCTTAGGCAAGTAGCTTAACCTATAGAGGATTCCATAGTATGCCACTTCACAGGGCTGCGATGTGGCTTAACTAAGCTAATGTATAACACAAACACTAATGTATAATGCAAACACTAATGAATAATGCAAATACATTTTATTAGAGGCTGATTTTCCACCTCCACCAGTTGTATTGCCTAAGATTTTGTAAATAAGGTGCGCGAAGGATGCAAAATGCAAAAGAGAAATTTGCCCATGAGCTGAGTGACAAAAAACATTCAAATTTTGTGCTTAAACTTAAATACTCAAAGGAGATGGCTATCAGAGGATGGTGTCCTCAGTACCTCTGCTTTCTTCCCTCAGAAGAATGTGTATGTGTATATGTATTTCCTTGTTGGAACACTCATTACACGGCATTGACACTTTCTGCTTAGTTGTTCCATCACTAGATGCATTCCCTTCAAAGAAAGGGTTTACAAGTATCTCATTTACAGTTATATGTCCAGGACTCAGCACATGTCTCGGTTCAGAGAAGCCTTCCAATAAAGACATGCTGAATGAATGACTGGATGGATGGATTGATGGATGAATGAATTACCATCATCATGGAGAGAAGGCAGAAAACCACCATATTTGCCACCTTAACAGAATTTCCATTCTCCTTCTGTGTCCTGTGCAACAAGAATGATTGGAAGCAATACAACAATCACTAGAAATAAATAAATAAATAACGAAGGCCCAACAGAATTTAATAAAGCAGATGCACACTGTCATCTTCCCAGGGGCTGAGGAAATTAGAAGTCATATTTGAGTCATGTACAGGATGTGATGGCAGTCTCCAGGGCTCTGTTTATCAGCTTGGCTTTGGTAGAAAGTTTTTGTCGTGATCTTTGTGAGAACTAATGTAAGCAAACCATCAAAAGTGTCAAGAGAAAACTAGAAACTTACCAACCATGATTATAATTGCTTCAGCTTGTTTGTAAGTTTGAGGAAATTAAACACATTATTAGCAATGTAGGCAAGAGTTCCATATCAGCAAGGGTACAGGGAAAGTTAGGAACCTACTCTGTACCTAACTATTTGCTCTACAGAATGTCAGAGCTGTAAGGGACATTGGGGTCTCTCTGAGGGGCCAGTCCCAATGCTCCCCATTATTGGTTCTGAACCAGTTGAGTCAAAGAGAAGGAGGTCAAAATAGCAGATCTAGACTGGAGAAAGTAACCTCAGCATGAAGCCAAATTGGCTTCCACTACTTACCTACCCAGTCATAGACAGGTAAGATCAGTGAGGCAAGCAGATTCCTCCCTACCTACCCCAGAATAGGCCCTCAAATCACAGAGGAGAAGGAAGAGAATGTTCATAGATCACAAAACGGGCAACAAGGGCAGGCCATGTGAGAACAGCCACCTTGACCACCTTACTCCTGGCCAGTACAAGATTGTGAACTGATGGAGTTTAAACTAGTGGCAAACCACCAACCACTCATAAGTTAGTAACGGGTGGAAAGACCAGAAATTTTACCTCAGCAGAATGTTTTGGCTATCTACTGTTGCTTAGCAAACCATCCCATTAGGCAGTGGCTAAAATAACAATACAGTATTTTTCTTCTAGTTCTGCCTGTTAACAGTCTTGATGGGGTGGTTCTTGCTTAGAGTCTTTCACGTGGCTATTGTCAGAGATAATGGCTGGCATTGGAGTCATCTGAAGATGTCTTCATTCATGTCTGGCGCCTGGGCTGGGATGACTGGCCAGCTGGGAACTGGCTGGGTGTCTAGCCTCCACTGCCTTCTCTAGCTTGGGTTTCCTCAAAGCATGGGGAACAGAGTCTCCAGATACTTACATGACACATGGCTTCCCTCATTGCAGGTTTTCCAAGAAGCTCAGGTGAAGACTACAAGGTTTCCTATGACCTAGCTTTGTAAGTCCTAGAACATGACTTCTGCTACAGTCTATGGTCAAGCAAGGAACTAAGCCCAGTTCAGATTCAAAGGGAGAGGATCTAGATTCCACCTCTCAGTGAGGAGAAGAGCAAAACATTTGTGACCATCTTTAATTTTTTACTTCTCAGAAGTTCCTTCATGGTAACATGAGGGCAGGGAGATGGCCCATGTTCAACGATTATTGAAATACTCTATGCCAAGTTACACTGCAAGTATTACTGCTCATTTTCACAAAGACCCAACAAAGTAAGTGTTACTATCCCCATTTTGCCAGTGAGGAAGCCAAGGCCCAGAGAGTAAGTTCCTCACAAGCAGTAGGTGGCAGAATGAAAGAGCAAACACACTTATGCCTGATTCCAAAGTTTTTGTTCTTTCTGCTACACTACACTATCATACATACATTTGTTTTGAATCTCTCACTTTATGGAAGAGAAAACTGAGGGTGCCTTAAATGCCCATGAACCAGTAGATTTTACAGTGGTCACTTTTGTGACAGTTTCACTGGCCCAGTATTTGCTCTTGTCCAATATTGATTTGATATTGAGCAAAGCCCATACTCTACCTTATGAAATGTGCTAGAAGGTGGGAAAGACTACTTTCAACTCAGAGCTCATCAAGAGGGTTTTTCCAACAGCAGAACCAAAGAGGAAAGCCCACCATGGTACCACATTGCTGAAGGAGGAGATTTCATAAAAGACACTCCCTCGCCATGTTTCCAGGGTTTCCATTTAGAACCCTAAGTCGCTCTCATGCTCTTGGAATCAAATCCAAAGTCCTTATGTTACTAAAGTTCTACATCAGTGGTTCTTAACTCTACAACACCAAATTTTAATAATAAACATTTTAAATATCTTTTTAATAATCTTGAAATGGAAATCATACTACCGACCCATGAAACTTAAAGATAAGCATAGAGGAGAAGTAATAGGAAGATATTTATAACAAAATGATATGGACTTTAAAAAGTAGATGCTGTGGGACACCTGGGTGGCTCAGTTGGTTAAGTGTCCGACTTTGGCTCAGGTCATGATCTCACAGTTTGTGGGTTTAAGCCCTGTGTCTGGCTGTGTGCTGACAGTTCAGAGCCTGGAGTCTGGTTCAGATTCTGTGTCTCCCTCTCTCTCTGTCCCTCCCCTGCTCATGCTCTGTTTCTCTCTCTCTCAAAAATAAATAAACATTAAAACAATTAAAAAGTAGATACTGCCACACATCTACATTTTAAGATGTATACTATCAGTTGTTCTCAAACTGTGATGAAGGGTCAGTTTAAAAAAAAATTATTGACTTCAAACTGATACTTTTGTAAAATATAATAAAATGATTTCTGTAATGAACAATCGAGATAAAGGTTCTCAAAAGGTGACTCTTTTTTTTATGTTTATTTTTGAGAGAGAGAGGGAGACAGAGAGCACACACACAGGGGAGGGGTAGAGAGAGAGGGAGACAGAGAATCCCAAGTGCAGAGCCCCATGTGCGGCTCGATCTCATGAACTGTGAGACCATGACCTGAGCAGAAAACAAGAGTCAGACGCTTAACTGACTGAGCCACTCAGGCATCTCAGTTACTTTTACTTTTTCACGTAACTGACGGAGGACAGGTAAGTTGGTAGATGAGCTCTGGTGGGCGGATCCCATTTTAAGTAGCACTGTATTAGATCAATTAATGTTCACAACCCTACCAGGTAGGTGTCACTCAGAGTCCCCATCTTATATGTCAGGCACTGAGAGGTTTAGGAATTTCGCAGTGCTCTGATTCAGATCCAAGTATTTTGGCACTGTTAGTGCAACCCTCTTTGCTGCAATGGATACAAAATAAGATTTATAGTACCTCTAGAACATGCACAGTTCATTGGAAGAAACAGATAAGTAATGGGTTAATTATTTTTTTTTATCTTGATAAAATTTTTATCATTGAGTAGAACTTTAGGGACAAGACTCTCACCCCACTGAAATTTCCCTCAGCACCAAACTCCCTCTCTGAACAGCTTTTCAGGAATTCTCTCATTTTACCTCCGCAGGAACAGCACAAGTCTTGAAGCCATCCAGACCTCCAGTTCCTCATTCTGACTTTTAACCAGCCCTCATTTTGAAGAGGCCTGGGAGATGGGGGCAACGGCACTTCTTACCCCAAGTTCGGCATCTTTTCGAGGAACATTTGCACCCCTCCTGAAGGAGTGCGGAGGGGACGTGACAGTACTTAATCAGCGCATCTGTTCCCATGCCTGCTCGGTGAGCAGCCTGTGATCACAAACAACTCATTTAGGGGCACGTCACTCTCTCCCCAAGAGGTACCACCCCCACACCATTTGTGGACCACACACTCTGGTGTGTGAATCACCTCCAAGGATGAGTGTCTGTTGACTCACTACTTCAGAGAGCTTCCTATTGAAGCAGCAGTTGCCCTACAGCCTTGGAAAGAGAGCAAAACAACTTTTGAAGGAAATGAACACCATCCCTTTGTCAACTGTGAAGCCATTACCGCCGGAGATGGGCCTCACTTCCCATCGGCAACACCATCCTTGTTTCTGCAGGCTCCTGAGGCCCGGGCCTACCACAGCTCAAGGGGCAGTTTCCTGAGTCTCTCTGGCAGTGCCATTCAGAGGCTCTGAGACTGATTAGTTAAGAGAGACATTTATTGAGCGCTTAGTATATGCCAGATACTGTATGAAATAATCAACATATACTATTATATTTTACTCTCAAAACAAACAATAATGTGAGATAGATGCTATGATGGTTTCCACTTTGCAGTTGATTTAAACTGAGGCATGGAGTGGTTAAGAACCTATCGAAAGCTGGAAAAGTGGAAGAACCAAGGCAATTTGTCTCCAGAGTGCTTGCTCTCAAGTGCTGAGCCTTAGCGAACATTCCACATTAGCACAGGGGCCTCATCATCCACAGGAGAATTTTTCCATAAATATCGAATGCCTGTTTTTGCCTCACTTAAGCTACAGAGCGATGCAAAGAACATGGCATCACACTGGTCTGAGGACTTTGACCTTCATCGCATCAGTATGTCCACCTTGTGATGGGATCCAACATCCTCCTGACAGAGGCTGGGGAAAGAGCCAAGGAGATAGTGTATCAAAAACCCCCTTTACAGGTCTGACCCATGGTAGATACTCAACACACATTACTCACTCATCCTCCCTCAAAACACACGAGAAACTCAAAGAATGTGTAGCTGTATGAACAATATAGATGCATAATAAGCACTTTTAGAGTGATTAGAACTCTAATGGAAGTATGTTACCTTTTAAGATTGTGCAAATAGGAATTGTGATAAGCTTATAATTTTACGTGTCCTATAGAATTTAGCCCTAAAAATCCTGTGAATTTGGTTTTATTTTGCCCACTCAATAGGTGAGGACACTCTGTGTACCTGGTACCAAGAAGAAAGTATATTCTGTAAAAGGTAGAACTGTGGGATGCATCATTGTAGACATTGTTTACTGGGTATCTACTGTATGCCAGGTATGTTAATACACTCCACTGAAGTCTCGCAATGGAAATTATGACTCACAATTTATAGTGAGAAAACCGAAGCTAAGGGAGATTAGGAGGCTTGCCTAAGGACTGAAATCTAGTGTGTCTCAAAAATTATTTTGTAGTGAAGGATGATCTTACTGGTGCTGAGTTTACCATGTAGAAGTCAAATGGTGTCTAAGCAGGTTCAGTATGACGTTGAAGTTTGTTTCAAGGTGCCCATAGTTACCTGCCCTTTGAGCGCATTTTACGTTGTTTAGTCCTCCAGGTGTGTCATGATGAAAACAAAATTCAAGTATTTCTGGGTTTCTTCTGGAAAACAGGCTTGAGAGTAAAGGTGGTGGCTGAACACATCTGTGAACGCTAAGGCAAAGAGATTGATAATAGGTGAACTGCGTCAGGAGCCATGTTTGGTGCATCCGGCAGACTGACTCACGCGCAGGGAGAAGGCGCGGGTCTGGTGGAATGATGAGGAGTTCCACCCTTTCAACTGGTTCACTGGTCTGGGTATGAATCCCTCACTGATCTCTGAATAACAGAACGTGAATAATGAGAGTTTGCCATTTTCTGAGTCTCACTGCCCAGCTTTTGTCAACCCTAAGTAAGGATCCCTCCAGCACGGTGATACACCAGCTTGGTGAACGTGTTTGACCCAGACAAAATCCAGAAAATGGATGGAGTTAAAGGGCTGGCACATCCATTATAGCTGAGATTTTGTGCCATCAAATATATTTGCTATCCAACCTATGACACGTTGCCGCGTGGGCAGCAGTCTGAGACATTCGGCAAAGTTAAACATGAGGTGCTGTTCCCAGGTTGAATTGCCTCAGAAGTATGCTTCCTACCCATGGAAAATGATGCCTGAATTTGGCAAAAATAATTTTTCTTTCTTGTTTTACTTATCATCTAATAGATCAAAAGTTTATGAGAAGATTCGGAGCACCCTCCTACTCTGTGTGTGAGAGTCTGGATCTGAACTCAGGTCTGTGTGACTCTAAATGCCTGTGCTTGTCTTACATAGCTTTGCTCTTCTTTGACAATGTGGTATTTAAGCTTAGTTGTAACACACGAAAAGACATTTTTTCAGATGGATTAAGAGGCAAAAGATCTTGTAAACCTAGGGCACAGGACATATATGAACAAGGCCCTGGAGTGTGGGCCAAAATGATGTAAGTTTACACAGATAATGTAAGGGAGGATTTGGTATCAGAAGTGTTTGAGAAGCACCTGGGTGGCTCAGTTGGTTAAGTGTCTGACTTTTCTCAGGTTATGATCTCATGGTTTGTGAGTCCCGCAACAGGCTCTGTGCTGACAGCACCGATCCTCTGTCCCCCTCTCTCTCTGCCCTCCCCCTTTCCCTCTCTCAAAAATAAATAAAAACATTAAAAAAAGAGAAGTGTTTGAATCCATTGAAATATGTTTCTTGCCATTAATTCATTCTTTTGGTAATTCAACCAATGTGTATTGAGTGCCTCCTATATGCCAGGTAACATTAGAATTAGAATCGGGAATTACTAGAAACCTTTGTCAAAATATCACTGCTTCTTATATCTAGAATTTCTTCTCCTTTCAAACAAACAAGTCTGCAAAATTTTGTCTCATTGGCAAACTAGCAGCAAAATTCTTCTTTGAATGAAGCTGGTCTTTGAGTGAAATAAACCATGAATATTTATAATAGATTAAAGGCAAGCACATAAAATAAAGATAAGCAGAGAGAAATCACAATAACTTTAGGCTGGGAAGGATCTTGTTTCTTGGGGGGTTCAACTTATTTATTCTGCTGAAGCCCAGAGACAAAAGTGGCCACTCCAGATCTCTCACTCACCTGTATTGGCTCCATTCTCATAGCCAGGGTCTTACTTCAATGTCTCATCAATTTACTTTTTAAGTTTATTGACTTATTTTGAGAGAGTGAGCAAAGGAGGGGCAGAGAGAGAGAGAATCCCTAGCAGACTCTGCACTGTCAGCGCAGAGCCTGATGTGGGGCTTGAACTCATGAAGAACTGTGAGATCATGACCTGAGCCGAAGTCAAGAGTTGGATGCTCAATCAACTGAGTCATCCAGGTGCCCCTATGTCTCATCAATTTTTACCTGGATTATTCCAAAGCCATCTTTTTTTAAATGTTTATTTATTTATTTTGAGAGAGAGAGGGAGGGTGAGAGAGAGAGAGAGAGAGACATGAGTGGGGAGGGGCAGAAAGAGAGAGAGTGAGAATCCTCAGCAGGCTCTGCATTTTCAGCATGGAGCCCAACAAACGCGCGATCCCATGAACCATGAGATCATGATCTGAGCCGAAATCAAGAGTCAGTCGCTTAATTGTCTGAGCCACGCAGGCACTCTGTATTCCAATAGCCTTCTAACGGATTGCCCTGCCTACATGCTTGTCTCCTTCCATTCTCCACACAGCAGCACAGAGATCATTCAGAAAAGCAATTGCCTTATTTTCTTTGTTCCTCAAAAACATTCAGTGTTTCCATTCTGCCTCGGGCTCTGCTTCTCAAATTGTGGTTTGTGACTGGGTCAAGACAGTACTCAAAACCATAGGATAAACAGCATTGCTCTAGAATAGTCTTACTTGATGGCTAATGATTACAAATATTATTGTACATGAAAACAATACATTATAGATATAGTATAGATCTATATTAATATATTAACATAGATCAAGATGAAAAATTTGGGTGAGTTTAAAACATTTCAAAGAATTTTTCTTGTAGTGGTTGTTGGCAGAACCCATGGGAGTCCAAGTGTATCCTTTTCTGCCATTAGGGATGTTTTAATGGGAAAAGTCTATGATGTCCTAGACCATAGGATAAATTCCAAGTATCCTATCCTTTATTTCTCCAGGATCTATTCATTTGTGGCTTGCCACCCTGTTCTGTTTAATGGGTCTCTTGAAACTCTACTTACCAACCATCCCCCACCATTTAAAACACAGCTACGGTAGCCTTCAGGATGAGTCAGAATAAGAAATTGCTGTAGGTATCTCAAACAGGAATGAATTTTACATAGGAAATTAGATGCTTGCAAAGCTGTTAGTAGATCACGGAGAAAAAGGTTAGGAAGACCGCGGCCAGTGTTCAGGGAAGCAAGACGTACAGAAATTGCAGCAAAGTGGGTGATATTCAAGAGGATACCTGGAAACTGCTGACACTAGTGTCTATCACCTGCCGAAGTCCAAGACAATGGCTTTTGCTTCTCTTCTGCCTTTTTAACTTTGCAAGTATGCCTCTCATCCAGACTCTGTGTTATGGGCTAAACTGTGACACCCCCTCCCATTCACATGCAGAGGTCTTCACACCCAGTGTCTCAGAATGTGTCTGTATTTGGAAATAGGGCCTTGAAAGAAGTAATGAACGTAAAATGAGATCTCACAAGTGTGACTTAATCCAATATGACTGGTGATCTTTTATAAGAGATCAGGACATAGACAAACAAAGGGAAGGTCATGTGAAGACCCAGTGAGAAGGGGGCCATCCACAAGTCAAAGAGAGAGGCCTCGGAAGAAGCCACCTCTGCTGCTACTTTGAATTCAGACTTCCAGTTTCTAGGACTGTGAGATAATACATTTCTGTTGTTGAAGTCACCCGGCCTATGGTACTTTGTTATGGCAGCCGGAGCAAACAATCTGAGAGTAGGAATTTTATAAGACATAGTTGCTAAGCTTCCAACCCCCATGTTATAAGAAGAACTTAGAAGGGCAAAAATGGTCCTGAGTTGCCAAGAGACAATCTGGCACAGCTGACCTCTGGTGGGCACATGCTGAGAATCAGACATGGCACGGAGCCTTTTGCACGTGTTATCTCAATTTAGTCCTCATATCTACCGACTTAAAGTAATTCTATCAACCACACTGTGATGGACAGGTAGGAAAATGAGGCTCAGAGAAGTTACTTTTCCTCAGTCACCCAGCTGGTCTCTGGTAGTGGGAATCTGGGGCTGACCCCTGCAGAGGATCTCTCCGTTACTGCACGGCCTGGCTGCAAATGTGTTTTCTTCACTGGTCCACCCAGGGAACATCTGTGAGTATGTCTTAAGTCTATGTCACTTCCTCTGTTCCTTTTTTATCAGCGACCCTATTCCCCACCCAACCCACCCTCCTTCCTCCCCACAGAGCACACCATTTCCTCATTAATTCCCCCACACTGGTATCATGTATGATTTTCTACACTGCACCAAATAGTCTCAAAGATTGGAAATGGCCAATGATGAGTGAACAAATAAGTAAACTAGGGTGTATTTACTCAATATAATATTATGAGATAATAATATTATAAAATTATAATTACAGAAGCCAATATATGATTGTAATGAAGCTTATAATAATTTTAAAGACAGATTTGTTTTGAATCATCCTAAGAGAAAAGGCAGGATTTGGTGGGATCATATGTACTTAGAAGATAAAATAAAATCCTAAACGGAAGGAAAAAAATGGAAGGAAATGCTCTTAGCCATGGTTATCTTTGGGTGATTTTCCCTCCCTACTCTTGGTGCTTGTATTTTGCTTCAGAATTAACTATGATAGAAATGAATTTTTTTTAAAAGTGGGCTTTTGAGGGGTGCCTGGGTGGCTCAGTCGGTTGAGCGTCCGACTTCAGCTCAGGTCATGATCTTACGGTCTGTGAGTTCGAGCCCCGCGTCGGGCTCTGTGCTGACAGCTCGGAGCCTGGAGCCTGCTTCGGATTCTGTGTCTCCCTCTCTCTCTGCCCTTCCCCTGCTCATGCTGTGTCTCTCTCTGTCTCAAAAATAAATAAAAACATTAAAAAAAAATTAAAAAAAAAGTGGGCTTTTGAAAAATCTGCATCCTCTACTAAAGAATTTTGCTGCCAATCCCCTGATGTTCTCCTGAGGGACACCGTTCAGAAGAATTCTCTGCGACAGAGAGAGAAAGGGCCACAGTATCACTGAAGCATTAAGAACAAGATAGGAAGCCAAAGACCAAGGAACTTTAGGTCCTTGTTTTTCTCCTCCACAAGGTAAGTGGCAGCTCTTGAGGGCCTTCCCAGAGCAGCCTGGGCAATATTGATATATCTGTGGTGCCAGGGCTTGTTGGGAACTAAAGCCACTAGATCCTGCCCCAAACTGCCACTATCTGGAATCTCCTCTAAAACCTCCCAGTCGTCTTCTAGACTTAAAATACTCCTAGCAGTAAGGAGGTCACACGTTTGAGCCAGCTATCCCTGCTTTCTTGCCTACAGCCAATTAAAGAGTTCTGCCAAAATGTGTTCCTCTTCTGGCCATGGTCCTGGTTCACCCAAAATAAGGCTTATTCTTCATATGATACCCTCTCTTACTCCATGCAAATCCTCTCTAGATTTGGGTTCATGAGATCAGAAATTATGTCTGTTTGGCTGTTGGCTGTATCTGCCTGTAGCATGGGAAACGGAGAAGGTACTCAGTAAACATAGAATGAATGAACAAGTGAATGAGTGAATGAATGAAGGTATGGTCCATGAATCTTGTTTTCTCCAGGCCAGATATCCCCAGTTCCTTCAACAGGTCTCCTCTGATGTAGTTCCTGGACCCGTCTCCACTTCTTTTGGATACCAACCAACATGGCAATGCTCTCTTCAAATGTAGAGCTCAGCAATCCACTCGATAGACTTAGGATGGTTTGAGTGGTGCATAAGTCACAGGAACTGTAACTTTCCTCATTTAGAATAATCTATCTTTATGATGCAGCTCAAGATCTTAATAGCCGTTGACAAAGACACTTATGTTTAAAAAAATCTGAGCATTGTTTCTCGGGTTTAAGGCCATGATTATAAATCCCAGCAGCACTGTGGTCCCTATTTTGAACACTCAAGATACTGTGCAATGTGGTGTAAAAGACATAGGGCCAATAGTTAAAAGACCTGGACTCTGACCATTACAGTGGTTCTAACTAACATTGGGTACCAGGCTCACCCTGGGCTAAGCCTTGTGTTAAGTGCCTCACACATGTATTTGCAATTCATGCAATAGGGAGATTGAGGCTTAGGGAGGCTAAGTAACTTGCTTAACCTTGTCTTCATCATTTAATTGCTAAGAAACCTCAAGCTGGTCATTCAGAGTCTGTGCTTCATTTACCTCGTCTGTCAGATGAAAATAATAATACCTGCCTTGGAGTGTTATTGGAAGGATTTATTAAAAGGATGCAGTGAAAGTAACTATTAAAACTTACAGATTCGCAACACATTATTATTAGGGCTCTGATTTTCCAGCACATAGTATTGAGACCTAGACTCCAATTTCCTCTCCTTGTCTGTGCATTCCAGATTGCTGTCAGTTGATGTAACAAATGTTTTTTTCCTTTCTCGAATCCTGGCCTTTTTGTAGATTAAGAGTAATTACTCCCAAATGGATACATGAAAGTCCAATTTATGCCTGACATACATCAAGCCATCCATAAATATGCATTTATATTTTATTTATTCTTCTTCTTTACATCTATTTCAAGTGAAAACAAACAAATCCACTCTTCCCAAGTGTTAAATGCTCTCAGACCCAAAGCCATCTTTCTGCATTACTCTTCCAGCAGAGGGCACTGTTTCTCTATAAAGCAGGTGGTCTTTCAAACAAGATCCTCAGATTTTGCAGGGGGATACAATCTCCCTGAGACCCCAGAACTAAATGCACAACAAAGTACTGGGAATGAAAAATAGGAAAGATGCCATTTGAATCTACTTCCCAAAGAGAATTTTTAGTTAGTGCAGAAATGCCAATGTTTGTATTTCATAATATTGGGTCAGTTTCCCTCATTTAGAAATTACAGAATGTGATTAAGTGTGAGAGACCATTTAGCCCACAGGTCACAAAGAAATAGCCTGTGGGCTAAATTCAGCCCACATTCATGTTTCCCCCCTACATTATATTATTTTTACTATCATTATTATTATTAGACTAACATTAGTTTAAGCAGGAGATTGAATATAAAATAAAGATTTCTTACCATTTCTTTGAAAATGAATCAGAAGCTCTCATAACCCTGAGCCCACAGGCCACCATGGTGACAACTGGCTGAAGTTCAATAAATTCTACCTTTTTGGACAAGGCATATTTTTGCTCTTTCTCCATGGTCCCTATCCAGCCTGTCTCATGGGTATATATCACCTTCCTAGACCCAAAAATACTTCAGTTTGCAGCCTGAAGATTCTGGTCCAACTTCTTCATGCTACAGATGGGGAAAACAAAGCCCAGAAACATGAAAGCCCTTGCTCAAGGTCATCCCACAAGGAGGTGCCAAGACAAGGCTAGATGCTAGGCCTCCCAATAGGGCTTCTCAAAAATGAAGACTGCTCTTGATGCTTGCCCATGTCTTAGCCAGGAAGCTTCAACCCTTTCCTCCTCTCTCAGAAGGCTGGTGCTCCCCAGTAGGTAGGTGGGACCACAAGAAGCTTCCAGACAGTATAGGATGCAAGGTGAGGCTTTGGAGGGCAAAAAGAGAGAGGGGGCACTCAGTTTTGCTTCTTAGACTCCTGATTTCTTCCATGGATGGGACAGGACTTGGAGAGTACAGAATCAAAAAGACTTAGCTCCTCAACATGCCTGGGTGTTTGTTTCCTCATCTTAAAATGGAAGCACTATTACTTTGTGGAGGTTGCATGAAAATTATTCATTCTATGAAGGATCTGTGATCCTTTCAATTATTGACTGCCTACTAGACAGAAGTGCTAAGGGCACAGCCCTGCCTGGAATGTGGGGAGTCCTCAGTAGATGGCAGCAATTATTGAGGAGAAACAGGAGAGACGGTGCAGCCTCTATGCCTTTGACCTCAAGCCCTCCACATTCCATTAGCTTTTTTCCTAAACCAGCGGTATTCACCTTGGCTGAACGTTAAGATTTCTCAGGGTGCTTTTATAAATCTTGAGGCCCAGGCTGCCTCCCAGACCAAGTGAGTCAGAATCCCTAGAGGTGGGATTCAGTCATCAGTGCTGTGTAAAGTGGTTCGTGTCACTCCAATGTGCAGCACAGGTGAGGACCACTGTCCTAGATCCTCTCTGTACCCTGCCACAGCTCCAACCCTCTTCCTTACCTAAGAACCACCCTAGGTATGTACTTCCCTACCTCCAGCCCTGTCCCTGCCCTTGGACTCTGGGTAGATTACTTAAATCCCTCCGAGCCTTCTTTTCCTCATCAGAATAACAGGGGTGTACAGGACATGGCTGGTAGCCTCGCAGCATCCATGAGCTCCTTTTCCTCTCCAAGAAGAAGGCTGATTTTGGAAGCTGACCAGCTCCAGGGGTAGGTCTGGCTGGCCTAAGGGGTGTTCAATCATCCTCTTTTTCCAATGATTGGTTTAGGAATGAGACTGTGTCCCATACCTGATAGATAAGGTGTCACAGGAGGCTTATAGGCAGTATTTTTCTTGCTCTTGAAAAAGAACAAGAAAGATGCCTTGTGTTATCTTGTTACGATACTCAAGGCTGCTGCCACCATCTCGTGACCAGCTGGAGGGCTAAGGCAGCACAAGGGCACAACATTTTAAAGATGAATTTTAGCTGCAGGGGCACCTGAGTGACTCTGTTGGTTAAGCGTCCAACTTCAGCTGAGGTCATGATCTCACGTTTCATGAGTTTGAGCCCTGTGTTGGGCTCTGTGCTGATAGTTCAGAGCCTGGAGCCTACATCAGATTCTGTGTCTCCCCCTCTCTCTGCCCCCCCCTCCAAAATAAATAAACATTAAATTTTTTTTAAAAGATGAACTTTAGCTGGAGTTTTTAGAAGAAAAAGTCACAAGGATGGTGAATTGAAAACTAATGTTTACTGAGCCCCTATCATGTTGCAGATTGTCTATTAAGTTCATCATGATATGTGCTCACTCATGTAATTCTTACAACTGTGGTCTGGCATGATAAAGTAGTCAGCCTGTGGACTTAGATGTTGATTTTAGTTTTAGCTCCGTCATTTAAGCAAATGATTTAAACTCCCTATGCCTCAGTTTTCTTAGCAGCAAAATGGGAATTATGGAATCTATATATGATAGGATCATTGGAAGGATTAAATAAATGAATTAGGTAAACAAAACACTGCATGTAAATAATCTAGCACACCATTAAGACTCTACAAAAACCAGGTGTTACATTAAAAAAATAAACTCTGTAAAGAAGATTATTACTATTATTACTGTTCCCTTCATCCACTCTTTACATATGACTAAAATGAGAACCACAAAGCCCATTGACTTGCCTAAAAATCCATGGTATGTAAGTGGCAAAGCTGAGATTTAAACCCAAGAATTCTTACTCTTGATCTGTTGTTTGCACCCTTTCTCTCCTCTCCGCTGCCAAGCTGGTTGACGAAATCCCAACATTCTCCCTCAGAGAGTAGCGTCTGGGGAATTCTCCCCGCAAACCAGGTGAAAAGGAGAAGCTGAGCCTGAGGCGCGGACGTGACTGAATAGCTGTGAAAGGCGAGGAGCCCTTCCGCAGGACACTTACTAGGTTTGCAAATAACAAAGGATCACAGGACCATGGACTATCAGGGTTCAAAGACTCCTTTAAGACCAAATAACCCAACCCCATCCCATGTTAGAATTCCTACTTGATCACCCCTTGAGATGGGAGCTTCCTACTTTCCTGAGCAGGGCAGTTTTCATTCTTAAAAAGCTCTGCCATTTGTTGAGACAACATTTGCCTCCCTTGAACTTCTATCCATTGTTTTAAAATTCTCATTCTTTGGCTACATGGCAAACGGCCCTTTGGAAACATGGTGATGACAGCTCATTCACTGAGTCTTCTCCTTCTCACCTCCAAGCTCCCCTCTCCCCCAGCATTCTCAACTGATCCTCTAACAGTTTCACTTGTTTCCAGCCCAACCACCATCCGGACCCCACTTTTGATACAAGGAGACAGAAGTGGAATCAATACTCAGGGAATGATTTTCAAACACTCAGAGCTGTTCAGCAATGGGTCAGTGGTTGATTTGCAACATTATTGCTTGTATGTAAATTACACCTAAAAATACACAGGTGAGAGGGAAATGACCTCATGTGGTGGTCATCTATTTTTGTTTGTCCAACATCCATACTATCTCCTATAGGACTAAGATTAAAATTCGCTTGGGTGAAGGAGCGTATAAGTGGCTTAGTTGGTTGAGCATCGGACTCTTGATTTCGGCTCAGAGCAAGATTTCACGGTTATGGGATAGAGCCCCACATTGGTCACGGCGCCAAACGGGAAGCCTGCTCGGAATTCTCTGTCTCCCTCTCTCTGTGCCCCTCCTCCCTCCAAATAAATAAATAAACATTTAAAAAAAAATAAAATTCAGTTGTATGAATGGTCAAAGTCCTTTGGAAACAGTCTGGCTAGGACAGTTGGCAAGGTGCCCTACCCCTCTCTAGCCATGGTGGAAACATGGCCCTCATTGGGCTGACCAGAACTTCCCTTCCCGGTTGAGCATGTGAGTGGGTTGAGCCACTGGTTGTCACAGGGGCTCTTGGACAAGAGCTTGCATAGTTCCTGCAAAACCCCTGGAGCAGCTCACTTCCTCTTCCTGTCTTTCTAAGCCTGCTTCCCTACTTTCCTTTTGAAACTTTGAATTCCCTTGTATTTGCTAAAAAAACTCCTTTCTGGTATGTGTTAACCAGATGCAGTTTCTGTTGCTTACAAGGAAAGACCCCTGGTTTACGTGATAATGAAATAAGGGGACAAATAATATTATGGGCTATTAATTAAAAAGTCTCAAAACATAGACAAACAGAAAATAAGAATAGCATTTACTTTATAATATTATATTTTTGTACATATTATTTGTACATTTTTGTATATATTTATCATATATAATATATAGGTATGATAAATATTTTTTATTTTAATTTTTAAATACTTTTTAACATTTATTTTGAGAGAGAGAGAGACAGAGAGAGAAAGCATGAGCAGGGGAGGGGCAGAAACAGAGGCAGAGAGAGAAAGAAACCCAAATAGGCTCCACGCTGCCAGCGCAGAGCCCAATGTGGGGCTTGAACTCATGAAGAGTGAGATCATGACCTGAACCGAAATCAAGAGTTAGATGCTTAACTGACCGAGCCACCCAGGCACCTCTTTTAATTTTTTTTTTAAATTAAGTTTTTATTGTAAGGCAACTTGTGCCCATTGTAGAAAATTGGGAAAAAAACAGAAAATCACGTATTACATATTACCTATATAAAATTATTACTTGGCTGCCGAAAGTGTGAGTCTATGCCTGCGGGCAGAATTTATGCCATTCCACACTAGCCCAGCTTCTTGGTTACCTTTTGGTCTGTTTTTATTTCACTGGGAATGTGGGCCAGTGCTTATTTTCACAGCCAAATTAATTAATGAGAAAATCCTCAGACTTTCCATTTATCACTTCCAAACACCCACTTTTGATGAGTCAGTTGCCATTTGAACAATATAGGATAATTTTCAAATTAATTAAAATGAGACAACAATACGGCCCATTTCTTACTCAAGTATCTCCAAGGGATTCTGACTTCATTAATCTTTGGACCACCACTCTCCAACAGAGAAAGGACATTAATCACGTCTCTCCCGTGGGGGGGTGGGGGAGGGACGGGACCCAGAGAGCGAGCAGTTTGTCAGTTTTCGAGAAGCGTTAGGGTAATTGAGACTATCTCCATCTACGAGTCCTTCTCATTTTTTCCCTCCACCAGATAATCAATCAGCCAGATTTATATATTTAGTGGATACCTATTATGCCCTAACTGTTTTACCAGTACATAGGGAAGCTCAAACAACTTGGGGCTGTAATTCCTATCCCCTTTCAGCCCAAGTAGCAAGAAGAGACAGATGTGTAAGGAAACAGGCCAGAGATAATACCGTGGTGTTCATTAAGTGTAAAGCAGCTGCTGTTTTCTTTTCTGAATACAGTGTAAAATCAACTTTCTTAGCATTTCTGTCTTTTCTCTGCTTCTGCAAGTATTTTTAGTATCTGCTATGTACCAGGCACTTACACATGGATCTCTTAACGCTCACAACACCCCAGAGAAAGAGGCACCCACATCTCTGTCCTGCTGATGTGGGTGTGCGGGTCACCCAGTCGGGGACCCCCCTCCCTCTGTCCATGCTCTTCCTGTGCGCTAGCTTGGCCTAATCTTGGGTGTGCTCAAGTGTTCTGTGGCCCTCTCTCAGGCCGGCTCTCTCTCCCTCTCCTGAGCTTGAGAGTCGTACCCAGGTCACAGGGGCCATCTCCACCTAGATGTCTTGCAGGCACGTGGAACTCAGTATGCCTCAGAGCAAAGCCTTCTCCTTTTGTCCCCCAAATCTATTTTGCCTCTTTCCTTTCTAAGTCCCAGCAAATGGTACGGTCCACTGACACCCTAGCGGGAGTGCCGAGAAGCAGCCTGGATGTGTCTCTCCTGCACGCCCTTCCCCCATTCCATCAGTCATCATTTCGACTTCTTTCAATCATTTCAAAACCCTCCCTTCTCTCTATCTCCACAACTGCTGTCCAGACTGTCCCCCTTTATCTGGAAGTTACTGTGCCAGCCTGTCTCTTCTTCTCCAAGCCATTCCCCCCTCTGACCCATCCCCCATGCTTCACCAATGGGATTTTCATAAATGTGCATATAATCATGCTACTCACCTGCCTAAAAACTATTCAGTGGCTCCCCAGTGCCTGGGCTACAAAAGCCAAACGTCTATCCACATCCTAAAGGTCCCTCAGGATCTATTTTCAATCCACTTTCCACCTTCTTGCTTTTGCTCTATTTTTTTCTGCCTGAAGGCTTCCCCCCTCCCTTCACCACCTAACTCCCATTTATCTGTCGAGGTCTAGCTCAGATACTATCTCCTCACAGGAAGCCTTCCTTGACCCCCAAGATGGAAAAAAGTCTTGGGAGGGAGTGGGGAGTGAGATTAGGTATTTATTTCTCTGACACTTTCCCTGTATGGTCGCCATGGCTATGAACTTCAGCTGTCCATCACTACACCTTTCAAGGTGTTCTTCTCCATATAACTCTTCTCTTCCGGGTTTCTTTAGCCTATTTTCTCCCCTATTCTTTTTGGACCTGGGGTGGTCACGGGACCACTGTTAGTTCTGGGTTCCTGCACTGCCCCTGCGAGTCCCCTACGTCCTGCCCATGTCCTTTACACAAAGGATTCCTTGTAAATAAACGCTCCTCGAATTCTCCTAATTTGGGCATCCCACCTGTTTCCTATGGGGACCTTGTCTGATCCACCCGTATTTTGCAAATTTTGGAATCACATTTCCCTCTGTTACCATTTCAAACTACATTATCTTCATTTGTGATTGATCTTTTATTAGCCTTGGTTTGTAACTCTTTTGGCGTAAAGCTGGGGGCAAAACAGCTTTTCTATCCTCCTTATCGAAGCAATGAAAAAGCTATAAAAATTCACAACTTTTATTTCCAGCATACAGATCTTATCACAGAAATTGTACCAAACTATGTCTCTCTCTGTAAGACTATGAGCTCTTTCCCCAAGGCACAGCTCTGTGTCAAAATAAAGTAGAGACTCAGTAAATAGTCCACTAATGAATAAACCACTAGTAAGCACTTAATAAATATTCGTTGAGTACAAGGAATTGGGAAAGAATTGGAGCCCCAAATTCGAAAGCCTCAGGGACTGCAGTTGTTAATAAGTGAGACTCCTTTTCTCTTTTGTCCCCACGCCAGGATACTGGAGTGTTATTTTGCCAGACTTGGGAATTTCCTGAAAGGAGTTAAAAATATCTCTCCTGCCCAGAGCACCTTAGGAACGCATCCTCTGAGAAAGCACACCGCTGGAGTAGAACCACTAACCAATCTCTGGCCCCCCCACCTTCTCCCCCACCCCCCTCACTGCACCCCTTCAGATTTGACAACTCTGTAGGAAACCAATTTGCTGTTAATCACAAGGGAGTTTTATTTACTCTGTTGAAAGAATTGAAAAGCAGTCATTTTTATTAGTGCCACAGCTGGTTCTTCCATCATGGAAGAAATACAATTATGTGTCTTCCTATGGCTGAATGCAGACAGCTACAACCTCATTATTCATTCTGGTAGGAAGCAGGCCTTTATAATGAGCAGGGGAAAAAATGCACTGACCCCTCATTTATAAAGGGAACAAATCTTAGTTTCTGGAATGACATCGCCACTGCCACCATAGAAAGAAAGGCTTTTTATTTTTTTGGTTACATAATGGGGAGCGATAGCTTTAGAGGCCCGGCTGAGGCAGTCATGGGGGAGTGGAAAAAGTGTAGGCCTTGGCTTTGGGCCAGTCTGGGTTCAAACCTCCGGTCTGCTTCTTATCAGCTCTGGGTAGAGGCCGTGTTAATTCTTCTGACTCCATTTTCTGACCTGTAAATTGGAAATAAAGGTATCCCCTGCCTTTCCAAAGTTCGCGTTGTGCCACTTTGCTTTCATGAAAGACCTACATGAGTACTTGTTCTTGCTCGCCGAAAGAAACCGGAAGAGGAATTTTTCGCTTCCGGGAATAAAAGCAAAAAGCAAAGAGCGCATCCAGCACACGTTTCGCGGCATGTGCCTGGAAGGTCCAGCGGCACCGCCAGGCCCTTTCCCCGGAACTACCCTGGGCACCTCAGCATCAGGCCGCCAGAGCTCTGAACGGTGTCTGCGAGCACTATGAGCTGGGGACACCGTAGTAACTGAGCAGCTTCCCAGGGTGCTAGTAGGGATTGGACGTTGAATTCGTGCATGTGGAGTACAGGTCCCAACGCGACGTGCTCTGGCCCCTGCCTCCGTCTGCAGCTGCACCTCCCGCCCCGCAAGCCTGTGATCTCTGCTGCAGCCATGCTGAACTATTAACAGTTGCCCAGAACCTGTGCTTTCTCTGACTTGGCACATGTGTCCTGCTCGCCTGAGTCCCATGCCCTCACTTCCCTTGTTCATCGGGCAAAGTTCTTTCCTTAAAAATGACGGTTCCTCTGTGAAGCCTGTGCCTCAGTTCCTCCCCTAGACGGACACAGCACCCCATTCCGTTTCCATCATCCTTTTAAACACCCCACTGTAGGATGCTGTCACACATTGCGATGGTCTCGTCTGCTTATGTGTTTGTTGCAAGTACCAATCTGTGAGCTCCTATAAGAGCTTTCACTCCTCAATGCCAGTGCTGGCCCAGTGCCCACTGGAACTGGTGGTCCATGAGTGGCTTCCTGAACACATGAAGATGTCAGTACAGCACTTACTGCTTTGCATTGATGTGGCAGACTCTGTTGATTGGTTACATTTATACCATGTTTAGGGACACCTGGGTGGCTCAGTCGGTTAAGCATCTGACTTCGGCTCAGGTCATGATCTCACGGTTTGTGCCTTTGAGCCCCACGTCAGGCTCTGTACTGACAGCTTAGAACCTGGAGCCTGCTTCAGATACTATGTCTCCGTCTCTCTCTGCCCCTCCCCTGCTCTCTCTCTCTCTCTCTCAAAAATAAATAAACTTAAAATAATTTATACCATGTTTAACCTTCCCCACTTGCCTGTGTCCACAATAGAGATACCTCAGGCATTAGAGAATTTAGGAGAGCGCTGTCGCCCAGTTTTAGCCAAAGAGAAAATGGAAGAAGTCTTTGGGGGATGCTTGTTTTTGTTCTTTGATGCCCTACCTAGATCTTGGTATAGCGTGTTCAACTCTAAAAGCTGGTTTGCCTTTATGCAGCCTCATCCCTTGACATGATGAGCCAAGTATGGCCTTTGGAATCAGACAAATAAGATTCATCTCTGTTACTCTGTTTCCCACAACCAACATGACACGATGGTTCTGAATATTGACCTGGGATGCAGGCAGCCTGGGTTCCAGTGCTTTTCAAAGGTGTTCCTCCTTGGGGAAGTAATCTAATTATCCAGTTTCTTCATCTGGGAGGTCAGGATAGTAAGAGTACCTACCTCATAGGGTTCAATAGGTTAATGACTAGAAAAAACTTAGAATAAAGACTGAACGCAGACTTAGGACTGCATTAGTGTCAGCACTATTATTTTATTAATAATACTGGTTGTGTAACCTTAGGCAATTTCACATGCTTTCTGAGATTTGGTGTGCTCATCTGTAAAATGGGGGTCTGAGAAATGTCTGCCTTGCAGGTTGTGGTGACAGTGGCAGCTCATATTTGTGGAGCAGGGGAGACAGCACCTGGCATAAGGCCACAGCTGTGCCCAGAGGGAAGAAAGACAGTACGAGTCAGGGAGCTGGCATGTCTGTGAGTGTCTGGGCACACTGGCGCTCTTACCTGTGCTCCTTGTCACCCTCATCCCTTCCTACCACAACAGACAGAAAGGTCCCTCCCCCCAAGTGAGGCCGACTGCTGCCCCTGAGCTCCGGGTCACCCTCCCCTTTCACCTTCTCAGAGAACTTCTGCTATTGAATTGGCCCCTGTCTCTCTCTCTCTCTTTTTTTTCAAGTGTATGCATGTATTTTGAGAGAGACAGAGACAGTGTGAGAGACCCAGAGGCAGAGGGAGAGGGAGAGAGAAAGAATCCCAAGCAGCCTCCGCGGTTGGCAGTGTGGCTTGAACTCATGAACCTTGAGATCATGACCCGAGCTGAAACCAGAGTTGGTTGCTTAACCAATTGAGCCACCCAGGTGCCCCCCGCCCCTGTCCATTTAACCTTTTCTTTCTCCTGGCTTCTCCCTGGAAGCATTTAAGTGGGCTTCAGTCTCTTCCTTAGAGCAACTTGACTACACACACACACACACACACACACACACACACACACACACTCCGCGTAAATCTCAGTTCTCTCCCCAGTGCCTTTCCTTCTCTTTCCATCTTCCCCCAGGCAAACTCCTTGCAGGGTTTGTCTGCACAACCTGTCTCTACTTCCTCAACCCCCACTCACTCCTCCCGTTGGTACAGCCTTTGACGAGCAGGGTGACAAGCCGGAGTCTAGAGGAAGCAAGGCCAAAGACACAAGGGAGTTGTTTCCATCCTGAAAAGGGGACCTAGAGAGAGGGTAGAGAGGGAAGAGGAGGTGACAGAAGCTCTGGTCAGCCAAGAATGGAATTTCCCTGGCCCCCACTGGTCCCCGTCACCTCACATGCAATCCAGGCATACGCGTGTTCGGGGAGCCCACAGCCCCCCAGCCTCATGGCACATACGGTTCAGCTGCCTCCCACATTGTGTGCCCTCCGCCTGGTGGCTCCTGACTTCTAACCAAGCCTGGCCCACTCAGTCTTACTTTCTCTGTCACCTTCCAGCTGACGGCCTTCCTTGCCCACCACTCAGTGAAGTCTATGAGATGCCAAGAAGAGAAGGAGGTTGAGAAAGTAAAATGGATAAATGGAGGCAAGTTCTAATATTTTTCCTGTTTTTTTCTTTCTCTTGTTTCATGATCATCCACAGTCATGAGAGGCCGGGAGCAGACGCTGCCGACCTTATTCTCATGTGGCCCCCCAGGGAAATCACACGAGAACACGCAGAATCGTCCAGCTAGTGTTTGGGAAGCAGACACGACAAGGCTCTTCCACAGGCCAGAGCTTGGTGGCATTTCTTAACAAAAGTAGGAGTTAAGGGCCCTTGCCAACCCTATTTACTGACAAGGAGACTGAGTTCAAAGAGGATTAGGGTGAGCTGCAGCAGCTACCGTTTGCAGGGCCTGGCCTGACTGAGCACTTCGAGGATATTATCTCATTTAGTCCTCAGAGACACAGCCTCGTACACAGGTGTTATGGTGCTGCTCACAGAAGAAAAGCGTGGAAGTTGGTAGAGAGAAGACTGGCTCTGCTACCTGTAAGATGGGTGAACTTGAGTGACCGTAAACTCTCTGGGCTTCAGTTTATTGTCTATAAAATATCAGGGCTAGATTGAAGGGGCTGGAAGGCACTTTCCAAAATGAACTTTATTTGGCCAGGCATCTCCTCAGCGGGCCCAACTTTTAGTCAGGTCTCGCTAATGGAGCAACAGAAAACAAGTTGTTTCAGTTTTAGGAGTGGAAATCAAATGGGCGGAGAAAGGACTAAAAGGACTGTAGCCGCTCTTCTAGTCCCTTTACCCCAGGTTGTTCTTGTGGGCCTTTTAGAACTCTTTGCAGGTTATGCTCAACTTTCAAACCCTAGATTTGAGAATCAGAGAGCAGACCCAGATCCAGCATCGGCAGCAGCATTTACGGGCCGTGTGACCCTGAGAAGCCCGTCGACATTTCTGAGCCGCAGTCCCCTCATCTGTAAAAGTGGGTGCTCCCTAGATTGTCGAGAAGATGAAGCAGGGAAGAGTGTATGAAGTTGCTTGACACATACATAGTAGGCGTTCAATAAATGGCAGTAAGTATTATTTGTCAAAAATTTTTTCTTTGCCTAAGCCATTGCACAATAAAGTGACAAATGGAAGACCCTAGAACGAGTTTACGGCTTTCAGATTTGGGATTGCAAGTATTGCAAAGTATTTACCTTACCTCACTGCGCTCCTGTGCTCCTGTTAAAATACGCGCTCCGTCCAGCTTTCTCGTGTCCCAAACAATTGCACAAACAAGCTTGGGGAAGGTAGGCGGACTCAGGGTGTGTTTTCAGCAACAAGTGAGGCGAGGCGCTGAGCGGGTGGTTTTGAGCAGGAGGCCCGGGGAGTGACAGCGGAGGGGGAGCAGTGCCGAAACGGTAATATTAGAGCACACAGAATAATTCACAGCTGCCAGGTCACGCAACTTGAGAAGTGCTTCAGAACAGTCAACCCTTCCATGTTGTTGCTAAGAGACAGGGAGGTGGGGCGGTAATCATGCCTCCTAATGAGAGCGAGGGGAAAAAATGAACAGAGACAAACTTTAGATTTTGGAAATGATTTTATGGACTTCTAGTCACTGAATGCTGGCTACTTTGAAGCTATTTCACTTGTACAAGATGCATGGGTTGAGTCCCTACTGTGCACCATTTGTGGCTGCAGGCCCTGGAGAGACCACAGAAGACAACGTTCCAGATCTCATGGAGCTTCCTTTGGGGTCAGCCATCTTTACAGCTGAGGGGACACTGGAGGTCCTGAGAGGGCAGTGACCTGTCTGCAGCCCCAAGGCAACCAACTGGCAAAGCTGATCTTAGAATCTGGGCCTCCTAAATCCCATGCCAGGACATTTTCCAACCACCATGTTTCACAAAAGAGATTTATCTGCAGCAGATTTTAATCTTAGCTGAGACTCGGTACTTCAGCGAGATAAATAAAGGTCATCACCAGAGAAATTTATGGAAAGGAGTCCAAAAAAATGATTTCTCTAATTTCAAATGTTCCACTGAGAAATTTTGTGTTTATTCAGTGTCCCTGTCCTATAGTATTACACATCGCTGAATGAGACTACAGAGAGTGACTGACTGCAGGTGGCAGGATAAAAGGAGGGGGAGGATTTGGGTATCTCATCCCTGCTGAAAATTAGCAAGACCCAGAAGCCCAACGGTCTGGGTCCAGAACCAGTTTCTGTCTCTTCTGACTCAGGCCTTTCACTTCTCTGGGCCTCAGTTTTCCCACCTGTAAAATGATCTCGAGATTCCGCTCCAGCTCTAAATTTTATAATCAATCACCCGACAGTGCTGTGTAGGTCTGAGGGACCCTAGGTGTAACTTCAGAAAGAAGCCATGGTTTGAATATGGAGCCTTCAGCATTAAACACCCCTCGTCTGCCATAGTCCTGCAGGAGAGCACCATCATGGTGTATGTTCCCCTGTGCCTAATGGGTGGTGTCATTGTCCATACCTTCCAAAATGTTTGTGCTTCGGGAGGGCAAGGATTGTGTCCCTCTCGCCTCGCATCTGCCCCCAGTACCTAGCAACTCCCTGGCATTAGTAAGCATTTCATATCATCTATAGTAGGGCCTTTAATGGAGAAAAGGCAGATTCAGCAAGGAATGTCGAAGAAAGCTGCCAAAAACTCCTAAGCCTGTGTTGTTACCCCCTCACCACCCTTCCACCCATTCACCCATTTATTCAAGATGGCGGCATCGGCATTTCTTGAGGTTAAGGCAAAGGCAGTGCCTAAGCAAGAGAGGACATGAAACACACTCATCTTAGCTAACCCTTCTTCAAAGTCTAGCTCAGCTGTCATCTTCTCTATAATTTTCTGTAGTCATTTGGGCAGAATTAGTTGTTCTTATTTCTGTGTTCCTGCCGCTGTAACTTTTTCTCCCTGTGACACCCGTCAATCTCACTACAGCGTGACTACCTTTGCAGGCCTTTCTTCTCCACCAGATCATGACTACTTTGACGGCAGGGACTGGGTCTTATTTATCTCTCTGCCCCCATGCTCTTACTGAGTAGTCAATATATGTTTCCAGAGTGAAGGAATAAATAAATAACAAATGAATGAATGAGGAAACAATATTTCTTAGGGTCAGTAAGGGAAATGGGCACCAAAGAGCCTCCCCTGAACAACTTCTTAGAGCAACCACAGAGTTAAGCATTATGGTGATGGAGGTTACTGAGGACTTGCTCAAGGTCACATAGTTGGAAAGCAACACATCTAGGACTCCTACTCTCTTTCTCTTTTTCTTCTTCCATTCAATACCTCATAAGGGTCTCTGGCGCCAAGCCATGGCATTGCATACAGGTGGTTTTCAATAAAAATCTATCAGGAAGAAATGAATTTAAAAAATAAAAAAAAATTTAATGTTTATTGATTATTTTGAGTGAGGAGAGGGGCAGAGAGAGAAGGAGACACAGAATCTGAAGCAGGCTCCAGGCTCTGAGCTGTGAGCACAGAGCCTGATGCAGGGCTTGAACTTAGTATGAGATCATGACCTGCGTTGAAGTCAGACGCTTAACTGACAATGCCACCCAGGCGCCCCATGGAAATGAATTGTAAAGTAGCTAAGAATGTGGAAGTTTGACAGATGTGAGTTAATATGCCACTGGACCACGGACTACTGGTGTGATCTGTGGCAACTTAACCTCTCTGAAGCTCAGTTTGTGTAAAGTGAAAGAGACAACACCTCCAAAACCCCCTTTGCAGGCTATTTCTATGGGGATCATCTGAAGGCATTATGATTAACCCCCGTTAAAGATAGGAGGGGAGTTTCTGACACACCAAGTCTCTCATTGTCCTGCTTGATTTGCTTTCAGAGTAACGGGTTCTTTTCCTTCCTTTTCTCTTTTGAGGTGCCATTTTTGTGTGTGTTCTCATTCTCCACCATGCTCATGGCATGTGCTTTCCAGCCTACCAAATAGACAAGCCCATTCACCACACCAGGCAGTCTGTGCCGGCCTGTATTTTTGTTCTTCTCTCTGCTGCAGCCCGAAGGAAGGCTGGATCCTTACTGCTTTCCAGTGCACGATTGCTGCCTACCAGCACCACAGACCTTTCTCGGGGCTGGCAAGAATCTCAGCCAACAGAGCCGGCACAGGGAAGTGGCTTCCGGTGTGAGCTTGCTGTGAGTCACAGACATGGCGGATCCACTGGAGAGAGAGCTGGCACAGGCAGTCAGCAGATGCCCCTCAGAGACTCTGGTTGTTTGGCAGCCTGGAGGAAAGCCAGGAGTGACGGGGCCCGAGAGGCAGCACCTCTGTTTTCTGAAGAGGAAGCTGTAGCGCTGTGGGCTCTGCCACGTGCGCAGTGGCTGAGCCCAGACCTGAATGCCCCTCTCATTACTCACCGGAAGTGAGTTCGAACACTTTACACAGGAAGATGACTCGCTCTTCCAACAAGATGCGGAAACCCTTTCTGAGGAAATGATTTGAAGTGTTTAAATATTCTATTTCTTAGTCTGCTTTTCCTCTATTGAATCCCTCGGTTTGAATACGAGCCTTTATGCGCAAAGCGACCCAGTTGTGGCGTCCTTTGAACATCTTGGAGGGAATTTCAACTTGTACTTACGCCAGTTACAATACTTCATCTGCAACTCCAGCTCCTTTTAATGCTTCTGCAGCATTGCGGTGGAGAGGGCAGGCTTGTCAGAGCAGTGGGAGATAACACAAGGAGCATGTTGCTTTTACAGTTGGAAATGAACAAACGAGGTAAAATAAAATTAAAAAAATAACAGCGCACAGTTATCATGGGTCAGGCTTGAGCACAAGGCATTGTGGGTCCCTAACATACCTGCCTGAGCAGTGGGACAAAAGTGGGAGAAGGTGGGATGGGGGATTGACCTCTTGGCCCCTTCTAAGTCAACTTAGGTGCAGGACAACTCCAAAGACCCAATGTAGCAACTGAGAGGCTGAGTTAATTTGCTTGGAGTGGGAACTCCTCCTCTAGAGTGCGTTCTCTAGAACCAAGCTGGGATTTGTCATCTTTGGGGAAAATCTGTCCCACCGGCAGGAACAGACTCCAGAACCAGCCACCAGGGGAAGGAGCTGAGAAAAATCAGGCATGCTTCCAGGCCATCAACCAATGGGCTGGGCCAACAGGAGGCTCTAGATTCAGGGAAGGGACACTCAGAGGTGAGGCTTATGTGCCTGGGGACCACAGCATGGTGTCATGGGGAGTGCCTGACTTTGGACTTGGAGAGCTGTAGATTTGAATCCCAGTTTTGGCACCTACTAGCTGTGAGATCTTGAGTAGGTCACTTCACTTCTTGGGGACACCTGCAAAATAATTCCTAGAGAAGTGGCATAATGACCAAGATCATAGTCAGGCAGACTTGGGTTCAAGGCCCTGGCCTATAACCATAAGTTACTTAACTTCTGTACTTAAACTACCCCTAAACCTCAGTTTCCCCATCTGCAGGTAAGATGTGAGACTACTTAACCTCATAAGTTGATGAGGATTCATTGAAATAATGCAGGTAAAAAAAATACTTAGCATCAGGCTCAAACACAGACAGCCCTCCATAAATGTCAGCTATTACGGGACGTCGGGGCCTGGTCTGGCTGGCAGTGAAGGTGTAGGAAACAGGGCTATGTGGCATGTGTTTGGGCAATGAAGGCAGTTTAGGGAGTACTCTACAGTTTCCTGTAGTTTTCCAATCAGCTGGATCTTGGTGTCCTGCACTAGTCTGGGAGCTATTGGTCCTGGCAAAGTTAGCAGATTCCTTGTCCGGCAACATCTTCTAAGCCATGCTGGATGGGCTGACGAGTTAAATGAGGTGATGTAGAGGTAAGCTTCACTGGTGAGGCTTGTTTCAAGTACTGAGATCTGTGAACTAGGGAAGTCAGGGCTGAGACTCACAGCTTTACAGCTCAGAGAGTGTGTCCCCAAACAACTTCTCCTTTATGAGGAATCAGAGGTCCTGAGAGGTTCCCCGCATGGGAGTCAGTGCTGGTGCCGGGCTCTGGATGTGAGATAAAGTCATGCTCTGTCCCTGAGGCCACCATGCTGTGCTGTCCTCCCCCACCCAGGAATCACAGTCTTCTGCTCTACAGACTCAATGCTGGGGCGAGGAGCGGGGAGGCACAGCACCTGGCCCTGTTCCTGCCCTTACGTGGGCGGTAATAATAATCCTGGGGGTGTAATATAGCTAGTATTTATTGAGCGCTCACTGAGGGTGCGAAGTGCTGTACATAGGCGATCTTATTTTTCCCACAGAGAAACACTGTGAATAGGATTTCTTGAGTCTATTTTACAGATGAGGAAAGGAAGGTTTAGTGAGGTGTCCAAGGACACACAGAGCCAAGGAAGAGCTAGGATTTAAGCCCCTTTAGATGCCATGTCATGTCCCTTCCTTCTTTGCTTTATTCTGCAGTGAGCTTAAGCCTAATTCCATGCAAAGAAACCCTGTGAACTGTGCACAATAGGATACTGGTATTAATTTATGATCCCTCTCTCATTAAGCTACTGATGAACCTCTCAGTGGTCAGGTGTGACTCATGAAATTGTTCCTGTTCCAGTTTGATTTGAATTTCTACCTTGATAGTTACATAAAGACTCTGATGACCGGCGTGGACCATGGCAAAACAACAATGCCCCCTTTCTAAATGCTACTGTAGCTAGGATTCATTCTCCTGCTCATCACACCCTCCCCTGTTTTGAATAGTTGTTTATGTTCTTTGCCAGCTTTTCTGCTGAGTTATAACAACCCTTTATATTTTAAGAAAACCGATCCTGTTTATTTGTCATATGCATTAGAAAGATTTCTCTCCACTTTGTCAATTGTCAATTGGCTACGTGTGTGGTATTTTAGGGAGCCATGCAATAGTTTTGTATTATTTTTCAAAGGGGCGCCTGAGTGGCTCGGTCGGTTCCTAACGCTTCCGACTTCAGCTCAGGTCATGATCTCACCGTTCAGGAGTTCAAGCCCCGTGTCGGACTCTGTGCTGACAACTCAGAGCCTGGAGCCTGCTTCGGATTCTGTGTCTCCCTCTCTCTCTGCCCCTCCCCCACTCATGCTCTGTCTCTGTCTCTCTCAAAAATAAAAGATTAAAAAATTAAAAAAAAAGCTTTCTCACATAAAGAGAAAAAGTAAATTATTTATGTATCCAAATGTTATGAGTAGTTTACTTTATTCTCTTCCACTGATTTGTCAGTCTAGTATTTCCCAATTCTGAATTGTTATTTATAGCTTTATAATGTATTTTACTATCTGGTAATTCATGTCTACCGTCAATGCCCCTTTGCAAAAGGATTTCCCTGGCTTCTCTTGCATATTTATGTTTTCTTTGAAAAGTTGCATAAATGGTTCACCCTTGTTATAAAATTTTTTTTAAATTTTTTTTGTTTATTTATTTTTGAGAGACATAGAGGCACAGCGTGAACAGGGGAAGGGCAGAGAGAGAGGGAGACACAGAATCGGAAGCAGGCTCCAGGCTCTGAGCCATCAGCACAGAGCCCAACGCGGGGCTCGAACCCACAGACCGCGAGATCATGACCTGAACTGAAGTCGGCCACCCAACCGACTGAGCCACCCAGGCGCCCCTCACCCTTGTTATAGAAAAATGAGAAGTACAGATAAATATAAAAAGAAAAGAAAAAATGAATAATAATATCATCCAAAGATTAGCAATATTAATTTCTTGGAATATCTCATTACAATCTCTTCCTATGTGTGAACACACACACACACAGGTCTTTTCTAACACAATTCGAGTCATGCTATTCTACCAGATATATTACTAAAATAGGTGTACCCGTTGCTTAATTAGTATGCCCGTTGCCTAATACACTATATTTTATTTAACCTTTCCTCATGTGGAGCATGCAAATTATTTCTAATTTGTCACTCAAGCGATTTATGCTTATTTCTGTCTTGGTGTGAATGAATCCGTTGCCCAGTCCTCTGGCAAGTTGACCCACATCTAGTCTAAGGTATTTACCAGCATTTTGATGTTAAGTTTGGGATGTCCTTATCGGCTAATCAATACCTGCTCAAAGACTCCTTCCCCCTTGCGAGTGCCACTCAGAATCACTGAGCGCCAAGGAGATACTCGTTGTGAAGGAAGTTGGCATTGTGGTTAAGAGCATGAGTTTTGGAATCAGACGGAACCATGCGAATTTGGAGAAGTTGCCCAAATTCTGAGTCTGTTTCCTCATCTGTAGAATATGGACACTCATAGCTACTAGGAGCATTATGGTGGAGATTAAATATGATTGTACAATGAAGTGCTTAGTGTTATGCCAGCACACAGTAAGAGGTTTTTTGAAGAGAGAAATACATTGAAACTAAGTCTATACCCCTGAGAAACAGTGAGAGAGAGAGAAAGAGAGAGAGAGAGAGAGAGCGCTAAGCAGGCATGATTTATCATCCATTTCTGCATTTATTCCTTCGCTGAAACTTATTTGAACACTACTACAGTTAGACACTGTGCTAGGTGTTGGGGGATGGGAGATCAGAGTAGGAATCAAATCGACAATTACAATGTGCTCTATGAAATGAGACATATACCCGAATAACTCTTAACACAAGATAAAAACTATCATCAAAGAAGGAATGATGAGATGCTTTGAATCTGTACAGGACAAGGGGATTATTTCTGAGTCTTTCTAGCAGGTGTAGCATCTAATCTGCGCCTTGAATGATGGGATTTTATTCACTGATTCAACAAATATTTGCCAGGAACCAGTTAAGTATGATGCCTCATAGAAGATGCATTCAGAGCTGGCCAGTTATCAAGGAGTGGTTTGCCAATTGTTATTTTCTATGATTTGCTCTTCTTCTTTCTTTTGTGTCCCCAGTTTGGGGACATTAAACTAGTAGGTCACTTGGGGGACTATCAAAAGTGATCATTGCTAAATGTTGGCTTCTCCAAGTCAGACAAACCTGCATTCACTGAACATATATTTATCCGGTAGATACTATGTGCCTGACACTATGCTGAGGAGCCAGGGATACGGCGATGAGCTCCGGCTCCATGTGATGCCTGGTGCTTCTCCAGCTTGGGTGGGCATAGCCCTGAATCAGGATGTAAGACTTGACAAGCAGAGCACAGAGTGACTGTTACCTCCTGTCTTCCCCACTTAGCCAGACGGAGGGAGAGAAACAGTGGTCCCACTCAGGCCAGTTGGAGGGAAAGAAACAGTGTCAGACAATCTTACAGATACATTTGGAACGGTAATTCTGATGAGTGCCACAAAGGAAAGAAGGTTTTTGTCTCTGAGGGACTTACCCTGGGCAGCTGGGCACTCAGGGGCACCGAGGAAGGCCTTGCTGAGGTGCGATGCTTGACCTTGGACACACCTGAAGTGTGAGTAGGAGTTAATAGGCAAAGAGGGAGGACCAGTGCTCCAGGTAGGGAGAAGAGTGCGCTCCTGTGCTACTTTCCTGAGGAGCTGGGGTGGGGGAAAGAGCCGAACGAAAGACACTGCGAGATGAATCTGGAAGGATAGGGAGGGAACTAGTGGTACAGGAGGCCCAGGCAAAAGCTTTGTCTTTAGTCTAAAAGTCACAAGAAGTCACTGAGAAGTTCAAACAAGAAAAATGGATAGCCATATTTATATTTTGAAAAAACCCTCCAATCTGCTAGCTTTCAGTGTTAAACTAATTGAGTTTGGGGGTGCTTGGGTGGCTCAGTTGGTTAAGCGTCCAACTTCGGCTCAGGTCATGATCTCATCATTCGTGAGTTCAAGTCCTGCATCAGGCTCTGTGCTAACAGCTCAGAGCCTGGAGCCTGCTTCAGATTCTCTCTGACCCTCCCTCCTTGACTCTGTCTGTCTCTCTTTCTCTCTCTCTCTCTCTCTGAAAAATAAACATAAAAAAAGCTAATTGAGTTTCTATACCTTCTGGGTGCAACAATGGGAATAAACACAGGCAGGACAGAATAGGTGGAGGGAAGCCAGTTAGGATGGTAGTGTTGTAGTTCAGAAGAAAGATGCTCTTTTGCTCAAGGTGGCGAGCGCTGGGAAATCTGAGAGATGAATAGAAGCGAAATCAATAGTATGGTGAGTAGAACATGGAGGAGGAAGGTGAGAAAATGGTGAAGATACTGTCTAGGATCTTCTCTGCCATGTGTAATTGGGCGAATGGAGTACTATTTACTGAAATATATCAATAATCGGCCTCATCCCTGAGCTGCCATGTACAGTTGTGTGAGTTGTGCACTGCACAGCCCATCTGGCTGAGTGGGGAAGGCAGGAGGTAACAGTCTCTCTGTGTTCTGCTTGTCAAGTCTTACATCCTGATTCAGGGCTATGCCCACCCAAGCTGGAGAAGCACCTTCTTATAATTTGCAAAAAGGAACCATCCAGTTGGCTAGATAAAAAAGGAATTAGGCCTTTTAACCCAGCACCACAGGAATCCAGGCAAGCCTGGATGGGGTGCTACAAGTTGGGGTGGGCTGGAAGTGCTAAGGCCAGGAGCAGAGTACCCGGATGGTGGGAGGCAGGGGCTGGAAAGGTTGATGAAAAAATGGGAGAGTGCAAAGAACACCAATTTCAGTTTATTTATCCTGCAGTGGCTGTCTCTGGCCTTTCCTGGACTCCTGACCCACAGGGAGGGATCCTGGCGGGGGTCACCCTTCCTGTTATTCTTACGCTTTTGTTGGATGCCTTTGATGGGAGTAGATATGGAAACCTAGATTGCCAGAGAGAAGAAACAGCTGAAGGACCATCCAGTTCTACTCTCTTGCTCCAGAGGTAAGAACACGGAGGCCCAGAGGAAAAGGAATGCTTTTTCCCCTGTCCCCAGGCTGAGACTAGATCCTCGGTGTCCTGACTTACCACATCTCGCTGATCTTCCCTCTAATAAGAAATAGATTGAGTTTTGCAGGCAGCGAGGCGCACCTGAAAAAGCAGAGGTATTGGGTCGGGTCACCCTGGATTTGGATCCCCACTTGCTATTTCTTTGCTGTGTGATCTTGGGCAAGTTACTTAATCTCTCCGAACTTTGTGTTTTCTACTTGTAAGATGAAGATGGAAACACTCTCCTTGAAGGGGGGGAGGGGGCTGTGAGAATTAATGTGAAGGCTCCAGGGCAGTGTCTCTTCCCCAGCCATGATCCAGATCCCATTCTCCACTTCTGTCACCTTCTCCAGCCCCTGTTTCTTCACCTACCGTTTCTCTGTTCCCGAGAGTTTGGCAGGGATCTGCAGAAAAGCCACTGCTTTGGAAGGTCTTTGTGCAGCACTACAGAAATTCCACATATCAAATAAACACACTATTGAGAAATGACTCTATGTTTCCCTCTTACCTAAGCCATCTGAGCCCTAAGATGCAAATGGCAATTGAAGTCTGGCCCCTTAAAGCAGTCCTCTCCTTTTCCCCCGTGGTGACTCTGCATAGATTTCAGGAAGCGTCATGTGAAAAATAACACCTTGAAACCAGAAGCAAAAGGAACTGGAAAGCTTTTGCAGGAAGCATAATATAAAGAAGGTGGAGGCTGGGAGCTCAAAAAAATAAGCAATCACAGGGTGGGGTTTTTTTTGTTTTGTTTTGTTTTTTCTTTCAAAATGATTTTTGATGGCACACAATTACTTTTATTTGTTCCCTGACTTTGAGAGGCTGACAAGTAGCAGTCTTATGTTGAGTATCTATTGTTACTCCTGAGGTTTTATGCAGCATAGAAAGGATTGTTTTGAACAGTTTCTCATGGACAAGTAGAAGCTGTACTCTTGCTACAAATGAATCTTCCAGGAGAAACAGTATATAAACAAGGCTGCCTGCCTGCAAAGCGGATGCGAGGGCAGGAGGGCGAGGTATTCAGAAGGGCTTTTTACTCCCATGCCGGAGAATGATAAAAGCTGGCTCTTGAAATAGCAGGGGTGCTGTGGAATGGAGGTGTCAGAAAGTTTTGAAACCTTGCGTCTCGTAGTTAATATCAAAGAAGGTATTTCTTAAATCTCAGACTAAGACCAGGTGCTTTCTCATAGTCAGGATGTATTGCTAGCTGGATTCCATTTTAAGCCCTGTCCTGCGAATGTGATGTGAAAAGCATGGGCTCTGAAAGCTCATGAAGCAGAGCAGGGTGAGGCCAGGCTGCAAGATTTTAGGAGGCACCTGTTCTCGGCGTCACACAAGTGCACAGTCAGCACTTGCATGACTCTGAGAGTGAGCGCCTCCTTCCATTTTGTACCTAGGGTGCTTCTCTGGCCTCATCGAGTCTGGGCTCTGGAACCGAGTTAGAATCAGGGCTCCATCACTTATCGGTGGTATGATATCAGAGAAGCAATTGCAATTAGGCTTGGCGATAACAGGAAAACCCAAAACAAGGGGTGGCTTTAACAAGTAAAAGCTTATTTCTGTATTACATAAAAATATAGAGCAATATGATGGCACCTGGATGGCTCAGTCAGTTGAGCGTCTGACTCTTAATTTCAGCTCAGATCATGATCTCAGGGTCCTGGTATCGAGCCCTGCATGTATGGAGCCTGCTTGGGATTCTCTCTCTCTCTCTCTCTCTCTCTCTCTCTCTCTGCCCCTTTCCCCTGCTCGCATTCTCTTTTTCTCTCTCTCAAATAAAAAAATAGAGAGCAATACAGAGCAGGGCTAACATAATGTCTCTGTTATGCAAAGTCGCCAGAATACAAAGTCACGTTCCTTCTAGCACATCGTCCAACCATTCCTATGTTTTAGTCCTCATGAGCCAAAAGGGCAGGCCTGAAGCTTCCAGATGGAGACGTCCGTGTTCCTGGAGGCAGGATGAGGAAGGCGCATGAACCCTGTGGACACATTACTGATTTTAAAAAGCAATAAAATTACGACAGAAACGTGGATCAGACTTTTGAAAACCTGAGAAAAAAAAAATAAAATCTTTTATTTTTTGGATTATTAAATCACCTGTAATTGTTATTTCTACCAATGTTACTCCAAATTCCCAACATGAGCACCCAGTTTATTACAATTTGGCCACAGTCTTGCTCCCTGCAACCGAAAATGTTTCCAGGTGGACACCTTCATGAAACGCTCCTGAAGCCATAGCTCTGGGAATAGGAGAATTACCCAGAGTGTAGAGGTAGATATCTGTGTATTTGCCTACCCAGAATTCATTCCTCACTCTGGTAGTCACACCCCGGTTTTGCTTTGGGGACTACTGGTTCCTATTCTTTGTAGATTTGGTAGAATCTATTAATTGGGAGTCAGGTGGGAAGTGGTAGAAATGTAACTCAAGCCAAAACAATAGCCTCTCTCTTTCTCAGGAATGCGTCTCTTGAGTCAAGAGAGAAAAAGCACAGAAATATGATCAGAGACCATTCTTTCTAACAGACATGGATTTCAGACAAAAGTCCTTGAGCTGCCCTGGACGCTGTCCCTTCTGAAGCCTGACTCTTCAGCTAGCCCTTCAAATCTTGTCCATCATGCCCTGTATCCTTCCAGTAAACCTTTTGCTTCGGTTCATTAGATTCTGCTTTCGTTGCTTGCAACCCAAGAACCTTAAATGACACAAGCAGTTATTCATTTCTTCTACCTAAATATTTGGAATTGTATGGGCTGCTCTCACTATTGTCACTCTGGCTCTTTCTTCTCCAGAACCTCCTGATGAGGCCACGAATGCCTCCAGCCACACACTTGACCCTGCCCTGCTTCTGAGCCAACGCTGAAGTGGGGTATGAAGGTAGGAAGTAGATTTAAGCTCTCCCTCTTACATCTGGGTTTTAGTGATTACTAGGGCTGTTAAGACTAAGACCAATAAGGTGGTAAGCTAGTTATCAGAGAGGAAGTCTGGGAGCCAGGCTCAGGAATTACCTAGAAGGCACCAGTCCAAGGAAGGAAAAGGCCAACATGCTACGTAGATTTCACAAAACAAGAAGTATTGCCTGTCTTAGTGCCCATTCTATCCCTCGTACTAAAAGCTATGTCTGGTCACGATAAGTACTTAGTACATATGTGCTGAAGGAAAGGACGAAAAAGCAGCAGCATTAAGAAGGGCTGAGATTTGTGGGGGCAGAAATCAAGCACAAGGTTGAGGTCATCTCTCAGAGGTGGAAAGAGGTCAGCAAGAAGGGTACTTACATAGAGTTGAGGATCTGGAGGTGTTGGGTGCTAAAGGTGCCAACCATGGCAGTCACTGTGATGTTTTCTGGTCGTCCACAATATTTTCTTGTGTTCTTCTCTCTGCTAATTACATCTCTTAACCAGAGTTGGCCCCAGAAAAACCTATTGCCACCACATTCAGCTTCTTCCCTCCTGCACCTGCAGCTGCCCTGTGGTTGGGCCAGCCCATCACAATGACCTTTCACCTTGGTCCCTCTTGAGTGTTAATGCTTTCCCTTTTCCTAATCCCTGATGCAGAGTCTGGGGCTCTTGTACCCTGCCTTGCTCTTCCAGGTCCTCCTGACTAAGATCAAAGACTCTCTCCAGTTTTTTTTTTTTTGACAGGTCCTAAGATGTTGCCACTGAGATCAGGCTTCCTAAATGAGCATGTGGTTAATAAAAACAGTAATGACAATATCTAACATTTATTGGACATATATAATGGCCAGTTCCCAGGCAAAGCTTTTTCACCTTTATAAAGTGCTCACCATAACTCCATGAACTGAGTGTCATTATTTTGCCACAGACTGTTAATGGCACCTGTCCCAGTCTTCACGCTTCCAGTCACCAATGTTAAAGATTACATGTCACACACTGCCTTGTGACTAGGAGTGGCCAACGAAGTCTACATGGAAGTTGCTGGGTGAGCTTCAGAGAAAGCTCTTAAAGGCAGGTAGGGTGTCTTTTATAGCCCCGATATTTTTCTCCTTCCTCTCGGCTGGAATGTAGCCATGGCACCTGGAGGGCACCTTGTAACAATGAAGTGACTTTAGGACAGAAGCTACACATGAGTAACAGTGGAGCAGAGAGGTGGAAGGAGCCTATACTCCTGATGACTGTGGCCCCACCTCTTTAGGCTTCTTTTGTAGCAGAGGAAATAAATCTCTAACTTTTAATTTAGTTAACGTATATATATATATATATATATATATGTTATATTATATATATCCATATAACATATACAGTGCTCCCCAAATATTTCTATGTTCCTCCACATTTCTCAGTTTTCCCTTGCCGTTATGTTAGGACTGTGTCTAATTTCGAACAATGAGCTCAGAGCAGAAATGACATGTCACTTCTGCGCTAACGCTTTTTAGAGCCAGTGTGCCTTCTCCAGCTCTCTCTTCCATGCTATAGTAACCCGGATGCCACATGATAAGATGGAAGTATCACAAGATACAAAGAAATGGGATCCTTGAGTCGCTGGTTGTAGAAGAGCTCCCATGAACCTGCCTTTGGGTGAGACTGTGGGTAAGTGAGAAATTAACTTCCGTTTTGGTAAGTCACTGAGAGTTTAGAGTTTAGATGTTACCGCGGTATAGGTTAACCTATCCTGACTAAATATGCCTCATTTTATAAACCAAGAGTTTGAGTCTTTCAGCAGTTAAGTAACTTGCCCCAATCAAAGGGGCTACTTAGTAACCACGTCTATCTGACCACAATAGCCAAGCTCTGTGGTCTCCAATTTCCTCCTTAGTATTGGCCACACTGGCATTCCTGATTCTGTTGGCTTCCCATCATTTGCTTCCTTTCAGGTCATTCTCCTTTCCTTACCATCTTCTCTTCTGACTTGCATAGACTAGAATGCCACATGCCCAAATCTTAACCTATGACCCTCAGATTATAGAATTACATCTCATAGGGTAATTCTCCTTGGAATTTATTCTGAATCTTGGCTGGTTGAGTTGGCCAATACTAAACATGGCTGCTTAGCATCTGGCTCCTATTTGGTCTTTGGCTAAAACAAAACATTCACAATTGATTTTCATCACCGAGGTTGTAGTATTTTCTGTTTTCTTTCCTGAACACAGTGAAGAAAAAGAAAGTAAGATGTGGCCATTATTCTGTATCTGAATTATTTGGCTTGGTGTGTTGGAACAACTTGCTCACAAGAAAAGCTCATGTATTCAACAGATGCTATGTCCCAGGGGCCCTGATAGATTCTGGGAATGCTGGGAGAATTTTACCACATAGCCCTTACTTTCAAGGAGCACCCAGTCTAAGGACCTGTATAAATAAATAAAATGCAAAATAGCGTGATAAGCCCAGAGAGAGTCAGCGTGTATCAGATGCAGTGGTGACACAAATGAGAAGGTTGTCCTTTCTGATTGTTCCAATTCCTATAAGAAGGGGTTTAAGTGCCACAGCTGGAAGAGTTTCTCAGAGACTGCTGAATACTGAGTGTTGTGCTAAGCATTTTCCATAAATCAAATTTTGTCTCCCATTTACAACTACTGCCTCTTTTCCAAGGATGAGTCAACTGTTGCTCAGAAGGAAAGAGAATTGGTCAAGGTCACACATGCAGGATCTTAACCCAGTTCTGGCCAACTCTAGCACTTCATACTTCCCCCAGTGTACCAAGCTAGTCCCTCTGCGGAGGCAGGGGGGTTTATTCTGACAACATAAGCCTCCATCGACTGGACCAGCGAGTTTCCCGAGACCAGCTCTCCAGAGTTCCATCACAGCATGGGCTTCTTGGAAATTCGGTTCTCCTTCTCAAGGCCTCCCTACCTGCTGAGCCTCATTCTTCATTCTGAAATAGGAGCTGCCCTGTAAACAGTATCCGGCGCTCACTTCCCGGCCTCCGGCTGGTGAAGCAACAACATTTCCAGTGCATATGCTTCCTTATTTTGTAAAAAAAAAAAAAAGTGTTTGTACTTGGTCCCCTCTGAAGGCGGACGACGCCCATGCTTTCGTCCCAGGTCCCAGCCAAATTTGTTGGCTGGGCTCTTTCAAATCCATTACACCCCAGAAACAGAGAGCGCTGTGTCTGCCCTCTGGCGCCATCTGCCGGCATTGCTCAGGTGTCCGAATGAGCCCCAATTAATTGGAGGGATCTTGCTGCTTCATTAGCCCATTGTTGTTTTTTTTTTCACAGACTAGAGGGTGACCAATTAGTAAAGAGAGTAGATAACAAATGTATCTTACCTTAAGGAGGCCACAGTCTCCTTTCTCTCGCCTTTCCTACCTCACCCGTTGTGACATTCCTTCATCTTCAATTCTTTCTTCCTTTTAAAAATATTTATTTTGTTCTTATAAAGAGATCAGGGCATGGGGCACACAGCTGCACACCTGAGCAAACACAGGGGCTGACTGATTTGCTGGTGTAATGAAAAACATTAGTTTTGAGCTCATTACTGTGATTCCACAATGGGCACCAAATCGCACTTAAGACTCTTGGAGGAAGTCTTCAAAGGGACACTGCCCCAGGTCTGTGCCTGGAGAGCGAGCCACCTCTCTGAGCATTTGCAAAGGAGTAACCCACATTTGGAGACCCAGGCCTGTCAGATCGAAACCAGGCCTGGCCTCCAGACCTTGAAACAAGTCGCAACAGTGAAACTTACTCATCCATTTTCAAAATACGGCCTGTTCTCTGCGAAATGGAGCAAAGCCTCTCAGATTGGCGCTGGCTGCTCTATTCGATATATTAAGGAGAATCTTGACTCTTTCCAGGTTTCTGCCAGTCTGTTTTAAATCCGAATGGCTTGGCGGAGAATGGTTTTTAGTTATTTTTTCATTTGAAATGGAATTCAAAACAGCAGGGGCATAAAGCCCAACTATGGATGGAAGAGAAAATTAAAAGGTCCCTGGAGTTCCCCATTCACCTTCCACGTTAAGGAAAAGGAATTAGCATTTCTGGTAAACCGAAGTACCACTCAGGGAGGGAGGGTGAGATTGTGGAGCCCTTGAAATTTTCAAGATATCTAAAGATTTTGATTTCTTCAGAGCCGGAATGATTAAGAGCTCAACTTTAGAGCAAAACCCTGGTCCCGGTTCTTACAGTCATGAGGACGTAGCCATTTTCTGGGACCAGTCTGAGTCCAGCTTCCTGACCTGGGAGCAAGCCTGTGACACTAGGGCTGTCGTGAGTTTGGAAGAAAGTAGCACAGGAGACATTTACCGCCGGTTCTGAAACATCCTTTTATTAAACATGTGACTTTTTTTTTTAATGTTTATTTATTTTTGAGAGAGAGAGAAAAAGAGAGAAAGAGAGAGAGAGAGAGAGAGAGAGTGACAGGGGAGGGGCAGAGAGAGAAGGAGACACAGAATCTGAAACAGGCTCCAGGCTCCATGCTGACAGCACAGAGCCCCATGCGGGGCTCGAACCCATCAACCGTGAGATTATGACGGGAGCCGAAGTCGAACACTTAACCGACTGAGCCACTCAGGTGCTCCTGGGCACATTTTAAGAGCTTCATAAACACCTAAGGTCATGATCAGTCTCTTACAGCCGGGAATTAGATCTTCGGCCTGAAGCATGAAATGTGTGACTTTTAGAAACCGCCTGGGTTCTCTTTGCTCACTGTCATCTAACCGCTCTGGCTGTTTGAGACCCGAGGGTCAAGGTACAGCACTTGGACACGCGGCATTAAACTGCACACCATCTGGATCTACCTGCCCCATGGCCTCCTTCTCCTCCCATCCCCTCCCCTGAGTCCCCTGGAAGGAACCTTACGTTCTAACCACACTGGTCTTCTGGCTACTTCTAACACATGCTTTTGCCCCAGAGAGGAATGCTCTCCCCACCCACTCCCATATGCCTGACTAATTCCTTCAGGTCTCAGTCTAAAGGTCACTTCCTTGGGGAGGCCTTCCCTAATGACCGGACTGAGTCAAGCATCTCCCCTGCCCTTCCACTGAACGTTCCGGAAGCGCCTTCACAGTATCTGCAGTGATGCTGCTTCTACATCTTTCAGCGCTTTGCAAAGTGCTGGGCTTCATAAGCAATCGCGATGATCTTTTAATGATCCGTTATATGTCTCTTTTCCTTACCTGACAATAAGTAGGCAGGAACACTGTTTACTTTGTCCATGAATAGTTGATGCTTGGCTGATGGGTCCTGAGTCCTGCTTACCTTAGTCCTGATGTCCTCTCTCTCTGGAACACTATCCCCCCATTTTTCTGTCAACCTCCCACTCTTCTCTTTTAAGATACAATTCCAAGTTGGAATTTCAGTGAAGCCATTGCTCAACTCCCGTAGGTAGGTGGGGTACTTGTTCCCAAGATACATTGTTTTCACCTCTGTCACAGAAATTAATATATTGGATGCCATTAGTTTTTGATAGTAGGATTGATGCCTTACTTGGTTTCTCACTTCCAGTGCTTAGTGGGTGCCTGGCACCAAGAGGCATTCGATAAACATTGGGTGACTACGAATACAGAACATTACCTTCTGAGAGTAACATAACTCTTCTGAGAGTGATGATCATTCATTTTGACCATTTACACAAGAATTGGTCAGCACATTACCTTCTAGAAATGCCTGAAGCCACCCAGTAGACTCATCAACCTTTCTTGTTATCTCACACTTGCAACACTGGATATACCATTCACTTCTTATGCGTATAACCAGTTCTAGACATTTTCAGAGATCTTTCATGTAAAGATCTTTGATTCGTTGTGACGAGAGAAAAAATACTTCATTGTGGGAAAAATATTTCGTTGAGAGAAAAAATAAAACATTGGATTCCCCTCAGAATTCAGTCATGAAGACAGTCTTTCATTTTTTTTCTTACTTTTACCACTTCAATAATTGAATTATGGAACTACTACTGGAGATACTGATACTGATACAGTTCGCTGAGTAACAGAGTGGAGAAAAACAGAGACCTGAATACATGGGTGGGCTTTCCGACGTTCCACAGTTTTCCTTGGAGTATCTTCGACTCTATTCTATTGGCCTAGATGAGTTAATTTTTTGCCGTATACATCACAACAGCAACTAATATTAATAAATAACTATTTTTACAGAGTATTTTTACATGTTATATTGTGTAATATAGTCCTCTTGAACATTTTTCATCCAGAGAAATAAGCTTTGATGATTTATACCTGGAGCCCCCAACTCATTATAGAGATTGAAGAAAGGATCATGAATTTTGACCCGGCTTTTGAAGCGGACTAGGTGCCCCTCTACCCTGCCCTGTGAAATGTGCTGATAGTAACAAGAATAATCACAAAATAGATGGACCAGAGTCCATCTGGACCTTGTTTGATCTCTAGCATCTACTCCTTTGTAGGTCCCGACATTGCTTTGATGATCTCTTCCTTCCTCTCTTTCTTCTCTGGCTATGTGGTTTGAAGGGACTCCAAAACCCTAGTATCGAAGGTTGACCTACACCTAAGCCACTCAGTATGTCCCTTGTCATCCCTCAGCTATGGTGATTGTTCAGGGAGGGTTATGAGACCCAATCAGTCCAATGAAATACCATCCTGGGAGGAGGCAAGTAACTGCTATCTCCATCTTACTTATTCCTATGGACAGAGAGTGGGGTCTTCTGGACATGACCACATGGAACCTGAACATGAAGCGAACACTTCCCATGGAGCTAAGTGATGGAGGGAAATCAAAGCCTGATGATACTATTTGAGCCCTGTATGTAGCTAGGTCTAGAGCTACTTTTACTGATGGCTTTTTGATGATTTATTCCAATAAATCTGCTTTTTACTGAAACTGAATTTGTCGTTACTTGCAACCATAAATTCTAACTGATACATTTCTGATTTGCCAGCACTAAGCTAAGCCCTTTTACATATATCAGCGTATTTAATCCTTACAACAACCCTATGGGGGTAGATATTACCATCTCCATTTCATAGGTAATGAAACTGAGGCTTAGGGAAATTAACTATCTTTCTACGTACAGGTAGAAATGTTCAGGTTGGCATTAGGGTTTAGGTCTCAGTCACGGTACTGTTTCCTGGACATAGCTGGAGAATGGTAGCATTCTCCTTCTCAAGGCTCCACATGCTGTCAGGCACCATCCATTTCTCCCCCCAACCCAGCACCCCTAACCTAGTCCTTCATTTTGCTATCCCCCCCTCTCCTTTTTTCCCCTCCCCAAACTTGAGTTCGAGTCTCCAGGGAGATAAACATAAGCCCCTCCAACCAGCAAGCTCTGGGAGCCCGAGCTTAGTCATTCCCCTGCCCAGGACACGGGGTGGCTGAGATGACCCCCGTATAGGCTTTCTGGCTGCTTTGCTATGGAAGTCACGGCCCTTCCCTGGGTGCCAGAGATTGCTCCTTCCTTTTCTGGCCCAGAGCCATTCTCAGAGGCTTCTTTGACAGCACCCAGGGCAACCCAGGCTGATAGGCACCCTGCCTAGATAAGGCATTTCACTGCCTGGGCATTTGTGTGCAGCTGGCTCTGTTTGAAATCCTGCCTCTCTCTGACTTCACTTCCTGAATGTGCTGACAGGCCTCTGAGCCAAGCCAAACAGGTTCCCAATACCGTGCCTGTGGAGCATTCCCCTGTGAGTGCAGCTGGGGAAACAAAACTTTTCTCCAGCCGTAGAGAGGACCTGACAGCCCTTATATGACCAAGAATAAGGCCCTCTGAGACCTTGTTGACTCTTAGTGGGAAACGTTTGTATTTCAGCTAGGGTGGCGTGTGTGTGTGTGTGTGTGTGCATGCATACCGGCTTGGGGCACGGGGTGGGGGGTTCCTGATTATTTCTTCTTAAATTAACAAGTCTACATGAAAAATGACTAATTCTTGCTTGTCTGCCAAATACAAGGGTTTTACATTAAACAATCCTCCTGACAACCTTCTGAGGTAGCCATGGCTGCCCTCATTTTCACAAAGGAAGGGATTGAGGCTTGGCAATATCAAGGTACCTGCTCCACGCTTCTCCAGGTATAACTGCAGAGCCCAGATTTCACCCCTAGACACTTGACTCCAAACTCGCAATACTTTGATTCTTCATGTAGTCAGAAGGATAGTGAGGGAGGGTGGAAAGGGAGAGACTCTGGTGTCTTCCCAGCCCTGTGAAGTGTGGAATAACAGTGTCTGTGGCAGGAAGGTTGTGAGGATCAACTGAGATATAAATTCAGTGGCATTATGACTCAGGAGTAAGGACACATGTGTACGGTGCAAGCTCTTTAGGGTCAGAAAGACCTGGACTCAGCTTGGGCTTCCACCAGTCACTTATTCCGTGAACATGAATTCACCTATAAAATCCAGCCCTAGCATTTACCTTGTGAGACCCAGCACAGTGCCTATTACATAGTCGAAATGTGGTAAATGGTCTCTATTATGAACATGATACAGGTGTTTTTATTATACTTGTAGAAGATACTGTTGGTTTCTGCTGGAGTTGGGAAAGGCTAAATGATGCTACAGAACAAGCGACTCTCAAATCTCTGTATCCTAAAACAACACAGCTTTCATTGTTGCTCATGTTAAATGTCTATTGTAGATATGCTGGGCAGGAGGCGGGACTCTGATCTACATTGTCATTATTTAAGACCCAGGTTAATGGACACTCCATCTCTCTGCTTCCATAGTCGGCAAGCCTGGAAAAAGGAAGCATGTTGAATCTCTCACTTGCTCTTATGGCTTCTACCTGGACGTGACAGATGTCACCCCTGCTCACATTTCATTGGCTGACACAAGTCGCATGGGCTCTCACCTACCTTGAAGGAGGTAGGAGATGGAGGAGTACTACCCTACATTGTACCCAAGAGGAGAGCTGGAAATATTTTGTGTAGAGCATTAATGACCATTCACCAACCCAAAAGCCATCCTCCCTCTCACTTCTTTCAGTGTCTTGATTTTTTATTTATTTGAAAAATAACTGTCTGTGTTCACTCTCCCTTGTGCTTAGAAAGAGGTGATCCCATTATGGTAGTCACATTCCCTAGCAGGATATACGTATGTGATCTGCTCCTGACCAATGGGACCTGAGGGGAAGTGTACTGGGGTGGAGATGGGCAGCTTCTAGGAAAGGCTTCTCTTGCTAATAAAAAAGAGAAAGATTAAAAAAAATTTTTTTAAACGTTTATTCATTTTTGGGACCCACAGAGAGAAAGAATATGAGTGGGGGAGGGGTAGAGACAGAGGGAGACACAGCCTCTGAAGCAGGCTCCAGGCTTTGAGCTGTCAGCACAGAACCTGACGTGGGGCTCGAACCCATGAACCATGAGATCATGATCCAACTGAAGTTGGACGCTTAACCGACTGAGCCACCCAGGTCCCCCAAGGGAAAGATTAACATAAACATCCTTGCATTGCTAACGATTATCGTGTTTACCTATGATGCCAGTAACTGCCAGAGCTATTTGGAGGCCACACAAGGAACTTCCTAGACACACCAAGAATGGTGACATGAAAAGATAGAAAGCCCTTAGGCCCATGATGATGTCAATGAACGAGGTCATTGAGCCCTGGACTTGGTTCCTGTCTGGATCTCTTGTTTAAATTGTGTCTTCTATTACTGGCCCCTGTAAACATCCTAACTGTTAGGGTGTTATATAACAGCCCAGGTCCCTGCCCACCTTTTTCCAGGACTTGCAACAATGTCAGGGAAAATTCCTCCCTCTGAGCGTGAACCTGGATGAATCAACTCTCTGGAAGAGATTAGGCATCGGCTGATGCTGCTGGACTGACAGTCCTCAGGAGCTCTGGGAAATACACACATTCTGTCCAGGTAGCCAGTGAGTAGCAACAACGTAAGAAGGCAGTAAGTAATGATCTGGTAATCCAATAACAAGGCAACCATCAGGCACTGTTCTTCAGTGGATGCACATGGAAGAAGTTTGCATGGCAAGAAACCGTCATGGCCTTCTCAGCACTAAGAGTTCCGGCCCCTCCAGAGAGGAGGGGTTTGCAGCAAGGGCAAGGAGCGTTCACTACCCGTTGCCGTGGCATGGATGAAATATCCCAGGGGACTATCTGATTACCTTTGCTCAGATGGCATGCACATCGAAGAACCTTCTGATGACTAATTCAGTTCCTGGGGGTCCTTGATGTGGAAGCAGGGACGTGCTCTGGGTAAGGAACCCAGGATCGCCAGGGCATCTGGTTCCTGGAACAATATAGGAGAAGAGTGTGGTTCTTGAAGCCCAGTTGTGGCCCTACCTGCCAGTGGATGAGGGACCTCAACAAAAGCTCTTAAGATTCACTGGGAGCCTCAGTCACTGTGTCCATGAGACACAGCTCCTAACAATGACATAGCCAGGGCAGTGGTGAAAATGAAATGAGATAGAAAGGATAAAAGCACTTTGGAAATGATAGGAGTGTCAACTGGTACAAATCGCATTGCCCATCGCCTTTCCTTTGCTCACTCTTCTCTAGGAAAGCCGGCCGTCTCTTGACCCCTAGGGTGCCCAGATGTCTTTCTCAAGCTTTCCCTCATGCTCCACCTGCTGCCCCTGCTGATGAACTCCAGCCATCTAAGAAGTCTCAATTCAGGTATTTCTGTAGAACGGCCTTTCCGCCACTCTCACCCCCCTCCAGCCCAGTTTGGATGGTTTTTTTCTTTCATGGCGCCCAGTAATTCTTAACTGTGCTTGTCGAGGTGTAGAATCATACACTTAGTGGTGTGTTTTCTATTTCCTGTGTCGCTTACAGAATAAAAACTCCACAAGAGGAGCCATCCCGTGGATCCTCACTCTCCATCGCACGCCTAGTGCCTGGAACAAAATAGGAATTCAGCGCCGCTTGATGAGTAAATGAGTGTCGTATGAATGTGAGGTGTTACCATGTAATTCCCCCAACACAAGTAAGAACACTGGTCTCTTCAATGGCGTCGAAATGTTTGTAGAGTTTGGGTCAGTTAGTCCCGCTGAGCTTAGTCAATTCTGGGGGACCAGGTAACACTAGGCTTGGGTGTTGCAGGGGTGAGGTCACAAGCCTTTTTCTTTCACATCTGTTTATTTGAGCCTCCTGACACTAAACAGGTGGACTCTGGACCATTTTATAAGAGGATTTTCTTTTAGATGCCCAGTCTAAAAGACACTCTTAGACACAGTGGGGAGGAAAACTTAAGTTCAGGACATTTCACAGAGGTGAAGCGTGAACTTCCTGATATCCCTCCTCAGGCTGAGCTTGCCAGGAAGTCGTGTAGGAAGAAAAGTGGTATGATGGGGCTCGGCCTTAGCCATGTCGTCCCCATTTCTCCCCCAACCCCAGGGCAGCGTTAAAGACCACAGGCGTTCTAAATTAAACTAAATCCTTTCCTTGATATTACTCTTGTTATCCAGCCTCTTCCCCGCTCCCCCAACCCAGTCCCTCATCCAAACAAGGAAGATACCAGCAAGAATCTTTCTCAAACTGAGAGTCCGTTCCCCTGCTCTGCTTCTTTCTACTTTTCTGTCATCTAGAGGGTAACAGCCAAACTCAGTATGGAAGAGATATTACTTCACAACCTGACACCTAAACTTTCCTGCTTCAAATCTGCCTTCCTTTTCCTTCTCTTACGTTCATTTTCAGCCTCTCCAAGCAGTGTATGGCTTCCCGAACATGCCATGTTTTCCTATGCCCCTGTACCCTTGCACATGAGTTCCTCCTCCAACCTTCCCTTCCTGGTGAGTTCCCCTGGCTCAGCTCAGATGTCACTTCTCCTCTGAAGTCTCTCCTGATAACAGTGCTCCCTCTCCAGATCTGGCATCTCTTTGTGCTTCATCTCTACGCCTCTCCCCACCAGACTGTGAGTCCCTGGAGAACCGGGATTGTGTCTTGCTCATCATTGAACCCCCATGCTCAGCATTGGGCCTCCATGAGACCCAGGTCCAGGGAATGCCCTTCTTTGGGGAGGGGGGTGGGTTCAGAGTTCCAAAAGCAAATATCCAGGACCAGATTCCTGAGTGAGGAGGGAATAATTTCACATTCTGGGGCTATCCCACATTCTATCATTTTTCCATCTTGCATGACATTCGACTTGACCCATATAGAAGACCCATGGAAGCAAGGGTAGGACAGAGTAAAAGGCATTGTCTTCTTTCCTTAGTTCCCTCAATGTGTATCTTCTCTAATAATAAAAATACATGGAGAATAGATACTTTAGAATGATCCTTATGTCTCTCCAGCAAATACTAAGTTCTAGACCCCTGAGATACATTAACATTACACAGAGAGAAAGTCCTCTGTGTCATTGCCAATGAAGTAGTTGTTTTAATAAGGCCATATCTGGAACTATTTTTTTGTGCCTGTTTAATGATTACATAGTATCCTTGCTCATTCCCACCTCCATGCCTAATGTTTCAGGCTGACCTATTTTATACATGAAGATGCCCACTTGTATTATCAGAGGGGAGAAGGGGCATTGTGTGGCTGTAAGAACACGCTAACAGCTTAATTATTTTGAGAACACTCATTGAAAATTGGATCTTAGGACACTTACTGAAAAATTGGACTTTAGAACCCTCATTGAAAATTGGCTGGGCTTGAATTTTCTGGGGGTCTTCAATCCATCTGGAGTTGTATACCTGGAAACGGATGAAGGATATTTCACTAGAAGAAATTAAGACCTGGTATTATTTTGGAGAAGGGTTTCAGTTCAATTGCTTGTTCGCCATCACACATTTGTTTTATAAACATCTCCTAGTATCAGGCACTGTACTAGTGGTCTGGGGTCCACAGATGAGTAGGATAGGGCTCTAGTCAAGAGACATAGAGGTTCACAACGATACTACTTTGAGAAGTGCTATCATAGACGTTTTGATAAAATGCTCAGTGGGAATATTCGTTCCACCTGAAGACAGAGTTAACAAGGAATGCTTCATAGAGAAGGAGCTATGTGTGCCAAGCCCTGAAAAATGAGTAGGATTCATCGGGTGAACCAAAAGGAAAGGTACTCTGGGTAGACAGACGGATGAGCGCAAGCAGAAGCATGGAAGGGTGAAAAGTCATGGAATTCAGATTCACGCAAAGGTAAGTTTCTCATAGTGAGTGTGTAGCCATTAAGTTTAGGAAATATTAACCATTTTTGAGTCATGGAACTCCATGAAAACCAAATAAAAGCTAATGATTTCTTTCTCCAAGGGAGCATGTGTACCTGCATGTGTATGCATGTACACATACATACAATTTTGTAGGCATTTTCATTGAGTTCATGAACCCTCTGCCCCAATGGACACAAGGGTTAAGAATCTCTGATTGAAATATACATTTAAAAAACAGAGCAGAAGAGAATTAATGGTTTTATGTGCCACTAGCGTCATCTTCTCCGTTAGTGTTACCCAAATAATAACTCGATGAATGCCAAAATAAAATTAACTTCTGTGTGTCTACAAGTAATTAGCTGATTTTCTGTCTCCAAAGGTCATTGGTTAATTTCCTCTACCACAATTTTTTTTTTTTGTCTTTTTGTTTGTCTGTTTTTACCCCTTTTGTTAGAATGGTTAGAATTTCAGGGATATGTACACATTTAGAATGTTAGTTGCAACAAATAAGTGTGGGGAGAGGCCTGAATTTCAGGCTTTTTTTTTTTTTTAACACTTGGAATCTAAATAAAGCTGAGGAGTGATGTGGCTTTTCTGTGCTGCTCTGTTGTCTGGGCTTAGTCTACCTTTGCAGGTAATTAATTCCCCAGCCTGCTTATTTTTTCTAGTTGGCTCTTGTTTAGCTTCCATAGAGCCCCACCCCAAAGTGCTTTATTGTCCCTCTGCTGACTATTCCTACATATGGTCAAAATCAACTCACCTTCCAGGTTGCTGACATCGGCAAATTCACTCTTTGGCAAACTCTGCTCTGCTCCCAGTAACCCTTTGTTAAAGAAGTGTTCTTACAACGGAGCGGATTTGATAGCTCCAAGTCTGTCCAATCTCTTCCACTTCTAGATACACTCCTAAGGAGAAACTCTTTGTCTTTGGATTTACAGCCACAGGCAGGATATTAGCACTCTCAGACCTGTTGGGTACCAGAGCACTGCTAATGAGCAAACAGCCCTGCCTCAATTAGTGGTTTGTGAAATATTCCTGGATATCAAATTGCTTTTGCTGCTTGATAATCATACTGGCTCTTGGGATGAAAAGCAACCAAGCAAAAATTGTTCCCTTGTTGCATACTGCCTTGTTGATCTCCTAAGTTATACCTGTAGACAGAATCTAAGCTTGCCATTTCCCTAGAGCTAAGGTTTGATTTACACATGTAATCGTTGTGTTGGTGTTCATGTTTTCTTTTACGAATCTTTTCCATGTTATATAGATTACCATCTTTTAAGGCTGATTCTGTAATAGTAACTTAAACAAGGTTGATTATTTTAGAAACAAATTAAGAAATAAACTATAGAAGAATCTCAAATGGTAAACAGCTATAGTGGTAATGTCTAAGTATAGGTGTTTATTTCAGAAAGGCAGAGAGAGAGAGAGAGAGAGAGAGAGAGAGAGAGAAGAGGGGGGTGGGGGGAGAGAGGGAGAGAGAGAGAGAGAGAGAGAGAGAGAGAGAGAATATTAATGAAACTGGGAGAATGTTTCATCCAGATTGCAAATTCTGTGTTGACTCTTCCTAAATTCTTTGCTTCTTAATTACCCAGTAACTTTAGCTGGCAGTAATGTTAACCCCAGCAACTGAAAAGAAAAGCTTTAGTGTAGAGCTTGGGAAGAAAAAAGTAGTAAAGGGAAAGGAATTCAAGATCTGTTATTGGTATTTGAATACGTTTATTGTGACAAGAATGCTGTTATAAATATTCATAAGCAAAGACCATCTTTTTTATCTAGGGATTGTTAAAGATTCCAAATTGGAAGGATACATCTTTTGTAAAAATCTGCCACTGTTCCTGATTTGAGAATTAGCAGCTACTTGGAAATTTCTGCTAACATCATAAATGGTCACAGCACATGCCACTTGGTATAAACCAGACTTTAAATTCTTCGACTTCCCAGGGGGCCGTCTGTCCCCCTCCACCACAACCACCCTTTCCTCAGCCTTCTGAAGGGCCACACTATCCTTTGTAAGCAACTGTATATGGATTGTTGGGGGAGGGAAGAGTATAAGTTGATGAGAGCATTAGCTACAGTTATTCTCAAGTCCAGTAGAGAACAGTTTTCACTGCTTGATAGGAAGAAGCACTGAGAGTGATTTTAGTTGACACTCTTTGCACTCTTTCAACTCCACCTAGATAGGTAATCCACAGATAATGCAGAAAAGAGGTTGTGGGAGGGGTACTTTTTCAATATTTTATTGTATTTTCTTAAATATCCTTTCTGGAAGTTTCAGGAACAAAACATAAAAAAATTATATACTTTATTACAAATGGTAAACTCAGAGGGCTCCAAATCTCTTATTTACAAACAACACTGGGCAGGACACCCAAACAAACAAACATGAAATAACTTACAAAGGCATGAAGCTGTTTATTGACAGTAATCAGCTTTCATCAAATTAAAAAATATATATATGTACATACACAGTTAAGGAAGGCAGGCCAGAAAGAGTTCATCTGCAGGCTCAGCCTCGCTCTCACAAACTCCCTCCCGCCTCCCCTCCCCCAACCCCCCCTTTGTGTTCTTAAGGAGTACTACAGAAGCAATCTACAGTCTCTATTGCAGTTTGTAACCCCTCCCCCTCCCCCCTTTAATACTGAATGAGATCGAATGTTAGGTCCATGCAGTTCTTGGTCAATGTTAAAGAAAAGTCTAACGTTCTGTTCACGCGGGGACAGCCCGTCCGCAAAGCGGGGCAGCCCGCAGGCAGCCGCTCCCTGGCCCCACGCCAAGGGAGGGCGCGCCAAGTCCTTCCCACTCGTGCACACTGGGGGCGCCGTCAGGACGCCGCCCAGTCCAACTTGGATACCCTTGGCTTTAGTCCTTGGACACTTCTTTTTTCTCTCTCTCTTTCTCTCTCAACTTGACAAGTTCTCAAGTCTGTCTCTCTGTGTAATTTTTTTTTTTCTCTGTTGCCCCTCAGCCCCCGACAGTCTCTCCTCAAAACGTTTGCAACTGCTGCGTTAGCATGAGTTGGCACCCACTGTTAACGTGGTTCATGACTTTCTGTTTAAGCTGTGCCACCTGTTCCCTGAGCATGTTGGCCGTGGACGCCAGCTCCGAGTTCTGCGCTTTCAAGGTTTTCACTTTTTCCTCCAGCCGGGCGATCCTCTCCAGCTTCCTTTTCCGGCACTTGGAGGCGGCGATGCGGTTCCTCATGCGCTTCCTCTCCGCCTTGATCCTCTCCTGAGACTCCATGTCGATGGGGGACAGGGGCGGCGTTTCCCCCGGCATCTCGGGCACCGTCTGCGGCTCCTCCTTCAGGGCCTGCAGCCGCGGGTGCTGCACGGGGATCTGCTGGGGCAGGTGGTGCGGCGGCTGCGGGGGCTGCTGCTGCTGGGGCTGCGCGGGAAAGGACAGGCCGGCCGCGCCGTAGGAGGGCGCCCCGCCGCCGCTGCTCAGTGCGCCCGGGTTGAAGTTGCTGAGGTTGGCGTAGACCGGCGGCTCGCTGTGCAGGCTAGCGCTGAAGCCGCCGCTGCCGCTGCCGCCAGCCGCTGAAGCCACCGCCGGAGCCACCATGCCCGCCCCGCTGACCGGCTGCGCCGCCGACGTGACGCTGGGCAGCGTGTTCTGGCTGTGCAGTTCGGCCAGGGCGCGCACGAAACCCTCGGCGAAGCCCTCCTGCTCGTCTGTCACGTTCTTGGGGCACAGGAACTGCGTGGGGGTCGGCGTGGTGGTGATGTGCCCGTTGCTGGACTGGATTATCAGGCGCTCCAGCTCGGGCGACGCCAGCTTGAGCAGCCCCACGTCGGGCGAGGTGAGGAGGTCCGAGTTCTTGGCCCGCAGGTGCGGCTTCAGGCTGCCCACCGGGTCGGCCAGGTTCAGGGTCATGCTCTGTTTCAGGATCTTGGGGTTACTGTAGCCGTAGGCGCCGCTCTCGGACTGGAGGAACGAGGCGTTGAGGGCATCGTCGTAGAAGGTCGTTTCCATCTTTGCAGTCATAGAACAGTCCGTCACTTCACGTGGGGTTAGTTTTGGCTGCGCGCAGAAGTTTCGGGGCCGCAACAGCGCGCTGGCGAGCGGGGGACACCCCTCCCGGGGCCCTGGGCAAGGAAAGTTTCTCGAGGGGCGCGCGCACCCGCCGCCTGTCCTCCCCCCTGCGCCCTGCTCACCAGCTCGCTCCCAGGCGCTCAGGATTCAGATGCCGCCAGCACTCTTACTTGTCAGCTCGCGCGCGCTGCCCGGCTTTGAAAAGTCGCGGTCACTTACGGAGCGCTCTTGGCGCAGCGGTCCCTGGGAGCCCGCAGACGAACACGCTTCCCGGAGACAGCGGCCCTCCCGGCGGCGGCAGTCAGCGCGGATCCCGCGGTGGCCGGCCGGCAGCGGGTGTCCGCCGCCCGGACTCCGACGACTGTCCCCTCCTCCGCTGCGAGGGGGAGGGGGCGCGGGGCAGCCGCGGCTCGCGCTCGCGCAAGTTCAGCAACCGGTGCGAGTGAAACTGAGCGCACGTCCCTCCTTGGTCTCCTCTCTCCGCCGCCTTCTTGTCTTCACCGCCGCCGCGGCAGCTTCAGGCGCAGGAAAGCTTTGCAAAAGTTCGCTCCGGGACTCGGGCCACTTGTCCCCTGTCCTCTTGGCCAGGAAAGTTCTTTGCCGCTGCAGCGGCTCTCTGGACTTCCCCAGACAGACTGTCGCCGCTCTCTGCGCTGTCACCAGCTCCGGGGAATCGAGGCTCTCCTCCTGGGGGCGGCTGGAGAAGGGGCTCTCCGGACGCTCCCCAAAACACCAGCCCGGGAGCCACAGGCGCTAGCTCTGGGCAGTTGGTGAGAAAATGGAAAAGAAGAAAAGATTTGCAGCTCGGACTCTGCTGCCGTCTTGCCTGCCTGCCTGTGTCTGTCCGTCTCCCTGAGTCCGCGCACCTCCACTCCCGCCTCGCTGCTTCAGCCACACTCAGTGCAACTCTGAGCCCTTATCCAGCCCGAGCTCAACACTTATCTGCTACCAGTCAACCCCTAAAAATAGCCCATGATGTCACCCCAAGGCCTTTCCATTGGCTCGCGTCGCTCTCAAGGGGGCGGGCCCGCCTGTCGCCATGGAGACCCCACCCTAGAAGATTCTTCTCTGGACCCGCGGAGGCTCACGGGATGAGGTAATGCTCCGCTGCCCTCCTACAGTTGGGCCCTTCTTTCTCCTCCTCTCCCCCTCCCCCTCCCGCGCGACTCGCGCCCGGCTCTTCCCTCTCCCCTCCCCGGCGCGTCTTTCCCGGCCCGCCCGGTGCATTGTGGGCTGACGTCTTGGGGTTTGACTGTCTAGTGACGGTGGCTGCCGCGAGCCGGGCGGACGCGGGCTCTCGCAGCCTCTGACCGAAGCGGGCTCAAGTTCAGGGCTCGGGCGGGAATGCAGGAGATGCAGGCACCCGGAAGGCCCGGGAACCTGGCCAGGTGTCTGCGGCCAAGGGCGCAGAGAGGGGGGAGCGTGTTTCCCCACTTGGGGGGCTCGCTGTCCTCCACCGGCATTCCGCCTCCCTGCAGGGCCCGAGGCCGAGTGCCAGGCTCTGTGCCTCCTCCCGCACTTCCGGGGGGCGGGAGCACCGCCCTTAAGGTGGCTCTGTTCAGTCCCCTGTGGGGGCGAGTGAAAGTGGGCTTAAGATTAGGGGCGGTCTCGCGAGTGTGGGCCCCCCACGTTGAGGACGCTCAGAAGTTTGTCTCCCGGTCAAGTTCACGAGCGACCGTCAGCGCTGCTGTCTGGCTGCGCCTACAAGCCAAGTGATTTGCATTGCTCCAAACTGGGTTCTCAGCTAAGTCCGCGTTGCACCCCCTAAAGCCCTCTCCAAACCATGGGGAAAAGGGGGCGAGAGTTCAGGGTTTTGCCTCGATGGCGAAGTTTTATATAGGGGTTGGAATTGGGGGGCAATTAAGCCTCCAGTTGTGAAGGAGCGTATAAGGAATCTGAAACTTGGGGAACCCCGGTGATCGTTTACTACCCGCCCCCGCACAACATGCCACCACACTTCAGACACACACACACACACACACACACACACACACATTCTCCCCTCCGGTCTTGATTTGCTTACAGGAAAACAAGACCGTGAGACACTCAACAAAAGTCACGCAGCGAGTGAGCGAGTCAGGGATAGGATCAAGATTTAAAATCTCTCCGCTCCTGGCCGGGTGGTGGGCCCATATCCTGGGTAGCCTCTAGGAAGCGCTAGACACATGGAAGTGATTCCTTTTCCGCGGTTGTTATTTTATTGTCCCCCTACTCCGCACCCCTTAGGGACAAAAGTGTATGGCGGAAAGAATACCGAACTCGGGAATCGTGGGTTTTCTCGTGGCCAGCGCTGTCAGGGTGTGAAGTGAACAAATCGCCGAACTTTTCTGAGTTCCTTCCGATCCGCAAGTGGGGCCGGTGAGACCCACCTCACAGGGCTGAGATAGTGCATCATAGCCTCCAAGGCCAGAAGGTGGGCGCCTAACAGCCCCCTTCCCTGCCTTTCCTCAGAGTTTCCCAGAGCCGCGATGGAATGCTAGGCTAGGAGTGTGACTTGGCAGGAGCAGGTGTACTTACTCCTGTGAGGAGCAGTGAGGGGAGGACATCGGACTAAAGGAGCAGAAGTCAGCACTTTCCCGTGTCTTCTGTTGAGGACTGGGGCGGGAAGTTGGACCTGCAGCAATTTACATTCTTAAGTTCTAATTCTGGCTTTTCGACTTCTGAACTTAGGGGAATTCAGCCTTGGGTTTATAGCCCAGAGCTTTAGGGTATTTGTGGCTTTGAGAGTACAGATTCAGTGGCCGGACAGCAGCTAATGTCAGGGAAATCTTGACAACTTTTCTTCACTCCTTTCATTCTCTCAGGCAGCGGAGGAAACCGGAGTGGCTCCTGTGAGCCAGGCACTGAGCCTGATGTGGGGAGTTAGGGATACAGTGATTAGCAATTCCAGTTACTTTTCTCAAGGAGGGAACGTTCTCTATTCTGTTGCCCTGAATCATTTTCTTTTGTGATCGGAGAGCTGGTGATCTTTATAATTGTTTATGTTAACAGTAGCAAAAATAAATTTCATGTATTAAACACCTACCAAGAGCCAGGCATTCACTTGAGCAATTGAAATACGCTGTTTCTCCTTATACCCATCCCGAGCCGTGCATATTATTATTTGGCTTTAACATATGAGGAGCTAGGCCCAGAGAGGTGGAGTATCATGGTCAGGGCACACAGACAACAGGAAATTGACCTCAAGTCTGTGTTACATTCCCTTGTATCTGCTCCCGCTCTGGAAGACTTTCTGGTATTAGCTGTCTGTGGGGGAAATGACACTTGGATGGTGTGGTAGAAGAAATTGCCATGTCTGATCCTCTTTAACTCCTTTCAGAACCTCCTTTTAGAGCTCCTGTATTTAGAAACTTCGAGACTTAGGACTTTGTACAAATATATATGTGTATGTATACACACACACACACACATATCTTTTGCCTCAGGGTTCTGTGTGTTTCTCCCTCCCTTATGTGATTTAGTAGACTTCTTTTCTCCTTATGTTGAGAAAATAGCATATTTCATCCAAAAAGTAACAGATATGTTCATGTTAACGCCCCTGCCTGGAAGCTTTCATGCCTTCCCCTTATGACCAGGAAAGAGTTCAGAGAGGCCTTTGCCTGAGACGAGGGGTCTTTCACAGTGTCCCACCCTGCTCGCCTGCCTCATCTCTCGCTCCCAGTATCAGTCAGGAAAGGCTGGGCTCTGCTCCCCTGACAAACAAGCCAGACATATCAGTGGCTTACCCCAGGGAAGTTGAGTTCTTGCTCATGCTACATGCCCCACTCTAGGTCTGCAGAGGAGTTCTGCTCAGGGTGGACGCTTGAGGACTTGGGCTGAGGAAGGCTTCTTCTTGACACTTGCTTCCCATTACTCTCTTGGCTGGGGGAGAGAAGGCAGCAAAGTAACCATTCACTGGCTCTCTAAGCATCCACCTGGAAGCGACAGCCTGCGCTTCTGCTTGGCTGTCATTGGCCAAAGCAGGTCACATGGCAGTGCCTGACTTTAACCCAGCCAAGTGTCTGGAAGGGAGAGAGCCAGGAATATTTGGGGAACCACACTAATGACTCTAGCAGTCTCCTTTCTGTTCACCAAATGTTTGGCTGACCGTCTCCCCCTTGCCCCGCCCACCCCAGGCAGAATTTCCTCATTTTTTTCCTATGGGGAGAGGGGGACAATCTTAAAGATTCATCTAGTCACAGTATGTCAAGCTCACTTTCCAGGTTCTGGGTGATTCGTAGTAGACTCTGTATCAGCTCCAGATGTGACTCTTTCTTCTAAACGCAAGACGTCTTCCCTGCGCACCCTCAGTAGGACAGAGCTAGGATAGCTGCAACGGGCACACGGTTTGGAAAGTGAAGGGATGAGAAACCACAGTAGACGCCAGTCCGCTGAGCGGGCATGTTGAGGACCACCCCCATCCAGCACTCCGATTAGACCCTGATTCTGCCCCCTGCGTGTAGCCGCCCTACCCATGGCTGTCCTTGACCTCAGGCTTTGCTCTCTGAGAGTCTTCCTTTTCTACTTCTAAAACAGGCATAAAAGCTTTAAAATTAGCTTTTACACATTAGGGGAGGTACAGAGTGATATTAAGCCTCGAATACGGTCTCCTTTAACCCAGGCAGATGAGCTTTTGGCAGTACAACTTTCACAAAAATGTAGCCTTATCTGTCTGATTCCAGGCGTTCCATGAGCTAACAGCCACAGCCAGGTCTTTCCTAGACACACTCCCATGTTTTGCCGTATTTCTTTGCCTTCTTGCTCTCATGCCGGCTGCTGTCTCTCTCTCTCTCATCCACTTCCCATCCACTTGCTTCTCCTCCACTCTCTCCTGACTTAGTTTTGTGTGCTTTGAGTTTTCTGGGCTTTGGTGGCAGAGTGACACTTTCCCTCCCTTTTCCAGAACCAGTTTGTCCAATTGAAAGCATATGCTGGGTAACATCTTAATTTATCCAGAGGTTATAACAATAGGTTTGAGGCCGTAGCCTTGACTTGATCCATACTTCAAGGCTGATTTTAATTGGCCTTTGTTTTTCTTTTTGCTGAAAACATGTCTTAATTTTATATTTTACCAGTTGAAACTGAGAAACAATAGCCTCTTCTAACCCTATGAATACCTCTGAATTTATAGATTGTCCCGACTCTCTTTCATTTCTGCTTACAAACTGGTCAAATCTTCTGTGAGTCCGCTCATCTCTTTTTTTGTAGTAAGTTTCCAACGTATCCAACAGTCACCAACATTTTGGTTTACAATTTTACAATCTCTTGCTTAATTCATTAGGTTCTTGATATGCCTTCTACATTACTACAGGTGATATGTTCACCAAATAGATCCCCATCCTTTTAGCTTCTGATAACAGTGTTCTTAGTTATTGCCTTTTAAATGAACGCTTGCTTTTGTGTTGTTGTTACATTACCACATGTCTCGGTGCTAATGTTTTTTAAGTTTATTTATTTATTTTGAGAGATAGAGACGGGGGAGAGGCAGAGAGAGCTGGGGAGAAAGAATCCCAGGCAGGCTCCCTGCTGTCAGTGCACAGTCCAATGTAGGGCTGGAACCCATTAACCGTGAGATCATGACCCGAGCAGAGATCAAGAGTCTGACGCTTTACCTACTGAGCCACCCAGTCACCGCTAGATGCTAATTTCTTTATCGGTAAGGATAGGCTATGTTTGCGACCATAACAAACGATTCTAAGGTCTCAGAGGCTTACCAAAAACACTTTATTTCTTGCTCATATACCTGTTTAAGTTCAGAGGGGCTCTGCTCAATGTACTCATTCAGAGACTGAATCTGAGCCAAGGGAGGTTTCATCTTGATTAATGCTTTATTTACACAATCGTCCCAATCACCTCAGCAGGGGAAAGGAAGCATGGTGAATTCACAAGAAATGACACACACTGTGTGTACATATTATTGGTCAAAAACAAGTCACATGACCATGTCTTACTTCAAGGGTGCAAGAAAATGCGATCCTCCTACGTGCCTGGAAGTCAAGAGCTGGAAATGCACACCTCTGCAAGGCTAGGTTACGCTGTGGCAGCAATACAAAAATCTTACTGGATGGCCAACCAACAAATATTTTTCATTCATACGGCCTGCCAATTATGGGTTGGCCCTGTCTCTACCTCACACAATATCATCATTCCTCTAGGACCCTTTCTGAAGCATTGCTGATTGTCATGGCAAGGAGGAAAGAGCATGGTACTTAAAGCTTCTGCTGAGAGCAGTTCACATTGTCAAGCCTGATGTCGGTGGGACCAGACAGCAAGTGTTTGCGAATAGTGATACAGTCCACCATACCCTGAACTACATGGGGTCTCGGCCACCCTAAATGTCATCAATTCTTCTAACTTTTTTTCTTTCCATTTAATTTGATCCTTAATCAAAATGCCACCTGGCAAACTCCTACTTACCCTTCAAGAACCCGCTCAAATTATTGCTTCCTCTGAAACTTTCTGTTAGGCCATCTCCCATCCTACCCTCCAATAGTTATGATTTTCTTTTTTTAATTTTTTTTTGTTTATTTATTTTTGAGAGAGAGAGAGAGAGAGAGAGAGAGAGCGAGCAAGGGAGGGGTAGAGAGAGGGGGAGACAGAATCTGAAGCAGGCTCCAGGCTCTGAGCTGTCAGCACAGAGCCCGACACAAGGCTCAAAGGCATGGACTGTGAGATCATGACCTGAGCCGAAGTTGGCCGCTTAACCCACTGAGCCACCCGAGCACCCCAAGTTATTATCTTCTTTAGCTCTCACCATACTTGGCACATACCTGAAGCAGAGAATGTTTATCACGTGTTCTTGTACATGTCTCCTTGTATCCCCGACTCCAAATCTGAGAACTATGTCTAATTTGTTTTTAAAAAATATTTATTATTATTATTTTTTCTAATTCATTTTTATATCTCCAGTGCTTACTGCCGTGCCTGCCACATGGAAGGATAGAGGGTGCTCCATAAATGAATGTTGATGGATTTTTAAAAAATAGCCTTTTCTCTAGTGGATTAAGGGGGCATTTTAATAGTCAAATACAGCAGTACTTTGTTTTAATGCATAAACTTTGGAACTCTCTTGCTGAAGTCTCCTCCAGTGTATCCTATTGTGTTTGGGAGGAAACCCAGCACTATTTACCTGGCCTGTAAGATCTCCCCTGATCTGGCCCATGTTACTCACCAACTATATTGTAGCCATACTGGGTATGACTGTATCTGTCAGGATAGCCTAGGTTATACTACAATTACAAAATTCCAAATCTTGGTGACTTGAGACAAAAAAAAAATTATTTCTTGTTCCTGCTCCGTATCCATCAAGGGTTGGCAGGGACTCTCTGATCACATTGCCTTCTCTGGGACCCAGCCTAATGTAGCACCTACTTTCAGGAACACTACGCATCTCGTGATAGAGGGAAAGCAGACCTTGAAGGGTCTTGGCCAGGCAGTTAAGCACCTTTGCCAGAGAATGTAACAAGTCACTTCTCACAATTCATTGGTTAGAACTAGTCTCATGGTCCCACCCAGCCACTAGGAGACCAGAAAGCGCAGTCCTATTTGCCTGGAAGGCAGAGAGCTGGAAGCATTTGGTGACCAGCCCTAATGACTGCCACACTGGACTTCTTTAGTTCCTCAAACAAGATAAACTGTTTCTTGCCTAGGAACCTTTATGTCAGCCCTCCCCCTTCTTCTCTATTCCTTAGTCAATTTCTATTTCCTTTGGATGTTAGCTTAAATAACTATTTCCTACTGCTCCCTTCCCCCATCTAAATTAGATGCCCCCCTCAAACCTCATAAGTCCGTTTTTTGTTTTTTGTTTTTTTGTTTTGTTTTGTTTGTTTGTTTAGATAGTGGTTGGGAACTCAGGAGTGTAATAAAACTCATTTCTTTCCCTCTTGAGTTCAGAACCAGCTGGAAGTTAGAAATAGGAATCTGATGAGTGGAGATTGCAGTGTCACTGTGATAATAGGATAGATTGCAGCGCATGCAGCCACAAGGTCACAATGGGTTTCCTAATGCTTTACCTGGCATTAAACTTACCTGCTGGTCTCTGGCAAAGATGGACACTTGCAAGCCTCTACCAAATAGGCAGTGAGTGTGTACGTCCTGTGGACAAATGGATTTTGAAAAGAGAGTGCAGTGGTTGGAATGGGCATGTTGGGTCTTTCTACTGACTTCAGCAATCAGATAAGCCACACCTTTCCCATGGGGAAGAAATAACGGATGGAGAAAGTGGACAAGCAATTCCTCTAGCATATGTCCCTTCCTGGAAAGCTAAAGCCAAGGAAATGGAGATTTCTTTGTTTCAATAGAATTTACCTTAATTTATCATTCCGTATTTCCCTGTGTAATTGCCTTTTGAGACCTGTTTTCCCAACCAGAGGCAGAATCAGGATAGCCTTTGGTCTTCACTGTATCCCCAGCATTTAGTATGGTTCTTGGCACGTAGAGGGTGCTCATTAAATCTTGGTTACACATCAGAGCCCCTGTGGAAGTCCTTCTTTTGGATCCACTCTCCGTAAAATTCGTTCCTGTTTGCTTGAGACTGCTCTCCAGTTTTGGAACTTTCCATTCTCTTCCTCACCCTCCATCTGCCTTTTTTCTTTTTCTTCTCCAGGTTGTCATCTCGGATACATGCATTCATATCACATCTGGACTAAAAAGACAGAAACGAAAAAAGAAAACCTGAAATACAAGTAAGTGAACTGAGTCTTTGGAGAGTGTGCATGGACGAGGTTTTGGTCAAGGGAGGGCACCTGGGTGACTCAGCTGGTTGAGCGTCTGACTTCGTCTCAGGTTATCGCCTCTTGGTCTGTGGGTTCGAGCTCTGCATCGGGCTGTATGCTGACAGCTCAGAGCCTGGAGCCTGCTTCGGACTCTGTGTCTCCCTCTCTCTCTGCCCCTCCTCTGTATATGCACATTTTCTCTCTCTCTCTTGGAAATGAATAAACATTGAAAAAATAGGTTTTTGGGGTGCCTGGTTGGCTTAGTTGGTTAAGCATCCGACCTTAGCTCAGGTCATGACCTCACGGTTCGTGAGTTTGAGCCCCATATTGGGTTCTCTGTTGTCAGTGCAGAGTCTGCTTCAGATCCTCTGTCCCCCTCACTCTCTGCCCCTTTCCCACTTGTGTTCTCTCTCTCTAAAAAATAAATAAACTTAAAAAATAGGTTTTGGTCAAAAGTAGGTTTTGGGTAATTGTGGTGCACACCATCACCCTACGGTGATGTCTTTTTGGCACTCAGAACTTCCACACAACTTCTGAGATCATAAAGTGGAAATCCTCTTCAAGTCCTGCCCCCTTTCCCGGTGCAGGAATCCCTCTGGCAGCATCATCACTACTTACGTACTTCCAGTGATACTCAGAGCTGGGGTGTCACTGCTGAAAGCTGCTAGCTGGACTTCACTGGGAACATTGTGGACGTGAAATTGTGGAACACAGTTTTGGCCAGTCAGATCTCAGAGAAGGTTGTCAGATGGTGAGAAGCCCAAAACCATGTCTCGTGGAGAAGAATTGAAGGAACTTAGGGGAAAAGTGAGCGACTGTGAGAGCCTATAGAGAGTCTTCAAATAGTTGTGCAGGTGTTACATGGGAGAGTTGACCTGTTCGGTAGGTTTTGAGGTCACAGCGAGGGTAATGTTCAGAGGTTAGAGAGGAAAACACTGCAATATTTAAGGATGAAATTTCTGAAGTCGTGGTTATTTATCAATGGGAAAGTTGTCTTAAATGTAGAATTGAAGGCCATTCATTCAATACATATCTGTTGTTTTCCTTGTCCCAGACACTATCCTGCCTTGGTTTATGATCATTCCTAGTGAGCTCGTAGTTCCTTGAGGTAATCATCACTTTATTTTGAAGGTTCATAAAAACCGTCTTTAAATATTCTCTTTCAGAATTCATCTGGGGATGGTGACCAACGCTCATGGTTTGTCAATTCTGGAATTGACCCTTTTTTATGCTCAAAATTTGAAAATCTGAGATCGTGTTTTTTCATGTGCGATGTTAGATGGACATTCTTACAACAAGACAAGCATTTTCAGTTTTCAGAAACCAAAGTTCCCTGTACGTGGGGTCATTTAGGACCAGATACTCTCTGTGCTCTAATGTATAACAAATATTTGTGGCAGAAAAACTGCAAAGTGTCCACCAAAACCCTTTTCCTCCCATGTGTCCCACTGAACTACATTTCCTGGCCTCCTTTGTAATTAGGTATGGCCGTGTGGCTGAGTTTTAGCCAATACAGAGGGGGTGAATGCAATGTGTGATAGCCACAGGCCTGGCTCCCAAAACCATCTCTCCCCGTCTCCCGGTGAAGTGTAAGGGACATAAGAAAGGACAGAGCCACAGAAGGAAGGAGCCTGGGTCTCTGAATGATCACACAGAAGATTGTCCACTGACCAGAAAAATTCGCCTTGGACTTTGCCTGAATGGGAAATCAACTTTTTTGTGTTGAACCGCCAAGGTTCGGGAGCATACTTGTTAAAGTGGCTAGTGTCTTCTTATTCCAGCTCGTGATGCAGGATTCTCTCAGTGAGGGAATAAATGTGGAACTGAAGTTAGGGATTTTGTTCGGCCCTTTCCTGTTTGAAGAGGATTAATGGGGGAGACAGAAGTGAAGGACCTAGCACTTCATTACGTACTGATGCTTCCTGTTGGTAATGTTTTTTTCTATATAATTTATAAACTTCATGAAGTGTGTGGCCATGTCCTGTATCCTCTTCTATATTTAATCTTTCACTGGATGTTTATTGAGAAGTGCCGGGTGCCCGGGGGATTTCAGGAGAAATAATAGATAGCATATTTTATTAACTGTGTTACTCATTTATTCAAATATTTCGGATCATTTACTATGGGCCGGCCGCTGGGAAACACTAGGGAACAAAAGCTACAGTAGCTGCCTACAAGTTGGAGTACCGCAAGGAAAACAGACAGTAAGGAGGCAAGACTAGTCGAGGATGAGGATGCCATGAGAAAGAAGGCTGGGACGTTCTGGGTGCACAGAGAAGGGACATCTGAGAAGGATAGTGGCCAGAGAATTGTTCTCTAAAGAGATGATGAATAAATTGAAACCCGAAGGATGAGTTTTTTCTCCAGGAAAAGAGTTGGTGGAGAGAGAAAGAGTTCTAGGACGAGGGAGTGCATAAACAAATGTCTGTCTATGGGGCAAGACTATGGTGCATGCTTGGAGGGACCACAAGGTAAACTGGAAGGAAGAATGGAGAGGATGAGCGTGACAGGAGGAACTTGTAATAAATGTAGGCACACACTTAATAAATGCACACAGAAGGGCTTACACTAAATGTGTATACATTTACCTAGGAGGAAATATGGCTGATTAACCATTAAGTTATCAACAGTTGTGATATTTGGGTAATTTCTATTTTACTCCCCATGTTTTTCTTTCTGTTTTAAGACTTTCTGCAATCAACATGCGTTACACATGTTTTTTTTTTTTTTTCTTATTAGTCGTGATTGCACCCACTGTCCCTCATTGGATCCTCACAGTAGTTTCTCTGAGCAAATGGAGGCCCAGGATTGTTACCCAGTGAAACTGGGATTAGCTTTCCTAAGGTCCTGTTCCACCTGCTTTCTCTCCCTTGCATCTGCCTTCCCTGCAGTTTTCTAAGTAGTGATGATGGCTTTTCTTGGAACTTCTGACATTAGAGCCATGTTGCGTGTTTCTGTGTACGTAGTTTGCAACCTGGAGAAAATGGGTCAACGTTCTCATGATCCTGACCTACCTAAGAGCCTCCCCACATAAAAAGGATGTCCTCAGCCTACAGGACTACATTATTAGACTTGCTTTTTCTGTGATACCATCATGTCCTTTACCTAGTGATTTGGCAGTAGGGGGAGAGGGCTACTCATAATGTTTTAAGTGATATTAGGGAGGAGATTGTTTCTCATTATTCTTTCAACCCATATCTTGATTGACTGGCATGTTGCTTGGCCAAACCAGTGTATGATGAATACCTACCACGAACACCCAAACCCTTGAAAGTCTTGAAACACTGTATTAACATTCTCTAAAGTATTTTGTGGTAACAAATCACCTCTCAGGTCTCAGAGTCTTGAAACAAATGAGTTTATTTCATGTGCTTGTTACCTTTCCATCCTGATTCAGGCCTGAGCTCTTTCTTTCAAACTCAGGCTGAAGTAGCAGCTCCCTATCTGAAATATTGCTGCTGTGTGTCACAGGGAAGAGAGAGAGGCGACATCAGGAGAAAGCTCTTTAAAGTTTTGCTCACCTGTCACTTCCACTCACCTCTGATTGGCCAGAGGGTGTCCCAGGGCTTGACAGGGAGAAACAGCAAATATTTTAACAAATGCCTCAGCTCTGTGTCAGTTTCTTTATCTACGAGGTGGAAATAGGTGAAATATATTATGGTATATTTAAACCAGGGAATATCCTGTAGCTAATTTAAAAAAAATGAGTTAATTGCCCTTAAAAAGATGAGTTGGCCTGAAGAAAAAAAAATCCATGAAACCACATTACGTGAAGAAAGTGAGCTGCAGAGTAATGTGTATAGTATGGTCTCATTTTTGCATAAATTAAAAAAAAACCCTATACCTGAGTATATTTATTTGCATGAGAATATTAGTAAGAACAGCTAATGCTTAATGAGGGCCAACATCATATGCCCACCACTGTGCTAAACGCTCTTTACATGTATTTGCTTATTTAATCCTTCAAAAATCCAGGGAAAGGAGTAGAAGGTTACATATCAAGTGGTTATTATCAGCTACCTTCTTTAAGGGTGGGATTAAAGAGATTGCACTTAATTTTTAAAATATATAATTCCTAGGGGCACCTGGGTGGCTCAGTCGGTTGAGCGTCCGCCTTCGGCTCAGGTCATGATCTCGCGTTCTGTGAGTTTGAGCCCCGCGTCGGGCTCTGTGCTGACAGCTCAGAGCCTGGAGCCTGCTTCACATTCTGTGTCTCCCTCTCTCTCTGCCCCTCCTCCATTCATGCTCTGTGTCTCTGTCTCAAAAATAAATAAACATTAAAATAAATAAATAAATAAATAATATATATATATATAATTCCTGTAAATTTTTACTTGTCACAATAGGTGGATTAATCAGCTTTTTTTGTGAAACAAACCACCACAAAATCAGAGTGCTATACAAAGTTAAGTATTGTTTTTCCTGCGTATTGGTCTGTAGGTCAGCTGAAGTGGCGTATGCTTCCTAAGGTCCCGTTCAGTGGTCTCTTCCCTCCATGGTGCATGCCACCCTTGCAGTTTTCTGAGTAGTGATGGTGGATTTTTCTGGAATTGCTGATTTTAGCACCCAGCTGCGTGTGTTCATGTGTACCCTAAAAAAATAGGGTTGGGGTCAAATGCAGTTCCACTTCTTGTGTCTCATTCTGGAACCCATCCTAGAGAGCCAGAATCTATCAGGTATCTGTTCTTCTTGTGCAGAGGTTGGGGCAAATGGAACCACAGGAAGCTTTTTAAGGTCTAGGCTTAGAACCGCTGTATTATCGTTTTTGCCCACTTTCTATTAGCTGAAGCAAGTCACATGGCCAAGTCCAAAATCAGTGGAGCTGGGAGGTCATGGAGCTTGTGGAAGGAGATAATGAATGTTTGCTGTATAGTCATCTACTACAGTCAACATTCATTGCTTTGTTAGTTATAAAAATAATAGTAAAGTGAGGAAAAGAATGCTTAGCTGGGAAAATTTAAATTGTATTCAATAAATTACAAAATTGCATTAAACATTTCTTAAAAATACAAACTCCATATATACAATTATAATGAGTGCAGTGATATTAGCATGGACATTTAATTAACCAGGGTACTCATTGTCTTGAAGGGCAGGTAGGCATTTACACCAGCTTGGCGCGTGCAGGCTGTGGTGTGACAGTCTAAGCATAATTCAGAGACCCTGATGGCCCTCTCTTGTGCTTTCCTGCTTTTGTATGGTCATCTGCGGTCCAGGGAACTTAATCATGAGATCACAGATCCTTTGAGCAGGAAGGGCTCTGGTGCCCATGGCAGGCAGGTGCCTTCTAAGTTACATGGACAGCTGCTTTTGCCAGTGGTAGTTATTCTCGATCGGGTGTGTCTCACATTGCTGGAAAGTAGTTACGGAACTCAGAATTCCTTCATTTAGCTAGTGGGGACAGTGAGCTCCCCAGCTGTCACTTACCTGAGTGACACATTAAATTAGTGGCTAGGATGAGATTGAGACACAGCCGTCTAGAGTAGGCCCAGGGCTTTTTTCTTTTCTCTCTGTGTAACGGAAACATCACGCATATGGATCATTCAGGAGTATTCTCTAGGCCCTGAAACTTCCATTACGCTTTTTAAAAAATACAGTGTCTTCTTTTTCTACTGCTCTCTCGGTATTAGGAGAACCCAAGCACTTCTTCGACCAACTACCTCTGAGTCTTGCGAAGAAAGCACCGATTGGTACTGAAGTAAAGAGCGCCATGTTAAATTCCTGAAAACACTGGCCAGGGAGTCACGCCTATTTTCATTTCCTTTCTGTTCGAGGTAATTGAGAAAATGTCAGCTGATCTAGCTCGGGGGAATCAACTGCACAAGGAAAATGTTTTATTAAGGGCCTTGTTGGATTAAGAGCTGTGTTCCTCAAATTTCAGGGATTTACCCATCACTTTTTCCATTTTGCTATATCCACTTACAGATCTTAACACTTTCCTTTAAAGAGATTTACTTTCTTAAAACTTAAAGATATTTTTATAGGAGATGATGTATTATAATTTTTTTTATAATTTATTGTCAAATTGGTTTCCATACAAACATGCTCATCCCAAAAAGTGTCCTCCTCAATGCCGGTCACCTACCCCCCATAAGCCCTCAGTTTGTTCCGAAGGCAAGGGAATTAAAAGCAAAAAATGAACTATTGGCACCTCATTAAGATAAAAAGCTTCTGCACTGCAAAGGAAACAATCAACAAAACTAAAAGGCAACTGATGTATTATAATTCAAACTGATAACAAAGATCACTTGCCACAAGCATTTAGACCTTTGTAAAATTATGTAAAAATAAATATATAGTCTTTAAAATAAACAGATTTGTCCCTATACCCCTGAAAGTATTCTCTTATTCTACAGGAGGTAGGCATTCTCCACTACTCTAGTGGAAATGTATGGGCTTTGGAATCAAGAAGACTTGGGTTCAAATCTCAGTACATTCCTTTCCAAGTAGTATAATCTGGGGCAATTTCCTTAAGGTTTTGAACATCAATTTTTCGTGTATAAAATGGAACAAAAACAGCTGTCTCATAGCATGTATATCTCTGTCTGTGTGTTTGATGTGTGTATGTGTTTTCAAAAAGCATTGAGTATCTTTCCTGGATTATGGTAGGAGCTCCAAAAATGTAGCTACCTTCTTCTTTCCTTCATGTTTTTTTTTCAAAATGGCTTCATGGACCATATTGTTAGATGAATGATCTATTGGCAACATTAATTGTTCCTTGAATAACGTACTGATCAATTGTTTACCATATTGCTAGGAAATGTGCTAAATTTGTGGGTACAGTGAAAACTGGGTAAAGGGTCTCGAAGACTCTTGGATTCAAGTGTTGTTTCATCGCCTTTGGATGAGTCACCTAACATCTCTGAGCCTGTTTCCTTATCTGCCACTTAGGAATGCCGTAATAACAGACGGGAAAAGCTTTGGTGCATTGATACAGACATTTCTGCTATAATGTGACATATGTGAGCCTGGAAAGCTTTGTGTTCTGCAGAGTTGCACCTTAAAAATAACAGAACTTTTTGCAAAAATAAGGTTGAGGTGACCAATGAAAGTCTGTACAATATTGTAGCCACATTGCTAAGATAAAACTCTAAATATCATAATAGAAACAATAATGCTAAAAAGACCTGTTAAATTTTGACTCAATAAATAAATGTATACACGCACCCACAATATAGAAAACATAGGACTGGACCTTAAAGCTGGTGAAGGTTAGGGGCACCTGGGTGGCTCAGTTAGTTAAGCATCTGACTTTGATCTCGTAGTCCGTGAGTTCGAGCCCCGTATCCGGCTCTGTGCTGATAGAGCCTGGAGCCTGCTTTGGATTCTGTGTCTCCCTCTTTCTCTGCCCTGCCCCCCCCCGTCTCTCTCTCTCTCTCTCTTTCAAAAATAAATAAACATGAAAAAAATTTTTAAAAACTGGTGAAGATCACTTGATGGAAGGCATAAGGGAGAGAGGAGGCAGCTGACTTATGGAGGTGTGGGCAGATGCTTAAAGACAGGGGCAATACGGTGCAGTTAACTCTTTTACGAAAGAGGATGTAGGCGAACAGCCCAGTGGGTGGATGGAGGGTGAAAGGGCATTACGCCCAGTACCCCCGGTTCTGTATGCCTCTGAGGCAATTGCATGTCCCTGTGTGGTACAGCTGGGCCTCAGTGGAACAAAGCCATTGTGAAATAAGGTGGCTCGCATGTTATACTGCTCTCATTCCTCTGGTGACCAGTCCCAGCCTCTCTTCAAGCCACACGTGTCACAGCGTCATGTAGTAGAGCAGGGCTGCCCACGTACACTGATGTGGAGGGTGAGGGGTGCAGTTCTTTATGAAGAGCTGGCCCCAGTCCCAGGCTTCAGGAGCTGACGAGCAGAGACTTCCAGAGGTAGAATACATCCAGAGACTCTCCCCCTGTGCCTTCTTCCCTCCCTTCACGTCTGACTGGTCCACTTCCCCTCCTCTCCTTGGTTCCAGGCTTGGTCTTCCTCAGTAGCCTGTGACTCCTTGAGAGAGAGAGCTCTGTCGTGTTCACTCCTGTGCCCTGAGGGCCTGCACAGGCACCCTGAAGCAGAATGGTTGCATTACAACTGAGCCCCTTTTCATAGGGCAGGGAAGGGCCCTGGACCCACTGAAGGGGTTCCCGGGTTCCCCTCAGAACCAATGGACCACCTTGAGGTGAGGTTGGAGGCCCTCTGGCAGGACAGGGCCAGTGTCTCATTCAGCTTTATCTCCAGTATCTCTATTGCTTCCAAGGAAGGTGGGGACTCCTCAGTGGGTCCTGGCCCTACTTAACCCATGGGAGAGCATGAAGAGGCTAATGGCTTATCTTCCTCCTCAGCGCCCCTCCTTCCCTTGCTCCCTCACCCTTCCCTTCTTTTCATTCTTCCCACAAATATTGATTGAGGCCCTATCCCACACAAAGTCCTGAGACTGAAGCGGTGGGCAAAAAAGACCTGGAGTTTGCCCTCACGGTGCTTCTATGTCGCCTAGAAGTGAAGCACTTACTCTCTGGAGCCAGATCGTCTGGGAGCTGGTGACTGGCTCTGTCCTTTACGTGCTGTATGAACTCGGTCAGATGCCCGTCTGAATCTCAGCTTCCTCATCGGTAAAACAAGGCTCGTAACAGAACCTATATCAGAGGGTTGTTATGAGTATTAAATGAATTGATGAGTTCCTGCCCCAGTAAGTGCCCAACAGACATTAACTGTAATACCAGTATTATAGTTGCTCTATATAGATAATAAATAAAATATGAAATCACAATGAGAAGTTAAAGTGTTATGAGTGAAAAAAAAAACAACTGAACACGGTGGGAATTGCCTATAACCTGGAACTGTGTTTTCCCTGGAGTGTAGCTAATAGAGTATGTGAATATTACCTGACAGGGAAGTTGGGAGACAATTGAGCTACTGACCTAGAAATTCTCTGTATACTTCTGGGCTTAAAGAAGAAAAGCAGGGATCTTCTTAAAGAGGATCGTCAGAAAGGGCCTCTGTAAAGAGGGGCTACAGTGTCAAGGATGTAAAGGCTGACACTGGGAGAGGAGGGTGGTTTGGGAAGGGCGTTCCGGGCAGAGGAAGGGCAGGGAAGACCATCACCAATGATAGGTATTAGGACTTTCTTCTACGGTCTCTGCACTAGGTCGATTTTGTTAAAAGGTCTTCTGTTCTCCTTTGGTCAGTTGAAGTGTCTGCTGTATGGGGAGCTCTGAGTGGCGGCTTCTCAGCACTAGAGCCTGGGCACTGGTATCATCCATATCCCGAAGATTCTAGAACTCCATGTCTTTTCAGACTCTGACTGTGGCTCCCACTATACCGCCGTGTCTGTCAGGCAGTTGTTTTAGTTCTCAGGTTACACTTGAGCAAAATACAGAAAGGAAGCATAATGAACATGCATTTCTAGCTGCCGCATTCCAAATTCCAGTGCTCACTTCGGCAGCACATATACAAAAATTGGGGTGATACAGAGAAGATTAGCATGGCCCCTGTGCAAGATGACACACAAATTTGGGGAGCATTCCATATTATAAATAATAGATAAATAAATAGATAGATAGATAATTCACTCCCAATCCCTAAGGTTTAATCAGTACGTGTTACTAGCCATGTACAGCTTGGGTAACCTTGGTCATGTCATCTCATTTGCCTATTCATTCACGAATCCTCATTCAGCGAATACCGATTGAGCAAGAAGTATGGGCTAGCATGACAGGCTCGATGGGTCACTCGGGACCTTAGCTTCTCCACCAATAGCATGAAGTCTGGGCCAGACCACTGGTTTTCAACTATGGTGTTGACTCCCAACCTCCATTTTATTAAACAAATTAGAGTGGATTCAAGGTTATTCCTTTAATAGCTTCAGCGTACTCCCTGGTATACTAAAAGCTTTCTCTAGGGGGAGAGAAAACAGTGGTGTGACAGCTAGCAGCTGGAAACGTTTATTATTATTACCCAGAAATTGTTTTCTCTGCCTAGACTGTTAGGATATATGAGCCTCACCTGTCTCCAAGACTTCACTGGGTGTTCTCTGAGGCTCTTCCTAGTTTTGACATTCTCTGAGTCCTGTGATTGTTTCTTCTTTTTTCTTTGGCTCTTTCAGCTAACACCATTTCATATGCGTGTTTCCAAGAATCCATGTGGTTCTCTCCCATGTCAGCCTTGGGGACTGTACTTCAGTTTTGCTTAGTAGTTTCCCTATAGACCCTTCCCTCGCGATTCACTCTACAGACCTTTTCAGAACCTTCATTTCTGTGAATCCTAATTGTGTGTGTGTGTGTGTGTGTGTCCCCACACTCAAGGTCTTCATCCCTGGTAGGAAGAGCACTTAGTAACTGTCGGACAAATTAGTGAATTCTTAGTGTTCATCAAGACCTTCACCATACTCACATACATGTAATAACCTTTGGATTATCTGACATCTTGTGAGGGTATTAATTCTTAACATGAAATACAATTAATATAGATACAATGATAGAAGCAGGTTTTGTGCTTTATTACCAACTGCCGGATTGCCTTAGTGCTTTTGTTTTCTGCAAGCAGTGGTATTGCTGATAATACTTGTGATTATTTATAACATTATCCTAAGTGGTCAAATCAAGGAGTACTTTCTCTCCACTTTTATTCTAGGTGTCCATATGCTTTGCATTCCAAACTCCAACAGTTTCCCTAAAGCTGGTCAGATCAGTGCTGCAAACATTGACTTCAGACAGAGAAAAAGAATTGGCCTCCTCCAGCTGTAGGTACAAGCAATGTTTGTGTCCACCCTTCTGCCAGTTCAGCACCAGCCTGGTTTGGGGTTTTCCGTGATGATGACGATGATGATAGAGGTACCTATAACAACCTGTGAAAATATTATTAACCCCATATTACAGATGAGGAAACTAAGGGTCAGAGAGGTGACACAGCTTGCCTTCTGTCACACAGCTAGGAATTAGCAAAGACAGGATTGACTTCTGGTTCCATCTGACTCAAAGCCCATCTCTTTCCACTAAACCGTACTACACCACTCCCCAAGTGGACGTTCAAGGTCAGGAGCCTCATGGGACCAGCAGGTCTGTCAAGTTCTGCAGGACTGAGCTGTTTATCGTTGCAGAGGACACTCATCACCGCACTAATTACATTAATTGCTGCCCACTCTGGGACTAGGTGGGTGGCTTAACAATACCTAGCAACGTGGTAATGATGCCTGGGCCTGCCTTTCTGTGTGAAAACATCTGACTGCTTTTTTTTTTCTCCCCCTCTTTTAAACTCCTTCCCATGGTGGCCAAAGATAGTAATTATACGTTCTATTGGTTGGGAGTTAGTGACTCTCTACCTTGTAGGGGAAAGGTCAAGACTCCGAACTTTGCCCTCCATCAGCATCAGCTGTGTGCTTGATATTTTATTGAGGGAATCTTTTATAATTCTCGTGACAGCTCAGAAGTAGGTATTATATTATCCTTGTTTTGTTTATAGGGGAACCCAGTCACCTCTGTGAGATCACATAGCCAGGAAGGGCTGGAAACAGGCTTAGAACTCAGGACTGTTGGAGGACAGATTTAGCTTCTACACATTTCCCTACATCAGAGCAACTCTCAACAGGAGACTTTTTCCTTCCTTTGCTTGGAACTGAATCATCAGTATATTTGAGTCTGCATTTCCAGAGAAGCAAGGCACTGGGAATAGGTGTTTTGAGGAGTCCTCTATTGCTAAGTGATGAATATTTGACATTTCAACCTTCCAACTATCATCCTCTCCCTGAGCTTCTTGAGGAAATGTTAACAGTGTTCCAGTTGACTTTTTAAGAAGTAATTTGAAGACTATGTCTGTGTACTTCTTGGGAATGGACAAGATGGCTTTGGCAGTTCATTATAATTGGGCAAATGACTTAGCTTCCTCAGAGACCCAGATAACAGAGGCTAATTTAGGAAGTAATTGACTTTGGAATGTTGTGTATGCATGCACTTTATGGGTGTGTCCATATCTATATGTTTATGTTTATATGTCGATAAATATATGTGTGTTTGCATGCGTGCGCATGTGTATGTGTGTTCATCAAGAAGTCTTGGAGTACTAGTGGGCTTAGATGACTTGGTTCTTTTCTTACCTACCATCTACCTGTAAATGAAGTTTAAAAATATGTTTTACTAAAGTTCAAAACCATTGTGTTATGTAATGACACAGAGTTGTGGTTAAGATATGAGGAGGTAGACCAAGGTTTGCCTCTTGGCTTTGGCACCTCCCACCTGTTGTGAATCGGGCAAGTCACTTAACTTCCCTGGGCACTACTTTCCTCATTTCTAATTTTTTTTTTTTTTACATTTGTTTATTTTTGAGAGACAGAGTGAGACAGAGTGTGAACGGGGTAGGGGCAGAGAGAGAAGGAAACACAGAATCCGAAGCAGGCTCCAGGCTCTGAGCAAGCGGTCAGCACAGAGCCCCACGTGGGGCTCAAACCCATGAACTGTGAGATCACGACCCGAGCCGAAGTCAGACGCTTAACCTACTGAGTCACCCAGGTGCCCCATAGTTTTCTCATTTCTAAAAAGAGGGATAATAACAGTTCTGACCTCATGGGGCTATTGTGAGTTAGGGAAGTTTTTGAGGGCAGGGATTCTGTCTCCAGTCTTCTCTGCACCCAGCCAGAATGAGGTTCAGAAAGAGCAGGCTTTGTACTTTAGACATCCTGTCAACTCTGGTTCCAGCACTCCTATATGGGCTGTGTGACCTTAGAGAAATTACTCACCGTTTCTGGACCTCGGATTACTCCTCTGAGTACAGGCTCATTATTTCTACCTCGAATGATTGTTGTAAGATGAGGTGGGACATATGAAGACCCAGTGCGGAGATTAGCACATAGGAGTTATCCATTTCCCTTTTTCCTACCCCAGAGTCTAACATTCAATAATTGAATGTCTCCAGTAATTGACAACTGAGTTCTTGTTTGCTATGTAAAACATCCTTTTCTCTCACACTTCCTTGCTGCATTTTCCTTCTCACTTTCCAGTGAAATATTATACATTTATTTAGTTACTTTTTATTGTCTCTCTCCTCCCAGTAGAATGAGCTTTATAAGAATAGCTTTTGTTTTGTTTATTTTCCCCCTTTTTCTATTTTTTAAAATTGTATTTTAGTTGACATATGATGTCATATTAGTTTCAGGTGTATAACATAGTGAATCTACAATTATATACATTATGAAATGTTCAGGGGCCCCTGGGTGGCTCAGTCAGTTAAGCATCTGACTCTTGGTTTCGGCTCAGATCATGATCTCACGGTCCCTGAGTTCGAGCCCCACGTCGGGCTCCTCGCTGACAGTGCAAAGCCTGCTTGGCTCTCTCTCTCTCTCTCCCTCCTTCTCTGCCTCCACTTCTCTCTCAAAATAAATAAATGAACTTTAAAAAAAGGAAACGTGCATTCCAATAAATGTAGTTACCACCTGTCGCCCGCCCTACAATGTTATTACAATAGGATTGTTTTCTGCTGTGTCCCCAGAGCCCGAAATACAGTAAGTGCTCAGTAAAGAGTTGCTGAGTACACAAATGTGTGTGACCTCTCCCTGAAATGTCCGGGAAGAACCTGCATCGATGCTACAGGTGATGCCAGGCCTGGAGGGCTCACCGACCAGCATTCATCTTCCCTAGACTGAAGCAATGAGCTTCGAGAAGGAGGATCAGGGGCCCACTCCCTTCACACGTGTGCCCCCAGGACCAATACCCTGCATGTGTGGCAGGGACATGCCTGTGCTCACACTCGCCCTTCATGCCATAGTTGCCGGGCTGTCTGGAATTCCCATGGCAGCTTTGCAATAGGATTAATCTTGCTCACACAGATGCATACCGATCCCAGATAAGGATCACTCAAGGTTTCAACCTGGCGCCGCCGCAACAAATGGAAAGTTAGAAGCAGGAGACCGGATGGTTCCCAGACTACGAAAGCCAAAGCACAAAATCTGCTAACCAAACCACTCTCCACTCCACTGGTCTCTTCCTTCCTTTCCTTCTCTCTGTCCTGAGTCTGTTCCTGTCACACAGTGTGGCAGCTTAGCGAAGTGACAACGGCACTGGCAGCTCAGGGCTCCAGACCCAACACCCCCAGTGAGATCACCGGGAGATCTCAAGCAGGTTATCCCACCTCCCTGAGCCTCAGCTCCCTCGTCTCTAAAAGGGGCCTTGAGAACATGCTCAAGAATCCGTGTTGAGTGGAAGATGACTGAACGGGACACCAGGGGAGAGCAGCGAGCTCGCAGTGAAGCACGCACAGATGCTAGTGCTAGTACCTTCCATGCCAGCTGACTTCCATGACGGTGGGCTGTGGGTAACATTGCCTTGGCTTCGGTTGCCTTTAGAATAGGCAACCTAGCTGAAAATAGAGACAAGGCCTTTCAGATGTAGCACCTCATAAGGTTTTCTCTTTGCATGGGGAGGGTTCTGAAGATCCTGGGGTTGGGTGGTGGGACATCACAGCCGTGAGAGGCGCAGTTGTTGCTAATGTTACCTAGGGCCACTGTAACAAATGTCACAGCATTCGGTGGCTTCAAACAACAGACATTTATTCTCACATAGGTTTGGAGGCCAAAAGCATCGAGGTCAAGGTGTGGGCAGGACTGCGCTCCCTTGGAAGGCTCTAAGGGAGAATCCATTTTTGGCCACCTCCAGCTTCCGGTTCCTTGGCTTATGGCAGCGTCACTCTGACCCCTGCCTCCATCTTCACGTGGTTGTCCTCCCTGGGTGTCTCTGTGTCTCAAATCTCCCCCTCCTCTCTGTTATAAGGACAGTAGACATAGGATGTAGGGCCCACCCTAAAACCAGAATGACCTCATCTTGAGATCCTTTTTTTTTTAATTAAAAAAACCCCACAATTAAATTTTTTTTTTTTTATTTTAGAGGGAGGGAGAGAGAGCACAAGCAGGGGAGAGGGGCAGAGGGAGAGAGAGAATCCTAAGCAGGCTCCACGCTCAGGGCGGGGCATGATCTCACAACCCTGGGATTATGACCTGAGCCAAAATCAAGAGTGGGATGCTTAACCGACTGAGCCACCCAGGCGCCCCTTGAGATCTGTAATTATATCTGCGAAGACCCTATTTCCAAGTACCAAGGGCTGGATATATCTTTTCAGAGACACAACTCAACCGACTACAGTGCCTCCCCGCCCAAGAATTTCAGATTAGGCCAAGGAAACAGCACACACCACTGAAAAACCAGAGTTTCAAGTAAAGAAAGAGTAAAACAAACCCTCCCGAAGGTGGGTAGGGATTGATCCATTCATTCTTTGACCCAGAAACACTTGCTGAGCCTCTGCTGAGCTGGGTGCTGGGAAGGAGGAATTACGAAGCACAGTCCCTGCCTTCAAGGAGTTTACAGACTGGTAGTGGTAGACAGAGAAACAGGCACGTCCAGCTCTGAACGGTCGGACTCTGCAGGAGGCGGGCCCTGATGCCGTGAGGCAACTCTGGAGGAGACTTCTGGAGGAAGGGTTGCCACACCTGAGGCCTGAGGGAGGCAGGAGGAGGAGCCAGCCTGCCAGAGGAGGGTAGAGTTCTAAGAAGAAGGAACAGAGGAAAGAAAGCCTGAGGCCTGTGGGTTCTGCACAAAGTGGGGGGTGGGGGGTTGGAGAGGCCGGCAAGGGAGCAGACTGTATAGGGTGCTTTTAAAAATAGGAATTAGAGGGGCGCTGGGGTGGCAGAGTCAGTTAAGTGTCTGACTCTTGGTTTTGGCTCAGGTCATGATCTCCCAGTTTCCTGAGTTCAAGCCCGAGTTGGAGTCTCTGCTGCCAGCACAGAGCCTGCTTGGGATCCTGCCCTCCTGCCCCTCGCCGTCTCTGTCTCTCTCAATATAAAGAGATAAACTTTAAAAAAAATTTTAAGGGGTGCCTGAGTGTCTCAGTCTGTTAAGCATCTGACTTCGGCTCATGTCATGATCTCATAGTTTGGGTTCGAGCCCTGCATCAGGCTCTGTGCTGACAGCTCGGAGTCTGGAGCCTGTTTTGGATTCTGTGTCTCCTTGTCTCTCTACCCCTCCCCATTCGCACTATGTCTCTCTCTCTCTCTCTCTCTCTAAATCAACATTCAGGAAAATTTAAAAACATAAAAAAATTTTAAATAAGAATTAGAAAAAGGCTTTAGTGAAAAGCGTGCCGATAGGTTTGAAAATTACATTTATTACGTTGTGTGTTTTTAAAAGAACTATAGCATATACACAGATCGCAAGTGCAGCTTGAGTAAGTGAGCGGCCCCATGTACACCCCACCGAGGCCGCTTAGGTGTACGGACTATCAGAGTTGGGCCAGGATAGAGGACAGTCTGAGATGGGCCCAGGACTCAGAATTCCACTTTTGTCCTATAGGTCAACGGCCCCCCTAATAGGAAAAACCTGGGATCTGGAGAAGGGGGACTCCGTTTTAAGCCCCGTATCTGGTATTCCCTTGCTGTGTGATGGCAGGCAAATGGTTACGTTTCTATTATCCTCAGTTTTACCATCTATAGAATGGGCTCACAGCATCTGCCTCACCAAGATGGTGTGAAGATAGAAATGAGACCAAGCTGGGGAAAGTGTGATGGAAAATAGTTGCCAGTGGGATCCTCAGGTTCTAACCTGTCGCAGGTCTGGACTGCTTCACTTGACCTTCTTCCTTTTCCAGTTGGTCAGATGAAAGAGGAGGAGAGGAGGGGGAGAATTTCTGTTTGCAGTGCCTTTTTGCTTCCCATTCAAAAAACTGTACCCTGGATCTGGACTGTCACTCTTGTGCCATTCTTTGTCCCTGTCCTTCCTGCTCACTGCTGGCTGCCGCATCCAACCAGGCTCAAAAGAGGCAGGGAGGAGGGCAGGGGTTGGGGAAGAGGTTCGAGGGGGGAGATGAATTCGAGTCTCCTCTCCTAGCCTTCACTAAGGACCTGCTGTCCCAGCTGTGTGCTGGGCACTGGGGACTGTGGGTGGCGTGTGGTGGGAGCCGTAGGAGGGAAGCATGGCATTCCCACTCGGATGGTGGGCTGGCTCATTTGCTGAGGCAAAACAAAAAGGGGCCCTATTACAGAGCAAAGCCAGCTAAGGTCAGAGTCTTACTGTTACGAGGCAGAAAGCCCCCAAAGGAGTTGAGAAAGAGATGAGGCCACTTTACTGGATAAAATAGCATAAAGAAGGTGAGCTCAGTGCCAGACTCCCCTCTCTCCTCCCATTTCAGATTCTTGGCATTTCTGCAATAACTATCTTTAAGCGTTCTAGACCATTCTTTTACGGACATTGTCTTATATGATCCTTGCAAGAAGCCCCAACACTAAGTATTGTACTTACCATCTTTTCAGACCTGCACTTCCAGGGACTTGCTCCGGATCACGCCACTGCTAAAGGAAGGAAGCGGCTTTGGGGCCGTGTTCATCCGGCTGCCAAGCTCCCGCTGTCTCCACTCAGCTCTACCGTTTTGCTGGACGTATGTGGAGGGGAGACGTGTGTTTCATCAGGGTGCATCTCATCGTGTGCGGTTTTAGTATTTGCGTGCACATGTCGAACAACCGGCATGCTGATGTACCTGCCCAGTGAGTTGTCATGATTGCATTTTGAGGGGCTAACTGCATTTTTTTCTGGCAAGGCCTGGCTCAAGGAGAACAGGCAAGGAAGCATACAAGCCCTCTGTGTGGGAAACCAGTCACACCGGTGAGGTTTGGTCCTTGAGCAGATGATTGGGAAATGGCTCTGTTTAGCCCTGGTGGAACTTTACTTCACTGGGGGCTCCTGTTTTTCCATGACTATGTTATTTCCAAAGCACAATTCATTCCCTATTCTTTTTTCTTTTTTAATAATTTATTGTTAAATTGGCTTCCATATAACACCCAGTGTTCATCCCTCCTCTGTGCCCGTCACCCACTCTCCTCCCTCCCTCACCCCTCTGTTTGTTCTTAGTCTTTGAGAGTCTCTTATATTTTGTCTCCCTCCCTCTCTGTGTCTTTTTTCTTTTCCCCTCTTCCCCTCCCCCATGGCTTTCTGCTAAGTGTCTCAAAATCCACCTATGCGTGGAAACATATGGTATCTGTCTTTCTCTGACTGACTTATTTCACTTAGCATAATACCCTCCATTCTCTATTCTTTAAAAAAAAAGAAAGAAAGAAACTATATGTGTTTAGCACCCACACTGTGCCAGGCATGACGCTGGGTGCCTTACATCTATGGCATCACTTAATCCCTGCAAACCCTGCCAAGGGGGCTCCGTAGGCACCATTGTTCAGCCCAGGAGACAGATTCAGGAAGGTGGAGCGCTGTGCTCAAGATCTCCTGCTGGTGTGGAGCAAGCCGGGGCTCCTGCTCAGCGCTGTCCAAACACTGGCATTTTATTTTATTTATTTTATAATTTTATTTTAATTTATTTTATTTCATTTCATTTTATTTTATTTTATTTCATTTTATTTATTTATTTTATTATTTACTTTATTTATTATTTTACTTTACTTTTATTTTATTTCATTTTATTTTTATTTTATTTTATTATTTTACTTTATTATTTTATTTTATTTTATTTCATTGTTTATTTGTTTTGGGAGAGAGAGAGAGAGCACGTGCAGGAGTGCACATATGCCCAGGAGCCCAAGCAGGGGAGGGACAAAGGCAGAGGGAGCTGTCAGTGCAGAGCCCGAGGTGGGGCTCAATCCCACCAACCTGTGGAAATCATGACCTGAGCGGAAATCAAGAGTCAAGCACTTAACCAACTGAGCCACCCAGCCGCCCCCACACTGGCACTTTAAAGTTATTGGTGAGACATTTTATTTTTCAACTAAGCCGTAAATTATCTTTACTAATTCATGACCCAGGATGCTGGCATACTGACTCCGCCCCTGCTCTTTTAGAAAAAGAAATGCTTTATCTTTTCATTCCTGAGTGACTGAAGTGTTTTGTCCCAGAGATAAAAATCTTCGAGTCAGGTCACTTGAGTGTGATGTGAGGAGGGTAGGACATGGCTACTCTCACTCACTGACTTTTTTTTTTTCTTCTTTTTTTCCTAAGGCAGCTGGCTTCCTTTTCAGACCTTTCTCTGCTATAACCACAGTCTTTGGCTCCTGAGAGCTCTGGCCAGGATGGTACAGGCTGGACCTGTAGTGTGGAAAAACCTGTGGTCAGAGAAGCCTGCTGTGCTCGGCATCCAGAGGGCCTCTGAGATTTGAGACGGGCTCTAACAGTCTCCCAAAGACCCTGGGTCCCCACTTACACAGTGCCACCATGGCAGGTAGAAAGAAGTCCTCAGTGAAATTTGAGACCATATGGCCTCTGAGACAAGCATTGGGGCCACCAGCCCCTTTAAGGGATGATGAGTTTGAATACCTTAATGGTCTTAGTTTTTGCACTGGGCAGACGGATTGACCAAACCTTCTGAAGTGGAATGAATGATTAAGATGAAGTTCTTTGCAACCCTAGGGCCAGTTCTTTTCAAACTCTTTTTTTTTTTTTAAGTTTATTTATTTATTTGGAGAGAGAGAGAGAATCCTAAGCAGGCTCCACCCTGTCAGTGCAGTGTCAGGGCTCGAACTCACCAATCGAAAACTAAGAGTCTGACGCTTAACCAACTGAACCACCCAAACTCTTTTAAGGTTCATAAAAGCAGGGAGCGATAACCAGAGAGACTGGGGGAGAATGAGCCCTTAGCATAGCTGTGGTGGAGAAATCCTAGACTCTGGCTGTGTGGCCTATACTCCACTCCCCCTCTGAGCCCCAGTTTTCTCTTGTGGTGTTTGGCAGTGGCACTGCTCTTTCTTCCTTGCCCCTGTCCCCAGATGGTGGTCGTGACAATTAAATGGGAATACATTTACGCTGTTGAAGCAGGGTCCCAACACAGAGAAGGTACTTAGGCAAAAGTCAGGAGGCTTGGGTTGTACTTCAGATTCCTCTCTGAACTCTGTATCTCCTTTCCCTGGGTCTCCCTTTATGTAAAAGGAGAGGATTAGAGTAGATATTTTTTCCCTCTGGGGTCTCGTCTGACTGTAAGATGCCATGATCCTGTCTCTCTAAGTGGAGGACATGCAGCAAATTTTCAGGGATGAATGGATCTTTTAATATTTAGCCGTTCAGCCATCCAACAAATATTTAATAAGGGCTAACCACATGTTAGGTGATGGGGATAGAGTGACACAGCAGAGGTAGCACCTGCCCTCATGGACCTTCCAGTCTAGTGTAGATGCCTTGGGGGAACACCCTCATCTCAGATAGTTGAAGAAGGGCCAGGGCACCAAGGGAAGCACTGTTAGCCGAAAGAGCTATGTCAGGGATGTAATAGATGCTCACCTTTTCATTAAACAAATAAGTCAATGCAAGCACCTTATGGAAGCTCTTGGGGGTGACCTTAGATGTTGGGGAGCAGTTTCTAGGAGTCAGGAAAGGTCGCAGGAGCTCTGGCCAAGGGTGTGTGTAATTGCTAAAGAGTTTGTTTGTTGAGACACCTGAGAATGAGGGATCTGCCCCTACCTGCCCAATTCTCAAGGGGGCCATTAGTGGGAACAAGGAACAATGACTGCTTCCCAAGCCTGTCTTTTCCCCAGAGGTGGAGCCGATGCAGATACCGGAACCACAGGAGAAGAGAGAAGAGTGGCCAGAGAAAAATGCCAGTGTTAGTATGACACTTGGGCCAAGTCCACAGAACCATGAAAAATTATGGAGTCTCATCTGTGTCCCATCAAGAGAGAAAAGGGGGCCAGTTGGGGTACAAGGGCCACATGAGGGTTGGCCCCAGGGTCATGGCCAAGAGGCTGCCTGGGGTGGTGGAAAGAATTCGGGTTTAGGAGTTGGAGACTGATTTGAGTTTGAAGGTGTGGAGCCCTGGGCAAATCACTTAACCTCTCTGAACCAGCTTCCTGATCTGTTAAATAGACATTACAAAGTTGACCTAAGATGATACGAGGTATAATATGTCTCAGGCACCTACAGTCAGTCCCTGGGACCAACTGTACTCTTGACAATTGGTGTTTATAATTATTACATTACCAGGACCTGGGTCCCGTTTCTGTGCCACATTTTAAACCAGGGCTAGGAGCAAGTTGGAGGAGAAATCTTAGAAGGGGGTTGTAATATCTTTAATATAAGTAAAATGGTGACTCAGGACTGAGTGGATTTACAGGGACTTAGCTCTAGCTAACTCATCTTCTAACCAGCTGTCTGACCTTAGATGGGCATTTTTGCCCTTTTTGAGACCTGCTTTTCGCCTCTGTGAAATGGGAATAATTTTCAGGCTCAACTTTTTCTCATCCATCCATTCAACATGTATTTAATGCCTATTAGGAGCCACGCTATGCTTGGTGCTGAGGACAGAGGAACAAAGCATAGTCCCTGTCCCTACAGAGCTCACCGTCCAGTGGGACAGATCATTAAACAAATATTTCCAGTTGGGTATAGACAGGCTTAGCCCTGTCTGAATGGACAAGGAAGGCTTCTTGGAGCAGGTGCCACCTAGACCTGAGAGTTGAAGGATAATAGTATTTAGCCAAATAAGAGTAGGAAAGGAAGGGGGAACTTAGGGAAGGCATTCCAGGAAGAAGGAATTGCATGTGCAAAGGCCAGGAGGGAAATGGGTGCAGCAGAGGTGGTAATGGATAAAGGCTGAGTATGGACTTCGTGTGAAGGCAGTGGGAGACCACTGAGAGAGTTTAAGTGAGCAAGTTGGAATAACATCCTCACATTTGCGTTTTTAAAAAGAACACTCAGGGTTATATGTGCATATGTCAAGTTACCTTACGGCGGAGGGCAGTTGTGGTAAGTTGATCCTTACCTCCTCTTCCTGATCTCCTTCCTCTTCCTTTCCCTGCCCTCATCAAGTGAAACAACTCACACGAGCATGCCTGCCATAGTGTCTGGCACATAGTAAGTGTTCAATTAGCATATATTATTCCCCCTTTTAAAGCAGTCCTTGAAGAAGAAATGTCCTGGCATGGAACGCGTGTTGGGGCAGAACTGCTGAGGGTGCGGCTGTTTGTACTTTCTGGCTGCTGGTATAACTGATAGGATTTAGGTCAAAGGAAGTTCCCCAGACAGTTCAGTCTCAACCAGTCATCTGGGGTTTCAGGGAGGGCAGGTGAAGGTCATAATCTCTCCCTTATTGCCGAAGGCCATTTCTCCCCAGTGTCTTAGTCTTGGAAACTTACCAGACACGGGAAATCCTGTTAATTTGTTCCAGGTAGCTTCCTCATCTGTAAAATGGGTATGAAGTTACCGGTGCAGTACCACACAAGATGTCGTCAAGAGGATCAGAAGAAAATGTGAACCACAACAAAAGAAGGCACTAGATTCCATTCACCGATCCCTACCTCAGGCCAGGCCTTATTCTTATGAAGCCGGTATTCTCGTTAGCCCTATTTTATAGATAAAGAAACTGAAGTTCAGAGACATTATGCAAATCACCCAGGGCAAAGTAAGTGGCTGTAGCCAGAGCCTTGCTGCGCCTTGAAATCTACCAACAGTTCCCTGAGCTCTTAGCATGATCCAGGCACCCCAGAAATGCACGCAGAAAGGCACAATTAGGAAGGAGGGGCAGTGTTTGAAGTCTGAGAAAGTCTTTCCTCATGCCTCCCACCTTCACCCCCAACCAATTTAGGGGCTTCTCCCAGATGCATTCCAGGAAGTGGTTCCCTGCCCACAATTAGTGTGGCCTGTTACTCGCCTGTTGCCTCACTCGTCTGGGACTGGGTGATGGGCAGGAGCTGTGTCCGGGTCATGGTGTTCTCCCCAGGGCCTAGTACAGTGCCTAGCACTCAATAAATATTTGGGAATAAATTCCTTCTGTCACTTGCGTGGCTTTACTGCTCAAGCCTTCCTCTTGGCCAAGAGGTCTAAAGCAAAGGAGCTGAGGCTTTGGGAAGTCCTTGAAGATCCTTGGGGATATGCTGATGCAGGGCCACCCAGAGGTCAGTGTGCCAGCCTTGGGTCAGGCCTGACACCCGCCTCCCATACCCTGTGCCCGCAGGAGGGACCCAGAGGGCTAGGGTAGCCCACCACATCCTGCCCACTGTCTCCAGGGGACTTGATGCTGGCAGACCGGCACACAGCACAGGGCCCAGGTGTCACATGAGGAACCCTCAGGGCTCGCTGAGTGGCCCTGGAGGCTCAAGCCTCTGTACGTGCTGGGTGGCTTGAGCTGGGCGCCCCTGGCTGATGGTTGGTCAACAAATCGCATGAGAACCAGAACAATCCTCAGGCACATTGAGTAACCAGCTTCCCTTCCTCGCCCCCGGCAGGAGCTGGGCCAGGGAAAGTGAAGAAAGCTGTTCTGAGCCTCCCCCGGTGGGCGTGGGCGGGGCCCTGCCGGGATAGGGGCGGCTGGACCAGTTTCAATTGCTCCCGGACCGGATGCAGCCCGGTGACGACTCGGGCGGAGACGGGAGAAATGCGCGCCCTGGGCGCACCTGCGTGTCTTCCGGGGCGACACTAGCTTTGGCAATGATACGACTAGGGGCTCTGGGTCAGCGGTCACCGGGAGTGCGACTTCCGGCTGCTAAATCAGGCGAGCGGGTGGGGCAGCAGCGAATCAGCTGACAGGTACAACTGGAGGAGGCTTTGGACATCCAGTTTGCCTGGAAAGGAAAACGAGGGAAGGGGCGGCTCCCAGAAACGGGCCGGGCGATCGATCGAGCTGCCCTACTGACGTCGCGGGCGCGCATGTTGTGCCCTACCCCTGGGCCACCCCCGCAGCACGTTTGGGTGGGAAAAGCCCGGCCAGAGTTGTGTGTGCTTCCCAGCTGTCCCACCCACAGGCTTTTGTGTGCTAGGGCAAGTGACTTCGCTTTTCTCAGCCAAAGTTTCCCCAGATGAAAAATGGGAATACCTAGCTCAGAGCGTGGCGTGAGAGGTCCGTGAAATGACACAGGAATAGGAACAGTGCCTCGCGAGTCGTAGGCGCTCGTACAGCGGGGTTCCCTTTCCTTCCTTCGCTTAGGATCCGGCGCTCGCTGCCCGCCCGACCCGAGGTCGCGCCACACAGGAGATCCTAGGACGGCGGGGCCTGGGTGGCAGGAGGTCTGGCTGGGCCAAAACTCGTTTGAGCCTCTGTCTGCCAAACTATCCAATGGGACGGGGCGTGTGGGCTGATTCCGGAGGCCGCCTTCGAGTCGCGTTTCTGCGATCCATTTCAACGCGTTCTTTCATTCGCGTGTTGATTTATTCGCAGATTCCTATCAGGAGAAGGCCTCCCCCGGCGACGGTCTCAGCCCGCCAGCGTTTCGTCCATACATGGCCAGCCTCCGCCGGCTGCTTTCTGTGTAAATAAAGCCGGGGCCTTCCGCCTGCAGGTCGCCGCGGGTCCCGCGGGCGGGCGGGCGGGCGGGGGAGGCGGCACCCGCGGGCCTGGGGGGTTGGGGAGCCGGCGCGCCCAGCACTGGCGCAGGGCGGGGCGCTGGGGGCCGCCAGGGGGAGCCGAGCGCAGAAGCCCCTGGGGCTCAGTTAGACCTTCAGAGCCCCCACCCATGAGCACCCTCATCCGCGACAAATACCAGCCCTGCCAGGGGTATTCTCCCCATTTTAAAGACGGGAGACTGAGGCTCAGCAAGTTTAATGGCTTGACCAGGGTCCACAGGCAAAACCATGGTAGAATAAGAAATCCTAACCGAACATATCTGGTTGCAAAACCCAGTCTTTTCTCTACCGCACCTGTCATCAGGGAGCTCCGAAAGGTCTTAACCGTAAAGAATGGAAAATAACCACAATGAATCCGATTAACAGCCGAGGGGGAGTTGAAAGGGCCTTCCAGAGTTTCCTTGGGTGTCTCCAACAGGGGAACTTGAACCGCAGGATGACCACAGATTTTTTCCTGGGTGATAATTTTGCTCCTTTTCAAATGAAAAAAAAAATTTTTTTTTCTTAGTAAAGCAAGTAATGATGGCTGAGAATATAAAGCTCTTATAGTCATTTTAGCTGAAAATAGGAGACTTCAAAGAAATTCCAGGCTGTTTACACGCCGTTCACCTTTCGATCTATTGGGCAGAAGCATTGTTGACACTATTTACACAGATGGGCAAACCGAGGCTTGAAGCCACTGAAAGCGAGAAGCAAAGCGGGGGCGGGGAACCGCGACTTCCGGACTCCCGGCCCGAGGCCCGCCGGTGCTTCGTGCTGGAGGCGGGAGTCCTATTTTGCAAATAGGTTTCCTCGGACAACTACCGCCAATCTTTGTCACTCAGCCAGCCAACTGGGGGCGATTCTGAGTAATGCAGGCTACCAGCGTCGCTGGGGCTAAAAGCGAAAGGGACACGCGGGTGACGGGCCGGGAGGGCGGCGGGTGGACGAGCCAGGCGCCGGCGCAGGCGCAGGCGGGGCCGCCGCCCGGGTCCCCGCGGAGGGAGCGCGCTGGTTCCTTCCTGCCGTAGCTCTTCTCGGCTGTCCCCTTGGGGGCGCAGGACCCAGGACGGCCCCGGACTTAAATCCGATCCGGATATTTGCTAATTATCAGGCCTTGAGAAAATTACTTAGGAGCTCACTCTCAGTTTCTGTATCCGTAAAATGGGGGTAAGCAACTCTTGCGTCATGTAATTGCTATGAAAAGTAAATGTGTGCCTATCTGTAAAAGCCTAGAATATTAAACAACAATAACAACAATGACAACAATTAAATGCTATGTTTTGCTCTTAATGTGAGGCGGGCCCAAGTAGGAATTTGAGTTCGGCCAATTAAGAACTCGATGACCTGGCAACCTGGCAGGTGTGCTTTCTTCAGTTACCCCACCTGGAAAAGGGAGCTTTATTACACTGTGCATCACAGGGTGGGAGTGAGGACAGATGAGCTCCCGGGTAGGAGGCAAGTCCACAAGTGTTTGTGTGTGCAGATTTTATTGTTTGCCAGCCATGTCTTCAGCACTTTGTACTTATAAGCTTATCTAAAGCTACAATTACAGTGTGAGAGAGGTATCACTGTTGTCCCATTTCACAAGTAGGAAACCAAGGCACAGAGAGGTTAGGTTACTTACCTAAGGTCATGCAGCGACAAAGTAGAATTTGCATCCACAAAATATGGCTCCACATTCCATGTTCTTAACCCCTACTGAATGTACCAGGGTTTATGCCAGGCCATGGGGATGCGTCCAGGAAGAACATCGAACAGTCGCCTCCTTTGCAAGGCCATGGGCTCCTTGGTGAGTTTAGTGGCCTTCCTTATATCTGCTTAAAGCATTGCATGCACTTTTTATATTCTGTGTGCAGGCTGTGTTCCTCTGGTACACAGGAGGTACTCAACATTGTTTGTTTCCCCCTTCCTGTATGTTTGGGGGTCAGTTAAAAGTACTTACATAGCCCGGACACGAGGTGTGTTAGGTGTTAGAGTACTTGGCGTCTATAGGTGCTTTGCACACCTGAGTTCCTCCTTTTCTGTACTTAGTGATCTTCCAGTTACATAGACTGAAACAGCACACCCCGAAGGTTTAGACCTTTTAATAATAATAATTGCTTCTGCCTCTGAGAGTTACTGTCTGGGCTGTGGGGTTCCCAGAACTGAGGGTGAATTTACTGTATTTATCACTTAATCATTTCCCAGAGAGCTTATGGCTATGACACCTTTAGTCAAAGCTGTAGAATTCTCCCTCTCCTCCCCTCCCTGTGGGGTCCCTGTGATAACTCTTGCTGTAAGTGGCTGAAGCTATTAAATATAGAATGTAGATCTTCCTGTGATGCAAGTGTAAGCTGTCCTTACATTCATCGCTTAAATGTTATGATCACTTCAAGCTTGGCTTTTGCATTTGAAGCCTTGAGTTAAATGTGGAAAGTAAGAAAAAAAAAAACCATAACAGTTAGAAATAAAAGCGTGCAGTGGGTAGGTTTCCAGAGTAATAAAAAGCAGCTTTAAATTTTAAAAGATTTTAAGCCTGGTTTGATTCCAGACAGCCTACCCTAAGTTCCCATCATTCATCGTGGGTGCATTCTAAAGGGTCAAAACCACCTTTAGACAATTCAGGGAACTCGACTGATGACAAAGTATTAAATCTTGAGTTTCTTCTTGTAAATGAGATGGCCTGTGGAGAGCATTCGGCTCATGGTAGGCCCTCAGGAAAAGCTGTTTAAATCCGGGACTGGGTTGCAGTTAGAGACGTTATGCTTGGCTGACATTTATTGAGCACCTACTATGTGCCGGTTGCTTGGAAGTCCATTATTTCAAATAAACCTGACAATAAGCCTCCGGAGGAAAATATGCTTTAGAAGAAGTTGACAGTCCAAGAAGTTCATTCACTGGCCTAAACCACAGAGAATAAGGGGCAGAGTCTGAGCTGGAATTTGGGTCTGACTCCAAGTTCAGTGTCTGAGTCATGGCAACAGTCTGCTTTTTCCTGCGTGCCTAACTGTCCGCCATCTTAGAACTGGAAGCTAGAGTCAAAGGGGACTTTAAGATCAGCTCAGCCAGGGGTTCTCTGCCTCTTTTATAACCCAGGTCACCTTGGATAAGCACAAAAACCTCATATCCTTTTAATGAGTTTCCGATTCAAAATAATTTAAATATTGTGATTCAAAACAAATCAAAGTGAAAGGACAAAGTTTTCAGCAAATTTGTTTGCTGAAATTTCATTTTTAAGCAAAATAAGCCTCTTTGGAGCTTCTGGTTCCAGCTCCTCACTTCTGTCCCCAGTGGAGAGCTGCTGATCTGACCCCCATCCTCAGCTCATTTACTTCCTGGGAACTGGAGCCCAGAGACAAGTGACTTGCTCATGACACGGTCTGCACTTGAACTTGGGTCCGTCTGACTCCAAGTACATGTCTTTCCTCTAAATACCCTGCTTACCTCTCAGTTTGGTCTCTCACCGTGACCTATCACAGGGTCCACCCTGCTGGCCAACTTTATCACCTGTATTTCCGGAATGTGTCACTCTTCCAGGCCTTTGCTCAGACGGTTCCTCTGCCTGGAAGCCTGCACTCGCCATCCTCTCCTGTTTGCTGGGTGAACTCCTACTCGTTAAGATTCAGCTGGGGGTGCCTGGGTGTTTCAGTCAGTTGGGGCAGCGACTGCGGCTCAGGTCATGATCTCGCGGTCTGTGAGTTCGAGCCCCGTGTCAGGCTCTGTGCTGACAGCTCAGAGCCTGGAGCCTGCTTCGGATTCTGTGTCTCCCTCTCCCTCTGCCCTTCTCCTGCTCACGCTCTGTCTCTATGTCTCAAAAATAAATAAATGTTAAAAAAACTTTTTTGAATAAAAAAATAAAAGATTCAGCTGAAATGCAGCTCTCTCAAGGAAGCTTTTTGGACTCTCACCTATATCCAAATAAAGAGAATTGATTCCTCTTCCCTGCCTGCCTGGGTAGAAGTATCTCCTGGTTTGTTAATATTTAAGTGTTCTTTGCAAGCCTCTCTCTCTCTCTGGGTCTTGCTATCTCTGATCACTTTTGGCTTCCCTGGACATCCTTCAACACTACTACCAAAATTACGGTGTTTGGGGATGAGCCACATGCTTATGTTTTTTCAGCAGAAGGCCTGTATACAGCAAGCATTTAGTATATGTGCACGAAATACATTATACACATATACACACAGGTCACTATCAGGGTTTTTTTTTATTGTGATAGTCTTAGGACGTCACCCAGGCTGTAAGCTCTTATGTACAACTGTCCTCTGTTGAAGTAATAGGGAGCCACTGCAGGTTTTTGAGGTAGAGAGTTCCTTGATCCATAGAAACTTGCTCATGGGATTGAAGGTGTAGATCTCCTAGTTTCCACACCTTTGCTTTTCTGATCTTTCCCTGGGAAGGTTTATTTTATAACCAAGAGGCGTAGGAGAAAACTTTTTTTTTTTTTCCATGAATTCTTTGTTTATTCCAAAAATGTTGGCTTTCGTCAGCCAGGTGCTACTTGGAATGATGGATATGACGAGCAAGGTAGAAAAAAATATCTCCTCTCAACATTCGCATTCTCCTGGAAGAGAAAGACAATAAATAAGTAAATAGTAAATATATCGGTTCGACTGGTAATATATGTTATGAAGAAAGATCGAGACTACAAAAGACGGATGGGGCGGGGAATGGGCAGAGTATTTTAGATGGGGAAGTCAAGAAAGAATTTTTGAAGAAGCAGCATTTTGACAGAACCCAGAATGCAGGGAGGGAGGGAGCCTGAAAAGGTTTGTAGGAAGTGTATTTCAAGCAGAGGGGACACCAGGTGTAAAGGCCCTGAGGTAGAAACAATGGGGTGCATTGAGGAACAATAGCATGCCTGAAGTGACAGCCTGGACAGTGGCTGGGGTGGTGTTGGTTTGTTTTCAATGGCAGTTGCTGGGGTCAGATGATAATTTAGTAGGCGAGATAAGATTAGCCTTGGCAGCTTGTTCAGAGTTCAGCCCCGCTGTGGGTGAGTAAATGAATGAATGGAACATGGTTGATTAGCCAAGAAATCAGACCAAACACCTTGGTCATATTTTTACAGCTTTCAGTCAGCAACAAATGAAGGTTTGTAGAGCGAAATACAAGAACGGTATGATTTTAAAAACGAGTTTAAATGGTCAAAGTAGAGCAAAGAAGGAGTTTCTGAATGTAAAACAGGTGTTTACACATTCTGGTGTTTATTCTTTATTTAAAAAAATTTTTTAGTGTTTATTTATTTTTGAGAGAGAAACAGACACAAGTGGGGAGGGGCAGAGAGGGAGGGAGACACAGAATTCAAAGCAGGCTCCAGGCTCCGAGCCATCAGCATAGAGTCGGATGCAGGGCTCAAATTCATGAGCCGTTGAGACCATGACCTGACCCGAAGACCTGACGCTTAACTAACTGAGCCACCCAGGTGCCCCTAGTATTTATTCTTTAAAATGGAATCAGCCTTCATGGCTTGTGAGTCGGAGCCCTGCGATGGGCTCTGTGCGGACAGCTCAGAGCCTGGAAGCTGCTTCAGATTCTGTCTTCCTCTCTCTCTGCCCCTCCCCTGCTCACGCTCTATCTCGCTCTCCTTCAAAAATAAATAAACATTAAACAATTAAAAAATAAAAATATAAAAAATAAAAAGGAATCTGCCTAATCCATCCCATGGTTGTTTAAACTGAAATGTAGAAGTTGCTTTCACTGTAGATTTGGGGATGGCACTAAGACAGGGGGGACTCTGGAGTGTGGGTTACATCCCAGAGGAGTCCCCAGCCTGGGCCAGGGAGCTATAGCACCTGATGTTTTCCCCAGGGATAGCTGTGGCGCTGGCCGCTGAAGGCACACAGAGGTGGGTGCGCCCCACCCCCACCCCAGGAAACAATAAAAATGAATCCCAAGGGAATGTGGTTGGAACACTGACATTATCTGATACAATAAGGATAGAATAAAAGAGAATGATCTGGAAGTTCTTTTGTCTCAGGGCTGCCTCATGCACAGAACGTTCATCCTACAGGGATAATGGGACCCAGGACAGTTAAGGGAGAACCAGGGGCCCAGGCCCCCGTCCCTCGGGCACAGTTTGCAAATTTTGGCTTTCTTTTACTCAGTCTGCAGGGCAGATAAACACACCCTTTACTCCAGAAGGGCAGGGAAGGGAAGCAATATGAAAGCTGAAGGACTGAGATTCAGATTCCATTTTCATTTTCAACTGTGTAGAGTGCTGTGTGAGCTTCAGCATGTTAATTAACCTCTCTGAGCCTTGATATTTCTCTTCTGGAACATTCAGTAACTGCCAGGCTCAGACTTTTACCATCACGTTGCATTGTCTTTGTAGGTCCCCGATGGTGCCTCGTATGTCTCTGAAACCACGAAAATGCTAACTTCTGTTTTCCAGGAACCAAATGAGCTCTGGCTTAGGAGAGCGTATCACAGATATTCTTGCTTTATAAATCGTTCGGCCTTTAGGTTTCATGCTTTGTTTCTTGCATTTTCTTGGGGAGTTGGTCTGGTTTATTCCTAAGGTACTTGTCACATGCGAGGCTGAATTATGGTGTGTTGCGTGAGTTCCTTTCTCCATTAGGCTGTGATGTCTCCAAGGAGAGGCTGTGGGTCTAGGCCCTGGTATGGGGCACATCGGGGAGAGCACGGGTGCTGGGCTGCACAGATCTCGTTTGAATTTCTCCCTACTACCTCCTTGTGGTAGAACCCCGCACAAATCCTTTCACTACTTCAGGACTCAGTGTCTTCATCTGACAAACAACCAAATGTGGGTGCATGTATGTTATGGCCCTGGGGAAGGTCGGCTATAATACGTATAAAACGGTGCCTGGCACATAGTAGGCCTTACTGAATAACTGCTAGGTGACCAAAGGCTCTGCCCTCCGTCACTTGCGACCACTGACAGCACGTTCTTTCCCCGGACAGCAGGAATGGGAAAGGGTTCGCAGGATTGATGTACCAAAGAGTATACCTCTGGCCACATACCTTTCGCTCTGGAGAGGAGGAACATTTTATCTTTAACGTAGTTCAGAATTACCTGCACAGGGCGACGGTGAAAATGACTGACTTGTTACAAACAATTTTAAAAAATTATTTCCTTTTCCGAGTTTGCACAGATAATGTACCCCCGTATTTCCTGCACCCAGGGAGGACTCTCCTCCCTCCCATCCTTGGTTCATCACTGGCTTACAAAATGAAGAGAAAGACAGGGTGGGGGTGCTTGGGGGAGAAGATGTCCTTTAATTACAGGGCCGGAGAGTGACTGCCCCGCAGAGTTGGGTCCACGGCTCTGTATGAGTATAGAGGTCAAAGCCACCCACTCACCCACCCACCCTGGTGTTAGGGACCAAGGTGTGGGGATGTTGCCAGAGAAGGCTCACAGAGGAGGAGCCTTTAGGCTGGCCTCATCTAAAGGGAAGAGGAGGAAGGACTGTCAGAGTAAGTGACAGCGCCTGCCAAGGCACAGACTTTTCACACTGCATGCAGTATTCTGGGAACTTCAAGTGGGAGGGTTTGGTTGGGGCAGAACCAACAGGACACAGTACTCGTATTTAAAAATCTCCCAGGGAATGACTTCGAAGTCCCATTTTCTTCCCAGTTCAGGAGAAGATTCCAGCCTGTTGCTCTATTGTTCTCTGAGCGCAAAGCTTGGTGGAACCCTGTCTTGGCCCCTAGCCATTAGGATATTTCTCAGGGAAAGCCCTTGGACCAAGAAATCTGTTTTTTTCTTTTCTTTGGAAACTATGGTGCTCTTTGTGAAAACAAAGGAATTTGGATTCTGTTCAGGAAAAATGTAACCTACAAACAAATAGCCTTGGAAAATCTGTGCCTCACCCTCGGTGCCTGGGTCAGGCACAGAGAGGGAGCCCCACCCTCTGCTGCTTTCTAGCTGGAAGCCACCTCCTTTTCCTCCTCTGTATGTTGTCTCTGGCTGCCCAAAGGGCAATGCCTCCTTTCCTTGCCTCTCCCTTCCCTCTGCTCAGGGCCCAAGTCTTTGCAAGTGCTCTTGCTCTGTCTGGAATGTTCCTCCCCTCCCTGTCTGTAAGCCCTCAACTGTCCTTGAAGACTCATCTCCAATGTCTCTCCCTCGGTTCTGATTTCCCCAGGTGGCCAGTTGCTCCTCTGCTGTGTTGCTCTGGATAACTTAAAATTTAAATACTCTTCCCCCCTTTTTTTCAGATAACAATCCCTGATCTTATTATTATTATTATTTTAAACTACAGCAGTAATAATAGTTGCTAACTTAAACTCTTGTTATGTACTAGGCAGTATGGTACATAATGTTACTTACCCCCATGCAATGTGCTTAGGACAGAAACTGGTACATAGTAAGTTCTCAATAAATGTGACTTACTATCATCCTTGTTATTTGTCTTAATTCTCTTAGCGCTTGCAGCAAATATAATTTGTCGTGCACGTTATAACAATCAGGTTACTTTTCTGTGAGCTGTTTAGGGGTAGCGACTGTCTTCTTCATGCGGTATCTCCAAGCATGGGTGTATACAAAGGATATTTGCTGAGTGAATATTTAGCCATTGAAACTAATGACTGAGTGCAGAGATTTATATCATGAGCATCCAAATCAATTTAAAGTAGCTGTAGCCTAAAAAGTTAGGACGGGGAATCAGAGACTTTGGGTTTAATTTCTGTTCCGACTAAACTGTTAGCTTTGTAACTTTGGGTAAATTAACTAATGTCTTCTGAACCCCAAACACCTTCTTTCAAGGGAAGGCACTAACTTGCCTTCTTCACAGGTCTGCCTCGAGCATCAAGTGAGCATTTATGAATCGTCAAGTATTTTATACATGTGACACGATATTATGAGAATCATTTTGGACCCCATTTCCATCACCACAATACTTGGGGGAACATGAGCCCACGGTAGCTCTTGTTGGACAAATCTTAATATGATATTTTTGGTTTTTGCAGTGTCTAGAATTGTAATTCCTGGATGTTTGGGATATCACTATTTCTTCTCTACAAAGGTGCATCCAAGGTATTAGTCTCAACCTTTTTAAAGGTTTTAAAAAGGCCTTGATTTGACTAAAGCGTCTGGCCTAAATTTCACAGTTATATTTCCTCTTAAGAAATGTTCTTCAAGAATTGTAATCAAACATCTCTGCTGTTTATTGGAGCTAGACGCTAGGGAGTATAAGGAGGATGAAAAGAAGTATAAGAAATAATCTTACTCTCAGGACACCTGGGTGGCTCAGGTCATGATCTCATGGTTCATGGGTTCGAACTCTGCGTCGGGCTCTGCACTGACAGCTCAGACCCTAGAGACCACTTCAGATTCTGTCTCCCTCTGTCTGCCCCTCTCCTACTCACATTCGATCTCTTTCTTTCTCTCTCTCGAAAATAAATAAACATAAAAAAATTAAAAAAAAGAAAATCAACAAAATAATAGAATTCATAAATATATTCACAAGCTGGTTCTTTGGGGGAAAAATAAAATAGGCATACCTATAGAAAATCTACTTAAGAAAAAAAAGGGAAAAAATAACTGATACCTGAAAAATTTCTACAGTTTGTAAAACACTTTCTTATGCCTTTTCACTCTTGGTCCCCAAACTAATTCTGCGCGCTATATATTTGTGCCCCAATTTTATTACTCATCAAATTGGGGATCAAAGAGGTGAGATTACTCTTTAGGGTCACACAACTTGTGAATGATAAAACCATGATTTGAACCCTTTCCTAACTTTGTTGAATATTCTTCTAATACTCTCCTAGCATCCTCTCAGGATGAAGTAAGACAGGAAGAGTGAAACATTAAATCTGTCTGTATTAGTTTCCTGCAGCCGCTATAACAAATTACCAGAAACTGGGTGGGTTAGAGGGGCGCCTGGGTGGCTCAGTCAGTTAAGCGTCTGACTCTTGGTTTTGGCTCAGGTCATGATCCCACGGTTTTGTGAGTTTGAGCCCACATCAGGCTGTGTGTTGGCAGCGCGGAGCCTGCTTGGGATTCTGTCTCTCCCTCTCTCTTGGCCCCTCCTCTACTCGTGCTATCTCTGTCTCTTTCAAAAAATATAATAAATAAACTTAAAAAAAAAAAGAAACTGGGTGGGTTAGAACAGCAGGAATTTATCCCATCAGTTCTGGAGGCTAGATGTACGAGATCGAGGTGTCACCAGTGCCTCGCTCTTTCTGAAGGTTCTAAGGGGTCTGTCTCTTCAGCTTCTGGTGATGATCAATGGTTCTTGGTTTTCCAAGCTTGCAGCTGCAGTACTCCAATCTCTTCCTACATCTTCACGTGTTCTCCCCCGGTGTCTTCACGTTGTCTTCCCCGTTTTCTCTTCTTACACGATGTAGGGGTTTGTTTTCCAAATCTACAATTTTTCTTTCAGTATGTTACCATCTTAACTTGTTTAATTGTATCTGCAGTGACCCTGTTTGCAAATAAAGTCGCGTTCTGAGATTCTAGGTGGACATGAATTTGGGGAGGTCACTATACAGCCCAGTATAATGTCATTTTTTCTTATGATTGTATTTTTAAGAATCTTTATTGTGCTCTATTCACATAGCAAAGCTGTGCATACATGCATCTAGGCACCCCTGGCAACCGGCGATAATTTACTGAGTGCTTAAAATGTGCCAGCTACTTAAGTAGATGGCCCATAACACAAAAAAGAAAAAAGTGTGTTAGGTCTTATGCTATGTTTATAGCAGTTTACTAAGCTAGGGGAAGGTGGGAATGATAATCCTATTCTAGTCAGACCCATCAGAGAACTGTTCAGATTCAGGTGCTTTGTGAGGGAGGAGAAGTGGGACAAATTCTGAGGACCCTGACTTGGATCTTATCAGTCTGCCGGAACTGTCAGAATTCCTAAGGAAATTCCAGGTGTGTGTACAGGTGAGGGGCAGGAAGGAAAAAGCATGATAACGCACTGCGTCTATGTGAAGGGCTACCAGCTATAGGAGTTTGGGCTTGTTTTTGTGTCTGTGCTAGAAGGACCACAACCAATGGGTGGAAGGCACAGAGATTTCTATTTCAAGTCAGTTACAGAAAACTAGGATCATCTAAAGATATAACTGGGACTGGATGACACTGGTACCTGCTTAGGACGGCCTAGATGGAGACTAGGAGAGGAGGGAGTTCTTAATGGATCTTATCACTTGCCAAACATTCCAAGCAAGATAGTACATACAGATCTCTGTTTAAAAATTGTGGAAACACACACTTTAATATTGTTTTGCACAAATGTACACTGTTTCCTAACAGAAACACAATGGTTTGCATAAAATTAAGTTATTTTACTCTGGGGCCCAGCAATACAAGGGTGGAAAAGAACACAGGGTCGTAGTAGAATGGAGAGATATAACATAAAACAGAGACAACCGGCTATAATAATCTAAGAATCACAAGCTCAATGAATATTCGAAGAGTGGATGATTGAATGATTTTCTTCAGAGACTTGTTGTTGTTATCATAGCATTGGCTTTATAGTAGGGTGAGCGAGTGTCCCAGTTTGCTGGGACCTGAGAGATTGCATGGTCCTTTTAGCGCTAAAACCAGGGAAGGCCCAAGCACACCGAGATGAGTTGGTCATGCTTTTTTATAGGCTTTTTAAAAAGGAAGGAAGGCATAAAACCAGGTATGGTAGGAGCTGTTATGGGAGCAGAGAGAAGGGGGCACTCATCATCTTCGAGGGGGAAACCAGGCAACCCCCTTCATTAGAACGGGGATGGTGTCTGTCTTGGTCACCAAAGTATTCCTGGCACCCAAAGCAGTAGGCAGCACATAATTGGAATTCCATTGATATTAGTCAATTACATGAATTCATTAACACAAGTCATTGTGGGCTGAGCATTCGGGCTGAGCCTTGAAGACTAATGTAGCATTTTGACTGTAAGAGAATGGAGTGTGTGGTAGAAGTTTCCAAAAACAGAAAACTTGGATACAGTAACAGGTAAATATGATGTTTAATGGGACCTTTTCCTATGGCTATTAGCATAGTTCTTGAAGAAAGCCCTTGAAACGATAAGTCTGTTGTATTTCCTCTATTCTTTTTTTTCCCATCCTGCAGACCCTCCTCTGCCTTCCTTTTCTGCTTCCTTCCCTTTTCTCTGTTGAAAGAGGCCATGCTCTGAGGAAGGGATGTCTCTAGAAGCTCTTTCAGGGCAAGACTTATTGGCCAATAAACCTCCAGGAAAACATTATGTTTGGAAATACACTGAGGTGCGGGTGGAGTGGAGAAGATGTGATTTGGCCCAAGGACAGCCCATCAGGATGGCTGGGGCGGTGTGGGAGAAGGAAGAGGGGAAGGGGCATCATGGCGGGGAAGGCGCTCGGGGCCACGTGGTGAAAGGTCCCATTGCAGAATCACAGTGCACCATTGTACTCCTCTGCCTTGGGTCACACAGATGTTTCCTACTGGGTTCTTGCTTACAGAGGACAAAGTGTGAACATTACCTCTATGAGGGAAAGAGAAACTGATTGAGCAACCACTGTGTGCCAGACACTATTGGGTGCATTTTATATGCATGATCCATATACATGCATTTTGAAAGAAGGAATTATTAACCCCATTTCTCTCTCTCTCTCTCTCTCTCTCTCGCTCTCTCTCTCTCTCTCTCACACACACACACACACACACACACACACACACACAGAACCAGAGACTTGCAGAGATCCAGTGACTTGCACAAGTCCCAGTTAACTTGGACTCAGTAACCAGATTTGGACTCAGTTCTGTCTGGCTTCATGGCAGTGGTTTCCAACTTCCTGTCTTCTTCTTATGTCTCAGTTAATGAAAGCAGACCTTTCCCCTTTCTTACCTCCTGCCTCTTCTCGACACCAGTGGGCCCTTCCTCACCAAATGCACCCCGTATTTCCTTCCACTGGGCTCCTCCACTGGGTTCTCCTTGGAAACAAGTCAGGATCTTGGTAGCTCTTTGACATTAATGTATTATTTCAATCAGGACAGACCCCTAAGACTCTGTGATACTTTTCAACTTTCATATTTCTCGGGAGTATTTCTAGCAAGTGTTTTCGTACTATGAAAACACGCTTCTTAAAGGGTGCACAGTTACCCACAGTAAGAAGCTGTGGGAACTCTGTGGACCAAGCAGTCAAATTCTCTTTCTCTTAATGCTCACAGCCATGATTTGCTGACAAAACAGAGAGAAAAAAGGAGAAAATCTAGATGCCAGGCCAGGCGCTGCCATTTATTAGCTGTGTGACTGAAGTTCCTTTACTTCTTTGGGCCTTGGTTATTTTATCTGTAAAATGGGTGAATTATACTTGCTCTGCTTGCCTCACAAAGCTATGCTGAGAGATTACCTTGAGTAAAGTAATCATATATCAGAAAATATAAGACAAAGGAATGATGTTAGCTTTAAATTCTTTGTGGAACCAAGTGGCATAAATAAAACACGAAGTATTATTTTTATTTCTTGGAGTTAGTCAGTTCATGTTAAAGAAACCTGAACTCGATCTAGCTGAAGCCGAAAGAGAGACTTTATTTGCTCAGATAAATCAAGGGCAGGGGCAGAGTCAGCCTCAGGAATGACTAGATCTCTGTCTCCAGTGCTTCCAGAACACCCCTCTGTCTTCGACCTCTCTGACTTATTGCCTATTTGCCTTATTCTCTACTGACATTCATGAAATTCCAGAATAATCACCAAAGCTTCAGGCTTGTATTCCAACTTTTGTGAAGGCTTTTTAAATTTGTAAAATATAATACATACAGAAAAATGCATAATGATATATATATATATATATCTAATAACAAGCTGAAAAACAATAGAAGCAGTATATATATATAAATGGTATATATATTTACCATTTAGGCTTCTATTGTTTTTCAGCTTGTTATCAGAGAGGGAAGAGGTTTTTCATAGTGCGTGAGGTAGAAAAGTCCCACGGAAGCCCTGCGATTGGCCTGATGTATGCCATGTGTATGCCTTGGACAAATCACCGTAGCCAAGTGTGGGTGTTACCACTGGCCCACCCCAGCACAGACGTGGCCATGCCCATTGGCACCTAAACCACTGGAATTTGAACAATACAAGATACGGCAAGGGGATACTTCTGTGGGCTTCTGATTCTGGCAGGACGCTCTAATTCTGGGAGTGCAGGCCTGCCTGGAAGTATAAGGTGGAAACTTTGCACCGACTGAATACACTTGGGATGCTTTCTGCTCCTTGCTTGAGAAAAGTTGGCTAGGTGTAATGTACAGAATAGGCACCTACTTACTTTGTCAAACTTAGTATTGAGGATGGAGTGAAAAGAACTGGCTCATAGATGAATTCTGACCCGTGCTCGTATGCATGCCACCATAGCAAGGAGGGCAGAAATTGAGTAAATGTCTGTGCAAAAGAGAAACACAGAGCACCCAGCAGCACATAAGAGAGATCAAAGGATGCGCTGATATCAGCTCGGTGAAGCGTCGTGGGTGTGAGGAAGGCCTTCTGGGTAGAAGGACTGGCAAGTGCAATAGTCCTGGGGTTGGAAAGAGCCTGCTAGAGGAAGTAAAAAAGAGGGCCAGTGTGTCTTGGTAGAGAGAATGACTCAAGATGAGGGAGACAGGGGCCGAATCAGGCATCTCAAGAGATACTAAACGTTAGGTCCACAGTGAGCCCTTACCCGTGCTCTGTCTTCATCTTTGGCCAGGTTTGGCCTATGCTCATTGCAGGAGGCCTGTGGCCCGCGTCCCAAGCCCAACCCCATTCTGGCATGGTATCTTCTTTAAGAGCAAAACAAGCAGCGGAGGGAGCCTCTGCAGCTGGGAAATAGTTGCAGGGCCATTTCCCCCTTTCAAAAGAGCTAAGCCCTGCTGCTAATAATACTTATTGTTAATGTTAATCATCATCTTTGACACCTCTGCTGCCACAGAGCATGCCGACCTTCAAAGCTCCCAGAACAATAATTACACCTCCCAGTTCCCCCATGAAAGAGGTAAATCAGGGTTTGAGTACAGGACGAGAAGTCATAAAGTCCTGAAAATCAGACTCCTTCTCTATGGCCTCGAGCAGAAAAAGGAGCAGGCACCAGAAAGCCCCTTTTGGCTCCCACCTGTAAAAAGGGAAGACAGACAGGGCTAGGGACGGAATCGTGGCCTCCCAGGTGTGCTGAGACATTTAATTAAAAGGTACGAGGAGGTGTGCTTTCATGAGGGAAAGGGCCACGGAGCGCAACTCTTCCAGACTTCAAATTCCCCTGGAGGCAGACAGAATATCTGGGTCCAGACACGGGGGCCGGGATGAAGGAAGGGAATGGGGATAGTGAACGCTTCCCATGAGATGGCACTTGTCTGGCGTAAAGAAGGCCGGGCGAGGCCAAACCACTTGGCCTTCTTGAGGCAGGCAGGACCAAACCCTGATTTCATTCAGGTCCGATCTCTTCCTGTGCTGCAGGCTCTATGGGGCCAGGATCTGTCAGGTCCTTGGTGGCTCAGAAAAATCTCCCCAAGGTTTTGCTTGGGCTCAAATATGACCATGAGTTTGATTCTGTGCCATCCCACTCTGGCCCTCCCTCAAATGCATCTCTGTAGCATTCACTGTGTCATGGGTCCTGTGTGGGCAGTAGGGGTATGATGATGGAGAAGCATGGCCCCAGCCTCATGGTTTGGTGTGGAAGTGGAGGCACAGATAGGCAATTCGAATTCGGGGTGATGAGCTGTGGGAGGGAAGTGTGGGGAATTGGGGATCCAGGAGGAAGGGCACCTGTTCTTTTTTGCTCCCTGGAGTGTGTCTGGTGCAGAACAGGATAGTAAGATGTTGGACCATTAACTGCCCGAGGTGGATGGTTCCTTCCTGTCCCCTCATCTCCAGGTTAGGGAGGCTGGGAATACTTTCTAGGGGGCCTCGGTCAGCCTACCAAGCTCATTCCACTTCTTCTCTGGCAAAGAAGCCTTTCCCAGACGCCCCAGCCCATGCGTGGCCACGGCCCCTGCTCTGGAACCCTCCAGTTCTGAGTGTTTGACCCGACCCTGTGGCACTTCCAACTGACTTGTTTCTGCACATGTCTTCTGGTGAAGTTTTATGTTCTGAATGATGGGATGAAGAGCAATAGTTACAATGCCTTGGGTTTGTTTAAAACCTTGCAGTGTTCTCCGAGAGCGGTCACGGCCATCCCCTTGTTGTATTCCCCTGGACGGTCTCGTTTTATGAGAGGGAACTCAGGCTTGGAGAGTTGAAGACATCAGTCGGGTAACCCAGCTCATTGCCCCCACCTGTCTGCCTCTCGGTCTCATGCTTTCTCTCAATAGTCCTGCTGCAGATGGACGAGGGGAGTGCGTTAGCATCTGGGGCGTGCCTGCAATCTACCTGCGAACCGTTTCCCATGTGTGGTTCCATTTAGTCTTCATACCAGTCCGGCCAGGGTGGTGTCATAGGATCCCCTAATAGGGAAGGAAACTGGAGCTTCGGAAGGGAAGGTCATTGGCCAGCGTCCCACAGCTCACAGGGAATGGAGCTGGGATTTCTCCTGCACGGGCTTAACCCCCAGCCTCTTCACTTGGCTACACCATGCCACTTGCTGTTCATCTTGGTATTCTTCTCTCAGTGCCAGGCATGTAGTAGGAGCTTAGTTAAGACTCTGATTGATTCATTTGTGTTCTTCTCTTTCAGCCTCACCTTCTTGTTCTCGGCAGGGGCACGCAGAGGGGCAGGAAGGGGGTTTTATCCCTGGTGCACTGGCCCTGCAGGCACAAAAGAAAACACCATTCCCTCCCTGGACACGTGTTCTTTTTTGCTCCCTGGAATGTGTCTGGTGAGGAACAGGATATTAAGATGTTGGACCATTGACTGCCCGAGGTGGATGGTTCCTTCCTGTCCCCTCCTCGCCGGGCCTGAATGCTGTTGGGGACAATTGCACAACAAGAGAGGGAAGACTCTGCCAACCAGAATATCCTCTCCCTTGGCCAGAGCCAGTTACTCCCCGTCCAGGCCTCTCTCGTGGGCCCTGTTTTCCCAGCCTTTGCAATGAGCACTCTTGGATCCGTTTCGCAACTTTTGTGTCTTTACCAGGGCATCTTCGGGCTGTCTTCGTTCAGTGTGCATCTTCTGGGCCGGGCATCTCTGGGAGTGTAGAGCTGAACATAGCCTCTACCCTTGAGGCGTTCCCTGGCTGGGGGCCCTTGAACGCGTCACCTAGGGTAACAAGGGTGGGCAAAGGCAAGTCCAGGGACTTGCAGATTCATGGAGCAGTGGAACTGAGCAGCCCAAGGAGGCTTTGAGGGGAGTGGGGTCCAGGCTTGGTCTTAAAAGATGCACAGGGATTCTCCATGCAGAGATATAGAAGGAAGGAATTCGATGAAGAGGGATTTTTACCATTCATGGGTCCTGGTGCCTCTGAGACGCCACACAGATACATACATGAGTTCCGTGGGATTGCCCCTAGATGATGGGGCTTGGGAATGCCTTGCATGCTCTGCTGTGCGTGTGGCCAGGCTCCTCACTCGTGAGCATCTCTACCCTCCTTGACTAGTGCTAGTTCCTCATTTCCTTGTCATCTTTGAGCATCTTTCAGGAACCTGTTCCATTCTGACAATGTCCTAAGGAAAGTAGCAGCTTGCAGTGCCTGGGTGGCTCAGTCGGTTAAGTGTCCAACTCTTGATTTTGGCTCAGGTCATGATCTGGCGGTTTTGTGAGCTCAAATCCCACAGCGGGCTCTGCCTTGACAGTGCAGAGCCTGCTTGGGGTTCTCTCTCTCTCTGCCCCTCCCCCCTTGTGTGCATACTCTCTCTCTCTCTCTCTCTCAAAATAAATAAATAAACTTAAGAAAATAAAAGAAAGGAGCAGCTGGTGTGCTTAAGAACACGGTCTTCGTGATGACACTAGGCCTAAGCGTGAATCACGGCGGTGGTGTTGCCGCTTACTAGCTGGGAGACCGTAGGCAAGTTCCTCTGAGATTTAGTTTAATTGTGTGTGAAGTAAGAGGGTCATAGTGCCCCATCTGTCTGCGGGGGGTTTCTGATCATGAAGGCAAAGAGCTGACGTGGACCTGACACAAGGCAAGTGCTCAGTAACTTCCACTATGGCCATGTTCAAAGCTGAGGTCCAGAACTACATACGAGCTGACCGGGGTGGGGGTGGGGCGGGGAGCCTAGCCAGAGCTGGATTGTCGCCTCCCGCCTGACACTGGCCTTTTCATGCAGCCGAGGATCACGGTGGCCCTTTTGGCAGCCCGGCCCCTGCTGACTCACCCCAGGTCGCCTGGTCCCTGGAAGGCTTCGGCCTCATTTTCAAGGGCCGTGCTGCTAAGTCACATCTCCCCAGCCATTCGCTGGAGCCATTGGTGTTAAGGAGTCTTGTCCAGGGCCTGACATTTCGGTTTGTGAAATTCTAGCGTGGGTACATTTAGCCCATCCACCAAGTCTGTCTGGAGTCTGGTGCTGCCTGTTTCCTCGCAGTAATTCCTCACTGTTCAAGTCATCCAGCAGACTACGGCGAGAGGAGGGTTTGGAAAATGTTGTTTTCCTCTGACTCGTCACCTGTTCATAATCCTTGAAGCTCCTTAGCCTGGCACGCGAGACCACCATCCTACTTTGGAGACTTTCCTCGTCTGAATAGGGGTGATAAGCATTTCTGTAACATAGGATTTTCATGAGGATTAAATGAGTTCATGCTGGAAAAGGTCTTAGAACAGGGCTCTCAAGAATCGGGAGGGAGTCTGGGATCTGACACCTGCAAACGAATAGGTCAGCCTGGCACAACTGCCTGGCTGCTAGGCTAGCGAGCTAGCAGTAGTCAGATCACCAGTGCTTTCTCATGACCCTTCCCTAGCCCCGGCTCCCACGGGGTGCCATGAAGAAGGCCGGGTGATACCTGGGGTCTGGGGGTTGCATTTAGGAGAGGAGCTCTGAGCTCAAGGAACCAGAATCTGTTTTTAATGGACTCCAAGGGAAATGGCTCCTTGGTATAGAGAGGAACGTTGTATCTTCCATGTCTGTTCAGATAAGAACATCTTTGAAGGACGGACTGGAACAAAGGGCTCTGCTTGCAAAATGTGCAGAAATACAGGAGACTCGGGCCACGTGTGTTGTCAGTGCTTTGTAAGTATGGCATGATGAGGACCATCGTGGTGCTGGTGTGGATGCTTTGCTTCGTTCAGGAGAGTGGCTCTTCTCACTGACCCTTCGAAGTGACTTCCGCCCTTGGTGCCTTTATGTGTGTGGTTCCCCACACCTCCCCAGCCTCCGCATCCTGCTCTAGCATCTCCGACGTATCTCTCCTGAGCCTCCCCACTTCACACGGAGCGCCCCTCTCTCCTCTCTGACACTGCCGTTTGTCTCCTCCTCAGCGCTTAGCAATGACTGTGTCCCTCCCTTTGAGACCTTTGTGAATCTCTTCGCTTCACGTGGAATTCCTGCTTATCTCTCTTAAACTCGACTTCACCCTTTGTTTATCGGTTTGGAGGATGCTTCCTCCAGAAAGTTTTCCTGATTGCGCTTGTACCCAGCCCGGATTAGGAGCTTCCATGTGCTCCCGTGGCATCAGTGGTAACCTCTAAGTGGCATGTCTTGCCCCTTGAGACTTGAAAATTCTGGAAGACCCTTGGGTGTCTAGCATCTGCCAAGGTGCTGGGCACACAGACACTGTTTAATTCACATTTACATATAAATGAATGATTGCATGAATGTACAGATACCCATATCACATATTTATGCAAATTTGACCAACAAGTCTAAGCATGTTGGAAGCTCCTGGAAAGTGTCTAGTGGTCACAGACACTTCAGTGTGTGTCTAATATCTGTGAGCTGACAGACAAAATAAGCAGTAGTCATTATTCTCCCTTTCGGATGTGTCGATTTCACCTTGCTTTAAAGGATACCTATGAGGCCAAGTGGACCTGGTTTGAGAACATATAACATATATTGTCAAAGATATTATTCATCCTGACTTTATATAAGGGAAAATTCTAGTAAGCCTCCTCAAAAGCAATTTAAAAACCATAAACTTCGTGTTCCTTTAACTTAGTAAATATCAAACTCATTTCATCCTTAATAGTCTACAAAATCAACACTCGTTTAAACTAATGGTCTGTTTATAGCACTCATGGCAAGTTTCAGATTGCAAATGCATTTTTACAGTGGCTTTTGAAGATTGCTATTGGAAAGAATGACAGAGTAGTCACCGTGAAACCTGGGGCTGAGCTTGAGGCCAGCTCCCAGTTTTTCCATAATGTGATAAAATTGTACAAATGAAGGCAAACTTAGAAACTCAAACCAGGAGATGGGAGCCCTCAGGACACTTTAGAAGGCAGAGATCACAGCGATTAAGACCTGCCCCTCTGGAGGCAGAAGTACCTGCGTTCGAATCCTGCTTCTCCTGATCACCAAGACTTAGTCTCTTCGCTTGTAAAGCCAGGAAAAGCTGATACACAGCAGACAATTGTCATGAAAATTAAATGTGGTAACATATGTTTAAAAAAATGTAGCATAGTATATGTGGCACATAGTGAGCTCGTAAGTGGTAGCCGTTGTCATTATTACTGTTTATATTGAGAAAAACCCAGATTTGTATCCCAGCTCAGGTGCTAACAGCTATGTGCTGGCATCTCAAGAGGGATGTGAGGACTTACCTACCTTCCCCGAGTCTCAGTGTCCTTGTCTGTAAGGTGGAGACCATAATAATGCCTGGATCACAGGATCGATGTGATAATAAATTGGCAGACGATACGGAATCTGAGTGAGGAAGGAAGGGTGAGCACCCAGTAATTGTTAGGCAGAAAAATAATGATGATAATAATAATTACTATTCCCTGAATCTCTTTTTCTTCTCGTTTGTAAATCGGGGAATGCCAGTGTTGCTACATGGTTTCAGAAATGGGAAATACTGTTTACAGAGCACCTAACCCGATGGTGGGCACATAGTGGGTTCTCAAGAGATGGAGGCTATTGTTTCTACCCCCTTCCTGCCTCTGCCTGGTTTTCAGCTCCAGATCAATGAATGCAGCAATTTCAGTTTTCGGGGGCCTCTCCGACAGCACAGGGTGGGGGGTGAGGGGCAAACGAGGGCCTCATCAACTGGAAACCACAACCTGGAAGTGAACTTTCCTAATCAGTGCTGCAGGATTCCAACAGCTGGTTCTACTTTGAAATCAATTGGAACCCCCTGGGCCCCTTGCTCTTTCTCTGCGAGGAGCAAATGCCATCCCAGAGCTGGGATTTAGAAATTTGCCACACCGTATCAGAAACAGATCCCGCCTCTGGCAAGGTCAGGGTTGCTCAGGCCCAGGCCCCGGCTCCGGAGCCCCCATAGCCTGCCAGGTGGCCTTGGAGGCTGAGTCTCTGGCCCCAGGTCAAGGCCGCCTGTTGGTACTGCCAACAAGCACCGTCCTGTCGCCTGCTGCCTGCCGTTAGGAACAGCCACCCAAACCGCCCAGATTTCCATTTCAAAGAGTGAGTCAAGTTCAGATGTGGAGAACACGTTCAATAACAATTTTTAGGATATGAGTGTTAGAGAGCAGCAGCAAGAATGCATTTGATTTGGAAAGGAACTGCTTCCTAAATGCCTGCCTTGTAATTCTTTCCAGCCGGCCCCATTCTGGTGGGCCCTGGAGGGCCTTTAGGGCCCCCAGAGTGGCCAGCACTTGCCCTGGGTGCTCCAGATACCAGAGGATGTTGGCCGAATGGCTCTTTCACCGCTGCCTGAGGCTGGATGTGTCACCAGGGGAAGGAAGGGCAGGCTGCTCGGAGTCCTAACTCCGAGTTTACTAGCTGTATGACCTCAGGAAAATCCCTTGCCTTTTCTGAGCTTCCGTTTCCTCATCTGAAGAATGAGGGGTCGGCTACGTGCTCTTGCAGTGCTTTCGTTTTTCCGATCCCAAGTGATCATAAATGCTATCATTGCTCAGTGAATGAAAAGTAGCACCTGCCGTTAATCAAGCAGTCACCAGTCACGTTAAGTACTTTAATGTATCAATGAATGAATTGCATGAATGAATGCAAAGGCTATTATCTCTTGGAAAAGAGAGTAAAAAGAGGGTTAAGGGACGTTTTGAGCAGCTCTTATGTAGTAGACACCAGATTGGATGCCTTAAAACTTCTCTTTTCAGACTAGTGGGCATTATTACAACAATTTATAGATCCTTGAAGAGGTAAAGGCACTTGCCACATAGGTAGAGCCAAGGATTTCCACCCAGTTTTGCTACTTGAAAAGGCTATATGGATCTATTTTGCTCCTGGATTTTGAGACCCCTTCCTAAGTTGCTGACAAACAGGAAGTGCTCAGTCCTGAGGAGGTTCTGAGTGAAGTGTGGGTGAACCAAGGAGGAGGGTCTGAGAGACCTGCTGGAGAAAGGCAGAGCCCTGCCCAGGGCGCACAGTGGGTGAGGGAGGGGTGGGAAATGGCAGAGCCCGAGTTCACGAGTCCCCAGCCTCAGGTCGGCTGTGTCTATGGGACACCCCTGACAGCCCACTGCAGGAGCTTGTCTGGGCACACCGTGACCCCTTTCTTTAGCGGAGGCTTCAGTGACATGGATGGTAAAAAGACACCTTGGTGCAGCTTCTGGAGAAGTGGGAGGGCGTGGCAGAAAGGCAAGTAAAGCAGAGAACTCCTTCCTCCAGGATGTAGAGACTGGGGCTTGGAATTCTGGAAACAGTGGTTTCTCCTCTGCCAGGGTACCCCACCCGCTCCTGTGTTGGTGGGTAAACCTGGTGCCGGCCTCCAAAGTCTCCCAGGGCGGGGGTGGGGCATGCCCTTCTTATAAACTGGGGGATGGACACACACATGCCCTCATCTCCCCCCCACCTCCACCTTTCTTCCCGCTTACAAGGCCTCCAGAAACACAATGAACTTTATGGAACATTCTGATGCTTGTCCCAGGGAATGTGTATTTCCTGGTGAGAGCAGAACAGAGAACCCAGAATTCCTTGCTCCCACGTAGACTCTTCTAGCTATCTGAAATTTGGTTAGTCATGTTTCCTTTATTCAACAAATATTTGCCACGCTCCTACTTTGATCCTCGCACTTCTCAACACTAGAAGGTATAAAAATAGTGAAAAAAATAGAATTTATCACTGCCCCTGTGGCACTCAGAGTCTCATTAGAGGGTGGAGTGGAGGTAGGGGGAATAGTAGTTTCCTATGGATACCATAACAAAAGGCCAGAAACCGAATGTCTTAAAATAACAGAAATTTATCCTCTCATGGTTCTGGAGGCCAGAAGCCTGAAATCAAGGTGTTGGTGGAGTTGGGTCCTTCTGCTGAAGGCTCTGAGGGGGAATCTGTTTCAGGCCTGTCACCAGCTTCTGTGGCTCCTGCAATCCTTAGTATTCCTTTTTTTTTTTTTTTTTACAGATACATCATTCCAATCCCTATCTCTGTCTTCATATCATCTCCTCTGTGTGTCTTCTCTCCTTTTGTTAGGACACCGGCCACTGGATTTAAAGCCCACTTTGATCAAGGATGGGCCCATTTCGAGAACCTCGTCTCTATCTACGAAGGTCTTTTTCCAAATAAGGTCATATTTATCGGGTGCCAGGTGGGGATATCTTTTGGGGGACCTCCATGCAACCCATTTGCAGGAGGCGAGAATAAAATGAAATAAACAAACAATTACATAATTGCACACTGTGGTCAGTGGTGAGATAGGAAAAGAAACCTGAAAAGTTGTGGGATGGAGATAGTACACCTGTTGAATACTTAACTGCTCCGAACCTCACATTCTTTATCCGGACAATGGAGAATTATAATGGCTAGCTCACGAAGTTGATGTAAGGACTCAATTGCTTGAGAGTTAAATATATAATTGCTGATGGAAAAAATGATGGAAATATTCCTGGCTAATTGTTGTGTATAGGATTTCTTCTACTGGCCTCAAATTGCTTCCTCCTCCTCATTCATTCATTTAGTATATTGCCAGCTTTTATTCTGTGCTAGACTTTTTTTATAGGCTCTCTCTAGAGATACTGCAGGGACCAAAATCAACAAAAATTCGGTTCCCTCATTGAGCTTACATTTTCATCATTGTGGTGGTTAATTTTGTCAGCTTGACTGGGTGACAGGATGCCTAGTATGTGGTTAGATGTTATTTGGGGTTTGTCTGTGAGGGTATTTTTGGATAAGATTAACATTTTAAGCAATGTTTAATGGGGCGCCTGAGTGGCTCAGTGGGTTAACGGTCTGACTTTAGCTCAGGTCATGATCTCACAGTTCACAAGTTCAAACCCCACATGGGGCTCACTGCCATCAACACAGAGCCCACTTCAGATCTTCTGTCCCTGTCTTTCTCTGCCCCTGTCCTGTTCTCTCTCTCAGAAATAAATAAAACATTTAAAAAATGTTTACTTATTTATTTTTGAGAGCGCCTGACATGGGGCTCAAAACCATGAGCCGTGAGAGCATGACCTGAGCCAAAATCAAGAGTCAGATGCTCAACTGACCGAACCACCCAGGCGCCCCAAGATTCACATTTATTTATTTATTTATTTATTCCAAGATTCACATTTAAATCAGTAGACTGAATAAAGCAGATTGCCTTCCTGAATGTGGGTGGGCCTCATCCAATCAGGTGAAGGTCTGAATAGAATAAAAGGATTGATTCTTCCCTGAGTAAGAGAAAATTCTATTTGGTGGACTTTGAACTGAGACACGGGCAGTTTTCCTGCCTGATGACTCAGCCGGAAACATCAGCTCTTCCTGAGTCTCCAGGCTGCTAGCTTTCAGACTTGAATTGCGCCACTGGCTATCCTCATTCACAGGCCTTTGGACTCAGACTGGAACTCAACCGTTGGCTCTCCTGGGTCTCCAGCTTGCTGGCTGTAGGTCTTGGGACTTGTCAGGCTTTATGGTCATGGGAATTAATTCCTTGTCATCTCTCTCTCTCTCTCTCTCTGATTCTGTTCCTCTAGAGAACCCTGACAGATGCAGTCATAGTCATCATAATCTCCTCTGTATTTGTCTAGCACCCACTTCATCTGTTATCTCTTTTTTATTCACAAAGCAGCACTGTGAAATAAGCAGAACAAGTATCGTGAAAATCACCACCTTACAGGGGAGGAAACCGAGCCCCAGTGAGGATTCTCTTTAACTGCTACAGCACAGGGTTGATTCCCCCCCCAAAGACAAATGTCTTGGTGTCCCTGTAGCCAGAGGACATGTAGGAAGCTGGATGGAAAGGTTGTACTCAAGTCAGGTTTTCTAAACCTCCTTAACAAGGGAGCCATATTTTAATTATTATCATTTTTCTTTTTGCGACTGGGGTGGAAAAACAATTCCTCTCTTCTTTGATTTTTAATATAGCATTGGTCATCAGTGAGAAGCCCCTTACGATTCCCTGAGGGAGAAATAGGAGACTGCTAAAATGTGGGCTCGGCAGGTGAAATAATAGACACTCAAGATCTTTCAGGAAAGCTCCAACTGGACTTTAAAAAGAAGTCTAGATACGTCATGGGAACTCAGGTTTAAAATGCATTCAGAATTTATCAATTTCAGCCCCTTCCTTACACTGAAGCCCAGAACGGTCAGCCGTCTTCCCAAGGACCACAGATTGAAAGAAGTATATTGACATTACTGGACTTCCAGTCAAGCATACTGTTTATTATATAACACTTCTATAGTGAACGCGAAGACCGGCCTCCCGTCCACCCAGCTCCTGGGGTCGTTTCATGGCAAACTTGTGGCATGAGAATGGAGAGGTGGTGGCAGGCGTGTTCACATTTGTTTTCTCTATATTCTTTGCTCTCTTGCCATCCTTCAATACACAGATTACCGCTCATGACGCCCTTTCCCATTTGTAAGCAAGGTATTTGGAGTCAGACAGACCCTGGTTTCAGTTCCAGCTCTGTTGCTCACTAGCAGGGGAAACCTGAGCAAATTACATGGCAACTCTGACCTCTGTGTTTTTTTACCCACCAAATAGAGAGATAAGGCATGCAAAACACTCAGCCCAGTGCCTGACATAGTAAGTGCTCAGAAAATGTTACCAATTATCGTTAACGTGAAATCTGGTGTCAAGGGAGGTGGGGAGCACACACTAGGTCTTCAAGGCTTGGTTCAAGGTTGCCTCCGCTGCTCACCCCAGCTAGCAGCTAGTGCTTTCTCCTCCGAATACTAAAGTAAGTTAACCGGGCCTTTCGTGGTACTTGGCACACGTGTTGTCTTGCATTGTTGCTAGATATCATCATGGGAAGGGAAGCCTTTTTCTTCTCAAGTTCAGGTTTGTTTGTTTATTTGTTTTCCTTTCTATCTGTAAAACAGGAGGTGGGGGAAGGGGGCATACCTGCCTCACAGGAGTTGTGAGAGGTTGAAGTATGATAGTGTCAGACGAACTGAACAACATGAAGCAAGCTCTCATTCATTCATTCATTCATTCATTCATTCATTCACTCGCTTGTCTATAGAGGAAAAGCTCTGTGTGTCTGGCATGGTGCTTGGTGCAAACGTGACCGTGTCTCTATCTCCATGGACTTCACGGTTAAAGAGGAAATTTCACTATATGAGACCGTGATGGTTGTGATTTTAATAATTCTTGCCATCAGATTTCCTGGATAGATGCAAGCCGTGGCATGGCAGGGGCGTTCATGAATATGACTGAAACATATCAGGAGTCAGGTCAGAAACGGCACCTGTGAAGCTGCAGAGAATGATCATGCCTCTCCTCTGTCTAAGCTTCTTCAATGGCTCCGAGGACAGAATCCTAGCTTCTGAGCAGGCATCTTCTTCATGTAACTAATGCCTCATTGCTCCGCCCTCTGTAAATCTCACTTCCTGCTGCGGCCGCACAGAACTCCACTCAGATCCCTCAGACTGTCATTCCTTTCCTCGTGCTGTTCCCTCTGCCAAGGACGCAATTCCTGTTTCTTCTTCTCTGCTTCACAAATGCTAGCCTGTCCTGTAAGACACCACCTCTTCTCAGGGGATCCTTAGGGAGGGACAGGCACCTGAGTGCTTAGTGGCGTCCCACCACTAAAATGGTAAATGTGAGCATCTGTATTTTTGTCTGTGCCCCTAAGAGATGGAGCCCTGTTTATGCCAGCAACTCGGTGTTTCTGACACCCAGCTGAGAGCTTGGGACAGAGAACGGCTCAGCGCAAACGGGTGAGGTGAATGAATGAATACATGTCAGTCATTCTTAGCCACCTTCTCAAGACCTGAGTTGAATACGTTCATCAAGTGTCCAGTCAAAGCGCGTTGGGGAGCAAAAACTGCTTTTCCGCCACTTCCAAGATGGGGAGTTTGGTTTTCGCCCAAGGTCACTTGGGGCTGTCTGAATCTGTTGCCAGTATAAATATAGGTGTGGAGTTCAAGGATGCCAAGGGTAGCTGGAGTCTGCCAGCAGGAGGAGATTTGAAGGCTCCTTGTCTCCCCAAAGGGCTCAGAAGTGATTCTCACTGTTGTTACAATCAGGAAAGGGGAAGAATGCCCCATTTCACCAAATGTTTGCGACCCCGGACTTGATTCACTGGTGGTCCAAGAAGTGCCTCCTTTCAATTAACTTTCTCCTAGGAGCCCCATGGTATAATCCAGGAATTCGTGCCATTGGGGTCCGAAGGACTGGACTGGGATCCCGGTTCTACTAACTGGTTGTGTGACCTGGGAACCCCTCTTAGCCTTGGTTTCTCCTTGGTAGGGTACTCACATTGCAGTGGACCAGACCCAAAAGGATGACATCTATACTACATAGCCCATGGTCCAGTGGCTTCTGTATCTTCCTTCCCTATCCCAGAAACTCACCTTGAACATGCTCCCAGTCATTGCCGTTGATGAGCCGCCTTTGAGCTTGGGAAGATGTTTCCCGAAGTCCAGGATTGAGAACAGTGGCCCTAAAGCTCATAGGTTGGGGTAATTACCATGGACCAGGCTATCCTTACATGTTTGTGTATGTAGTTCTTTTCAGTAGCCCTGTGGGGAGATGCTGTCATCATCCAGTATTGTCATTCTCAATTCTCAGATGAAGAGACTGAGGGCCAGAGAAAGGCCACACAGATGAAAAGCAGGGAGCCAGGGATTCCGGCTCAAGAGACCAGTGGGACTGACAGAGCTAGTCTACCATTCACAACTCCACCAATTGGAGATTTTGGTGAACAGCAGTTAACTAGTAGTGCCAAACCCAGCCACTAAAATCCCAGTCTACAGCGAACAGACTTGGTCCTCTGGGAAGTTTGTGGAGGTCACAGTATCGACAAGCGTATTTTGGAATATTGAAAACACTTCTAGGTACCTTGTCACATTGTCTCTTGTTTTTTAAGTCTTTAAATATTTTTTAATGTTTATTTGTTTACTTATTATTTATTCATTTTGGGGAGAGAGAGAGACAGAGTGCAACCAGAGGAGGGGCAGAGAGAGAAGAGACACAGAATCCAAAGCAGGCTCTAGGCTCCAAGAGCTCTGTCAGCACAGAACCCCATATGGGGCTCGAACCCACGAACCATGAGATCATGACCTGAGCTGAAATCAGACACTTAACCGACTGAGCCACCCAAGCACACCTCTCTCATTGTCTTTACCATCCTCCAGGTCCCTTTGAGTCCAGGGATCTAAGATCAGAAACCCCAATATATGGGGCTGGGTGGCTCAGTCGGTTGGGCGTCTAGCTTCGGCTCAGGTGGTTTGTGAGTTTATGAGTTCGAGCCCCACGTCCAGCTCTGTGCTGACATCTCAGAGCCTGGAGCCTGCTTCAGATTCTGTGTCTCTCTCTCTGCCCCACCCCCACTCATGCTCTGTCTCTCTCTTTCAAGAATAAATAAACATTAAAAATAATTTAAAAAAAAAGAAACCCCAATATAATAATCTAACCTTCTGAAAAAAATCACCAGAGTGATTTTTTTTAATGACAGCTGTAATCAAAATGCTAATTACCACATTTAGTGCCTTGCTTGAGTTCAATAAGTAATATATTTTATCAAAAACATCTTAAAATTTACCAATAATTTTTCACGTAATGAATCATTTGATGCTAGTAATAATAATAGCAGTAGTAGTAATAACCATGACTCATCAAGAGATACTTTATTAGGCCATTTTTAAGTATTATTTACTTTTCAAAACAATGAAGGCCGTATAGTATTTTCTCTGGCTTACAGATGAGGAAGCCATTTCATTCATTACCTCATTCGATCTTTGTCTTAATCCTTTGAGACTGGTTCTTTTATGATCACAGATGAGGGAACTGAAGCCCAGGAGGCTAAGAAACACAGCAAATTAGAGGCAGAGCTGGGTCTCGAACCCAAATTTTTCTCACTCAAAAGTCTGGGTTCCGAATCACCATGCTGTAGTTCTCAAAATAACCCACGATGGAGACAGAGATTATCCCCATTTTGCAACGAGGAAGCAGGTAATGGGAGGGGAAATGGTGTATCTAATACTCTGCCAGCTTCACCGTGCCCTCTGGAGACCATATGCTTAGTGGTTGCCCATAAGGGCTATGGAGTGGCTTGCACGGAGCACAGTGCCAGAGCATGGGGAGCTATCGGTAAATGAGAGCTGTTGTCATTTACAGTGTGGGAGTTCGGCAGCCCGTGGCCTTGGGTTCAAACCTGGTACCTGTGTCCTGGACTTGTCTGCAGTCGGTTTTGTGTTGGCTTGAGCTTGGATCACAGGACTTTTCTATCATTTCCGTTCAATGCCCGCTGATGACACATCAGCCCGATAAAGGCCATCTGAATCTCTGCAAGGAAAGGCTCCCTTTGTGGGAGGTCCTTCTGAATGGATGTGGCCTTCAGGAGACCCTTGGAGCAGAGACCGGGTCCCTGACTCACACTGAGCTGTCCCTTATCCGGCCCAGGAGCCGCCCACCTCTCTCGAACCCCGTGTTGTCTTCTTGGCACAGGCCTCCGGCTGCAGACTTTGGACTCCAGGCTGCAGAATTACTCACTCACTGATTCCTCCTTTGGCATCTGCGAGAATCCAGGAAGAGGGCTTTGTAGTCTCTCTTTCTCACTCGGCTTTTTCCCTGCCTCCTTTATTGGTTGAATTGCTAGAGCCAAAGCTGAATTTCTGTCCCATTTTCTCCGAGGACCAGTATCTGGCAAGAATCATCTCTGTACTTGAGAGGCTGGGGAGAAGTCAAACACCAGTCCTGGCTCTTTGCCTCTCGAGGCAGAGTTAGTCACTTGGTTACTGCTGGCTGAAATTGATCAGAGATGTCATGGGGAGGAAATGCGCTTCTCATGAGTTAGCAGAGCATGGTTTAAAAAAAAAAAAAAAAGGCCTTTTTATTGTGCAGAGAAAGTTTCATGGCAAACCGCTTCCCTCTTCTGAGAGGTCTGACTCCAATCCCCTAGACGCCGCCGTTAACACTTCCGTTCTCGGTGCAGGGAAGTCATGGGAAGCCTGGACAAAGGTGTGGCATTGGGGAGAAGGAAAATTAGATGTTCTACACACGGTGTTTCCTTTTATCTCCTGTACAACCGATTGTCACCATCCCTATTTTCAAGGTAAAACATGCTAAATTTGGAATGGTGTCTGAATTTGCCCTTCCTATCCAAGTTTACAGTAGTAACTGGCAGAGCAGACACAGGGACCTACATCTGTCCAGAGCCAAAGCCACAGTAGGGAAGTGGCTCTTCTCTCCCCTCTTTCTCTCTCTCTTTCTCTCTCTCCCTCTTCCCCTTTTCATCTTTTTCCCACTTGTCACTTCCTCCCACCCCCACTCTTTAAGGAGTCAGAAATTTCCCGAAGGATTAAATAACACAATACACTACCTTGCATACAGTAGGTGCTCAACGAATACCCATTAAATCTGAATTGCTGTGCCACGGCTTTTAAGAGTGTTTGCATTTTCAAAAAGAACTCCTGGAAAAGATAATACCTAACAGCAACAACTAAGTGGTGAATTTCTAGCACAGGTGATCTTCAGTGGGACATTTCTTTCCTTTCTCCCTCCCACTCTTTGTTCCTCCCTCCTGCCTCTCTTCTTTCCTTCCTCTAAGATTCTCTCGCTCTTGCGAAACAAATCCTGACACTAACTTCGGTGCTTGATAAATATTTACTGATTTAAACCTCATTACCACTGAATGTTATGTAAGTACTACTATTATCAGCAGCATCCCATTTTGCTAATAAGTAAATGGGGCACAGAGAGAGTGGCTTAGTTTTCTGCCTAGGAACACACAGCTTACAATCAGCAGAGCAGGAGTTGTAAGGTGGGTGGGTGGTCAGGTTCTCTAACCACCACCAGGGCTCTGTTCTGCCTGTCGAGGCAGGAATGGCTTCCTGGAGGCACTTCTATCCCTTCCACCTACCTGACATTGTACAATTTCCAAGGTATCTCCCACCATTTATCCTAACCACCATCTGCGAAGTAGAGGCTATGGTCCCTTTTAGCAACAGAGTGAAATGCAAGCTCTGAAAATGTAAGCGACTTGCTCAAGGTCACACAACGGGTAAGGGGGCAGAGCTTGAAAGCCAGACCAACTTGTGGCCCATTTATTTCTATGAATGAGGCTGGTGCTGAGGAATTAGAGCTGAGCAGAGCAAAGACAAAGCATTAAGCAGTAAAAAAGGATGCTCAGTGTGTTCGTTTTTTCTTAAGAGAGGAAATGTGTGTGTGTGTGTGTGTGTGTGTGTGTGTGTGTGTAATAGTCATAAAAGTAGTCTTCAGACCTTGAGGTTTTAATAAAATGTGAAAAACATTTTACCAGCACCCTCCCTTTCCTCCTGGATTTTAGGCTCTGCATAATTTAAGGAAATGTAATCCATATGTTTGATTATTCATACTTCCATCATCAAAAAATATTGTTGATTCTTTGAGGAGCTTTTGATGTTCTGGAAGCCAATTTTTTTTTTTCGAGGGCAGTGGAGAAGAGAGAATTTAAAAAAAAAAATTCTCCCTTTTCCTACTATTTTATTTCCCTTGAAAAAACATTTTATGGCATTTGAGTGGGAGATGAACAAGTGGTCACTAGAATATTCCACTTTTTCCTACAGATTTTTAATAGAGTGATGAGTCCAGGAGTGCAGTTCTTGGTCTCAGGGCTCCGACGTGCAGGGAGGCAGTTAATATTTATGGGAAGCCTACCCGTGAAGCCACTTTATGTACAAGGCCTTATGCGGTGTTCACAACCCCCTGAAAAAGAGGTGCTGTTGGCGCTGTTTCATAGAAAAGGGGAGTAAGGCTCTGAGGCCAGAGTGGTCCAGTTGGGGTGCAGATCTGGCGTTTGCCCTACCCTCAAGCTGCGCCACTCACTCTTCTCAGCTTCTTTGAGAAAATACGAAAGTATACTGCCATCCAATCAACACATTATCGAATTCCATTCTTGTCATCGTCCCTATATCTCTAACCAACCTCTGCACCCAAACCACACCTTCCCAGGAGCCCTTGCTCACCCCTCCCGGCAGTAGGAGCTGAGAGTTCGAATTCAGTGTCCCTGTTCACTATCTACTGTGCGCTGATTGTAGAACAAGGTTCAGGGAGTGACAGAGATGAATCAGACCAGTCCCCTCTCCTCTGGAACACGAAATCAAGATGTGCTCCACCATACGCACCCCTGCCAGGGCATGACACCACTAGAGCCTACATGCCACTCCTCAAAGAGACCCTCCCCAGCCTGGCCTCCCGTCGAAAGAAACCTCCAACTACATTCCATTACTTCAATCTATTGTAACCTGCAACACGGAGCTTTTTATAAGAGGATATTTTTCTTGTTTCTCTATCTTTTTTTCTAGTTTATTATCTCTCCACTCCTCTCCCCTTCCTGCCAGGAGTAGAGCAATCCCTGGCATACAGAAAGCATGTAAGAAATATTTGTTGAAGGAAAGCATGTTTTATTCATCACCGTATCCCTAGGCTTTGAAACAGTCTAGCTATTTAATAGTAATACTATCTAGTATTTATTGAGCACTTATGTTCCAAATGTTCTTTGAAGGATTTTACATGTATTATCTCACTTAGCCTTATGAGAAACCTCGGAGGTATTTCCATTTGTTATTCCCATTTACAAGTGAGGAAGTCAAGACACAGAAAGGCCAAGATGCCACAGCTAGCAAGAAGTGAGGCTGAGTTTCAAACCCAGGTGATCTTCACCCCAGAGCTGGAGGCCTTAACCATGGTTCTAAATATTCAACGGGCATATGAATGTTTGGGAGAACCAGCTCTAAGTAGGACGTGGCCTTCTGAAGACAGGGTGAAAACAGTGAGCCAAGGGTAGAGAAGAGAATCAATGCCTCGTAGCTGACCGAATCAAACGTTTTGGAGAAGTCAATAATTGCGCTTCATTTTAGAATGGGGCAGGTGGGAACAGGTGCATTTCAGAGTCGAGAGCCCGGAGTCGGAATCGTGGCTAGTGTAGAGGAAAGGACAGATTAGGCAGAGATGGGGACACGGGATTAGGCAGAGATGCCGACACTGGAAAGGGAGGAGGGGTTAGAAAATGGAAGGCTTGGAATGTTAGGCCAGCAGATGTGGTCTTGACGGTGTGAGAATGGTTTCCCCTCGAAGATTTCCGTACAGGGACATGCCAAGATCAGAGCCTCCTGTTCTAGGCTGCCTTTGGCCTTGTCTTTAAGCTGCACCGACTTCAGCGCAGACTGCATGTCACATTGCGTGTAACCTTCCTAGTAATCCTGGGAGGTCCGAATTCCTATTCCCATTTTACAGAAGGCATTATGGATGCTCAGAGAGGTGAATTTTCCCAAGGTTATCAGCTGCTACATGGCAGAACTAAGGCTCTAATTCCTGTCTTCCCAGGCTGTCTCCACTACCAGCAAAGCATTCCCCCAACTCCATGGAGAAAGGAAAGGTGCCAACATGCCCACCTCGACTTCCCAAGGGTAAGAAAGAGAATTCCCTGGAAATTCCCAGAAAGAGAATTACTGCTCTCGTCTCAACATTTGTGGCATTAGTGGGAGAGAGCCTTGTGGGGGAGGGGAGGATGGCAAGAGAGACGGCAAATTGTTTCTGGATGGAATTTTCCAGACAGGGCCTCAGTCGCAGAACAAATGTGCCTTCTGAATTTTCACTGTAATTGTTATTGACCTTTAGTGAGATGAGCAAAATTACTCTCCCGTGCCCCTCCACCCCCACCCCCTTTTTACAAAATTGTTTTCCCTGACTTTTCAAAAATGAAGTTTGGCCAGCCCGGCCCTGGCTGCCGACTGTGGGAAAACAATACATCTCCTTATGGCCCCAAATGGAGCGTTCGCAATTAATCCATTGATCTCAGTAGAAAACCCTATTGTATCAGGGCCCGCCCGGAGAAAGCTGCATCCTGCCCCTCTCCCGCCCCGCACAGAATGCCCATTGAAGTCAGCCCCCAAATTGATGGCAGGATGTGGCCCTAAAAGCCTTCAAATTAAAGGGGTCCAGAAAATAATGTTGGCTGGGCGGCGGAAGCTGGGGCGGAGGAGGTGGGGAGAATGGGGGAAGGGGGTGAATTTCCTTTGGAATCTGCGTGTCCAGGGCTTTGCAAAAGGCAAAGATTTCTAGTTGCCCTTGACTTTCAGTTCTCCTTCCTTTGTTCTGCAAACTCAGACCCTAAGCTATCTAGTTTGCTGATAGTTTGGCCTTTTGTCCAAGCTGCTGGCTCTGATGAGTTGACAGTAATGATACTTACTAGGGCCTAGTGGGCACTGGACAATAGGTACCCCCTAGCTTCCCCTGTTTTACCCGTTCACTTCTCAAACAGTCCTGGGGGAGGGTGACGGAGATTGTGAGGACTATCTCTTGTTGTTGAGTGGGTCCTACCTGCCAGGTGGTGTCCACATTCTTTCATTTAACCCTTCAGGCCCTGGAGGTAAGCAGAGCTGGCCAGCTGACCAGTAACCTGAGATGCTGTAACCCAGGCCGTCAGTCTTCAAGTGACAGTAAGCATTAAGCATCACTGGAAACACAAGATGTATATTTTCTAGAACTTCTCTGAGGCAGAATATGTGGATGGAAGAAAGAGTTCGATAAGCTGCCTGAGCTGAGGATTGAGCCCAAGGGTGCCTCAACTGTCTTCCCAGGAGGGTGGGCGACCTGATGGCAGAGCTTCGTTTTGCTCAGTGGAGTATGTGGTGGGGTGCCGCCATCCTCGGACGTCGCATCGCATGTGCTTGTGAGGTCGTGCACTGCTTACACACACTGCGTGTGTATGTGCAGAGAGGAGCCCTGTTACATACGCCGTAGCGTAGACAACCCTACAGGTAGAACTGCCGTAGTCTTCCTCTTCAGCTCTACCTTCACCCAATATGTTCTCTCTCTTCTAAGTAAAAGTTAAACAAATATTCAAAGAAGGTAAAACTTCAGGGTGTCAATCTGGTCCCGTAGGTGGGGATTGCTCTTCTTTTATAGGTGAAAAAATGGAGGCACACAAAATGGAATGACATGTTTGAAGACCCACAGCTATCTCAATAGCTAATAGTTGAATCTGAACTAACAAGAACGTAAGCTCTAGGAAAACTGGAATTTTTTTGGTCTTATTCAGAAATATACCACCTCCAACATCCGTAGATCTATATGCTGCATGTATCTAATATGGTGCCTAGCATGCAGACAATGCTCAATAAAATTTGCTGCATAAATGAATAAGCTGCTTTTTGTTCTTTTCTAGAAAACATGGGGCCCTGAATCCTGTCTGCCAGGCTGGTTGCCTTCCTGCTATTTGTCTAGTCCTTCTGTTTTTTAATAATCCTTCTACAAGGATCTTCCGATAAATGCCCTGTAAAATTCAGTTACAGGAGGAAAGTGGGTTTCTTCTGTCAAATAAAAAAGGTATGCTTCCTTTCATCAGAAAACAAGAGCTATAAAATGCCAAGATTCCCGGTTTTTTTTTTTCTGTCTTGGCCTCAAAAGCTTTGAATTAAATTTGGTGCTCAATTTCCTATTATTCTTGGGTTAGATTCAGAGTACTGTGGGGTGTTTTTTCATGCATTCTGTGGTTTTATATCTCTCTCTCTCTCTCCCTACGTGGTTCAATTTTACAGGTGTCTTTTTGGATGTAGATTATAGTCTAATAATGTAGATTATAGTCTAATAATGTAGATTATAGTCTAATAATAATAGCGCTCATGATGTTACCAGAGCCTTATGTTGTCCAAAGTCTCCCATATGTCCAAGACCTCAACCGTGAAGCCACATCCAAGCTCAGACTTTTGGTCTAAGCTTCATAGTCATCTGCACCAGTAGTTTCTCACTGGGGTAGAAGTGAGGGGCAGCGATTTTGCCCCTCATGTCAAGAGTTGAGAAATCTTGATCTATACTTGTTGACAGTCATGAAGCACCTCACATTCTTGCCGTTTTCACTCCCCTTGGCTGGGAGTGTTCAAGGAAAGTGTTCAGTTTCCCCACACACTTTCTCTTGAGCAGGCTGCCCGGCCCGCTCTGCCCAGCGTCCATAGGAGAGGGACAAATGAGGACCCCATCATAGTCATCTTTTGGTCTTTGATTTTCACATAGGTCTTACCCTGGAGACTTCTCCATTTAAGTCACAGAGTGATCTCGTATCTTTGGCATTGCGAGAGAGAGAATTTCAGAATGAAGTGATTTTCTTTTTTATGGTTGCCTCAAATTACACAGCCCCGTAGAAGAAGTTAATAAAAACATAGCTCCCCAGAGATCTATGCTGATAACTTTTGGACAGAGCTCGGGTATTTTTGCTGTCTTAGTGTTGTTTTGATGAAGGCATTCCCCACGTCTGCTTCTGCTGCCCTGTATTCTTTTAGTTTACCGTTAGGAGTATCAACTCTTTGGGCCAAGGGACATTTTTATTGCCTAGTCTAAATTTCTGGACAGCTGCCTCAATTCCCCTGCTTGACACCTCAGGTTCTTCCTGGGGTAAAGGTCAGACTTCAACTCAAGACTGATGGTCGGAACCCTGCTGCTGAGTCTACTTTTCCTTGGCAGGGGCAGGGGAAAGGGGAGGGGAGGTGTTGTCTTGTGCTTTTCCTACTCATCCTGTACTGACAGAAGCATGAATCTAATGATTTCCATGCCCCCACATAGTCACCATCCACCCAGTTTTGGTCATGGCCAGTGGCTATGTCCCCGCGAAGGATAGGACCACTGAGGGAGGGAAGCTCAGGCTCACTGAATCAGTTAGACACCTGTTCTTTTCGATAGCATTTGCCACTTTAGGCAAAATACTGTGTGCCAAGCACTGTGTCAGTTGGGTTCATGAGATTAATAAGATCTCATCACTAGCTCACAAACAGACCAAATGGAAACTTACAGTGTTCCGTGTACAAATGCTATGATGGAGGTGAGCACGGGAGGTTTCTGGAACATCCTGAAAGACGCCTGTTTTGTTTTTGCTTTATTTGCTCACCCTGAATGACACTTAAATCAGCCTGTGGGAAGGTGGTCAGGGAAGCCTTCCTGGAGGAGGGGGTGCCTTAGCCAGGTTTTAAAGGGCTTTTGTTGGCTCAGCCAGATCCTCCAGCTGGTCTGGTCTCCCCAGAAAACTGTCTCACACTAGTTTCCCCCCCTCACTTGTCTCAGCTCCCACTCCCTAGAACATCTGTGTTATTGTACTCATGCCAAATCTCTTTTCCTAAATCAAAAAATAAATAAAAACGAAAAAGAGAGTGGTGGACCCATTGAGTTGGGGAAACTTTATAGTCTGAGAAGGTATACCTCAGTCTCTTAGTACCTGTGGAACCCCAGATTTCAACTGGGGGTTACTTCTGGGCAATAACCAGCTATTTCAAGGAGCTTACGGTTTCCTGTCAGAAATGGCTATGGGGGTGTCAGTGGGTTTCTACCACCTGTCAACCAGCTCCAGCCCCACCCCCCCCCAAAAGAGACTAGCCTGGAGACTCGCTGAAGCACAAGGCAGAGATTTTTCGAACTCTCGCAATGGTTCTGAGAGGTGGATATCATTGTCCCCATTGCATTGCTAAAGAAACTGAGAATCAGATGGGTTGCGTCGCTTGCTAATAAATGCGGGAGCCAGGACTCAAAAGCAGGGCTTTTCAGTCCAAATCCACTTTCTTCACAATGCCTCATTTTCTCAGCACAGCTGAGCCTCCTCGACCAGTGAAGAGCAAATCAGAGCCCCGTCCTATTTTCCCTCAGGCTCGCTCTCACAGAGTTGCTTTGGAGATGAAACAGAACCAGAACAGAGCTTATGTGTTTTGTTATGTCACACCTCTTTTTCCCAAGATTTCAAAGGCTCGGATCCATTTATCTAGATACTCGAATTCTCACCAGGGGCGTTAGAGAGGGGCCGGAGAGCGAAATGCTGTTTTGGAAAGGATCAAACAACCCTTGCAGTGTTTATACTCAATTCCGGAGACCTGGTTAGAAAAATATTTTTAAAAAACGGAAGGAAGAGTAGCTATGCACTCATGAGATGTGGGCTTCTCATCGTGGGGAACGTTTGCTCTTGGAGTCTGTTCCTATGAGTGGATGTGTGCAGCCCCAAACTGCCGTTAGGAGATGAAAGGGAATCTTTCAACATTTCCTCCCATTGTCTGAGCTTTCTCCCTGCTTTGTCACCATAACATTCTTTTTTGGAATTCCATTCCATTTTCCCCTCCCCCAGAAACAATGAAAAGAGAAGGCTTGGCAGAACCAGCCAGGAAAGACCTGTGGCTCACTCCTAAGTGAGTAACTATCACGTGTCTTGGAACGATGTGCTGCTTCCAGCCAAAGGAGCTGGAGCTTAAAGAGAAAAACACATAAGCATTCTATGTATCTGGCTGCAAGAAGTGGTATAGACTCTGTAGTGAGGCACTAGGAGGACTGAGTGTGACTTGGGGATCCGAAGACCTGGGCTAGAAGCCTGATTTCACTCTTTACTAGTTGTGTGGCTTTGAGTAAAGCCATACTTTAGTGAACTTCTCTGAACTTCACCAAGTTCATCAGTGAAAATAGGAACTCTGCCTGTGTTATGTGTGCTCTTGCGAAAATTTAATGAGATGGACACAGGAGAGTACAGGGCACATGGCAGCTTTCAAATATGTCCTTTTTCTTCTTCCTCTTGTCACATCCCTTTCACTTGCACAGACTCCAACATAGAACATCTGAGTTGGCCAAGTAAGAGAAACAGGAATAGTCTAAACAAGAACTTTTAAGCCCTGACAGCTTCATGGAACTCATAAGGAATTGTATGTTCATCTGTCTGTCTGTATGTTTGGAGCAGTAATTTGTAAGAAAAGAGTGCTCAGTTGAGGCTATTTGTCCATGTGGGTTTTCAACATTGTTCTGAGTACTAATCAGAATATATATATACATGTATATATGTATATACATATACATATATATACATATATTTTTTTTTCTGTGTAAAATAAGCCTATCATTTATAAAACACCTGTTCTATTCTGGGTACTTTGTGAATATTATCTTTTTTAATCCTCAGAATCACATTATATAGTAGGAATTGTTATCCAAATTCCACATGAGAGAGCTAGTCAGTTATGGAACCAGAAGAGAGCAGCCATATGGAGGGGGCCACTTTTCAGGAGCTAGAGCCTTTGGTGGAGGAATATAGCTAATCTACAGCAACTGGACACAGAAGGAGCCAGGGGAACCAATATGCCATCCTTACTCTCTTCTTACTTTCTCATTTCCTACTGGTGGCTTCTATTGGCCAAACCCAACTGAGGGCCAGAGGGCAAAGGAAACTTTTATAAAGTCCTTGATAAGGCCAGCATCCTGGAACACAGTGTCAGATGGAGAAGTAGTGAGGGCAAATGGACAATATTCAGCAGAGTATTCCTTCAATATTGAATCCCAGTTCCCATTCTGAAGTTGCTTATGGTCAAATAGGGAAGATAAGAGCTTATCTTCAAGTTTACTTATTTATTTTGAGAGACAGAGAGAGAGAGAGAGAGAGCACGAGCAAGGAGGGCAGAGGGAGGGAGAAAAAGAATCCCGAACAGGCTCCCTGCTGTCAGTACAGAGCCCGACACAGGGCTATATCCAATAAACTTGAGATCCTGATCTGAGCTGAAATCAAGAGTTGGACACTTAACCGACCGAGCCACCCATGCTTCTCGGGAAGATGAGCCTTTTACCCAATATTCATAGCACAGGTTGGAAGGAGGTGAGTCTATTACAATAGGCTTGAGCTAGAGGAGTTGCCACTTTATATTTACCACAGTGTGATGTAGCTCCCAGCGTCTATCAAAGCCCAGACTCTAAGCAGGTATTAACGATCCTCTGTAATGGGACTCCCATCATGTGGAATCCTCCTCTCACTGGATGTTGTGACCAAACTGGACTGCTCACCATCACAGCCACTTCAGTTGTAAACACTGTCATGTCTCCATGCTTTGGTCGAAGTGCTCCCCACAGCCCAGCAGGTCCTGCCCTCCTGCCTTCCTCCATCCTTTTCAGTCCTCAGTGCACATCCCGCTGCTCCATGAGTCCTCCCTGGCTCACTCGCTCTCAGAACTGTAGCATGGGTTTCCCTATGCTTCTGCAGCATGGCTCTTGCTTGTCTGGACAGAGACTGTCTCGTTGCACAAACATGTCACTCGACAGACACTGAATGCCTGCTGGGGTCCCAGCACTGTGTGAAAAAGGGGCTACTCAGGGATTAGGAGTGGTTCCTGCCTTCAGGGAGCTCACAATCTTCCTGGGATTGAAGCTTTTTTGTGCCGTCTTCCTTCCAGACTGTGGAAGTTGTGAGGACAGGGCATCTGTCTAATTATCTTTGTGCTTTCAGTGCTTAGCAACTGTGCAGCACAGAAATCTCAGAAAATGTGAAGCTATAGGAAAAACAAAATTGAGAGAGGGATGAAGAAAGAAAAGGAGCAATGAATTAATTTATTCCACAGGACTTTCTAAGTGTCTAAAATGTTTCAGGCCCTTATATACAGTGAATAGCACAGGCTATATACATGTAGCACCGTGTGTGTGTGTGTGTGTGTGTGTGTGTGTGTGTGTGCATGAAGACTGAGGAATTGGTGATGAATGTCTGCAGAGGCCTGAGGTCAAATCAGAGAATACCCTCTTGACGTCACCTTTTTGTACTGAAGCTTTCAGAATCCAGAGGAGAGACGAAAGGACCTGTTTAGATGCCCACCGTAGCTACTGGGTGGAGTCTGAGAGGACTCATCAATTTCTGAAAGCAGGTGATTTTTGCAAATGAGGGCTTGTCGGCATATGGTATTTGGATGATACAACTTCTTTAATTGAAAGTGTTATCTTAACCAGAGAGTTTTGCAGAACCCCAAAACAAAGACATCTGTTGCTGTTTTTGTTCTTTTCCCCAGCAAACAATCTGGTGGTGAAAAATAGGAATGACTAAACGGAATGCCAGGGAAAATTGTGGATTTGAAAAACAAACCCCTACATCTTTAAGAGGAGGGTAATTAATCAAGGTACAAGGCAGGTAGTTTCTGAACAGTCTTCTGTGAAGCTTTAGGTCATGATAACTCTACTTCTTTATGTATCAATTATTAAGACAACTACTGAGGTGAGCCTGTGGCAAATTTAGTGCATTTTTCAGTCGTCAATAGACCTTAACTGTCAGCTCTATGCTCCCGGTTCCTCGGCTGAATCTCCAGGCCAGACCTTTGGGTCCATCAGCCTCCTGGACATCTGCTCCCGATGTCCCACAGGCACCTCAGACTCAGCTGATCAAAACTTAGCTCGTCAGCCCACTGGAACCTGCTTTTTCTCCTGAGTTCTACATTTTGGGGAGTGCCCCATAACCCACTCAGTCCGATAGGAATTCTCCTTCCTGGAGACCCTGAATCAGCTGAAGTCAAGACCCATGCTTTCCCACTTGGAAAGAGTCCCACTCTTCTCCCTTTCTTCATCACGACTACTTCTGCATCCCTTTCTCTAATCTCTTGCAGATTACTGCAATGGCTCTGCCTCTCTCCAGACCTCTAACCCCGATTCCCGGTGTCAGTCAGGATCATGGATAGAAGAAGAACTCATCTCACATGGTTCAAATGAAGGACCATTAATGAAGGGACTGTCAGAGAGGTGAGGGCTAGATTAATGGAGGCATCTAGAAACTAGCAACTACTGGAAGCTGTTACTATCTGTAGGACTAAAGGCATAAGGGGAAGAAATGAAGATATTGAAGCCCACTGAGGACTAGAACTATGAAAGAAGGGCTGCCCAGTGGGAAATATCAGAGAGGCTATGTGGAGCAGGGAGGAAGCAAAGAAGAAATCACACAATTTTCCTCCATCTACCTCCCTTCTCCTTGCTGGTGTTTCCCATTGTTTGAACCAACCTGGCTGGTTTAAGAGAGTTCAGAAGGTACAGTCAGCAGGGGCTGGCCTCCTGGGATGCACAGCTGGGCAGAGAAGGACTGAGAATAGATTTGGGAACATGGAGGAAGAGAAAAGAGAACAGTAGCCTCCTCTCCCTTATCCATCCTGTATTTTGATACCCAAGTGCGACTTCTAAAATGCTGACCATATCTCTTCTCTAGTTGAACCAAATAGAATCTCCCCCTTTCCTCCTAGGATAAAACCAAATATCCTTACGGTAGCGCTGAATCTTCCTGTTGACCTTTCTGACCTCTCTTGTCCCATCTCTTACCATTCCTGGTTCTTAGTCAACACCCTAGCTCTACTGCATTACTTCCAGGCCTCTGAATACACCATGCTGCTCCAGGTCTTTATGCCTTAGTAGATGTTCCTTTTTCCCTCTGGAAAATATTCTTCTCCCTGTCCAAACATCACCCCAACACCATCTTCCTGGTGAACTGCAAGTCTTTCTTCCAAACCCAGTTCAGATGTCACCTCCTCTGGGAAGACTTCTTTAATGGTTCCACTCCCCAATCTGAATTAATCACCCCTACCTCTGAGCAATCTCCACTATATACATTTTTATTTTTGCACTATTGACACACTTTGTGATTTTTTTCTTGAACATGTCTATATCCCTTAGCCAACCTGGCAGCTCCTTGAAGGCAAAGGCTGTATGTTATGCATCTTGGCATCCCAATGGATTGTAATAGTGCCTGGAACATTAAATCTGTTCAGTAAACATTTAAGGAAGGAAGGGAAGAAGAGAACAAGAGAGGGAGAGAGGAAGGAAGGAAGGAAATCATTCCAAATGTTCAAAGTATTTTCAAATGCCTTGCCCCATCTGACCTTCACAAACAGTTTGAGTGCTGGGGTAGAAATAGTTACCTAGGATAAGGACACTGGGTCTTGGGAAGGGTGAGAGGAGTCTGGGCCGTGAGAAGAGTTAGGGATTGGGATCCAGTGGATTGGGTTTGAATCCAGGTCTCTATGGGATGAGTGTTCTTCATTGAACTAGGAACTTTTCTGAGCTGTTGTTTCATCTCTATAAATTGGGGGTAGTGATAATACTTACCTCTCAGAGTTGTGAAGATGTTTCATATACTATGCAGGGCTAGACAAATAAAAGGGACACGAGGGCCATTTTTTTGGCACACACTACTGTTTTAGCAGCTCCGATGGATTGATTGACATCTTACCAGCTGTCCTACCTTAAATGCCCAAACTCACAGAAGTCTGCAGAGGCTCTTTGCACCATGAGAAAGTTGATTCCTGAATTTTCAGAGTTGTAAAGGCAAGTCTAAGAACACCTGGAGACCACCTAGACCCATCTTTGATCTGACACTAGGCTTACCTGCTATAGGCTTTTCTGACAATGGACACAGGGTTTACACATTGGTCACAGTTCAGTCAAGCCAGCCCTTTCTATCTTTGGAAGACTCTGGCTGCCAGAAACTTTTTCCTTTGAGCAGAAATCTACCATATCTATATCTATATATCTATATCTATATCTATCTATCTATCTATCTATCTATCTATCTATCTATGCTGTGGTTCCAGGCTTTGAGGCCACCTAAAAGAGGCTTATGCTCATTTCCATGTAATAGTTCTTCTGAAATGAAGGCAACTCTTTTGTCCTCTGAATCATTTATCCTTTAAGCCAAGATATTTCTTGTCCTTCAGATGCTCTTAATCATGCAGCCTTGAGGCCTTTTACTACACTGACAGTCTTATCAGAACTTTTCTTTCTCTGGTACTCCTTATTTGAGCCTGTGACAAACCACTCAGTTGCCTCTTTCTATGATACTAACACCATGACAAGCCATTGTACATCTGAAGAAATAACCACACATTATGGAGGGCCTCTTACATCCAGAGCAGAAAACTGAGGCTCTGAGAGGTGGGGGCCACTTGCTCCATTTCATGTAGATGCTAAATATTGCAGGGATTATACTAAGAGCTGTGTAATTTCCAGAGCCCCTGTATTTTCTACTGCCAATGATACCTTATCTTGCTCTGTTCAAGCTGCTATGGACAAAAAGAACTGAGGTGTGCACTAATCAGTCTCCCTCACTAGACGCTAGTCTCCTCAATGAAAAGATAGGATTTGGTTAGTTCCTATAATTGACAGTGCCTTCAATATAGGAAATACTTGGAAAATGATACTCTCATCATCATTATTAAATGCTTAACAAAACTTGCCAATTTTCTCAGTGATTCTGGGATTTCCAGATAATGAGGATTTTGGAATCATATAAACTAGTGACTCTCAGAGTATGATCTGTGTACTGGTGTCAGCTTGTTGTCAGCCTGCCAACTGTTATGGGTCCTTGCTGAGATAAGTTCAGAAATTGAGAGTGAACGCTGAGAGATTTTATAGCAATTTGACATTTCCATCGCATCCAGTCATGTGATTTTGTATTTTACAAAAGTGTTCGTTGGCCTCAGATTGAGATTAAAAACCTGGTCCTTCACCATAAACCTTTTGAGAAGCAGCAGTACAGCCCATTGGCTCAATGATTGGTTCTATTTCATTTGTATGGGAAATTTGAACTTCACTTGCATAATAGAATCAGTTCATCTCAGTCTGGCAAAACACCAGTCACACAGCTAGTGTGCTCTGCCAGGGACTGTGGGGGACAGCTAGGATGGACAAGGCATTGTATCTTCCCATGGCACATAGCTCAACACTGTGCCCAGAGTAGATGCTTAGGAAAGATTGAAGTTGAATTCGTTTGACTTGGATGTACAATTGCAATTCCACAGGTGACCTTATTAGGTAGGTAACTTTCTATCCATTTTCCATCAAAGAACACTAAGTCAGGAATCACCCAAGGCACCCACCTACAGGCAGAGAGTGGTAGAGCCAAAGCTAGAATACGATCATTCATCATTACATCCACATTGCTCTTAACAAATACAACACATGCCATTGTGGCTCTTTTGTTCTTATCATAGCCCTGCTCTATCTGATGTAAACTCATTATACCAATACACTCCCTTGTTGGCCAAGTATTTGAATGAAATTGGTTGTGGTGCTAGAGTTCCCTAGGTGATATCTCAGGTCAGTTACTATGATTGACAGGCAGGCAGCAGACACTGTCAGTCATTCAGTCATATTTGCCCTAGAGGTAAACAGAACTACAAAGATGGAGAGAGTTACCTAAGAATGGAGAAGCCTCATTCCTTGGAGGTTAAGCAGGGCTCTTACCTTCCTCGTGGAGCAAGCGGATAGAGCCTTGAAGTAGTAAGTAAGCCACACGGGTTCTGATACCTGTTAGTGGATGGCCCAAACAGGTTCTAGACAGGTTCTATGTGATTGCCGTCTATGAACCATGAAAAGAATCCTGTCCCACTGACCTGGCCAGGTGACTGTGAGGTCCAAAAGAGATGCATTATATTTGCCAGTGCTTGGAAAGAGCTTCTCCAGTGTGAACTATCCCAGGAACCCTTCCTAACCCTGGACCACTTGCAAGGGAAATTGGTCTCTACAAATGACTCCCTGTGGTACAGGTTCCCATTGGTGGGACTAAATCAATTGGGTGAAAAGCTTTTTAGCCAGCAAAATTCCCTTGAGAATGCAGTGAAGCTTATGCCTTTCTTTGTGTCTGTTTAATTCAGATGTGCAATGGGAAACACTCAGTTTCGCCCTTCGAAACATGCTTGATGGCTGCTTTCTCTGTGAAGCTGCCCTTGGTCCCTTTAGACAGAGTTCAGCATTCTGTCATATGTACTCACTTCCATTATTTTACTCACCTCATGCTATGGTGGAACTTGTTTTCTTGGCAGTCTTCCTTACTAAATCATGAGCTCCCAAGGCCAGGAGCTGTGGAGTCCCCAGGGCCTTGTAAATTAGAACAGGTGTTAGGACTGATGGAAGGACAGATAAATAAATAATGGAATGGCTCAGCATTGGAAGAGCCAGGGTGGCAGTTCGTCAGCTATGTGACGTGGGCACATCAGAACTTCCCTGGGTTCGACTTTCCTTTCAGGCAAATGAACAAAATAATGCTTTTTTATTATAATCAAAAGAAGTAATGTGAGTGGAAATGCTGTGAAAACAGTAAAGTCACAAAATGCAAAATAATGCATTCTATTTCAGTAACATATAGTGAGCATTTTAAAACTGGCATGGTTCCAGGCAATTCAATGGGGAAGGAGGTAAGTCTTGAAGTAGCAGCCTGAGGGTGTGTCTATGTCCTACTTCTTAACTTTAATGAAAATGTCAGAATAAGGGGAATGGTTATCATTGCCTAACTTAAATGGAGCGATTTGTCTCTTTATCAGGCTTGTACCTGAAGCCATTCGACAGTGCCCACACCAAGGCTTCCTCCAGTCCCTACTTCCCTGTGATGGGAAACTTGCCTGTAGTGCGGATGCAGCCATATGGTCCCTGACCATGTTTGGTTTCATGCTTTGCTGCCTCCATCTTGGAAGTCCTAATACTTTTGAACAAGGAGCCCCACATTATCATTTTGCACTAGTTTCCATAAATTGAGTAGCAGATCCCATGTGTACTTTCTGGGGGCGCCTGCATCCCTCTTTGGATGAGGTTGACAGCTATGATGCTTTTTTATTCACTGAACAGAAATCTCCCTTCCTTGGTGCCCTTATGGTCTACTTCAGCTTTTGAAGCCTAACCTGGGAGGATTCCTCTTTCAGCCAATGAGCTTGAGATAGTTAAAGACAGTTACTGTTTTCCTCTCCTCCTGACCCCATCCTCTATTCTCTTTTCCCTTTCCAGTGATTTGCAATGTCATTTTTATTATACATATGATTTGTAAGATGGGGCCTAGTTCTTATGTTCATCGTATTCCATTTTTCTGCCCGTGTCTTTTTGTATTGGTATTCCACTATTTTAGTAATTATAGACTTGTGGTATGCTTTCAAATTTGTCACGGCTAGTTCTTCACTGTAATTTTTGTCCAAATCTGCTTTGTATTTCTCCACTCTTTATTAATCAAGAGGAACTTTAGAATCATTGCATTCCTGGGATAAGCCCTACTTACGGGCGCCTTGGTGGCTCACTTGGTTGAGCGTCCAATCTCGACTCAGGTCATGATCTTGAGGTTTGTGAGTTCGAGCCCTGTGTTGGGCTGTCTGCTGACAGCTCCGAGCCTGGAGCCTGCTTAGGATTCTGTGTTTTTCTCTCTGCCCCTCCCCTGCTCAGCTCTGGCTCTCTGTCTCAAAAATAAACAAACACTAAAAAAAATAAAAAATAAAGTAAAAATTAAAAAAAACCCTACTTAGTCATGGTGAATTATTCTTTGTAGTATACTTTTGAATTCAAATTATTATTATTTAATTTAGAATTTTTACAAAAACTTTAACGTGGGAGCTTGAGCTAATGCTACCTATTTTTGGTATTATCTATCAGATTTAAAAATTTATTTATACATCTAGCTTTACTAAGGTATAATGGACAAGTAAAAATTATACAAAATTAAGAGGTACAACGTGAAGTTTTGATGTAAGTATACAAGTGAATTGATTACCACAATTAGGCTAATTAACATATCCATCAGCTTCCTTTGTGTGTGTGTGTGTTTGAGAGTACTCAAGATTTATTTTTTTAAATTGAAATGCAATTGATATGGAACACTATATTAGTTTCAAGACTACACAATAATGATTCTATATTTGTATATATTGCAAAATGATCGCCAGAATTAGTGCTTTGGCGAACATCTGAAACCTTCAACTTATTTTTTTGTTACTTTCAACATTGCCATTTAAAATCTTTAATGCACTTGTCACTATTATGTCCTCGTAAATTTTATCGATATAAAATGATTTTTGTTACCTATCCCCCTTTTGAAATTGCTTTGTCTAATATTTAATTTATTATGCTTTCTCTTTATGTTTATTTGACTTGTAATGTTGCATCCTTATAATTTTAAGCTCTCTGTGATCGTTGGTCTGCCAGTCTTTTTTTAATATGTTAAAAAAATCACTATTTTTTTATTTTAAAATTTAACTCAAAAAAAATTTAACTGAAGAGCCTGTGCCAGTCCTTGATGTAGACAAACTACTGTTTTTTAGTTTAAAATTTAAACCAAGAGTTTCTATCTTACGAGCTCATTTCTGCTTATCCTCATGTTTTACAGCTCCCTTGCCGTCGTGGTTAATAGTGGGCTTACAAGAGCTTCGTGTCTTTTTAAACTTTAACTTTTGTGGGATCTCATTTTATTACCTCCAACTCCCCATCCACTCTTCCTTCCATTTCTAAATCTCTGCCTATTTCCCCAAGGAAACCAGCAAGTCGGAGCAGGAGCAATTCAATGATTAGATTTATGTATCTCAGAAGCTTAAAAAAAATAGTATATCGATGGAATACAAAAGGAATTTACAACTAGAATGTCATTTTGATTAAGACAAGAATAAAGTGTTTTTATTATTTTAATGAAAATATTAAATCATCATAAGAAATTATCACATTTTGGTTCATATGTTGAATGTATGACATTGACTGATATTAGAAATATATGGTGCTCTTATAAGAAGTGTATATAACATAGACCAACAATCCAAAAAGGCAATGGACATGAATTGGTTAGAGCTGTGTATGCATCGTACAATTATGGACATTCTAGGCTTGTGAATCCAGAGTTTTCACAAGACCACCAGGCATTCCAATGTAGGGTATGCCATTTCTCCATTTCTTCTGACTGGAGCATGATGCTATAATAATGAGGAGTACACACACACACACACACACACACACACACACACACACACATTTCTCATGCATATATGTTAAATGATACTTTAGAAAAAACTCCCAAGAACTATTTTTATTTTTACTTTTTATTTATAATTTTTTTTCAGGGCAACAGCTATCTCATGAATTGCTAGCGTTTCACAGAACATAAGGAAAACTTGCCTTGGGAGCAACTGGATTAAAACAGTTCTGAGAAAGATAGAAACTGAAGACACTATTCATCCATTCAGTCATTCATTCTTACAACGAATACTTAGGAAGCACTTACTCTGGGTCAGACGTCGTACTGTCCTACTAGAGCCGTGATCTTGAATAAGACACTTCTAGTCTATGTGAAGCTCTGTCTCTAGTGGGTGATCATAAGAAGGTGTCATGAGGACCATGACTGAGGGACTCACAGGGGATTAAGGGAGCATGGAGACAGTGTCTCATCCAGCCAGAGCACAAGAGGGTGGTCTCAGAGAAAGCCTGAATAAGTTAAGGAAACATTTTTCCTGGAAGAGGATGCCAGAGCCACCACTTACATCGCTGTGCATGGTCTGTGAGGACATGGACCAGAAGGGATATGGGTTCATATCCCATCCCCTCTCTGGTGACCATCAATGTCCCCAACTCTTGAAGGAGTCTCAAGGAGGTGTGGTGGGTCTCAGTGGCCCCATTATGGTATCCGTGGTTTCTGTTCATTAAACTTCAAATACAATTGGAAAAGGCTGTCTAGGGGGTGGTACTGTTCTATTCAACGGGGATATATTTTCTTAGATGCTGGATAGTGCAGGAATCTCTGTTGCCTGAGACCCTTTGTGCCAAGACTGGACATCTTTTCTAAACTCTACAGATTATGAGTTCATATTGGTATGAGCTTCTCTAGCTCATATAAGTGGCCTAATTATTGTATCTACATAATTCCAGGCCCTTTGAAAAAAAATTCACTGTGACCTTAGACAAGTCAGTTTGTCTCTCCGGACCTCAGCTGCATCATCAATAGATTGACACTTTCAAGCAGAATCAAGGATGGTGAGCATATGGTGTGTTGTTATTCTCTGTTCACAGATCCAGGGCATACATCCCTGATCAATCACAGCACGCCTTCTGGTTCAATTCAAACAGGGCATCAGAATCCTTCTCAGCACCGTTCTACACAGTCCCTGCCAGGTAAAACCCTTGTGTTTTCCCTGATTTCCAATGTTACTTTTGGGTCTACCATTTCGATTTTAAGGAAGGTAGAAAAATATCCAGTGCATCTAGTTTGTATGTGAACAAAGAAAAGTCAAATTGTTGTGGTATGTTGAAGCCTTGAAAGTAAGAGTGATTTAAATATCTGTACATTTACCAAGGACTGGTAGATGTTTGCTTGACATTGGATTGTACGACTTTGGCACATGTTAGACACCCCCGGCCCCCATTGTGTGCCTGGTTTTTCTTGAACGTATCACATTCTTATTTGTAAAATGTTTCAAAGCTGTGGGATTTCTTGCTATCTAAAGGAAGTTTTTCGTGATTACCAGCTACAAATGGAGAGCTCTTCTGTATTTCAGGTAAGCACTCTGTGATTTTTCTGTGGTATTTCTGAGGTCTGTTTTTTCTTAAGCGGAACATATTGGATATTAGCTGAATTGAGTGGGCTCCCCCCTGGGAAAAGGAAGTCTTTTCATTTTTATCTTTTGGTTTCACAGAATAATGTAAAAAAAGAGATATAGAATCCAGAAATATCGACCTTTGGTAATGATGTTCGAGGCATGGCAAACTGGCATTTTTGTCTGAGAGTTGAAACTGCCCTTGTCCAAGGAGGTGGAGTTGCTTCGTGTCCTACACAGTGATTCAAGCCCAGCACGTTCTCCCAGCTGTGGCACCTCTGCCTGGCCAGGAAGAGTGGATTGGGCCAGCCCCTCACAGGAAACACCTGGCCTGCCTGAGCCCTCCTCAAATCACACACTGAGCTTTGCTTCAAGAATTACTTCCAGGGACACCTGGGTGGCTCAGTCAGTTAAGCGTCCAAATTCCGCTCAGTTCATGATCTCACAGTTTGTGGATTTGAGCCCGACATCAGGCTCGCTGCCATCAGCACAGAGCCTGCTTCAGATCCTCAGTCCCCCTCTCCCTCAGCCTCTCCCCTGCTTGCATGCTCTTTCTCAAAAATAAATAAAAACATTAAAAAAAAAAAAAGAATTACTCTCAAGTTTCAGGAAGAATCTCAAAGGTGAGGAAAATCAGCAAAAAAAATAGAAGGAATCTCTTTCCTTCACCCTTTGGCACCATCCTGTTTTCCGATGTCAACATTCTTCTAGGGCCCTGGCTTACTCCAGCTCTCTACAGGCAACGTGATCCTGTCCACAGGGAAGTTAGCATCCATTTGGGGAAATTCAGTCCTATTAGAGGAAACTGCACTCATTTGTTCATACACTCAACATGTGTCTACTGAAGACCTCCTATGTTCCGGGCCTAGAGGAACATACAGATGACTGAGTCTCACTCTCTGCTATGAAGGAGATCAGCCTAAGAGAGGAAACAAGCAAATGAACACATGGATGCTGTGGTGGAGGCTTGGGGTGCAATGGGAGTACAGAGGGGTGGCCAGCCTTGGGGACCAGGGAAGGGTTCCTGGGGAGATACTGGTCATCCTAGTTCGATGGACAAATAGGAGTCGGCTGCTATGGAGATATAGGAATTAAAATGCAGATACATAGATTACAATTATTAAGACTTGCCTCTAGTCCTCACAAACTTATAGTCTTATCGTTGTAGGCCTGGATTTCATCATTCAGTTCAGACGGATCAACAAACACTTTTGGAGCTCCTGTTATGCACAATCTTCATGTGAAAACTATTAAATGGCACTAGATAGCATCCTCTTAGTACCCATTTTAGACGTAACAGTATATACTAAGTGAAGGGAAACGGACCATGTGTGGCTAGATCTTTTTCACCCTGAAGATGCAGGCCACTCAACTGCTCAGAAGAGCTAGCCAGGTCCACATGGTCTATTGAGGGACTATCCCGCGATGGAATTCAAACCCAGCTCAGATCACCACCCTTTGTACAATGGCGGTGGAAGGGGGATACTGACCGCCCACTCCTGCACTGAATTTTCTCTCCCACCTGTACATATCCCTGTTGTTTCAGGAGTCACGATGTATGGAAGGTATTTTTTCCAGTGTCTGCTTCTCCATGAGCAGTGAGCTTCTTGTTCTGCCTTGGACCTAGTGAGAGGCCAGGGAAAGTTTACTGAATAGGAAAAAGTACAGTAAGTGCAGAGGCTTTCACAAACACATGGCGGTCCTGATTTTTTATACATTACAAAGCTTAGAAGTCCTCCTTGAGTAAACCAACAATAATAATCGGAGAAGCCTATACCAACCATAAAAATATCAACAGCACCAGAGAGCAGCAAAAGTAGTTCATTCCCAATATTGCATTAGGTGAAGTTGAACTCTGAAACAACTGAATACCTCCTTAGGGAATCTTGCCATCTTGGCCCCTGGATCCTGGAATCCAGCACCTTGCATTTGGACAACAACAAAGTTGGTGCTAGAAGTCGACTGAGATAAGGGGGCGCGATGATAGAAGTTCCCGAAGTGCTTACCAGACTTGATAGACAGACATTTACCGAGCATTTACTGTGAGGACATGATGTCATATATTCAAGGGCTAAAAAGCAGCAAGCGTGTTGGTCTGCAAAGAGCTCTTATTCCACCAAGGAAACCAACATTTATTGAGGCCCTTGCCTGTGTCCAGATGCTCTGTGGGATACATTTTTGTCTATTAGCTCTTTTAAAGATCCCAACAACTTATGTAAGAGTAGATAGTGATGAAAGGTTAGCCCCTGGAGTATGTATTAGGGGCAAGACCTCTACTTTTGGCTTGTATTTTTCCTTCCTGTTGCTATGGAAGCGCCTGGTTGCACCAGCACTAGAGTTTGGGAGTGACTACACATGGATTCTGAGAGAGGTGGAAAGCAACAACTCTTTGGGCTTTTAGAGCTACCATCTCAATGCTCACATATACCCATTTCGGAGATGAAGAAACTGAGCCTCAAGGAGGTTGGGGACTCACCCAGAATCACACTGCATCAAAAACTATGCAACGCTTGTCACAGATGAGTCTGTGTTTAACCCTCTGCCTTGAACCATGATGGAGATATGGCTCTGCTCTTCAGCCTGGGGGAAGCCAGGCTCTTCATTTTTACTGCCCCACCTGTTCAAGGGTGCAGCAGTGACCACCCCATGGACCACGCAGCACCCCTGGGTTTCTGCTTAACAGCTGGATGGCCTTGAGAAAGGCCCTCGACATTCTGGTTCTGAGTCGCTTTATTGCAAAACAGAAATGGTGATACCTGCTTAGAATCTCAATTCTGTCACCTGCTAGCTTTGTTTCCTTGGACTTGAGTTTCCATGTCTGTAAAATGGGATGAAATAATATTGGATGGGTCAAATTAGCAAAGGCATATGAAAGTGTCCGCCCAAATCCTAGCTCATAGTTGACACTAATGAACAGTTCATTTTCCCCCTGTTTTAGGTGACCAGGCTTTCAGAGAACTCACCAGAACTTTCCAGAAATGTTGGGGCTGAGGGTGTCCCTCTCATTCTGTTCCTCCTCTCATCACTACACTCTGGATGCCTTTGTTTCTTATCTTCACTGCGGACCTCAGCATTGATCAGGCAAGAGAGAAAGTGAAGCCATAAAGAGAAGTCTTGGAGTTCGCTGGGCCCCTGGGGAGGAAAGGGGTGGGCAGGTCTCATTCTATTTGTACAGGTGCATTGTAATGCTGCCTGTGGTGTGAACATTTTCCACTTCATTACTCCTGGCCCTGGCCCAGGCCCCGGCTGCTCCCCTGGTCCCTGCCTTGGTTTAATTTCAGCGGTTCCTGGCCTTTGGAAGGCAGCAGTAACAGAAAGGAAAACAGATGAGGTCGCCATAAACATTTCTGCACGTTGCCCAACCAGGGCACGTGGATACACTCATGCACCAGGAGTGGGGCTGGCTTGGCTGGGGCCACGGGTACCCCCACAAAAAGACCTCAATCCCCAACGGCTTCTGTCTGCTGAGGCCAGTCTTTCTAACTAGAGTTGGTTTAATGTATAAGCATGGGTCATAACAGATGCCCACGGTTCCAAGACACCATCAACACAGTCTATAAAAGATGGTCAAACTGAATAAATAATAAATAATAGCTAACATGTATGGAGTACTTGCTATGTGCTAGATGCTGTTCTAAGCACTTGAGATGGATTCTGGAGTGAGGTATATGCTCTTACTATTCTTATTTTACAGGTGAGGAAACTGAGGCACACAGTGTGGTTTGTAAGCAGTGGAACCAGATTTTGTCCCTGATGGTCTGACTTTAGACTTTGCATGTTTAACTACTATGCTCTCTTTCCTGCTGATACAACACATTGTACATGCTTCTATTCTGATGATGAGAAAACTTGAGGTATCTGTTGTACAGTTATAAAATGATATGACTTAGACCCATTGACTCCCAGGATTGGATGGGACCATAGGTGATAAAGCCCAGTGACCATTAGATGCTGGGATTCCTCACAGACATCATCCAGACTGTGCTTACCTACCTCCATTGATGGGAAGCTCATCACCCTATAAGGAATCCCATTACATTGTATGACTCTTTAAATCAATGGTAGTCCTGATGACTGTAAAAAAAAATAAAGATTTTTCCCAGTCATGTTGGTTATCTGTAAAAGAGATAATTCATTTACTTTCCTATTAGAGTGCCTATAACACTCTATAGTGTTAGTGATAGTGTGGGCACTCAATAAATCTTCATTTAGTTCCTCCTTTCCTCTTTGTCTTTCACACATTAAAAAGAAAACAAAGAAACTATTTACTGACCATACTGTCAGGAAGGTATATTTACAAAATAATATTAAGTTCATGCCTCATTCGAAAAGGGGAGGATTTGTAGGGCAACGAGATTCACTTCTAACCTCCTTTCATTTTATCGTTTCTTTTTCTTCCTTTCCCAAGTGGTTTGTTAATCCACGTGTGCCAGACATTTGCTGGTCATGGGGCTGCAGAAAGGAATAAAACACAGTCCCTACCTGTGCGGAGGCGCCATGTATGAAGACAAGGATGGGAGCCTGCCATGCCAATGACCTGCAATTAGAGCTGTGTGCACATGCTAGGGGAAACCAGCAGCGGGAGGACTGGCTCACTCATGTTCACCAAGGCACGTTCTCCAAGACCCACTAGGCAATATTTTTTCCACCTCCTGGTAAATGTATTCTATACAATTGAAAGAAATGTTCACATTTGACACTGGCTTAAAATTATCCCCAAACATATAATTTTATCAATTGATGGGCCATGGCACGACAGTAGGAGATACACTAAAGGTTGAAATTCATCCCAAGCCTCTCATCTACTCAAGGACATTACTCCCAGAACAGACCCTTCCTTCTCTCTCCCGCCTCGTCAATGTATCCCTCTAGTAGGCCATGCTTATCAGCACACAAGCATGCCATGAAGTCAGCCATCTTTAAAAAGAAACCCTCCATTTGATCCCATCTCCCCCTCGGTTTTCTGTTCCTCTTTCCAGAAAAACCCTCCAAAGTGTTTAACCTACTTGTAGTCCTTATTTGCTCTCCTGTTGTCTCTCAGACCCACTCAGTTATGCTCTTGCCCTCATCACGTCACTGAAACAGATATTGTCAAGGTTACTCTTTGCCATCTCTACAGATGGGAAATTCTGCCAAATCCCAAGGTCAATCCCCAGTCTCTACCCTAACCTACCACTGATTTGACCCTTTCTTGAGACACTTCCTTCACACAGCTGCCAGGACTGGAATCTCTGGATTTTCTTCCTCTCTTAAGCTCCTGCACAACTTTCCTGCTGGTCCTCTTCCTCTTTATTAGCTCCAGCCATTGGAATGCTGCATGGGTTGGTCCTTTCCTATATTCCCACTCACTCTCTTGGGGATTTCAATCTAGGCCTATGGCTCCCGTAAATAGCATGTGTTCTGATGATTGGCAATTGAATATCTCCAGATTGCTGCTCTCCACCTTCTCTGCCTCTCCCATTGTGTCTAAAAAGTACTCTATCTAAAACAAACTGTTCATTATCACCCTACCCCCAGCCTGCTCCTATCCCAGGATTTTCCATCTCTGGAAATGGCAACTTCACACTGCCGGTTACTCAATCCAAAAGTTGTGGAATCATCACCAACTCTTCTTGCTCACACCTCACCTGCAACCATCAGCAAATCCTGTTGCCTGTCCTTGAGAAATAGTTCCAGAATTTGTCACTTCTCCACCTCATGATCACCACTTTCTGAGCCACCATTCTTTCTTCTTACATTGTTTCATTAGCCTCCTAACTGGTCCTCCTGCCCATCCTTGCTACTCTTCAGACTGATGCTCATGTGAGCATGAGGGATGCCAAGTCACATCATGTCACTCACCTTGGCCCAAAGCCCTTCAATGGCTCCAGTCTCACTCAGGGTAGACTCCAAAGTTCATTCCACCTCCCACAAGGCCCTTATGAATTGGAGCCCTCACTTCTCTGGCTTCATCCCCTGCAGATCTCATCTTTCTCCTTGCTCTAGCCACACTGGTGTACTGGCTATTCACAGGCATGCAGAGACACTATTTCTGCCTCAGAGTCTCAAGCCTTGCTCCTTCTCCTGCCTGGGTACTCCTCCACCATGGTATACACATGGCTAGCTCCTCCTTCCTCTCAGGTCTCTATGGAAAAGACTTTCTAGATGACTATAGAAAAATAGTATTCCACATCACTATTTACTTCACTCTGATTATTTTTTCTCCATAATGCTTATCACTACCAGAAATAGTAGGTATTTATGTGATGGCTAATAGCCTGCTTCCTTCCTCTAGAACTGAAGTTCCTTGACAGAAAGTTGTTTTGTTCACTGCTTTAGCCTCAGTGTCTAGAACAGTATTGGCACCTTGTCACTACTCAAAAAATAGTTTTTGAAAGAATACGTTGGAAAACGATGCCTTGCCTTCCAAATTCAGCAGATAAGAAAATCCAATGAGATGAGGATCATGAAAGCATGTTATAATGAAGACATCATATATTAAAAAATCAATGAAAAGATCAGTTCTGCCCCAGGTATGTCCAAGTTGGTAAATTTGTCTTGGATGTGAAAAGAACATTATCAAAGTACATGGGCTCTTGTTCATCTTTCAGGGCTTTCTTTGGAGTACCTCAGTATGAAGAAGGGGGAGAAATAAACCATTATGGTATGATTGGGTATGCTCCAACTACATTTCACACAGCTCCACCTGGTAGACTCTATGAGTTCCCTGAGGGCAATAGCCATGTGTTTTTAGCTTCGCAATTCCAACTTTGCAATTTAGCTCAGAGTAGGCATCAATCAGACTTTACCGAATTGAGAATTGGGCTTAATTTTATTTTATTTATTTATTTATTTATTTATTTATTTATTTATTTATTTATTATTTTTTATTATTACTATTATTTACTGAGGGAAGGGCTTAGTGACTGTAGATGACTTTCCCAAGGTCACACAGGTAGTCACTGGTGTTACTGTCCAGTGACAGGACCATGCTGCAAAGGCTCTGCAGATAACACCAGACTGCTCAACTTGGTCTAAGTCTCTTAAAACCTGTCCTGGGCAATTGATGCCATCTTTGCACACATGACTTTTCATTAGAGCAGTCGGCAGGCTATGTGCTGCGGGCATAATGGCTTCTCATTAATACCCTTTGAAAGGAGACTGGAAAACTCCAGTAGAGAAGGGGGGAGAGGTCCAGGAGAAAGCCTTTTCCCAATCACGGGTGACTCTGCAGCACCTCCCAAGTTTCAATGTGCAGTTTCAAGGTTTCTGTATGGCCAATGGGGTTTCTATGGAGATACAGAAACAAATATTTGGAGGAGGCTGGTGACACCTCCCTGTCCCCACCCCCACCCCCCCACCACCAAGCCTAGTAAAGAATGTTTGGGACAAGGCCCCTGCCCATCAGGCTGCTGTTCGCAGCTGAATGCAGTCTTTGTGACCAGCCTCCTGGCCTGCCACCAGGCTCCAAAGAGATGACTCGGCCCAGATCTTTCTAAATAGTGTTTGTGTTTTAGTTGTCCACAGGAGGGGGAAAAAAGCTCTACAGAACTCTAAGAAAACCATCCAGCTTATGGCTAATTGTCAAGACAAAAGTGATGTCATTCAGGAGAGCCCTGCAGGCTGCAGCAGAGACAATGTGAGTTACCACTTACTGAGCACCGGTAAGTGCAGGGAGGTCTGCCCTCATGGGAGCTGCAGCTGTGTGGCTGGAGAAGCCAGTGCCATCACTCCCAGCTTCCAGATGAGGAAGTTAATGCTCATGGAAGGGACACAAGTGGCTTCAGGTCATCACGCTAGCACATAGTGCTGTCAATGCTGAGAAGTCCCAGCATTGTGATTACTACTGGCATTACTGTAAAGTTTCCAAGATTTCTGTTGCACAATGGCTGGCAACTTGGTGGAGCCTCTCCCCTTGTACTTAAGCGGAGTCAGTCTTGAGAGAAAAGGAACAGTGACACAGAGAAATTAAGCCTTAGCTGGGAGTTAACCATTTATTCATAGGAACTTGATACGCCTGCTTATCACTGCAGGCCGGGCGTTGTGTGATCTTACCAGAATGTGCAGGTCCATGGCTTCTCATCTGGCTTCAGTTTCTGTGTTGGGGAGGAAGAGGTGGTGGAGGAAACTTTACAGCAGGTGTTACTTTGAGGGCTAGAAAGGTCCCATTGTCTCCTTTGCAATAAACTGCCTGGTTTTCACCTGCTGACAAATCACAAATTCACTTACCATTAACATTCTAGGTCATTACTTCATTAGTTTAATAAGTCTTTATTAAATGCCTACTGATGATCAAGCACTGGACTGGGTATTGGGGAAAGAGAAATGAATAATATTTGTTTAACAAGTATTTGTTGAGTATCTGTTCTGTGCTAGGTACTATGTTAGACCCTGGGGATACCACTCATTCCCTCTGAAGGGAATTGTTTGCAGATAAGTCAAGTAAACAGACACTTGCTTGGGAAGGATTACCTCTTCACTTGTACGTACAGGGCATTAATGGAGCACCTACCAAGGGTATTTAAAATTAGTCTCAACCAGTAGTATTCCCTTCAGTAACCCCCAGCCCCCTGTGGCTATGGAACACTTAAAATGTGCCTGGTCTGAACTGAGATATTTTGCAAATGTAAAACACACACCGGATTTCAGAATCTTAGTATGAAAAATAGAAAGTAAAATATCTCATTAGCAATTTAAGTTGATTATATGTTGAAATGATCATATTTTGGATATATTAAGTTAATTAGAATATATTATCAAAATTAATCTCTCATGTTTTTCATGATGTCATTTAAGCTGCCTACAGCCTTATGAGGTAGATATTTTATTCTTATTTCCATTTAACTGATAGAGAATGGACTTACAATGATCAAGTGACTTGCCCAAGGTCATTTGACTTAGACTAATCGATTTACCCAAGATAATACAACTGGACCTTCCCTCAGAGAAAGCCCACTGATTACCTGGTTTAGAAATTGGGTCATTAAGTTGTATTTTCTCAGTGTGTATTGATCTCTACAGAGGGCCTGAGAGTACGTCAGAAACATGAGACATTTCCAATCATAAATCCATTTTAGGGAGCAAGACAGATACATCCTGAAAGCAAAACACTCATACCTATTTCAGAGGATGACTGGTGGTCCCCAAATAACAGTTCTCCCTTTCCTCATTGAGAAAAGAGCCCCTGGGTTTTAATTGAGCATGTGGCTGCTGGAAACAAAGTCATTATTGTCTGACCTCCATTACAGTTAGGTGTTGCCATGTGACTAAGTTCTGGTCCATGGAATGTGAGTGGAAGCGGTGCATGAGACTTCTGGGAAGTGTGTTTATATATCTGCAGAGCACATGCCTTCTGGCCTGCTCTTCCTCCTTTGCTGGAGGGAGCTGCTGTCTTGGGTAAGAAGGTAGAAACTGCATGAAGAATGGCAGAGCAACAAGATAGAAGGAGCCTGGGTCTCCCCCACTGCGGTGGAATGTGATCACTTCCCTCTGGGCTTATGTTATAGGTGAAAGGATTCAACCTTGCGGTGATCGTGAGTTTTCTGTCATATGCAGCTGATCATAATTCTAATAACAGCATGTATCAAAATTTTCTCCAGGTTTGTCAGAAATGACATGGTTACACTAGAATGATCCCTGGAGTCAGAAAAGCTCAAGCCTGAATTCTTCTCAGGATGTGTGATTTAAAAAAAAATTGTACGAGTCCATATTTTAAATAAACTGATTTTATTTTTTGAAAAAGAAATACATACAAGTGATTGAAGCTAATTCAAACAAAATGGTTAATGATAAAAAGTTAGGTAGCCTCTCTGTGCCTCTCTTTCCTCCTCTATTAATGAGACTAACAACACTTACATGAGTGTGTGTGCATGTGTGGACATAACAACAAGCACAGGACTGGCATACAGTGAGTGCTCGATAAATCTTGCTTTCTATCCTGTGGCTCAGTATGTGTCCGATGCCACACAGAGAGCTAAGGGTACACAAGAAATAGCTCCTTGTCTTCGGGATGATCACAGTGGAACTGATGAGCCCCGTAGGAAAACATAATACCCAGCAAGATACGTGCCTCCAAAAGGTGAAACAGACATGCTGAGTATGAACCGAAGTCATGAAGCAACTTGGGAGTCAGGCAGACTGACATTTGAGCATCAGGAGGTGTGTGAGTATGGACAAGTTAGGTCTCCTTCTTGAGTCTCAGTTTCCACATTGAGAAAAAGGGAATGATAACAGTCATTATCATGTAAGATTATTGGAAGTGTCAAATTAAAGGAAGCATGTTAAAATACTAATCATAATGACTTAGACAAAAGAAATGATCAATGCTAGCATAACATCATTTGGGGCTGAGGAGATCAGGGAATGCTTCCAGATGTTAAGCTCAGATCTGAAAGGTGAGTAAAACAAGAGAAGGATCTACAAGGTGAAAGAAAGTATAATAGCAAGGGCAAGGAGGAGGAAGAGTGAATGGAAACTCCAAGCAATAGCAACATGTTTATCAGGCTAAGGTGAGGGATTCAAGGAAATATAGAGAAGAGGACTAAACATACATCGAGGTATGATTAAGAGGGCCTTGAATGCAGAGTTGGAGGTTTTGACTTTATTCTCTACAAACTAGGGAGCCATTAAAGATCTTTTGAACATAAGCACAACATGGTTATAATGTGTGACAATGGCAGGTTCATTCATTTCTTAGAAGGAAAGGTAGTGGAGTGGACACTGGGAGCCCAGTGAAGACAAAAAAGTGATGAGGGTGAAAATTAGGGTGTTGGCACTGGGGATTGAGAGGAAGGAATGCTTCTGAGTTAGAGCCCACCGGACATAGTGACTGGTTAGGTGTTGTCCTTTAGATGCTCTTGTGAGAGAGGGAAGTAGACCTGGTGTGACGTCTCTATACTCACCCCATTCTTACCTCCTCCCAGGAGGGATTTCCCAGGCGGTGTGCTTAGCTGGCCTCAGGGATCCCTGAGCATACCTGTCCAACAGGAAAGCTCTGCTTTCTCTTCAGGTCCCAGGTTCACCTCAGCCCATGACTCAGTGTGAGAGGCTGGTGGATTCTCTGTGACCCATGGAGATGGGTGAGTCATGACCAGGACAGCATTGTTACCCCATCCAAGCCAAGAGTGGCATCTGTTGTGGAATCTAGTAGAAAGGTCATCAGAACAGCTCGGAAGATGTCTGGCTCAGTCACTGATTGCTGGGAAACTCCTTGAACTCTGTACCCTGTTTTTTCCCACCTATAAAATGGGTGTAGTTCTCTGGGGTCAGGGGGCATAAAATTAGAGAACAAATTCTTCCGTCAGTTCACTCAACCAAAGTTGACTGGGACCTGCTCTGTGCCAATGTGCTGGGGACAAGGAATGAATAAGATGTAGGCCCTCCCTCAGATTCTAATGGGGAAACATAAGTGAATAGAAGCACTAGTGCGCAACTCAACTTTCCAACATATAGTTTCATGTTTACTAACTCACTTGAGTCATCTCATGAGAGGTAGAAACATATTATACCCATTTGACAGAAAAGGAAACTGAGGGAAAATGAGGCAGAGTGATTTGCTTTTCCTGGTGTTCCCACATGACCTTGGGCATGATTCCACCACAGTCTTTAAGCATGCTTTATTAAGGTTGGAACTTCAAATGTTTATTCCCCCCTGAAACTTTAAGCTCCCTACAGGCAGGGCTAACTTCTCATAAGCCTGTTGACCACGGGCATCTAGACTCAGCTTGACACATAGTGACAGAGGGCTGGCTGGCAGAGGGTGTAGTGAGGAGAATGCAGCTAAAAGTTAAGAGTGTTGGCTAAGTGTGGGCTTGGATGTTCATTTTACATTTGTTATTGGTTAATCTCCTGTAAAAACTCAGCACTGTGGGTATTCTTATCTCTGTTTGGTAGGAAATATGCCAGAGGCTGACTTGAGGGATTTGCCCAAGGTCGCATTGAGAGTAATCTGAAAAGTTTCCCGCTCAGACATGGGCAGGGAGATGATGTTTGTTGGTGGGTGGGGTGGTGGTGAAGTAGGTGGGGCACTCAGTAGTACAAACCTAGAACTGGATAAGTTCCTGCAAAGCATTTAGCTGTTCCCCGGAAGCATCTCTGTGCTCCAGGGCCCCGATCCTGCTCTCCAGCTTCTATAAGCATCTGCATTCTTTCTGTTAAAGCAGCCACCTACCCTGCTGACTCTCTGTGAACACTTCTGAATAAATGCTCTAATGGGAGGACAAAGGCATGAAGAACTCATCACCAATGCTGAGCTCCCATGGCAACCCAGGCACTGGGCGAAGCCATTCACTTATGCTTTCTCTTCATTCTCGAAACATCACGAGGAAGGAAGTACCATTGTGGCTCCACTGTACAGAGAGAAACTGAGGCTTAAACATGGTGGGACTTGCCCAAAGTCACAAAGTTGGCAAGTGATCCCAGGCCTGTTGGGTTCCAAAGCCTGAACTAAAGTAGTACCAATCATTACTTTAAAGTAAATATGTGTGCAAATGAATTGTGGCCCATTGTGACCTTGGGCAAATCCCAAACCCTTCTGAAAGTGACCAGGCCACGGTGGTGTTTGCTCCTCAGATAGATGTGTTTTCCAGTTTCCGCTTGCTGATCTGACTTTTTATGAAGGAGCCCTCTGTCCACCGACTCCCCTAGTGTGGTCAGAGAACGTATGCCAGTCTACTGGATCCAGCTACCTTTGGGATCTTGAAGGCCAAATTTGAGGATATGGATTAGCCTCAAACCTGAGCTTTCCTCCATGGTAACTGCTGAAAAAAATCCCTCAAGAATCTCAACATAATGTGGCCAGGAGAAGTCTTAAGAAATCAGGCCAAATAGAGGAAAGAACAATGGAGAGGAAATCAGGGCATGATAACGTTGTGAGTCAGCAGTGCGGAGGTGGCTGCCAAAAGAGATAATGTAAGCTTTGGTTGTATCACTAGGAGCACAGTGTCAACTAAGTAAGGTGACATTGCACTTTCTCCTTGGTCAGACTAAAGCTGGAATGTGGGGTTAAGGTCCGGTTCCACATTTCCAGATGGTCATAGTCAACCTGGAACTGGTCCAAAAGCTCAGCACCAGAACACAGAATGGAATGATGTTGTCATCCTTGAATAGGCTGAAGGACCCACCTTTCTTCTTCCCAAGGAAGGGAAGCAGTGAGGAAGTTGGGGAGAGTGGGCTGTAGGGTTTTTCTAAGCAAGTCCGTAGATTTCTTCTTCTTAATCCGCAGGAGAAAATGGGACTCAGCAAGGAGCTAACAGGAAACTAGAGTTAGAGTCAATGGAATGATGCCTTTCTGCCAGTTAAAAAGGCAGCCTTTTTCCCTTCCCTTTTCTGAAGGGGGGAAATAAGATTTAAAAAAAAAAAAACTCAAGGAAACTTCTCCCTCTCCTCTGTGTGACCCTGCTGAAATCACCTCATTTTCCTGAACCTCAGTCTCCTTGCCTGGAAGGTGTGGGCGGCGATCACCCCAGAATCCAACCACGTGCAGGAGTATGGGAGCAGGGCTGGCAATCCTCATGCACATGGCTCGGACTCAGACCGCTGGGATTTGAACTGCAGCTCCGAGCAAACTTGCTGCCCTGTTTTAACTCCTCCGAGCCTAGTTGCCTCATATGCAAAAAAGAGGTGACTGTGTAAAGCACTCAGAACTGAACCTGTCGACACAGTCAGCCATCGTCGTCGTCATCATGATCACCATCACTCTTTCTGTATGCAAGTGACTGTTGTAGTATCTAGAATATAATAGATATTCAAAGAATGCTTCCCCTTTCTCTCCTCCAGGGAACTGCTCCAGGGTGTCTCTGGGATCCTGGGTTCTTCCAACCCCCAGACTTCTGGAGAATGTTTACAAATAGTACAACAGTCATTTACATCAGATTCAAAGGCAGCTACCAGCCTCCATCTAAAGATTTTTTTAGTAAAAAAAAAAAAAAAGAAGCAAAGCAAGGAGAAATGCAAGCTCCTTACTTTTAAGAGTTTCCCATTGAGTACAAAGTGCTTCTACCTCTGCTGCCTCATTCCCTCATTAGTACATGACTTGGCAGGCAGAGAGCACTCATGTGGAAACTGAGGCTCAGAGAGGTTCAGTGGGCCACTAACACCTGAGCAAGAGATCTGGGACTTAAATCCAAGGCTTTCTGACTCTAAACACTGGCATTTACATCAGGCATCGCCCAGCCCCTGGTCCCTGAACCCTACCTCCTCCCACCCTGGGCTTCTGCTCTAGGAAGCACAAGAGGGACAATCAGATAGGCTGCCCATCTTGAAGCCAAATCCTTGCATTTTCAACAGGGCCAAGGAGGAGAGAGAGGAAACTGAAGCCTTGGCTCTTCCAGGAGCCTGAGCTTTTAGAGCTGGTCTTGGGCAAGACCCAGAAGCAAACAACCAACATCAAGAGCCTAGTGCCACTCCCAGCATGGCCAACTGACGGATAAGCCTGGGTCTGGGCCAATACAGTGACCACAGGAAGCACGTGGTTCTTGAGCACTTGCACGAACGATCATTGTCTCTGTTTTACAGCCGTGTCTGGGAGCTTGTCTTCACTGCACAGTTGGCAAGAAGGGCCACTGGGACTTGAACCCATCTTGTCTGCCCCAAAGCCAGCCCTTCACCACCACACTAGCCTCTTGTCCTGCTCTCCAAGGAGTGTCTGTGCACTTTCTGAACCCAGACAGGTGATTGGGTCATGTCTGCCTGTGCAGAGGGGCCTCCCTTCCTGCCAGGCTCCACCTGGGCCCAGCTTTAGAAGCCACCTGTGTTGTTCTACTGATAACAGTGTTTGCCCTTCCAGAGCCAGGGCCATAAAAGGCAGCTTTCAAAGTCACTGCCGCAGCAATGTCAACACGAAGGGAAGGCCAGACATGCTTTCTGAGGTGGAATGTCACCTCTGCGCTGCTGCAAAGGCTTTGACAGAAAGCCCTTCAGAGTCCTGGAGCCTGGGGTCTAGACTTGCTTCTACCACAAACATACTGTGCTACCTTGGGCATGTTTCCTGCTTTCTCTGGGCCTTGTTTATGTAATCAGAGTAAAGAGAAGGCTGGACTCGAAGACCATAAAGGCCTCTATCCCTAAAATGTTTAACCTCCTCCACTCTCGATCTTGGGGTCAATACCCAGACATGCCATGTAATGACTGTGAAATGCTTTATGTAGCAATCTTCAAAACAAAACCACCCCAAAACCTGGACCTGGATTTTTTTCAAAACCTCCAACAATGTCGCCATTGAAACGGTAAAGGTACTCATTAATATATTGTAAAAAGTGATTTTGTGATTTTCTCCATGTATGAAAAAATGTCCCCCCACCCCTGACACTGGGCCCAGAGCCCCAAAATATAAAACCACAGTCAGACCACTAGGATTCTACAGAGCTCAGGTGTTTGGACAAATTGCCCTCACTTGAGAACACAGGGCAATTTTCTCAACTTTTAAAATGTTTTCTCCCTTCTCCCCCCCTTTTCTGGGGTTTTCGCCCTTGCTTGTAACTTAAACCACAAATAAAGCTTTAAGCCTCTGGCTGTGAGGAGCGGTGTAGTGGCTGCCAAGAACAGCATAGCTCACGTGGGTCCTTTTTCTGCCGCTCTAGAGAACAGCTCTAAGAGAACAGCAGAACACTCATTTCTCCCTTTTTTCTCTAATTGCAGAAAATGTTGCGTTTTGTATGGGCTGGAAAAGAAGTGGATTGGTGCAGATTGTGGTGAGCAGAGAGGGATCATCTGCTTTAGGTGAATCAGAACTCAGCCATAGTAGCCTCAGAGATTCACACGTCTCTCTCAGAGGAGCCCCCTAACACTGACTTGCATTTAATCTGGTAGTCTAGAACCTGGTCCATTTAGGCGGTCACTACATGTCTGTGGTCAAGTGAATCTACTTCTACCTTCTCTCATAATGTCAATACTGGGATGAGTGTTCACGTCCTCATTTTGTAGCTAAGGACACCAAGACTCAAAGAGGTAAGCCAACTCATTCGGGGTCATTCACACGGTTACCTGGAAGGGCTGATGTGTGAACCCAGGTTGTCAACCAGATTGGACTCCTAAACCCATGCTCTTTCTGTGGCTGCTTCAGTGACATGGGCCAAAGAAACACTGTGTTCTCAGCTCACCAATGATGCTGAGGCATGATGGACAAAGCATGTGGAGCTAGACTTCTCTTCTCCAAGTGCTGTCTCCCACGTCTTCCAAAATTATCCCCATGGGGATGACGCTTACAACAGAAATGCCAACTCAACCCTCTTTCCAGCTGCCTGCTGGACATCACTGCCTAGATTTATGCTTAGTTCTATGGACAGTGCATAGCCCACAGGTAGTGCCTACTGTCAGTTGAATAAAGAAGTCAATGATGGCCCAAAGATACTATCCAAATCTCACTCGTCTTATCCACTGTCGAATCCCTGGTGCCTTAACAGGGCTTTGCAAATAATTGTTCAATGAATGAATGAATGAATGAATGAATGGAAGAATATATTTTCCCTTCTTCCACCTCCCACTCACCCCGATAGTTTACCTTCTGGATTGCCTACTTCTGCTAAAGATATCGCCATCCTTCTCCTATCATTCAAACCAAAGGCCTGGGACTTCCTCCTGGACACCCCTTCTTCTGTGTGACTCATTGAATTGGTTACCACATTCTTTTAATTCTGCCTCTGACCCAACTTTCATGCCTATCCTTACCTCCCCAAATCTCAGCTCATGACCTTCTTGCTTTTATTGTTTAAAACCGTATTGGTTACAAGAAGCAAAATCCCAACGTAAACTTACTTGAGCAAAAAGGGGAGTTGTTTTTTTTTTTTTTTGTTAATGTTTATTTATTTTTGAGAGACAGAGACAGAGACAGAGCCTGAGCAGGGGAGGGACAGAGAGAGAGGGAGACACAGAATCCAAAACAGGCTCCAAGCTCTGAGCTGTCAGCACAGACAGGGCTCAAACCCATGAACTGTGAGATCATGACCTGAGCCAAACTTGGACACTTAGCCAACTGAGCCACCCAGGTGGGTGTTTTAAATGAGAATATAGGCAGAATTGCAGAATGAGGGCAAAACCAAACTACGAAGCCCCAGGAAGGGTGGAGTTGGCTGGAACAGAGAGCTCTGATTCTGACAGCTCTCTCTCTCTCTCTCTCTCTCTCTTTCTCTCTTTTCTGAGTCCTTTGATACACTGACTTTGCTGTGTGTCATCAGCTCTGTATATCAGAGGGACATGGATGTCTGTGGGCTCCGGTTTTACAGCTTTAGGATCAGAGTGGAAAAAGTCTCTTCTCCATATGCTCCAATAGGATAACTCACAGAGGAGTCCAGTTTGCCTAGTGTGGCACATTCCCCACTCCCTGCCCTGCCCTGCTCTGCCTAGGAACAGTAAGTGGGGCTGGCAACACAGAGAGTGCCTCTGTAGGGGTAGAAAGCATCTCATCCTCGGGTGCTGCAGGCCCACTAGTATAGCAGAGCACAGACTGGATTCAAGCTCCATTTATCCTGCCATCCAGACAACCTTGTTCAGGGCACAACCTGCACAACTGTACATAGTAGACTTGGATGTCAGTGGAGGTGGCACTGGGTACTCTCTTTAGCCTAGTATGGATCAGATGTCCACATCTGGCCAATCACTACTGCTAGAAAATCAAGGTCATGCAAATGATCTCACTTACCATTTGGACCATATGATCATAGTGGAGGGAAGGTTAGTGAAGGAGTATTTTTTCCAAGAAAGGAAGGTAGCACATTCATAGATTTCAGAGGAACTATATGACCTGGAATGTGTCTACACCTTTAAATCTGATCTTCTTATTGGTTCCCTTAACTGATCCAGGTGCTCTGGCCAAAAACCAGTGGAGGGGGGGGCATTCTTTAGTCTTTCTTCTCTCTTGCAGATAATCTCCTGAATATGTTTCAGATGTGCTCTGATCATCTCTCCATTTCTTCTGCCATTTCCTAGGTTAAACAACTATTATTTCTTGCTTGGCCCATTACAATGCCTCCTAACAAAATTGTCCCTAAATTTATCCCATCCCTGCATCCACACAACTTTTTAAAGTGATGTAGTGTTCTTGACATTGAGAAGGGGTTTCCACTTCTTTAAATCTATTGTTCCACCCTTTGAATCTATGATTGGTCAATGAAACATTAAGAGACATGATATAAACAGAGGCTTGAAAAGTGCACGTGCACCATGGCTTGTGTTCTCTCCTAGTAACCTTGCAACTGCTACCTTCCAAAGAAGCCCAGGATAATGACAGACATGGAGTCTAGTCATCCCTATTGCCCCACCCAATATCTAGTGCCCACCAGACGTATGAGTAGCCCACTAGCTAACTGCAGAATTGCCCACTTGACTCACAGACTTGAAAGCAATAATGACATGGTAGTTGTTTATGGGGTGGCTGATTACACAGCAAGAGCTAAAAGATCCACCAGCCTTGCTCTCTTCAACCTTCTTCTTCTGGAGTGTATCTTAGTACTCATCCTGTTATCTTTTTGAAGTGCGGGTCAGATTCTTTTACTTCCTTCTTCACAAAATTTTCATAGATCGTCGTCCACTAAACAGTGAACAGTGAACAATTTCACTTAATATGGCAGTCCAAACTCTCCAGGATCCAGGCCTCAAGTCTCCTTTGATTTTCCCCTGTCTTCAACCCATATTCTCTGTCCTGTAGACCATGAGGGATCTGATGCCCCCCAACACTGGATCTACACCTGTGCCTGGAGGAGAGGGTACATAGGATACACGTGGTGGCCTTCTAGAGCATCACTCTGCTTTTCACATTTCCTACCTTCACAAGACCCAGCTCAAATGCCCTAGCTTCTGGAAATGTCCACAGTGTCTCCTGTTTTAGATTCATTGATTTCTTATCCATCTACTATTCTAGATTGGCCACCTCTTGGAGGCAGCAAACTTTATTAGTTTCTTTTTTGTAGCTTTCCCCACAGCACCTAAGATAGTGTCTGGAACATAAAAATGCTGATAAAAATGCTAGAAGTCTCTAAAAGTCTTCTAGACTTGGGTGAGATGGACATGGCCTGTTGAGGCAAAAGATGAAATGGTTGAGACTTTTAGCCCGAGCTGCGTGAGTTTGAATCTTGGACTTTTCCCTTAGCACCAGTGTGGCCTAACAAAGTTATTTCACAGTGCCTCAATTTTCTCATCTATAAACTGAGAACAACAATTGACCCCACATCAGAAGGTGGTTATGAAGAATGAGTTAACAAGTGTAGAGTTCTAGAAAGGTACTTGCCATAGTATGAGCACTTGTTAAAATTTAGCTGCGATAAGAATGATGATGATGTTGATGATGATGGTGGTGGTGGAGGATGTTGATGTTGGGTTAATGATCTGTCCTCTGGACTTAGTTCACTCATGAATGGTTTTCGAGGCCTGTGTGGAGAAGGCATACGCTTTTGACTTGAGAGACCCAGGTTCAAGTCTTTGCTGTGCCAGCTGAGTGGGCTTTACCTAGCTGATTCCCCTTTACTGAGATTTGTTTCTTCATACAGTGGGTGTGACCCCACTGAGTTGGAAGGAAGTTATGAAATAGGGAATGTTGAAGGAGATATAAGTTTGGGAACACCAGACTCTGGCCAAGACCTCTTCTTTCCAGAAGTCTTCTGTGACCCCCACACTCAGATTGGGGTAGGCACCACAACCCTCTGTGCTTCCTCAAGGCATGCATTCACTCACAGAGACTTCCTCAGTGAGCACTTATTATGTGCTGGGAGGAGAGCCATGAACAAGACAAAACCCTTGCTTTCTTGGAGCTTACCTTCTTGTGGGAAGACAGAGTAGAAGTAATTAAATAATAGCATAATTTCAGTTTAGTAAGTGCCAGAGGATTTGGAGAATGCCTTCCTAAGTGCAGCCCCTCGATTGTTGACGCACTGTGTTGTCTTTGCTCATTCATGTCTCTGTCTCTACTGTGAGCTCCTAGAGGTCAGGGGCCCCACTGCACTCAGCACTATAGCTCAGGTACCAGCACAGTACCTGTTATACTACAGGAGCTCAATCAAAGTTCATGCCTCTCTCCATGATTGAAACTAATGATCACTATAGCATTTCTAATTTTCTTGATACCATTTTTCTTTCAATAAATTGTCACTAAAAACCTACTATGTGTCAGGATCCGGTCTTTCAATGCCAAAGAGAGAAGACTGTGATGTAGTCCTCTTATCAAAGAGGTCACAGTAAAGGAAACATTCTAGCCTACCTGGGTAAGCGCTGTCATAGAGGTTTGCACAAGAGCAGTGAGGAATCCAGGAGGACCCTCTCATTGTGGTTCCTGAATCCTTCAGAGATCCTTTGAGCTGTCAGACCTCACAGGGTGAATAGCTGTGGCTATACCAGGGGAAGACAGAGTGTCAGGGTTTTTACAAATCCAAACTACGGATCCAACAGAAATGGCCCGAAGGTAAGACATGTCCCTGATGAGGCTCCATCTGCTCCTCAGTCCTGCTCCTGGGTCAGACCAGTCCTCCCGGAGCTCTGTCATTTCTGCACTGAAAACATGCACAGGGCCTTAGGGCCAAACTTCCCAAGCTGGGGTTCTAAATCCAATCCAAACAACCCATGCTTTTTCCACCACTCTCAAATCCACTCAGCTCTGTGATCCATTCTCTGTGTGACCTGGGGCCTCAACATCTCCCAGCTCTGGCTCCCTCGTCTACAGAATGGAGACTCAGCTAACTGACTCATGTCCACCATGTGCTTCCTTCCGTCACCCACTCATCAAAGATTTACTTCATGCTTACTATCTGTTAGATGTTCTTGTGGGTGCTAGAAATACAGAAATGAATCTGAGATATAGGTCCCTGCTTTCATGGACCTTATATTCTAGTGAGGGCAGACAGGCAATAAGTGAATAAAAAATCAGAAAAATAGAGTATGTCAGATGGTGGTAGATGTGAAGAAGATTAAACAGGAAGAAGGACAGAGCATGCCTGGGGTGGTGGTTCTGGAACTGGAACTTCAAATATGGTGACATGGAGGGCGTCACTGAGGAGAAGACATGAGAGCAAACATAGAGGAGGCAGGCAGCAAGTCTTGGAGAGATCTGGGACAGTGTCCCAGATGGAGAGAAGAACAGATGCTCTTTGAAGATCAAATTTACTTCCTCCCTTCCTCCTTCTTTTCCTTCCTTCCTTTTTGTTTTCATTTGGTTTTTCATTCCCCCCAAAATATTTTTTGGAATATGCTAGGTGCAATACACTGTACTAAGCCTTGCCAGTAGAAAGTTGGTCTCATGCTTTTAAGTGCTCCAAATTTGTTGATAGAGATGGACAAAATAAACCAACAGTTTTATTGGAGAGTGTTACAGGTTTCCGTCAGAGAAAGAATAACTGTTTCATGACAGGAAGTCATTGGGCAGTCTGGTGAAGCCCATGGACCTTTTCTCAGAATAACATTTTAATTTTTTTTAAACATTTATTTATTTTTGAGAGACATAGAGACAGAGTATGAGCAGGGGAAGGGCAGAGAGAGAGGGAGATACAGAATCTGAAGCAGGCTCCAGGCTCTGAGCCGTCAGCACAGAGCCCGACGCGGGGCTCAAACTCACACACCGTGAGATCATGACCTGAGCCGAAGTCGGCCGCCTAACCAACTGAGCCACCCAGGCGCCCCAGAATAACATTTTAAAATGCATAAAGTATGGGGTGCCTGGATGGCTCAGTAGGTTGAGCATCTAACTCTTGATTTTGGCTCTGGTCATGATCCCAGGGTCATAGGATCGAGTCCTGTGTTGGCCTCTGGGCTAAACATGGAGGCTGTTCAAAGTTCTCTCCCTGACTTGTGTTCTGGCTCCAAAAAATAAATAAAGAAATAAATAAAAATAATAAATGCATGAAGTAAAACATATACAACAGCAAAGGAAGTCAGTTGTTTTTAGAAAGAATTAATAAAATATGTAGAAAATATCAGTGGTGATAATTTATGAGTGTTTTTACACATTAAATAATCAGATCTATAGGTTTATTAACCATCAGAATTTCAAAATACTGGTGAGCATTGACAATTTGTGAGATAATCTGCAATAACTCTGAAGTGGTATGAAAAGTTCTATGATTTCTGTTGGTGATGAATCACAGGTATAGCAGATATCAGTGTGCTTTGAGCCTACATTCATAATTGAAGGCAATGTTAAATTTTAGGCAGAGGTTAATGAAAATGAAAATGCATTTTATCCTCCATTCAAGTTCTCAAAGCTCCTGAATTCCATTTGAGGTTAAGAACCTGTGTACTAGAAGTGTATGTAGGGTGGGCTCCAAAGGAAAAAAAGGATGGGTTGGGAGAACATATCTAGAGGAGGTGACTCCTTAGCTGTGTTCCAAGGGAGGAGTAGGATTTAGCCAGGGAAATAGGGGTACGGGGGAATCCAGATAAAAGGAAGAACACCAGGCAGCTGAAAACGGTATGTGTGCCTCCTTGGGGAAATGAAGTTTAGTGTGGCAGGAACTCAGGGCTTGTGTAGGATTGGGTGGGAAATGAGGCAGGAGAAGTGGATGCTTGGGTCCAGTCCTGGAGGGTCCTGGGTTCTAAGCTACAGAATTGATCTAGAAGGTGGTAGGGAGCCCTTGAAGGATTTCATCAGAAGGGGGACATGTCACAATCAGAGTTTCACATATCAGAAAGATCATTTTGGCAACTGTGAGGCTGATGGATTGGAGGGGAGGGCCAGGAACTGGAGGCAAGAACAGTTAGGAAGCTGTTTGAATTAGTCTAGGCCAGAAGGGCTATAAGTTCCAGGCAGTGGCCATAGGGCTAGAGAAGAGAAGAGGAGTACTTGGACCATATAAGACTTGAGAACCTTCAGAATTTGATAATTGATGAGGGTTGGGGCAGTGGGGAGAGGGAGGGATTGAAGCAGTTCATTAACAGGTGAGCAGCTGCATGCAGAGGAAGTGCGTCCTGGGCTGCCAATTTCCTACTGGCTGGTACCTCTGTGCCTTTGCAGAAGCTTCGTCTCTCCTGGGGATCCCTTCTCTCACGTCCACCCCTTTCCTGGCTCAGATCGCCTCCCGAGTTTCATGTCTTCATCTTACTAGGAGGCCTTTGTCGAGATGGCAGCCTGAACATAAGAAGTCCTTGCCCCACCCTGTCTGGACACCGGACATTCCCCATCCAGGCAGAGGTCCGTGGGCCCCTCTGGTCCTTGGTACCAGTCACAGAGCCTGTGCAGGCTCGGTGGGTCATCGGCCCAGCACCGGGCCATGTCACGGGGAACTGCCTGTCCATCCACAAGCCAACGGCAGTTGCACTGGAAGTCAACAGGGAAATGGAAAGAGACAGACCCAGCCTCCGTGGAGGCGCCCGCCCTGGGACCTGTGCCAGTGTGCACATGGCTTTCCGGGTGAGGATTTCCCCTCATGGAATTGGAATAGCAGCTGAGGGCAAGGAGAGCTAGAGAACTGCCTGTGCTTTCCAAAGGGCTTCCTTCCACAGTGTCTTATTTACTTAAGCTTCATAACAACCCTTGGTGAGTGTGTATGTGCTGTGCATCTGTGTGTGTGTGTTCATGCACGCGTGCGCACACACACACACACACACACACACACTCACATACTTTCTCTGATTTACAGATGAGAAAAATACAGCCACAAAAGATGAAGGACTTTGTCTAAGGCCACCAGGCTAGTAAGAAACAGAAGGTAGGTGGGGAAGAAGGTTGGGAATGAGCACATCCCTGGGAACCCTGCAGGTCTGTAAGGTCAGGGGTTAGGGATTGAGGGGGTTCAATGGGTACAAGACAAGTCGTCATGGTTTCCCGAGAAGTCTCCCCACTGCTGTTCTTTCTGTCCCTTCTCTGGCCCCGCCTCCACACCCTCACCGCAGTCGGGCCCTGATGCAATGGCAGGGAGCAATGGCTGCTGGCAGTGGCTGCTGGCATGATTTGTCCCGTATCTGTCTGCAGCCTCCTCTCCTGGTATTCGCTCTTACCAGAACCAAACCTTAGCAGCCTGCCCCATTAACTCTTTCAGGCTTTTGTCCCATTAAACATGCTTTTTATTTTATTTCTTTTTGTCTAGTGAGCAGGGGATGGGGAGACAAGGAAGGACCCCTCTTTCTGTAATTACATTCTCCAAAAGTGTCAATACATTGCATGACAGTAAAATCACACTGGAAAAAGTGTGATTGCATGACCTCGAGACGATAGGGAAGGTGGTCAGAGGTGACACCATTTTAATATGCAACTTCCCCAACCAGGAACGCTGCCAGGGTCCCAGCCCACCAGGCTAAGTAGCCCCTGGTGTTAGCACGCAGCCATGTCTCTGACTTGCTGGCACGCCAGAGGGCCCGAGACATCTTTGTGGAAGGACTTTGAGAAGGAGAGGCATAAGGCTACAGAGAGAAGTCTCTCCCCACCACTGGTACTTCCCCTTAGGAATAGAGTAGGCCATCACTTGGGTCCAAAGCATAACTGTGGAGAGGAGCAGGGGGAGAAGGAGGATGGTTAGGAGGAAGAGGAGGGGGAGGAGGAGGGGGAGGGGAGGGGGAAAGGAGGGGGAGGGGCAGAGGGAAATAGGAGGGGAGTGGAGGAGGCTGGGTGGGAGTGATGCATGGTGGGAATGTAACTGCCTCTAATAACAACCTCTAGATCTCTTGCAGCTGTTGGAGGAGAAGTCTAGCTGGCCCTCGGGACTAAGGAGGGAGGCCTCATAATCTCCACATCCACATCCAGGGAAGCCTGGGTAGCGGTGAGGCTGGCTGGGTCGAGCTTCCCCTCCAAGCCCTGCTAGCTTAGGGTCAGACCCTGAGAAGACCGGTTACCTGGGCCGGGCCCAGTGTCTCCAGAGCCAGTGGGGTGAGGGTACAGATGGGCAGCCTGCCCTGGAAGCCACAGGCCTGTGACTCAGAGAAGAGGCTGCTGCTAGAAGACTCCTGAACCAAAGTGGTACAGGGGTGCAGGGCTGGGCAAGAGCAATAAAAACTTTAAAAAGTGCTGGGAGGGCACCTGGGTGGCTCAGTCGGCTAAGCATCCAGCTTTGGCTCAGGTCAAGGTCAGGTCTTGCAGTTCGTGGGTTCGAGCCTCAGAGCCTGGAGCCTGCTTCAGATTCTGTGTCTCCCTCTCTCTCTCTGCCCCTCCCCTTCTCATGCTCTGTCTCTCAAAAATAAACAAACGTTAAAAAAAATTTATTTTTAAGTGCTAGGGGCTCCTGGGTGACTCAGTCAGTTAAGCTTCACAACTTGATTTCGGCTCAGGTCATGATCTCACGGTGTGCAAGATGGAGTCCTGCATTGGGCTTTGTCCGTACTGAGCGTGGAGCTTACTTGAGATTGTCTCTCTCTCGCTCTGTCTCAAAATAAAAAACTTTTTTAAAAACGCACAGTTTGAGGAGAGGTTCTGTACAGACTTCGAGGTGAAAGACCCCTGAGCTGTAAGGATAAAGGAAAGCATCCCTGTGGAGAGCCAACTTTGTGCCGGACACTGTGTGGGGTGCTGGAGATACGGAATCATTATCAAAGCTCCTATGGATCACGTGCCCGTTGTGCGCCAGGGCTATTACCCCATTTACTGTAGCTCCTGCCTCCTCCATGAGGTAGGCCGGAGTGTTCGAACCTCACCATCGGGGAAGCTCAGGCGTTCAGTCGCTGAACACAGAGCACACCCCCCCCCCCCCGCCCCACTCTTCAAGCCCTCCTTGCTCTTCAGCTGCATCAGAGGAGCCGAGGAGGGCAAGGGACTTGTGAAATTGAAAGCACCTGGCACTCGGTAGTGTTCATGGCGCAGCCAAGCCTATTTGCAGGATTTCCAGTCCATCGCCAACTGTGAGGGCCATTTTCTCAACTGGCGGCAGCTTCTTGTGTTTTTCCAGTGCCAGGTCACAGCTGGCCCTCCCAAGAGGCTTTCAGTGTCCTGGGCTGTGGCTTTGCTCAGTTGTCTCTCACGGGCAGTAGTGACAGTGCACCAGCGAGCTGATGGAGCCCACGTGCCGACAGAGATGACAGGAAGGGAGCAGCCAGGAGGGAGAGAGGAAGGAAGGGACTGGAGGAGCCGGGTGGCGGGTGGGGCCTGCAGAGAAAGGGCAGGCTCAGGGGACTGGCTTCCTTGTAAACAGTGCGCCCTGCTCTAAAAATACCGCTGCCCTAGACAGGGCACGCTGAGCTCCTCAGGTCTCCTCCAGAGGCTTCCCGGGGACCTCAGGTCCCTTTCCTGAAAGGTCAAGAGGATGGGAAGAAAGTTGACTTGTGAAGAGTAGGATTTCCTTAGCAAGGAAAGTATAACGGTATATCCTTCCTCGGCAAAACAGGAGGAGGACGCTCTGTGGGTTTTACCAGCAGCAAAAAGTAGGTGCCTGGGGCCCTTGTTCCCTGTTTAGTAGTCTGAGGCCTGGGCTTAGCTCAGGTCCGTGGTCTGTACCTGCATTCACAGCCTGGGATCAGAGACTGGGAGCAGGTCCCTGGTATCTCCAGCTGTTTCCTTTATCAGGTGTTGGATCTATGACTCAACCACCTGATGCCTCAGTTTCTACAATTATAATAGAGAATCATGATAGTATTGACTTCAGCCAGGTGTGAAGAGGATTAAATGAGATGCCATTTAATAAGTTTCTTAGGAATGCCTGGGTGGCTCAGTTGGTTACGCATCCAACTTCAGCCCAGGTCATGATCTCATGGTTTGTGGGTTCAAGCCCCGAGTCGGGCTCTATGCTGACAGCTCAGAGCCTGGAGCCTGCTTCAGATTCTGTGTCTCCCTCTTTCTCTACCCCTCCCCCCTCAAAAATAAACATTCAAAAATATTCTTTAAAAAGTAGGGTTCTTAGCACAGTGCCCCATACATGATAAACACTCAAAAAATTCTTATTGTTATAGTATTTGGGAGGATATAACTATTTCCTGAATTCCAAATTAAGACCTCGCTTGAAAGGAAATTTAGTAGGTAGGCAAAGAGAGTGGTGAGGGTGAGACCAGGCAGAAAGAGTCTAAATCCCAGAAGTCTCAAATCAGTCATTTGACAGATAGGAAAACTGAGGCTCAGGGAGAAGATAGGATAGCCGCAGGCCAGACACAGTATTACCAGCTGCCTGTGGTTTTAACATAATGTAACCACGTAATGAGAACACTAAAATCCTGAGTGATTCTAAGTCTGACCCACTAAGAGTCAGGAGAGTAAGACCTTTTATTTCTACAGTACTTTGAAGTTTGGAAAGCTCTTCAAAAGGGGAGACAGACCTCAGCAGACCACTGCCAGAGGGTTGGGCTCCATGATGGGGGTACTTGATGCACGTGTACAAGCATGTAGCCAAACAGAACTCCTCCTTGGGGTGGTGACAGAGTTACACACCTGTAGACCAAGCCCTTGAATCCGAACACCATGGAGAAGAGGCATAGGAAGGCAGGGTTTGGCTCAGCCTAAAGAAGAATCTTCTAATGCCATGCCATCTGATGCATTAGACCCTAGCCAAACATGGCCATTGAGCCCCTAAAATGTGGCTACTCTGGATTTCAGAGACTTAATTTAAAAAACAAAAGAAAAAGTAAAATATCCCATTCATCACTATTTTATTGATTCCATGTTGAAATGATAGTTTCATTAGATCCATTGGGTTAATTAATGTGTTATTAAAATGAATTTTTCCTATTCTTGATTACTTTTCCCCATGGCTCTGGGAAATCTAGAATCACGCATGTAGCTTGCAGCCTTTCTGCGGGCAGTGCTATTCTAACCACTGAGTTTGTGCAAGAAGGGAACACGCTGTCTTAGCAGGTAATAAGTCTCTCATCACTGGAGATGTTAATAAAAGGTGTTGTTAATGCGCTCGTTAGAGTAAGGTGGATAAACCTATAATCCCTCCAGTTCTGACTCAGCTGTGATTCTCACACAATGCTCTGAGGAACACTTGTTCTGAGGAGTATGAATAGAGGTTTCATAGGAAAAATGGTGATCAATTTAATGTGGGAAATTCTCGGTTGGAAAAAAAGGTAAGTTCCTTTATGCTAAGATTTCTCAGAACCTTCTAAAAATTTTTTTAGTGTTTTATTTTACTTTTTGAGGGACAGAGTGCAATCAGGGGAGGGGCAGAGAGAGAGGGAGACACAGAATCCAAAGAAGGCTCCAGGCTCTGAGCTGTCAGCACAGAGCCTGAGGCAGGGCTCAAACCCATGAAAGTGAGATTATGACTTGAGCCAAAGTCCGACACTCAACTGACTGAGCCACCCAGGCACCTCCCACTTTTTTTTAAGTTTTCTTTTATTTCAGAACCTTCTAGACACAAAAGCACACCATGGATCTTTATAATAAGGACATTGTAGGTAGCATGCCCCATATTAAATTGATCACAGAGCCTTCTTTTCACAGGGCGTGATCAGAAAATAATTTCTTATTAAGTTCGTTCTTTGGAAATGAATCAATGTCCTCAAATTCTCAAAAGAACATGGATTCCGTTGTCAGACATCATGGAGTTCAAATTCTGGCTCACATCCTAGATGACCTTGGACGTGTTATTTCACCTTTATCCGCTGTGAAATGAGAGGATGCACGTTCCCCCCCTCAGTGTGGTTTGAAGCTTACATTGTAAAGCTTAGAGAAAACATAGCGCCTGATGCAGAGGGGGTATTCAACAAAAGATAGCTCTCATTGACGACAGCCCGCCTGCGGGAGAGGGAGAGCGGCTTCCCCAAGTGGTGCTAGCTCTTGAATCTCCCTGTGGGTGTCCTAGCAGCTGACCTCACCTCTCCTCCCTAGGCAGCAGTGAATAAGAAATGCAGTTCATGGCAGGGGGTGGGGGTGGGGGCCATAGGAAGCGTCCTCCAATCTGGTGTGATTTTATAGGTCAAGTCGGTTTCCAACGGGAGACAACTATTTCCTTCTCTCCTGTCCCACCTCATTCCCCCTCTGTCAGTCCCGGCCAAAGGAAGCCACAGCCAAGCCTGGCAGGCTCCCCCTCTGCTCCCCTCCACTGCTCAGTTCCTGTTCCTGCAGGCCTTGGAGCCCCCAGCAGATGGGCTGCCCTTATCAGCAGGCTCCAGGCCAGAGGAGGAATCCTCCGGTCACATGCAGCTCTCTGGAGGGAGAGAGGCCTTGTAAACAAACACAGCCTATGCAGAGGAAAGCGGGGGAGGTTGAGGGAAAAGAATCCTTGAAATTTTGGTGGCTGGGTCAGGATTAAAGGCCACCAGGCGTAACCCTTACTGGCCATCTCTGTGAGGAATTGACAATCCACGCAGCTTCCCCAGAAAGAAATGCATGCAGGCCTTTAAATAGCCCTGGGAGCTGGGCTGTTCCCAACAGGCTGCTGGCGTGATTCGGCCTAATCCTTGCCCAGGACTGACCCTTCGCAGTTTACAGAGCACTTTATCCCTGGGCTCAGCGGAGTCTCACAGAGCTCTCCCCAGAGCAGGGAGCTTTATCATCATCCCAATTTTCAAATGCGGAAACTGAGGCTCCGATTATGAGTGACTTGCTTCTGCGCAGCTGGCAGTGATCGAGTCTGGGCGTGATGCTACACATGAGGTCCATGCATATTCTGACGCCAAGTCCAGAGAGGTCTGTCCATCGCCCCACAGTGTCTTCCACCATGGCTCTTCCTGTGTGCCCTATGTCGAGCTTCATGCTCTGGCTGTACCCCGTTTGTCCCCAAGGAAGCCCACCTTTCAGGGAAGAGGGAAGGAGGAATAAATGAATCTCAACATAACTGTGCTCAGGTGTGTGAAGCCACTCGAAAAAAAAAAAAAAAGGATATACTCTATCTCTCCATTTACATAAAACTGTAGGAAATGCTGATCTACGGGGACAGAAAGCAGATGGATGTTTGTTTGGAGAAGGGAGCCACGAGGAAACCTTTAGAGCGATGGATACGTTCACTGTCTTGGTGGTGCTAATGGTTTGTGGGTCTGTACATATGGAATTGTGCCTTCAAGTACACGTGATTTATCGTATGCCAATTATACCACCATAAAGCTATTTAGAAAGAGGAAGATAAGAGGAGAAAAAGAATGAAGGAGGTTGGTAGGCATATCGTAAAGAACTCTGAGAAATTTTAAAATGGAGACACAAAGTTCCCCAGGCACATGGGGAAGAAGCGATTCTTTCTGCAACTGGAGAGATCAGGGAAGAGTTTTCGGAGCAGGTGTCTGACCTGGCTCAAGGTCTGTATAAGCAGGTGTTAGGTTCAGAAAGATCAGGGTAGAATATGCAAGTAGAATGTGCTTGGAGGAGAGGAACTCTCCCTAGCCACCCCAGCCCACTTTCTTCCCAGTCCTTAGAGGCTTGAGGTTAAAACTAACAGCTGTAATTTCCTCTTCTTCAGAAATTCAGACACACGTCCAACTTGGCAGGCAGCTGGTTTTGCTAATAAGATTCCTGCCCTCCACCTCCCCCACCGTGCAGCTCATCCCTCAGGTCTATTGAGACCCCCTGCCCTCTCCAACTTCCTCTCTGAACCGAACTTCAACTGCCAAATGCTGGCTGGCTGGGCCACTGACAACTGTAGCTCCCAGGGTCCTGGGCAACCTCATTTCAGCCTCTTCTAAATCCTACCAAAAGGAGGTTTGGGGTAATCGGTCTGGGAGTGTGATGGGATTCTAGGTCCAAAATGAAAATTCCTTTTTTCTCTTCCATACCCTTTGGCTTAGTATTGGACCTGTGGCCACCGGAGAACATTGAATAATGAGTTTGTTAGAAAATGTTATGATAAAGCAGTAGGAAATTCAAGAATCGTTACAGGGTAGTACACTGATTAACTGGTTCATTTGCTCCCCAAACAGAATTCCGGTCATTGGTCTTACAGTTTGTAAAACATTAACTTGGGTTTGGATGATCCCATTATTCATGTCTTTACAGAAGGGACTATTCCGATGACATATGAAACCCACGTATGAAATTGTGGACTGGCTCTTGCTTTTTAATTTCCTTGGCATGCTTGTTGATTTTAAATTGCCCCCTTTCCCAAAGTTTCCTTATTAATTAAATAAACCAGGCAGCCACATTCCCTGCATCTAATTCAGCACTCGAATGTAAGCTTAGTTCTGGAGTCGGCTTTCCAACGTTGGCTTAAGGGACATTAGTCACTCGGAGCAAAATGTAACATTTGAACAGCTGTTTTGGGCTTTCAGAGTCCAGGACCTACAGGTTTGGAGAAAGTGGGGGAAGGAACCAGTATTTACTGAATACCTACTCTGTGCCAGGCACTGGTGGCTTTATAAAGAGTATCTCCTTTCATTCTCTGAATAGCCTATTAATGATAATATGTTCTTTCTTGTTTAAGATCTGTCTTCTCTGGGCACAGCAAAGTTAAGAACAAACAGACAGCACACAACTTAAGAGTAGTGACGCTGGGACTTGAACTCAATCTGATTCTAAAGCTCATACTTGAACACTACCCTGGATGTATCTCATTTAACCCTCCCTACCCTGAAACATAGGTACCTGTTGTTATCAGCTGTTTTCCAAATGAGAAAGCAGAAGTTCAGGAAAGCACTCTTCCCAACATACACTAAATGCAGATCACAATTCTGTGTTACAGGTTGTGTTGCAGGTCACTTCATCCATCCACCCATTGTCTATCCTTCATTAGTTGAACAGATGGTGGCAAGTGTTTATTCTATCTGAGGGACTGTCTTGTCCCTAGAGATTAAAAGATGTATAAAATACGGCCCCTGCTCTTCAAGAACCCATAATCCAGAGAGGAAGGAGAATGCCTCTACAATAAGAAACATGGTTGCAGTGTGCGAAGTGCTCTAAGAGGTATGTGTGAAGAACTACAGGAACCCAGAGGAAAAAGCATCACGCTGCCTGGTGAAGTAACCAAGGAAGGCTCTAGAGAGGAAGGAACATTGCACCAATAACTCTATGCTCCCCAGATAGAGAAAGGGAGGAGGTACTTGAGGCAGAGAGACCCTCAAAGGCAAAAAAAGCAGTATAGGATAAGAACAGCTCAGATCTTGATGCCTACCGCTGCTTTCGGTACCATCTCTATAATCTTCACAACAACTCTGAGTAGGTATTATCATTCACGGGCACATAGAGGGCTTGCCTACGTGCCTGTGATCTCATAGGAACTTGCCCATGATCACGCAGCTGGTAAGGAATCAAGCTGGCATTCAACCCCCAGGCCACCTGGCTTCAGAGCCCACACTCTTAGCCACTCCGCTCCGAGTGTTTGGGGTCACCAGCCAGCAGTTGTTCATGTGTGTTAGAGGCAACGAGACTGGCCATATGAGCAGGAATTAGGTCCAAAGTGTCTTCCTTTCTTCATAACGCCTCAGCTGTTCTTGATCCAAAGACCTTGGACCTCTTGGGATTCATAAACATAATAATGCCATTGGTGTGTGTGTGTGTGTGTGTGTGTGTGTGTGTGTGTGTGTGTACGTGTGCATGTGTATGTATATGTGCATGCTGAGAAGGGACCTCCACCTTTCTCTATAATGATGCTGTACAGAGGAATCGATAACAACTTTACTTGCTATTGACTGGAACATTCTCTGCTTACTGTAGGAATGTTGTGTGTCTTCTACTCAGCGGGATTCTCTTGGCTTCAATGTCAGTACTGGCATCCTTGTTCATTTCTTGCCCGACTGGAAAGCCCAGGAGGACAAAGCTCTTGTCCACCTTCTTTTCCACCGTCCCCCATAACATAGCATCGAGGCTGGCACATGCTAGTCAGTCAATAAATATTGTTGAGTGAATGATTCCTCGTTGAATGAACTCTGGGTCTTTGGTACATATGTAGTGTTATGAGTTCCGAAGCTGTACTTTTGAAAAAGTTTGCCTCCATGATTAGACAAATCCAAAAAGTTCGGGTTCCGTGGGTCTGAAGTGGTGCTTGAGCTTCCCAGGGGATTCTGAAGTGACCAGGTCACTATGTGGGTATGGCACGAGGAATCCCCTCCTGTTCTGTTATTTTTTTTTTTTCTTTTTTTCCCATCTCATTCAGCTTTTGCTTGAACACTTTGAGCGATGGGAGCTTACTACCTCCCAAAGCAGCTGCCCGACCCATTGTAACAACGATGGCAATAATAGTAATGAGGACACCACTACGGTGACCGTATAAACCGAGCACTTCCTATGTATTAAGCACTGCACACATGTTACTGAATCCCAAGGCCAGGCACTACTGATCCTATTGTACAGTGCAAGAAACTGAAACCTGAGGTTAGTGGTTTGTTCAGTGTCTCAGGGGTGGTGAGGGGCAGGGCCCGAATTCAAGCCACCCTGGAGCATCTGGCCATGTGCTTCCCCAGGGCCCTGAGCTGGTCCCTGGGGGTGGTGGCGGAGGTGTGGGTGGGGGTAACTCCCGGGGAGGAGGCCGAGGGGAGCCGGGCCTGCCACATCCGCAGGCCCCGCCCAGGCTCCGGACTCCGCTCCGCCCAGCCCTCTGATCCTCCCCATAGAAGGTAAACCCAGGCAGGATCCCATGAGGGCTGGCCGGGCCTGGTGTCTTGCTGGTTTCAGTTTCTGAAGAGCCCAGCCCTGAGCAAACACAGGCGGGGAGGAGGGTTCTGGAAGCCTTCCCAACAGATAGCAGATTAACTCCCTGCTGCCTGGGAGCCACCCACGGGGGAAGGGCTGGGTTACCAGCCCGCAGCCTCCCTTCCTCCACAGGCGGGCAGGACGCCGCTGGCTTGCCAGAGCCACCTGAAGCCTGAGAAGGCACACACTGACCTGCCAAGACGCCATGACCTCTGGGCAGCTCAAGATTCCAGTTCAAGCCAGGCTCTCTCTGGGACCTCTGGCTTGGGGAGAAAAGGCTGAGGGGCCTCCTCAAGCCTACCCTCCAAATATGGACTCATCTTCCTGCCTCAGCGGGCCTCTTGCCTCCCTCACTAGGGCGTTCCTGTTCCAACGTGTTAGCAAACCTCTTCCAATGTTTGTTTTCTTTCTGAGAAAGAGGCTGAGGGCCATTGCCAAAACCAACATGAACTCGAAACACAGGGCATTCTCTGTCTGTTGGGCATTTTTCTGGACAGACAGACCTAGGTCTGCCACTTCCTAGCTAGTGACCTTTGTGTAAATTTCTTAATCTCTCTGAAAAAAAATGGGTCTAATGATACTTATCTTTAAGATATGTTCTGAGGAGTAGATTAGATAAATATAGATTATACATATTAAGTATTTAATGCCTTCCATCAATGGCAATTAACATTATCATTAATTATATTGTTATTATGAATGACTAATAACCCACTCAGGATTATTGCTAATGCTCCTGTGAGCATAAGTGTAAAAAAATAGGCTCAATTAAAAAATTTTTACTGAGGGAAATAGTTTTATAATGGGTAAATAAAGAAAGAGAAATAACACTGGGTTGAGAGATATATACACACGATCTCATTTAACATTCAAACAGTTTCGCAAGGCAGGTGTTATTATCCCCATTCTGTAGAAGGGGCAGTTGAGGTTTCTGGAGGTTAAGTAACTTGCCCGTGTTACACACTGAGTTACAGGGCTGGTGCCCTGGCCTTCATGGTAACCCCTAAGACCCTCACTGCACACCTGCCTGCCTCAGCAGAGATACTTCCATGTGCCAGGAATGCCTTCGCATCGCCCCTACCCTCATCAGCTTAGAGTACAACAAGCCGGCTCTGAAAACCAGCTAGAGGCCACCTCCTCCAGGCAGCTTTCCTAATTCTCTCCCTCCTCTCCTTGCAGAACTAAACCCTCCCTCTTTTGTTCTCCTTGTGCCTAAGGCACGTGACTATACACTCTTGTGGCTTGTGTCTCTTCTCCAGGGAGTGTGCTCCTCTGAGGCAGACACCACACACATTTTTTACTTTGCGGGGGGATGGGGGTGGGGCGTCCAGTATGTGGTTATAGTTAAGGAGCCAGGCATCAAAGCAGGACTGCTCAGGCTCCAATCTTGGCTTTACTGCTTGCTGGCTGTGAGGCTTCAATAAATGATTTAACCTCTCCGTCTCAATTCCTTTATCTGTAAACTGGAGACTGACCAGGAGATCAGCTGCATGAGGTTACTGTAAGGATTGAATGAGTTCGTATATGTAAGGAAGGCAGGGTCACCGAAGGTCCTGAATTTTCCTTACTGACAGAAAATGAAACGTAAAAAGAACAGTACTGAACATGCGGGGAGCATGAGGTCTCATCAAGAATCCATCTGTAACTTAATGTGCGGACTTGGGCCTTAATTCCTCTCTCTGAATTTATTTCTCCCTCTGCAATATGGGAAGTGTGGTTCCCACAGCGAGATGGTCTCTGACGGGTAATGTTCGATGGTGTAGATGACCGGTCCTTTGCCTATAGGACTTTGGCTTGTGTCATGTTCCAGAGCAGAAGTCATGCTCAGAAATGGAATTTAAGGGCTGTTCATCGTTGGAAGCACAAAGCTCAACCGGTTGGAGATGGCCATGCTAACCATGAGGATTGTCAGCTTTTACTGAATACATACCAGTGCCTGGCATTGGGTCAAGTGACAGCATCGTCTTTTTTTTTTTTTCCTTTTTTCCCTCAAGAACCCAGTAAAGAAGGTGTTATTATGATCCCTGTTTTACCGCTGAGATAACAGAGGCTCAGAGGTTGTAAGTAGTCGGATGCGGAGTAGAATCCTCATTTGTCAGAGTCCAATTCCCTACTGCCTGAAAGAAACCTCTCTAAAGCAAGCCTGTTCATACACCTCTGGGGTCAAGGAGCCTTTCGTCTTTCGAGCCAGTCCATTCGGTAAGCATCCCAAGTAGCTGAAAAGGCTACAGTTGCCATTTTTACCTTAGCTTCATGACTTTGGACTTGGCCCCCAGGCCGACATGATTTGGGGGGAGGGTTGAGGGAATGAAGATTATAAATTCCCCCAAGGAAAGTCTTTGGGAGCAGTTTCCAAGAGGGTGATCAGAAGACAGAAGCCCCCCACTCTCACCTCTCTGGGCCTGGCCAGGCCCCTCATCCATCCAGACTCCCAAGCGGGAATAGAGCTAGGGAATGCTGAAATATTTCAATCCATTCTAGGTTTGTGATGGGGCTAAACTCAAAGCATCTGAAATTTGTGTCTCTAATCACTAGTAGACTGAGGTACATTCTGCTGGGGTGGTATTTGAAGTGCGTCGAGTCAGGGAGTTCGGAGCAGATCAACACTGCAAACCTGAAGGAGAAATTGGCTCCCAGACCACTTATTCTCCCTGGCCTTGTTGGTTTTTCTCTCTTTCCAAAAGCAAATATCCTGCTGGAATAGCTCCAGAAACTCATCAATTCCAACAGGATGAAGTCTAAACTCCTTGGGGTGGCATTCAAGGCCCTTCACTATCTGGTCTCAACTCCCCATTTTAATCTCTCCTCCCACCACATTCCCAGGCTCATTTCCAGCCAGAGATTTCCACACAATTCCCACCACGGTTGTTCCTTCCCCTGTGCCTTTGCACATGCTGTGCGTTCTGCCTCAAGGCACACTAGCGGATGTCACATCTAGATGGCACCAGTCTTATTTTAAAATGTTTTGGATTTCCTCTTCTATTCCCAGGACTTTTCCAAATAGTCCCTCCAAGGAGAAAATCTTCATCATCTCTTTGGAATTATAACTAAACGCACAAACAAATCAAGGAATATCAACTGGAAACATTGAGAGTTAGGACTCTGAGTGGGTCCCCAAAGCAGTGTGGAAAACCCCAAACTCCTAAGACTGAATATCAGTGTGGTTTGCAAAGTCTCATGTCACTATGAGACTAATTTAAGGATGATACGAGAATGTGCTTTTTTAGTTTGAACAATTTGTTTGCTGTGTTGATGTCATGCTAGATTCCAACAGGACTGAACAGCATTGTGAGGGGAACCTCCACAAGTCATTCAGGAAGTTAGCCAGGGTGGGGAAGCCTTCCCTGGGGCATTCTGAACATGCCATTTCCATCACAGGTTTCAATGTGTAAAGAACGAGATTCAGAATGCCTGGGTGGCTCAGTCGGTTAAGCTTCTGACTCTTGATTTTGGCTCAGGTCATGATCTCATGGTTCGTGAGACTGAGCCCTAAGCCCAGTGTTCGGCTCTGTGCTGACAGAATGGAGACTGTTCGGGATTCTCTGTCTCCTCTCTCTGCTCCTCTCCCACTTTCACACTCTCTCTCTCTCTCAAAATAAATAAACTTAAAAAAAAAAAGAATGAAATGCAGAGCCCCATTTCTCACAACAAAATGTTAGCATGAAGTGAGGTGACCATCTGATCTGGTTTGCCCAGGAAGTTCTGGTATTCACCCAGTATCCTGACATAATTATCAGCACTTCCCCTTTCTTTATCAAGCTGCCCAGCAAGGAAGATAAATCCTATGTCACTCTAGAACTAGATAACCACCCTAGAGCTTGTGCTTGCTTTTCTAAGGCTTTGCCATCTGTTGGACTCAGCCTTTGTCCCCTCCTTCATGACAGAATTAATAGCTCCACCTGTGTGCGCTCAGGACACTGCATACTTACCTCCGTTCACTTCTAGTAGGCATTGGCTCGTCATGGGGATCGCAGTGCATTCTGGGTATCTCCTCACGCCAGTCCTGGACACAGTGAGTTCTTAATAAGAGGCTGGGGAGTGAATTATTTTGGGGAGAAAAAAAATTCCCCAGTACGTTTTTGTTTTGCTTTATTTTATTTGTAGTCCTCAGAAGGAAAATAAAAATAAAAGCCTTCGTAAGAAGTTTTTACGTCTTTAGACCTAAGCACTGAAAAGTAGATATGAAATACAAACGTCTTCAAAAGGAAAGTCAAGAAATGTTTAGGAAGTGACAGGAAGGGCCCAAACATGACTTTTTATTGCTATCATTAAAGCTGGAGCAAGCCTCTCTGATAGTTCTTGAAGTTCAGAATTTGAAGAGTGATTCCATTTGCACTAAAAAGAATCAGATTTATTTTTCCTTCTCTGTATCCTTTCTTAAACAATTGTGTATTACTTTTTTCTGAATATATTTTTTCCTTAGTAAGTATGTATTACTTTTTGACAAGGAAAATTTATTTTGGAAAAGATACAAATGTTGAAATAAAAACATCACTTTTTCAAAAGCTTTGACAAATCATTTCTGCAAGCCCTTTTTGTAAAGTTTATTTATTTTTGAGAGAGAGAGAAAGAGAGAGAGAAAGTACACAAGTGAGGGAGAGGCAGAGAGAGAATGAAGAGAGAGAATCACAAAAAGGCTCCACATTCAGCACAGAATCTGACATGGGGGTTGGACCCAAGAACCATGAGATCATGACCTGAGCCAAAATCAAGAATTGGACACTTAAGCAACTGAGCCACACAGGCATATAATATAATATAATATAGTATAATATAATATAATATAATATAATATATATAATATATATAATATAATCCCTTTTATATTCCAGAGTCGGGGTGAGGGCGGGGTGGGTGACAATGAAGAAACTAACAGAAGCCCGAAGAATTTAAGTGACCCGGGGAAGCCTAACCACTAGTAAATGCCAATGTCGATATTTGGACCCCATTCTCTGGATCCATGTCTCTTGACCCTTGCACAACGCCTCTCTGGTTCTTTTGGACTGATGAACGGCCTTTGAGCAGGGACACTCTTGTCTTGTCATCCCCGGAGTTAGAACGTGAGCCTCATGCCCCAGTCAGACTCTCTTGGATGACGTTAAACTCTGCACGACCCCAATGTAAAGGAGTCACAGAGAAAAACTGTGTGTGAACAGGGTTAGTATCACAGGCAAGCTGGACTTCAGATCCCAAGCCCTCATTCGCAGTGTGACCTTGGTCAGGTTGCTTGACTTCTCTGAGGCTACGTTTCCCCATGTTTCAAATGGGGACAAACAGCATGTTTCTCGTAGGAATCGATGAGGTTTAAATGAAATGATGTTTGTAAAGCACTCACCCATGTTCTGGATGTAGCCAACATCTGATTGGTAATTCTTACTATAATTCTGATTACTACCGTACGAGCTAATTGTACTAAAGGAAAGCTTATCAATCCCAAATATGAACTATTGCAGACAGTTCTTTCTGCTCCCCTACTCAGATGCCAGTCCCACAAGCAGCTTGACTTAAGCTCGTGTCTGAGGAGGTGGGGATTGAACTGGGAGTCATACGTAGAGGAGCCTGTGTGACTGGTTCCCTTGTCATGAGGCATTTTCCTATGTTCCTAGATTCCTTGACATTGCTTTTTTTATTTTTCCTTTGGCTTGGGTTTTGAAAACTTCCTGGTGGGTAGTTTTAGTCATCCTCCTAGCAGTTTGCAACAGTATGTTCTGAAGCTGGAGATAATAAAAAAAGTCCTGATGTGTCTGAAAAAGGGGGGAAAAAGGGAAGATGGCTCCCATACTCATTCACTTAAAATATTAGTTACTAGTCTTTCATTTTTAAATCTTAGGGTGGGGGCACCTGGGTGGCTCAGTTCTGTCCATTCAATGTCCGCCTTCAGCTCAGGTCATGACCTCACAGTTCATGAGTTCGGGCCCTGAATGGGGCTCTGCGCTGACAGTGCAGAGCCTGCTTGGGATTCTCTCTCTGCCCCTCCCCTACTCTCTCTCTCTCTCACTCTTTTTCTCAAAATAAATAAAACAAGAGAAACGTGAAAAATAAATCTTACGGTGACTTTTTTCTTTTTTTTCTTTTAACCTCTGCACAGACTTCTGTTTATCATTGAAAAGAAAAGCAACCATATCCTGGCGTCTACAAAAGACATCCATTCATTCAAGCATTCCCCAACTCTTCTGACGTGTGTTACGAAGTACTACTGCATTAGATGCCAAGCACATAGACCTGCGTGTTCTATAAACTGTCCATGGAATCCGAACTCAAACCTCAGCTTCTTTCGGTCCTATTGATTTGATCTCATGCATGTTAGCCACTGTTCCTCAGAGCCAGTCCCTTCTTTCAAATTCCCTATCTCAGTCACCATGTCACCATCATCTTCCTGTCCCCGTTCAGAACGTTAGAAATGATTATATACTCCGCACTAACCCTCTCTCTAATGTCCAATCGACCCCCAGTGATGCATGATTTAACTCGTAAACATCTCTTTGTCATTAGCATCATCTCTAATCCATTCAACAGGTTTCTTTGAGAGTCTGCTGGGTTCCACACTCTCTGCTGGGCACGAGGACCCCAAGGAGTTCTCAGACAGGCAGGTACCCCACAAACATACAATTTCCCTACAGTGAATGGGTGTGATGATACCAAAACCCCAGGTTTAACTGCACACTTAATCACTGCCAAACACCGTTTATGCACTTGAAATACATTAAATGATTTAATCACAGTAACCCTAAGAAGTAGGTAATACTATTATCTTCACTTATTTATTTATTCATGTATTTATTTTTTATATTAGAGAAAGAGAGAGAATGCGCCAGCTGGGGAGAGAGTGGGGAGAGACTCTCAAGCAGGCTCCATGCTCAGGACAGAGCCTGATGCAGGACTCAATCCCACGATCCTGGGATCATGGCCTGAGCCAAAATCAAGAGTCAGATGCTCAACCAACCGAGCCACCCAGGCAGCCCTTAAATTAACTTTGCTTTATAGATAAGGAAACTGAGGTAACAGAGTGAATAAGCAGCTTGTCCAAGGTCCCACAGCTAGTTAGCAGTGGAGGCATGATGAAGTGTCTCAAAAACCAGCTCCAAAGCCATTGCTGTTAACTGACACTGGACTCTTCCTCTGTGTGAGGGTTTGGCAGTTTTCAGGGTGCTGTAAGCAGAGCTTCTAGCCGGACTGAAGGTCCTTCTCTGAGCTGCTGTCTGTGCTGAACCTTCAGTGTGAGTGACGGTTCGCCAGAGCAATTCTCCACATTCCGCAGCCGCCACAGGCCCTCGCCTTGACCAGCCTCTTCACTGGTCCCTCTCCCTGTCAGTCCACTCTCCCCACCTGTACCACAGTGAGCTTTCTAACCACATCTGATCATATTACTACTCTTCTAACTATGTTTCCAGGGGCGCCTGGGTGGCTCAGTCGGTTAAGCATCCAACTTCAGCTCAGGTCATGATCTCACCATTCCCGAGTCAGAGCCCCGCCTCTGGCTCCATGCTGACAGCTCAGAGCCTGGAGACTGTTTGGGATTCTGTCTCTCTCTCTCTCTCTCTCTCTCTCTCTCTCTGCCCATCCCCCACTCGCACTCTGTCTCTCTCTCTCTCAAAAATAAATAAACATTAAAAAAAATTAAAATGTGTTTCCACCATCTGCAGGAGGAAGTCTAGACTCCTCTGCAGGAACGCTGCCTAGTTTTCAGCTTTGCTCCCAGCACCCCCTGGCCTTGGCCACATGGAATCACTTGTGGTTATCTGAAAGAAACATGCTCACTCTGCCTCTGTTGGTGGCAAATCCCACTCCTTCACCTCCTGTGGCTCCCTCCACACTCAGCCCCTTGTGGGGATGCCTTCCTAGATCACACAGGCAAAGTGAGGTACTGTCAATGGTATCCTCATCACCCCCCCAATACTCTCCACTTTAGCTTCTCCCACTGAATTGGGGCAGTTGACTTTTTTTTTTTTTTAACAATTTATTGTCAAATTGGTTTCCAAACAACACCCAGTGTTCAAGCCAACAAGTGCCCTCCTCCGTGCCCATCACTCACTCTCCCCCCTCCCACACCCCTCTCTCCCCTCAGTTTGTTCTTAGTCTTTCAGAGTCTCTTATGTCATGTCTTCCTTCTTCTCTGTGGCTTTTTTTTTTTTCTTATTCCTTACTTCCCCTCTTCCCCTCCACCCTGGTTTTCTGCTAGGTCTTCCAAAGCCTACCTATCCGTGGGAACATATGGCATCTGTCTTTCTCTGCCTGACTTATTTCACTCAGTATAATACCCTCCAGTTCCATCCATGTTGCCACGCATGGCCAGATTTCATTCTTTCTCATTGCTGCGTAGTATTCCATTGTATATATATACCACATCTTCTTGATCCATTCATCTGTTGATGGACACATAGTCTCTTTCCATGATTTGGCTATTGTTGACAGTGCTGCTATGAACATCGGGGTACACGTACCCCTATGCATCAGCAGTCCTGTGTCTCTTGGGTAGATTCCTAGCAGTGCTATTGCTGGGTCATAGGGTAAGTCTATTTTCATTTTTTTGAGGAACCTCCACACTGTTCTCCAGAGTGGCTACACCAGTTTGCATTCCCACCAACAGTGCAAGAGGGCTGCCTGTTTCTCCACATCCCCGCCAGCATCTATAGTTTCCTGATTTGTTCATTTTAGCCGCTCTGACTGGTGTGAGGTGGTATCTCAGTGTGGTTTTGATTTGTATTCCCCTGATGATGAGTGATTTTGAGCATCGTTTCATGTGTCTGTTTGCCATCTGGATGTCCTCTTTGGAGAAGTGTCTATTCATATCTTCCGCCCATTTCTTCACTGGGTTATTCGTTTTTTGGGTGTGGAGTTTGGTAAGTTCTTTATAGATCCTAGATACTAGTCCTTTATCTGATATGTCATTTGCGATTATCTTTTCCCATTCCGTTGGTTGCCTACCAGTTTTGTTGGTTGTTTCTTTTGCCATGCAGAAGCTTTTTATCTTGATGAGGTCCCAGTAGTTCATTTTTGCTTTTAATTCGGGAGTTGACTTTTGAATCGGTTTCTTTCATTATACAGTAAGCCCCTTGAAGAGTATGCCCCAACTCCTAACAGAATCTGGAACCCAATGTACTTTTTTTTTTTTTTTGGAATTTATTTATTTATTTATTTATTTATTAACAATTTATTGTCAAATTGGTTTCCATACAACACCCAGTGCTCACCCCAACAAGTGTCCTCCTCTGTGCCTGTCACCACTCTCCCCCTTCCCACACCCTCTCACTTCTCAGTTTGTTCTTAGTCTTTGAGAGTCTCTTATGTTTTGTCTCCCTCCCTCTCTGTGGCTTTTTTCCTTCCCCTCTTCCCCTCCCCCATGATTTTCTGTTAAGTCTCACAAAGTACCACCTATGCACTGTTAGGAATCTACCAAAGAGATACAGGAGTGCTGATGCATGGAGGCACGTGTACCCCGATGTTCATAGCAGCACTTTTGACAATAGTCAATTCGTGGAAAGAGACTAAAAGCATCCATCAACTGACGAATGGATAAAGAAGATGTGGTACATATATATATACAATGTACTTTTAGAACGAATGAGTGAATATGGAAGTGAATGAATGAGTATGGAGGACGAAAACCACTTTCACATCTTTTTATCTGTTGCAACTGATCGTACAGTGCTGAAGACTAGACACATGTAAATATCAATTCTCTTCTTACCCATCTGCAGGGCACAATCATGCCCACAACAGAACTATGAAAGGGTAAATGCCATCCACGAAGTCAAAACATATCATGAGAAAAGGGCTGGACAAGTGTCGAGATCTGGGATTGTTGTCTAGGCCCTATCATCAATTAACTGTGTGGCCTTGGGCAAAACATTAACCTCTCTGGGCTTCCATTTCCTCAGCTATAATAGTGCTATAAAAAGCCTAAGAGGGCATGGATGTTGAAGAACTTGGTAAAGTGCTAGACAAGACAGTGAGTGTCAATGGCATGATTCCACCAGCCAATCTCCAAACACCGGTCTAAATGGGGTCCACTTGGTGCTACTACAGGCCATAGGGCAAGCCTTTCCCACTCTTTCTCCTCTTCTTGGTCTGAATCCAGGAAGATTTCCATCTGTACCTTGTCTGCAAGCCAGACTCTGAACCCAGAGTTTGGAAAAACAGGCAAATTATATTCGTCCAGGTGTATCCTGTCTATATACTGAGCTGTAAGGCCAAGTTTGTTCTCAGAATAAAGTGAGTGCACACATGTGTGTGTGAATGTGTGTGCACGCACTTTCATTAGCAGGGCAGAGCTCAGGATAATAAAGGCAGCCGTAGAGTAGTGGTGAAAGAGAGCGTGCTCTGGACTTAGCCGCAGAATATTTGAGTCTTAATTCTACCTCAGTCACTTAAGTACCAGGTGACTTTAGTTTATTCTTAACCTCTTACAGTCTCCCCCTCAACTTTAATGAGGGCAATGCATTTGCCACAGGTTCATGGTCAAGATTAAATGAAATAAGGAACATAAGGCAGCTGGCACTGAACCTGCTGTGTGTTGTATGCTACATAGATGTTTTCTTGGTGATTTTTCTTACTGTTGCTACTACTAATAACCAGTATTTTCTAAGTTTTTATTTGCATTGTATATGCATTGGGCTTTATGCTAAGCATCTCACGTGTATTCTATCGCTCAAGTCTCATCACAACCTTGAAAGATAGATATTATTCCATCTTAAAAACTAGAGAATGGAGGCTCTGACAGCTTAAGCAGCTGTCTTAAGGTCACCATAGAGTGATTACAGTGGCTGGGCTCAGATGCATGCCTCTGTATCCTATACCGATGCTTTGGGGACTTCTGAAGCAAATATGTCTGTTTAAGCGAACATTTCCTTCCTTATCCTATCAGGAGGTTATACTGAAGACATAAGAATTGGGAGGAAAAGCTGAAGACTCAAGTTATAGAAATATATGCTTAATTGCTTAAGTACCCATGCAAACAAACACACTAAGAAAGATAATGTTATGGACTGACACTTGTTTGTTAAGGAGAAGAGGAAGAGGGAGACAAGCACACTGATTGGGTCATGGCTGAGAGTAATGAACTCATTAATAGATACTATCCAAAAAGTAGAGAGAACAAAGGTGTTGTATAAAGACATAATTAAAACAGTAACCACTGCAACAGAAATAGAAACCATCCTAAATAGCAGAAAAGCTGCACATAAAAACAATAAGCCAAAACAGTATATGTTGTGAATGGCAGAAATAAATTAATAAAAATAAGTAAATAAAAGCTAGCTAGTTTGACTTCTGAATTCAACCACAATTGGTAAGAAGGACTGGATTTCCTCTTCCATCTGAAACAACCAAAAAGACCAGACAAAATACGTGAAATAATGGTTTTCAAAACATTGGACCTCAGGAAATGAAGGGCAATGATCCCTGAAAGACAGGAAACAAATGAGGGAAACCCTACGACTGCCCAGATCACTGCCTCGAGAGAGTTTCCAGGCTGTGGCATGAGGGAGGGACCTAGGCAGAGTCTAGAAGGCCATCCAAGTTGAGGAGATGAGGCTAAGAGTTCAGAGAGATAAGTGTAAGTGGAATGCACAGACCAGAGCACCGAACAGGAGGAAGTCACGTGGAAACAGGCTCTGATGATCTACACAGGATCCGGGTCAGTGTGCACATGTGAGGTTGCTCTCTGAGACTAGGGAAGAACCCTTCAAAAGAGAGAGAGGGAACAATACCCAATACTTGCCCTCATGAGTAACTCATGGATCAAAGAAGAAATCAAAGGGAACTTATAAAGTATTTTGAACTAAATGAAAATTAAAATAGTATATATTAAAATCTGTAGAGTACTACTGATGCAGAACGTACAGGAAAATTGATGCTTATAGTAGTAAAGAAAGATCTTTCATTAATTACTTTTGCTTCTATCTCAAGAAACTAGAAACAGAAGAGCAAATCAAACCCAAAATAAAAGAAGAAAGGAAATGGTAAGGATCAGAGCAGTCATCTATGGAATAGAAAACAGAAAAACAGTGAAGAAAATCAATACAACCAAAAGCTGGTTCTTTGAGGAAATACAATCAATAAACCTTTGGGTAGAATTATCAGGGGGAAAAAAAGACACAAATGTTCAATATCAGAAATAAGAAAGGTGACATCACTATAAATATTAAAAGGAATATTGGGGAATATTTTTGTTACATGTTAATTTTTTTGAGAGAGATAGCATGAGCAGGAGAGGGGCAGAGAGAGAGAGAAAGAGAGAGAGACAGGAGGACAGAAGATCTGAAGTGGGCTCTTGAACTCATAAACTGTGAGATCATGACCTGAGCCAAAGTTGGATGCTCAACCAACTGAGTCACCCAGGCTCCTCGATATTGGGGAATATCATAAGTAACTCTAGGCCAATAAAGTTGATAAGTTAGATGAAATGGACGTATCCCTTGAAAGACACAAACTACTAAAGCTCACTGGACAAGAAACAGATAATGTGAATTGCCCTATATCAAGGAAGTTGAATTTGTAGTTGAAAACCTATGCATTAATATAACTTTAGGCCCGATTTGTTTTATGGGATGGATTCTACCAAACACGTGGGATGAGATACCAATTCAACACAAACTATTCCAGAAAATTGAAGAGAAGGGAATATTTTCCAACTCATTTTATGGTGCCAGAATTAACCTGACACTAAAACCAAAAATGAAAACAAACAAACAAACAAAGAAAAGTCTACAGTCCAATTTCCCTCATGAACATAGATGCAAAAATTCTAAACAAAATTTTAGCAAATTGAATCCAAGAATATATAAAAACAATGGTACCTATGATAAAATGGAGTTTATCACAGGAATGAAAAGTTTGTTTAGTAATCAAAAATCAATCAGTGATGTTTATCATGTTAATGATGTATGGAAGAAAAACCATATGTTCATCATAATAGATGAAATATCCACTCTCGATAAAAACTTGAAACAAACTAGGAATAGAAGGGAAATTTCTCAAAACTCTAGACTAGCTTTATACTTGACAGTATAAAATACAGTAAAAAATTGACAGTGAAAAAAATACTTTCCCCCTGAAGTTGGGAAAACAACGGTATGCTCTCTCATCACATCTTATCAACATTACAATGGATTTTCTATCCAGTATAGTAAGGCCAGAAAAAGAAATAAGGGCAACCCAGTTAGAAAGGAAGAGATAAAACTCTCTTTATTGATAGTCAATATGATTGTCTGTATAGAAAATCTGACGGAATCTAGGGAAAAGCTAGTAGAACTAATAAGTGAGCTCTACAAATTTGCGAGTTACAAGATCAATATTAAAAATCCATTGACTTTCTATTCAGCCACAAGGAATGATTGGAAATTCAAGTTGTAGAAGGAAATATTTACAATAGCATCAAATCTGGCAAAAAATGTGCAAGACCTATACGTTGAAAACTACAAAACATGGCTGAGAGAAATTAAAGAGGACTTAAGTAAATAGCTATTTAAATTTAAATTATTTAAAACTAATAAAATTCCTCAGTCTCAAATAGGCACATTCAAGAGTCTAAACTCCCCCTGGCTAGATGTAATCTTAAAAGGTAGTCTCACTAAAGAAGGCTTACGATCACACTACACTAACTAAAGGTGCAAATCAATACAAAAAGATCAATAAATAATTTGAAGTATAAATAGTAGAAAGAAGATAAAGCTATGTTGATTTGCAGATAATGTGGTTATATACCTCCTAAAACCAAGAGAACCAACTAAAAGCCACCACAAACAGATCATTTAGTAGGGAGGTGGCATACAAAATTAATATATAGAAATCAATAGTTTTCACATGTATATAAGTCATGATTATTTAGGATAGAAAAATTCCATATATAACACTAAAATGTAAAATATGTAAGTGTAGACTTTATAAGAAATATGAAACTAGATATGAAGAAAACTTTAAAGCACTCCTGAACATCAGGGCACCTGGGTGTCTCAAGCGGTTAAGCATCCAACTTTGGCTCAGGCCATGATCTTGAGGTTCGTGGGTTCGAGCCCCACGTCAGGCTCTGTGCTGACAGCTCAGAGCCTGGAGCCTGATTCAGATTCTGTGTCTCCTTTTCTCTCTACTCCTCCTCTGCTTGCACTCTGTCTTTCTCCCTCTCTCAAAAATAAACATTAAAAAAAAAAACACTCCTGAACATCATGCAATAAAACCTAAATGAGAAAATACATCATATTTCTTCTTCTCTCTCTTTTTTTTTAAGTAGGCTTCATACCCAGCATGGAAGTCAGTGCAGGGCTTGAACTCACAACCCTGATATCAAGACCCGAGCTGAGATCAAGAGTCAGACGCTTAACCAACTGAGCCACCCAGGCACCCCTTATATTTCTGAATAAAAAGCTGCAATATCATAACTATATCAATTTTTCTTATGTCATTTTATAAGTTTATCATAAGCTCAATAACAATGCAATGTGTCTTTTTTTTTTTTTTTAAACTAGACAAGCCGATTCTAAAATCCTTGGAGTTCCTGGGTAGCTCAATCAGTTAAGCATCCAACTGCAGCTCAGGTCATGGTCTCACAGTTCGTAGGTTCAAGTCTCTGCTGTCAGCACAGAGCCCGCCTCAGATCCTCTGTCTCCTTCTCTCTCTCTGCCCCTCTCTGGCTCATGGTCTCTCTCTCTCAAAAATAAATAAATATTAAAAATGATAAAATAAAATAAAATTCTTATGAAAAGAGAAGCCACAATATCCAGGCACACTAGGGAGAAGAATATCAGTATAGGAGTGTGGCTATCTCTAACAGAGAGTAACACATACAATAAAGCAACAGTGACACAAAGTATCTGGCATTAGTGCTTGAATTGGTATAGTCCAATAGAACAGAATGGGTCCAACAATAGGCGCATGGGATACAATGATTTCATTTATAATGAAAGTGACATCTCCTACCTGTAGGGAAAAGATAAACTATTCGGTAAATGGTGTTGGGAAAAAAATGACTAGTGTTCCTGTTATCATGGCTGCATAAGAAATCACCCCCAAACTTAGTGGTTTCAAACTATGACATTTATAAAAAGCAAAAACAAAAACAAAAACAAAAATATGACATTTATAGTGCTCATAGATTCTGAGTGTCAGGATTTCTGGAAGAGCTCAGCTGAACAGGGTCTCCCTCGAGGTGAGGTGTCTCATGGAACTGTAATCAAAAATTAGCTGGGGATGCAAGTTATCTGAAGGCTTGACTGGGGCCAGAGAATCCACTTCAAAGTGGCTTGTTCACATGACTGGCAAGTTGGTGTTGGCTGTTTGCTGAGGTCTTGAGCTCCTCTCCACGTCAGGGTCCTCAGAGTGTGGAGGCTTGTTTCCCTCAGAGTGAGTAGTCCAGAGACTGAGCTGAAAGATGCAGTACCTTCTATGACCTAAGCTCAGAAGATTCATGCTGCCTAGGTCATCATCTTTTCTTGGTTGGTTACAAAGCTACACCCAGTTCTACTTCTCTTTGAAGGACTGTCAGTGTCAGGTTGTAAGAAGAGAACATGGGTTGGAATATATATCACCATGGCCATCTTTAGAAAATACAAAGTGTCACGGGAAGACATTTGCATATACAACTTCTGTGTATCAATAGATCATATTAGGATAAATGCCACATGCATTCTAATACAAAAAGTGAATCCATAAAGCATAGGAAGGAAACATGGAAAAGAAAATTCCTTTGCAACCTGGGAATTAATCTAAAATTATTTTAAATTGGGGCCCCTGGATGGCTTAGCCAGTTGTGGCCAACTCTTGGTTTCGGCTCACGTCATGATCTCACGGTTTGTGAGTTCGAGCCCGGCATCAGGCTCAGTGTTGATAGTGCAGAGCCTGCTTGGAATTCTCTTTCTCCCTCTCTCTCTTTTCTCCTTTCCTGTTCATGTGCATACGTGTGCTCCCTCTCTCTCTCAAAATAAATAAATAAACTTAAAAGAATACTAAATTATTTTAAATTAATTAAAATGAATACAATTAAAAATTTAATTCCTCAATTTCAGTAGCCACCTTTCAAGGATGCAACGGGCACATGTGACTGAGATTCACGCAGTGAGGAGTAAGTGGAAGGGGGATGAACAGGTAGAGGGAAGAATACATGCAAAGCCGTGGGAATGGAAAGAAAGCCAGTGTGGGTGGAGCCCTGAGGACAACCAGAAGAGCAGTGCAAAATGGGATGAGGAGCGAGGGTATGCAGGACCACAGGGGCCATGAGGAATTTGGAGTGACCTGCTCAGATTTCCAAATAAGCAGGATCGCTTTGGCTGCAAGACAGGGAACTGGAAGGGAGGGAGTGAAGGAGGCAGAAGACCAGGCAAAAACTATGGTATAGGAAGATGGTGTCTGGCCTGCAGCGATCTGTAGAAACCCTTCCCCAGTGTGCACATGGCAAACCACCCTTCTAGAATCGGGTTCAGCTCCAGAGGGCACTTCCAGGAAGCCAAGAGCAACTTTGAGGCTCTTGAACTAAGCATGAGCACAAGATAGTGAAGGCGTTCAAGACCAAGAGAAGGGATGACCCAAAACACCTGGGCTATTCAGCTGAGAGACTCGGAAACCAGAAATCACAGCAGCCGCCCTCACTCTGAGGGAGGGAGCTGTCGGGGCACAGATGCGACACCGTCCCTGGAGAAGCCCGCAGCTTCCAAGGCCAAGGAGTGGAGGCTGCAGTTCTCTGGGCTTTCCCGAGGAGTTAGCAAGACTTATTTATTTTGAAGAAGCACAGACTTCCACCGCCCCTCCCCTCATTCTTTTTATAAAGGCATCAATCCTTTGAGTCACTTGGGAATAGAACTGTTTTGGTCGAGAAAATTTCTGTGGGCGCCCGAGTAGGAGTTGGGGTGGCTGCTGTCAGGGAGCAGGGGAACATATGGCGGTCTGTTGTGAATGCGGTCTGTTTTTTGCGTTGTTGTTAAACTTCGCCTCGTTAGCACTGGGGCTGTTATGTAAGAGCTTGAGGGTCCATATGGTTCGTTGCATAAGTCGCCAAGGAGGAACGTGGTTTTCTGTTGCTCTGCTGCTCGTCCCATTGTTGGTTTGGGGAACATGTGGCCATGGTGTCACACTTGAGTAATGGAGTCAAATAGTCCTGGATTTGAATATCAGTCCTGTCACCAGTTAGCTGTGCAATCTTGGGCAAGTGACCTAACCTCTCTGAGATTTAAACTCTCCAAGACTTGACTTCCTTCGATGTAAAACGGAGGAAACAGTTACCAACTTCATAGAGTTGCTAAGAGGATACAGATTTATTAAGACAAACTATGACACATTGAGTTTTCAAAGTTGGCAGAACTGCCTGCTTTAGAAATATTATTTCCTTGGGGTGCCTGGGTGGCTCGGTTGGTTAAGTGTCTGACTCTTGGTTTTGGCTCAGATCGTGATCTCATGGCTCATGAGTTCGAGCCCAGGACCAGGCTCTGCCTTGACAGTGCAGAGCCTGCTTGGGATTCTCTCTCTCTTTCCCTCTCTCACTCTACCCCTCCCCTGCTCATGTGCTCTCTCTCTCTCTCTCTCTCTCTCTCAAAATAAATAAATAAACTTTAAAAAAAAAGTTTAAAAAGAAATACTCTTTTCTTTTAAACCTGGTAGAAACTCCTGGAAGTAGCTACTACTATATTATAAATCTTATCTACTATGTATCATATACATTTTTGAATTACAACCAAACTATAGGAGTTCTTACTGAAAGGGTTCTCACGTGATGTCCTGGCTCAGTAGAAACCAAGTTCATGATCAACTGGTGATAGCGTATAAGGTTGAAAGTCGGTTGTGGGGGTGTGAGTGCTATCCTGGACCAAACCGATCTTCCTATACTTCATAGTTGGGGAAACCGAGGCCCTGGCAAGGAAAAGTGACTTGTTTAAAATCAAATAACAAATCGGCATCAGAAGCAGCATTCGATTCCTAGGCAGTCTGATTCAGAGTCCTGAGTTCTTGCTTTAATTTTCTAACCTACAGATTTAAGACAAGGTTTCTCCAAAAGAACAGAAAAGGCAAAGAGAACTAACACTTATGGAGCAGCACCCCTGGGGTGCACGCTCTTGGCAAAACACTTTACAAACATTTTCTTTCATCCTCACGACAGCCCTACGACGTGGGCAACATTAGCCCCATTTTACAGAGAGAAAACAGAGTCTCAGAGCCGTCATACCGTTTCCCTAAGATCCCAGAGTCGGAGAGGAAGGCTGACCTGTAGTCTCATCCCCACCCCCACGGGCGATTGGAATCCACACTCCGGGGCTAAATAGTCATCCTCTCAGATTCAAGAGTTGCGCATGACTGCTCTCCCAGCCACAGAACACGCTGAGAAGCCTTGGGCGAGGGGCTTAGGCTCTCTGGGCTTTAGTTTTTTTCACCCTGAATCAAAAATAATCAGCTTGCATTCCTCAAAGAACACTGTGAGCTTTAAATAAGTTCGACTATGTAAAATGATGACTACGGAGCCTGGCGTGTAGCAGGGGCTCGCTGGACGTTAGTTACAAACAAACGAAGCCAGCACACGCAGTCTCCCGCCAGTCCCCGGAGAAGGCAGAGGAGATGCTATGGCCCACGCAGAGCCCAGCGAGGCTGCAGCCAGACCCGGCCTCCCTGAGCCTCCCGCCTTGGCGCCGTGTCTGGCACCCGGCCCAGGACTGAGGAGTCCCCATTCCTCCCTCCTGTCAACTCAGCAGAACAAGCTGTTTCAAGGGAAGGTGGTTCCCCTTGAGAAAATGTTCTCACACGCCCTAGAGGCTGTTGCCCTGCACGTCTCAGCCATCAGCCTGGACAGGGCCGGGCCCCACCCTGAACAACCATTCTTTGCAAAGTCTGTATCCTGCCGAGCCATAAAAGGTAGTGTGTGGTCTGAATAGCTGTTGTCTTATGACACAGCCCCCTTTGGCTGCGTGATTGCTTTTAACCAGCTTTATCGCCGGTGTGCCTCAGTTTCACGCCCTTGAATGTGGGCTGGTCTTGTCTGGTTGACTATTTGGAAGGGAGGTCGGGGGGAGGCCATTGGAGATACTGCCTCCCCTACCTCATTTCTCATGTCTTCCTGAAGTGTCTGCAGTCTGACTTCAGTCCCCCCACACACACAATTGCCCTGGTCAAAGTCACTATCCCAATAGTACTTCTCAGCAGCAGTACTGAGTACTGAATACTCCCTCCTTGCTCAATCCTCCCCACTTGGTTCTTTTGATTTTTCCCCTCTTTTCGGCCCTTCTTATTCTCCTCTGAGGGGTCCTTCCTCTGCTGCTCCCGGATTTAGTCCCCGACCTCCCATCTCCTTATTCCACACACTGTCAGAGGTCTTGATACCTGGCTTTAGGTACAATGCCCTCATTAAGGACTCAGAGTCAGCCTATCCTAGAGCCCTCTCCTGTACCCATCCTGTCTCTCCAGCTCCCTCTGGACCTCTCCTCCTGGCTGTCTGACAGCTCCCCCAAACTCAACATGCCCCAAGCTACACTCGCGTGCTCTTCATCCTCCCCACCTCAGAGGACTGTACCACCATTCATTCAATAAATGTGCAGTGGCACCTTCTGGGTGCCAGGTACTGCTCCCCTTGCCAAGGGGAGAGCAGGGAACGGAACAAAGTCCCTGTTCTCATTGCATGTACTTCCATCTGCCAAGATGTCTGGCACTCAGTACGACTCCCTTCGTCTGCACCCTACACCACGTGCAGTTGCACACTGCGTCTTGTCAATTCTGCTTTCGTAATATCCCTTGAGTTAGTTCCCCTCTTTCCAGGCCATTCTTCCTGCCAGAGTTCAGGCAACCGCTCCTGACTTGGTTTACCAACCTCCAGTCTCGCCCTTACCGATCCACTCCATTCTGCAGCCAGAGCCATGGTTTTTAGAAACAGAGATCTGGTTGTGCTCTTCCTTTGTTTAAAGACTCCCAGGGCTCCTTCCCATCGCCGTAAGGATGAAGTTCACTTAGCTAGCTAAACATGTAACAGTCAGTCAGGGGTCCATGGCCGGGCGGGGGAGAGAACCAGTAGGAGATTAGGAGTCTGCCTATCTGTCTGTCTGTCTGTCTGTCTGTCTATCTATCTATCTGTCTGCCTGTCTATCTGTCTATCTATCTATCCGTCTGTCTGTCTATCTGTCTATCTGTCTGTCTGTCTGTCTATCTATCTATCTGTCAAGAGATTTATTTCAAGGAATTGGCTTCTGTGATTGTGGAGTCTCGCCTGAAAGCTGAAAATTCTTGGGCAGAAGCTGATATTGCAGCCTTGGGCAGAATCTCTTCCTCCTCAGGAAAACCCCAGTTTTGCTCTTAAAGGCCAGCCACAGGTGGGACGTGACCTACCCAGATTACCAAGGATAATCTTTACTTAAAGTCAATCGACCGTAGATGTTAACTGTATCTACAGAACATCTTTAGAGCAATACCTAGTTAGTGTTTGATTGAATAACTGAGAACAATAGCCTGGCCAAGTCGACACATAAAACTCACCATCACAATGTGATACTTTTGGACCCACTCCACGCTTGTCTCCTTCACCTCTTTCTTCCTTGTCTCTCCACCCCATGCTTTAGGCTCAGTCACCCCTTGTATTGTGCCAGTTGGCCTCCTGCCACCTGTCCTTGCATAGGCCTGGAATCCTCCCCACCCCTTTCCTAGATAACTCCTATTTGTCTTTGAAACCACGCAGGTGCTGTGTCCTCAGGCAGCCTTGATGCACTCGCCCTTGCCCAAGTCCTGGCACTCTGAGCTGAGGACACTGTCTCTGAGTCTGCAAGCCACCCCTGTTCCCGTGAGATGGAAACTTCCCACTGAACGTGTGATCTGCCTCCCTAGGCTGGTGACAGCTCCGGGGCAAGAGCTGAGTAGCTGTTCCCTTCTGTCTCATCTCTCTTAAGTCCCTCAATCCCAATCAACAGTTATCTTATTTACTTACTTGTATGCAAGACCCCCTCCCTGCTGGGGAAGTGGGAAATCATGACTGACTTGTTCAGCGCAGGACCCATGGGACCTGCCTATACCTGGCACACAATAGATGCTCAATAAATATTTACTGAATGAATGAATTGATATTTATTCGAATGAATTGAAAAGTAAATACTTCAGTTCTAGGCACTACTGGTGGGGGTGGGGCTGGAAATATAATCATCAAGGACAGGGCTTGCGTTCATGGAACTTATATTTATTTCAGGAAGGGGAGACAGACAGCAACTAAATAAACGTGAGTAATCAGGAGAGAGAAAATGAAAATACAACCTGACTGTGTAAATAAATGAGGGAGTATAAATGTCTGGGGAAAAAATTAAATCTATCTGGCTTCCTTAAGGGGAAGCACCACACAGGGAGGGTTGGGGGGGAGTAGTGGAATGAGCACTGGATTTGGAGCAGTAATTAGAAAGGTCTGATTCCCTTCTTTGCTGCCAATGCTGTGTCTGGGTAAATAGTCTAGCCCCGTAGTACCGAGCTTCCCACGTTTGTGATAATGGTGTTATAGCAACTACTTTATTTCTCTCACAGGGCTGTCCTTTTACAGCAAATGTAAAGGAACTTAGTGAGTGCTGAACTCTACAAATGTTAAGGGTCATGGTTGATACTGTGATTGTTGCAAACAGGGCACTTTAGTTAATTGCATTGTTTAGTTGGACAGAAAGGCAGAAAGGAATTTTGGCATGAGACAGACCTGGGTTTCAGTCCATCTCAGCTACTTAACGGTGAACAGTGTGACCTCGAACATGAATTAGTTCACCTAATTTGGTGGGCCTCCCTTTCCTGATCTGTAAAAAACGGGGAGGGCATTTGTACCCACCTCATAAGGTGATTTCCAGGTTTCAACAAGACAGTCCCTTCCAAGTGCTTGACATAGGCTTAAGCCCATACGAAGGGCTCAGTTAATATTAGCTATTAATAGTCATTCTGTCAATCATTGGTGGCTGTTCCTAAATAGAGCCATTCATGGTTCAAATTCTCAAGTCTCACATTTCTGCCAGGAAACTTCCAGAGTCTTTATGCACCAGCACCTGTGATTATGCAAAACTTCATTTAAAACCACAATGAGTGTTGGTATCCAGAACATAAACAAGTAAGAATTTGCCGTTCAACACCCTCCCTCTCAACTTTCCAAAAAAATTTATTCTCTGGAACACAGAGAGAGATGCACTCTTTATTTCTATAGAAAACAAGTGTTCCCGGTTTTATGATCATATACCCTGGAACTGTTATGTTTTTTCATGTAATGCATTTACATTAGAGGCTCCATAAAGGAGTCCTTGTCAAGAGAAAACACAGCTGGTGCCCAATTACAGAGGTGACCAAGACTAATCGGCCAGCAGAGGTCTTAATTAAGCTGGACCCCGAACTACAGGAGAGACGGCTTGCTGGGGAACAGAGGGGGCCTCACACGCTGACCCAAAGGCAGTGAGTGAAAAGGGCAGACAGGGGGCAGAAAGTTGGTCATTTCAGTGACACCCAAGTTTAAGATTTAAAGGCTTGCTTTGCAGAAAGAAGTGCCCAATTTTGGCTTGCTCCTTTCCATGAGAAGCTTCAAGCTCTTCAGCCTCTCTTCAGATGTCAGCTCCAGTATTATTGTCATTGCTGGACCCTAGAAAATTTACAGCAGGGGAAGGGAGATTGTCAACTTCAAGAAGGCCTCCAGGAATGACTCGTCTGCACGTCTCTCCTGCACGGCCATCTTCAGATAACTGCCATCTTCCTTTCCAAGCCACCATCAACACCCCACTCTTGCCCACTCTGACCCATCTCTGCTGCCTTCTCTGCTCCTCTTCCAACTCTGCCCTCTAGACCCTGTATTGCACCAAATACACTTTATTCGAAGCCTGGCTGGGGGCGCCTGGGTGGCTCAGTTGGTTGAGCAACCGACTTCGGCTCAGATCATGATCTTACGCGGTTTGTGAGTTCAAGCATCGCATCGGGCTCCGTGTTGACAGCTCAGAGCCTGGAGCCTGCTTCAGATTCTGTGTCTCTCCCTTTCTCTCTGCTCCTCCCTGCTCACACTCTGTATCTCTGTCTGTCTGTCTCTCTCTCTCAAAAATAAATAAACATTAAAAAAAAAATTTAAAGCCTGGCTGCTCTGCGTGCCTGTCTCCAGACCTTAAGTGGAACCTGCATCCCTTGCTCTGGGGATGGTTTGTTTTTCCATATCCCCCATACCTCAGGGCCAAGAAGCAGGATCAATTTCTTCTTTGTCCCCTAGTGTTACTTAAGTCATAGTCCTCAGCCCTCTGTGACACATATGCACCTACACACACACACATCCCAGATGCACCTGCTGCCAGGCATTTGGTAGCCACATCTGGAAAGAGACACTGTACCTGCTGTGCTCCCAATAGTTGCTGTGTGTCTACTTGTGAGGCAGGATGAAGTGTGGTCTAGGCATCCACAGCTTGAGGATCACCTGGGGACTTCACAGAAAGGCAAATTCTCAGGTCATCCCAAGCCTCTAGGGGAGGGGCCCAACACCTCCCTTTAAGAAGCCCTCCAAGTGGTTCTGATGCTCATCCAGGTGGGAAAACCACTGGTGTAGCATTCGAAAGCATAGTCTCTAAAGTCGGTTGGCTTGAGTTCAAATCCCAGTTCTGACACACACTAGTGTGCTACCTTGGCCAAGGACTGTGCGAGATGATTCTTTTCCTCATCTGTAAGGTGGGAATAAAAATGACCCCTCCCTGCAGGGTGTCCCAAGAGAATTGAAGCAGCTGTCCATCTAAAATGTTTAGAGCAGTGCCTAGCATATGAGCTCTCATGAACTGTGAACTATTATTATGATTATCATTGAGTGGAAATGTTAATAGATGCCCTGGTCCTTGTTGTTTTCATCTGGTCGTGTTCATCTAGGACTTTCTGGTGGCTCTTCGGTGGCTCTTCCACATCTAGGGCTTCTCCAGCTTTCCAGTACAGAAGAGACTGAACTTCCACACACACCTTTCTTAGGGGACTTATACTTCACATTTCCATGTTTGACTGTTAAAAAACAACCTCCAAACCTCATGTTCTGGTAAAATTTACAGCCCAGGAGGCTGCAATATGCTTAACCTGTGGCTTGTTATAGCCTTCCATGGAGCCCCATTCTCCCCAGGGAATGGATGCTGGCTCCGTCTGCCAGAACCTTTGACCTCAGTTCCAGGGGCCTTCATCTTTAATCCATTCCAGCCACCCACACTCAAAGCCACACCTGCTCTTATCTTGGCTGGCTACTGCTCCACCCTTGCAATCTCAACTCGCAGGGTTCCACTCTCTGACCCCTCCCTCTCATCATTCCAGAACTTTCCCCATACTGGTTCTTTGAGCTCCTCCTGAGTGCCAGGCTCTGGACCCTCCCTCCTTTCCGTCTCATCCTTTCAGACCTTCCTGGCTTCTCATTCTTGCCATGCCTCTTCTCCAGCCATATTGATGGATGGACAGATACTATGAGCAAGAAATAAGCTTTTCTGTTTATAACCACTTAGAATTTTGTTTTTGTTTTTGTTTTTGTTTTTTAAATTCCTGCAGCATGACAAGTCTCATCCTTACTGGGGCGCCTGCCTCCTAGGCGGATGTCAAGATAGAAGATTGTGTGAGTAGAGCGCCAGGCCCAGCGCCTGCCCTGTAATAATTGCTCCAGGAATATAGCTATTACTCTTACCACCCAAACCATAGGGCCCATGGCACTAGCTCATGATGTGTCTGCAAATCCCTAATTGAATTCATGTACAATAGTGATTCTAAACTTCATCCTTTATCTTCCCACCAAACCATCAGCCTTGGTAGGGAAAATGGAAGCAATCAGGTGGGAACTTTTTCAATAACTTTTCTCTAAATCTGCAAGTTTCAATCTCCCTCCTGGTTTTTTTTATTATTTAAATTTTTCTTTAATCTTAATTTATTTTTGAGAGAGAGAGAGACAGAGTGCAAGCAGGGGAGGAATAGAGAGAGAGGGAGACACAGAATATGAAGCAGGCTCCAGGCTCCAAGCTGTCAGGCACAGAGCCCAACATGGGACTTGAACTCACGCACTGTGAGATCACAACCTGAGCAGAAGTCGGATGCTTAACCGACTGAACCACCCAGGTGCCCCAATCTCCCTCCTGTTTTAGAGGCAATTGGATTCTGGGGTTCTGCTCCTGGTCACTGAAATTGGAGGGCAGAAGGAGTGGCTTCTAGGACTGGGAAAGTTTAAACATTCACTCATCCACCTGTCCGTCCATCCATCCATCCATCCATCCATCCATCCATCCATCCATCCATTCACCCATCCATCTATCATAAATACATAGCAGGGCCTGGAGCTCAGAGAAATGTGATTTGAAGATGAAGAGAAGACTGAGCCCTGAAGAAGTAAGCAGACCCTTTACTTTCCAAGTCGGCACCCCCTGTATGTTGAGTGGCCACAGCTGGACAGTGGGAGGACAGGACTGAAGTTCACAAACCAGGTATCCTGTCACCACCTGGGCCTATGGAGGAAAGAACAAGAAGGCCAGTGAGGAGCCTGTGAGGAAATCCTGAGGAAGGAGATAGAATGGGAATACCCCTCTCAATCTCTGTCATTCTCCTGGGCTACATGAGCAATCGACACACAAAGAAAAGCCTGTGCACTTCCCCCACCTCCACACAGGCTTCCCTGGAATCCCAGACAGACAGACAGACAGACAGACGGTGATGTTTCTCCTTTCCAGACAGCATCCTCAGCAGCTGCCGCTGACTCAGCCTCCCCACCTCCACATGGGCGGGGTAGGAGGGCAGCCCGGTCCCCAGGCTGACGTTGTACATGGCACTAGGAGTAAAGTCGCAGACATCCGCAGACACGGAGACCTTTGATTTCTCCCCAAGCCCGAAGACATGTGCAACTCTCTCTCCTTCACCTGTCACTCAGCCCCACCATCTGGCTCTCAACCCCAACAACCATTAGCCCCCTCCACAGGAGACTGGGATAGAAAGTCCTTGGAGGCTCTGCAGGTCCCAGCTGAAAGGGCCTTAGGGATTGGCCAGCATTCCCCTTGAGGAGAAAAAGGGTCACCCACCCCTTCTGGGGAGACGTGGGAGTCCTGGCTGCAGCGGCGGCTGAGCTAGAAGAGCTGAGCAGCTCCCATCTAGGGTGACTTACCTCTCAAGTAGGCACAGTGCCTCAGACTCCCTATACTTCAGGTCAAGGAAAATGTTTTAGTTTGCCTTTATACCCATGCCGTTGCAAAGTGTAATTATACACGTGTATGTGTACGTGTACGTGTATGTGTGTATTTATATTATTTATATTCATGTTTATATTTATATTTATTTGGAGAAAGGGGCCCACGAAGCCCAAGGTGCCTAGAGCCCACAAAAGTCCCACAGCAGCCCTACGGGTCCCAAGAGCGTCCACACTGTGCCCTGCCACAGTGCCGGGGCTCTCTCTCCCTGAGCTATCGCTCGCCTCTCCACTTCCGGGCTCACAGGGTTGGAAAGGCTCTCATGTGGACACATGTAACACGCAAACTCCCTAATGTTGCATCAAGGCCTTTCACTGTTTATCACTCGGCGCTCCCGCTGCTTCCCCCCAAACACAACTCCCTAGCTAGAAGCTCCGTGCCTGGCGCTGACTGTTTCTGGAATGAGCTGAGCATCCAGTCCCGGCATGGCCGGGTACACTCAGGGCCCTCTTCTTCAAAAATACCCCCTCTTCTCTGCCTGATGGCCTCCTACCTGCAGCACCACTGCTTCGTTTGTGGGGCCCAATGCGAAATGAAAATGTAGGGTCCCTTGTTCAAAAATTGCTAAGAACTTCAAGACGGCAAAGCGGAGCATAAAACCAAGTTCTGGGCTCTTCTGAGCACAGGGCTAGGTGTGCACAGGCCATACGTTCATGGAGCCGGGTCGGCCTCCTCCTCTTCTGAGGTCAGCTCCAGTACCATCTACTTCTCATAGCTGTCCTTGCTCCCCCAGACACACAAGAGGAAGTCACCAAATGAAGCACTTATGTTCCAGGCACTGTGCCAAGGTCTCATTTAACCCTCACAAGCGCCCCATGAAGTAGGGAGGACTTTGGTGCCCATTCTGCAAATGGGGAAACAGAGTTTCAGCAAGCAGGTGGCTGAGCTGGCCTTTAAAATTTTTTTTTTAATGTTTATTTATTTTTGAGTTAGAGAGAGACAGAGCATGAGTCGGGGAGGGGCAGAGAGAGAGGGAGACAGAGAATGTGAAGCAGGCTGCACAGAGCCCGACGTGGGGCTTGAACTCACAGACTGCAAGATCATGACCTGAGCCGAAGTTGGACACTTCAGCGACTGAGCCACCCAGGCGCCCCTGAGCTGGCCTTTAAACCAAGAGCTGCTGGAGTCCAGAGTCACACTCTCACCAGCTGGACTGTATAAGCCATTCTGACCCCGCGGCCTTTAGATCTTACCTCTGCCTTCTAATTTCTGAAAGCCCCAGTCCCTGGCCCTGCTCCCTCAGTCCATGGGCACCCATCCACCCAGCACTTCTGGCCTCCAAACATCCCAAGACATCAATGTCCTTCTTCCCAGTCCAGAGTAGCGTCCGGCTTCCCAAGAGATGGACACATGGGAATTATCAATCAGGTTTCTCACATTGTCAGTGACCCCAAGTCCAGGCCGTTTGGTCTCTGTATGGTCTCATGAGCCCTATGCCTCACCCCCAAAGCCAGTGTTAGTTCAGACCCTCCTTACTCTTTGCCAGACCTCAGAATACCCCTCACTCGACCGTCTTTCTCTCAAATCTCTCTGACATCCTGAAGCCATTTTGTCTTTTTAAAAATGCGGAGTGGAGGGGCGCCTGGGTGGCTCAGTCGCTTAAGCGTCCAACTTTGACTCAGGTCATGACCTCATGGTTCACAAGTTCAAGCCCCATGTTGGGCTCTGTGCTGACAGCTCAGAGCCTGGAGCCTGTTTCGTATTCTGTGTCTCCCTCTCTCTCTCTGCCCCTCCCCCACTAGCACTCTGTCTTTCTCTCAAAAATAAATAAACATTAAAAGAAATAAATGAATAAAAATGTAGATTTGGGGCACCTGGGTGGCTTAGTTGGTTAAGTGTCAGACTTCAGCTCAGGTCATGATCTCACAGTTTGTGAGCTCACGCCCTGCATCAAGCTGCCTGCTCTCATCACAGAGTCTGCTTTGGATCCTCTGTGCCTCCTGCCCCCATCCCACTCACGGTTTCTCTCTCTCTCAAAAATAAATAAACATTAGAAAAAAGATACAGACTTGATCATGTCTTCCCTCTTAGAGATCCTTCTGTGGTTCCCTATGTCCCTCTGGTCCCTTAGCCTGACATGTGAGACCCTGCCTCCCCTCAGCTAGAACCCTTCCACATAATTAACACCGATTACTTATTTGAAACTCTTTGAGCGAATCATGCCTTCTCATGCCCTCATGACTGTGTACATGACGCTCTCCTACCCGAATGCCCTTCCCAGAACTCTTAGAAAACTCCTTCTGACAAGCTGAGACTCATTCAGCCTCACCTCCTCCAGGCAGCCTTCCATACTGGCCCTTCCAAATGCTGCATTAGGGCTTCTCCTCTGACCCCCCAAAACTCCCAGAGCCCCTCTATGACTCTGCAGTAACTCGTGTCTATCCTAGGGCTCAGACCCTTTTGAAGGTAGGGACCACATCTGATTTAACCTGCATCGTTGGCCTCTGGCATTGGATCTGACTTGGGGTCTAGGAAGCACCCAGTAGGTATTTTCTGAATAAAGTCTACAGATAAATGACAATTGGGTCAAAAGGCATCGGACCCATTCACCTGTCTGGTATCAGGGGTCCCATTAAAGCACAGATGGGCGCAGCTCAGCTGTTCACCCAGCAGAAGGCAGGTGTGCAGATTCGAACAGGAGCGCTGAAGGCTCTGGAAGGAAGACTGGCAGATGGGTTACCCACTGTGCTTAGCTTCTGAGGGGAGACTTACATTCTCATGGAGAGGAGACAGATGCCTATACTTAGAAAATGAAGCAAATTGGTTTAAAAATGGAGACCTTAATTTCAGCAAGAAGAGTAAGTTGTACAAACGCATAACGTGATATGGTTCAACTGTGATTTACATGGTCACATCACTAGAAACACTAAATCTAACCAAAGATTATGCTGAAAGTAGACTGGGGAGCTGGGGAGAGAGGGTGACCCCGTGGGGAAAAAGAGCTAGGTCTCCTCCCCCATCGGAGCAGGTCCACAGGGGAAGTCTCAGACAGAAAATGAAGAGATGTTTAAACACATTATTTAGAAAATATGGAGTTAGGGGTGCCTGGGTGGGTGGCTTAGTTGGTTGAGCATTCAACTCTTGATTTCAGGCTCAGGATATGATCTCTTGGTTCATGAGACCGAACCTCAGTTTGGGGTCTCATTGACAGTGCGGAGCCTGCTTGGGATTCTCTCTCTCTCTCTCTCTCTCTCTCTCTCTCTGTCTCTGCCCCTCCTCTGCTCACACACACTCTCTCTCAAAATAAATAAATACACTTTCTTTTTTAAAAAAAGAAAGAAACAAGGAGTTAAATACTGGAACCAATGTTGGTCAGCAGCCGCCTCTGGGCAGTAAGATTTGAATGTGGAGGGGAATGTAGTTAGGGAAGGGGCTTTTTAGAACTATCCAGATTTTTGAACAACGCACAAGATGTTGGTAAAACACACATATAATTTTTAAAACATCGCGTGTAGTTTGAAGGTTGGGATCTGTTGCGAGGCAGGTGTCCCTGGCCTATCAGTGTGACTAATCTGAAACACCGCCGAGCCCTCCCGGACCCGACTGGGCTGGGCTGGGCTGTCTCGCCCTGTGCTCTCGGTGACCCGGCCCTACCCTGTGCGCACCACACCTGTGGCTCCCTTACACTGGCCTCCTCCCACTTCGGTAGGGAAGCCATCTCCCCCTCTGGGCTTGTGCTTGTGTGCCTGCTTGTGGGCCATGCCTTTGTGTCTGCCGGGACCTTTCCCTCCCTTCTGTCTCCCCGGTTCTCCCCTCCCACACTAAGACCACCTGAGACGAGTGTATTCATCTTCCCAGGCTTGCTCTGTAGACATTGAGGGCACCTGTCCTTCCCCCGGGCCTTTCCTAGATTCCTGCAGGAGGGCTCCACGAGCCACGTTCCAGATCCACCTCTACTATTCCTAGCCTCTCCGAGTCTGCGTCTGCGTCTGCAAAGTCCAGATCCTCGGGCCTACCTGCCAGGATGTTTGTAAGAATAGTCTGATGCGAAGGCATGAGAGTGCCCCCACTGACCACCGATTCCCAGTCCCGTCTTCTCTAGACACTTCCCCCTAACAGCAGTAAGAGGTGCAGCAAGCTCTAACATCTATTAAGTGTTTACCGTGTGCCGCTGCTGCCCCGAGTCATGCATCATATCATTTAATTCCTGCGCTGGGTAACGTTATCCCCATTTCACAGGTGAGGAGACGGAGAGTTCATCCAGGGCAACTTGCGGGTGAAAGTACAGGTGGCCCCCCACCTCAGACCGCAAGCACCTCAAAGGCAGGGACAGGTGCACACTCATACTCAAAGCTGTATTAGTCACAACAGCCGAAAGGTAGAAGCAACCGTGTCCATCGAAGGATGAACGAATAAACAAACGGTGAACGTGCAAACAGTGGCATGTCAGTCAGCTTCGAGGAGCAACGAAATTCTGACACACGCTACAACATGGAGGAATCGTGAGGACAGGCTGATGAGTGGAATGAGCTTTTTATCACAAACAGCCAAATATCGTATAATTCCACTTCTGTAAGGTTCCTAGAGCAGTCAGATTCACAAAGTAGAAATGATGGCTCCCAGGGGCCTGAGGGCCAGGGGAACGAGGAGTTAGAGTCTCAATTTGCAAACGTGAAAACACTCCAGACATGGGTGGTGGGGAGACAGTCGCAAACAATGTGAACATACTTAACGCCACTGAAGTGCACACTTAAAAATGGTTAAAATGGTAAGTTTGGTGTTGTAAGTTTCACCACGATAAAATTTAAAAGAGTTTTTTAATGTTTATTTATTTTTGAGAGAGACAGAGTATGAGCGGGGGAGGGGCAGCGAGCGAAGGACACAGAATCTGAAGCAGGCTTCAGGCTCTGAGCTGTCGGCACAGAGCCCGACATGGAGCTTGAACTCACATACTGTGAAATCATGACCTGAGCCAAAGTGGGACGCTTAACCGACTGAGCCACCCAAGTGCCTCCCCCTCCCCCCCAAAAAAAGATAGAGTTAAGACAGAACATAGAATAGAGGTTCCCAGGGGCTGGGACGAGGGGGAAGGGTTATTTTTTAATAGTTACAGAGTTTTTGTTGGAGATGAAGACATTTTGGATATAGACAGTGGTCACGGTCACACAACACTGTTAATGTATTTAATGCCAGCACGTAGTAGGTGCTCAGGAGTGTTTGTCAATTCGAATAAGCTTCTGTTGGAGGGGACCAGAAGTCTTAAGCCTGGGAGAAAAGGAGCGTGATCAGTATTCTACCCCGAGTCAGCTCTGTAGCCAGGCTTAGCTTCTGTGTGCTCCGATGTAGGGGTGCCGGGGGTGAGCGTCCGACTTCAGCTCGGGTCATGATCTCATGGTTCACAGGTTTGAGACCTGCATCGGGCTCTGTGCTGACAACTGGGCACCTGGAGCCTGCTTCCAATTCTGTGTCGCCCTCTCTCTCTGTGCCTCTCCTGCCTGTGTGCCCTCTCTCTGTCTCTCGATCTCTCTCTCTCTGTCTCTCAAAAATAAATAAATAAACATTAAAGTTCCACAGATGTAATGACCCCCCAAGACATAGACAGAGACTGTGATAACATAATGAGAGAGGTGCTATTAATTCCTGGGCATTTTTTATACACATAATAAGAACTAACAATTATTGAGTACTCTTTCTATGCCAGATACTGTTCTATGAGTTTCCTTGCCTTACAAGAATACTTCTGAGATTGCTAGGATTATAATCACAATTTTGAGCCTGAGAAAACTGAGATGCAGAGAGGTTAAATAACTTGCCAAAGGTCATGCAGACATATCTGAGTGGAAACTAGGCTTGCCTCCAGATAGCCTGGTTTCCTTAATGAGCACGGCCTGTGTTTCTGCAGTAGGCCGTGCTGTCCTGGCATTTCTCCATTTCCCCGCTCCCCCCAGGAGGGCATAGAGAGCAGCTTCAAGAGGATTGGGGAAGTGAGGGGCAGGCTTTGGAGGGGTGCCAGCCCAGGCCTGGGCACCACACAGACTTGGTTCAAGACCTAGCTTCGGGGAGCCTGGGTGGTTCAGTCAGTTAACCGTCTGACTCTTGATTTAGGCTCAGGTCATGATGTCACAGTGTGTCAGATCGAGCCCCACGTCGGGCTCTGTGCTGACAGCATGGAGCCTGCTTGGGATTCTCTCTCTTCTTCTCTTTCTGCCTCTCCCTCTTTCAAAATATGTAAATGAACTAAAAAAATGTTTTTTTAATTAAAAAAAACAACCTGGTTTGGTTTTTGTTGATTGTGTGGCCCTGGACAAGCTACTTCACCTTTCTAATCCCCTGGGCTCTCATCTGTGCCACAGCTGTAGCAACAGTATCCATCTCACAAGGTGTTGCAGGGATTAAATAAATTAGTAAGTGCACACCTCTTTGTAATGGTGGTGCTAAGGCGTGGGGAGCACCCACAGAGGTGGGAAATGGGATTGTGCTCCCCGACTTCCTGGAATGATCTTGGGCAACTTCGTTTCCTCTCTGAGCCCTGCTGATCTCAGTTACGAAACAGAAATGCTAAAACCAACCCCACAGGTTTGCCATGAGGATTAAACTAACACCGTGTTTTGTATTTAGATCTATTTATAACTCCAACTCATTCTCGTGAAGTATTTAAGGCAGCTAACAACAGTACATGATTATTTTTAACTTGAAAATGGAGAATTTGGGGCAAAAGAAGAAAGAATGGCAAGAAAAGAAAGAAGGAATGAGGCAAATTTTTAAAGGGCCTGGCTGCCCTGACATGTATTAGGCACTCAATAAATATTTAACATTACCTTTTGGTTGTAATATCTGGTCTTGGTGAATCTGGCTTCTCAATATGCAGTAAATTGCAGCTTGACTAAGTGTGAGAGGTGAGAAGAGATCGACTGTCAGGGAAAGGAAGGCAGTGATGAGCTTTGCAGGCTAGGGTCCCACTTCTCATTTCACAGAAGCTCAGACTTTATTCGTATTACATATTGGCTTCTGAGTAAGATTTCACTTGAATAAAATGTTCCACTACTTAAAAAGAGAGAGAATAAAGAGAGAAATTATTTAAAAAGGAAAGAAAGAGAAAGGAAAAAAGGAAGGGAGGAAAGAAGGCTAAAGAAAGGGAGGGAGGAAGGAAGGAGGGAAGAAAAATTCTGGTAACTCTAACTCTTTCAATTTACAAAGAGAAAAATATTGACACTCAAAAGAAGGCAGCTAATGCAACTGGCTATTTATATTTTTTCATAAGGAGAAATCCACCAGACACAAAACGAACCCTTTATTAATCGATCTCCAGTCAGCAAACATTTCTGGAGCCCTTATTACACTCACACCATGGTGCTAGGAACGAAGCTGTGACAGACACATTTATGCTGCCTGCTCCCCATCTCGAAGCGGCGTCAGAGGTCCAGAGACTGGAGTGAAAGGTGCCACCACAGCTTCAGTGCATTGTCAGTCCAACTGGAAGGCCCAGGACAGCTTCACAGAGGAGGGGGTGCAGAGAGGAGCGCGGATTTGTCAGTCAGCCAGCGTGAGGAGAGTTTCGCCTATTTTCCTGATCTCAGCATGCCCTGCATTTTCTGTCACTACTTGTTATTACTTGCTTCACCGTCTTCGCCGCCAGGCTGTCAGTAATCTGCGGGCAGGAACCCCGGCCATTCGTCCCCGCTGTAGCCAATGCCTCCCGCACAGGGGAAGGAAAAGTGGAGAGAAGGAGGAAGGCAGAAAGAAGAGCACATGCAGAAAGACAGAGGTGGGAAGCAATGTGGTTCCAAGAACGTTGGGCTGTTCTGGATGGTTCTAGCCTTCTGCAGATGACTTGAGTCCGATCATCCATTGACTGGATTTTATTCTGCGATGAGAAATCACGTGTCCTGATTTTTGGATTCAGAGGGCAGGAAACTCTTTGGTGGTTGAGTTAAGGTAGCAGATACACTGCCTGGATTTGGATTTGGAATGAACCTCAGGGCCTGTCGGTAGATCTGTTCACCCAACAGATCACGAAGGGTGCACGGCGCACAGAAGTGGTTCCTATGCCCCAGCAGCCAAGCCATCCTGGCATGGTGGTCAACGGCCTCAAACATATTGCAGGTTGTACTACAGAATATGTCTTCTGGCTCTGACTAGATAATATTTGTCCAGTTATTGAGTGTTCACTTCGTGTGATGAGTTTTACAGACTGTTAATTTCATAGACTCTAAAATGTGACCGGTGACAAGACACACGCTAATTTAGGGATGGTAAAATCAGGATCCAAGGATGTATGAGCTATGGTACAGTTATCCTTAGTTTTTCTAATAAGTTACACGATACCATATTTACATTTGGGAAACACAAACTCAGAAAGGCCACACACTTTGTCCTCAGTCCCATGACTTATTCTTGGCAGAGCCAGGTGGTTTCAAGGGCCACTTCTCTCCCCACTGCCTCCCACCTTCCTGCTGCCACCCAGAGTATCAGGAGGTCCGTTCCATCATTGTTAAAAATCGTTCTAAGATTTCAGTCCATTTCGCTACAATAGGCGAAGTTCTGCCCCTTTCACCTGCCGCCACCCAGCCTGGAAATATCTGGAAATACTTTGCTGCCTCCTCCGTACATTTTCTGAGCGAGCAAACCAGTTTGCCCCCATCATTCCATCAACTGTTGAATTAGCCAAGAGCTCCCACGTGACCCACCTCCTCAAGCCTGTCACTTGAGTGGAGCACTCCTCTTTTCCTCACAGACTTGGGCACCCCTCCAGGAAGTGTTGTGTGCTTGGTGCCTCCTTCATGTCCCCCTTCTTCTTCTTTATTTTCTCTTCCTCCTTTTTTCGTTGTTGTATTAACAAGTGATGAGCGTGCTCACACCCCCAGCCGAGCCTTCTGTTGTCACCCGTGAAGCTCTGAGGCCCATGTGGCAAAACCAGGGCAAGTCGGACAAGTCAATGGCAGAAACCTGGTTTGGAATCCCCTGAGGCCTTGTCTCCTGCTTGTGCTTGGGCTTAGAAAGGAGATGGGCGTATGCCAATCAGACAGAAACTGGCAAGATAATGGATTCGAGGAACATGTGGGGTCTGGCTCATTCATAGATATGACAGGTGATTTTCACAAATACCCTGGAATGTAGATATACGAGCTGATAGAGACCTCGAGTCATCAAGTGTGGTCGCTCATAGATCGAGACGGGGCGGGTGCCCAGAGTCATGAAGGGGCTTGACTGAGGTCACACGGCTCATGGCAGGATCCATTACTTAAATACACCAGGTATTAAGATACAGCCCACCGCTTCAGGCAGGCGCGGACGCCGGAAAGAGGCTGGGCTGAGTCACGGATGGAGGCTGCAGAGGGCCTGGCCCCCATCTCCCGTGGGCTGCCGCTGCTGCTGCCAGACCCGCTCGGCTTTCTCTGCTGGATGCCGCCCTGCCCGTGTGCTCTGGGCTTTTGCTCGGAGGTCTGCATCCAGAGTCCTCCCTGTTCCTGCTGCCCTCTGACCTCGTGTTCTAGCCCTTCAGGCTGCTCTCGTGCCTCACGCCGGAGACTTTGCCTTAGATCTGGGCTGGAGTCCTGGCTCCTGCCTTTTCCTGGAGCCAGCTTCCCAGAAGGCCAGACAAGGTCCCTGCTTCCTTTTCTTCGTAGGCCTTTCTCATCACCTGCTGTGGGTTGTGCTGACGGCTTTTCCTGTAGCGAGGGACACCCTTGGCAGCTGTGCCAGACCACCTGGATTGGTACTTACTCCTCCAGGCCTGGACTCCCCATTGGCACTACAACCAGGGCGTTTGTGAAAAACCGCTTCTTTTTTTTATTTATTTATTTTATTTTTTTAAATGTTTACTTATTTTTGAGAGAAAGAGACAGAGCATGAGCAGGGGAGGGGCAGAGAGAGAAGGAGACACAGACACAGAATCTGAAGCAGGCTCTGGGCTCTGAGTGTGCTTTAGAATCAGCCGGAGAGCTTGATAAATAGCCCTGCACCTAGCAATTCTGGTTCGGTGGCTCTGGGGCCTGGCCTTGGAATCTGCATTTTTGATGAAACCTCTTAGTGGCTCTGAGGCAGGTGCTCAGAGAAAACACGGTGGAGAAATCTTCGAAAAGAACCGTGGTGGTTAGTAAGGATAAGAGAATCCCACATTTAGATATCCGATGCCACGATGTACAAGCCAGTGTTGGTTCATCACCGTTGGACTAAAACAAAAGCAAAACAAAACAAAATGTATCTACGAACTAGTAGAGAAAACAAAGACTCTGGAGTCAGAGAGTCAGAGAGTCCCTTGGACATGTCGACTAACTTTCTGACACTGTGTTCACTTGTCTGTTTAATGGGGGTCTTAATTCCTACCTTAGACCATTGTTGTCAGTATCGAATGAAATATTGTATGTCAAGTGACCACTTTAATGCCCAGTAAGTGGAGAACTAAGGAAGAAATAAAGCTGACATTTGCCAAGAAGTGAGTGACGGGCTTTCGATGCACTATATCATCTAATGCTCAAGGCAGCCTACAAAGCAGGGGTCCAGGTTCCTCCACTTGAAGGTTCACAGACGTTATGTGGCTTGTCCGTGGTCACTAAGCGAGTAGCAGAGCCGGAATTCAGACTCAGGTCACTGTCACTTTAGAGATGGAACTGCTACCTTCTATGTTACTCTGCCACTCAGAAACACAACCAAGGGGAGTCCTTTAAACAGCTCCTTTGGAATTTGATCTCCATCACCTGCCATCACACTGTAGCGAGACCACAGGTCTGGGAATAAGAAAAATGGCAGTTCTGGCTCCACTGCTGATGGCTGTGTGACTTTGGGCAAGCCCTCTCCCCTTTCTGGACTGGGGGGCCATGATTCTGTGCGAGATTTGGACTCTACAGCAGGCTGCTGGGAATATCCACTGTGCTGGTCTAACGGAAGCACCTGATGAGTCGGGGAGCAGAGGAGAAATTTGGCCCCTCTTCGTTCCCACCTGTAGCCTCTGGCCCCATTGGCAGGGGCTCCCGGGGGCAGGTTCCTTCTACCTCCTTTTCCCTCCAGCCATTGCTGCCAGTATATACTTGCGGGGAGAGGACACGAGTAGAGATCCCTGTGCCCCTTGGCAGAGGATCACATCTGCTTCCAGAGTGGGTGGGGACAGCCAAGGAGGGGGTGACCATAGATGTGTGATGGTCTCGCTGTGCAATGACAGTGCCTCCCTTCTGGGGCGAACACTGAAGCATAGCAAACACCCCAAAACAGTAATACAGTCTGGCCCTGTAACTTACTTTCTCAGGCTTCTATAGAGAGAGAGGATTTAACTCTTCCTGCCAGGAACATCAGAGACAAACAGAGGGCCAGGAACTGAACGTGGTCAGAAGTGGGGGAAACCTCAAGCCAGAGCTCTTCCTGGCAGTGCAGGGCAGAGGATGAGACTGTGGGCTCAGACGTGAGATGTCCTCGGGTTCCTGTCCTCACTTTGCCACCGCCGGCTGAGTGAGCTCGGGCAAGTCATTTGACTGCAGAGTGCCAGTTGCCTAAGTTTTAAAACGTGGATAACAATAATACCAGCCTTATAAATCCATGTGAGGAGTGAACACACATGAAGACTGCGGCTTGTCCCCCGGCAGGCAGGCAGCGAGCACGTGTTCTTATCCAAGCCCGAGCTAACCGTGCTGAGGGCTTTGGGTGTTTCTTCCTTCATCTACCCCAGTTCCCCAAACTTCACTATCAGCTGCTAACTGCCAGGTCCCGTTTTGCGCATTGGGTATACAAAGGTACATAAAACAATCCCTGTCTCAAGGTATGCAGTCTAAGATTCCTCTAAAATTGTCGTTGACCTGACCACCCAAATGTTGGTAGCAGTAGTGACAATGCTAATAAGAAGAAGAATAAACACTGTGTGCCATTTCCTGGATAATTCTTACATGCAGGCTCAGCGCTGGTCACTATACATACATTGTTTCTAACACTCAATACAAGCCTTTGGGAAACTGATGAGGGAGACTGAGGCTGGAGGAAGAAAGGTGACTAAGTTGCTCTCAAAGGTTCTGGGGCTCTCAGTGGTAGAGGGCTGGAATTCCAGCCCAGGTACTTCAGATTCTGATGAAGCCTTCTTCTCCCCCAGGTTGCCTCCACTGTACTTACCCACGGTCTTCCCCCAGAGCATCAAGCTTTATAGAAACTAGGCTAGCATTTTCGCAGGACCTCCTTCAACCCACGCAACCACCCTGGGAGGTAGGGACCTTTATGACGTTTTCCAAGTGAGTGAACCAAGAGCAGGTGAAAGAATTTGCCAACTGTAGCCTAGCTAGTGAGTTATAAAGACATTGCGTGTCTTAAGATCAAATAAAAGGCAACTCTGAGGCTGCTGCTTGGTGAGAAGCCTTCTGCAGAGGCGAAAAATATGTGCAAACAAAACCAACAGCTTTCTTTATGTTCCCCAAAGTTGCTAAAAATGCCTGCGGGTTTGCACACAAGCAGACGCTGTGTTCACAATGCGGTGTGGCTTCTGTCGTTGGCTCTGGCAAGAAGAGACCTGGCAGGTATTTCTCACATCTTTGTTAAACACATACACCAGACAAGGGAAGGAGTTCCAAGGTAGTCCCGGGGTGTGGATGTCTGCCAAGTCTCCTTTTATTTGTTGTTAAGTTAGGGGAAGAAAAAAAGACGCCTCTTGGATAAGTCCAGGATCCCGTGAGGTATCTGTGGTGTGGTGAAAAATGCATTCCTTGTACTTGGAGTCAGACGGTCCTGTGTCCTAATCCGGGATTTTTTACCTCCAAATGCTGTGACCTTGGCCAGGTTGCTTAGCCTCCCTGAGCTAACCTCAGCTCTGCTCAGCTGCAAATCAGGTAGTCCCTTCTACAGGAATGTAAGTTCCGTGAAGACAGGGATTTTTGTCTGTTCTGTTTCTGTATTCTGGTGCTTAAAACAGCACCTGGCACAGAGTAAGTGCTCTTACTTAGAATGAATGAGTGAGTAGACGGGCTGCTGTCTTGGAGGGTGGTTGTAAGATTGAAATAAGACCATGGATATGAAACTGCTTTACAAATTGCAAATTGCTATACAAACATGAGGATTTATTTCTGTAAAGAACACGGTCTGGGTTCTATCAAATAAATGTATTTAGTCAGTCAGTGATTGCTTAGTGAGCTTTTTCTTGGGTCTCACACAGGGATTCAGAGAAATGTGAGCCTGGCTTCCTCCCTCCAAGTGCTCATTGTCCGGGAGGGAGATATACAAGTAAATCAAGGACTAAAATATAGTACAGGTGAGCATAGGGTGCCGTGGGAGCAGATAGAAGACAGTGACCGATCCACACTGAAAGAGGACTTTCTGGAAAAGGTGTTCTGGGACAATCCCAGTTTCAAATCTGTTGTCAGACTTTTCTCAGCAAACTTAAGCCTTCGGGCCACTGGGTGTCCTTATTACATACCCTCGCCTTTCATATTGTCATTTTCATTATAGTCACTCCCTGACATACAATTTCTCTTGTTCCCATTTGACTCATTACACTGCTGGGCAAAACCCCAACTCTGGTTAAAGGTGACTCTCACCTACCGTGCTGTTGCACCTGAGTGTTAACCATGGCCTGAGAAAAACATCCAAACACGCTAATTGCTGCCTGGCAAGCCGCTGTACTTCTCCTCTCTGGTCACTCACCCATTCTCAACTGTTTCCAATTCTCTCCTCTGTCCTCCAACCTCCACACCTCCTTTCCCATCATCACTTTCAGCTGAACAGGATGCTTCCAGCCTCAGTCAGGAAATAGAAGCCCTCAGAAGAGCAGTTCCAGGTGCGCCAACTGCATCCACCATGAAGGAGCCCTGGGCTGGGTGGTCTTATCTGCTCATGGGCAGAAGCTGAGGGAGACTTCTGGAGACATTCTTCAGGCTCACAGCCGGAGAAAGGACACTCCTTACTCAGGGAACGGCCTCCACCCTGTCTGGAGGTGTGAGAGAGAGTCCTGCTGTTGACTCACTGGGCACCTGGGAAGGTGAGGCCGAGGGTGGAAAGGTTACCAAAAGGCAGGGAGAGCCTGGTGGGCCAGGATATTAGGCAGGGCCCTTATGGAGGTAGGGGAGGCATCTAGGTGGAACTTCAAAGATAGTAGGGCCTGGAATTGTGAGCAGGCAGCCCTCAGGGGAGAAGAGAGGAGGCCATATCTTCTAAAGTCAGAGCCCACATACATGGCTTGATTTAGGAGGCAGTCACCAACAAGTACTGCCTATTGAGAAGGTTGCTGGTTTTGGAAGAACAGGACTAATGTAGCCCAGCACGACTTCTGCTATCACGGAACTCTTCACACGTCTATTTCCTCCATTGTCCATTTCTCTGACAAAGCCTCATGAGATGCTGTACCCAGGGTCTCTGCCGGGCACTGGGGCTCGGGGCTGGGGATGCACGCATGGAGAAGAGGCAGCTTCTTCCCTCGCAATGAACCCAGGAAGACGAAGCCAAGAGAAAATTCGTTCACTTATTAAACATCGCCTGCACACTGACTGTGTGGCTGGCAGTGAACAAAACCATCCTAACCCCCGGCTGGCATGGAGCTCACATTCCTGGGGCTGCCAGGGAGGCAAATGAGGAAAGCACCCCAATGTGTCCAGAGGGTGCAGAGCAAGAGAGAAAACTAGGCCAGAGCAGGGGAGAGAGTGTGGTGGGGTGAGAGGTGGATGCGGTGAAGTGGGGGGCCAGGTGGAGCCTCACCAAGAAGGTGGCCTGGAGCAGGGATGTGAGGGGGAGCTGATGAGCCTGGGCATAACTTCCAGAGGGGAGCACGCCGGCCCAAGGGGGGCCTCAGAAGCAGCAGGGAGCAGAGCGGAGGGCACTGTAAGAAGGGGCAGGGCAGCAGGGAAATGGGGGTCTGTAGGGTGCCAGGGAAGGACATGGGTCCTACAGGGCCTTATGGGGTACTGTGCTGATGTTGGTTTTTATTCTGCTTGTGATAGAAGCCATTGGAGGGCTCGAGCAGAGGAGTGACATGATCGGCCTCATGTTTTAACAGGGTTGCTCAGGGGACTGTGTTGGAGACAGCGAAGGAGGACAAGGATGGCTGTAGAAGGACCCAGGTGACAATCCGGGTGACAGGTGGTGGCATCAGAGCAGAGTGGCCGATGTGGTAAGACAAGGTCAGACTCTGACCATCTTTTGAAGGGAGGACCAGCAATATTTACGGACAGCCTGGAAAGCAGTGCGAGGGGAGAGAGGAATTCAGAATGACTCCAGGGATTTTGGACCTTGAGCAAAAGGAAAGATTTTGTTAACTCATTGTTAACTGAGATGGAAAGATGGCAAGAGAAGCAATTAGGGGGTGTTTGCTGATGTAGGACTAATGGTAAGCATGTTCGATGCAAGAGGCCCAAAGATGTTTGCGTGGAGGTGTGCAGCAGGAGAGGCTGGGCTGGAGGCCGACCTTAGGGAGCTCACAGCGTGCAGTGTACGGATGGTATCTGAGGCCAGAAGGCTGCAGGAGATCACAGAGGAAGTCCAAGGACTGACCCCTGGGCATCCTGTGCACTGTTTGGGAAGGTTGAAAGGTGGGGAGGAACCAGTGAAGGAGACTGGAGGGAAGCCATGGAGAGAGGAGGTGAAGCAAAAGGCTGTTGGTCTAAAAGCCAAGCTTAGAAAGAGCTTCATGGAGGAGGAAGTGCAAGGTATGTTATGCTTGCTGCCTGGTTCAGTAAGATCCAGACCGGGCCTGGTCATTGGACTGATGGTGAGAGGGGTCACTGTCGACTTTGGCAAGAGCACTTTTGGAGGAAGGCTGAGGGTGCAAGCCTGCCCAGAGTGACTCCAAGAGCAAGAGGGAGGCAAGGGTTTGGAGGTGGGGCGTGTATTCAACTCTTTTGAGGAGCTTTGCTATTAAGAGAAGCAAAGATGCAAGGTAGGAGCTGGAGGAGGATGTGGGCTCAAGAGAAGGGGGTGTATGTGAGAGAGAGAGAGAAAAGAGAGTGCATGTTTTCATGCTGATGGATATTATTAAACTTAAAGGCAAAAGCTGATGATTCAGACAAAAAGGATAGAATTGCTGGGGCAATGGCTTTGAGGAGGTGAGAAGTGATGAGACTGGCTGTCCAGTTAAGAGATGGTGTTTGCTAAGAGCACAGACATGCATCCATCATAACAAAAGAGAGGTCAGTGTAGAGGGGCAAAAGGCAGGGAGGTGAATTCTCGGTGCCTAGCACAGAGTAATAGAAAGCCACACTCGCATGGCACATACTGTGTGCCAGGCACTGCCCTGAGCCATTTATATATATGAAGGTCAATTCTCATAACAACCCTAGGAGATGAGTACTGGTGTTGTGCCCGTTTTACATGAAGAATACTGAGGCACAGTGGTGTTAAGAACGTTGCCCAAAGTCACACAAGTAGCAAGTGGTGAGGCCTGGCTGGTGACCACTACTCCCCGTATTGGTATGAGTGGAGGGATGATGGAGGCGTCGGCAGTGAAGACGCTGCATAGTTTTGGTGGGCCCGGAACTGGGGTGTACTCATTTGTTTCTCCCTCAGAGATGCCTGTTCATTTGCAAAGCACTTTTCAGTCATTACCTATGGAGTCAGCCGCCAGTATAGGCAGAGGAGCTGGTTCAAGTTCCCAGCCTGGCCTTGGTGCAGTCTGGAAGGACAGATTCCTCCCTCCTGCCATATGTTTTCCATTGACGCCTGCAGGAAGATATTGAGATGTTTCTTCTCCTTCCTCTTAGAGACGCCCCTAGGATTCTGAGCACCTGGAGTGTCACCATGCTCAGTATTCCTGATTAAGGGAAGGGAGGGAGAAAGAAACTGGAGTGGCCATAGACCCGGTTCTGAAGCCAAATGGTCTAAAAGACAGTTCTGAGAGACTGTGACCAAGTCACCTCCATCCTCTGGGCCTCAACTGTAAAAGGCAGGAGAGGCTACGATGATATCTTCTTTTCTGGACTCAGGTGTTCCATTGGCATACAAGTAATGAGTGCAGCTGTATGCTGGACACACATATACAGGGCACTGGGAATATGACAACTAGAAGAAAGCATGCACCCTGACTGTGGGAGTTGCCATCTATGGGGAGGGGAGGGGACTAACAATCATGCAATTATAAACCATAATATAAGCCTTGAAGGAACATTCTAGGGTATCATGAGAGTGCCCTTTCCTAAGCACTTTTGTAATTTTGGGGGATTCTGAGTGAGGCCTGACCCATAAAACAGAAACTGTCTTTGCTCATTGTTCAGTCATTCATTTATTTATTCATAATTTTAACAGATTTTAATCATCTATCTTTCACAGCAGTAGCTTTGTATTTTGCATCCCCAAGGAAAGTATAAATTAAGGCTAAGGGAAAGATATAACACAAAATGGAACTGGGAACCAGTTATTAATTCCATCAAATCAAAGAGAAATTTGACATGTGTTGCTGTGTGCCAGGTACTAGGGACGCGAGCATAAGGGCAAGAAAGTGCTGGGGATTCTCTGAGGTTCCATGGAAGCTACCTGTGGAGAGGATGAGGAGTGAGATGGAACTAGAGTGAGACCCCTGGGGGGTTGAATTTGGAGTTCACCACACAGGAGCCTAAGACCTAAGGGGAATTTTGGAAGATTCTGTAACCTCAGTTCTTTCATCTGTATGTAAACTCAATCTTTGGGGCATCTGCATGCTCAGTCAGTTGAGCATCCATTTCTTGATCTTGGCTCAGGTCATGATCCCACAGTTCATGGGTTTGAGCCCTGAGTTGGGCTCTGTGCTGACATTGTGGAGCCTGCTTGGGATTCTCTTTCTCCCTCTCTCTCTCTCTCTCTCTTTCTCTCTCTCTCTCTCTCTCTCTCTGCCCCTCCTCCCCCCTTCACTGTCTCTCCCACTCTCTGCCCCTCCCCTGCTCTCCCTCCCTGACTCTCTCTCTCCCTCCCTCCCTCCCTCCCTCTTTCTCTCTCTGCCTCTTTCTCTCCCTCTCTCTCTCTCTCTCTCTCTGTCTTGCCCCCACTCACACTCTCTCTCCCTCAAAAATAAATAAACTTAAAAAGAAAAGTGGAGAATGCATGGCAGCTTTCATTCAACAACATGTATTGAATATGTATGAAGTATTGGACACTGTGCTGACCTCTATTCTTGAGAAGGTTATTGAGCTAGCCCAGAAGAAAGACAGAGGGGACAGAGACACTGGGCATGAAACTGAGGAGACAGATGTACTACTGAGCACTTGCTAGTGTCCTGACCTGAGGCTAGGCCACTAGGGCGCTGCTAGGGAAAAGAACCAGTCACAGAGGATTCTGTGGTTTTCAACCACAGGGCCTGACAGAGTGCTGGAGTCACGGATGAAAACAGAAGCTGCAAAAAGAACAGTTCAAGTAGAAAGGGCATTGTGTGGCCAGTTCCTTCTGTTAGCCACAGTTGTCGTTGCTATTGTTAACATTATCGTGATTACATACCAAGCTGTACTGGCAGCTTAATACACCCATTTCGTTTAATCCTGTAACAGTTCTGCAAAGGAGACATTATTTTACAAAAGGGCAAATTAAGGCACAGAAGTTTAAATGATCTGCCTAAGGTCATAGAGCTAGTAAGGGGCTGGGAGAAGTGGCATTATTAGTGATCCCAGAACAATCCATCCCAAACCCATTCCTTTCTCCTTCCATGCAGCTCAAAGCAGGAGGCCTTGGGCACTGGCCTTCCAGCCACCTGACTTAATCCTGAGATGGCCAAACTGCCTTTCGGCCACCACCCAAGATCCCTAGGCCTGAGCAGCACAGCAGGGCAGAAACCTGTTGCAATTGGCAACCTGCAATGTTCATAGAACTAGTTTATTCCCCACAGACTGTTTCTTCTATTGAGCCTGAAAAGAAGAGGTTAAAGCCAACATTTATGTCTTGGTCAGGAGGCTCCTCCTTGGAAGTGTGAAATCTTAGCCTAAATGAGGCTGTACCAAACTCTAAAACAGAGGTGATCATAGTATGTCCCAGGATCATGAGGAGGATTAAATGAGTATTGGATGGAGAGCATCTCTTTCTGTCTCTTACACAGGAAGTGCTTAATACATAAACGTACAAGGCAGTGGGGTGGCTGGTGTAGCACGTGGCTCCCAGGAGGCGGTTTCCCTGTATTCAGACCCAACTCTATCCCAAATTATACCACCCAGACTATTAGCCATGAGATTTGGGCAGGTCTTAACCTCTTAGTGCCTTGGTTTCTTCATCTGTAAAATCAGTGTAATAATACGGTCGATTCAGCACGACAGTTGTAGAGACTAAATGCGTAGAGATGGAAGACACGCAGAGAGCTTAGAATGCTGTCTCTTACTTCCTTCCCCATTTCAGTTTTGGATCCCGATCAGGCAGAATCCCAAAGGAATCCTGCCTCTTGTCGTTCTCAGAAACCAGCACCTGTGTGCTGCGCAGTGGCTGAACCCAGGTTTGGATAAAGAGGACGTGAATAGCATGAGAGGAGGCTTCGATTCATTCTTTTCTCCAACATTCATTGGGCATCAAATTTGTACCATGTCAGGCTCTTAGTGCTGGGGATGCTTCCATATGTAAGTGCACCATCCCCAAGAAGCTCAAGGTAGAATATAGGGAAGACAGGAAGTAGAGGGCAGTTGCAATGTTACAAGGGAGGCCAGAGGCCATTCTACAGCTGCCCAGACAGGTTTAATCCTGCCTGGAGGGGGGTTTGGGGGGTTGGGCTTGTGCTCTCCCAGAAAGCCTGCTATATTAGGTAACAGGTGGGAAAGAGTCAGGAACTCTAGTTCAGAGAAGAACATTTGCAAAGATAAGTGAATGTTAGCATATTCCCTTGCATGGTTATTTGCATTCGGTAAGAGGAAGTTGTGGGTTTTATTACCAAACTGATTGATGATGAAGATGATAAAGATAATGATGTCCTTGGGAAGGGCTCAGCCTGTGGAGGCAGGAGAGGGGAGAGCAGTGGGAGAGGACTCTGAGAACGAGGTGGGCAGAGTCTGAGTCAAAATGGCCCCGATAAGCCAGACCAGGGAGCTTGGATTTTATGCTGGAGGCAGCAGGGCACCTGGGGAGGGTTTCAAGCAGAAAATGCAGATGATCGGGTATGTTTTAACAAGACCATACTGGAGGCTGGGTTAAGGAAGGGCTGGTGAGAAAACAGCCTGGAGTCTGGGAACACCTTAGGAAGACAAGTAGCAACATTGAAGCTGGCCTCAGCGAAGGGGAGGCACTGCTTTACCTGGGATTTGACCTGAGCTGTGTCACATCCAGCACTCAGTTCTACCGACAGAGAAATGCACATGGTGGCGTTGATCTAAGTGTCTATGAATCTGAAAGGGAATAACATCCACTGACTTCTCAGCAACCTCATCTCTCTCTTTTCTGAGGTCCCAGGTGGCCAGAGGGCCAGGCAGAAAACCGGCCCCTCCAAACACACCTACATTCAAATCCCTACGTTACTTTACCTGATAAAAAAGGACTTTTCAGATATAATGAAGATAAAGGTCTTGGAGCGCTTGGGTGGTTCAGTCAGTTAAATGTCCGATTGTTGAATTTCAGCTCAGGTCTTGATCAGCTCAGGTCTTGATCTCACAGTTGTGAGATCAAGCCCCACATTTGGCTCCACTCTGGGCAAGAAGCCTGCTTAAAAGAAATGAATAAATAAATAGGGGTCTCGAGTTGGGGAGATGATCCTTGACTTTCCAAGGCCTTTAAAGAGGGAGGCACAAGGGTCTGAGTCAGCAGGAGGAGATATAAGAACAGAAGCAGAGATCGGAGAGAACATATTCCAGTGTTGGCTTTGACGATGGAGAAAGGAGCCTTGAGCCGGGGCTGGTAGGCACCCTTAGAGAGTAGAAAATGCAAAGGAAGGGACTCTCCCCTGGAGCCTCCAGAAAGGACTAGCACTGCTAACACTTGGCTTTAGCCCACTGAAACTGGTTTTGGATTTCTGACCTCCAGAACTCTAATAGGGCGAAGCTGTGTTGTTCTGAGCCACTGAGTTCATGGTAATCTATTACAACACTTGAGCTCATACAGGAATCCAGAAGAGGATGTTCTCCTTCTCCTCTCAGGAGCCCTCCGAGGGCTAGGACTAGGTGCAGGGGGGCCATCGAGGAAAGCTCCAAACCGTGTTTGTTGACAGAGACTGGAAGAGAGGAGAGAGAATGACTGGGTGAGTAAATGACAGTGTGAATGCAGAACCAAATTGCAATAGCTGGCATGGGTGACATGGGCAGGACGCTTGCTCCCTTATCTCATTTCATTCTCTCAATAACCTTGAGGAAATTGAGGCACACAGAGTTTAAGTAACTCGCCGGAGGCCACACAGCAGTAAGAGGCAGAGCTGAGACCTGCACCAGCCTGACACCAGGGCCCAGGCTCCTTGCCTTGCACTGTCTCCTAGTCTGAGAAAATGGGTGGTGGGTGTGCATTGATGGAGTGTTTCTTGAGTGGGAAGCTGTGCTACCAGTCACCCAAACTTCTGCTTCCCCAAGGTGTGTCATATGTTTCCTTTTCAGGATGGTGGTAAAAGAAAGGGAATTTCCCCTAGCCTATAGTTTATTTTTATTTTATTTCGTTTTAATTTAATTAATTAATTAATTAATTTATTTATTTATTTTTGAGAGAGAGAGAGAGCAAGCATAAGGGAGTGAGGGGCAGAGAGAGAGAGAGAGAGAGAGAGAGAGACGGAGAGAGGGAGAGAATCACATGAAGTGCAGAGAGAGAGGGAGAGAGAGTTCAGAGCCTGGTGCAGAGCCTCACCTGATGCGGGGCTCGAACTCATGAACTGCAAGTTCATGACCTGAGCTGAGCTAACCAGGTGCCCCTAGCCTATTGTTTTCTAACCACGCCTGTTTTGTGTGTGTGTAATCCCTCAGCTGGAGCTTTCCATAAAAAGAAAATGACCCAAGATAAGACATCAGGAAACCAGGTATGTCTGGGCAATGTTTGACCCTCAGTAGTTTTGTGGCCTTGACTTCAACCTAAGCTATCAGAGTAGGCAGGAATATTTAACAGATGGGGACATTGAGACCCAGAGTAGTTTCTTGTCTTGCCCAGAATGGTTTCTGTTTTGGGAAAGTTTTGTCCACCCAGAGGAAGCCTCTTCATTGTAGACTTTAGAGCTGACAAAAGAGATACAACACTTGTGTCTAATCCTGTTCCTCAATAGTATCTGGTCCAGCTCTCCTGGTCTGCCTCATTCATAGCTTGTGATAAGAATTCCCAGTTTTGGGGCGCCGGGGTGGCTCAGTCGGTTGAGCGTCCGACTTCAGCTCAGGTCATGATCTCATGCTCTGTGAGTTCGAGCCCCACATCGGGCTCTGCGCTGACGGCTGGGAGCCTGAAGCCTGTTTCGAATTCTGTGTCTGCCTCTCTCTGCCCTTCCCCTGCTCATGCTCTGTCTCTCTCTCTCTCAAAATAAATAAATGCCAAAAAAAAAAATTAAAAAAAAAAAAAAAGAATTCCCAGTTTAGACACTTACCTGACTGAGTGACCCCAGGCAAGTTATCTAGTGCCTCAGTTTCCTCATCTGCAAAATGGGGATCACTTATGTAGAGTGCTTGTAACAAAGTTCGGCAAAAAAATGAATCAGCGTCCAGGGCAGATTCTGAAGTCCCTAGATTATATAATAGTTAGGTCGCTCCTCCAGCAGCCATAGCAGAATAGAGAGACTGGATCTGGACTCCTTGACTCTCATCTGTGAGACCTTGGCCAAGTCGTACAACCTTATCTTTAAAGAAGCCTGAAAGGTTGCTGGAGGGCCAGCCAGGAGGCAATGCCAGGTCCCCTGCATGTCGTTGGTGCTCAGCAGGCCACAGCTGTTGTTATTGATGTTTGGTCCTTGGTTCCGTCTCTGCTTCCCAGAGGCTTCCAGAGACAATACTGCGCTCCCAGAAGTGGTTTGGTATAACAAGAGGGGTGATAATATAGGCACAGGCTGGTTCTGGCACCATGTAACAAGCTGGTGACGCTGGCTCTGTCTGGGCACCTCTGTCCCTGTGGGAACAATGAGCTTTCTGGTTCTGACTGGGCATCGAGGATGTCTGGCCCCTGGAGGGAGCCTGTTGCACAAAGAGACAATAACGATCATACCCAACATTTCCAGAACAGGAAACACTCAGTTGGCTCAAATCTGATGGTGGACCCTTTTTGGTTGTCGTTCCCTCTCCTCAGTCCTTCTCCCCAGACTTTGCGTAGGGATTCAGAATCATAAAAAGAGACAGTTTGATCACATCCGTTTCCACCCCTTCCTACAGGTAGATGGGTGGAGGCGAGCAAGGTGGCCAATGTAGGGGGAGGGGCTAAAGGAACCTCTGCCTCCAGGAGCCCTGGGCTGAGCTTCTCTCTGGTCTCCCCTCTGGCTTCACTCTCCTGCAACATGGAGACTCTCTGTAAATGACCGTGCCCTTCCATGATGGCCATGGCCACGATGTGCAGGGGGTCAGACAGTATTCCACTTGGACCTCACCAGGCCACTGAGGCATAACTAGCTGGTTTCACCGTGGAGGAGGTGCAAGACCATGGTAGTTTCTTGGTTTGCTCAGTACTTACCACACACACCCTGACCTGCCTACTCCACAGGTCCTTCTCCATCCAGTGCTCTGCATCCCTCTCCTTCCTGCCCCATCCCACCTCCTGCCCCTCCTGCTGGCCCCCCTTGGCCCTTGTGCTTTGGTGCCCTCATCCCCAGCACCTGTCTCCCACTTCTGTCTACCCTCTTCAAGCCTCTTCTTTAAGGTCCTGTTTAAAACTCCCCCCTTCCCTCCTCCCTTCCATAAATACTTCATGGGCAGCTTCTGTCTCCGTCCTGGACAGCCTTTTCATGGCCTTCTCCCTAGATGGGCAGAGGACACCATGGCTATGAAGGGTTGATGCTTATTGATGCTTGCCATGTGCCATTCACCTTGCAAAGCATTTTACATGAATTACTTTACTTCTCTTAGGGCCAAGTACTGTGATTATTCCATTCTGCAGACGGGGAAACTCAGGCTTAGAAATGTTAAGCAACTCACCCAAAGTCACAGAACCAAGGAAATGGCAAAATGTGGAGACAAACTTCAGTCTTTCTAAAGCTTATGTTCTTTGCCACCTAGTTGGGCTCCTGTCTTCCAGCTCAGACACCCCTCCCAGGCTGGCTCTATCCCTGCCAGATCTCATCTCTCATGGCCCCTCCTGCCATTCACTCTAAATGACTCCCCATGCATGCTCCCTCCTCTGAGCCTTTGCAGATGTCGCTCCTTCTGTTTGGAACACCTTTCCCTTTCTTTTGTGCCCCTAAAAGCCTGCCCATGCATGGATCTCAGCTTAGCAGCCCTTGCTGCTGGGAGTCCCTCCTTGAGGCCCTGGCTGCTCTTGTCTCAGATGATTGGGGAGATTCCCCCTCCTCCTTGCTCCTGAAGCACTGGGTGTGGCTCTCCTTGTGTGGGCTACAACGTGCTCCAGGTTCTGGGTGGCCAAGTCTGTGCCAGCATCCAGTTGCCTTTGCCACACATATAGCAGGCACTCATTTCATGCCAGGCACTGGGCTGGGCTCTTGGGATACAGGAGGATCCCAGACAAATATGTCTTACCCTTTGCAGGGCCTGCAGCCCAATAGGGGAAACAGGTCAACCCTCAGAACCATATGAAGAGCTAAGTTCTGTGGTGGGGTTATGAATGTTCCCAAGAGGAACTCTTATCCAGGACTTGGGGCATGCAGCAGGCTTTGTGGAGCAAATGATAGTAAACCTAGGTGGATTTCATCAGTCCATGAAGGGATGAAAGAGGAAGGCAATGTTTTAGGCAAAGAGAACAACCTGTGCAAAGGCCCAGGGGTAAGAGAAAGCTGAGTGCTTAGGATACCAGAGATTGGCATAATTGGAAAATACAGCCTGCAGAGCCAGTGTTGCAAGACCACTCGGGAGAGGCAAGCTCCAACCCTTTGACCATAAAGGGTTGTGTGAATCCTGCCTCTCTCTCCCACTCATCTGTGGGTTCCAGCTGGCTTTGAGGACAGTCTGGCATGGTAGTTAACAGCCTGGCTTGCAGCCAGCAAACTTGGGCTTGATAGTAACCTCAGCATGCTGCTTACCTATTCAGGGTCTTACTCTTATTTTTTAAGTGGGAATAATAATAGCCACCACCTCCTAGGATTGGGGAGAGGACTGGATCATTAAACAGAATGGGCACAGTCTCTGGCACATGGGTAGAGCTTAATCATGTGATTATTACAGTGATAACAATCACATAACATTATATAACATGTAACTCTTATCACTGTTACTCTTATCATTATTTCTATTATTTGTTCTGAATCATCTTTGCCTTTCCTATGAGCGGCACCACAGTCTCCTGTTCCCCGCCCAGGTCTTGGTCCTAGGGAGGAGCAGGGAGGATGGGTAAGGTCTGGGATCATAGGACAACCCCTTTGCCCTCCACTGCTGTGCAAGGGACAATGTATGGAATGTTTGGTCATGTGGACTATTATGGCAGGTGTGCCCGACACAGAATTTGGATGCTTTGTGAACACTCTAGCCTGCCTGGGAATACTGCCTGTCAGCTAGGCTCCCTCTCCCCCTTACATGGCATCCTCTTTCTTGGGGAAGAGCTGACCCTTCCTATGAGCTGGCCCTTCTCATTCTCCCTGCAGGATGTGGGGACACATGCTGTGTTGGTAATTCTTTACTGTGACCATTCTCATCCAATTAATTGGCTGCCCTCTCTGCCTATTCATAGCCCTAGAGGGCTAACTCCTAAGAACTGTATCACCTAGACTTCCTTAGGCTCTAAATTCTGGCTGAATCTGGCCAAAGGGAAGCTGTAGCAGGAGAGTAGAGTGTGGAAGGAGACAGAGGGTAGGGGTCTGTCCCATTCTCTGTCCCCTCCTTTCTTCTACAGTTCTGCCATTGGCTATGACTGGCATGGCCACCAGAGAACATTCCTTCTATTTCCCTTGATTCTTGGATGAGTATGGGCTGTCCCACTGCCCTCGCCCTGGGCTGGCACCATCTATCTTCCTGGTTTCCAAACTCTGCCCTCACCTCCACACAGAGTTTTGCTATTAGATTCTTTACAGCTCAGCCCTTCTGGGTGCATTTGTTTCCTGCTGTGGTTCCAATCAATAGTCTTATGAAGGCTCTCCAGAGTTCCTCAAGGAGATCCTGCCCTAGCTAACAAAGAGCAGGACACGAGTCTGTTCCTCTCCTTACCCTCTCATAACCTTGGCATCTTCTTTTTTATTTTTTATTTTTTGAAGTTTATTTATTTTGAGAGAGAAAGAGAGCATGTATGAGTGGGGGAGGGACAGAGAAAAGGAGAGAAAGAGAATCCTCAGTAGGCTCTGCACTGTCAGCACAGAGCTCAATGTGAGGCTCAGACTTGTGACCCATGAGATCATGACCCAAGCAGAAATCAAGAGTCAGATACTCAACTGACTGAGCTACCTGGGCACCTGTAACTTTCTAAGAGCGCAGCTGGAGACCCTGTTTGGATGGCTGTTCTGGAGAGATTGGAGGTCCCTCACTTCCAGAGGCCCTGCTGGTCTGTCTGTAGAGCTACAGAGGAAGCTTGGACCTCATAATAAAGAGCCTCAGGAACCATGGGGAAGATTTGGTGTTTTTTTATAAGAATAATAAGTCACAGCAGATTTTAGGGCTGGGGAATGACATAATCTGATTTATAACTGTGGACGATTTGTCTTCTGAGTGGTTCTAAAGGACTGAGTGTAGACCAAGTGAAGATACTTGGAAGCTAGTGCCATTGTTCTCATGTGACATGATGGCACTGCCACCATCAGAGACATCTGCCACCTCCACCGTGAAGCCTCAGCTGATCACCCTTTCTTATTGTGCACATAAAATTTTGTTATAGCAACTATGACAGTCAGCTTCTGTGAAATTCTCCTTCTCTTTAGGGTGAGTTCCTCAGCCTTGTGTCTGCTCATTCCCAGGGTCCTAAGCCCAGCAAGGGGCTGGCACCTAATAAGTAAAGTAGGGCCTGGCCATCTCTGAACTGATCGGTGCTCTCTAGTTCAAATGCAAATGCCTTTGGAGGCACAGCCTGTTAAAACATTACCAACTACTAGCAGAGCACTAATATCAGATTAGCCTGTATTATCTTGTGAAGCAAGGAAAGAAAGCAAACATCTGCCCAACATCTGCTCTGCACTAAGTGGCTTTCCATGCGGGACCTTGTTCAGTCCACGCAACAGTCCCAGGAAGAGACAGAACTGTTCCTATTTTACCTGGTGGAAGTGGAGGCTCAGAGAAGTCATCTCACCTGGATTAGTCACTCAGCTCGTGAGTGACAGCCAGGATGCAAACTCAACTCTCTCTGTCTACTAAAGAGGTGATTGCTCTCAGATGAACTGGACTAAGCCTCCTGAGGGAAGTGGGCCAGGAGAGGTATATTTGAAGAATAACAAAAACAATTAAAATTCAGCAATAACGATGCCTAGCTTTTACAGAATTTATGGCCATCATCTATCACCCACTGGCACAGTAGGGGAGGCCCCCGCCTGAGTCTCAGTTTCTCCCCATGAACAGCAGGGCTTTGCACAACCATTTCCCAGCTACCATTCAGATTCAACATCCTTCCTCTAAGAAGCCTCCTGGACCTTCCAAGACCTGGGAAGTTTCCTCTTACTTATGTCTGTGTAGCTCCTTGCAATTGCCTGTATGCACAGGCACACACATGTACCTCTGCACACAACTATGTGTACACGTGTGTATATAGAAAGCCTCAGGAATTCTAGAGACACCTCAGGGAAGGCCTGGGAGTTTTCTTCTATGGAGAAGGTTGCCATGGGGGTGAGGGCGTAGACTTGTTTTGAATGGCCCTGAGTAGGAAAGCCTGATGGGTGAAAGCTCCAGAGAGACCATTTTCAGACTCTCTTCAGAGTCAGCCTAAGGAAGAACTTTCTAGTAGTGAGAATTTCTCCAGGGGGCAGCAGGCTGCCTGGAGAACCTGCAGGCACAGGATGGGAGGCAGCCACCGGAGAGAGGGAGGGATGGGGAGGGAGAGGGGGATGGGGAGGACCAGATGCATCCTGACGGGCTTGTTCACTTCTGGGATTGGAAGCTCTAATGACAGAAACCACCACTGAGTAATTCCTTACAAAGCGCTTGGCCCATCGCATACATGAACTCATTTCATCTTTATATTAACCCTCCAAGATAGGTCTAAACCAGTTCATAGATGAGGAAACAAGGTTCAGAGAAGCTATGTAACTTGCTCAAGAAGAATCAGCAGAGCCAGTGTTTGAATATAAACTATGTCTGACCCTAGAGCTCGATCTAATAAGCCAGCACTCACTCACTCCTTCCCTCAGGATTTAAGTGCATACAAGCCTCACCCATGTCACCAGCACAATTTAGCCCAATTTGTTTCATTTTATGTGCCTCAGTTTCCTCTACAGTGTCCCTATCTCTTTGATGTTAGAAGTTGGCCATCAGATTATAGTCTGCTCTGGAAGAATGGTTAGCTTGGCCTAAGTCATGGACAGTCCCAGACTATTTGGTCCCTTGGGGCCTCCCTTTGTCTCCGTCTAGAAGGAAGCCTTTGTGGACCAGCTTGTCACAGAACCTCCAGACACATTTATGGATCCACACGGGCTGGGAGGAGTGAGGAGGTGACAGGAAGCATGGCAGCTACAGTCGAGAGGCTTCAGAGAGATCTGTGGCTTTTAGTTTCAGGTCTGATGAAAGTAAAGGGAAAATAAACAAAACAAAACAAAACAAAAACGTAAACCCAAACCCAATAGGCTGCCTGCCAGGAGCCTGTGAAACATGGTTCAAGCCAAAGTCAGTGTCGGCCAAGAGGGAAATTACAGGCCTTAAATGGGAGACAAGTCCGCAGAAACCTCCTAGGGTTGCATTTGGCAAATGTTTGTTTGCAAACATGTGTGTTTGTGTGGACCTGTTTTCCAAAGTGTGTATCTCTTCTTTATTTATGTATTTGGCCCTGATGCTCTTTTTTAAAAAAAGTGTAGAAACTATACTTTAAAATTCTTTATCTCTTGGGGCTCCTGGGTGGCTCAGTCACTTAAGCACCCAACTTCAGCTCAGCTCATGATCTCATAGTTCGTGGGTTCGAACACTGCGTCAGGATCTGTGTTGACAGCTTGGAGCCTGGAGCCTGCTTCAGATTCTATATCTCCCTCTCTGCCCCTCTCCTGGTCACATTCAATCTCCCTCTCTCTCAAAAATAAACATTAAAAAAATTAAAATTCTTTATCTCTGGATGACACGTGGGGCAATTCCATTCAGTGTAGATAAAGCCAGCTAGTATTTACTAACAGGCTGTTTCATGCCAGGCACTATGCTGGGTGCTGGGGATCTAGGAATGCACAAGGTGCTGCCTTGTTCTGAAGTAGCTCCGTATCTACCATAAGAAGAAGATACATGCACAAAGAAGGATCCCAGAGTGCCCACTGGGCTAGGATCATTTCAGCTGGGTGTAGCTGGGACCTAAAAGCGGGGAGGTCTTAGTTCTTGGCAAAGGGAGCCAACAAGCAGACAAAAGTGGAGAGGACCCTTGAAGGTGAGAGGAAGAAAACTCTTATGGGGGAATTATCTGAAGGTCAAAGATATGTGACTTGCCCCTAGGTCAATGCTAGAAAGCAGCAGCCTAAGGATTTGAACCCAGATCCCTCTGATTGCTTCCAACCTCAGCAAAAACGCCTGAACTTTAAAGCCCTGTTACTTGGTGGGCTAGCCTCTTTAAGCCCTTCTCACTCCTAAGACCAGCTGAGTTCTACATGTCCCAGTAAGGCTACTTTAATACCTTACTTTATTTTATACCTTAAAATAAATTCATACTTTGATACTGCTGAGTTCCTGAAAAATATATGCCTTCATATTGCTAGGTACCATTTAATAGAACTATGCTTTTCTCTTCAACAGCATAAACACATGTATTCATTTATTTACTTATTACAAAACTACTTTGAGGGAAGAGATGATTTTAAATTCCTTTTTATTTCCTGTCAAGCACTCAAGGAACACTTTCAGAGCTGGCCTGGGGTGGCTCTACTTTTTGGTGGGAGTGTATTAGTCAGATATTGCCACAATAATGCTTGGTAACAGATGACCCAATACTTGGCCACAATCGCAAGGATTTTTGTTTTCTCACTTATGAGTCTGAAGGTTGGCTGGCTTAGGCTCAGCCTTCAGGTTTGGTGGGGCTTTGGGTCAGGTTTGTGTTTATTCTGTTTGTCCCACTCTGAGGACTAGACTGAAAAGTAGTCTGATTGCTGTTCTCATGGTACCTGAGCAAGTGAGTAGACAAGAACATGGTGAAACAGATAATGCCTCTAAGGTCTCAACCCAGAACTGCGATGCTGTCATTTTCCATCACATTCTTCTGCCCACAACAAGTCATATGGTCAATCCCAGTATCACTGGGCAGAGAACTATATTTGCCCGTTCTAGTGGGAGGCTCTATAAAGTCAAATGGCAAAGGTATCATTCTAACATAAGGAAAACATGAGGAATTGGATAAACGTGCTGGGCTTCAGAGGTAGACTCAATTTCAAGTTTCAGTTATTGCTTATCTCCTTTGGAGACTAGGGAAATTACTTAACCCCTCTGACTCTCTTTCCTTCTCATACTGAGTGCTTATAATATGCCAGTCACTGATCTTAGCATTTTAGGAACACTGTCATATGTAAGGTAGGTAAGTTTCCAATGAACTTCACCTAAGGAATAGCCAGCTGACGTGACTGGCTACCAACACCCAAGTTTCAAAGTTCATTGTTGGTTAAAAAAAGTAAGGGCTATTATTAGCAGCGATCAGAGGCAACCACACTTCCCAGTCACATGTCTTCAGGAGGAAGGAACTTGAAGCCAAGCCTAGATGGTCTCAGTGGTGCAACATGTTTGGTGTGGAAGCAAGTTTCATAATTGCCATGTCTGTCAGGTGATGCCCAGACCTCCGCCCCCCAGATAGCTTTCCATTCTGACACCGGGTGCTCTGATGTCCCTGGGGAAGGACAGCTGGCAGCTTTTTGTGAGACTTGAGTCATGTGCCGTGGAAGATACTAGCAAGAGTAAATCTTGGATCAGATAGACCTGATTTGAGTGAAGGCTGAGCCCCTAACTTACTGGGTGGCCTTTCCTCAGCAACACTGTTCCCTCTCCCTGCAGTATCCTGCCTTTTCAGGGCCAGCTGTCTACCTCCGTGTCCTTTCATCCTGGAGGTCTTCCCTGACCCTCTCCATCCCTCTGCCCCCTTAACACACTGGACGTCCTCGGGGCCTGGACTTCACTTATCCTCATTGCTCACTTAAATTAACTCTCTGCCACTAGAGTAAATACTTTGGGAATGTAGGTCCTGACCCTGTTTCCCACTGAAATCCTGCTTTCCAGCATTGTGTCTGGTACAGAGGAGGCACTCTTGAACATTACCTAATGAATTCAACAATAAATCATCAAAATCAGGCTTTTGCTTTACAACTGTTTTATAGTGGATTCCTTGATGTCTGTGCTATGGAAGCCGCTTGGCTCTAGATCCTTGCTACTCAAAGTGTGGTCCTTGGACCTACTTGCTCTGGAAACTCGTAAGAAAACAGCAGCTTGGCGCTACCTCCCTCCCAGACCTCCTGAACCAGAAGCAGTGTTTTAACTAGATCTCAAATGATTCATGTTCACACTAAAGTTTGAGAAGCACCACTCTCAACAGCTTTAGGCGACTTTTAGAAATCAAATCTGACTGCACAGTCTTGCCTTGGTATATTCAATGACTACCACAGCCTCTAAAGCCAGTTCCACTGGTAGAAGCTGCTGATGGTTTTAAACGTGCAGAGCTTTATTATGCTATGCACTTTACAGATGAGGAAGCTGAGGCCCAGAGGAGTTAAGTGACGCGCCACTGCCCCACAGCTAGTGAGCAGCAGAGCCTGATGCTTGGTTTTCTAGTCCAGATTCAAGTTCAGAGCAGAGGAACTCTAGATTAGACTGCAAGGTCATGTCTCACATTCCCCCCTGGTAAGTGCCAGAACTGGGGCCCAAGGCCAGTTGCCTCATTCCCAAACTCTGAGGTGCCTGCTTACCCTACACCAGCTCCCATGCCCTCTTCATAATAATTGAGGAAGCAGTTTGCCCGAGGTCACATGGAGAATTAGAAGCTGTGCTACAGAGACAGTGTCTCTCCCTGAGACCACAGCACTTGTCTTCTCTCTGCATTGCCATAGGAATGGTCTCAAGGCTGACTTCTGATTCCCAGGAGACCTGGGCTTCTTATGAAGTTGAGTGAGTCACTTTGGGGAGGCTTCTGGCCCATCCTCTGAAGCACTGTTTCTGTGTTTAGTCTGGTCTGCCTCCAGGGGCGAGATGATGAAGCAGAGGACTGCCTCGGAGAGTGTCTATCACTTGCATGCCAGTCTGTCCGTGTGTTTTCCTTTAGCCAGGGATCTTCATAACTGGGCTGAAACCCATGAGATGGACACTGGAGGGAAAGAGAGATTAGCTATAACTCAAGCTGGAGTCAAGGGGATGGATGGCTTCTGCAGAAAGGAAGGAAGGAAGGTGGAGAAGTCCCTGCATTCTCAAAGATCAGGGAAGGACAGTCTTAGGAAGATTCTTATAGAGCTTAAACCTATTGCAGTTAATAGCTGGGTGAGGCATGGGTTCCAATCTTGCTCTGCCTCTTTCCACCACACAACATTATACCTGCCGTGTAACAATAATGACGCTGACTTAGATAGTTGTAATCTTAAAATGAAATAGTGTGTGTCATATGCCTGGTCCAGAGAAGACAAGCAATAAGTAAGAGCAGGTTGTGTGTGTGGTGTATGTGTGTGTGTGTATGTGCATGCGTGCGTATTTGCCCCCTTACCTCTTCATTTTCTAGACAGAGAAATGAGAGCCAGAGCCAGAAGCTGTGATGTGCATAGACACATGGGAGTTAATCACCAAGGCAAGAGTTGAACGCTGGGCTCCAGCCTCCCAGGCTAGCTTTCCTTCTCTCACCTTATAATAAAAGACATGAAATTCGTTAACCATATTCCTAACTTCTGGGCCATGAAAACATAAAAAAAAAATGATCATTCTTGGACAGCATATGTAGAATACACTAAAATAAAATTGTTTTTCAAGCATTCCAGCATCTAAAATGATCTTTGAAGCAGGATTTCTGTATGGTTGGGGCAGTAGGCATGTGGTCAGACTCGATGGTTTACAATCAAGGGGCAGCTAGACTCAGCGCTGTCCTCACGCCCGCCTCCACTCCCAAGACTGAAGGGGTGAGCCAAGAGAAAGTCAAGGGCGGAATGCAGCACGCATGCATGGGCCCTGGAGACAATGGGGACCAGCTTTATCTATGAGATAAGAGCTTTGCATGTACCTCATGAGCTATGAGTTAACTTCAGTAATTCTGTTCTTATTATAAAGGAATATTCCAGAAATGACTTTATCCCTCAAGGCACAGGGCCTTTTCATGGGTCTCTGAGACCATGTTAGAGGCTGAATCTTTTACAAACACGTTGATAAGTTATATCATATAACAATATAAGGATGTGATTTGTTAAGCATTTTCTTGAATTGATAGTTTGAAGAAATCAACACTCCCAGTTAAGATTCAGAGGTAGGGCCACAGAATCCTTCGGTGCCTTCCGAACCATCAAGGCAAGACCCACACATGGCTCCTGTCAGCTCACAGACTTTTAGGTCTTTGTTCAGATAACACCTTCCCAGTATGGCCTTCCCTGGTTACCCTAACTAAAGTTGCAAACCTACCACCAACATTCTCTCCTGATTTACTGTTCATCTTCACACTTGATATCAGATAACATGTTACTTATCTTCCTTCGCTATTGCCTATGTCCCCCCCATTATATAGCAATACTCATATGCTGTAAATGCTTTGTAAATATCAGTTAATTCACTCCTCATAACAACTGTAAAAGGAGATACCACTATTTGCCCCTCCGTACAGATGAGGAGACGGAGGTACAGTGAGGTTAGGGACCGTGTCACCGTGTGACCACGGTCACACAGCTTACAAGTGGCAGGGTTAAGATATGATCTCAGGTGTCTGAGTCCTCACATCACCACGCTGTCCCACCCATAGGGCCTGAATACACAAAGGCAGGGGTTTGCCTGTCTGATTCCCAGTGCCTGGGATAATGCCTGGTACATCATAGTACCCAAGAATTATTTGTTGAATGAATGAATGATTAAATTGGGCTATACCATTTCCACTGCTTTGAAAGCCCTTCATTCATGGACACTAAATGTAGACAGCTACTCTCCATGTACTGAACATCTGGATTGTAGGAAGGTAGTGGGACAGGTGGAAAGATCATGGGCTTTTGTGTCAGAAAAGAAGAGGACCGCAATCCTAACTTGGTCAGTCACAAGTATACTATTACCAGGGTGGTGTGACTTTAATAAATTCACTTAACCTCTAAGCTTTGGTTGCCTCATCTTTAAAATGGAGAAAACAGGGTGGCTCAATTGGTTGAGTATCTGACTTTGGTTCAGGTCATGATCTTGTGGTTCATGGGTTCAAGCCCTATGTTGGGCTTGCTGCTGACAGCACAGAGCCTGCTTCAGTCCTCTCTCTCCCTTTCGTTGCCCCTCTCCCACATGCTCATGCTCTCTCTCTCTCTCTCTCTCTCTCTCTGTATCTCTCTCTCTCTCAAAAATAAATAAACATTGGGGTGCCTGGGCAGCTCAGTTTTTTAAGCATCCAATTCTTGATTTTTGCCTCGGGTCATAATTTCTTGGTTTGGTGAGTTCGAGCCCCATGTTGAGCTCTGTACTGACAGGCAGAGCCTGCTTGGGATTCTCTCTCTCCCTCTCTCTCTCTGCCTCTCCACACTCACTCTTTCTATCTCTCTCTCTCTCTCAAAATAAATAAACCTTTAAATAAATAAATATTAAAAAAAGAAATTTAAATGGAGAAAACAGTGGGTTCCTCAGAGAGTTACACATTATAGTAAAAGTTCAGTGCAGATAAAGGGCCAGGCACAGAGCAGGTACTCTGTAAAGATCATTTCTCTCCTGCACTGGAAAGGATGAAGAAAAGTGAAGTGAAACTCCGTCTTCCTTTTGCTGAGCAAGCTCTGATTTTTCTTCTTCTTCTTTTTTTTTTTTTTTTGGAATAAATCTACTAGGGTCAGAGTATGGGGAATGCAAAGAGGACCAGGAGATGGAAAAATTTCACTTTTCCTTCTACAGCAGTTAAGACTGGGACATTTCAGTCAAGGCAACAACATATTTCTTTTGATTCTCAGATAAAGCCATATTGACGTCACTTTTTTTTTCTTCTGTTACCCGATTGAATTTGGTCGTCTGTAACATAAAACACTGGCTCTTCAGAAGTGGTTTCCGTCGTATTATTGAGCAGTCAGGAGGATTTCCATCTATCTCCCACCAGAAAACGAAGTCTGCTTTAAATTAGAACAAAGAGCTGTACATCTGACCTCCAAGTTTCTTATTCCTCCTAATTTGTAGGCTGAGCTTTTAAAACTCTAAATATTTGTCTTACTTTTAAGACTGTTTTCTTCAAGTGTTAGTCAGAGATTCTGCTGTGAAACCAGGGAAGATTCTTGGGCTCGAGCTAAGTTGGCTTGTGGTGCTTGGAGGTTGCTTCTGCTGTCTGGATTTGATGAGTGCCTTGCTATCTGATTGCATTGGAAACTTCCAGAAACCGCTTTAAGACAGAGGTATCTCCTTCTGTATGGGGAGATCCAAGGTCTAAGAACTTTTGACACGTGCTCTTTCTGCTGCTCATGACATCAACATCGCATGACAGCCATGTTGAATTCATTCTAAATCTCTGCACACGCTGTTCCCTCTTCTTGGAACATCTTTCCCTCACCTCTTCTTCTTTTTATTTTTTTATTTTTTATATTTATTTATTTTTGAGAGAGGCAGAGGTGAGTGGGGGAGGGGCAGAGAGCAAGGGAGACACAGAATCCAAAGCAGGCTCCAGGCTCTGAGCTGTCAGCACAGAGCCTGTCGCAGGGTTCGAACCCACAAACCGCGAGATCATGACCTGAGCTGAAGTCAAATGCTCAACTGACTGAGCCACCCAGGCATCCCATTCCCTTGCCTCTTCTGAACTCCGAGGTCTCCTGCTGAATCTTCAGGACTCAGTGTGGTTCTACCTGTGGGAAAAGTCTCCCAAGAAGCCTGTGGGTACCAGATCTATGTGGTTTTTTTTTCTTTAGTATTAAGCCCCTTTCTTATCACCTTTAAATGTTCTTGTTTCTCCCAGAATCTTCATCAGAATAAGAGCAATGTTACTCATTTAAATATCTTTAGATCCTGGCATGGGGCCTGGTCTCTAGCAGGTGCTCAGTGAGCACTAGGTTTAAAGACAAGCAATGAAGTTTAAACTTTATACTGTCATGAACAGGGAGGTGGGCCCTTAATACAAAGAGCAAGCAGTGAGGGGAGGAGTATGTTGACTGCTCTTCAGGAGACCCCTCAGGCTAGTCTGATTCAGCCCCTGTTATTCTGCTCATGGGGAAGTGGGAGCTTAGAGACATCCCTGACACTACGTGCATTGCTGGCTCTCAGTCCAGGGCCCAGCCTGTGCTGTCAGGATGTCCCTTGTCCTCATGAAAATGAGCTGCAGCAAAAACACAGATGGCATAGTGGGGAAAGGCATCTAGGGAAAAGCCGCTGGGAGTGAATGAGCACCACCGGATGTGGCCTACCATCTTGGCAGCAGGCTGCCTGGTGGACTGAAGGATGCTGATAGGTAGGAAGCCACAAGGAGGCCATTGGGGAGGAGCTCGGGGAGGGAGACCTGGGTCTTCGGTCCAGACCCGTTGGCCTGAGTCAGCACGGGAACCAGGAAAAAGTATCACAGAGCTGCCCTCAAATCAAAGCCTTCTGGCTCCTCACAACTGGGCATCTGGCCAGATGTTAAGAAAGAGGGACATTGCAAAAAATCTCTAGTTGGAGGAAGTGGTTTGCGTTTCCTGCTTGAAGGAGGATGCTTCATTTGAATAGAATTCAGTAGAACAAAGTGGAAGGGGAAGTATCCTAAGCCTTCCGACTGGACCTTGATTCTTGTAGAGAAGGATTCAGAAATACCTCCCAGGGAACCAGAGGCAGGGTTCTACCAAAGAACCTTACCCAGGGTAGGAATGGATGTAACAGAACGTGTTTCCGCCTACACCTGTTCTGTGTGGGGTGTTTCCTCAACTAGTCCTTTTGACATTCTCCCCAAATTCTGGTGGGAACTCAAGTTCTCAGAGGGGAAGTGACTTATCATGGAAGACACAGCAAGGCACGGCCTGTTCTTGGACCTACTTCCCCAGACTGCTCAAGCCGGGTTTGCTCCCAAAGCTGGCTGATGTTCCCCAAACCCTTGGGGCTTCATTCTAAATATGAAGCTCTCATCTGTGAGCTAACAGTTACCAGACCTGTGCCCAGAACCTCCCCCAAAGGCCAGGAGCTGAGTAGATGCTCAGAAATAATGGCTCCCCTCTGCCAGAACCTTTCTGCCTATTAGCACATTTCCTTCTCACACCACACCAGTGACGAGATCGGCATTATCATCCCCAAGCTGAGGTGGGGAAACTGAGACTCCTAAGGGAAATCCTCTTTTTTCAGGTTATATTATTTGATCACCTTTAAAAAAATAAAGGTACTGTATTTCCTGAGTATGGTATAGGTAAGATGTTTTAGGATACTTCTGTGTCAGCAGTACCATATTTATTTGTGTTTCTAAACCAAATTATTCTGGCTTGCCATTCCCCCTGCATTTGGCAGAAGATTCCATCTGAGTTATATGGGGTGGAGGTTGCCCCAAACCATGGGGGTTGATAAGAAATGGAGTTTTGAGAAGAGTCTGCCTCTGGTGTTCAGCTCCAGAAAGTTCTAACCACAAGGGTGACCTCAAGGAAGCTCAAGCTTCAGAGCCCCTCACTTGCAAGGGACCCTGGAATGCGCCCACAGCTCTGATATTATTAGAAAATTTGCAGAAGTATGATTTTTTAACCTCAATGGTTGAAAATGCCGCTTCTCCCATCCCCCACCCCATCTACTCCATCACACTTCCCCTGTTGGGTAAGTTGGAGTGGTCTTGGGCATTTTATATTCGTAATTATTTTTTCTTAAAGCCCCCCAAACTACATATGCTTCAAGCCCCACAGAAGGTCTATTCTTTCTGTGCTCCATGCACGGCTCTTCCTGTTAAGTGTGGTAGTTTTTTCTTTTACCTTCTCAGACATTCTGCCCCTCCTGGGTGAGGAACGCTGTCTGAGAGTGGGATGTAGGTCCTCCTTTTTGGAAACGGCAGCTACCATAGTTCATCTTGCCATCTTAGAGAACCCCTACCAGAGTCAGGCCATTCCACCCTTTACAACTGGAGTACCTGGGCAGTGCTGGCCTGCCCTTCCTGCAGCAGAACAAATGATTCCTATTTAACTAGGGAAGTAGAGGAGAGGATGTATAAGGATTGCTCAGGTGTTCTGAGAATCAAGAGGGGACTCGCCTTCTCTTGTGGGAAAAGGTATTCCACAATATGTGAGCAAACAGCAAAAACTAAACATGTTTTTTTTGGCCTCACACCAGGATGCACAAATTAAAGGGGTGAGGGCTTCTTGGAAGAAGTGACATTTGAGCTAAACAAAAAGAACAGAAGCATTTCTGCTGGGTAACAGGTTGGGGAAGCTGTGATTGAAAAGGGTCCAGACATATAGGTGCTTTTGCAAACACAGTGTCACAAAGGACAGAGGAAAAGGCCAGCAGGGAAACAGCAGGCATGGTGGATGTGGTTGTTTTTATTCTCTTAGATGAAGTTCAAAGCAAAGGTCTCTGATATCCTCTGAAGAGGGAACGTCCAGGTTGTTTTCCTGCCCAGAGCAGAGTAAACAGGATTACTGGAACCTGGTGGCCTCAGCCAGACACACAGACTGCTGCCCAGCTGGCCCAGGGAGACGGCCATGTGGAAATGGCCGAGACTGGGAGCCGCCTTGGCCTCTGGACTTCGTGCCCAAGGAGACACCTCTGCTGGAACAAGCTGTCTCAGGCACCTGGAATCTATATCTCAGGTCAGAATATATGCACAGCCTTTGACCCAATAGGTCTGCCTCTAGGAATGCAAGAAGAAGAAATGGTTGCTGATACGTGTAAAGATACATGTACAAGGACGTTCAGCATAGTGTGGTTTAAAATAGAGCAAAATTGGAAGCACCTTAAGTATCTAGCAATGGGGATAAGCTAGGAAACTTCCAGTGCATATATGATGGAAAAATATTAGCCATTAATAACTGTGTCATATGTATTGACATGGAATGTTCAGGATACTTGCCCAACTGAAAAAAAGAAGGCAACTAAAAAAAAAAAAAGGCTTTAAAGCAGTACATACTGTCCACTGTCAATTATATAATGTATGTTATGCTGACACTTACTGGACACTTATCACTTGTGCCAGACGTGGCTGTAAACATTAAAAAATTTTTTTAACGTTTATTTTTATTTTTGAAGAAGAGAGAAACAGAGTGTGAGTGGGGGAGGGGCAGAGAGAGAGGGAGAGGCACAGAATCTGAAGCAGGCTCCAGGCTCCAAGCTTGTCAGCACAGAGCCTGAAGCAGGGTTCGAACTCATGAGTCTTGAGATCATGACCTGAGCTGAAGTCGGACACCCAACTGACTGAGCCACCCAGGTGCCCCTCCAAGCATTTAAAATATATTAATACATTTACTCAGTGAACAGCTCATGAAGAAGATATTTTTATTGTCCATATGTTACAGGTAGGGTGACTGTGACACAGAGAGTTTAAGTGATTTGCCCAAGGTCACACAGTAGTAAGTAGCAGAACCTGATTGTGAACAAGGCAGTCTCTAGAGCCCATACATAAATCACTGAATAGGCCATGCTCTGTGTGTGTGTGTGTGTGTGTGTGTGTGTGTGTGTGTGTGTGTGTGTGTGTTTGTAGAGTTTTCTCTCTCTCAGAGGGCTTACACAGAAATGTTAGCTGTGTTTTAAGTAATCTCCTCCTAGGACAAGATATAGCAGATATTTTCCCGATGCAAGAAAATGTCGCAGCTAGTGCAGACACCGGAGGACATCTACACTTTGCACATAGAGACCACACCATGCGCCTCTTTGGATCCTGCACAGGCCAGACCTAGCAATTCCCCAAGTCACTGATTCAGCAAAACAAGACTTCAGTGCCAGTTCTATGCACGCTCTGTTCTAGGTTCTGAGAATTCAACAGTGAGCAAGACAAGGCCCACAGAAAACTTAGATCCTAGCCTGGGAGGCAGGGAGGTGACCAGAAAATAAATAAGCAAGAAAAATAGCAACATTATGGAGACCTGCAGTGAGGACAATATGGCAAGGTGGGGTGTGGATTAAAGGGATTAAATGGTCAGGGAGGGTGACCTTTCAGAGGTGGTATTTTGCTAAAACTGAAACAGCCAGAAGGAGCAAGGTATCTATCTATATCTATCTAATCTGAGAGAGAGAGAGAGAGGAGAGAGAGAGAGAGAGGGAGAAAGTGATAAAGCAAGCCTGGTAAAATGTTAACAATAGGAAATCTGGGTGAAGTGTACATTAAAATATTTTATATAAGTGTTGCAACATTTCTGTAACTCAAAATTATTTTAAAATGGAAGGTTGAGGGGCACCTGGGTGGCTCAGTCGGTTAAGTGTCCGACTTCGGCTGAGGTCATGATCTCACAGTCTATGAGTTCGAGCCCCGCATCGGGCTCTGTGCTAACAGCTCAGAGCCTGGAGCCTGCTTCAGATTCTGTCTCTCTCTCTCTCTCTCTCTCTGACCCCCCCCCCCACTCATGCTTTGTCTCTCCTGCTCTCAAAAATAAGTAAAAACATTTTTTAAAAATCCTTTAAAAAATGGAAGGTTGAAAATATATTCAAATAAATATATTAAAAGTAACAACGATCTCTCTATATATGAGGAAGCAGTCAGCAAGGCTTGGTGAGGAATGGTGATCAGGGGATGAAATCAAGAGGTAAGAAGATACTGATGCCTTTGACTGAAGCAGGGTGAGACTGAAGTTTGGGGAGTGGGAATCAGCTTGTATTTTGGTACTGATATGCCTGATAGTCATGGTTTGTAAACTACTACACATTCGTCTTCTCAGTGGGTCTTCCCCTGCACACCTGCGAGTTAGTTAGGACTGGGATGATACTTCTTTTCCACCAATGAAGAAACAGAAGCCAAGAGTGGGAAAATGATTTTGTAACTAGCAGAGTTAGGGGCCAAAGTCAGATCTTCTGAATCCACTTAACACAATACTCCCAAGATTGATTCATAACAGACACTCTACATATATTTTCTGCTGCTTCTAAGATTATGTAGACATTGAATGGCAATGTTCAATTTTTGGCTGGCCAAAAAAAAAATATCTGTCCATGGAGGATTCACATGAGCTCAATCATATATCAACACTCTTTTTCAGAAACTGCTGAGGCTCTCCAGTGGACTATGAATGAATTTAATCTTCAAGTAGTGTGATGCTATAGGCTGCAACTTGACTTTCCTTGCTGCTAAGCTATTATTCCATTTTTATTATTCTAATGTAAAATCACTTGTCCCCACACAAAGATAGTTATGAGAATTAGCATCCAAAGAAGATGGTGCAAGAGAACAGCTGTGTGGCCTTCAGTGCTCTACTGGACAGAGCTCTGGATTGTCTCAGGGCCCTGTTCGTTGTCGCCAAGCATACTGCAAGTGTTCAAAGTGCCTTTGGAGGTCACACCTTGTGATGACTCTCCTGGTAATTTGGAGACGAGTTTTAAATTGGAAGACATGAAAAACGAAACAAAATTCAAAGTTGACTTTATCACCACAGTAGCACCTGCCAAGACCCTATTGCTTTATTTAATTCCTCCAACAACTTCTTGAGGCAGCCGACGGCTTGATTTTACAGAGGAGGAAACTAAACCTTAAATCACAGCAACTTTGAACCCATACTGTCTAACTTACAAATCCACACCTTTTCTACTGCACCATATAGCTGTATTGTCAACCCTCTCTGCTCCCAAAGACAAAAGCTAACCCAATCACAGGGTGTAAGAATGAGTTGCCTTGGAATCCATGCTGTTTGCAGGTCCTTACCACCCTAAATCAACCATCTGAGTTATTTCATTGGGATGGTATGCATGCTTGATTTATGTTGGCACAGAGCAAGCTATAAATTGTGTCCATGGACCCACTGAAGGCTTTTCTCACATTGAGGATGTTTATAGAAACAGGAAACATGGCCTCTGCATGAACATACTGGTCTTCTCTATGTCGACATCATCATAAATAGACGTATCCAGGATCTTTGCCTGGACTGTTTTCCATAGATACTCAGCAAGTCCATGAGGTGGGTCATTATTACCAAGGAGGAGGAAAGAGGCCCTCCCTCATGTCTAGAACTTATCCTGACAAGAGGCCCATTAAAAAATGCCCCACCTCATGCCCTGCCCTTCTCTGTTGCTAGCAGCTGAGTCTTGTCCTTTTGGACACCCCTCTCCTTCTTTGCACCTTTGATCTGCAGACTCCTGACCTGGGAACTCAAAGTTAAAGTGCTGTTCTCTGCTTCTGGAAAAATGGGGTCCACCCTGTGGACTCCATACCCTTCCACTCTCATTGCTCTTTCCAGTTTGCAAAGCTGTTCCGCCCACTATCACAGTGGACTTTCATAAGGGTCATGAGACTGCTTCTAGTATCCCCATTTTGCAGACGAGCAGAATGAGGTACCAGGAGGGAAGGATCTGTTACTTGGCCTTGAATTCTTCACAGCGTTTAGCATTAAACCTTGCCCTTCTTGAGGAACTTTATAGTGATTGTAGGTTATTTCAACTAGAGTCATTAATGTCTGTATTCTTGAGAGGCCTACCAGCAAACAGCCAGCACACTTTTAAAGGGTTCAAATTAAACAGCGTTTATAAAGACACTGTGGCAGAGGTGTGGGCAGGGTTAGGGACTAGCCCCCAGGAACTCACCACAGGGGGGTGACTTTAGCACCTGTTACAGGCTGAATTGCATCCCCCACCCCAAATTTATATGTTGAAGTGCTAAGCCCCAATACGTCAGAATGGGACTGTATTTGGAAATGGGAGTCTTTAAAGAGACGGTTAAGTCAAGATGAGGTCATTTTGGTGGGCCGTAATCCAATACAACTGGTCTTCTTACAAGAAAAGGAAAGTTTGGACACCGATGTACACGCAAGGCCATGTGAAATCACAGGGAGAAGAAAGGCAATTACAAGCTAAGGAGAGAGGCCTCAGAAGAAATCAACCCTGTCAAAATCTGTATCTCGGACTTGTAGCCTCCAGAGCCATGAGAAAATAAATATCTGTTGTTTAAACCACCTAGTCTGTGGTACTTTGTTGTGGTGGCCCTAGGAGACTAATTCAGTACCCTCTAAGCTCAAAAGTGGGAGAGGGAATAAATAGCTCACCTCTCTCTCCTCCCAGCCTCTGATCTGCTGGTAGGGTTTCCCACGGGCTGAACCCTGCTGAAAAACAGATGAGATAAGAATATATGATCACAGCAAGAGCTCTGGAGAGGGGTTAAGTGCATTCACTCATTCATTTATTCAATGAATGATTGTCAAAAACCTACAGTGGACGAGTACAGTGGATCCCAAGATAAACAAGATCGAGTCACCTGCCCCTTAGGGGCTCACAGTGCAGCATGGGCAGCTGACACTACTACGTGTTCTACTCTGTAAAAGCCCCACTTGACAGGAGACATTTGCTGTTTGAGGATTGGTACTGTGGCAGTTCAGAGGAGGGATCACTCATTCAGCCAGGGAGGTGGGAACAGAACCACAGAGGATGGACATTCTGGTGGGCCCTGGAAGGACACAAGGGGTTTTACAGAGAGATAGAGGAAAAGGTCATGGTGGGCTAAATTTAGGCATGCAAATGGCTAGAGATGCCAAAAGGGAAGGACCTTAGTTAGAATCACTTAACTGTGATGACTCACAATGCTAAAGTCTATGTTCTGAGTACTCATGGCCACACGGCACAATGGTAAGAACAGGGTTGTAGTCTCTTGAGTTTAAACTCCAGTGCCAGTATATGCTCCCCTTGGGACCTCAAACAAGTCACTCAGCCCTTCCATGCTTCTGTTTTCTCTCTGGTCAATCAATCTACCAACCCTACTGGGTACTTTCTCTGTTCCAAGCCCCAGAACTATAACGGTGCATGATGCTGGTCTTGGAAGCTTCTCAGAGAGAGGGGCAAACCCTATACTGAGCCCCCTTGTGCGTATGGAAAGGCTCCAGGGCTGTACTCTAATGCCCTGGGAATACACAGGTTAATGCACTGCCCCTCACAGTCTGTAAAAACATGATAGGAGTCTGGAGAAAAAACAAGAGTTAATGTTTATAAACTGTTACTAAGACGGGGTGGCAGTTGTGGCTGCTGACATGTAAGGGGTCTCCCTAATCATCTCTACCTTCGCACCTTGGCTCACACCAGGTCCACCTCATGCTTTTGACTATTTAAATCTTACCCATCCTTCAAGGTCAAGGTCCAAATCCACCTTGTCCAGGAAATCTTCCCAGAACACCTCAAGCCATAAAGGTCTATCGCCCTTCTCTCAACTCTGTCATGTCTATGGGCTCATTAGATATTTATCCATTAGTAAATGTCTTCTGGACATAGTGGACCAGGAGCTAGTCAGAGTAGAATTTTTGTGTTCTTCCAGAATTGGTGCCTGCTTCAAGGTTGTCTGGATCAGAGAATGCTGTGACCAGTTGGGATCTTAAAAAAATGCCACCATCAAACCTCCAGTCTCTCCCCTCCCAGTTTTCCACGTGATCACCCACAACACAGGCTGAAGTGTATTCCTCTCCTGCTTAAAACCAGCTGTCTCTACAATTGATTTGCCCAAACGGGAATACTTTGGGGAACAAAAGCGAGTGCTGATATTATAATGGTAGGACAACAGGCCTAACCAGGGTGATACAAAGCCAACTAGGGCAGACAGTCCCTGGGTAACCCGTCTACCTCTCTGCTCCTGCAGTCAGCCTGCCATGCTCCAGCATCTACTGAACAACTTGTAGTTAACCAAACACCCCTTGCTTGTTCTGGCCACTGTGCTTTCCACATTCTGTTCTCTCTGCCTCAAATGCCATCCTCCTCACCCTATCCGTTCCATCCTGAAGTCGCCAGCCAAGGGGCACCTCCTATACGAAGGTTCCCAATGCCCGGGATGGAGGGAATTGCTTCCAGCATCCTTTGTTCTGTCTCCCAGCACATGGCTGTAGTTACTTATAAGCCTGTTGGCCTCTCTTGCTGAACCCTGAACTCTCAGAAGTTGTGTCTCAGACCACCTTTGTCTCCCCAGCAACTTGTCCAGTGTCTGAGTGTGATGTTCCATGAGTACTCTGTGTATATATATATTATTATTATTTTACAGATAAGATAGTTTATCTTTGCATCTGTTGCTCTGTATTGCCACTTCATTCTTATCCTATTTCACTTTTGATGTGTAGGTTAGATATTCCGATGAGGGCAGACTTCACAAGCACATCACATCATGAAGGTTGAGGTTTATTTCAGGAGAACTGTTAATGTTCCTGATTTGCCAGCAGCTTCAGAACCAGAGGCATGACCTTCTGTATCTCCTAGAGGGGTAAATCCTCATCCCATTGGGCTACATACATTGTATAGAAATAGGCAAAAGTCTTTCAGAGACATGTGAGGAAGGCAGGTGAGCGAGGGAAGCAATAGGTGCTCCAGTCCATACTTGCTAAAAAAATGAGTCCAAGAAAGAATAAAGAAGAAAAAACTGGACTAATTTTCTTATCTGGCTTTCAAACTAAAGTGAAATGGAACTTTGCAGAAGGAAGTTGATGGAGTAATAGGAAGAACCAGAAGAGAAGGAAAAGGAACCAGCTCTTATGGAGTGTTTATGGATGAGACATTTGTTTATAGCATCTCATTTTAAATAAGATAACACCCCACCAGAGCACATAGATATTATAGTCTGAGTTTTACATTTGAGAAAATTAGGGCCCAGAGAAGTTAAACATTTCCCCAAGGTCACACAAGCAGTGAGTTGAAGGGAGATTCTATCGAGACCAGACTCAAACCCAGGTTGTGTGACTCTACCTCCCCTGATGCCACCCCCCGCCCCCACCGCGATCCATAAGAAGCCTGGTTTCCTGGCAGGACTTTTTCGAAGAGTCACACCCATTTGGACACATCTGTTCTGAGTAATTTTGTTTTTGAAAATCTGTCTCCCTACTTCCTAGTCACAGCTTATAGATACCATACAGACAAGGCCATGTTTATTCATCCCAGTATCCCAAGAAATTATCCCAGTGCCTGTCTCCCCAGGTCACTACACAGTATGTATTTATTGAGTGTCTTAGATCAGGTTCCTTGGCTTTCTGTGGCCAATCACCCCAGCATGCCCACTTTTCTGATCCTTTGGATCTTTTCCTCTTTTCTTTGTCCTGGTGTTTCCATTTCTCTTAGGGTGGGCACTTCATGTGATCTTCTGCAAGATCCCCGCAGCCGACCTCCTGTCTCTCAGGGTTCTTGCATGTGTTAAATTCTGTGTCCAGGGAGAGTGCTCTCATATCAGTAAACTCTCTATTATCCCATCGCTATTGCCCCTTGAGCCAGTCACGTACATGGGTGCCTGGCACCTGCCAGTGTAGATGGGCTGGGCCCTGCAACTCCTTCAGGATATAGCCCCTTTCCTGGAGGCCCAGCATATTGGTGGTAGGATTGTGGGGTGGCTTGATCCTAGTTTTTGGTCTGGTGGCCTGGAAGGAAAGCAAATGTGTGCTACCTTGTTGGGCAAAGTCCTGCATGTCATCTTCAAGCAGAGAGGATGCATTAGTCCAAAATTGGGAACATTGGGCCACTCTTGCAGCTCAGAAGGTCTAGCACAGCTGGAGCATCAGGGTTCCCAGGTTCTCAAGTGCATCAACCCAGATGTCCTCACCCCATATCTGAGGGTCCTGCTTCTTCCTAATCAGGGCCCTGCCCTTAGTTACTCCTGGGTGGAAAACGATACTTTCACTGAAACTCTGCTACCCTCTTAATTAAGTCCAGGCCCAGTCCTTAGAATGTTCTGTTCTCCAGCTGCAGGAGAGGAGAATCTCTTGATATGCTGCCAAGGAGGCCCTCTCCTCTGATTTTCATAGTTTGTCTTAAATTAGGGATTAATCACTTCCAGCCTTTCATTGACTTTCTCCAATACATCAATAACACTCAGTCATCGTTAAGACTATAAAAGAGATGCCTCTACTACTTTCCCCCCAAACCTCTCGAACATCTAATATATTACACCAGCCAGTGCTTTCCTCTCACTGTGATCCCACCCAGCTTGCCAACAGTGGAAGTCCCCCTAGTTTCAGCTTCAGCATGCCAGGTGCTCTCTGTGCTTTCCCTGCCCCTGCGATGAGACCCCAGATCCTATACAGAGCTACCAACAGTCTCGGGTTGGGTGCACTGGGATACAGACCGTGAGGTAAATATGTGTATGCAGACAGTTTAAGAGTGAGTGCTTTGGGAAATGCCACCCACAAGGGAGTAAACAATGCAGGTTTGTGTGGAGGGAGAAGTTGGCGTGGGACTCTGTAGCTGGGATGGCCTTCTGAGTTGTCACAAATCAAGGGAAAGGGGCCAGGCTCTTGAACCATCCACATTAATCCCTTAATGACTAGAGGCTGTTAGAAAGCAGGCATGGCTTTGCTTGAGGCAGCACTCTCCAAGTAATGGAAATTCTTGGGGAGGAAGTCAGCTGTGAACTTTCAGCAGCCAACACTTCTGGAAACTGAGAAAATGGCCTTAGGGGGCATCTGGGCAGTACACCACAGCATTAGGGGATGAATGAATGAATGAATGAATGAATGAATGAATGAATGAATGAATGTTATGCTTCTCTTTCTAGCTACCTTGAAAATTCTTAAGAGGCTCTTCTATTCTGTGGCCTTTGCAGACACGACAGTGCTGGCTGCTCAGTGTTATGCTCAGTGTTATGCTGGTACCAAATGGTACCTTAGTGTTCAAAAGAACCTTTCTTGAAAATTGCCTTCTAATTCAATCTACTTCTTTTCCAAATGAGAAACGTGAGGTTCAAAATGTTTAAACAACTTGCCTATAGTCCCACAGCGAGTTTGTGATTGAGCTGAGACATTATAAGTATTATTTCAGCTTTAGAAAGAGAGCCTTACCCACAGCAGAATTTCCTCGGTCACGTAAAAGAAGTCTGACAATCCAGAGTTGGTTACAGGCTCCATACTTATCAGGGACCCCCATTCAAGCACGTGGCTTCCATCCTCAAGGTCATCTCAAGGTCCAACGTGGCTTCTGGAATTCCATGTATCACACCTGGTCCTAGCTTAGTAGGAGAAATCAGGGAAACAAAAGACACTCAGTCTCTCTCTTATCAGGAGCCTCCTCTGAAACCCCACTTGCCCTTCTAACTATATACCATGGGATAGAACCTTGTTCCCATGACTTCTTCAACAAGAAAGGAGACTGGGCAATGTCTTTCTGTAGGTAGCGATTTTCCCAAAAGTCAGTAGGAGTTCTGTATGGAATCACAAAGGGGGAAATGGGTATTTGGTAGGTAAATTATCATCTTTACCTCACTGGTTATGGAACTATAAAAAAGAACACATTTGGGGAGTACACCTGGATCAGTCCCTACCTAGATGTAGGACTAGTTAAAAGTTATTTAACCTTTAGACCTTTAGTTTCTTCACATGTAAATAGAAAACCAATCCCTAATTTCACAGATATATTGTGAACTAACGTGTGTCAAGTACAGGAAGCACAAGCACAGAGTCAAGTACATGAATTAGCTGAATGTCCAACCCCTTTTCTCCCAAATGACCAAATAACTTGGTTACGATGTAATGACATTACATCCCATTACCTTGTTCAAAAGGCCCTCAAAGAATAGTTCCCATCTTGTTCTTGGATCATAACGTGGCTGAGACATGTGTCCAGCATCCCACCAATTTGTTGGGTATAATGGAGAAGAAAAGAAATGTCTGTCATGACGCTTTCAACAGGCTTCTCCGTGAATTCAGCTGGTGGCAGACAGACATAAAACCAAAACAACCCCTAGAGCATTTCTGAAATAAAAACCTTTCTTCTCCATTTCCTCTTACTCAGAAGACCAGATCCAGGCTCTAATTCTTGCCACACATGTTCCCTGGGCAGCTCCTCCCTATGCAACACAGCCTCTGCCTGCTCTACACAGGTCTTTCTGCCCATTTGAGGGCCTTGGCCTCTTAGACAGCTTCTGTTCATTGAGTCAGGCCCTGAGGGAAGAGCTGGGATGTGAGGAACATAAGGTAAAGTACCTGGTTTTGAGGAACCACAATCTGACGAGGAGAGTGATACGTAAGTAGATCACTTGACTTGTATTAGTTGAGTGCTCAGTAAAGGAAGCTGGAGATGCAGAGGAACACTTAACCCAGCTTGGAGTGGGAGTTCACTGAGGACTTCTCGGAAGTGGTGATGCTTGACTTCATCTTAAAGGGTGAGTAGGTATCTCCTTAGGTTAAGAAGAGGGAAGGGAAGGGGGAGGATCTCCAGGAAGAGAACAGCAAGAACAAAGGCTCGGGGGAATATGTAAGTTGGAGTGGATTGAAAGCCACAAATGGCTTGGTGACAGTTGGGTGGTAAAGGGGGAGACTGAGGCCTCATTTATTAGAAGGACCACTGAGTCTGATGTTTCAATGGTTTGCCCCAACTCACTTCGTCTATGGATACACTGTTCTGGAAAGCAGTGAAATACTCTCCTCAGTGCCAGCATTCAAGCCGTGGTGGACAGTGGGGGATATAGCATACTAAATCTGGTGTAATTGTTCTACAATTGATAATTGCTAGAGTCACTTCCAGTTTTAGGGTACTATGATGCAGGATGCTCCCAGAGCGTGTTTCCCAGAGATGTGTTTGCTGGAAAACATCTGGCCTTAAGTTTCTTTGTGTTTCCTTGGCAGTCCCTGACTCTCTTAAATAGAAAACACAAGAGAAAAACAATGAGCAATTTGCAACACCTTCACTGTATTAAACAGCCACTTTCACACTCCATCTCCTTCAAGTCCCACAAGTAATTGTGAATAAAAGTGATTAGCTTATTTTTTTTTATAACAGATATAGAAACAGGCCCAGAGAGGTTAAGTTTATTAATTAAGTTCAAGCCTAAGTTTACACAGTTAGTAAGTGAGGGAATGGGGAGTTGACTCTAAGACCACCTGACTCTGAAGTCCATGTAAACTCTTCTACCATCCTCCATGTCTTGACTTGGTTGTCTAGAGCTTTATTTTACTCTCTTCTCAGTTTCAAATCCCTGCTCTTTTGGGAACCTTCCCTCCAATCTGACTTTGAAGTTGGGATAGTGGCCAATTACAGTAGTCCCTTCTTCCCCAGTTTCTCTTTCCATATATTCAGTTACTCACCCATGGTTCAGGAGCAGATGATTCTCCTTCTGACATATCTTCAGAAGGTCAGGAGTAGCCTAATGCTATGTCCCAGTGCCTACGTCATTCATGTCACTTTGTCTCATCACATAGGCACTTTATCATCTCATATCATCACAAGAAGTGAGTACTGTCCAATAAGTAATTTTGAAAGGGAGAGAGGCCACATTCACATAATTTTTATTATAGTATATGATTATAATTATTCTATTTTACAATTGTTGTTACTCTCTTACTGAGCCTCATTTATAAATTAAAACTTATCATCTGTATGTATAGGAAAAAACATCGTGTATACAGGGTTTGGCACTATCTGTGGTTTCAGACATCCACGGGGGGTGTTGGAGCGTATCCCCCATAGAGAGGCGGGGACTTCTATATTCCAAAGGACACATCTGAATTTGCTGAGGTCAGGTTCCCTCAGGGAGAATGGGCCTCTGTTTGATGGCTCTTTCTTCTATAAGTAAGTTCTTGCCACAGGTGGTTTGTAATAATCCAACATCTAGAGGGGACTTCAGTCTACTGGAAACTGATCCCCATTGTTTTACAAGTGAGGCCATCACGGCTCAGAGTGAGGCAGCAGGTTGCACGTGGTCAGTCAGAGAGTGAGCAGAATTTAATGTAGTTTCATGAGAATGTTGTCTGTGGATTCACTATCTCTTTTCTCCCTATGAATTTTTGGCATCAGGAAGTAATGCTGTAAGCCAGGCATGAGCCCAGACATGCAGACCTGTGGCAGGAGTTACTAGTTCAGAGTAAAAACTTTAAAGAGCATGAGAGAGTATCGTCAGGTTTCTGCTGACTTGGGAATCATCACCAGAGAGTTCACTCTTCCCAGTGGGAAGCCCTAGACAGAAGGAACGTACAGGACTCTGTGGGCACTGGAGAGAATTACATGCCTCTAGGAAGGAAGGAGGTTTCTAGGCCATTGAGTATAACCTTCTAATTTTACAAATGAGGGGAAGTGATTTGCCTAAGGTCATAAAACAAGTGAATGGCAGAGCCAGGTTTCACACCTAGCCCTCATGAACCAGGCTGACCGCGTGTCAATAATTAGAGCACCAGACACTTGGGTTCTCCTCTCATTCGGCCACGTTCAGCTGTAGAAAGCATAGCTGTGTGTCTTTAGCAAGTCACTTAGCATCTCTAAACATGGACTTGCTTGTCTATAAAATGAGGTCACTGGTCTGTACGTGGTGTTGCTGGGAAAATTAAATGGGACTAGAAAACAGGAGAAGAGTCTGGCACACAGTCGCTCATTTGCAGGCCAGGCCTCCCACCCCACCCCCGAAGCCTTGGTAGCATTATGTTGAGGCAGGGGCGAGAGGGAGTTGTCACAGTTGTGTTAAATATAGAGGTGTCAGAGGAAGTCGGTGTGTGAAGATGCCTAGTGTGGGGGGCGAAAGGAGCAGTGTGGTGTGTCTGAAGCACAGATGTGAGCAGAGTAATCCCTGTGGCTGGAGGAGCCAGCAATGGCCATGACCTGGGGGCTGCTTTACCAGCATTTGTGCAGAGGAGCTTACATTTGATCTTGTAGGTGAAGGGAAACCTCTAAAGGTTATTAACCGGGGACAATGCCACCTCATGTTGCACATGATAAAGGGAAAATGTTTGCAAGGGGATAGGTGAAAACCAGAATAGTGGCCACACGTGGGGAGTGAGAGAGGGATGGGACATAGGCTCACAAGGAACCACATCTTCACTTCCTGCTTAAAAAAAAAAAATAGCCGAATCAGACATGGACAAATGGTAAGATTTAAAGAGCAGAATGGGAAAGAATTGTATTTCATTATACTATTCTTTATTATTTTTTTAATGTTTTATTTTTGAGAGAGAGAGAGAGAGAGATGGAGAGTGTGGGGAAAGGGCAGAGAGAGGGAGACAGAGAATCCTAAGCAGGCTCCGCACTGTCAGCACACAGCCTGATGCAGGGCTTGAACTCACAAATTGCGAGATCATGACCTGAGCTGAAATCAATAAATAGTCAGACGCCCAACCAACTGAGCCACTCAGGCATCCCAGTTACGCTATCCTTTATACTCTCCTGCATGGTGAATACCTTATTACTTCTCTAAGTGTGATGAAGGGGAACTTCTTGTGGAAGTACAAAAGCCTTGGCAAGAGGGGAAGAAGGTTATGTCTTGGAGGGTTTCCTGCCAATGATGCTAAAAATTCCTAAATACTCGCCACAGACCAGGCAATGTTGTAAAGTAGTAACTTCTAGAAGTAGTGACTTAATCATTTCACACAACAACCTTATAAAGTACATACAACTTTCCTCATTTATAAAAGAAGAATTTGAAACCCAGAGAGGTTAAATAACTTGCTTTAAGTCAGGAAGCTAGTAGAGGGGCAGCCAGGATGGAAAACAGGCCTTCTGGTCCCAAACCCCGAGCTGGCCACCGCGAGAACAGCCTATTGCCCCTCTGAGCAGCGTGATGAAATGATTCAATCTCAATTTCGAGTAATTTCTCTGCTCGGCTGTGGGGAACTGTTTAGATTTTGCATGAGGCTGGGGGCACAGAGATGGCAGGGTATTACTGTCCAAGATTTTCTCTTTTTTCTTATTGAAGCTTTATATATTTTTAAAAGAAATCTTTGTTTACTATATTCTTTAGTACATACCTGTTTTTGCCTTTCATCTTTTGGCTCATCTTTTTCCTTTATTTTTGGTGGTTCTTGTTGTATGGAAGTTTTTAATTTCCTCTCAAAAACAGGACCTGGACTAGTGGTAAAAGTAAGAAGGAGAAAAGTTTAAGGAAGGTCACAAAGGTGGCAGAAATGGCTGGATTTGGAAAAGCTTTCTACTTCCTTGTCACTTGCAGAGTAGGATGGCGAATCTGAGGGGACACTTAATTTTCTTTGTTCTGTGCGTGTCCGAATTGCCCCCAAGGCCAACTCACCCTTGGCTTGGCATCTCCCACAGCACCTAGCTGAGGGTCTTCCAGTCTGAGGCACCTGCCATCAAGAACATCTAGAAGACAAGAATTGATCATGGTTTGGGAAACAATCCTCCCCACTAGGGTAGGACAGTGGAGTGAGGTTTCCATAAAGCTTAGTTTATTCAGTTGAGAAAACTGTATCATGTGTGTGTGTTTTCCAAAGGGTAGGTGTTAGATTTTCTTCCAGTGCAAGAATAGTGACATTATGGCAAACTAATTGCTTTCCAATGTTCTCTGTTTTGCCAAATAGAAAGTTGGCAACACTCTTCTGGTGCCTCAAAGTTATTTTTATATATTTTTTGCTTAGTTAACTTTTAAAAATATCTGAGAACAACTGTCATAGAGAAACGAACATAGGCTTTGGAGTCTCAAAAACATGTGTTTTCAGTCCTGTCACCAATAATAGCTCTATAAGTTAGAGTCTAGGTGTCTTCATTAATGTGGGGTAACTATACTCACCTTTGGGAGATTGTGAGGATTAAATAAGATAATATCTGTAGGGGCTTATTTCCATGTATGGCTCACTTCAGCTTTAATTGTGCTGCTCTCTCTCTTCCTGAACGAGAAGGACCAACTTAATTAGTATGTCTTGATAATTATCCAGTTTAGACCTGGACCATAGTAAGCTCTCAAATATTGTCTGTTAAAAGCCGCAATAAGATACCCTCTCACATGGGTACTATTAAAACAAACAAACAAAAAATGGCCCAAAACAGAAAACAGTAAGTGCTGGCAAAGATGTAGAGAAATTGGAAGCTTTGTGCATTATTATTGGGAATGCAAAACGGTACCGCTACTGTGGAAAACAGTATCCTGGCTCCTGAAAAAAAAAAATTAAACATGAAATTATCACACAGTTCATCAATTCTACTTTCGGGCATACACCCCCAAAAAACAAAAACAGAGATGCAAACAGACATTTGTACACACATGTTTATATCAGTATTATTCATAATAGCCAAAAGGTAGAAGAAACTTCAGGGTCCAATAACAGATGAATGGATAAACATAATACAGTATATAAATATATGGACTGTTTTTCAATCTTAAAAAGGAAGGAAATTCTAACACATGCTACCACATGGATAAACCTAGAAGACATCATACTAAGCAAAATACGCAGCCACAAAAGGACAAATATTGTAGAAGTAGTCCGATTCATAGAGACAGAAAGTAGGATCGTGGCTCCAGGGTCTAGGGGAAGTGGGAATGAGGGGTTCATGTTTAATGGGTCTAGAGTTTCAGTGTTGCAAGGCGAAAGAAGTTCTGGAGAAGAATGGTGGCGATGGCTGACAACAGCGTGAATGTACTCCGTGCCTCTGAACTGTATACTTTAAAATGGCTAAGGTGAAAAGTCGTGCGTGATTTTGTTACCGTAATTAAAAAGAAAAAATTTTTAATTGCGTGTTAAACGAAAGGGCTAATAAATGAATATGGAGAAGAAGAATAGAGCCACGAGGATGCCTGAAGCAAGAGCTTTTAAGGAAGAAAATAGCAAGTGTGCTCAGTGTATGGAGAAGCAGCTAAGAGGCCCACTTGACTGTGGTAGGGTGCGGGAGGGGGAGAGTGGAAGAGATGAGGGCTGAGGGCAGCCGGGAAGCAGATCACTCAGGCTTTGCAGGATCTTGCATTTTATTTTCACTGAATATGAGGGGAAGCACTGGGCAGGAACACAGATGAGTGCGTGGAAGGAAGGAAGGAGGGAGGCCTGGAAACCTGAAAGAGCATCAGGGCTGCTGCGGGTCCATAGCAGAGGGTGGACATCCCCCCTTCCCAGGCCCACGCCTGCTCCCGGGACTGAGTCGTCCGAGGAACGTGCAGGAGTAACGTTGGGGGCTCATGGATTCTCTGATCACAGTCCTCCACCCTGAAAGTCCTAATGGAGGGTTTTGCCTGGACGGGGGGAAGTATATGTCTTCCCCAGAGACAACTGGGGTTCTGACATGAATGCAGATCATTGCTCTTGGTTTTTAACGTGGGAGGAGGAAGTGGGAAGAAGGGTGGAGGAGCTATTTCTTTTATCACACGATTAGATGAGAAAGTGGCTGGCTTCTCAGGGCAGGGACCCACCCAAACTAGGCCTACAGGGGAGTTGCCCTGCTGGGTGGACCAGCTTTGCTCTGGAGGGACTTGAATTTTCTGGATTTGATTTCATTAGCTCTTCATATTCTTGAGAAAAGGCCTGTAGTCTGCTTCACACGACAGCCCGAACCAGATTGTAGAAACTCACTTTGAGTCCTCGTATCATTCATGTATTCCCTTGTTCACTTATTCACTCATTGGTCATTTATTGAGCACCTACTATGGAAATCAGGCACTGGGAATACACAGGTAGACCCTATCGCTGAAGTGCAGAAAGAATCAATGTGGGAAGCAGACAAATAAATCTCAAATTATACTACATTAAGTACTATATTAAGTACTATGATAGATTGATAAAAAATAAAAATAAATTGGCTAATATTAAGTGCTTACTATATGTCGGGCACTATTCCAAGTTGCATACATTGACTCATTGAATCCTTACGAAAACCCTATGAGGTGGGTGCTATCATCACCCCATTTTATAGCTGATGATACTGAGGCACTGAGAGGGTCAGTGGCAAGGGCACAACGTAACTAGAAAATATTGCAGGCAGAAACAGCAAGGCAGGCAGGCTGGCTCCAGAGCCTCTGTGGTAACAGTCTGCCGCCTCTGCATGAGAACTTAGCGGGAAGCAGGGAAGATGCCTCGCGTGAAGGAGGTGGTACCCTGCCCAGAGTGTTGGAGCATGACAAGAAGTCAGTAAAGCAGAGAAGACAGGGACAGAGAACTGGTGAGGACTTTCACCCTTCAGATTGTCACCCATCAAACGTTTCAAAAGGAGCTACAAGCACAAAGCAAAGAGGCATGACAAGACACGGGCGTTCCAGAAGGTGCAGTTAGGGGAGAGACAGGGGATAAACCGGTAGAGGGGGGCCTGGGACAGGATCCCCAGGACAGAGAGAGGGGGCAAATTCTTTAGGCAGTGGGGAACAATGCAGAGTTTTTAGGTGTGAAGTGATGTGATTACAATCACCACTTTAGGATTTTTTGCAAGAGTTTTGTTTATGGTTTGAGTTGACTAATACTGGCCAATATGTAAATCACAAGGAATTCCGCTCTCTGACCAGGCTGGTGATTCACCATCTGGACCTTCTTTCTACTGGTATTTATTCTCTGGTCTGCACGGTGCCCTGGGAGGCTGCCCTTTGTGATTGAGTCGGGGATGGGCTGCCTTGCCTCTGTCTCCCAGCTGAGTTTGGTCAGTGACAGCCATCCCAAGAGATCGGAGGGTAGAGGAGAAGAGGTGGGAATACTCCCTCCCAGCTCTGTTCTCTGCTTCTGTGCTTGGGTCTGTCAGTGGCTAGGTTCCTCTAAAACCACAGCTCCTGCCCGTGGCCCCTCTCCTACAGCTCTGCTTCTAACTGAGCTCCAGCAATACCCAGCCCTCCTTTTATCCCTCCAGGTACAGGGATGGTGATAGGCCCCCTACTGCGGCAGGTGTCTGGGTGCCTCAATATCCCTTATCGGGCCCCTTAGCCCCATCCCATCCCTGCAGGTTATCCCTTTGTGAAATCCTCTCCAGGAGCCCAGCAGAGGGTGAGCTTTCTTTTTCTCCCTGATTATTAGTCATGCCGAGAACGTGACAGCAGTGATCACATACTGAATATCGATCATGTGGTTGAGGCTCTATATGCAGTCCATTTCTCTTCATTCTCACCACGGCCCATAAGTCCTGGATCATTTATATCCATTTGTGAGATGAGGAAGCTGAGGCAGGCACAGAGAGGTAAAGTCCCTTGCCCAGAAACACCCTGCTAGTCAAGAGCAAAGTCAGAATTCAATCCCAGGTCTCCGGACTCCAAAATTTATTCTCTGCCGCTCCACGTCACTGAGTAAATTCTTGCAAAAGCTTCATTTGCCCAACTCGGGAAAGTCAGTAAAGCTCTTAATAGTAAAATCTCTAGTGGAAGCAGGGATGGGGTTTTCGGTGGAGGGATGTGTGTCTCCTGAGGAAGGGGGTGGATCTTTAAGTAAAAGTTCCAGAATGTCGCGATTCCTGTGTTGACGGAAGCACAATGGTGGATGATTACCCAGATCTCTCCCTTCATGATGTGTGATTCCTCTGTGGAGGAGAACGTAGCCCTTAATTAGTTCAAAAGAAGAGGAAACTCATCCCTCCAAGACCCACAGCAGAACGCATAAGGGTTTGTTTATGGAGAAGAATTTTATTATTTTTTAAAATCGCTTGTGGGCTCCTGCACTGAAGCTTAGGAAAAGGCACATATTCATGGCCAGTGGTCAAGGGAAACCACCCTGTTTTCTTGGCAGTGCTGTGGCTGAAACAGCCCTTCCCAAAAACAATATGTGGGGGAAGGAAAGTCAAAACCAATGGGAGGTGTTTTAATGCTGTGGTTTGCTTTTTAATAGTGTGTGTGTGTGTGTGTGTGTGTGTGTGTGTGTGTGTGTGTGTGTGTCTTTGGGGCTGAAGAAGGCATTGGGGGATTCTACAACTGGCCAAAAATGTCGTGCCCCTTGGACTGAAAATTCCTGGAGCTGCCCTTGTATGACTCATGCCTTCTCGTACCTCCTACTGCCTTGAGCCTCTTGTTCAGGCCCATCTGTGAAGGATAGTAACAATAATGCAGCAATGATAATGCCTCCACCTTAAAGTTCAGTAGCCCTTTCTGTTTCACGAAACCCTTTCATATTGGAACAAAAACGGATGTCTTTATCCTAAATGCTTCATGATTTTATTTCATCTTAGTAACAACCCTTTGGAAACATAATTCTTACCCTCATTTGACAAATGAAGAAGCTAGAGCTCAGAAGATTGAATATCTTGCTCCAAATCACACAGTTAGTAAGGAACCCAGCTGAAATTTAAATCCAGGGTCATTGCAAAGTTCGTGGTCTTATGCTTCAGACTGGTTCTGGAAATTAGCATTGTCTTCCCATTTTCCAGATGAGAAAGCCAAAGTAGAGAGAAGTGGAGGAGATGCTACAGATCACTGGGCAAGTTGGGGATGAACTTGGACCAAACACACAATTCAGGATACCTCCCAGGCAGTGTTTGTCCACGGGCACATGACTGTATCTCATGGACAGTACTAGCTGGTCGGAGGGACAGACCACCCCCAGCTGGGCCCCATCAGCCAATCACAAAGTACCCTCATCATCGCAGATATATCCAAAGCATTGTCTTGTCATACCAGCAGTCCTTATGTATGTATGTTTAAAGCGAAGGCCTCAGACCCTCCAAAAGTCAAGAGGTAGGTTCTGCTTGAATGCGACATCAGAACTCAGCTTCCAAGACAGATCTGAATTTAACTCATGTTCAACCGCAAGATGAGTCAGAGCTAGAGAAACTGCTCTTGCTTGGAACTCTCCACAGAGTCTTGCCCCGTGTGCTTGGGGCCCTGAACTCTGATTCACTTTCACTCATTCGCTGTATGTCCTCAAGTAAGCTACTGAACCTCTCTGAGCCTCACTTTCCTCTGAACACTGATTTAGGTTTCCACAGTCAGGAATTCATTTCTTCTAAAAATCTGATTGACTCTGAGGAGACCCGGCAGGGCCTTCTAGGCCAACCAACTGAGACACAGGACGGGATGTGTGCTGAAGAGAAAAGTAGATGCTAACACTTCCAAACCCTCTCACCAAGATTCACAGTTTATTCCAAATTCTGACAATTTTAAGCCATCACAAAGAATAGTGCATATGTTTAGAGTTACAAAATTCTTCTCTTCTCTCACAGGATTTCGGGGTAGATGTGTCCATGTAAGGCAATTTATCTGATAAGCCTCTTATGATATAGAGTTTATGGTCCAGAAAAAGGAAGCCCTGGGCTGAGACTCTACAAGGGCTTCACCCCAAATGCCAGTGTTCTTTCCAGTAGATACTACTGCCATTTTAAAGAATTCTTCATCTGTATACAGAAATAGTAAGCACGAACTTGTACCATTTTTCTGAGAATAATAAAAATTAAGGCATATGAAAGTGTTTTGTATACTAAAGCAGCATGCTTCTTTTTTTAATTTTTTTTTAACATTTATTCAGTTTAGAGAGATGGAGAGAGACAGAGCATGAGTGGGGGGAGGGGTAGAGAGAAGAGGGAGACACGGAATCTGAAGCAGGCTCTGAGCTGTCAGCACAGAGCCCGATACAGGGCTCAAGCCCACGGGCCATGAGATCGTGACTTGACGTGAAGTCGGTTGCTTAACCAACTGAGCCACCCAGGAGCCTATGGCAGCATGCTTTTGACAAGAATTGTCATTAATCTTCGATAGAATCATACCAGTGATGAGGCCTATGGGGAAGTCTTGCTTGGAAACGTAACTGTGCTTTGATTTGTTTTCAGTCAGTATAGTGACATTACTTAGAAATTATAATTAATGAGGCACCTGGGTGGCTCAATCAGTTGAGCATCTGACTCTGGCTCAGGTCATGATCTCACCGTTTGTGAGTTCAAGCCCTGTGCGGGGCTCTCTGTTGTCTGCGTGGAGCCCACTTCTGTCCCCCTCTCTGACTGCCTTTCCCCCATTCATGCTCTGTCTCTCTCAAAAGGAAACATTAAAAAAAAAAGAGGGGTGCCTGGGTGGCTCGGTTGATTGGGTGTCCGACTTTGGCTCAGGTCATGATCTCATGGTCCGTAGATTTGAACCCCGCATACGGCTCTGTGCTGACAGCTCAATGCCTAGAGCCTGTTTCAGCTTCTGTGTCTCCCTCTCTCTCTGCCCCTTCCCCGCCTCATGCTCTGTGTCTCTCTCAAAAATAAATAGACATTAAAAACATAGAAGAAGAAATTATAATTAACACTGAAGGTAGAGGATATCTGATTTTGTTTTTCAAAATGGACATCTAAACGTTGAAAGATATTGTTTTATCAGGACTCTCAAACTCACATGCCTCTAGAAGTCTGGAGATTAGTGCCTCAAAGCGATGAGCTTCTGTACTTTCTAATGCCAGCTGACTTCGCCTGGCAGAAATGAGAATTCACTCCCCTTCACCATGCTGATGGCTATTTTTTTACATTTAGCTACAGGGATCTGTTTGAGATTTTCTTTGAACCTTAGTTGAGCCCTTCCAAAAATACATCTGTGAGCCTGATACAGGCTGTGGGCCACCAGTCTCTACCCTCTGCCAGTTTAGGTGTTCATGTTTCTGTGTGTTAACATGTGTGGTTTCTGTTCCTCTGCTTATTGTAATATGGGCATCTTCTTCCCTAAGTACACTGGCCACTGTGATCATGTTACCATTACTGACTGCTGCCACCAGGGTCAGAGGCCAATGATACCAGAATATAGAAAGTGCACAGGCTCTGGGCAGGTAGCCCAAGATTGGACCTCAGCTCTGCCATCTGCCAGCTGAGAAAGGGACTTAATCTCTCTGATCAGGCCTCAGTTTCTTCATTTGTAAATGTGTAATACCCACTGCCCTAGGTGTGGCAAGGAGTAATGAGATGGCAGATGTAAAAACCTTAGCTCGTGGAAGATGCTCAAATATGATGGCTCCCTTCTTTTTTTAAAAATCGTAGCTGATGTTTAAAACTCACTGCAGGCTGTAGCCCTTCCTGAAAGACTTTTATGACCTCTTCTGCTCACTGGACCCTTTTCACTTCCAAATTCCTGTTGCCCCTTCAGGACTTGGCATTTAGTGCACAGTCCTTGGCATTATCAGGTCATTTTTCATATGTATGTGACACTTTGCCTCAATTAGGCCATCAATTCCCCCAAAGGAACTTTTCTCCTTAAAAAAAAAAAGTTTAGATATTTATTTTGAGAGAGAGAGGGAGTACATGCAGGGGAGGGGCAGAGAGAGAGATAGAGAGAATCCCAAGCAGGCTCTGCACTGTTAGCATGGAGCCTGACACAGGGCTCGAACTCACAAACCGTGAGATCATGACCTGAGCTGAAATCAAGAATCGGATGCTTAACTGACTGAGCCACCCAGGCGCCCCAGTACTTTACTCCTTTTCATGAGCTTAATTCCTTGCACTTGACTTTCAACCAGCCATTGCCTTGTGTCAAGCTGTCTTGTCAGAACAGCATAAAGAAGGGAGCATCACAGACTGGATACTGGAACAGGGCACCCTGGCACACAAAGTGGAAAAACTGGAAAGAAAAGGTGAATATACAGTGTTGATGGTCACCAACGAGATCAGGCAAGAGAGGTGGATGACCAAACTCAATCTTACTTCTGCTTCTGGAAAAATAAAGTGCAGTTTTCGGGGAGACAATAAGCATGGAGGGCTGAAAAATGTCTCCCAAAGATGTCAGATCCTACTCCCCAGAACCTACAAATATTACCTCATATGGGCAAAGATGCAATTAAGTGAAGGATCTTGAGTTGGGGAGATTGTCTTGGATTTTCCAGATGGGCCCTAAATGCAATCACAGATGTCCTCGTAAGAGGGAGGCAGAGGGAGCTTTGATAGCAACTGAAAGGAAGGAAATGAAGGTAATGTGTGGGAGAAAACAGAGAAGGGGATTGACTACAATGCAGAGAAGAGGCCACATGTTGCAAGAAGAATGAGGCAGAATCAGATGCTACACCGCAGGCTGTCAAAGTGGAGGAAGAGGCCATGAGCCAAGGGATACGGGAGTGCACCTGTAGACACGGAAAAGGCAAGGAAGTGAACTCTGTCCTCGAGCCTCCGCAGAGCATGTGGCCCTGCCAGCACCTTGATTTCAGCCCCGTGATACTGATTTCCAACTTCTGCCCTCGGGACCCTTTAAGAAGGTATTGTGTTAAGCCCCTAGGCTTATAGTAATTTGTTATAGCAACAATAGGAAACTCACGGAGCAAGTGAGGGAAAAAAGCAGTGGAAATGAAATAAGGATGAGTCATGGAGCCAGTATGGGTGCTTGGAAGAGCCCTTTGGAAAATAGCAAAGACCACAGTGCTTGTCCTGGCTATTTCATCAGCTGGCTGTTTCGGCTTGGGAGAGTCACTTAACCTTTGAACCGGGATCTCCTCATCTGGAAAATGGATTAATAACCTATTTATCATCTGGAGATGCTCCCAGGGCAGTTGCTATTACCTTACTGTTCAAGAGTGACATAGCATTGTGGCAAGGTGTTTGGGGTGAGTTCCAACTCTGTTTCCCTGGAACTCAAGCGCTGGCCTGATACAGCCCACAAAAGTCGACCAGGAGGCCCCCTTATTCATATCACAGGGAAAGAAAGGAGTCGGAGGGGTAGTTTTATTAGTTTGATGATTTGTTCTCATATTCTCATTTAGGCCTTTGGTCCTTGCCCATATGAAAATCGGTTCAGATGGCCCCTGACATAGTGCAAACTACACATTCATTTTAAGTTAAAAAAAAATCTTGGGAAGCCTGGGTGGCTCAGTTGGTTAAGCATCAGACTCTTGGTTTCAGCATAGGTCACAATGTCACAGTTTATGAGTTCGAGCCCCATGTCGGGCTCTGTGCTGACAGTCCAGAGCCTGCCTGGGACTCTGTCTCTACCCCTCTGCCACTCACACTGTCTGTCTCTCAAAATAAATAAACTTTTTTAAAAATCTCCTTACAGATGATATTTTGCATCAGAACCAGTCTTGAACCACTGATAGAACAAGGTGACACCCTGAGATTATCCTGCCACTTCCTGGCTAGATGACCTTAGGAAGGCTCCTCACATTCTCTCTGACTCATTTTCCCCCATCTGCAAAATGGGGATACCACCTTCCTCCATGGGTACTTTTGTGGGGTGGTTGAAATAATATATGTAAAGTGCTTGGCGTGGGCATAGCAAGTGCTCAGTAATTGGCCGTTTCTTAGCAATATTATCATTTGTAACTATGGCTACCCAGCTCTTAATGAAGCTAATTAACTTTAGTAAAATTTCATCTCCTATATATTTTTTTTAATGTTTATTTATTTTTGAAGGAGAGAGAAGAGACAGAGTGCAAGCAAGGGAGGGGCAGAGAGAGAGGGAGACACAGAATCCGAAGCAGGCTCCAGGCTCTGTGTCCAAGTGGAGTCGAGCTCCCGAACAGTGAGGTCATGACCTAACAGACTGAGCCACCAGGCGCCCCATCATCTCCTGTATTCTTCTATCAGTTAGCTCCCATTTCTACCAGTGGGACCTGTGTGGTGGGAGTAAAAGAGCTGAGTGGTGAAGAGAAATGAAGTTAGAGACAGACCTGAGTTTGCATCTTATTCACACGGCCAGATGTGTGAGAGGGGGCCAGCGTGTGAACTTTTCTCAGCCTCGGCTTTCCCGTCTGTAACATGACAGTGATATTTATGATCATGGTATTTATCTCATTGACGCGTTACGAGGATTATACAAGACCGTGCCTTTACCGGGCTTAGTATAGCCAGCAAAGAGTAGGCACTTAATCAATATTCAAGGAATTAAATTCCCTTGCTTTCATTTCCATCTAAAAATAGAGAAAAGTCTGAAGGTCTCGGCAGTGAATGTCATCGGGCTATTAGCTGAATGTGAAAACTGTAACTTCACACCTGGTGTTTGTGTCACTTTAAAAGGCCTCGGGTTCTCTGTTTCTCTTGGTGTCATTTCTAGGAGGTTGACTTAACAGGAAACAGGACCCTTCTCTCCCAGAAACCTGAGGCGTTAGCCTGGAGAAAAATCCCTTAGCCAGGAGGCCTGTTCAGTGGTGACCTTTCACAGGCAAATTTACCTCAGGCCCCGGTGGTGGGTGGTGGGTGGTGGGCGGGAAGAGGCCCGGGAGCTCCCCTTCCCAAGCGAGGCCCAGTGCTGTGGGAATTTCCTCCCGCCTCCCTGGGCCGGCCCTGGCTGCGCCTCACTGAGCGGCCTGCGGTTTCTCTCGCTGCTGAAACTGCTGTGGAAAGTTTAGCTTGAGAAGAAGAGGGAACTAGGGTGTTTTGATTTTTTTTCCCTTTCTTTTTGAGAGTCCAGCCACCCTGCGACTTCACTTCAGAAATCTTAACCCAAACCACATGCTTTGCCCGTGGGGTGACCGCCCGGCGGAGCCCCCCAGGGGCGAGTTGACTTCGGGAAGACAGTGACACGGGGCAGGAGCCAGATCTTTTCAGAAATCAAACGGTACAGGTTCACACGCCACCAGGGACTGCTGGAATGTTGCTTTGTTTTGGACTCTGGATTTATAGTCCAGCCCCTCCTTCGCCACCCCCTGGAACTTGATTTATTATTGTGCAGACCCGGTGGCTCCCCTCCAACTTTATTTCTTTCTTCAGAAGTAAACAAGGATTTTACAACTCCATAACCTCCCCAAAGTTTGTTTGTTCTTCCCTCTGTACAGTGTGGGCCATGTTTGTTCCCTGGGAAAGTCTCTTCTCTAATTATTTTCACATTTCAACAGCTTTTGTTTCTTCTTCTTTCTTGGAGGTTTATAAAAATGCTGATGGCGGATTTGCTCGAGGCTACACTGTACGGTAAACATTTTCTCCTCGGCGCAGGGGAGCCTTGGTGACTGGGGGGCCATGTTGCCTTTTCTTCCTGTGCTCACCGTGCCAGAAGGAAATTTGAAAATCCTGAAGTGTTCCTTTGGATGGCTGAAGGAAAAATATGTAAATCGGTAAAGAGAGGAAATTCTGCTGATCTCGGACAAGGGGCCTTTGACAACATTGTGTGTGTAAGACTTCTGAGAAGAAGGCTGCCTTGATGACTGACTTTTCATTTTAAGTTGCGACTCATTCTGCCTCCGAGCACAGATGGAAACTTGGTGCATTTGAAGGAAATAGGACTTAGAAAATCAAAGGATAATACATTTTAGCAAAATCTTGGATTATGGCACAGGTAGTGGCTTGTTCTCCCCAAACACCTTGATGTTTGCATATTCAGTCTGAAGACTGAAGAATCTTTTCCTAACAATGGCAATCACTGGTTCGGGATGAAATTGGGACTCAAAAGACTGGTGCGTCGTTTGTTTCTCTCATCCCTATAGGGCCCTAATGTCTTGCTGGTTTCATATATCCACCCTCATATATCCACCCCAGAGAGACTTACTGACTCTGAGTGGCTCCAGAATCTCAGATTCGCATGTGCTATCAGCTGTTGTGTGGAATTCCATACCTGCCCCTGGCCATCTCTTCTCGTATCCGACAAGAACTCTCAAACCTGACCGTCCAAAATGGAATTGTGATCTTACCCTCAGTCTGTACTCTTCTCAAATTTCCCACCTCAGAGTGGGGCACCATCATCCACTGAGGCCCCTTGCAGGGAGCCTGGAGTCATCCCACCTTCCCTGTCTCTCTTACCTGATCGGTCCTCGAAAGTTGTCCGTTCTACCTGCCCCCCGCTGTCTCTTGAATGGGATCACTTCTCTCCTTCCCCACAGACATTTGCCTCATACAGGCTTTCACTGCCCCTCACCTAGCCCGCTGCCATAGTCTCCTTGTTGGTCTCTGTTGTGGTCTAAATGCGTGTGTCCCCCCAGATCGTATGTTGAAATCCTAACGTCCAGCGTGATAGTATTAGAAGGTGGGATCTTTGGGAGATGCTTGGCTCCTGAAGTTGGAACCATCATGAGTGGGATTGGTGCCCTTATAAAAGAGGCCTCAGAAACTTGTTAGCCCCTCCACTGTGAGTAGCAGCGAGAAGTCCACCAGTCTGCAACCCAGAAGAGGGCCTTCACCAGAACCCAACCATGCTAGCACCTAGATCATTGACTTCCAGCCTCTAAAATTGTGAGAAATAAATGCCCACTGGTAATAAGCAGCCAGGTGTGCTGGTATTCTGTTACAGCAGTTCAAACAGATTAGGGCAGTCCCTATGCCAATCTCACTCCCTCACCCACATCAAGGGAATCACCTGCCCACCTGTGAGAGTGCTCCGACCACAGGATGGACATCACCTTGTCCCTGTCATCCCATTGTCCAATCAGGCTGCTCTCAGCCCCTGGCACTCAGTGCCTTCTGGGAGCTGGTTCCAGCCTCCTCCCCAGGCTTGTCCTGCTGCTCAGTCCCCACATCCACCCACTCATCACATAGCTGATTCGTCCTCCAGGTACACCCCATGCTCTTCCATTCTTCACGCTGCTCCTGGACTTGGAGTGCTCTTCTGTCATAGGCTACAAATTGTGTCCCGCTCAAAGTCCTCCTTTCAGAATAAAGTAGAAACCACTTTGGATCTCACCTACCTTCGGGTACCACATGTTGTCTGGAACGTCCTGCTGCCATGCACCTCTACCATCTTGGACTCTCTGGCATCAGGTTCCAAGCCTGGGTTTGCTGTATCCCCTACAACATGGGGAATTGAACTGAGGACCACCCTGGCTCAGGGTCCTCCCTTCCCCAACTTACTGGGCTTCTGTCATTCATGAGGAAGTCCTAGTATGCTTCAAGGATGATCCCACTGTAGGCTGTTGGCACAAGTTTTATCTAGGAATAGGGCAGCAGAGAGATGATGAGCTTGAGGGCAATGTTCCCTTTGCTAAGTTTTTCAATGAGACTGGGAAGTTTCCAGGATCTGAGAGGTCAAAACCTCATAGCTTTATTCATTCACTTAACTAATTTTTCAGATATCCTACTACATGCTAGAGACTGGGGCTGGGAGATGAGGTTACGAAGATGAATTAAACAGCATCCATGTTTTAGAAGAGCTCTGGACTCAGTCTGGGAGGTTCCTTTCTGGGACCTGCCCAGCCCCAACCCTAGCCCAAGGACCAGGCAATCACCTGTGCTCAGAGTCAGGGTGCACATACAGGATGGATAGGACTGAGCTGGAGGGTAGGGAAGAGAAAGAGTGAAAAGTCAGTCCTGGGTAGACCTAAGTCTTGACATTATCTGAGGCCCATGCTATCTCTGGGTCTCCACTCTCTTGTCTATGAAGTAGGGATCCATATCCTTGTTTGTTCACAGTACAGAGTTGTGAGTATAGGCTATGTGGAGCCCTAGGTCGAGGTTAGGGATGCCAATACACATCCAGTACAGTGTCTATTATACTTAAGGTGCTCAATAAATATTATTTGGATAAATAAGAATAAATAAATGGTTTCTGCTCTCGGCTTTATAGAGAAAGGCCAAAGAGCACCTGCTGTACTTTACCTGTGTCACAACATGGTACATACAACCACAGCTAAAAGGACCAGCATGAGCTAAGCCTACCTGTGGGATAGATGGTTTGCTTTTCCTCTCCTATGGATGGAGAATGGTTTCTGTTCAGGTATGCTTGGGAGAGCTCTCTGGAGGGCTCAAAGCAGCCCTTGGGTAGGATCAGATCATACACTCTACCCTCCAGGCTTCTTGCAGGACATTGGAGCTTCTGCAGAGGGTCTCTTTCCATCTTGGCTTCCTTCCTGAACATGGCTGGGAAATACACCATTTCCCAGGTGTATTTGGATCATATGTTCTGGAGGCAAGAACCTTGCTTGGGATCCTCTGCAGATGCAAAGGAGGTCACTGCAGTAGGGAGACTTTGGCCTTCTCTCTTTGTTCCTAGACTTTTTGCCACATCATTGTCCCTCTGGGTCTTCCTGCGTTTCTGTCTTTTTCTTATTCTCATGATCTCTTTTCTCTCTACCAACCTCTCTTCTGACTGGAGGTATTCATCTCTCTCATTTTCTCTTTCTCTTCTCTCTTTTTCCCTTTTCTTCTTCTTCTTTTTTTTTAATTTTTAGAGAGAGAGAGCATGAGCAGGGGGAAGGGGCAGAGGGAAGGAGAGAGAGAGAATCTTATGCAGGCTCCATGCTCAGTGTTGATCCTGACTCAGGGCTTGATTCCATTACCCTGGGATCATGACTTGAGCCAAAATCAAGAGTCGGATGCTCAACTGACTGAGTCACCAGGTGCCCCCTCTGCTCTCCTATTTTTCAAAATGAAACGATTTTGGGACTGATTGGAGTTGCTTTTAACCTGGAAATTTAATGATCATACACTCCTTGAGGGCAGGGATCCCTGTCTATCTGTTTACTGTAATACACATAACATCTAGCATAGCAACTACACTCAGTAGTGATGCCTAAATATTATTGCTCAAACACATGGAGAAGACATGTTTTCTTCAGACGGCTGAGGAGGGTCAGGACACATCCAGGAAGCCCTGAGGAAAAGGTTACAGTTTTGGTTTGGCTTCATGTAAACTCTAAGGGGAAGGGCAGAAAAACATTCCTTGAGATTTTTAGATTGTCCTGCCCAGCTTCCCATGAGAAGTGAGAAGTATGACAGATTCTGAGTAGAAGCAACTCTTGGGAATAAAGAGGCTGTGTCTAGAAGCATATCCATGGGTTTTATCTCTTAGAACATCAGGACCTGGGGAACAGAAATCCCTGAGGATGCCTGGTGCTACAGGAGCATGTAATGTGGAATCCCTGTACTCAAGGGGTTGACAGTGATCTCATAAGGGTCTTAACTGTAGGAGTCCCCATCCCTGTCCTTTCTCAATGTGACTGTCTGAACCTGCATGTGTCATCTGCTCCTTTGGTCCAATCCTATCTGGAAAGTGCAGGATGTGAGTTAGATGATCCCTAAAGGCTCTGCCAGTCTCTGTGGTTCTTAGATTCACAAAATGAGGTAGGGGGTGGGCTGGCAGTGTGATGAGGATTCCACGTCAAAAGCTGTTACTCTCACAGGAAAGATGGGAAACTGTGATTTGATTGATCTGCTCATTGCTGGCGGCACTGAGTGTGCCTCTGATCTGTATGCCGACTCATGCAGGCCCTTCTAGAAGGGCTTCCTGGCCCAGGCAGGATGCTGCCTTCATTATGAATGTGGTAAACAGCACATGTGAGTCTAGAACACAGTCATCCAGGTCTCTGAGCCATCAGTGTCCATATGGGCGATTAACCAAATATTTCACAACTTGAATGTCAGGAAAATAATACTTAGTTGTCTAGTTCATCTTTATATTTCCCCTTTTGAGTGGTCCCCCCACCTCCCAACACATACATATATACATGTGACCACAGATAATGAGGTCAGGCAGTGTATCCCCCTTGAACCACACACAAACACACGCCACCCATGTGGACACCCAGCCAGACACATGTCAAACAGACATCTGCCTTAGACATGCTTAGAGATTCTATATGTTTCACACCCATAAAAAAACCCACCTGGATATTCAGAAATTTTGTTCTTGCCCTTGGACTAGCGTTTGGAGATACACAGTGTGGCTGACAAAATAGTGGCCCCCTAAAGATCTCCAGAATCTGTGAGTATGTTATGTTACATGGCAAAGAGAATTAAGGTTGCAGATAGAATTAAGATAGGAATAGTAGCCTAGACTCTCCAGGTGGGACCAATATAATCACAAAGTTCCTTAAAAATGGAAGAGGTGAAAGAGTCAGTGTCAGAGTAATATAGTATGAGAAAGACCCCACCAGCCATTGATGACTCTGAAGATGAAACCAAGGAGTGTGGGCAACCTCTAGCTGGGAAAGGCAAGGAAACAGATTCTGCCATAGAGCCTCCAGAAAGGAATACAGCCTTCCCACACCTTGATTTTAGCCCAGTGAGATCTGTGTCAAACTTCTGACCTCTAGAACCCATAAGACCACTAATTTGGGTTGCTTGAAGCCACTGAGTTTGTGGTAATTTGTTACAGCAGCAATGGGAAATGAACGCCCACAGAAACATAGTCCCACAGCCACAGAACCTATGGTCTAGTAGAGAAGACAGGTGCAGACCCAGAAGACAAAGTGTTCTTCTAGAATACATAGTAAAAGAGTTGTAATAGGAGTAGACCACACTGTGAGAAAACACACGGAAGAAATCTCCAACCCAGATTTGGGCATGGAGCCAAGGTTTCATCATGGAAACTCCATGAGGACAGGGACCAACACAGGCCAATGTCAGCAACACCTACCACTGTGCCTTTATGTACTGGGTGCCCAATAAATATTTGTTAGAAGGGAGAAGGAGGAAGGGAGAGAGGGGAGAAAGATGAAAGAAAGGTCAGATTTAGGGCCTGATAGACAAATAAGATAAATAGAACAGAAAGCAAGGGAGCGTGTTCCAGGCAGAAGGGACAGCATGGGCAAGATCCGAGGGCTATTTAGAGAACTAAATAAAGTTTAGTTTGGCTGCGACACAGTGCCTCATGGGGAATGGGGAAAGATGAGTCGGGCAAGGTACAGATCATAAGGGGCCTTATCAGCTATAATTAGACATTTGGCCTGTATCCTATATACAATTGGCTGGTTCTCTCTTTCTCTCTCTTTCCCTCTCCCTCTATCCCTCCCTCCCTATCCCTCTCCCTCTTCCTCTCTCCCTCTCTCCCTCTCTTTCTCTCTCTATCTCTTTCTCTCTCTCCCTCCATCTCTATTTTTTGTCTCTCCCTGTCCCTTTTCTTTTGGTTTATACTTTAATATCTTTTAAATGGAGCATGTTTGTTCAATTCAGTTATATCTTATGACATAACCTTATTTGGCTTATGGAAATATCCTTGTCTCCTAAGGTTGTATTTCAGTCACTCCCTCCATTTTAACAATGCTTCATGACCTAACTCATCAATTTTCATTTGGGTAATATGGGATGATCCAGTAGACAAAGAACACTGGATAAGTAATCACAGCCATCTGGGTTCAAGTACACACACACACACACACACACACACACACACACACACATACACACACACCACCATTTATCAGCTAGTATTTGACCTCTGTAATCCCTACTTTCCCAATCTGTAAAATGGGACCAGAATAGTGCTTTCCTTATGGACTTGCTCTGATTATCAAATGAGCTAGTCTATGGAAGTGCTTTCAAAAGGGCCAGGTATACAGCAAGTAGTCAATGACACCTATCTACCTAAATCACCACTCTTTGGATAGCTATTCTTAATCAGCCATAACTCTTATCCTGATGAGTGTCTATGTGCCTTCACATCACTGCCATCCTTCTGCACTCTGTGCCCCATGGAACATATGGATAAACTCCTTTGCCTTCTAGCTCCAAATCAGTCCAGCGTATGGGAGGCACCAGCAGGTGCAGAGTCGAAGGAGAATGAAATTGGAGTATTTTTTCTCCTTGTCTCCCTCCTTTCAGGGCTTCTGAAGCCGAGTTATTTCCTCTATTGACAGTAGCCTCTACTCAGAAGATCTTCTGTCTACAATACCCTCTTTTGGTTCCAGGAACAGCTCCCTATTCTTGCCCCTTCATGCCCTAGTGATAGTTGTGGCTCTCTGCTGTTGCAAGCCCAAGATTTCCTTTGTACTATTTGATATAGCTTTCTTTTGCACCTAAGTCCTTACTTCACTAAAAGTCCCCCAAATAACCCCATTCGAGCATGCCTTCTGTTTCTGCTGGAATCCTGACTGACGACTTTTTCTCAGTATTGGGGCTGGTGGTTTGACAGACTGATAAGAGAGCCCTCGTCCTTTCGGTCAGCTATGGAACATTTGCGAAGGTGACCACATTGTCACAAGACCCCTTCTTGTCCATTCTACAGGAAGCTTGGAAATATCAAGAAAATCTGTACGCTTAATAAACATCATGACCACACTCCGTATCAGAAAATGAAACCAAAACCAAAGTGGCCTAGGCAGAAAACTGGGTCACTGTGGATTTCCTGCAGCCAAAAGGCCATGAGTCAGAGTGACCAGTTTGAGGCCATGAGGGAAAGTAGACTAGCAGGTCTAAGGACCACTGTGGTAGCCCTGATTTCCTGAGTCAGCTTCTGGCTTTTTTCCTTCTGCCACAGTCCAGAGCTGTGTGGACCCTTCAGCTATACACTTCTCCAGCCCCCATAGGTGAGCGGACTCTCCGCTGCTGGCCACATCACTGAAACAGAAGTTCCAAGTAGCCCTTCTCCCACCATGGCCCATGTTACTCTGCAGAAATCACTTTTCTATTCACCCTCATTTAGGTCTGCAGTACACAGGCCTCTTATTTCCCCCCACACATCTTCTCCATACCCAGGCCCCTTTCTTGTTTTACTCAGGTCTCCCTTTCCTGACTGTTAGCTTGTTGTGGTCAGGGAGTCCTCATGTCCTTGGCACCCAGCTTAGAGCCTACTTTTTAGACAGTCCTGAAGCTAGATCTATGGTTAGAAGCATAGGCTTTGGAAACAAAGAGATAAATCTTGGTTCCTTTGGTCTTTTATTAATCACTTCTCAAATTACCCTGATTCTTGTCATCTTGATACCACTGGCTTCAGGTACAGTATTTTATCTTACTGAGTTTTATTTTCCTCGTGTGGAAAATGGAGATAAAATTACCCTCTTCATAGAGTTGTTATAGCAACTATAACATGGTATATACAAAACTCTTAGCGTGTTAGCATACATAGAAACAATTATTGTTATTACACTGGTAAATAAAACTTTTTGAAATTAGAGACCCACGTGCCTGGTTGCCTATAATTTAAAAATAGACAAACAAGAGAACTAACAGAAGATCAAAGTAGAAGAAGCATTATTTTCCATCAATGCATCTGCCTGCACTCATGGAGCAGCTGTATCCTATAATGCGAGACGTTTGGGGTCTCAGATCTGCCAAGTTACCCACAGAAGGCATGTCAGCCCACATCCATGAGCCTGTTTCCTAATCTCTCATATTGGTTTAGTAACACCCTCCGCCCAAGTTTATTTTCTCCCTGGATGATAATTGAGCACCCTACTATGTGTCAGACACTATTCTAGGCTATAAATACAGTCGCAAAAAAAAAAAAGCCAGGCTAACCTCTGCTCTCATGAGGCGTACATTTCAGCTGGAGAAGAGGTAGGGGGAAACATACAATAAACAAGGAAATAAATACATCAATAAGCTAATTTCAGGTGTTAAGTTATGGAGAGAATAAAAGAAGAACTAGAATATAGAATAGCTTTGTTGAGGGGTCAGGTCAGATTCCCTGATTGAGCTGGTCAGCGTGAGACTCTCAGAGGAGGTGAATTTGAACTTGAATGAAAAGAAAGAGCCAACCATAGAAGGATCTGGGGGGAAAGTGTTCTAGTCAGATTAACAGCCAGTACAAAAGTCAGAGGTTAAATAAACAAGCTTGTATATTTAAGGCATTAAAAACAGGGCAGTACGGCCAGAGCACAGTACGGGAGAGGAAGAGACAAGGTCACATCATGGTGAGGATTAAGCGAGATAGTGTGACTGCACTGCCCAGAACAACATCAGACGCAGTGGGTATGTTTGATGGGTGCTATCTCTCCCCTGATGTCATCTCTACTTTGAGGACCCACTGTGTGCCAATATAAGATGCAAAACTCAGTAAACTATATCTCTGTCTCCAAGGAGCTCATAGACTAACATAAGAGAAGAGATACTGACTCTAAAAATAAACAAATCCAAACCAGGCAGACAATGTGAACCAAAACCAAGTAATAGTACCTGAGCAATGATATAAATATAGAATAGGTATGGATGTGGCTGTGGACCCGTCATGCTATTTATTTCTATAGCACACGAATGAACAAAGTATGTCTACAGCAGACCTGAATTTATATGAGCATATAGTATTTCCCCAATTTTCCCCTGGGAAAGCAGAAGTGTAGAAAATAGCTCCCACCTGCCCTTTCTCCATGACCATTTGAGGTCAAGTAGTATGTCTTAAATTCAACAAGCAGTGAAAACATACACCTAAAAAGTCTCGTTGAAGCTCTGTAGGGAAAGGAGATGGAGAGGCCAGTGATGATACTTAAAAAAAAATGTTCTAAGTTTGTTTCTTGATTTATAGTAAATATTTTACAATGCTAAAAATCAAAATCTGAAATGAAAATCAGGAAGATTCCAAAATAAGGTTATTATATCATCATCGGGGAAATACAAATCAAAACCACACTCTGATACCACCTTACACCGGCTAGAGTGGCTAAAATGAATAAATCAGGAAACTATAGATGTTGGTGGGGATGTGGAGAAGCAGGAACCCTCCTACACTGTTGGTGGGAATGCAAACTGGTGCAGCTGCTCTGGAAAACGGTGTGGAGGTTCCTCAAAAAAAATGAAAATAGAGCTACTCTATGACCCAGCAATAGCACTGCTAGGAATCTACCCAAGAGACACAGGAATGCTGATGCATAGGGGCACATGTACCCCAATGTTCATAGCAGCACTTTCAACAATAGCCAAATCATGGAAAGAGACCAAGTGCCCATCAACTGACAAATGGCTAAAGAAGATGTGGTACATATATACAATGGAATACTAAATGGCAATGAGAAAAAATGAGATCTAGCCATGTGTAGCAACATGGATGGAACTGGAGGGTATTATGTTTAGTGAAATAAGTCAGTCATTAAAAGACAGATACCATATGTTTCCATGCATAGGTGGACTTTGTGAGACTTAGCAAAAACCAGGGAGAGGGGAAGAGGGGAAAGGGAAAAAAAGACACAGAGAGGGAGGGAGATAAAACATAAGAGACTCTCGAAGACTAAGAACAAACTGAGGGTGAGGGGGGTAAGGGAGGGGGAGAGGGGGTGACGGGCATTAAAGAGGGCACGTGTTGGGATGAACACTGAGTGTTCTATGTAAACCAATTTGAAAATAAACTATTTTTAAAAAATAAGGTTATTATAGATTTCAAAATTGGGGTGGCATAGGAACATATATCTGCAGTCCATAAAGAACCTCAGGATTTCTATCAGTGAACTATCCATTCGATTCTGTGCAGCTTCAAGGTCAAAACCAATCACAGAACGAGACCACAGAACTCAACACAGATGATCTTCTTGTAGGTGCAATGGTGTTTGCCCTTAAAAAAGTCAGAATCTGCCATTGATTGTAGTCAGAATGATTTAAACCTGAACATGTTTCAAAGCAGGGGTTGCCATTTGTCCAATAGAATTGCAGAAAATATTTTAATAATATACTATAGAACATGTACTTTTGAGCCATTTAACCTGCCAATGAATCTTCTAGGTTGAATTAGTTACAAATTGTGTCACTGGAAATACCTTAAAAATTTGAGCGATTGAAAGGGTTATGGACTATGTAATAATTATATATTTCTAGTCATTGTCAGCCCAAAATAGAGTTTTAGAAGTGTTGATATTAAGCTGCCTTTGCTGCCAATTATTATATCATTTGTCCATTGAAATAAGAACTTCAGCGGAAGAAAAGATTCTTTGCTTCCAGTGTCTGTGGGAATGTGCCATGCAGCACAGTTGTGAATTATCATCTGACCATGATAGGTAGGATCCAGTGCTGGTCTTTGTAGCCCTGGGGTCCACAGGAAGAGTACTTAAAAAATATTGGCTAATTGTGATGCAAACTTCAAGAGAAGTTTGCAGCTCTTTTCAAAAATGACAGAGTTGAGATGGTAGAGTTTGTTTGTTTGTTTAGAGAATGAAATGATTTGGAAGAGTTTTAAAAATCAGAGGGTGACTCTATTTTGTTTTCCCCTGCTTCTGTCAAATTAATTTACATTTGAGGCATATGAAGGCTAGGTGCATGGCCCTGACATAAGTCTTGAGTCAGCCCTGTGTCCTGCAGTTTGACAAAACAGTCTGTCCCATCCATGCCCCAAAATCATTGCAGACACAGTGGACTAGTGTTTGGCCCTTGGGCCAAGATTTCAACCTGCTCTAGGCCATATTTCCTGCATTTCCCTAAAGGGCCCCCCAATCCAAATGTCCTGTTTTCCCTTAAGGCATCCAGACACAGAGCATCCCCATGCTGGAAGCCCAGGGAGTGTGGAGTAGAAAAGTATGTCTCCTCTCTCTCCCTCATATGTTTTGTTAGGTTCAAAAAAGCAGGTGCAAATCACAACTGAATTTGAAACCCCAAAAGAAGCCAAAGCAAATCAACTTAACAACAAAAAAAAAAGCTTATTATAGCAAAACCTCCAAGCAATTATCAACTCCCTGGCTGATGTCAAAGCCCCCTTAGGACCTCATGTGGATTGAATCCCATGATCTAGCCTCATGTGAGGACTGAGTGGGCTGTTCCTGAGCCAAATGTCTGTAGCTGTGGGTAAATATATTGATATCCTAGCAACTTGCAAAAGCCACGGTACCTTAGACAAGGGCTTGTTTTCACATTTTGTTAACAGGAGAGTAGGTTTCAGATGGAGGCCTGGATATTTTGGGCCAATTAAAGAGTTTGTGATAAACACAAAGTCCCTTCCTTTTGGTCATCCTCGGCTGCCTTTTGCAAGCTGGAGTCGTTTTCCCATTCAGCCACCCAGTATTCTCCTGAAATTTAAAGTTTGTTCTTTTTTTTTTAAAGGTAAAAACTAATATTATTCATTCACCAAATTCTTACTGGTTTAGGGTGCCTAGTTCCAGGCTCTGTGGATGGCTATAAACATGGAGATGTTTAAGACAAGCTTTCCACCCTCAAGAAGAACACTATCTAGTCGGCAAGGTTCACTGTACCATCCACGCTCGACTTGCTGCTTCCCACCTTGGTGTCTTTGCACTTGCCCTCTCCTCTGCCTGGACTGAACACCCTTGCTCCCCTTTCTCCTCTGTCAGAGGCATCCTCTACCCCACTCACACCTCTGGGATGCGCTGTGCTTTGGTCCCACATCTGTTTCACATTTCTTACCTGGCACGGGATTATCTGAGGTCCTGTTTATCACTTCTTCCAGACATATTCCTCCAGCCTGGAACATTTCCTGGCACACGGTGGGCACATGATCATTATTGGTGGGATGAATGAGTGAATGAATTCACAAAAAAGCATAGCACACCACAGCCTGTTTCAGCTTAAATCTGGCTCAAATACTTACGGTTTGGATGAACTTGGCTGAGTCATTTAGCTTCCTAAGACTCACTTTTTCTATCTGAAAAATAGGAATGAGACCTACTTTATAAGGCTGTTGTGAGGATGAGCAAATTCTTATTAAGTTTTTAGCAAAATGATCCACGAAGAGTAGCCACTAGGATAGTTGTCACTAATACATCTACTGATTGCTCACTATGTGCCAAGCCCTGAGGATATAAAATAAATAGGGAACGATACCTGCCTTCAGTAAACTCCCAGCATGGTTTAGGAGACAGATACGTTACAGAAATTAAAAGACTATTTTACAAATTAAGTGCGATTAGGAACAGAGGTCTAACCCAGCCTGGGTGAAGGAGCTAGATCGATAAGGAAGAATGCATAGCAGAATGATGGTGGGGATTGTGAGATCCAAATGGAAAAGCAAACTTAGAATCTTTAAGGCCGCTCCAAACCCTGCCCTATTTCTTTCTTTTTTTTTTTTAATTTTTTTTTTTAATAGTTTATTGACAAATTGGTTTCTATACAACACCCAGTGCTCAATCCAACGAGCGCCCTCCTCTGTGCCCACCACCCACTCTCCCCACTCCCACACCCATCTCTCCCCTCAGTTCTTTCTTATTCTTTCAGAGTCTCTCATGTCATGTCTTCCTTCCTCTCTGTGGCTTTTTTTTTTCCCCCTTCCCCTCTTCCCCTCCCCCCTGGTTCTCTGCTAGGTCTTCCAAAGCCTACCTATGCGTGGGAACATATGGCATCTGTCTTTCTCTACCTGACTTATTTCACTCAGCATAATATCCTCCAGTTCCATCCATGTTGCTACACATGGCCAAATTTCATTCTTTCTCATTGCTGCATAGTATTCCATTGTATATATATACCACCTCTTCTTTATCCATTCATCAGTTGATGGACACTTAGTCTCTTTCCATGATTTGGCTATTGTCGAAAGTGCTGCTAGGAACATTGGGGTACACGTGCCCCTATGCATCAGCAGTCCTGGATCTCTTGGGTAGATTCCTAACAGTGCTGTTGCTGGGTCATATGGTAAGTCTATCTTCATTTTTTTGAGGAACCTCCACACAGTTCTCCAGAGTGGTTGCACCAGTTTGCATTCCCACCAACAGTGCAAAAGGCTGCCTGTTTCTCCACATCCTCGCCAGGATCTATAGTTTCCTGATTTGTTCATTTTAGCCACTCTGACTGGTGTGAGGTGGTATCTCAGTGTGGTTGTGATTTGTATTGGCATCACAATCCCAGACTTTAACCTCTACTACAAAGCGGTAGTCATCAAGACTGTATGGTATTGGCACAAAAATAGACACATAGACCAATGGAATAGAATAGAAAACTCAGAAATGGACCCGCAAGTATATGGCCAACTAATTTTTGACAAAGCAGGAAAGAGTACCCAATGGAAAAAAGACAGCCTCTTTAATAAATGGTGCTGGGAGAACTGGACTGCAACATGCAAAAGAATGAAACTAGACCACTTCCTTACACCACTCACAAAAATAAACTCTAAATGGATAAAGGATCTGAATGTGAGACAGGAAACCATCAAAATCCTAGAGGAGAAAGCAGGAAAAAGCCTCTTTGACCTAAGACGCACCAAATCCCTGCCCTACTTCTAACATACTTCATCATTTCCCTTCCCTTCCAAACCACCTTCCTTCAGCCATATTGTTGACTATTGCTATTCTTTGAATTCCATAAGTGAATGTGGCATTAGAATTTACAAAGAGCCTTTGTACATCATATAATTGTTTCATTCGACTCTCCTAACTTCCCTGTGAGGCAGATAAAGCACGTAATATACTATCCAGTTCATGAGTCAGGAAACTGAGGCTCAGAGAAACCACACAGAATCCAAGTGACCAGTTAGACGTGACCTTTAGGCCTGAACTGAGTCCAGTGACTTTCAATTCCCACAGACTGCAAATCCTATGAACAAACCAGGAGTCTACCACCTCTGCACCCATGCCTCGCCATTTCCCCCACCTGAACTGCCCTCCCAATCCTCTCCATTCATTTGAATCTTCCTCTGCTTTGAAGTCCCTGCTCTAAGCCTAAACTCCCCTGGGAAGTCTCTCCCTGTCCACACAGCATGTGAACTCTCTTGAACTCCAAGAGAAATCACTGACAGAGCCATAAAAGGACAGTGATATCCGCCGGACTCATGTTTATGGTTCATTTTCAGGTGCTCATGTCTGCCTCCTCTACCTGGCTGAGCCCCTGGAGGGAGAGACTATACCTTGTTAATCTCTGTATTTGGTATACAGTAGGTGCTCAGTAAATGCTTATTTATGAAGGGAATAACTTCAAGGTTGTTATTAGCCTTAAAGCTGTCTTTTAGGCTGACAGGAACGTGTTTGCTGGAGAAGCAGATGAACTTTTATTAGGCAACTAGGCCCTGATATAGAGATGGAAGTGAGATGGAGAACCAAGGAGCGCTCCATCTGCTCAAGGGACACCAACTATACAGATAATAATCACACAGACTGGAAGTTCCAAATAGAGTCAGCTACAAAGTACAATAGAAGATCCTAGGTGGTAGCGGGAGGAGGGAGTAGAGGGGAGGGAAGGGGTGTAAGCCACCACAAAAGAGAGGGGGAATGGCAAGATCTGCAGAGGATCTTAGAGCAGGAGCAGATTCCAAACAGGATAATACCAGGTATGGTATGGTGGAGTGTAGAAAGGGGCTCCAAGATCTAGAGAAGAAACCAAAACCAAAACAAAACAATCTGGAGTCATGAAAGGATATAAAGTAGTTATAAAAATATCACAGAATACTGTTTAAATGTCTCCATAAAGTCTAAATACATTTGCCTCCTGAGTGAGTGTATGGGTGGGTGGATGGATGGATAGATGGATGGATGATATGAATATCACTCAAGAAGAATAAAGAGGAAACATAGGCCAAAGATCAGCTCTTGACTCTGAATGCTAGAAGTGTTCGTATAAGTTTATTTTTAAATCAAGAAATAAAGATAAGCAATCTAAAAAATTCCTCTAGGGACGCCTGGATGATTCAGTCAGTTGAGTGTCCGACTTTGGCCCAGGTTATGATCTCGCGATTGGTGAATTCAAGCCCCATGTTAGGGTCTGTGGACGGCTCAGAGCCTCGAGCCTGCTTCAGATTCTGTGGTACTTGACACATGGTACTTTACTTTTCGTAACCTAATTTTTCTAACCAATTTGTTATGAGAATCTTGTTATGTCTACCTATTTTCAGTCAGGTGGTGATGGTACTAAGAGAACGTTAAAGCTGGGATTATAATCCCGTTTTGTTTTGTTTTTGCCACTATCAAATGCTTCAGTGAACATTGTTGGTCTCCTTTTGGTCCAAAGTTACAACAGAGAGGCTACTTTTCTTTAAAGCTCATGAGGCTCTGGGTTGATCAAGCAGAACTTGAACTTGATATGGGGTCATATTTTAATCCTCTGACATAAATCAGCTGCCTCCCAAAGTGCTATCCTTTCATCTCCAGTGTATCCCTCCCCACAGCAGCCAGGCAGGGTGGAGTGGCCTTTGCCACAGTGCGGACACACTGGTGCAGCCACCGGCAACCGCAGGCTGTCTCCAACTGATAGCCTTTGATGGCACCAGCCCTCCTGGCATCTTCGCAGCATGGTGATTCAGAGCTGTCAGCTACCGCAGCTGCAACGAAAGACAATGATGGATGTATGGCATGCAGCAATGACTTCGTGACCCACAGATGGAAAAGCAGATGCTTTTGAAAGAAGACTAGTCAATGTGGCAAGAGGGAGGAGAGACGGACCAAGTTTATTAGTAAAATAGAACCCATCCTGCCCCTTCTTTGAGGCTTTAAATATTCAGTAACCCTTCCACCCCCAGTACTTAGAGGAAAAAAAAAACTCAATGTTTTAGTCCAGCAAAAAGATAACCGATGTGGTAGAAAGAGAGCTGGCTTGTAGGCCAGAAACTATAGATTTTAGCTGCAGCTCTACTCCCCACTAGTGAGGGACCTGGGCAAATCACCCTCTTCTTAGGCTTAGTTTTCTCCATCTCTAAAATGATCATGCACAGATTATGTATAAGTGTTTGAATAAATGAGTCAGTGAAAAGTCATGCATCATCCAAAAATCATTTACTGGGGGATTTTCATGAGCTAGGGTTACACAGTCAAGCAAGAGAGACCAGCCCCTGATTCTGGAACTTGTACTCTAGAGGTATGCATGGAGGGGCCAGAATATAAAATAATCAAATAGACTGTCAAATAGTGATAAACACTCCATTGAATACAAAGTAGCAGGGATGATAGAGACCAGTTCAGGGCCTGGATTGAGTTGGGTAGTCAGGAGATGGTGACCTGGCAATTAAGGTTAGAATAAGAACATAGAAAAACAATGCAGGTATAGCTGGGGAGAAACAATCTAGTTGAGGAAACTACTGTTAACAGTGCCTTGCGATCAGAAGTGAGCTTGGTGTTCAGTTAACTAAACACATAGTTGCTGTCTGTTCCTCTGCTAGACTGTGGGGGTTCCAGGATGAACAGGAAAACTACAGGCTCACCCTCACTGGGCTGAGAGTGGAAGAGGTGGGCTGATAAACAGACCATGAAAAGTACCATGATGATGAGCAGAAAGCAAGCAAGATTCTAGGGAAATGTGACAGAAGCCTTTAACCTTAAGCCCATGAAGGTTGGGACACCTTCCCTGAGGAGGTGACATTGAAGCTAAGATCAGATTAAGGAAAATCAAAACAAGGTAGCAATGGACCTGAATTCTAACCTCGGATGGTCTCTCTGCCCTTGCCCACTCTTTGGCCATGTCTGTGATCCTGCTGGACCCTACATGATGCTGAGGAAATTCTTGACTCATTTGGAGGAAGGCCAGGACATTGCAAGAAAAATACATGAGATTTGTGAAAGCATTCCATTAAACATTCATGCTGTCACATTATCACTTACTGCAGGATTTCACAAACTTGGACTCACATCAGAATTCTTTAGAGGGCTGGTTGAAACACAGAGTGTGGATCCCAGCTCCATGAGTTTTTGCTTCAGGACACTTAGGTGGTGTCTGAGAATTTGCAGGTCTAACAGGTGCCCAGGTGATCAAGATGCTGCTGGTTTGGGGACTATACTTTGAGAACCACTGCCTTAGAGGGGGTGCTTGACTCTTGGGGGAGCACTTTTAGGACCATGATGGCGTTTTCTAATTCTCCTCAAAGCTGGTGGAAGACAAAGGACGGAGCAGAGCGGGAGGCAGGACTCTTAGTCCAGGGCATCTAGGACTCTTCCAGAAGGATCCTCTCCAGACTACTTTTCCCTTCAGACTTTTTGTTGCCAGCAGATCTCAAAGAACAACACCTACTCTTGCTTTGGCATTTGCATTCTAATGTGTAAACAAACTTAGAATGTTTTCTTAGTTTTTGAAAGAAAGGTAGGAGGGCTTTGCCAAGCTAACTACACAAGCTACAAACACATATTTTCCACCTAGTCTCTTAGGTAGTTTATCCTCAGCTGTTTCTTGTCTGTCATGTGGCTCCCAAAGTCCATATTAATTTTCTACTGGGTCAGCTTCCCAAGATGCCACTTTTATGGGCTAAGGGCTGTGGACCATACCCAGACAAACCCACCAGACAGTGTGTGAAGTCTATGATAGTGAGTGGAGCCCCAGCTTTGCAGCCACATAACTCTGAATGTGAATAATAGGCCAACCACTTAGCATCAACCCTTTATGGGGGTTGCCTAACCTCTTTGAGCCTTATGAGAATGGTGGGCAAGAGGCAGTAATGGCTCCACAGTGTTGTTCAATAATTAAAAGAGATGATAGATGTTAAGACTTCGGGGTATAGGAGGTGTCCAGTAAGTTAGGGACTGTCAAGGCATTCTGTCATTTAAAGTGGTACTGGACAGAGAGTTGCTGGCTTTAGGCCCATCACTCTGTCCCACATTTCCCCAGGCCTCAAGGGCACACAATAGAGGATGGTGAGGTCATCACTCCATGCTTACCAGGCCCTTCTCCATGGTTTAATTCCAGGCCCTTGACATCTTTTGTCTGGATTATTGCAATAGCCTCCAAAGGACTCCCCTGCCTTTAGAACACCCCTACAAACTCCTCCTCGTTATCACCAAGGGAATTGTTATAAAGCAGAGGCTTGATCATGGCTGCCAAAAACCCTTCAGAGATTCTCCATCATTCAGGGCAGGAATCAGACCCTGCGAGCCTGCAGAGGGCATTAAGAAACTGAAATGAGTGCCAAGAGGGGCACTTGAGTGGCTTGGTCAGTTAAGCATCAGACTCTTGGTTTTGGCTCAGGTAATGATCTCATGGTTCATGGGTTTGAGCCCCAAATCAAGCTCTGCACTGATGGTGTGGAGCCTGCTTGGGATTCTCTCTCCCTCTCTCTCCTTGTCCTCTCCTACTCATACTCTCTCTCTCTCTCTCTCTCAAAAATAAATAAACTTAAAACAAAAATGAATAAGTGCCAGCACCATGGGGAGACAATGGGGACCAGGGGGGATTGTGGTGAACTGAAGCATGGCTGTCTAAAGATATTCAATATCAGAATTCTGTAAAATCCCCTGTAAGCCAAATAAAACTTGTCCTGATACTGAGTGTAACCTTGGACTGCCAGTGTATGAGAGCTGGTTTGGAGTATGAAGTCCAAGATCCTCCACCTGGCTTACAAGGGTTAGCCTTCTAATTGCTATGCCCTGACTTAACTTCCATACAAGTGCCAAACTGCAGTTCCTCTGTACTTGTCATGCAGGTCCTTGGCTCTGTACCTCGGTCAAGTGTGGAATGCCCTTTTCCTACTCTTCACTTGGCAAAATCCTGCTCATCCCTTTAAAATTCCTTTCAGCTAACACCTCCTCTAGGAAGCTCTCTTTGTACTCATTTTTGGCTCTGTCAGATATACCATTGGATTTTGTACCAATGGATTTTGTACCATTTCCTGGTGCCCCAACAATATCTTCTGTTTTCCTCCATCATTATATTTATCAAGTGATTAATATAGTTATGTCTCTTGCATCTGTCTCGCTGCCAAGGTGTAGGCACCTATACCAGGTGTTAATCACCTTTGTACTTAGAAAAAAGGAGCTGTTCGATCATTGTTAAAGGTGGCCCCCACAGTGGTAGTAAAGAGTCTAAACAGTAGCATAAATGTGCAGCCATCAGCAGTAGGCAAAAATTGGGAGAAGTACAGGACTGGTAACCTCTACCTTCCTCCTCAGGCATGAACATCACAGGACTGCAGACAATACAAGCAACAGAACTGAGGAGCAAGAATGTCTTTGATATTCTCTCTCAGCTCCTAAAGACTGTCTCTCCCCTTATTCCTGATTCTGATTCTGAGGAGAGAATATGATTGTCAGATTAAATCACTTTAAGTCCTAATGAGATAGCTGCTCACACCAGACTACCCCCACCAGCTGGCCAGACTGCAAATTGGCTGCCTGTTGGCAAGAGTTCCTCTTTGGTCCAGTTGAGGCAGGATGGTCTGCTGGAATACGTGGTGCCTTCCATGGACAGAATCTCTCTGGGGGAACTTTTAGTGTGACAGGTATTCTCTGCATTGCATGGTGCAAGGTTCAGGGCCAACACCAAGATGAGGCAAGCAAGGTGCCTAAGGTGCAAAATTTAAGGAAGGATTACTCTCAGGGCTGTGCCAGTGCCTTGCCCTATTCCCAGTCCTGATGGGGTTGATTTTTTTATGACTTTAAGAAGTCACTGTCTCTATGACCTTCAGTCTCTCCATCCATAAAATGAAAGAGTAAAACAATTCGGTTTGTTAGGTTCTTTTTGGCTTTGAAACTCCTTTATACTCACCCAGCTTCTGGGATAGTTCATCCTCCTCCATCTTACTCCTGGACTTTCCCCTTCTGTTGAAGAGAGGGCCCGATCATCTCTTGATTAGCTTCCCAGCAAAGTTTCACTTGACTTCCAATGGTCCAGCTCACAAGCCACTTAGCAAAGGCAGTCGTGAAAGAACAACCTAACATCTGTTCTGGGCCTTCACAGAGGACATGCCTCACATTCCTCCCCTCAAAGCAAAATTGATCAGCCTTGACCTGGGGCTGCACCAGAGAAAAGTAACTCTCTGCAGGCTGGGGTGCCATTCAGTGCCCAGATGAGGTCAGTTACCACATGGTCTCTGGTAGCCCTGAGGTATGAGAGGTATTTGCCTCCCCTATTAATCACTCACAAGAGTGAATATCTTGGGTTGAACTGACAGTTTGCATCTTCACAGACAAAGGGGCCTACAGCTTGACTCCCACCTAGTGAAAGTCCATGTAGATTTGTTCCTCTGAGACAGAGGCAGAGGACAACAGAGGTAGGAGGGGGGAGATGATTAAAGGGAGCAGTGAGGAGCAAGGGGGTGTTATTTATCTAGTCCAATCTCAGATCTGACACTTGAACCCAGGCTAAGAGGGTTCCATCAGTCATCCTCCTCCAGAGGCAGCTCATTTCACTGTTGGATGGCACAGATTATTAGAAATTAGCCAAAGTATATCTCTTTGACACATTCATATATTAGTCAGTGTGGAAGAGGAACAAGTAAATTTCTCATCCAAATAGTTGCCTTCAAACCTCTGAAGACATGATCACATCCTACTAGAATCTCCTATTCACTATGCAAAGAAAAAAAGTCCCCATCTCTTTCAGTCCATCCCTTCTATGACAAGTTTTCCAGGCACCATACCCCCTGGTTTATCCTCGCCCCCCTCTTCAGGAATCACAGTGTATCAGTGACCTTCACACAATGTGAGGCCAGAGCTGCACATGGCTATGCAAGAGTAGAGAGCAGATCAATCATCTCAACTTACAGATGCCATTGGGTGATGACAGAGCTAGGACAGAGCCAAGTTCTGCAGACTCCAAGGTACCTATGGTAGATGGAGAAATACTAACAAACCAGTGAGAGAGGGGACTAGCCTTTGCAACACACAATATTTTGCATGAAATTTACCACGTGTGTATTATCCTCGTGGCTCCTGTGAACCAACCCTTTTCACAAAGCTAGCGCACATGATTGCAGAAATGCTGACCAACTAAATATGCCTTTAGTTCATCCAAACCAATGACAGTTAAGTGCTAAAAAGCAGTTAGTGTAGGGTAAGGAAAAGGCCTGAATGAAGAGTCAAGTCTGATTTATACCCATGTTTCCTAAAATGTCTTCCTTTTCTTAATTACTGCCTCTCAGTTTCCCTTTATACTACATTTCCAGGAAACTCATAGCTACATATGAGCTGTTTCCCTGGCTTCCTTTAGTCTAATATTCTGGAATAATGATTCCCTCTTTTCATATGATAACCACATTTGTTGTATTCTACTTTTAATGATCCTGTGATTTTCTCTTTAAGGTACATATTAGTCCCATGAATTTTATACAGAATTGCTATAGAAATAGAACGCTATTCTCGATTTGCTCCAGGGGTTTCAGCCACTACATGTATACCACGACATCTCCCAAAACTTCCACTCCAAACTACATCTGGAGCTTTTATCCCAAATTGTGCTGTTCACTTTGCAATGGAAACTCTCCTTTGGGAGTCTCGCGGATACTTGAAATTCATCTTCTTTCCTCCCCATCCAAATCTTGAATAATCTACCATGATTAATAGTCCTATGACCACTGCCAATCAAGGAATAGTATTTCTGAGAGAAAATTCACATTTCTTGAGCTCCCACTCTGAAGCTTAACATAGTGCAGTACAAATATTGTCCCTAATTTATAGATACGGAGACTGAGGCATCCTCCTCACGTCCCACACCTGATCCTTTAACGACTGCAGTGGGCTCTGCTTTCAAAGCACACCTAGATTCTAGTTCATTCTTACACATTTGCAGCACAACTACCTTGGCTCTGGCCACCATCATCTCTTGCTTATGCAAGAGTTATTGCAATAGACTCTAAATGGGTGTCTCTGCTTCCATGCTTGCTCCTCTAATACTCAACTTTGTAAGGTCTCCGGAGAGAAGTCTTCATGTGATTCAGATCAAATGCCCATCTCCATTTCTATGTCACTTAAAACGATGTTCATTTCATTGTCCTTCAAGCCCTTCATGAGATGCTACTACTTCCTATTAGAACTCATCTCCAACTGCTCTTTCTTTTACCCCCTTCTGCTCCATTACATGGGCCTCCCTGCCCTGCCACAAACACTCCAAGGCACTTTCGCCAGAGGGTCCTTGCACTTGTTCTTCCCTCTACCTGTAATATACTTGCCCCTAGATAGCCATGTGGTTCGTACACTCATTCCTTTTCAGGATCCTGCTCAAATTGGATCTTATCAGAGAAGTTTCCCCGACCACTCTGTACATAAGCTTCTCATCCCCTCTCTCCTACCATTACCTGCTCACTTTAATTTTCCTCCTGACACATCTACAGCCAACATATATACTAATTTTTATTGTCCAGCTCCTCTTACTGGAATATATGGCTCATAAATTTGTAATCTAGTGACAAAATCTGTTTCATCTTACATTTATATTCGCAGTGCTCAATAAATATTCAGGGAATGAATGATTTAGAGGCAAATGGCAAAGCAGAGAATATCCAAGATTATATGGAATTCAGAAACCATCAGCAATAAGAGTTATTTGGAAGAAAGAGGAAACTTGATCTAGAAGTGTAGGACCAGGAAAAGAGTCATGAGGATTGGCTTCAACTACTTGAAAGGCAAGCAAGCAGACTTCCTCTGAATTTTCCATAAGGTAAAACTAGGACTAATGGGTAGCTCACCAGGTGAGCAAAGGTAGTCTTGAAAGGCAGGAATTTAAAATAAAAAGAATTATATGAACACTGTGTTGATGCTAAGACATGGAAGGACATTGCTTATTTGTTGAATACCAATTAGCCACGTGTAGCTAGATGTGAGGGGTGATAGATGAGCCAGAAAGATAGACTGGTTGGGCTGTGAGCGCTATGGCATGGAGTTTTGACTTTTATTGCATCCATTCATTAATTTATGTAAGCATCATATGTTCCACATTTAATGAACACACATTATGTCCCAGACTTTCTGCTGGGTCCTAGGAATGGAAAGCCTGAAATATAAAATCTGTCCTTAAAGGATGATAATGGCATTTATTAAGTTCTTAATGGTCTCTGCACATAAGAGGTGCTCAAAAAATATTGAATGCCTGAATGCAGGCTAAGTTTTTTTAATTAACTATCACGACAATCTTGTGAAGCAAATGGAATTGTCCTCCTTTTATAGGTGAGGAAACTAAAATTTACAGAAGCAAGTTTTGTGTCCCATCTCCACAACTGGTTAAATTTTGAGCCTTAATTTAAGACAGCTCTGACGTCATTTTTGTTTTTGTCTTTGTTTTTGTTTTTTGCATTGTGCCATCTTGTCTCCTCAAAGGAGTGCAGACTTACAAATACCTTCACAGATCAGAGAAGTAAAAAGAGGAGGAAAGGATCTACTTTGCCTATTCAGGAGAGTTTTGAGAGGTCCCTTAAAAAACGAGCAAGTCTCTTTAATATCCTTAGTCAAATAGTTACCAAGGGCCTAGAACGTGCCCAGAACTGCCTTGCTATCACTTCTAGAAAGCAAGGGGCACCATGGTTAAATGTACCAGCCTTAAGTTAGACAGTTTGGGGTCTGAACACCAGTTTTCCCCTTGATTAGCTACATGACCCTGAGCATATCATTTGATCTTGTTAGCTCTCAGTTTCCTCATCCTGAAAATGAAGATTAAAAATTGTACCTCTTGGGGTGCCTAGGTGGCTCAGTTGGTTGAGACTCCAGCTCAGGTCATGATCTCATGGTTTGTGAGTTCAAGCTTCACATCAGGCTCACTGCTGTCAAGCACAGAGCCCACTTCAGATCCTCTGTCCCCCTCTCTCTCTGCCCCTTCTCCCCTCATTTTCTCTCTCAAAAAAATAAATAAAACATTTTTAAAAATTGTACATCTCAGGGGGCACCCGGCTGGCTCAGGCAGTAGAGAATGTGACTCTTGATCTCAGGGTTGAGTCAAGCCTAACATTGGGCTTTAAAAAAAATTGTACCTCTTAGGACAACACTACAGAGCCTAAAGATCTTATGGTTATTAAAGGGAAATAAAGAGTACTATGAACAACTCTATACCCTCAATTTCGATAAGCTAGATAAAACGGGTCAATTTCATGAAAGACACAGTTCTCCAAAACCCACACAAGAAGAAATAGATAAATTGAACAGACCTGTGTCTGGGGCACCTGGGTGGCTCAGTTGGTTGAGCTTACTTAGGCAATGATCTCACAGTTTGTGGGTTTGAGCGCTGTTTCAGACTCTGTGCTGACATCTCAGAGCCTGGAGCCTACTTTGGATTCTGTGTCTCTCTTTCTCTCTGCTCCTCCCCTGCTCATGCTCTGTCTCTCTCTCTCTTTCTCAAAAATAACATTAATTTTTTTTTTAATTCAATAGGCCTGTGCCTAAGAAATAAATTGAGTCAATAATTAATAACCTTCCAAAACAGAAAGCACCAGGCCCAGATGGGTTCAATGGTGAATTCTACTGAACATTTTAAAGAAATTATACCAATTCTGCATCCTCTCACTTTCAGAGGATAGAAGCAGAGTCAATACTTCCTAACTCATTCTATGAGGCTGGCATTACCATAATGCCAAAAAACAGAAAAAGATATTACTAAAAACAAAAACAAAAACTACAGACCAGTATGTCTCTTGAACATAGAGGTAAAACTCCTCAACAAAATATTAGCAAATTGAATCCAACAATATATAAAAATAATTATATGCCACTACCAGGTGGGGTTTATCCCAAATATACAAGACTGGTTGAACATTAGAAAATCAATCAATGTAATCCATCACATCAAAAGAGTAAGAAAGAAAATTCACATGATTACATGATTATATCAATAGATGCAGAAAAAGCATTTGACAAAATCTAACACCGTTTCATGATTAAAAACTCTCAGCAAACTAGGAATAGAGGGGAACTTTTGTAACTTGATAAAGAATATCTACAAAAAACCTACAGCTAACATCTTACTTTATGCCAAAAAACTCTAAACTTTCCCATTTTATCAGGTACAAGGCAAGGATATCCCCTTTCACCTTTCCTTTTCAACATCATAGTAGAAGAAGAAATAAGACAAGAAAAGGAAAGAACAAGTAAACAGACTGGGAGGGAAGAAACAAAGCCAACTATTCACAGATAACATGAGCATTTAAGTAGAAAATATGAAACAAACAAAAAACTCCAGGAACTAATAAGTGATTATTACAGGGTGGCAAAATATGAGATCAGTATACAAAAGTCAACTGTCTTCCTACATACCAGCAAAGAACAGATGGAATTTGAAATGAAAAATACAGTACCATTTACATTAGAACATGACAAAATGAAATACTTAGGTGTAAATCTAACAGAATACATACAAGATCTATATGACAAAAACTATAAAACTCTGATGAAAGATATTAAAGGAAAACTAAATAAATGGGAAAATCTTATCCATGTTGGTAGATAGGAAGACTCAATATTGTCAAGATTTACAGATTGAGTGCAATCTATAAATTGATTTATAGATTAAGTGCAATCTCAATCAAAATCTCAGCAAGTTAATTTTGTGATACTGACAAGCTGAATCTAAAATTTATATGCAGAGACAATAGACCCAAAATAGCCAAGACAATACTGAAGGAGAACTAAGTTGGAAGACTGATGATACCCAAATTCAAGATTTAACTATAAAGTCATAGTAATCGAGACAGTATGATATTGGTTAAAGAATAGAAAAATAGATCAATAGAATAGAACAAAGATCCCATAAATAGATCCACATAAATTTAGTTAATTGATCTTTATAAAGGAACAAGGCAATACAATGCAACAAATTTAGTCTTTTAAGCAAACGGCGCTGGAACAACTGGACATACACATGCAAAAAAAATTAATCTAGATACAGACCTTCACCCTTCACAAAAATCAACTAAAATGGATTATAGACTTAAATTCAAAATAAAAAGCTATACAACTCCTAGAAGGTGACATAGGAGAAGATCTAGATAGTGGATAGTGATGCCTTTTTCAGTTACCAAGACATGATCCATGAAAGAAATAATTGATAAATTGGACTTCATTAAAATTAAAAACTTCTGCTCTGTGAAAGACAATATCAAGAGAATGAGAAAACAAGCCACAGACTGGGAGAAGATATTTGCAAAAGGTATATCCAATCAAGGGCTATTATTCAAAATATACAACGAACTCTTAAAACTCCACAATAAGTAACCAAACAACCTCATTAAAAAACATGAGCCAAGACCTTAACAGATGCCTCACCAAGGAAGATATAGATATAGAAGATATTGCAACTGAAAGATGTCCCACATCATATGTCATCAGGGAATTGCAAGTTGAAACAACAATGAAATACCATTATACACCTATTAGAATGCCCCAAATCCTGAACACTGACAACACCAACACTAGCGAGGACATGGACAGTAGGAACTCTTCATTGCTGGTGGGAGTGCAAAATGACATGTCCACTTTGGAAGACAGTTTGGAGGTTTCTTACAAAACTAAACCTACTCTTACCATATGATCCAGCAAATGCACTCCTTGGTATTTAGCCAAAGGATTGAAAACTTATGTCCATGCAAAAATCTGAACTTGAATATTTATAGCAGCTTTATTCATAATTGCCGAAACTTAGAACCAAGGAAGACGTCCTTCAGTAGGTGAATGGATAAACAAACTGTGGTCCATCCAGACAATAGACTATTATTCAGGTCTAAAAAGAAATGAGATATCAAGCTATCAAAATAAATGGAGGGAACTTAAAGGCAGGTTACACAGCAAAAGAAACCAATCTGAAAATGCAACCTGCTGTATGATGTCAACAATATGACAACTGGAAAAGGCAAAACTAAAGAGACAGCAAAAAGATCAGTAGTTGCCAGGGATTGGCATGGTGGGGGAAAGGGGGGAAAGTAGAGCATAGAGAATTTTTAAAGCAGTGAAAATAGTCTGTATAATATTATTTTGATGGATATGTGTCATTATACATTTGTCCAAACCTATAGAATGTGCAATGTCAAGGATAAACTGTGGACTTTGGGGTAATTAGGATGCGTCAGTGTAGGTTCATCAATGGTAACAAATGTACTTCTCTGGTGGGGAATGTTGGCAGAGGAAGTGGTGACGCATGTGTGGGGATGAGACTGTATGAGACATCTCCTTACCTTCTTCTCAATTCTGCCTCAAACCTTAAACTGCTCTAAGAAAATAAAATCTTAATAAAAAAATTGTACCTCTCATAGGAGATTATTATATAGGAGATAAATCGTGTAGAATATTTAGCAAAATCTGGCACAAAATAAACAATCAGTGATTCTCAGTCATGAGATGATGAAGATAATGGCGATGAGAATATTCTGGCTCCAGCTGATGAAGCCAAGAGCACGTCTGGCTAATAAGGACCACGTAGTGACTTTCACTAAAAAAACTATTTAAAAAACAACCTGGGACCCCATCCTTCTCAGTCCCACATTGAGAAGTACTGTGCTTTAGAAAGGGCAGAGAGGAAGGTGAAGTTGCTATCCAGCCCACAAAGCTCTCAAACCCAAGAAAGGGTTTGTTTTTGTTTTGTTCTAAATTCTTTTTAAATGAATCCTCCTTTTTAAAGAAATACTATGACCTTTACATGGGGCCTAATTGGGATGCCTCTATAAATGTATACATTTCAGAATATTAACACAATATACTTAAAAAATTTTCTTTGCTTTGGGTTGTTGATCTGCATTTTGTGCATGTTTCAGCTATGTGCTGGGTGGTCAGGATACACCCACCGAAATGCATTTCATCTAAACATGATTTGATCTGGGACATGTTAGTAGTCAGGGAAGACAAAGCAGATTGCAAGCGTGTAAGAGGAGGGTTTCCTAATGAGCTGAAACATGCTCTGTTGATAGAAACCACTCTGTACAGGGCGTGGGTGGGACACAGTGCGAGACAGTGGGAAGGAGGAGCAGCATGAAGAAGATGAGGAGGTAAGAATTGGGTCAAGCCCAGGGGTCTGTCTGGGATGCCATGCATGAGGAAGCAAGCTTCAGCACAGATGTGTGTGATGTGGAGTAACCCCACATATTCATATTTCAAAACCAATTTCCTGGGGGTGGGATTTTGGGAATTCACAACATGTTGCTAAGGTCAGACAATCCTTGGGAATTGGTTTTCTTCTCCCAAAACTCCATAACATTCAGTATCAGAAAAACCCAGGAAAATGACCCACTTGGACTCCTGATATGAAAGGGCAAGGGGAAAGTATGGGTTATATTTATTGAAAATTTACTATGTGTTTTCCTTCATTTTCCTCTTATCACAGAAGATGTTAGTAGGGGTCAGAGAGAAGCAATAATTAGGATTTGAAGTCCGGAGTGTCCGAGAAGGCCCTGGTAATCTATTGGAGAGGGGAAGAGGAATATCATTGCTTAGATCACCTTCCAAGTTGTGGACAGGGCATTGGAAAGTGAGCCAGGGACATGGGTGGCCAGTGAACACAGCCTGTTCCAGATCATTCCAGGGAGTTCTGCTCAGGTTCAAAAGGCTGTTGCAGGTCCCCTCAGGGATGACTTTGGTGGCCTTAAAGGACTTCCCAACTGAGTTGAGAAAGGACAGGTCATTTTTTTCCCTTGAAAATGATTCAGCCAAGCCCACATGCCAATCTTCCAGGCCAGTGAACAAAGCAATAATAATACCCATTCAGTCTTCTAAAGGGAAACTACTCTCGCTTATCCTTGTTTTGCTGTGCTGGAAGTAGATTTGTCAGATAAAATACAGGGGGCCCAAACTTGAATTTCAGACCAACAATGAAAACATTTTTGGTATAAGTTTGTTACAAATGTTACATGAGATGTTCTTATACTAAAAAATTATTTATTATTTATCCGAAGTTCAAATTTAACCAGGTTGTCCTGTATGTTTATTTGCTGAATCTGGCAACTCCTTCCACAAATCACTAACCTTCTTACAAGTATTTTCCCTTCCAGAAGGTGAGAGGTAGTATGACATAGCACAACTCGAAAAATGGGAATAATGACAGAATATGTCACCGAGGGATAGTGAGCCTCCCATCACTGAGAGTTCACCTGACAGTTGCCATTCCTTCCCTCTACCTTTAATCCCTCATGGTTTAGTTCCTGAGAGTCAGGAGCATGGACACTGAGGCAATTGCTTGGTTTGAACTCTGGCTTCACAAATTGTTAATCTATGACGTTATATTAGGTAATTTAATCTCTCTGTATGTTTCCAGTTTTCTTATCTACGAAATGGGGCCAGTAATAGCAGTTACCTTACAAAGTTGTTTTCAAGTTTTAAAGTACTTAGTGTTTGACCTGGAGGAAGAAAAAAATGTTAATTATTATTTTCATTATGCTCGTTATTATTATTCCCTGTTAGCCTTATATAAAAGTCACCGGGCTGGTAAGAATCTTGTTGTCACATCAAAGTTGGGACAGAATTTGGGGTCTCAGAAGTCCTTGCAGAACCACTGAATTCCAGACAAGAAAAAGACTTTGGGGACATTTATTTAGTATAATTCTCCTGTTTTACAGATGAAGAGAAAACTCAAGGCAGAGAGGCCATATGGCTAGCTCTAAGCTTCACAGGTGGTTAAGGATAAGGTCTTGGGATGTAAAGGCAAATATAGATCAAAAGAACCCAAAGGAATTAGGTAGATATTCTTTTGCTAGAATCACAGAATTACAGGGTTTTAGAGTCACCAGGAATAGCCATGGCAAAAAAATTGCACCAGGGCCAGCCTAAGGCAAGATACGGACATAAGAGTCCTGTGTTCTTGGGGTCCTAGTCTCAGTTTTTCGCTGTGTTTGCTACGTGTCTTTTGGCAAGTTCTCACCTTTTCTGGCCTTCAGCATCCCATCTGTACAAAAAGATAATCATCTTAGCTCTGTCTGCTTCCTAGGGCTATTGCAAAACCTTTGGAAAGAATGACACCCCGGCTGCCTCCCAAAAATTTACTACCCCGCTTTACCCTTGGGCCTCTCCCCAGTTCATGGAAGTGCTGCCTTCCTTCACGTCCTTGGCTTCCAGCCCTCAAAGGCATGGAATATCTGGGCCTCAACTGACTGATGACCAGCAGATTCCAGTAGGTGGGGTGAGGGTGGAGATGGCTCCTTTCTGCTTATCTGGCTTACTTTATCCATCAGCCTAGATGCAAGCCATGCAAAGACAGCCTTTGCACTCAGCTCTCAAGCAATGCTTTTTGAGTTAAACGAGTGACCTTGCTAAAAAGCAACTCTGGTCCTGGCATTTACCAACCTATTGCTGCATAGGTGTTAAATTGGTCCCCATTCCTACTGCCATTTGTAGCCTTTTACCCGGACTTTTTACCCCTAGCTTTTCTGTGCCTGGTTGTCCTGGCTCAAATCCATTCTTTACATAGCCATTGAGAGATCCTTCTAAAATAAAATCTAATTAGGACATCTGTCTGCTTAAAATTTATCATCCTCTGTAGGGATTTTTTGTTTTTTAAGTTCATGGATAGGCTTTAGGGAGTTTGTGAACACCCTGAAATGTACACTCTGGTTCTATCTGTGTGCACATTAATTTTGATCAGATTCTCAGACCAGTATGTGGCATCTTTACCCCACCTCCCAAAAGCTTAACAAACCCTCAGCTTCATGGGATTAAATTTAGACTCCTTACTTTGTAGGCCATGCAAAGTCTTTTATGATATAATTTCTACCTATACCACTTTGATTTTGGAGTCTCTTGGTCCCAGTCGTTCAAACACATCTTGTAATTTCTCACCTCCTTGTCTTTGTTCGAGCTATGCCTTCTGCCTTGAATACTTCTTCCATATTCTTCCTGCTGAACTCCCTTACCTGGTTAGCTCCTACATAAATATTAAACTCAATTCAAGAGTTCCCTCTTCTAGAAAGCTTCCATTTACCTTCTCCTCCAGCCTCACACTGAGGAGATGCCCCTCAGTTGTCACAATGGAGATGCAACAGAATTGTGCTGTTCACATTGTGCTCCCATGACATGAAAGCTCTTTGAGAATAAGACTCTGTCTTACTCATTCTTTCCATCCTCTCTTACCCTAAAGCCAATGGTCCTCAGTAACCAGCAGCATCTACATCATCTAAATCTATACCTGGGACCTTGCTAGATATACAGATTCTCTGGCCCCATACCACACCTGCAGGATATGGTCTTGCATTTTTTCTCTGGCTTCACCTCCCATCTTTTCTCTACCAGTTCTCTACCCTGAGGCGCACTGGCCTGCTTTAACTTATCAGACCAATAATACCTTCCTGCCTCAGGCTCTGTGCTCAGCCGTGAGTCACCTTCTCCGTCCTTGAGGAGCGACAGTCAAGTAGAAGAGACAGATGTGGACATGTGCAGATTACAGGAAGCAAAATAATAGAGGGGTGCACGTGGTACAGAAGCAGCAATGATTAATTTCATTGGGGGACTTCTGTGCCGCGGTGACTTCCAACTGTCTCTGAAGCTCAAATGTGCAGGTTTTCCCACTTGTACATTCCGACACTAGTGATTTCAGTGACATGAGCCCCAGTCTCCATATCTGTAAAATAGAGGTAACGTCTACCACCAAGGGCATGGGGCAGGGCGCACGGAGTGTACCTAAAGCACGCCCGAGCATAGGGTGGGCCTGTAGCAGGAGCTCAGCGGGGATTAGTTTTCCCTTATTTCTGGGACAGATTCAAGTATAGATCTTAGGGGGACCTGAGCTTCAGTGGGAAACTGAAAAAATGAGGAGTCAAGGAGCAGGCTTGACGTTAGGCCTAAAGACAGAGGAAATTTCCCGTCCACATCGAGAAATCTCCCTCCTGTGGGTGTGGTAGCGAATGTGAAAGTGGAACCTCCCTCCTGGCCCCTGCACTTACCAGAAGGAGCAGTGAGGCTTGCAAAGCCTTACAGAAAAAGCAGCTGAACAGGAACTGGGCCGTGGGTTCTGGGAAGCGGGGGCTCCGGGGCAGAGCCCAGCAGGCCCCATGTTTACAAACTCCCATGGCACCTGGACCCAGACTGTGCTCTTCACAGAGCAAATCACAGTGAGCTATTGGCAGGAGTCCTTTGTAGCTGGAAAGTTGGAGAGAAAGCCAGGATCGCTTCTCCAGGGTCCAGGGCTCCCAAGTCTCTGGATGAACAGCCTAGTTCTGACTGCTAGGAGGAGGTGGGAGACACAGAGCAGGCCGAATGGGTTAGACAGTCAGTCATTCATTCACTCCTGATTTCCTCATCTAGGAAATGGGAAAAGGATTCCTCTCCTGTCTTTTTGGAATGTGTATAGTGGAGAACGGTTGTTTTGGAGATTGGAGGACATAGTAAATTAAGTCATCCATTTATTTAATGTATCCTAATTAAACCTCTACTATAATAAAAATAATAATGGACACTTACTGACTGCCTAATCAGTGCCAGCGCTATGCTGTTTAATCTTTACAACCACTCTCTGAGGTAGCTTCTGTTATTTCCATTTATAGATGGGGAAACTGAGGCTGAGAAAGATGAATATACTTGTATCACACAGCTAGTCAGTGGTGGAGCTGGGATTTGAGCACGAACAGACTGCTAACAGATCCTGTGCTCATAGCCACAAATGGAGCCTAAGTCTTATTCGCTGCATGTGGGTTGAGGATTTTGCTGGTCAGGAATTATTATCTATTAATCTCTGAATCTGTAGTCCCCAAGCTATGGCCCAGCATATGGTAGCTGCTCACTAAATTTGAGTGGGCAACTTAAATCTCTATAAAACAAGGTGAAATGAAGCAGTCTGGATCAGACAAGGAAACCCATAGATAGCACATGATACAACAGGTAGGTGCCTACAAAGGATTCTGGAGTTTGTGCTAGGTCAGTATGTACCAGTCAGGGTCTCTATTTAGAGGAGGACTTACTTACAAAGGTACACATGTAGAAGAATCACAGGGGAGAGTGTAGGAGCTTAGCTGCTAAACTTTTCCTACAAAGGAGGGAGAATCCTGCAAAGCTGAACCTTAGGAAGACCAGTGAGGGTGGACACAGTCAGATATGTGACCTTGCAAGGAGAGAATCAAAGGAACACTTTCCCCTCTTTCTCTCTAGCATCCTTCCAAGGCCACCAATTAGCCAAGATCCCACTCATGGCATCCGTACAGATAAACCTCTTGGGCACACAGCAGATGAAGAACAGTGAAACATGGATTTAGAGGAACAAATAAAAAATACTCTGCACAGACAGGTAGGATGTGGAGGTGTTTCCTGGAAAGCAGAGCTGGGAAGGGCATCCCATCAAGGAAAAGGATGTGCAGTCATATTGTGCAGATTGTTCGGAATACTCTAAGTACTTTGATATGGCAAAGACTTTGGGAATAAGAGTTACATAGTAGGAAATTAGATTAGAAAGAGAGTCAGGGGCTGGACTGTGGAGGGCTGAGTTGGGAGACTCTATTGTGCAAGCACTGAGGAACCACCGAGGGCAGTTAGGCAGTGGGCTTGTGTTTTGGAGCACTTCCTTTGATTTCAGAGTGGAGGATGATTAAAGGGAGGGAAAAGAGGTCTAGGGGCAGGGGACTCATTGTTGACCCTCCTGTAACAGCCATTTAGAGATGAAGCTGAGGGTCTGAACAAGCAGAAACACACTCCTCCTCGAGTAAGATGAAGACACACTAGCCCCTCAAGCATCATGGGGCCCAGACTTACTTCCACATGGCATCTTTGTCTGGCCTCAAGGGCACACATAGAGCAGAGGTGGCCCAGTGGTAAAGACCCAAGTAGGGTCATTTGGTTCTGGATTTAGTTTCCTTTTGGGTGGAGAGAGATTGAAGAGAGGACTTTGCGAGAGATTGCAAATCCATAAGGGGCAAGGCTGCCTTGGTCATGCAAGAGAGAAAGGGAAGGAGAGACGAGATACAGAGATTAAAAGGAGTGCCTTTGTTCTTAGGATATGTGACAGGCCATACCTGGGAGAAGAAATGGATCCTGAAAGAGGTAGAGTGTGTGCCTCAGACACCAAGCAACAAATGGGAGGGAAAGTGGTAGATCTTTGTGATTATTTTATTTTAATTTTAATTTTTTAAATTTTATTTGTTAAATACCATGGGGAATGGGGAGAGGTTGATCGGGAAAGATCAGGAGGATCAGAAGCAAAAATTTCTAAGGAAACTAATCACTTGAAATGCCAACAGCCTGGGAGAACAAGCAAGAACCTCAGCCGAGCTCAGAAGATGATGCCTATGTTTAGAGCCCATCACAAAAGGGTTGATGTTTGGGAGCAGGCTATTTCTTAGCTTCCAGGGATTATTTTAGTGGGTTATGTTTGTCTTCACCATTGAAGTATAATAATGTCCGAATTCCATACAAAAAAGTAGGTGACAGAATAATCAGACGGGAGGTGGAATATAGAAAACAGTATTTTATGTTGGTGTAGCGCTGGGACATCACCTTCCATCAGCACAGATTGAAGCCAGAAGGAGATTTACACATCTCTAACTTCTTTCAAAAGGGGAAACTGAGATCCAATGAAGGAGAAATGACTTCTCCAAACTACATACAGGCACTCCCACTTCCATTATTTCCTTTGATCTTCATAATGGTGCTTCAGGCCAACATGGAGAGAAGAGAATGTAGCTTGGCTGTTGGTAAACTTTTCCTATGAAGGGTTAGACAATAAATATTTTATCCTTTGTGGGACCACATTTGATCTCTGTAACATAGTCGTACTTTTTTAAATGTTTATTTATTTATTTTGAGAGAGAGAGGAATGGGGCAGAGAGAGAGAGAGAGAGAGAGAGAGAGAGAATCCCACGTAGGCTCTGTGCTTTCAGCCTGTTAGCATAGAGCCCAACGTAGGGTTCAATCTCATGAACTGGGTGCTCATGACCTAAGCCTAAATCAAGAGTCAGACACTTAACCATCTGAGGCACCCAGGTGCCCTGACATGGTCTTCTTTTTTAAGAAATATTTAAGCAACTTTTTAAAAATGTAAAAACCCATTCTTAGGCTGTTGGCTGTAGAAAATTGGGCCATACACAAACAGGCCTTTCTAGTGTATTTTAAAAAGCATAGCCATTGGATTTGACCTGGGTTTGAATTTTGGTTCTATCATTAACAGGCTGTGCAACATTTGGCAAATTACTTAAACTTCTTCCCCTTCTTTATAAATGACCATACCTGCATCACCAGACTGTTGAGAGGATGTAAAGAGACACTGCCTAGGTTTGAATCCTAGCTCTGCCGTCTACTTGCAATGTACTTTTGCTAACAAAACTCTCTGTGCCTCAGTTTCCTCATCTGAGAAATGAAGATAATAGTAGTCCCACCTTTATATAACTTTTTTTGTGGATGAAATAACAAAAATGTAAATCTCATAGAATAGTGCTAGCATGTATAAGTTTTACATGTTATCATTAGTATTATATAAATACTTAAGGTACCTGGTACATGATAGAAGCTTGGCAAATTCTACCTATAGCAGCCATTCCCCAGTGAGAAAGCTAACTAAAAGAAATTAAGGAAAGTCAAGGCCATTTTGCAAGGTCCTAGTCTTGCCCGAGTTCAGCTATAGTTCACTCTTGATTTCTGTCCTGTAGTAAGCATGATTTGGCTGCATGAAAGTGAGCTCTAGCTCTCTGACCCTTATGGGGGGCTTCCCCCACCATCAGATAAGCACTTACATAACCTAAATCCATTTTGATCTCAGCAGAGATCTTTGTATACATGCACACACTTGGCAGTCATGGGCTGTAGACTTGGTGCTCTTGCTTGTGATTTGAGTCATGTTATCAATACTTGTGAGTGTAAACTTGGGAGATCAAAGCTATCCAGGTCAGAAAGGCTAATATTTAAATTCCAGTCTTGCAGGCATAACTATGAAATTCCATGGTGCAGAATCAAGTTCACATACAAAATCAAGTCAAACATTTGTTTGACAGAGTTGTAGGGCTCTGGAATGTAGGTGAGGTTTGTGTTTAGGGGAAACTGGGGGACCCACCCAGAATGGAATTCTGTAAAATTCTGGCTGAGGACAGTTTTTAGGTTCAAAGCTCTGTGTGACCCTAGCTGGAGCAAACACATTTTCTTGGGCCAGCTTTGATATCACAGAGGAGATGTTTGTAGTTTCTGGAAATAATACATTCTGCTGCTCTGGAAAGGTAAGACCTAGAGATGCCACAATTTACTTTGCAAGGTATTATAAAAACTAAAGATAATTGGCATAAACTTCCTGAAACATAATAGGTTTTCAACACGTGGTAGCTATTTATTTTTTAATAATTATCCATTATTCCCATTGTTCCATTCCCTATACCACTGAAGACATGTAGACCAAAGAGTATATCCTTTGGAGATATGAAATCATCTTTTGTTTTTCCACCTCACTCAGTTCAATAAACTTTGGAGAGTGACTTTTGCATGCTAGGTAGAATATAAGGCTTATTTTAAATAAAAATATGAATAAGATGGGCCTTCAAGTAGAGTAGTCTGGCCATGCGTGACAGATACACTCAGTACTAGTTGCAATACAATGCAGATGACTTGAAAGCAGAGTGCATCCAGGACTGTGGAGTCACAGATAGCAGAGGGATTCTTCTTAGTAGCAATAGATTAGCTTTCGCAGAGGAGCTGGACTCCCAACCTCTTCCCTAATGTAATATAATGAATGATCTTAGGTCCCAGAAACCTAGGTTCAAATCCTGGTCCTGCCACTTTTTGAACTATGCCATCTGGAGCATATAACCTAACCTCACCGAACCTCAGTTTTCTTTTCTACAGAATGGGGATAATTATAGGGTCTACCTCATGGAAGTGCTGGGAGAACCATGTAAAGCAATTAGCATTGTTCATTGCAGAGCTACCAAGTAGTAAATCATTTTAGCTACTATCATTTAAAAAAGGAGTTAACTTTTCTTCTTAAAAACATAGTATTCTTTCTTATTCTGCTGACATATAATCAAATAATCATCTTATGTCCATGTAATGCTTCTAATACTTCTATACTAAGTAGAAACAGAAAATTATGAATATTTGACCATTTTTGACCTATAAAAATGGCAACTCCATAAGAGCACTCCAAGTACCCTCTCCTGCGATGTCTCATTTGATCTCCACAATAACTCTGTAAGTATGTTGGCACCTGTGGGATTTTTCTCCCACCGCCCTTTTCTGAAAGTTTCTCCTCCCCCAATTCACATGGAGGCTGATCCATCAGCATGTTTAGTGGCTACTATTATTCACCAAGGGGGTAAGCACATGGCCAAGGTGGACCAAAGAGTCCCTTCTCTGAGATATTTTGGGGGTGGGGTGGCATGTAGATCCTGGGAATAACTAAATTGTTTGGGTATTAAACTCTGGAGCAGCTGGTGATTATATTTTCTACCATTCATTTATCCAGTTAGTATTTATATATACCTTCTATGCTCCAGGTACTGGGTTGAATGCTAAGGATATAGATATTAACAAATGGACAAGATCCTTTCCCTCAGTGAACTTCATTGCACTGGGAAACACTGGAAGAAAGCAGGCAAACAAGTCGGGGTGATTCGGGCTATGTTGAAACTGTGGGAAGAGCTAGACTGTACTGAGAGAGGAGGATGCAGTCAGTACACTGGTAGAAGCAGAGAAAAGGCTGGAGGGAAAACTAGTAAGATTGGAGCATCTGGTTCCAGCAGCGCCTGAAGTTCAGCTCTCTTGCTTTCCTCCCAATGCCTTGCTTATTCAGCTCTCTTTGGATCTCATGAACTGCCAAAACATGTCTCTTGTGTTATCTTTCAACTTAGTTAGGTTTCTGTCCATTGCAATCAGTATAGCAAATCTAGATGGGAGCATTTACCCTTTTTCCTGTATAAATGAAGCAAGTAAGGACATGGGTGGGAATGTAGGTGTGAACCCTGAGCCACAGAAAATCTTTTGGGATATGTAGCCTAAGAATAAATTATAAATAACTAAGGTGGCCTGGGATATTGCATGAAATTTAAAAAATAATAATTCATCAACTTTAGTTGGGTCATTGCTGTTGTCACCAGACAGCTTTTTATGGTCAACAATATGGAAAGATTTATAGGATCAGAGTGTCTGGAAACTGGAAACGACTTTATGGATTGTGAAATCAGACCTCAGTTTATAGATATGGAGACAGAGGTCCAGAGTGTGTACATGACATGTTCAAAGGCACATAACTTGAGAGCAACCAGGTAGAGTTGAACACAAGACTCCTCACTCTCAGCCCATGGTTAGGCTATAATGAATGAATTACTTGCTCATTCAAGAAACATCTGAGTGTCTGTTATGTGTCAGGCCTTATTCTAGGTGCTGGGGTCACAGGTGGTCCCTGCTCTTACAGAGTTTCATTCTAATAGCGGAAAGAGAAAAAAAAATAATAGGGGAAAGAGAGAAATAAGCAAACAAAATCTGGTGGTGAATGCTAAGAAAAACCTAAAACAACACATGAGAGAGTATTACTCTATGTGTCTGGTAGGGATGAGTCATGTTATTCTAAACTGAGATTCAGGGAAGGCTTTTCTGAAGAGGTGTCAGATAAGTCAGGATTTGAATGGCCAGAGGAATTGGCCACGTGAAGATTTGAGGGAAGAGTTTCCAAGGAGGGGTGACAATTTGTGCAAAAGCCCTGAGTTTGGAATGAATTGACCTGTTCGAAGAACAGAAAGAGGAGTAAAGGGGTTGAAGCATATTGAAAAAAGTGGGGCCTTGGAGGGTGGTGTGACCTGAAGCTAGAAAGGTCATCAGGGCCTAGACCTTGGAGACAAAGGTCAAGAACTGGGTTTTTATTCTAAGTGTAAAAGGAAGCCATTTGGGTGGTTTTAAATGAATAAGAAACAAGGCTAATTTCTGTTTTAAAACCCAATTCTGATCACTTGTTGGACAATGAAGACTGTAAATAAAGAACCAGTAGTGATTTGTATTTCCTTGATGATGAGTGACATTGAGCATCATTTCATGTGTGTATTGGCCATCTAGATGTCTTCTTTGGAGAAGTGTCTATTCATATCTTCCAACCATTTCTTCACTGGATTATTCATTTTTCAGGTGTGGAGTGTACCATGATGTTTATAGCAGCACTTTAGACAATAGCCAAATCATGGAAAGAGACTAAGTGTCCATCAACTGATAAGTGGATAAAGAAGATGTGGTATATATATATATATACACACAATGGAATACTACATGGCAATGAGAAAGAATGAAGTCTGGCCATGTGTAGCAACATGGGTGGAACTGGAGGGTATTATGTTAAATGAAATAAGTCAGTCGCAGAAAGACAGATACCATGTGTTTCCACGCATGGATGGATTTTGAGAGACCTAGCAGAAAACTATGGGGGAGGGGAAGAAGGGGGAAAAAAACCACAGAGAGGGAGGGAGACAAAACATAAGAGACTCTTAAATACTAAGAACAAACTGAGGGTTGAGGAGGATATGGGAGGGTGGAGAGAGGGAGACGGAGGCTGAGGAGGGCACGTGTTGGGATGAACACTGTGTGTTGTATGGAAACCAAGTTGACAATAAATCAATTAAAAAAAAAAAGAATGAGTAGTGCAAGTAAGAATTCCAGTGTGTAGAATAGGGTTGGACAATGGACAGGGAAAGTGGAGGATGGATTTCAGGTGTGTTACGGGAGTAGATTCGATAGGATTTGCCTATGACTTAGGGACGGTGGATAGTAAACCCTGGGTCTACTATCTGATCTGGGTCAATAGCTAAGTCTGAGTTATTGCCTTAAGAAAGTTAGGAAACAGATGGTGTTGCCATTCACTCTGGGTAACTGGGGAAGACAAAGATTTGAGGAGAAAAACAAATCAAGCGTTCCATTTTATGTATTACTCTTCATTCTTGTACAAGAGGTCTATAATCTAAGGTCAACAACTGGCAAAGTAAAACTAAAAAAGAATCAGTAGAAAACTTTACAGGACAGACACCATTGACTGTGGCTCAGTTGCTACCCAGCTGGCCATCAGGTCCCCTTATCCCTTATTGATTAATCAATGTGGACAGTCCAACAAGTAATAATCCCCATATGGCAAATCACAGGAAGGTATCCAGAGACTACCAAGAGGTCTATCCTAGCACTAAAAGTTACTAGGTGAAACCTCACCAGGAGATGCAGACTTGGACTGGAAGGACCATTCCAGGCAGAGGAACAGCATGGGCTCCAACAGTTCGGCGATGACAGACATGATTCTGCTCCAACAGAGCAGAGACACAAGCGCATTTATGATAGATAGTCTAAGATGATAAGTCAGTATTTAATTTTATAGGTGAGAGCTCAGAATAAGAAAACACCACCAGTTGAACATGCTGGGAGGAAAAAACAGACTTCATTCACTCATTCATTCATTCATTCATTCGTTCATTCAACAAATCCTTATTGAACTGTTCTAGGTTCCAAGACCTAACAATGAATGGGACAAACACTGCCCTCAAAGCATTTACATTCCAACAAGAAAAGACAAACTGTAAATAAGTAATGTAATCATGTGTCATGGGGAGATAGGTGCTGTGGAGAAAAATAAAACAGTTGGTACGTTTTGTGCACCTTGAGCATTATGTTCTCTGCCCAATGGGGCCAGCTAGTAGAGGAAGTGAGTGGGAAACCCAGTCCTTTCTTTGCTCATTGAGCTCTGCCCAGGTGCTGGTTGCTTCTGTGCCAAGTAAACCTTCTTCCTCTTTCTTGGCATAAATCGGGGCTGAATCGGGGGAGGAAGGACGAGGTCAGAGAGTCACAAGGCTTGATCTTGTAGAGCCTTGTAAGCTGTTGTTAGAACCTTGGGTTTTACTTTGAATATGATGCATGTGCCAAAACAATGGGGAATAAGAAAGCAGGAAAGATGCCCTGTGTTTGTTCCCAGCCCTACTTCATTCGCCTATCCCTGACCTTGCCTTGCTTTGGCCACTCTGTTCTGTGTAGAGTGAAGAAATCAGAAACGTTCATTCTCTCTGTAAAATGGCATCTACCAAACCTCTGATTTTCTATTGGTGCTTTACAGAAACCCCACCAGGTATTTTGGGTGTGATGGGGAGACGGATAAACCTATTAATTCTTTCAAACCTAAGAACATCCAGTTTAATACATTCTGTCCTCAAGGTGGTCTTCTTGATGAGAAGTCTCCAGGATAAGGGAGAGAGATGCCAAGAAACTTGCTCTTGGGTCTGTCCCTGTCTCCCTGTGTCTCCTTGAGAAAGTCAACCCGTCTCTGTGGGTGAGGAGAGAGTAGTGCTGGGCTGAGGGCTCAGACTTCATTCTTTCTAAACTTCCCATCCGTGTTCTAATATTTCTTGACCTCTCATCAGTCTTTTCCTTCTCAAAGTTTCTCCACCTTCAGGCTTTGAAATCTGCACACTGTTGACAAAAAGGAATAGGAGGTTCAGGCAGAGAGGGGAATCAGGGCTGGGCTAGTGGAAGACGTCTAAGCTGTTGTGGTCCAGCACCAAGGAGGCCTTTGTAGCCAGAGCCTGGGGGTCCGTCCTGGTGACTGCTGGGGAAAGTACTGGCTCTCTTTGCAGAGGGGGCTCTGACAAGCTAAATCCAAACCAGATGTGAACCAGAGAGTAGGGCCTATTACAAAGCGTTGTGAAATGGCCCAGGGGAGGTAAATAAGCAAAAACAGGCCAGTTGCCTAGCAACGTGTACAACAAAACAAGGAGCAGCCCAATTGGCATTGGTCTGGGCAAAACTACTCTCTGCAGTTGAGGGAGAAAGGACAGGGAGGGTTTGAGTCTGATGAAGACTCAAGGGCCCTGCTTCCAGCAGCCCTGCCCTACTCCTTGCTCTCTGGGGTGGCCCTGCCCAGCCTGGCTCCACAGCCTCGGGGGCTTCACACCCAGCCAGCCCCATGAGGTCCCAGTTGGAGCCTCTCCCCAGTGTTGGGGAGTAGGAAAGGGGGAGGGACCTCACACCTCCTAAGAACTGTGCTCTGGCAGCATTCACCAGGAGGGGGAGAGAGGGGACAGAGACCTGTCAAAAGTCTACCATGTGCCCAATACCTGTGCTTTACATGTGACCTTCATTCCTTCATACACTCATACACCGTGGATTTCTTGAGTATCTATTATGTCCCAGGCACTGTGACTGACTGCAGGGATAGTCAGAAAGGAACAGAGGAAACACGCTCTTTACTCTCCACCTATGGAGGGGAGAGATATTAAATAAGGAATTACATAATCAAATGCATGATTGTAAATCATGCTAGGAGCTACAAAGGAAGAGAACTAGTGGAATGAAACAGTGAAAGCAGGGGTTGGGTTTAAACAGAGCATGTAAGGAAGGCCTCTTTCTGGAAGGTAAGTTGAGATTTAAAGAATGAGTAGGCACCTGTCAGGCAAGAAGAGGAGGAAAGGGCAGTTGGGAAGGACTTGGGCAAGAAAGGGCCTCTGCTTAGGAGGAAATGACAGAAGAGAGATTGGGGCTGTAGAAGCGGCTGTGGAGAGGTGGGCACGCCAGATCACAGAGGCCCTTCCGTGATAAGGATGTGGGGTTTTGTTCCAAGTATGGTGAGGAACCCTTGGAGTTTGTTTGTTGATGATAATATTGGAGAAGTGGCAGGAACCCTGAGATGATCAGATTCATGTTTTTAAAAGATGATTCCTTCCCTTCCCCTATGGAAAAATTAGACAAAAACAGAGAGGGAGGCAAATCTTACGATTTGGGTGATTGGCATTAAGGAGGGCACTTTTTGGGATGAGCACTGGGTGTTATATGAAAGTGATGAATTCCTGGGTTCTACTCCTAAAACCAATACTACACTTTATGCTAACTAACTTGAATTCAAATAAATAAATTCTTTAAAGAAAGAGCTTAATCATGATTCCCAACCTCTTGTAGAATAAAGTTCATCCAAGTCACAGTCTACATATAAAATATTAAATTTATTGATTTTATGGAATATTCAAACTTAAATATAAATTCAGATATATTTACTTAAAATAAAATCCACAAGGGTAAAGGTTAAAAAAATAAAAATAAAAGACTGTTCTACCAAGTAGGTATAATTTGGCAATTTTTAAAAGGAATAAGAGAAGTGATAAGAAGGACAGTCAAGAGGCTTTTATAATAAACTCAGCAAAAACGTCAATGGTTTGGACTGGGGGCAGGATAAGAGAAGATAAGCAGAGAAATTCAAGGCACCTTTTCTATTGACTCCACTATTACTATCAAGTGTTGTTATCCTATTTAAAAAGTTTTTGAGTAACTTTCCCAGGCTTAGAGGGGCCACTCATAAGGGACAGATGTAGAATTAGAACCCAGACCTTCTAAACTCCTAAGCCTGTGTTCTGTACTTAACAATGTAGTGCCTAAGATTGGTTTTTCTCCAATGACCTGCCAAGGATTGCAGAATAGGCCAGAGCTGAAGATGGCTGGAAAGTGAAGGGGGTAGAGTCACATCAGGAAGGCAGGATAATGTGTGTGTGTGTGTGTGTGTGTGTGAGAGAGAGAGAGAGAGAGAGAGAGAGAGAGGAGTGAGCAGGAGGCAAGCACATTTGCACAGCTTCTTTGTGCTTTCCTCACCTCTGTGTGGCATTTTTGTAAGGCACCTCTGGCTATACTGTCATAACTAGCATTTGCCAGGCCAGTGCTTGCTTAGCCCTCAGTGATGATGGAGACACACCTCCCTCTTGGGGGAGAGCTGAGGTGACCCCCGCAGCCCAGGAACAAGTCAGGAGCCTGGAGATACCAACTTGGTTGTTACCCCGCATGTCCAGGCTTGGAGCCCAGTACTGCCTGTCATCTTGGGCTAGTTTATGAACTTCTTAATTTTCAGTTTTCTCATTTGCAAATGGGCACAGTGATACCTGCCTTGTAGGGTTACTATGTTTAAGGAGATATTGGGGCTTACCGTAGTGCCTGACACTAAATAAAGCACTCAGTAAGGAGTGTCTAACTTTATTATGGTAGTAGAAGATCCTTGTCAAAATGAAGCTAAGGGTTCTGTACTCCACATCTGCAGTGGATGTCTCCCATTCTCACCATGTTCTTCTGTTTGGAAGAGCACATGCTGGAGTTCAGAGACCTGACTCTTCTGGTTCTGCTGTTGGCTTGCTGTGGGATTTTGGGTGAGATCCCTCCCTCTCTGAGCTTTAGGTGCTGTTGCCTATAAAATGAGGGGCTCACACCAGATGGAATTCTAATCCAAAGGATGGGAAGAAGACCCTGCAATTCACTTGGGGGTGCTCTGGCAATGGGAGGGCATTGAGGAGTGGGGCACATAAACGTTTTAAATTAATGTGGATTTTCCCCCAAAACCCTTTTTACCATCCCCAAAGATTCTACAGTTTGAGCAAATCTGTCCTACGTAATAGAATTGCCTGTAGCCCCACAGATGGGTTCTCTGGTCTCTTGTTGTACTTCCTATTTCTTCCACTCAAAGACAGCTCAACGTCCACAAGATTGTAGAATCTTTGTCCAGCTTGCAGAATCACCCCTTCGAGGCTTCTCACTGTTGTAGGAAGAAATAACAAATGAGCACCAGTGAAATGCTAGCATGAACACTGTTGTGCTGGGTTGGAGTTCGAGACACCAGTAGGAACCCCATTTGGATTAATGAGATGCACATGGGTAGAGATGGGGGTATATGTAAGCTAGTGGACATACATCCTTTTCCTGGCTGTGTCCACTGAGAGGGCCCAGAAGCAATGACACACAAATAGCAACAAGTACAACCTAAGGGCCCAGGCTTCTAAAAACCATTCTCCAAAGAAACAAATGACGATTCCTTGGAGACATATAAGATGAACCTATAGTATTTTATGGTGGCATGAATGAATGAAGAATGAATGAATAAAGCAAGTGTTCAAAACAAATACAACAACAAAGATAAGGACATGTCAAAAGGACACAGAAACCAACCTGAAAAGAGCTCCCAATGACCAAGACTGTAACAATTTGAGCAACAAAATATTAATTGTAATAATTGTAATAACCAGCAATAATTGCCTCAGGTAAAATCCACTGATGAATGCTTAAATTAATAGATGAAAACTTAAGGAGGGGATAGCTTTAAACTATCCTCTCTCAAGTACATATTAATTGCTGTCATGTTTTAGCATATGTCCTAAATTCCTCGATATTCCTCTCTCCAGAGGTAGAAATTAATTCCCTGTCCTCAAGTATGCGTTAGACAGTAACTCCTTCACTCTTTTTTTGTTTGTTTCAAATTTTCATTTAAATTCTAGTTAGTTAACATATAGTGTTAAATGCAGGAATAGAATTTGTGATTCATCACTTACATATAACACCCAGTGCTCATCATAACAAGTGTCCTCCTTAATGTCCATCATCCATTTAACCCATCCCTGCCACCTCCCTCCATTAACCCTCTGTTCTCTATAGGTAAGAGTCTCTTATGGTTTGCTTCCCTCTCTCTTTTGTTTCTCCTTCCATATGTTCATCTGTTTTGTTTCTTAAATTCCACATATGAGTGAAATCTTATAGTATTTGTCCTTTTCTGACTTTACACTGTAGCTCCACCCACACTGTTGCAAATGGCAAGATTTCATTCTTTTTGGTGGCTGAGTAATGTTCCATTGTAGATACATTTGAGCTCTTTCCATAGTTTGGCTATTATTGTTGATGCTTCTGTAAACATCAGGGTGCATGTGCAGGAAAGGGAAAAAGAGTAACTTTACAGTAGTGAAACCTGGCAGACAACACTTGAGCTAATTGCTCAAGATTAACATTACCAGTGATAAGTTATTTTGATACGGTTTGCTCACTGATATGGAGCAATGAGATAGCAAATCATCTCTGGGTATTCTTCCCCCAAATCCCTAACTATCGTTTAATCATAGGAGAAACATCAGACAAATAAAAATTGAAGGATATTCCACAAAATACCTGACCAGTATCAAGGTCAAGGTCATGAAAGACAAGGAAAGATAGAGAAACTGTCACAGATCAGAGGAGCTTGAAGAGCCATAAGTGGCCATGTTGTGATAATGTAGATTGGATTCTACACTAGAAACAAGGACGAAGGTGGAAAAAATGGGAAATTCAAATCACGTCTGTAGTGTGGTTAATACTAATGTACCATGTTAATTTCTTAGGATTGATAAACATACCCCAGTTACATATGATGCTAACATAAGGGGAAGTTTGGTGAAGGGCATATGAGAATCTCTATACTATCTTTGCAGCTTTTCTATAAATCTAAAATTGCCCACCCATGCTCCATCCCTGAAACAACCTTCAAGAGTATAAACTATTCCAGGGAAGAGCCCCTAGTATGTACCTTATCTCTATCTTCTCAGATTCCTAGCAAATATTCTTATGGAGAAGAGCTCTTTGGAAGTACAGAATGTGTCCTAATCACATTTCTATCCTCAGATTAACTAGTGGTGGCACATGATAGGTGAACATGGCTCTGGGAAGCAGGAGAATGGGGTTCCAATTCAAGCTTCACAGTGAATGACTATGTACACCGTAATGAAGCTCACTTAATCTCTGAGTCATATATTTCTTCATCTGGAAAATGGGAATAAAATCCTCCTTGCTTTGCAAGGTTATCAGGATTAAATGAGACAATGAATTGTGGGGAAAGCCTTTATAAATTGCAAAGCCCTGTGTAAATATTTATTATTATGTTGACATACAGATACCGATCAATCAGAAGTTCCACCTGAATGGATCGGTGTTTCCCCAGGTCTCCACCTGTGACACACCTGTGCACAGAGTCAGGGGTGTCGCCTCCCCTTCCAGCACTCATCTGATTTAGCCACTCATTCATACACACCCTGGATATGTTAAGTGCATACAGGTATGACTCCTTTTTCCTAACATGGACATCATCAGCTTAATCCTCTGTTTGCTTGCTTCTGTTTATGTCCTGGCAAAGAGAAAGGAGGAAATCCTGGTTGTCCCATAGCATCTAAGGCTTCTTCCCATAATACTACGTGAGATATTATAATGGTAATGTCTGCTTTCATGGTAGGATTCTAAGGCTTGTATATGGATTAGCTCAATATTTCCAAGATCTCAATAATTTCTATCATACATGAGGATCATCATATTATGGCGTCTCCAGTTTGCTTTAACGTGATTCAGTGTAGATTTGGTGAGTTCTGTAAGTCTATTCGTTTATTTTGTTTTATACTCTGGGACATCCAGTTGCCCCCACAGGAAAACACACTCCAGGGGAATTTAACCAGCATCCAGGTAAGGGTATTTAGTCAGGAGGCCACAGTCCAGATACAGCATTTCAGTCATCTTTATCTCCATTCAACACCAGAAGTTTTGTTAAATAGCAGAATGGATGTTAGAGATAGGTTTTAACTGATAAAATTAATGTTTTTAAAAATATGTGGGATGACTAAAATATTCTGGACACAGTGCTCACCTTTGCATAAATAATATACAAGAATCTAGTGGGCTTTTCACCATTCACTCTTTGGAATGGTGGACGAGGCTTGATACTAAAATGCTTTGAGTCCAGCTATGATTTAGAGCATTGCAATTGTCTGCAGCTATGCTGGACATGAGAACGAGCTACTCAGACCACTGACTGCATGGAGCATAAAGGCCTTCACGTCAGTAGCACCTGAGTCATGCTCCCAAGTGCACTCCCAGTCAATGACTGAACACACCAGGAATACAATGACAGGCTGGTTGCTGGGAGATGGGGATTCCTCTGATGAACACCACTGGTTCAGAACTCTCAACAATTTTGCCAAAGTTCCCTTAGGACTGCACGTTTGTCTAAGACACTTCCACCTGAATTTCCTTCCTCGGTACTCTTTTTCTGACTCAGGGTCAGACCAACACTGGAGTCTAACACTCACCCAGACTCCCCCAGCTTCCCCACTCCTACCCATTTTCTCTCACAGCCACTTTCATAATACATTTCTCCCACATTTACCCCCACCTTGGGTCTGCTTCTCAGAGGACTCAGAATAACATAAATGATGCTGAGAGTGGTTTAAGGGAACAATCTGTAGGATGGGGATTTGAGACTGGCTCATCCACACACATCAGGTGAAGGGGGTACAGTCACAGTAGCTAGGTGAGACACAGATGGTCCCTGGTACAAGGTAGTGGTTTAGTTAAAAAGATTTCATCAGTGGTGAGCTTGGAAAATGTCCTTGTGGAGGGGATTGCTATGGCAAATTCAGTGATGTAAACATTTGAAAAATAAGGAGGAACAATGCATAAAAGACAAGGGAGTTGGCTGGTTGCTACTAAATTGTATTAACACTCCGCAGGAGGATAATGAGACAGGGAAGGCATTTAATAAGCAGTTAATGGCTAAGTGTGAGAGTCATCAGGCCTCTATGGACACTTATATAGATACTCCATCACTTGTGAGTGAAGGGCAAAACCAACTGAAGAGTATGCTGAAACCCTAACTATGAGAATTGCAAAGCTCCAGTCCAGGCAAGTCTGTTATGTGAAGGACAGCATCGTCTTGTGAAAACCTGAGACCCTGGAATGTGGGTGCACCTGAGGATGAAATAAGTAATAAAGAGATTGAGAAAGTAATTGATAAAATAATATGGATGGGTGCCCCTGAGGATATTGACTCCGCTGGCTCCCAAGCTAATATCCAGAGTTAAATCCTAGTATAATCCAGCTGGAGACATGCTGGGCTTAGTAAGAGAGGAAAGTGACACTTAAAGACTTGCAAGAATTAGCTGTTATATATCAACAGGAGCTAGGGAAATACCCCAAGATGGGGTTTCAAAGATATTTGATCAAGGAAACCATTCTGACTGGATATGCAAGAATTCATTGACTTGGGGCACTTTTTTGGGGACATAAGATTTAACATTCCAGGAGGGACCCTAGGATAGGGCAAACTCACCACCGTAATAGCTGTTAAAAGCCTGAAAGAAAACAATGGCCAACTGTCAGGGGAGAGAAACTACCTGAATTGTCCTGGAAAATGGGACAGGAAAGAATAAGAAAACTGAGAGGCATGGCATGCTGGCATAAATATAATATATACGGCCAGGAGCCGGATTCTCCAGGGCCACCAGGGATGCGTTGGTGAGAGAAACACAGCATCACTAGGAAGTTCAGGGGTAGCTTCTTCTGCAAGCCAGAGGTCATCACAGAAATGGGCTCTTTAACAGCTGTGAGGGATGATGTTTCCCACACACACACACGCACACATTGGTCCACCCAAATAATAGAGATCTGGTAGTGCCACTAACCACAATTACTAGTACCCAGCAAGGTCAGAGAAATAAGCAAGAGAGTTTGACCCAAAGGGAGGTGAGGATATGGTTAAGAGCACATGATGACCCTAGGGGCAAAATACATTGTTGGTCAATAAGGGTGATGCTTAACATCTATTACTAAGACAAACAAAAATGGAAGGCAGGAGGCTGAGGGCAGTCATCTTAATAAAACTCATGGCCCTTGCTCAGTTCCCACACATGAGCCAGTTTTCAGATCCGTACCCACAAGTTGAAGAGGTGGCTAGGTCCCTAAGAGGAAAAACCCTGCAACACCATGATAGGTATATACTGTGATGCTCTCTCTAGCCCTTTCCAAAATGGACCTCTGACCACTGACTTACTCTGCGGAAAGCGGGGAAATACCCAGACATTTGGAGCACTAGTGGGCACAGGGTCTGAATGGCATCAATATCTGGAGATCTAAAGTCTTATTACAGTCTCCTATTAGAGTAGGGGCTGACAGGCAGAGCCAGCTTCTTAGGCTGGCCATGTGACCAGGGGAGCCATACAAAGCCCCACACATTGAAGGGCCTGAACAAGGAGTTTAATGTTCTGTGACTGCTGTCTTGAAACTCTTAATATATTTTATCTTTGAATTTGTTTCATTAAGTAAATTCCAATGGGACAATAGACCCAAGCATGACCCACCCTCGCTGCTTCCCAAGGATGGGTTCTCTGCCACCTGCTTCCCTGCTTACTGACCTTCTAGGACCGACCTAGCTGTCCTCTTATCTTTGCTGTTCTCAGACCTGGGAAGGACCTGAATGCGGGCAGAGAGTGGGTCAGGTCCAAGCCTCCCACAGCATCTTGGGGGCAGGACATGGAAGCAGTCATCCCTGCCTTTGCCTGGAATTGCTATAGTATACCTGGTGGGCGACAGGCCAGGGGCTATGTCTGGTTGGAGGCAAAGACTCTTGTTCACCTTAATCCTGATACCAAGCATGTCCTTGGGCAGAGGTTTAAAGATCTTTGGAGCTGCCTGTCTGCCATGAGCCTTGATGGTGGGCCTTGGGAAGTTAAGATGCCTGGTTCAACATCCTCAAAACCTGCCCATGATCAGGAGATGGCACTTTAATCCAGTAGCTGGTGAGGGGGCAACATCACAGCCATCAGGCCAGAGTACGGATGGGCACCCTCCTTTGCAAGGCTGAGCTTGAACTCACCCTGCAAGTACCCCCATGCCCAGCAGTGCTCCATCAGTTGGCTGTGTCTGCGGAATCCTCTTTTTCTCCTTCCAACCTTCCCAAGTCTGTCTTCTGTTTGCCTTTTTTGGCCATCTTGAGGCATCATTAGGGGCAAGCCATAAAATACAAATATATGATTGTGATTCTGCACACTAGTTGGATGCTCTGATATTTGCATTTAAAGCTAGCTTGACAATGGTAAAATTCACACTAATAATTTACAATTATGATTTTTATTTACTTTATTACATATCAAATAAAAACACCATGACAAATTAAAAGAGAGCCCACAGAAGAAAGAAAAATCTTTACATGTACCTTCAATGACACTTTTTTTCTGCTTTTTGAAACAAGAGGCCCTGCATTTCCATTTTGCTCTGGGCTCTGTCAGTCCAGCCTACAGGAGACAGGTAATAAATAAAATTCTGGCTAAAGTCTGGCTCAAGGTAAGCCCCCTGGGCTCATGGACCCACCCAGTAGTAATTTTCTCAGTGCTTGAGTATATAATTGGAATTTATATATTTGGCAATAAGAAATCCGCATTAGATCCTTAGATTGTGAGGTAAGGATCATGATGGCAGGGAGGCAAAGAAAAAACTCTGAAACTGCCCTCCATCCCAGCCAAGACAGTAAATCAAAAATAATCATATCCTTGGGGGAGTGGGAGATTAGTCTCCCCATTAAACACTTAAACATTGCAGGAGCGGTGGTCTCATATAATTCACCAGCATAGACCCTGCAGAAAGCTGATAGATCCCAGAGATTGAACACTATGGCACACTTAACGAAGTAGTAGCCCTGGGTCCCATGGCTATGTCAGATATAGTATCCCTGCTAGAAGTGATTAATAAGACTTCAGGGATATGGTATACCCCCACTCATTTGGTGAAGGTATTCTTTTTCATTTCAGCTTAAAAAGAGGATTAGAAATGGTTTGTGTTCACATGGGATGGATAATATTCATTTTCTCAGGACTATGTCACCTTTGTGGCCTCTGTTGCAATACAACCTGAGATAATTGGAGACCAGGAAACTAGTCCATTACATCAATCACATCATGTTGACTGAATAAAATGGACAAACAGTGGTTAGTATGCTGGAAGTCTTGTTTAAACATGCACTCCAGAGGACGGAAGATCCACCATACAAAAGTTCAGGACCTCGTCACTTCAGTGACGTTTTTAGGCATCCAGTGGTCCAGGACATGCTGGGATAGTCTTTCCAAAGTAAAAGACAAATTGCTGCATTTGCATACTTAGTAGTGGTGATGATCTCCAGTTGACCCTCTCCCTTGTCATCTTTCCCTCAAGATCTCATGTCTAGGCTAAAGCACCAGATTGGGCCAACATAGCTCAGTTGATCGTTGTCTAGTGCACAGTTTCCCAACCAGTAAGATACTATCTTGGGGACAGTAGACAGGGCCTGGGAGCTTCATTCATAAACAGTGTTATCTGGGCTCTAACCTTCATGCTATTTAACCAAAGGTGCTATACATGCATGCACCATGGTGTCGAAAAAATGTGGGGATGCCCCATTCCAGCTGCATAGGGTGATAAAAGGAAACATCTTTCTTCTTTGGGACAAAGCCATGCTCCTATTCCAACTTGAGAAGAATTTTCTGACGATTAGTAACTCAAAAAATGTCCACTCCATTAAGGCAGTTATTAATTCAATAGCTTTCACTATTTAAGCACCTGCTATGTGCTCAATATTCTGCCTTTAAATAAAACAGATCCTTCAGGTTAATATGTACTGAGAGTGGTTAAACATATTTCCCGTATAGTTTGGACTGCAGAGGGGGTGACATTTCTTGTTTGTGCCATTTATGGTAATTTCATTTTGTGCCTCCCATTTTTTTAACCAGATTTGGACTGATGCCCAAGTTGTATAATCTTCTGCTGCAGATATGTGATGTCTGAAGGGACAGGATCCCTGTATTGTAATTCTCCCACTAGAGCATGCCATAGGATTCGTAGTGAAGTTTTTCCTACCCTGTTTCCTCCAACATCCTATCATCTGCCAGACATGTGGCCTATGGGCAGTGCTAATCACACCACAGCCTGGATCTCCTGAGAAGATCTGTCTGCTTTGGGCCCCGTTTAAAACTCACAGCTTTCTATGTCACCTAATATATGAGCTGGAGCAGTATTACCATGTGCGGAATGTTTTGCCTCAAGAACCCAAAGAAGCCTACCTGGTGCAATGCTTTGGACAACCTTTGGGCAGAGAATGAGTTTCTAGCAGGGGATGTCGGCATGGCAGTGAATGTCTGCTGATGATCTGATGACCAGGTCAGCAGCAACATCCTAACCAGACTGGTCTTGTACTAGCATTGGGCTTTCTCTTATTTCCAAGCCTCATCCTTTTGCCTTCCCATCAATTCCATGAATTAGGCACAGGGTTATTAGCATGAACAGTCCCTTTGCATGGATTTTCTAAAGGCATATCTCTCTTGGTAGATCATTAGAAAGAAGAAAGCCTTTCTCTTGCTGAACACAGCCTCCATTTTCCCTCTTCCTGTTGCTTTGAGCAGGACACAACCTGTGCAATTCTACTTGGTGGTATTAACTATGCAATCATCCCAATTCATTTCTTTTCTATAGAATTCAACAAGATTTGATTTAAGTTTATGGCAGACATTGCTATGAACTCACCAAACTTTACTTCTTTTTCCTCCTGGACACACAGCTGACTAAATTTCCCAGCATTCCTTGCAGTTCTAAGGTTCCACATGACTGATTTCTAGCCAATAGAGTATGGAAAGAAGTGAGGTGCTCCCAGGCCAGGGCTAGCCATAAAAACCATCATCAGCCCTTCTGTCTCCTTCCCCCCTGATCACTGATGTCACTTAGAAGAGGGCAGATCCATAAGACAGGAGAAGGCTGAGCTCCTAGTTCTTGAACGAGAGTCCCTCCCTACTTCCCAAGTCAAGAAATGAGCTTTTGTAATGTTAAAGCAATAATAGTCTGTGCTTGCCTGTTAAAGAAGTTAATTTGCCGTGACAAATACACTATTTGCAAATAAGAATCCTAATTAGTCTTGGTCTCCCTAGGTAACTAAACTTTATCCGGGTTTTATCATTTCACCTCATCAATTTCTTAGTAAAAAAGAGATCTAGAGTTTGAAATGTATTTTCTGTTCTTCTAATACCTCTATAGCCCATGTATGCCTAACTAAAAACAGAAGATTTTCTAGAAACTGTAGTTCAGTTCATAGTGTCCCAGTTCCCTCTCCACCAATACACTTTCCTCAAAAAGAAGGAAACCAAGGTTTAGAAAAAGTTAAATAGTAGGAACTAAATGAACATTCAATTGACTGCAATGTATAAGTGTTGATTCTTAGTCCAGTTTTCCATACTCATTGATTCAGAAAATAAAGTTGAAAAAATGCTTCCTTTTGTTCTTCTATAGTTTCTCAATCAAAGGAACTTTAATAGTCATCTATTGCTATGTAGCAAGTTACCTCAAAACTTAGTGGCTCCAAACTACACATTTATAATTACAATTCTATGATCAGAAGTCTGGGCATAGGTTAGCTAGGTGCCTCTGGCTAAACAGTTCTCATGTTCCAAAGGAAGAGGTTGGGATATTAAAATGTAGAAGGTTGGAGGCCCCAGGACTGAAACCCAGGTGGCGATGCTCAGCTAGTGCTAAGATCTCTGAGCTCAGAGGAGAAGTTCTGTAGTGTTGCAACCCAGGCCTCTTAGTGGAGACTGCCAGCATCCAGTGCTGATATCTCTGAGGGGATGCAATGAAGCTGGTTTTCCAAGTACTGGAAACTGCCAGCTGGATCCAACTGGAAGAAACTGTTGCTTCCAGGATGAAGAAACAAGCTTGGGGTGACATGGACAGGAATAGGAGGCAAACAGGATGGAGGAAATCTCTTCCTCTGCCAGTCTTATAGTCTCTCTCAAACACCCTCTATCTGCAGAACCTTAAAGGAAGCTGCCAGTAAAGAAGCCATTTGGTTTGTAGAGTCCAACCCCAATGTCTCAAAACAGAATACTGAAGTGGTGGTGGTGGGGGAGGTAGGGGAAGAAGGGGTTATATGCAAGAGACATTATCTTCATAACTTGTACATGGAGCCATCCTCAACACTGGTGGCCATCACTTGGTATCTTTAATTTCCCTAAATATTCCATTATAATAAGTTCTGACATTTGCACATCTCACTACAGTTTTTTCAAGCCTGTTACCTCATTTAATCCTAAGAAAATGATGTAAATTACTCTTTCTCTGTGGAAGATAATGGCACCCAGAAAAGTTAAAGACTTGCCAAATGACATACGTATATAAATGGTAGACCTTGGTCTCTCTGAATTCAAGTCCAGTGTCTTTTACTATACTACACTGTCTTCTCAAAATCTGTATACATAGTAAGTGAATCAATGACCCTATCTTTATTATTAAATCCTTAATTAATCAGATATTAAATCATGCAAGTGTATTTAGTAATTATCACTTTAATTCTCCTTGAGTGAGTTAAATTTCTTCCATTCGTTTAACAAATATTTAATGAGCACACTTTATGCTGTGGAAGGAGATAAAACCTTAAGTAGGGATAGGGTTATTGTCCTCAAGGATCTCTGGTCTAATGTGAGAAACAAAAAATTTCATTTTGGCATGTAAGAAGTATTCTTATAGAAGTCGTATAGGATGCCAACAGAGAGAAGAGTCACCCTACTCCCCTTGGGGAGTGGAAGAAGGGAAGAGAAGTCAGGGAAGACCGCGGGGAGTAGATGAGAGGAAGGATGTATAGCCTATGAAAGGTCCAGAGGCAAGAAAGAACAGGGTTCATTTGGGGGAAATGGTTTTATGTGCATCAAAACCCTTCCTGAAGAATGTGGAGAAGGGAAGTGACTTAGAAGAAAGAGGGAGAGGTATCAAGCCAGGAACAGCCATCTTGAATAGGTTGAATGCAGTCCTGAGGGCACTTGGGGAATCTTGTCTATTGAATCTGCTCTTGAAACAGCAGCAAAGCCAGAGTTTGCATCTGGCCTTCTCATCTGTGTGCCTGAGGTGACAGAAGATAAAAACTTCCCCTCTCCTGGGTCCCCCGGATTAAGAGGCATCTGCTGTAAGTACTCAGGAACAATTGGTCTTGAGTATATTGCTGAAGAAATTCTCACCTTTCTTGGTTCCAGTAGATCACTCTTTGATGTCATGGGGCATTTTCCAGGGAAAATATATGCCAAACTTTCCCCCTAATATCTGAGCAGTGCCCCCACAGAGAAATTAAGGAATAGAAAGCCCCTATTTGGAAAGCCCCAGGTGATCAAATTTCTGGCCCTCTGTGTTTTCATTCTCCCTCCCATAGCTCTGTGAAGATACCTTTCCAAAGTCACCATAAACTCTAAATCCCCATCTGAGAATATGACAGAAAGAACTCCACTCCTCCACTTTATAAACTAAAACTCACTACTTTGCTACCCATTGCACTGAGGTGTTGTAATGACTTTGCGCTGGAAAAGAAACTTTAACTCCTTTCAGAAAAGGTCCTTGAAGCTTGGTGAGCGGAAACAGTTGTGCACCACTTTGGGTGGGTGATCATGTTTGCGCTCTTGGGGGTGGGATTATCAGGCACTTCCACATTTTTATATTTTTGTATGTTTTAATTTTTTAGCCACCTGTCTTATGTGTATCATGTAACAAACATGTATAAATATATATTTAAATCCATCAGAGACATTATTTCTGTCACTAAAAAGAGTGTGAGGTACACAGGGTGCAGGAACTGGAGAGAATTTTTGAAACTCAAACTGCCCTCTCTGGCTCAGCATTATCAGCTTGTTAGAAATGCAGAATCTCACACCAACCCTGACCTGCTGAATTGAAATCTACATTTTAAAAGATCCCCAGGTGATTTGTATGCATACTAGCATTTGAAAAGCCCTGATCTAATCCAGCCAACTTCTGGATTTTTACTGCTAAGGAAGCAGAAGGCATAGGGAGAACCATTTGTCAAAAGTTCACACAGCTTGTCAGCACCAGAACTAGGGCTTTGACTCCTGTCTTCAGACTCCCAGACCAGGACCCTTTTCCTGTCTTCAGGTTGCCTGTCCAGCTTGTGGTGTTCCTAGAACCTCTGCTTATTTTTTTTATACAGTATATGTGAATGCATTCTAGGTCTCAGGGCAACATGGAAGGTGAAAATCAGTCTCTCTATCCAGCTCAATACTGCTAAGTAAAATAAAGCACTGCAGTCTGGAAATTGGGCCCACTAGTCTTGGATGGGGCCCCACGTCACATTCTTACAATGTTGGAGAAGAAGCCCAAGGTGGATTGAGGAACAAACGCAGGTGGGAAAACCAGTAGGGGTGGTGATATCAGGGTATCTCTGGAAATTCAGGGGCAGGGGCAATGTTCAGGAATCCCTTTAGTTATCGGTTCCCATTAGTACGGGGATGAAATGAGTCAAATGCTGGCTGTGGTGTTAAGAAGAAGGGAATCACCTGTGATTGAGTACAGAGCGCTCATAAAGTGTTAACCAGCCCAGCTGTTTAGAGTTTGAATCTAGCTCTCTATATATACTTTTTTCAGACAGGATCATTCCACCCTGTTGGCATGTCTGGGGAAGGAAAGGCTGGGTCTGCCTTGTTGGTTGCAACTATTGATCTGAAGACATCCTCGGACTGAGGTATATCTGACTCAAGAAAAGTCTGAGTCCAGCTCTAACCACCAGAGGGGCCAGATGTCTGGAGCCAAGGAGTCCTCGCCTGAGACTTTGAGGGATATCTAGGGAAGTGAAAACTATAGGCTGAGCCAAAGATACACAAGAAATGCAAGTTCTACGCGTCAGAAGTACTGTCTGGAAGTTAACTATGATGTGGGGAAAGAACACCAGGGAGAAGCCAGCAGGCAAGAGGAATGATGTGGTTGGTACCTAAAAGCTAAACTTTGGAGAAAGAATCCATTTTGATTCCACCAGTTTCTAGTTGTGGGCTCTTAGGCAAGCAAATGCCTTTTTCTTTCAAAGGCATCATATATCAAGTTAATGGATATTATTTCAAGTTAATATCATATCTTTTTTTTTAAATAAAGGACTAATTTTGATAAGGAGTTGAATATAAAATTACCCTCTTCTGTGGTCTGAATATATCTCCTGAAAATGTATATTTTGAAATTCTAATACCCAATGTGATGGTTCTAGGAAGTAGGGCATCTGGGAGGGGCTTAGGTCATGAGGGCAGAACCCTTGTGAATGGGATTAGTGCTGTCATAAGATGCTCCACAGAGTCCCCCATCCCCTTTTGTCATGTGAAGACACAAAGAGAAGTTTATCACCCAGAAGAGGGAAGAGGGCCCTCACCCACGTGTTAGTGCTCTCATCTCAGACTTCCAGCATCCAGAACTGTGAGGATAAATTTCTATTGTTATAAGCTACATAGTCTGTGGTATTTTGTTATAGAAGCCTGAGCCAACCAAGACATTTCCTCTTTTCTGTGGGATAGATTTTTTTGAGGGGTGAGTAGGGGTGGGAAGGGTAAACAGTGCCTTATATTCAGGCTGTAGGAGATCTTACTCAAGGTTTTAGGTAATGGGTGGCAGTGGGGGATTCAACCTGGTCTCAGCCCACGTTCTCTGTCACAAAACCATGATATACATTTCCTTCAGGACTAACTTCATCACCTGCCTAAGTCCCCCCTGAGTAGTGCTCCCAGTTCCACCATTTGCATGGGAAACCTGTCTAAGCAGCCCTGCTGTGCCTTCTCTGAGGACTCCAGGCTTCCCTCCTGGAACTTAGTAAACTGTGTTGTAAATTGTACCGGAGAATTCTTTGAGGGTAAGGACTGTGTCACACTCAGCTGTGATCACAGTACTGAATGCCGTATCTGACATGTAATAAATGTTCAGTAGAAAATATCTGTTGAATGACTATGTACTCTCAGGATGGGATAATCTACTTTGCCAGATATAGATTAGCATTCAAAATCCATCTCCTCTTTCTGATGTATATCCCTACGATGTGAGGGCTAGGAGAATAAAAGTTACAAGCCCTCGACTCCTGTGTAGCTAAGCTATGGGTGGGATTTAGGTTTGGTCAATCAGATACAGGTGTGTGAATTCTGGAACGCAGCAGCAGGGCACAAGCCTCTGCTGCTGCTGTGGCTAGCTTAGTTGTGAGGATGTTTGGTTTTTCTGCAGCCCCATTGGTGGATGGCCCCATACTGGTTACTTGCTTTGTGAAGATAAAGAGGCATGGTGCCTGGCATTCTTTCTGTTGACACAGACTACAGCAGGTATCATATGTCCCTTCTTGATCTTAGCAATACTGGGGTAGGTTTGGAACTAAAGCTTCCACTTCAGAGAAGGTCTGAGAAGAATTAGACTATCTCTGGATTATCCAGGACTTTGGGGTCATTTCTAAAAATTCAACGTACATTGTTTCTTCTATCCTCTCAATGACCCCACAAGCCATTTAATACTAGATGTTTCTAGTTAGGACATTGTTTCAGCTGCTTCACCAGGACAACTATAGTCACTTCAGGTGAAAATTTTCTTTCTCTCTGATGTAAAATTATGAGCTGGTTGACAGTCCAGGAGAGAATGATGACTCTGTTCCTCCTGGTCATTCAAGGACTCAGTCTTCTTTCTTGGTGCCCAGTCATTCCCTAGAGTGCTGCCCTCATCCCGTGGTTGAAGTTGGTCACCACCTCCATACCCCACAATCTAGTTTGAGGAAAATGGGGGAGGAAATGGAAGGGAAAAAGCTTCCTTTTAAGGAAATGACTTAAAACTTCATGCGTCACTTCAAGATACATCTCATTGGCTATAACTTAACCACAGGACCACACCTCACTGCAAGGGGAATAGAAAATATAATTGCTATGTAGGCAGCCAAATAAATGCTGAGCTGAAACTTGGAAGGGGATTTAGTTCTAGTATCAAAAGGAAGGATAGAATGATAGTAGTGGATAATAGGATTTACCATACTCAACCAAGCAAACACACAAGTGAAAAAAACCCAGCAAGTCTGTTCTCCTTAAACTAGCTAGAAAAATTACATTCTCTGCAACTGAAAACTGACTGTCACAGATACTCACACTGACATCAAGAGGAGGCTTCTACCTTGTGTTGGGAAAAAAAGCAACAGCTATGAGACCAGTTTATGTCCCAAGGTCCCATCAGCAAGACAAAAAATAGCAGAAGACTAAGATGTACTTTTGATAAATATCCAATGCAGCTGAAAAATCCAAATTAACACACAAGAATCACCTTTCAAAAAGACTGAGTGTTTTATTTGGGAGTGAGCTGAACGAAGAGAGGGGGTTAAATAGTGAGTAGTGTTGATAGAAAATAAAGATTTCATGTCATGGAATACTGCATAAAAAATTCTATTTTGGAAGAAATTGAAAGAAGAAGATATGGGTGGCACCTCATTAGAAGTAAAATTTAGCTGAGAGGCAAGTGCTAATATTCATTGCATGCTTAGATTTCTAAGCAGAGAGCTAGACAACTGTCTTTGTTTGGGTTCTTCCATTAGCATCAGTATTTACTATAACATTTTATATGAATACCTCAATACACCCCAGCCCCCTATAAGAAAGGCATTATTATTATCGCTTAGAATTGAGGAAACTAAAATACAATGAAAATAAGTAAATTTCTTAAGGGCACATGTATAGTGTAAGTGATAGGACCAGTTTTCAAACCCAGGTAATCTATAGCCCATGCTCTCCAGCACTTCTCTGTATGGTTGGCATACCTAACTGTGGAAAGAGCTCCCCTGTTTTGTCTCTTGAGATGGCCACCACCAGCTCCACATCAAAAATTTGAAACAAAAGATCTAAATGACCTAGAAATGACCTGTACATGACTAGTGGCTATGAATGAAGAGGCAATAAGATTTCATAAGGGCTTATGCTTTGCCCAGCATTGTCCTAGGCATACAAGATGTAGTCCTTGCCCTCAGGCAAGGAAACTTAAATGTGTCCTAGGTGTAATATCAGGTACACAGCCATCAATGTAGAGCTGACTTATAAATGGACACGAGACCTAAATAGACTCTTCTTAAAAGAAATTCAAATGACCAATTGGTATATGAAAAGGTGTTCAACATCACTCATCATTAGGGAAATACAAATTAAAATCTCAATGAGACATCACCTTACAATTATTATGATGGCTATTATCAAGAAAACAAGAGATAAAAAGTATTGGAAAAGATAAGGAGAAAAGGGAACCCTCGTGCACTGTTGGTAGGAATTTAAACTGGGACAGTCATTATGTAAAATAGTATAGAGATTTCTCAAAAAATTAAAAATAGGTTACAAGTTAAAATATCCAGCAATCCCTCTTCTGGGTATATACAACCAAAGGAATGGAAAATGAGATTACAAAGAAAATATCTGCACAACCATGTTCATTGAAGCATTATTCATAATTGTCAAGATATGAAACAACCTAAATGCCCTTCAGTGGATGAATGGACAAAGAAAATGTGGTATACATGTGTATACAATGGAATATCATTTGACCTTTAAAAAAAAAGAAAATACTACTGTTTACAACAACATGAATAGAGCTGGAGGACGTTATGCTAACTGAAATATGCAAGACACAGAAAGAAAATGCTGAATGATCTTATATGCAGAGTCTAAAATGGTCAAATTTACAGAAAGAGACAGTAGGATGGTAGTTTTCAGGAACTAAAGGGAGGAAGAAATGGAGTGATGTTGGTCAAAGAGTAAAAAGTTTTAGTTATCCAAGATGAATAAGTTCTGGAGATATAATATACACCATGGAAGTGATAGTTAACAATACTGAAGGGTATACTTAAAATTTGCAAAGAGCTTAAACCTTAAATTAAAACTTGTCTCTCTCTTTCTCTCTCTCTTACTGTCACACACACACACACACACGCACACACACAGGGTAACTAGGTAGATGTGATAAATATGCTAATTACCTGGATCGTGGTGGTCATTTCACAATGTATACATATATAAAAACATCAAGTTGCACACCTTAAATATATACAATTTTTATAAGCCAATGATATCTGTGTGAAGTTGATTTTTAAAAGTTTAAGTTTCACAATCAGGAAAATAGCAGAGCTGCTTGCTTGTGGTGTGACCATGGGTACCCTTTACCTCTGTGAATCTCAGTGTCTGCATCTGTAACTGGGTATAGTAAACCTCTACTTCTGATTGCTACTGTGGGGGACTGGCACATGGAAGCCATTATTATTACAATATCTTACATAGAGAGTGTTTGATTTTAGATAATTTACTTAGTGGCACCTGGGTGGCTCAGTCGGTGAAGCATCTGACTTTAGCTCAGGTCATGATCTCACAGTTCCTAAGTTCAAGCCCCACATAGGGCTCTCCACTTCAGATTCTCTCCCTTTCTCTCTGCCCCAGCCCTGTGCTTTCTCTCTCTCTCTTTCAAAAATAAATAAACATTTAAAAAAAAGAAAACTCTTAATTTGTTTAACAAATATTTGAAGACCATGCTCTGTAGATGTTAGTTTCCTTCCTATTCTCTCTTCCTATTCTCTGCAAATGCCTCTGATTCATGACTTCTCTCTTGCCTGTTCCTTAGAGCCACCTTCCTGTGTACTTACTTTTCCTCACTTCCATTTTCTTCCTCCAGAACCATAACCTACACAGGGTCAGGAAGAAAGCACTCAACCCAATGCCTGGGATTTTGTGTGCATTCAATAATCATTTTTGACTATCTATAATCCTCTGCTAACTGCTTACTGTTGACTTTGGCTCCTTACATCCTTCAAATATCTTTGCTTCCTTTGGAATACCCCATGACTGGGTCAAAACATCAGGATACAAAGGCAGAACAGGAAAATGGAAGGAAGACGCTTTCTACCCCCGTCCACTGGCCTCCTTCTATTTTCAAGGCCAGTGACACTTTGACAACCAGCTGGAGCCCTATCAGCCACCCAGGGCTGGCAGCTAATGACTATGAGGAGTTGATTAAGGGGTAATTAGCGCGCCCAGTCAGGGTCATTAGCATTTCTAAGTTCCCATTTGTAAATCATAACTGGCTTGAGTGAGGTGTGGAAGCAGCTGGTATGGGGAGTTCAGTCTGCAAATTATGCTACAGCTCTCACTGAAGTACCTAATGGGAATCCTTGGGAACCCCGGTAGTTCCTATCTCCTTGACTGCTTTTCCCTGTCACTCTACAGACACACACACATACACACACACTTTCCATAGGGGGAAAACAGCCACTAAGTCCTCTCTAGCAGCAGAGAAGTGCAAATGCTTCCTCTCTTGGTAGAAGGGACTTGGTTATATTGAAAAGAACAGACTATTTGGAGTTAGACTCAAGTTGGAAACCTAGTTCCTATATTTATTAGCTTGGTGACCCTGGGCAAGTTATTTAACTTCTGTATCAGTTTGATTACTGGAAAAATATTCTCATCCATATGGAAGAATTTTTATTTTCTGCAAGTCAAAAGTTTATTTGACAGTGAAAGGATCAGTATTTGCAGGGATTTGGGGGGCGGGGAGGCAGGGAGAGATGAGTAGGTGGAGCATGGGGATTTGGGGGCAATGAAACTATTCTGCATGATGCTATAATGGCCAATACATGACATGATGCCATGTCAAAACCTACAGAATGTACATTGAGAGTGAACCCTTACATTAATTATAGACTTGTATTTAAAATAAAGTACTATTGATTCATCAATTGTAACAAATGGGCCATACTAATGTAAGGTGTTAGTGTTAAAAAATAAACTGAACATATTAAGATGTTTAAGTGTTTTTGAGCAAACATCAGTTCCACTAGGGCAGCACCAAGCCAGAAATGGTTAGGAGGGCTCCACAAACAAAAGCTAGGGGCAAAATTTCTATAAAGAAGACATAGAAGCAACACAAGGAAGTTATTTGATTGGTTATAGCTTTAGTGCTTGCTTTATTTGGGAAAGGTTAAGTGGCTGCTTGTGATTGATTGTCTTTAGGTTTTAATTTCTTAGCCTTGAGGCATTTACAAACTTAGGTTTGGGTTTGGTTTTGCAAGCTACTGAAGAATTAGAACCACCTCAGTCTAATGACCTCTTGGCTTAATCAATTCAATATTAATAATAGGCGGAACTCTGCAGAGGAAAGAAGAGGTATATGAGAACTCTATTTTTTGGATATATTTTTCTATAAAACTTAAAACTACTCTAAAAACATAAAGTATGTAGTTTTTTAGAGAAGTTATTCCTTACCCAGAGTTGCCTAGCCCAGTACTATTTGAACTGTAATGTACATACGAATCACCTATTGTTGACTCTGTAGGTCCAGAGGGGCCCTGAGAATCTGCATTTATAACAAGCAACGTTGCTGGTCCATGACCATACTTGGAATTGCAAAGCTCAAGATGGAAGCATTAGTTGTCCAAGTAAAGGGACTAGGAAATGGTAGGTGGTCAACCAAATGTGACAATTGCTAATGTGGTTCCCTTCCCTGCCACACTTATGAGAACCCAATGGCTACCTCCACTATTAGCTAAAGGAATACCTCAAACTTCGAGGACTTAGCATTTAAATAGCTGGGTCCATTTAGGAGTGGGAATGCCAAATAAAATATAGGACACCCAGTTAAATTTAAATTTCAGGTAAGCAACAAATAACTTTTAGTGTAACTATGTTCCATGTAAGATTGTTCCTCAGGAACCAACTTACTAAGTCAGGGCAATGCTCTCCTCCATCACTTTTTTGTCCACACCTTCCTCAAGAGCACGTGGCCGGCAATCTCTGCACAAATAGAAATACTGAGTGTGTTTAGGCACATCTGCTATTCATCTCTTTCAAATCACTGCTAACACAGTGCACCTGATTTAGTTTACAAACCACTCTCACTTCCTTTAGCTCAACGTTTCTCAAACTGTCAGGTGCATACAAATCACGAGGGGGTCTTGTTAAAATGCAGGTTCTGATTCAGTGGATCTGAAATTCAGCCTTTCTAACAAGCTCCAGGTGATACTGATGCTGCTGGCCCATGGACCACACTTTGAGTAGCAAGCGTTTAGGTTACCTTTTCCTGGGATTTGCTGACATGGGAAGGAGGGAAGAGAATAATCCCAGGGGATAGTAGGTTGTATCATCCCGATTTTATAGTTGAGGAAATAAAGCCTTCAATTAAGAAGGTATTCTCGGGGCTGGGGGAGATGGGGGAAAAGAGAAACTCACCAAGATGCTAAATATGGCTTTACCATACTCTTCTTTGCTGCCTCTGTAGGAGAAAGAAATCCTGGGTCTACATCCCTTTTCATTCTTTCATAGGGTTATGATCTTGGAAAACAATCACTGGCCTCCCTGAATCTCAGTTTTCTCAACTCTAAGAAAAAAGGTTGCCGTGAGAGACAAAGGACAGGATCTCTGGAAGGGTCTTATACTCTGTAACATGGTACAAGTGCTAGTTATTATTTTTATCAAATCCTGAGGAGAGCCCTTAAAAAGTTTGTCCTAAGTGCTTTACATGTATTAATTATCTAATCCGCAAAGTAGCCCTCGTAGGTAGTAATATATTTTCCCCCTCTTTTACAGTAGAGGAAACTGAGGCACAAAGAGGTTACGTACATCAGCCAAGGTATTGAAGCTGGTAGAAGAAAGATGTGGACCCTGGCAGTCTGGGTCCATGCTCTTAATCTCTGGCTATATTTCTTCTCTGTAATTTCTTTTCTGTAATTGCCCCCTCTCCCCCTGCTGGCTTTATAGATAAAGAGATTGAGTTCAGGGAACTTAAGTGATTTTTCAGTGGTCATATAGCAAGAATATAAAAACATGACCCACACAGTATCTTCTTATTCTTTCTCAAGCAGTAGCCTAGCCCCAAATGGGCCCCACATCTCTGCATTACGGGAATACATGAAGGCTTCTCAAAGGGAGAGAGATGGTCCCATTGAGGAAAAGGGGAAGAAAAGGAGTTTTTCAACTCTACTCCAGCAAGACCAGATGGCTGAGAGACCGTCAGCAGCCTGGCCCACTCCTTTCTACCTCCAGGCCATCCTCTTCCAATAAAAACCCTAGATTCACCAATGTTGTGTGGACACACATTGTGAGAGATGGCTTCTTGACTTGGAGGTGAATAACATCTGTTCCTATAGCAGATTCAGCCCAGAATTCTAGGACCAAAGTGTAGTTGGCTGCACATATTTAGTGCAATTATTCAAAAACAGTTTAGCAGGAAGGGGCAGCAAGGGTCTTGGAATTTGGAAACCAATTCCTAGATTTACCATTTTCTGAGTGACGATAGGCAAATTTCTTCAGCTGGAGGGTCTCAGTTTCCTCCTCTGCAAAACAATGACAAAGACAAGTGTTTCTGAGGTCAGATATAATCTTGGATGTGGAAGCACATTGTCAACTCTAAAGGTTGTACCCTTATTAATTATGATTGTTATGATTGAATTCAACCTTTTTCTTTCTCAGTAGAGAAAGGCCAAGACATCACCAGTCCCCATGACAAGTGATCACTCCACTCTTTCTCCCTAATACACTAAAGGGCTTCTGTTTTCAGGGCTTGGAGGTCATTCTCTGCACAGGATGCCTTTCCTTGCTTCCCCACTTGGGGAAATTCTCCCCATGTCCCAAATATCAGCTTAAATGCTGCCTCCTTTGCGAAGCTTCCTCTTATTTTTTTTCACAGAGCCTGATGTAGGGCTCAAGCCCACAAACCGTGAGATCATAACCTGAATCAAAGTCAAATGCTTAACCGAATGAGCTGCCCAGGCGCCCAGCCACTTCCTCTTCTTAATCAGAATTCACCACTCCTTTCTCTGTGCTTCTATGGTACATACTTTAATTTTTATGCTGAGTGAATGAGTGGATATATTTGGGATTACATATCTCAGTTTAAATGCTATTTTCTTCTAATTTGGAGAACTTGGAAATGCCATTTAGTGTCTGAGTTTCAGTCTCTCTTTCTATAAAATGGAGATAAAAACAAACTATTGAAAACCATTGGCAAGCTGAGGGTACTGACATGCACATTTACCTGCTGTGTGACTTTGTACCCAGCCGGGACTTGGCACAATCTACCTCAGAACTCATTGAGAACTGTGCCCAGGATTTGTGACCCACACCATTGCAATTACAAAGAGTGTGTAATCTAATAATCCAGCTCATGAACCAACCAAAGACTTGCACTCAGAGCCCTGCCTTATGTGGTGAACTCACTTCTTTTTGCCATATTACACAGCCCTTTCAATTTTTGCTCTGGGAGATTTATGTTTTAAATGATATAACTTTCTTCTGCCTGGCAAGCAAAAAACTAAGCTTTGGTTTTTTGTTTATTTGGTCTTTTTGGTTTTGTATTTGTTCTTTCAGTTCTGGTGGTATTCATATTTATATTTGACAATACTTATCCCATTGGGTATGATAAAGCTTAAGTGAGTTCAGTACAGTGTTGGATAGGCATATGGGACACTTCACAATAAATGGTAACTATTGTAGTTAGTAGCAGTATTCCCATAGTATTAAGATTGCTTTTCCCTAGAGGTTTTGAGTGTTTTTGAGAGTAGGACAATGTCTTACTCACTCTGCACAGTCTGGCACCTGGTTCTTGGCATTGAAATAAAACTAAATGTGAAGTTTATTTTTAAATGGTGAAACACCTAACAAGTGTGACTTATGATAATTTAATAGATATTGGTAGAGTTGAACCAATTTGGACCCTTCTCTGATCATGAGGACACAGGGGGAAAGAAAGTTCATTTTGAATGTTTATGAATGTGGGTCTAAAACTCAAAGCGAACAAAGACCCACAAAGATAGAAGTTTTAGTCAACTGCTTCAGCATGTGAGGGATGGACCCACATGATGGGAGATGAGGGGGAAGGAGCTACCTACTGAAATTTGGAGCTACCTTGGTTCGGGATGGGAATCTGTGATAAAGCAATAGAGTGGGGTCAGTAGATGAATCTTGATGTATCTCCCAGGTGAAATGGGTGCCCAAGCTGTGCAGAATAACTGCAGTAGGGAAAGGTGTGCTTGCTCATGTGTGAACATACTGCCAATCTTGGTTTCTCTTCCCTTCCTGTAATTAGAGAGAGAACAAGCTTATTAGAAGCCTCATGGTAGCTCATCAGATCTCAAAGAGTAGGTTGGGCCACTGAAGTAGTGGTGGGATCTTGGCAGTGCACTTAATCTTTGGGTTTTGGGGCAAAAGAGATGTGTGTATCTTTAAATAGAAGGTAATAATGCCCACCCTAGTTACCTGGAAGATCACTGAGAAGGTTATATATAGAAAAACATAATGTATTCAAGATAAATTGACTGGTATCTATCATCTGTGCTCAGTATAGGATACACAAAGATGGGACAGACACAGATTCTACCCTCAAGGAACTCACAATTTAGTAAGGGTAGAAAGACAGAAAGAATTACCCTACTGTGTGATATAAAACAGAATTATCAGATCTAGAGTAATAGTCATTAACACTAATTGCATACCAGTCATATTTCAAGCCTGTTACATTAATATCATTATATAATAATGATATAATATTATTTTAATATTCTTTTCACAACAACTCTAAGAGGTAGTTATTATCTATTTATACAGATAAGGAATCTAAGACTTAGATTAACAACTGGTCATGGGCGCAAGTTGCTGAGAGGCAGAGTGAGGATTCAGATGCAGGCTGGGTGATCCGAGCCCTAGAACTCAGCTGCTGCCCCTCAGTGACACAGGCATCCCCATTAGAGGAGAGGCTCCTAGGAGCCATGCCTCTCTTACCCATCATGCAGTCTATTAATGTTTATTGATTCCACTCTGTGTCAGATACTGCTAAGCCTTCGAAAATCAGCAGCAAAAAAGGCAGAAATGTGGTACTTCTTCTCTGTCATAAACTTTCTAGAGTGAACAACAAATAAAAAACCAAATACATGGGGCACCTGGGTGGCTCAGTCAGTTAGGCGTCCGACTTCAGCTCAGGTCATGATCTCACAGTTCATGGGTTTGAGCCCCATGTCAGGCTCTGTGCTGACAGTTTGGAGCCTGGAGCCTGCTTCAGATTCTGTCTCCCTCTCTCTCTGTTCCTCCCCTACTCATGCTCTGTCTCTCAAAAATTAAATAAACATTAAACACACACACACACACACACACACACACACACACACACACAAAACAAATACATAGACACCTTGAATGTATTCTCTGTGGCAGACATTGTGCTAAGCACATTACAAGTAGTCTTGGAGACATTCCTACCAGCTCTTGTGTGATTAGCCTCATTTAACAGATGAGGAAACAGGAGCTTGGAGAAATAAGTCAACTTGCCCAAGGCCTCATAGCTAACAAATTACTAAGCAAAGACCTGACCTTCAGCATTTGACAGGAGAGCCGGTTCTAACCCTAGGGTCTATCTGATCGCTGAACATTTTGCTGGGTACTGTGATGGTGATGCAGGAGGTGTGGGAAGAACCCTCATTAAGATGGCAAGGTTGGAGATATCATCTCCAAGAGATAATGTGGCATTTAATCCAAAGCTAGAATAATAAGTGCTAATGGTTGGGCATTGTGTTAGGTATTAATTAGGTTGAATTCCCCCATCACCTCCAGGGGCTCACAGTCTCATGGAAAATACAAAGACAACACAGAATGGTAAGTGCCAGGACTGCCTCCTTTACATTCCAGATCCTGCACTGGGAAGATCTAGGGGATAGTGCTTAATATTGCTGAGAGGGACAGGTAGTAGACAAAAGAGAGTCAGAGAAGCCTTCACTGATATGGCATTTGAGTATTGAAGGAGTGAGATTCCAGAATGAAGAAGACTCTGGAGAACCTTCCAGAGGCAGAGAGCACTGCATAAGCAAGAGCAGGGAAAGCACTGTAGTGCAGTTGTCTGAGAAGGATTGAATTCACAAAGAGCCTCGACTGCTATGCTAAGGAGTTTGGCCCTGCCCTCAGCAAGATCCCAGGTCATAGACCCCGGAGGCCCAAAGCAAGTAACTGCTATGTTCCGGACATGCTGTGGGTGAAGAAATGGCCATTCGTCAACAAGGTGAGGGAGCAGAACAGGCTGGGTGAGGGGAGAGGGACTATCACTCAGCATGGCAACTTCAGTGCAGCCTTACTCATCAGGTAACCTTACCAAGGCTTTGAGAAAGGTAATGATTTCTGAATAAAGCTCTGAAGGGCACCTGGGTGGCTCAATAGGTTAAGTGTCCAACTTTGGCTCAGGTCATGATCTCACAGTTTGTGAGTTCAGGCCCCACTTTGAGCTCTGTGCTGACAGCTCAGAGTCCAGAACTGGCTTTGGATTCTGTGTCTCCCTATCTCTCTCTCTCTCTGCCCCGCCCCTGTTCATGCTCTGTCTCTCTCTCTCTCTCAAAAATAAGTAAACTCTAAAAAAAAATTAAAAAAAAAGCTCTGAACCTTCTCCCAAAGGGTGAGCATGGTAGGACATTCTATGAATGAGTGACTGAACTCCTAGAGAGACTCGCTACCTACCCTGGTCAGCGAATGCTTGCAGGATATTCTAAGAAAGGGTTCTGGATCCCAATTGTGCACAAAACACATTGGAATCAGACAGACCTGTGTTGGAGATCTAAATCTCCCTCCTGTTACTTGTATTTTCCAAGACTCTGGGTCTGCTTCTTTACTCCTATGTGCTTTGGTTTCCTCACTGTAAACTGGGAATAACCATTGAAGATACTCCATTGGGTGGGTAGGGAGAAAATGAAGTAAGTCATTTACTATTGTGAAACTAGTAATTCAGGAAGACATTTAGCACAGTATAAAGGGTCCTCAATAAAGGGGCACTATGGTGAGAAAAACAGAGACATTTCTGTAGTAATGGGGCAATGGGAAGAAGGAAGAGACTAATGGGATGAAACCATTTAAACTCATACCATCAGTAAGAGTGATCTGCCTACTCCAATCCACAAGTCTTAGAGTAGGGAAACTGTCATTTCTCTAAAGAGGGAATGCAAATAAGTTTCTTCGTCTGTGGGTACTGCATTTCTCTTTCCTTCCTGTTCTTATTCTTATTCTCCTTCTCCAAAGATAACTGCTCTAGAGGAAGAAATCTCAGGTTTGCTGAGTACCTACTGTGTGCAGGGCTCCTTATCAAGATCTTTGTTTTATATCAACCCTGTTCGCATGTAAATTCTGTTGGCTCCATTTTTATAGAGGAGGAACCAAGACTCAGGTTGAAAGCTGCACCCAATATCTCAAGCTCATTAGTGATGGGTCTTGGATTCATCTGTTGGATTCTGTTGAGCCAACATCAAGGCTTTGATGGGCTCCTTCAGTGCACTCTAGGCTCTCCCAGGGCCCAGGCAGTACTCACCCTGTCATAGCTTTTGGATTGACACCACCCTGTACCAGATGGTCTTGAAAGCACTCCATCAATGAGCACACAATCCTTTTCCCACAAGCTAGGTGGTTAGGTTTTATTAGCCCCACTTCACCCCTGAGAGGAGGCAATTGAGATAATTATCAGAGTGAGAGCCCCTTGGTGGTAGCAGCTGAGGTAGTGATCACAGCTAATGGCTGCCTGCCCCAAGCAGAGCTTTTGTTTTCACTCTCTTCCCTCAGAGAAACTCCAGTTCTCAATTGCTCATTAACATGATTTGGATAATTTTCTCAACAGCCCTCCAGTGGAGCAGCTGAAGAAGAAAACCATAAAAGCCCTTCCGTTCAGACACACCTCCCCTGCTTCACCTTATTCTTTCTTTCCCCAGTCCTGGAGAAAGACGGATTTGTTTTGGAATTCTGGCTGGGACATTTACTCACTGGGTGATTCTAGTTTACAACGTCCTCTCTCTAAACTTTCTTGAAAAATGAGAATATAATACCATAAGTTGTTTCAAGAGTTAAGCTGGTAAAGTTTGTAGTGATGCCTCAGACGATACCTGGGGTTTAGATGGTGCCTGAGCATGGAGGGAGGGAGAAAGGAAGGAAGTAGATAAGTTTATAAAGTGTCTATTAGGTGGCAGGAAATGCATGGACAATATTTGATCTTCACCATAATTCAATGGGATAAGTAGAATGACCCTCATTTTACAGGTGAGGAAATTGAGCCAGCTCTACTCAGAATTGTACAGCTGGTAAAAGCAACGATTCAAACCAAGTGTGGGTGTCTTCAAAGCTTGATCTCTTTCTCTTTCCATTTCTTTTTCTCTGTCATTCTTACTCTCATCCACTCCTATTTACTCTTTGTCTGCCATTCCTGATCTATCCCAGACCATGTTATTTCTCCAAATAGGAGAAAGGGAAGGGGGAAGATTGAACAACAATGTGGCAGCCAGAGCAGTAGATGAGAGGTCTGAGCCCTCGCATTTCCTGTGGACTCTGAGCCTGAGGGGGCAAAAAATCAGAGAGCGAGTAGGGAGGGATAGGAAGGCAGAATCTTTCCTCCATGGATTTATATACTGAAGGTCAAGGCCAAACCCAAGGCAAAATCCAACCTCTAAAATGTCCCCATTAAGTGAAAAGAAAATGATTATTTTTTCAATCCCGGTTTTATAGGTGAGACTCAAATCTCACCTAGAGACTGGGTACAAATCTATAGTCCTGCCTTTGTAGCAATGAGACTTCTGACAAAACCCTTCCAGTCCTCAGTTTCCTCATTTGTAAGATGGACATGATAGAAACCTCTGTGCTCCTAGGATTCAGGTGAGAATTAAACTGGATTGGGCAGGAACAATGCTCTACATTGTGCCTGGAACATGACAGGCTCTCAGCAAGTGCTCAGCAGTACTAGCACTGCTGCTACCATTAACCCAGTAATGAAGCTATGTCCCTGGCTTCCTCAAAACTCTTTGCTCTGACATGCAGGTCTTTTGTAAATGTGAACTTTTCCCTTTCTTCAGACTTCCCATGGTGATCTGGCCCCTTTAACTATAGAGGTGTCAAGGAATCTTTGTGAATCAGCCATCAAGTGTAGGCTGCTTGACATGACTGTGGGGTTAACTTACAAGTGACTAATTTTTGGAGGCGCAATTTTGTACCTTCCCACTGGTGGCACCATGGCTGGGTGTAATTATTGCTGATGAGTTTACTGAGGGGATCATTAAAATGTCGGTATTAATATCCATATGAATACTTTCAACAAAACCTTTTGTTCTTGGAGTAGGGGGTGTGGGAGGTAGTTACAGGAACTGTCTTGCTCTTCCAAACTTAATTGTCTAAATACACTGCTGTCTCAGCAGTTCAGGACATTTTTTTTTTCACTCTCTCTTTCTTCACAGGGCTCTGCCAAAAGCCTTCTTTGGCAACAGGAATGATTAGTTTGTATTTCAATAAACTTACTTCTTCCGAGTCATTTTATCCCAGCAGGAGCACAGGGAGTTGAAATGCATTCTCTTTAACTAATTTGAGCTGTTATTTGTTAGAGATTAGTCTGGGTGAGCATTGTGGGAGTTGGGGATGAAGAGGAGCTTAATAGCTCATAATCAAGGCATCTTTCTTTTAGCTGCTACTTGGGGCTACACGGGAATGTCAGGGTCACAGTCTCTCTAAAGATAGACCTACCTCCTTTTCCAGAGTCGGCTGAATTAATAATTGCTTACATTGCACTGACTGTTCAGCACTGTGCAAAGCTTTGCTAAGTTAATCCTCACAATGACACACAGAGGAAAGAACTATTAACAGCACTCTCATTTTGCAGGTGGGGAAACTGAGTCTCAGAGAAATTAAGTAATGTGCCAAAGTTCACGCAGAAATAAAGTGGCAGCATAAGTATTTAAAGCCAGGTTTGTCTAATTCCAGAGCCTAACCTCCTAACCACTACTGTGAGCCATAATTTAGAAGTCCCTGGTACCTACCCTTCTTGTTAGGCTCACACAGAGTCATACAATTTTATAACTGGAAGGGACCTGGAGGTTGTAGTTTGTCTGAGAATGAGGAGGTTCTCTTTCAGTTTTAAAACTGGGATAGTCCCAGTCACATCAGAATGAGTTGGTTACCCTGTAGACTGTAAGATTGGCAAAACTGTCAGAGATAAAAAGCGCAAAATCCTCCAGACTAACACGAATTACTCGTTACCTCTTCCTCTCTAAATCTGAGAATAAGGAAAATAAGAGAGACAGGAAGTAACTTAGCCAAGTTTCTGCGGCTCCTTAGTAGACAGAGCAAGTACTGGAAAACAGATCTTGGGACTCCCATATGCCATTTCTCTTTTCCAATAAGGGAAGCTGCAGGATTCAAGTCAAGGAGCACTAATTGAGCTTCTACTCTGGGAACAGCTGGGCTGCAGGTTTGCAAATGCCCAGGAGGAATATGAAGTATCTCAGCAATGGTATCCAACAGAACTTTCCTTGATGGTGCAAATGTTCTGTGTCTGTACTATCCAATGTGGTAGCCATTACCCATAGGTGTCCAGTGTGACTGAGACCGAAGTTTTAAATTTTATTTATTTTTAAGTAATTTTAATTTAGCCACATGTGGTAAGTGGCTACCATATTGGAAAGCACAGGTCTAATGGATATGATTAGTGTTTCAGAGTCATTTTCTTTTTCTCAGAGCACAGATTCTATCGTGTGCTAATTCTTAAATATTTTTTTAAAGGGAAGGGAAGATGGGAGTAGAAAGGAAGTACCATTTATAGAGAGCATACTAGGTTCCATGACCGAAGTAAACATTATTTCTTTTATTCTGGAGGACTCTGACTGAAGTTTCTGCATTTATAACAAACATCTAACAAGTCAAATGATGCAAAAGCTCCTGGTTCAGCAACCACTTTGGGTATCAAAACTCTGTCCTCTTAAAAAGCAAAACTTCCTCCCTTCTTTCCACTGTCAAGGAACACTTAATAGATACCCGTGGAGGGAAGGAGAAATTACAAGTTGCAAAAGAATTAAAGTTCTGAAAGAAAAAAAACAGAATTTCCTTGTTGACTTGAAAGAGGCCATCTTTACTGTTGGAGATTTGAGAGCTCATCTTCAAGAGAGGTTCATCCAACATCCAAGATCCAGTCATATCTCCATTATATGAGATGGTACACCAGCCAGGAAAAGGTTTTGCATCAGAAGGTGGGGAGGCGTACAAAGAACACGTACTTTGGAAGGAGGCTGATTTGCGGGAGAGTTCCAGTTGGGCTCCTTATCACTGATGTGCCTTTGAGCAAATTGCTTCATTTATTCCTCTATCATCTGAGCCTCCATCTTGACCCTGGTGAAAATGAGGGTTGCGGTTCATGGGGATGGAATAATGACTAAGAAATTGTATGTGTGAAGTGCTTGACAGAGTGTACACTCAACAAATAATTGTTTCCTTCTCCCTCTCTTCTTTCTGACACTGCACTGCCTTTTTTTTCTCATTTCTTTTGAGAAGTCTCCTCTTAAGGCCATTCTGGGTGGCAGAGAAATGGCAGTACCTGGGGTCAGGTTGAGTCCATCTAGAATTGTTCCAGTCTGCTATTCTCAACTCTGACCCACAGCCAGACAGGGAGCCATGCAGGGAAGGCCAGGAAACTTGTCACTTCACTTTCTTCCCCAGACTTCACCACAGAGGGTTCTTCAAGCCCCCTTACTCATCTTAAAGCTGCATTCTGACTCTAGGTCGCAAAAATGGAAAAAAAAGTGAGCAAGAGTGCAAGCCCAATCACTAAAACATGTCTGTGCTAAAATCCAAATACACTTAATTTTAAAAAATGAATTATGTGATTTCTTTGACAGGAAGCAGAGTTCACATCAAGGGCCCATGTTTTAATTGACTATGATAATTTTTTGTTTTGCTCTTTGGAAGAATCTTAGAGGCATGACTAGAATGTTAATCTAAAATGAATGCAACACTCTTTAGCAACCATTTCTCTTGAGGAAGGCAATTGTAAACTCATTTTGTGCTGTTCACCTTCCCTGTATGCTTAGCTTGGGTGAGGGGCTCTCTTTACAAGGGTCTTCGACACTCCCAGCCAGTTAACTCTCACTGTATAAGTAATTCTAACACTCTTAATTATCTGTTACCCATTTGAGTCACCTACTGAACTGTAAGCTTTTGGGTTAGAGATGTACAGCTCATCCCTAGCAGTGTTTGGCATATATTCAGAGTTCAATAAACATTTGCTAAAATGTATTGATTTTGATAATACCTCCTATGGTAGATTGCAGTATTGATTCCAATTCTTCAACCCACATCATAGCTAAGCCCCTGCCACACCCCTATTTACCCCAATCCCTCCTCTACACACACACACACACACACGCGCACACACACACACACACACACACACACACACAGTTTCTGATGCTGTAGGTCTGGGTGAGACCAGAAAAATCTACAAAGAGTTTTTTTAAAAAAAAGACCTCCATATTATACATTTTTCTTTTTAACACCAAAGGAAAAAGGAAAGAAGGCCTTATTCTCCATTGACCCTATTTATTTTCCTTCTCTAAATGTGCAAAGAAGACTAGATTAAGATAAAAATTGGCCAGAGGCCACACAAAGAAGTTACAGCTCAGCTTTTAACGGTTGCTTAGTTTACATCTGATTAAGGATTACCCTGCAACTGAAAACTGTTTCTCCTACAAGGTCCGGTTGGGCTGAGATGTCCCTAGGCTGAATCCTAGGCCTCACAGCACTGGGTCTTTTTTTGGGGGGGTTAGGGTTCAGGCTGTGGGCCTGGAGATTCTGAGCTCCTGTCATTCCCTCCCTCCCTGCCTTCCTTCTTTCCTGGCAGAGACTATATCCTGTTGCTTTGAGCAAGGCCCCAGAGAAAGGCCAGCAGCAAGTTATTGTGCTGAGAATGAAGACAAATGAGTCCCTTTTCTGTAGGGCTCCTGGCATCCTGTTGGAGGAAGGAAAAGACAATGCTTTGAGGGAGCAAGCTCTGCTGACCCCTCCTGAAGGGCCCTCCCCTCCCCTTTCCGGTGCAGCGTTTGTCAGCCCAAAGCCTCCACTTCCTGAGTAATCATTAGATGCACGCGTGAGGTATGTGGTTTCCCCATGCCCAGGGCAGATTCCTGGCCCAGCTTCAGGAAGTGCAGCTCAAAGAGCCCTGGGCTGGGCCCTGAAACAGAGGAGAGTCTTGGCGGCTTTTCTCTCCTTGCCAGGGTGACCACTGCCAGATCACTTCACATCCCTGGGCCTCCATTTGGCATTTTTATAAACGCCTCCTGTGTGCCTGTAAGTGCCGCCTGCATCAGTGTGTCCCGGACCTCCCTGTGTACCTAAATCACAGGGGGCGCTTTGGGAGTGCTCCATCCTAAATTTGCCAAGCCTGTAGTCTACCAGCTCACAGCAGACATCTCATCACTGAAAATGCTTTGTGATGATTCCAGGGGTCGTGGAATAGAGAACTATCCCTCCCTCTCCCCTTACCTAACTCTTTTTGATCCTTGTCTAAAAACTGGTTGATTGGATATTGATATTTACAGGGATACAGGAAGCGGTAAGGAGTAGCAATTACAGGCAGATCTAGGGGCCAACCTACCAGAAGATATACGGTCTTGGGGCAAACTTCTAACCCTTTATTCATCTATAAAATAGAAGTAACAATACCAACAACAACACAACAATAATAAGTTCTAGGATTGTTGTGAGAGTTAATTGAGTTGATTTATTCAGAGCTCTTAAAATAGCACTTGGCATATTATAAACATTATGTGAGTTCTGGAACTAGAATGACCCTTTAAAGTTGTCAAAGTTAGGCCAAGATGGCCAAGTCTTTATATCCCTGCATGCATCAATCACTGCATGTGGGCTGTCCCACAAGGTGCTGTGACCTTGGGCAAGGTGGCTGTCCCCAGCTGCAGCATGTCAGGAGGCTACCTGCAGACAGCATTCCCAGCGGCTCAAGTAATAACAAGTTCTTCATTGAAAAGGGATCTGGATGGTGCAAAATGGCCCATCCCAAATAAAGACAGGCAATTCTGACAAAACGGAAAAAAGAGGACCAATGAGTGCCTACAGGATGAGTTGTTAGTAATATATTTCAACCCCCTGATATTTCCATAGCATTTTGTAGTTCTCAAAGCATCTTCCCAGACAAAGGCTGACTCATGACCTCCATTCTAGGTTCTCTAGACAGGTTGGGAAGCCATATGTTGTAAAGGGGCAAGCACTGGATTTGGAGCAAGAGGACACTGTGAATCCTGGCTCTGCCACCATGAGCTAGGAGTACTCGAGCAAATTTCTTATGTTTTCTGAGCCTACCCTGTGAAAATGAAATGATCACACATAATTTACCTATTTGCTGTAAGGAATTCATTAAGTGACAGACATCAAACAGAGTGGCAGACAGAACTCAGAAAATAGTAACAATGACAAAAAAATTGCAAAAAAAGCAAAAACAATAAACATGATCTTCCCAATTTTACAAATAACAAGGCTCATAAAGGTAAGAGTCTTGCCTGAGAATTCACAGTAAACTATAGGTAGACCCAAGATGGTAACTGACTTGCTGAGTTCAGTGCTCTGCAGCTCCATAGCTTGTCATCATACCTGTGGAACCCATAGAAGCTGAGCAACCTTTGAGGGATCAATTCAGGTATTCGGTTTATAATTGATATTAGAAGGAATCTTAGAGGCATCGTGCTGTAACTTTGATACCCTGGATGGGCTCTATGTGACCTAGTCTCTACATCAAGTAGACTAGGAATAGGCCTGGTAGTAATTACAGATAAATTCCCCTTTTTTCTTATGTCTCTTGGGAACATTAAGGAAGACCAATTCTCAGCAACACTTCTCAAGCAACAGTTCCTCCCTTACTAATTCATTGAATTACACTGCTGCTCCAGACCATACACTCAGAAAATACAGTCACCATCTCTCACACTTCAGCCTTCAGGGTTTTATTTCCTTTCTTATCTCTCTTCATCAACTCTTTATTACATAGATCAACTCAGTTTCTCTTTCTGTTTTTCTAGTTCTGTTTCTCTCTACCTGTTTTCTAGATTCAGTATCATGTAAATCAAGGATCCCTATTAGTAAAGATGACTTAGCAAAGCAAAGACTTTCCATAGGTGAACTGGGTCTGTGATGGAGAGGAAGTAGGAAGCTAGGGGCAGAGGCATTATCCAAAATTATTAACGACTGATGGCAGTGTAGATATTTGTGAATCAGAATAAATTGGCCAAAGAATTGGATTAAGGTTACCGGGGGCCCCGTAATGTGTAATGACTTAAATATTAGGTTGCAAACTCAAGGGGAGATCCAAGAAATTTTGGAAGAGGGTCTTGAATGGCTGAAGTAGCAGAGGAAACAATTGACAGGGCTCAGGGGCAGCAGCAATTTATGACTTGATATGAAAATCAAGTTTTTGCTACTTTAACAACTAGTACAGTCTTACAAATAAGTAATAAACGGTGTGTCTCTCAAGCCTGAGCTCTTATCACCACCCTGCATATCTCAAAAGGCATGCAAGGCATTTGGCTGTGGAAAATCATAGTGAGTTTCCTCTCTTCTGTCTCTCCCAGGCATTATAGTATACTGCAGAGAACCTAAAAGTTGGAATTAGAATACCAAGAAACTTCATCTCTGCCCCTCACTGGCTTTTAAAACTTGGACAGACCTCTTACCTTTCATGAGTTTCAGTTTTTTCCTTTATTTAATGGAAATAATAATATCAATCTCTTGGGATAAAATCAAGATTAAACATCTTTGTACAGATGAAAGCAATTGACAGCATGCCTGGAATACAGTGGGTACTCAATAAATGTTTCCCCCTCTAGTTTCCATCTTTTGTAGTCTTTTCTCCCTAGTTTCTTGTTCCCTATTTGTAAGCTCTTGAGTTCATGCCCCTAACCTGGAGACACCTGGTCAAAAGTAATTAGAAAATCCTTTGAAAACATGACACATTTCCAAGATCTGCACATTCCAGAGTGGAGCAGGTAGTTCTAATAACAAATGTGAAGTCCCACAGTCTGTCCAAGAATAGCAGACCTCTCTCTTCTATAGCTGTAATGAAAAGCAGGATCTTTCAGTTTGGGGGTCAAGATTAATTGCTTCAGGAAGATGACTGGGATGGACAGAAACTGCTTAAGACCCACTCTGTATGTTCCACACTTATACATACATGCACATGTGTCCTTGTTTCTTTGTAAAAGATTCAATGAGACTTACTTATCCAGTCTTTGAAACCAGAATTCCTAACATTTGGCATTTTGATAATTTTGCCTAATTGCTGATACTGCATGGTGCTCATCAGTATTTTACACTAAGCAAACTCATGTCAATTTTTTTCTCCTTCTCTCTAAAATGATTGCTGCTCTATAAAGAGCAGATCATATTGTCTTGTTATTAAGAGATCAGGCGTGGATGTTTCCACACCAATTCAACTTTCTCTATTGGCTAATTTAGCTGATAACATTCAAGCAAATCCTAGTTTTATAAAAAAAATTTAATGTTTATTTATTTTTGAGAGAGAGAGAGAGAGAGAGAGAGAGACAAAGCATGAGAGGGGGGAGTGGCAGAGAGAGAGGGAGACACAGAATCCCAAGCAGGCTCTAGGCTCTGAGCTATCAGCCCAGAGCCCAATGGGGTCTTGAACCCACGAACTCTGAGATCATGACCAGAGCTGAAGTCAGATGCTTAACTGACTGAGCCACCCAGGCTCCCCAAGCAAATGCTAGTTAAAAAAATATGCTGTTAGGGGCACCTGTGTTCAACTTTAGCTCAGGTCATGATCTCAGAGTTCATGGGTTCGAGCCCTGTGTTGGGCTCCGTGCTGACAGCTCAGAGTCTGGAGCCTGCTTCTGTTTCTGTGTCTCCCTCTTTCTCTGCTTCTCCCCTGCTCATGCTCTGTCTCTCTCTCTAAAAAATAAACATTAAAATTTTTTAAAAAAATAAATAAATGCTATTTTATGCAAAACTTGGGAAAAGTCTTGAGAAAATCTTAGAGGAGACTACTCTAAAGTTTATCTTGTTTTTAAAAAATTTTAACTTTAAAAAGTTATAAACTTAAAAAGTTATAAATTTGACATGGAAATATGCAGAATTACAGCATCAGTTAAGTATATTTCTTAGTAGAGGTCAGTTAAGAAACCTGCTTTACTAAGAACAAATAAAATATCTGTAAGTAATAATAGACAATTGTCACTTATTGAGTACTTATCATGCACCAAGCTATCTACATTATAGTGAGGAGAGTAGATATGGAATGAGAGGAAATTTTACCAGAACACCTTTCAGAGAGGGTTTCTCGAATTTAGAAGAATGCGGTGGGGTGAAGCTGAGATCCCTACGGAGTTAACCTACCTTTTAAAGAGGAGCAGCTTGATGATGGCAGCCCTCTGGGTTTATTGAGTAGGATGTGCAAGTTTAGATGTTAAATTTGGTCAAGAATTAAGAAGAGGTGAGAAACCAAGAGGCTCATGGGAGAATTTAAAGTGAGAGACATAGCTTCTTGTGGCAAACACATGAGCGAGTTTAGGGACAGCACAGCAAATAGATTCAGAAGAAAGATGTCAAAGGAGGATCTTAGGTCCTTGTTCTGGGATGTGTAATAAAAACCACCTCTTCCATCTCCTTGATAGAATCTCCCAGAAAATCCATGTTTGGGGTGAATGACTTTCTTCCGGAGAGTCAAGAGGTGCTGACACCCTGCATTAAGGCTGGTCTGAGGCAAGGATGGGGCTGTACCCTCGGGTGCTTACATTTCAGAGATAATAATGAAATTATAATAATAACAAGGAACATCTTCATTGCTGAGCTCTCCTTAAAGTTAGGCTCATTGTAGATCTCATCTTAGTTAATTCTTGTCACTACTTCTTAGTTCAGTGGATTAATCTCCATGATATAACTAAAGAAACTATGGTTCAGAGAGGTTAAACACTTGCCTAAGGGTGTTCAGTAGTCAATGAGAAAGTTGGGCTAAGAACAGGTTGTATCTGACTCTAAGTCGGTCTACCTTAGGCTGGTGTCTTGATCAGACAGTAACTTTACCAAGATATATCTTGGGTATAGGACAATCAGTGCGTTTGACCACTTCCATCCCTGGCTCCCTGGTCTCTAGTGTCTCAGGAGAGCCTAGTGATTTCCAGGTACCTTCCTTATAGGATTCTTGGGAAGATTAAATAAGGAAATACATATATTTCTTAAAATGCTTAAAGCAATGACTGGCAATGGAAGTGCCTAATAAATGTTACTCATTAGTGAGAGCATTACAGGCATTTCTCATTTAATTCTCACAAACTTATAAGGTGGGACAACTATCCCAATTTTACAGATAATAAAACAGGCTCAAAGAGGCTGACTAGTTCACACTGAGAGTAAGTTATAGAGCATGAATTCAACCCCCAAACCAAGGGACTCCAGATTTATTGTCACAACATATACTGCTCCACTTCCTTCCTTCTGACTTTACCTCCCCAAATTTCTGGATTGGGGAGACTACAATCCTGAGACTGACTCTAACTCTGAGTCCCGTTAGGACTCAAGCATTCATGCCGAATCAATGCACACATTGTAGACCTCCTAGACTGCTTCATTCTCTATTTCAAGAGGCCAGAGATTGAAGCTGACGAGCCCAGCTCCTGCAACATCCTGTCTTCTGGCATGGATGCGAGCATGCAATGTTTAGTCTATTGTTTGTTTCCAGCAAGTCTGGATTTCAAGCCCTTTTACGAGAGGATTATGAGTTAGGAATCCAGAACGAATGGCTTTTCCACAGCGCTCCTGATCACGTCTTCTGCATTTATTCATGCTATGATGTTTTATCTTGTTACCTATTCTAGCTGATGTAACCAAAAATGTCAAATATCATGGTGGCTGGGATTAAGTGACAGGCAACCCAGAGATGCTGTTGTGCATAGGTATGTGAAGCACATTCTCACCCCCCAAAAATGTGTTTTTAAGCTGGGACTATTTGCAGTGACTGCACTGAATATTCAAAGCTATTCATTATAGTTATTGTAAATATTGACGAGGGTATTTGGAGGTATGTTGTAGTGGAGTCTGGAGTCTAGCCATTGACTCTCAGAAGGTGAATCTCAGTGCTCCATCACCAGATGTGTGACCTGAGGCAAAACAACTTCATTTGCTGTGGCCTCAGTATCATCATCTGTAAAAAGAAATAATAATAGTATTATTATATTTTATAAGGCTATCTTAAGGCTTAATGAACAAGTACTGTAAAAATGCTTAGACATGTGGTAATAGCCAATACTAGTTGGCTCTTATTATTTGGAGCCAATGCTCCTCAATTCTTCTGGGGATTAAATAATTTGGTTAAAAGCAATTAGTTTAATGCTTGGCAAGAATAAGTGCTCAATAAGTATTTATCATCAATAGCACTGCTGTTGTTAATGTTACCATTATTAAACCTAGAGTCTTTTTTCTTTCTTTCTTTCTTTCTTTCTTTCTTTCTTTCTTTCTTTCTTTCTTTCTTTCTTTCTTTCTTTCTTCCTTCCTTCCTTCCTTCCTTCCTTCCTTCCTTCCTTCCTTCACAAACCTGAAGTCAGACATTGTTCCCAACACTGGAGTGAGTCAGACACCATTACCTGGTATCTGGAAGGTCACAAAATCAGGAGGGAAGCAGACCAATCATGAGAGATGGGTTCTTGGTGCCTTGACAGAATGAGAGGATGTACTGGGGCCAGTGAGCAGGGGAGACTGGTGGGAGCAGTAACTGCTGGGTCAGGAAGGCAGGAAGCCTTGAGATGTGAAGCAGTAAGTGCTGATGTTGAGAAGTTAGGAGGATTTAGAACAGCTTATGCATAGGGACAAAAACTTGGTAAAGAATTGAGTAAAGGGGCACTTGGGTGGTTCAGTTGGTTAGGCATCCATTTTCAGCTCAACTCATATCTCCCAGTTCATGGGTTTGAGCCCTGTGTTGGGCTCTGTGCTGACAGTTCAGAGCCTGCAGCTTGCTTCATGTTCTGTGTCTCCCTCTGTCTCTCTGCTCCACCTCCACTCATGCTGTGTGTGTGTCTCTCTCTCTTTCTCAAAAATAAAGAAACATTAAAAAAAATTTTTTTAAAGTAGAGCGAAAGAAGAGTCAGATAAACCACAAGGGTGGAGAGACTTTTTTACGTGGGAAGGACTTGGGTTCCAACCCATGGTAGGTGGAGAGACATTGACTAGATGGAAACATGAATGGGAGATGATGGTCTTTATGTTTAGGGCCTTGGAAACTGTGTGGAGGAGAGGCTGGAGGTGTCCATATGGGAGACTATTCCTGAGATAGTGATCCATGTTAGAGATGATGAGGACCAGGTCGAGGGTGGTGAGAGCAAGAATGGAGAGGAGGTAACTGCTTGAATGTAAGAAGTAAGACTCAGGTGGCAGAAAGGATATCCACACTCTTCACCAATATAAGGAACATAAGAAGGCAAAGGAGCACGTCTCAGGAGACAGTGGTGAGTTCAGATTGGGGCAGGTTGGAATGGTGATGCCCCAGGAAAAGCCACCAGGCACAGGTGACAACTCAGTCAGTTTGGGCTGCTATAACATATATCACAGACTAAGTGGCTTAAAAGTAAATATATTTTTCTGAGAGTTCAAGATCAAGGCACCAGCAGATTCTGTGTCTGCTGAAAGCCCACTTTCTGGCTCATAGGTGGCCATCTTTTCACTGTGTCCTCACAAGGCAGAAAGAGCCAGAGATGTCTGTGGGTCTGTCTTGTCAGGGCACTAACCCAATTCACAGGGGCTCCACCCTCAAGGCCTAATCACACTGTAAAGGCTCCACCTCCTAATATCACAGCCCTGTGGCAGGGGGAGGGGGTAGTTCAACATATGAATTGAGGTGGGGGAGCACACAGACATTCATAACAGATATCCAGTAGATCCTGGAGCTGTTCTTTATCCTTATAGGTAAGGATTTGAGAGTCATCTGCATGTAGGTAGTTAGATCCTGATGGTAGTTGAGGTTTATCAAGAGAGGTACTAGGAGCAAAGAGACCTGAGGATGGACTCTGGCAAACCCTCCCTGTTGCTGGGAAGTGGTGGAAACCGATAAAGAAGGATCGGAAGGTGAAGGGTAGAGAGAAAAGATGGTAAGAATTGCAACTAAAGCCTCAGTCTTGGGCATTGTACAAGTGTGGATCTGAGTCCAGGTTCTGTCATTTATGAGCTCTGTGAGCTTGGGCAAGGTAACCTCTGAGAGTAAGTTATGGAGCATGAATCCAACCCCCAAACCAAGGGACTCCAGATTTATTGTCACAACATATACTGTCTCCACTTCCTTCCTTCTGATTTTACCTCCCCAAATTTCTGGACTGGGGAGACAACAATCCTGAGACTGGCTCTAACTCTGAAGTCCACTTATGACTCAAGCATTCATGCCGAATCAATGCACACACTGTGGACCTCCTACACTGCTTCATTCTGTATTTCAAGGGGCCAGAGATTCTGTTTCCCCTTCAGAATAATGGGGAGAACAATAGCATTTAACTCAGAGGATTGTTGTAAGGATCAAGTAAAGTGCAGAAGGAAGAATCATTCACTTATCAAGAGCTTAGCAAATATTGAAGAACCATGAGAATGTGTCACAGAAACCCAAAGGAGAGGAGTTTCAAGAAAAAGGAACTATCAATCCTGCAGACGTCACAGGGAAACCAAGTGAGACAAGGCCTTAAATATGACCAGTGATTGGGCAGGTAGGCCAGCTAGTGGGCTTGGAGAGCACAGTTTCAGTGGGCTGTAGGTACAGGTGCTTGATTCAGTGGGTTCCAGTGGTAGGCAGGGACTTTCAAGACCCACTGTCTCATTGTACCTTTCTTTTTCCTTCAGTTGATTTATTTATTTTTGAGAGATAGGGAATATAGGGGAAAGGCAGAGAGAGGGAGAGAGAGAATCCCAAACAGTCTCTGTGCTGCTGGCATGGAGCCCAATGTGGGGCTGGATCCCACGAAATGCGGGATCATGACCTGAGCAGCAATCAAGAGCCAGACACTTAACTGACTGAGCCACCCAGGAATCCCACATTGTAGCTTTATTACCAGGGAAGAGGTAAGCATAATAGAAGCCCCACCCTGTTGGGGATCACTCCACCTCTGCAGGACTGTAAACTATGCCACCCCCCCCCCAAGCTTCCAGACTGAATGTCCACCCTTATCCCCATTGCTCATCCCCAGGTCATAACCTTACCATCTTTGTGACTGCTTGTCCAAGGCCTCTCTCCCCTGCCTGAGTGTAAGTCCATCGGAGCCTAACCTTCTCTGAGGCTTGGGTATCCAGAAGCAACCAGGCACCGGAGTACAATTTGGGACATAGTCGTGAACCTGCTGGACATGCCTTATTCTTGGGGAGTTCACATCTCAATGTGGGAGACTGACACTGAGTGGGAGAATCAGGACAGTGACAGAGGCTGTGAAGGAGGCCTGAGTGTGCAGGTCTAGAGCAGGCAGGGGTAGAGTAAAGAATTAGATGAGTGGTCAGGAAGGGTCTCAGTGAGGAAGTGGCAGTTCTACTGAGAGGCACACAGAGCCAGGACAGGAAGAAATGACAAGATAGAGGCAACATGCAAAACTCAGGAGGAATAGGATTCCAGACCCTGAGACCAGAAAGCACAGATGACCTGAGGTGGCAATAGATGGCCTGTTTGAAGACATGAAGGGAGGTTTGTGGGCCTAGGGACTTGGGGGGAAGGGAGTGGTCTGACAAATAAGATTGGAGAGAGCGGCAGGGTATCATCACTGGTGAGATGTATCCCCAACTTCCTCACCCTCAGCCCCTCTTCTAAAGTGCTCTGCCCACCTTGGCAGCATCTGAAAGTCGCTGTCACACAGACTGAACCCACTCAACAGACATACCCTCAAGTGGTCTTTGAAGGAGAAAGTGCCCCCAGCTGGGAGCTGACAGTGTGGGGTCACCCAACCCTGGCCCCCTTCTTGTTGTCTGGCAGACGGTGCTCAGGGCATGTGATGAAGAGGCAAACATCATTTTAAAGGTCTTTATGCTTCACTCTAAGGATGGACAAGTGAAAAGAAATCTTCACACACAACATTTTATTTGGAAAATTTCAAATTTACAAAAAAGTTACAATAGCAATGCAATGAATGTATGCCCTTTAAGCAGCCCCGCCAAGTGTCCATGCTTGTCTACCTTTTCTCTCCCTCTTCCTCTCTCCTCCTCTTCTCTTATTCCTCCCTCTCCTCCCCCTCCTCTTCCTTCTTCTCTCTCTTTCTCTCTGTTGCCTGTGTGTTTACTCATTTTATTTTTTTTGGCTGAACTATTTGAATATTACTTGCAGGCATCATGATAGTTTGCCCCAAAATACTTTACCATGGTCTCCTAAGAACCAGGAAATGGGAATATTCTATCTCACCATAATTCTCACACTCAGGAAACTTACACTGGCATACTACTATCTTGTAATATACAGTCATTATACATAATATGATATGATATATATAATATAATATAATATAATATAGCAATCATATGTGGGATCCAATCAGGGGCCATACATTTTAACTATCACATTTTTTTAGTGTGTTTTTTCACCTAGATAATTCCCCAGGGTTGTTTGTGTTTTTTTTTGTGGGTTTTTTTTTTTTTTTGGTTTTGTTTTGTTCTGTTTTGTGTGTGTGTGTGTGTGTATACACATGGTTTTTTGGTAGTATTTCACACCAGTGGAATGTTTGAAGGGTCTAGGCCAGTTGTTATACAGAATGTCCATCAGTTTAGATTTTTCTGATTATTTCTTCTTCATTAGATCCAGGTTGGTCAGGTTTTCCATGAATACTATGCAGGTGATGTTGAATCTTCTCGGTGTCTCACATCAGGAACAATACGCACTGCCCTTGGTGATATTTTCTTTGGTCATCTAGCCAGGTGGTTTTCTCCAGATATCCCCAGTGTGGAGCCGCTTTATGCTTGTGTAGTTGATCGGCGTCCATGGATTATTCTGGCTTGAATCCAGTATTATGGTGGTTACAAATGCTTTTCTGCTTTTCTGCTACATTTCCTGATTGATATTCTTCAACAAAGAAGTGTTTCCCTTGCCACCCACCTCCAGAACATACCCACTTCTTATACACTTGGTGCTTGGGTTACACTGTCCAAGATAAAAATTCCATTCAAATTCAAAGTCCTGTTGACCCAGCTCAGGGGAAGGTGATGCAACTTAATTTACAGTTCCACTGAAGCCAGGGAAAAGGATCATTCCTCAAAGAAAACTTGAAATGCAATCATTAAAAGTAGCAGAAGGGGAAGCTAGGCAGACAAAAGTGTGTCTATGCATTAGAGTAAAGAGGTCATATTGGACCTCTCATCACATTTCCCATTACTTTGTGAGATACCCTACTCCCCAAAATAGCAGCGATTTGAAAAAAATAGAAAAAAAATCCTACATCAGGGTATCAGTATGGTACCGAGGAAAGGTTCCAAGCCCATAGTGGCCCAGACTGCTTCTATCTTGTGCTTCCCTGAGTATGGCCTTTGCACCCAAGACTACTCCTCTCAGTGCCTCACACTTCCTCCAGCTTTCCTCCACTATATTCATAGCGAAGGTTCCTACCAAGAAGTAAAAGTCTTTCTTCTGCCTTTTAAGGACACATCCTGGAGGCTGGACTCACCATTTCTGCTGGCATCCTACTAGGCAGAGCTTAGTCATATATATGGCCACGCCTCACTGCAGTGAAAACTGAGGAAAAATAGTCTTCATTTCATACAGTCATTGGTTCAGCTAAGAACTGGGGCTTTGATTACTATGGAGGGAAGGTAAAACCAAACTGAGAACGATTAGCCATCTCTTCCACAGATCCCACAGGTACATGCCGTCGTAAAGGTGAGAAAAATGCTCAGTGAAATTAAACAGCCAGGTGAAATTCACACAGGCAGTAAATCATTGTGTCGGCGTGCTTTCAAAGAGTGCTATGCTAGAGTGATTCTAATTTTGTCTTATCTGATCCACATTCCTATTCTACCTATTCTTATGGTTTGTTAAATTGCCTTCTCTGTGGGTTGAGTTGCAGTTTCATGATGTAATGACCCTGGTGGTATCAGGTCTTTCTTAGAAATGTGCTGTTCATTTATAGCCAGTGTTCCCTGGATGACCCGCAAGGATAGCTGAAGCCCTGATAATGTACACAGCAGTGACAAGAGATACAGATGGCAAGTAGAATGACAGTGGGTGTGTGTTGGAAAGTATCCCAGCCCGGGAGCCTGGATACCCAGTTTCTAGCCCCAGTTCAGTCACTCATTAATTGTGTGAACCTGGTCAGATCATGACCTACTGTCCCTGTTCCCTCCTCCATGTGTTCCTTCTAGCTCTGATTCTCCCTCATTTGAGGTAATACCTGCCAGCACAATGATTCAAACTGGGTTCTGGATTATAAAAACATTTAAAGCCTCTACTTCCCTATGCCGTGCATTCTTAGAATCTGTTGAATTTCAGGGCCTGGATTGCTAATTAGGCTTGCAGTTTGAGTTTATAAAATCTCATATTATCAATGGGAAATGTTCATTAACCAAAATCTCTATGAGAACAGGAATCGTGTTTGACTTTCTCACCATTGTATCCCCAGCAACTGTTGCTGCCCTCTTGTACACGGAGAGCTCCACAATATTGATTGACTTAATGACTGAACTAGATGATATCCTTGCTAAATATATGTGACAAATTATTTCCCTCAGCCCCCTCTTCAAGAACAAACATGATCTTCAATGGAAGGAATAAGGAAACTGGGATTTACACAGCACTTAGTTTGCAACTCGCCTCACTTACTTTTTCCAATGACTCTTCAAGGAAGCTATCATAATTTGATTTTTCTATGGATGAGAAACATGAGATTCAGAAGAACGAAGTAACTTACTTACAATTACAGAATTATTAACAAGAAATGTTCAGAAATTATATGAAGAAAACTGTAAGACACACTTGAAAGACACTTGAGTATACTTGAACAAATGGAAACACAACTCTTGTTCTTGGTTTAGACATCTCCACATCACTAGGATGTCAGTCCACTCTTGGTTAATTTATTAATCAATGGTAATTCCAATAAAAATGCCAACAGCTGTTTTTTTTTTTTTCTGGAAGCAAGTAAGTTGATACCAAAATTCTTCTAGAAAAAAGCATACAAAAATAACTAGGAATCTGTGAAAGGTAAGAGCGAAGAGTCCTACCAAATATAAAGCATCTGCAAAGTCTCTGTAACTAAAATAGTCTAGTACCATGATATGAATAGACAAACCAATAGAATAGATTAGGAGGTCCAGAAATAGATCCAATCATCTATGGAGTTCAGAATTAACTTGAATCATGAGGACAAAAATGGACTTGTTAATAGATGGTGTTACAACAACCAGTTAGATATTTCAAAAAATAAAATAAAATTAGATCCATTCCTCACATTATATACAATAAAAAATTCCAAATGTATCAAAGATCTAAATGTAAAATAATGAAACTATGTAAGTATGAAGAGAAAACATGGGTGAATTCTCTATAGGCTGGGTAGAGAAAGACTTTCTAACTATGACTGAAAATCAAGATGTGATAAAATTAAAAAATAATAAATTTGACAACTCAAAAATTTTTAACTGTGTATTTATTTATTTTGAAAGAGAGAGAGACCAAGCTTGAGTGGGGGAGGGGCATAGGGAGAGAGGGAAAGAGAGAATCCCAAGCAGGCTCCATGCTGTCAGCACAGAGCCCAACACAGGGCTCAGTCTCACAAACCATGAAATCATGACCTGAGCTAAAATCAAGAGTCTGACGCTCGACCAACTGAGCCACCCAAGGTCCCCTCAAAAAAAAATTTTAAAAACACTTTTAAATGGCAAAACATCATAAGGAAAGTCAAAAGACAAATGGCAAATTGTGAAAAATATTTACAATGCATATCACAGATAAAAGGCTAAGATTTCTAACATATAAAAAACCTAACACATTAAGGGAAAAAAAATTGTATGTAAAAATCATGAACAGATGATTCACAAAAGATAGAAAATAAATGGGCCTCTTAACACTAAAAGAAATGCTGTGACAGGCCGCATGTAGGATGGTCGCCCATGATTCCCACCTCCTGGTAGCTACAGCCTTGTGTAACCCCTCCACTTGCTTGTGGGCTGGACCCAGTGACTTGCTTCTAATGAATAGGATTTGCAAAAGTGATGAGAGGCCACATCTGAGATTAGGCTATAAAACAACTATGACTGCTGTCTTGGGTATGCAGTCTCACCTTCTAGCTCCCTTACCTGCTCTGAGAGAAGCCAGAGGCCATGTTGTGATCCACTGTCTGGAGAGCCCTGCATGGCAAGGAACCAAAGTCTCCAGCCAACAACCAGTGAGGACTTAAGGCCATCCAATAGGCACATGAATCTGCTTGGAAATGAATCTTCCTCTCGTTGAGCCCTAAAATGACTGCGACCATAGTCAACAGCTTGGTCGCAGCTTTGTGAGAGACCCTGAGCGGGAGGCACCAGCTAAATCACCACTCAATTCCCAACTCACAAAAACTGTGAGATAATAATGTTTTGTTGTTTTAAGTCACTAAGTATTGGGAGAAATTGTTATGTGACAATAAATAACATACATAATAACATAAATGCACATTAAAATGATGCGAAGATATCATTTCTCACACATCAGACTGGCAAAAATTCAAAAGCCTGAGAAACATCACAAGCTTGCATTGTTGGTAGGAGTGCAAAATGGTATACTCCCTAGAGAGAGAAATTTTTTATATCTAACAAAATAACTTTGCATTCTTCTGCAATCCAGCAATCCCACTTCTAGAATTTTACCCTAAAGATAGACCTCCAATAATACGAAATACAAACACACATAATTACTTACTGAAGCATTATTTGTAGTTGCAAAGACTACCTAAATGCCCAAACACAGAAGATTGGGCATGCCCATGGTAGATTACTACTATTTCAGTTATCTATTGCTCTGTAACCAACCACTTCAAAATTTAGCAGCTTAAAAGTACAGCCTATTATTTATGATTCTGTGAGTGGACTGGGCTCAGGTGGGTCATTCTTCCTATCCCTGTGCTATAGTCTGAGTCCACTCAGTTGACCATATTCAGCTGGGATCAGCTGATGCTGAAACAGCAAGAAGGTCTCTTTTCTCCAGATTATGTACATGAATTATCATCCCTCAGCAGTCTATGCTGAGCTTCTTTATATCATGTAGCTTCCTTCCAAGTGTAAAAAAAAACACAGACACCCATAATCCTTTGAAGGTCTGTGATTGGAAGTTCTAGGACATCACTCATACCAAATGATATTGCTCAAAACAATTCACAAGGCCACCCCAAATTCAAGGGGAGAAGAAGTAGACTCTACCTTTTGCAAGGAGTAGCAGCAATTTGTGACCATGATAATCTACCACCAATAGTCACGTGTAAAAAAGAGTCAAAGACATCTCCATGAACTTTTATGCAATGACCTCTAGGAAAAAAAAGCAAAATGCAAAAGTGTATATATAGAGCCCGACCCTTGGTGTAAAAAAGGAGAAATAAGCAAACACACAGGTATCCATCTGCTTCCTTTTGCAAAGAGAAATGCGGAACGATAAACCAGAAAGCAATAAAATTAGTTATCCACAACAAATTGAGGAATGAGGGAGGAATGACACTTCTCTGAGGACACCTTTTTTAGTTTTGACTTTGGAAGTGTCTTCATGTTCTACATGGTCAAAAACTCAAATCAACAAGGAAAATGTAAAACTGAATAAAAACAGAAATAAATGTACCAAGTAATTACTTCAGATACTGGAGGGGAAGAAAAAGCCATTATTGGTACAATTGAAGAAATTGGAATACAGACTGTATATAGAAGTATTCTATTAATGTTAAAGTGTCTGAAACTATACCCAAGGTTACAAAAAGAAATATCCTAGTTCTTAGGTAATCCACACTAAAGTACGAAGAGGTACTGTGGTGTGATATATGCAATCTACTCCCCCATGGCTCCAAAACATAATCCATACATTATTATATAACATTACAGAGTATCTCAAATATCTGAGTTCAGCTTTAGGCTTGAATAACTCTATAAAGTATAAGTGCTACAAACTTACAAACAAGATCATTTTAAAGTTTATTTAAATTTCTCTTGCATTTATTTAATTTTTGAGACTTGAATAACTTTTTATTTTAATTTTGTTTCAGAACATCTTTGTTTCAGAATGTAATTTTTTGTCGAACATTTGTCGTCTTCAGTCAGAGGAACTGAAACAAAATTAAAAGGGAGAGAATGGAATAGCGAATGTTGCAAAATATTAAAAATTGGCAAATACTGACAAAGGGTACACAAGAGTTTCTGGGACTTGCAGGTTTTCTGTAAGTTTGAAATAATTTCAAAATAAAAAAAGTTTTTGAAAGATTATATAGTTGGTGAGTGAGTGAAGTATTCATGTCTCATTCCTAGGGCTGTCTAATATCAAAGCTCAAGTGCATTGTTCTTCATGGCACCACCTATCATTTTGAGTGGGAGGGATGGATTCACCATTCTCAGTCATTGGGACCAAGCAGGACCACAGTGCCTCTGCCCAGGACTGGGCAGTCAGCCTGCAGCCTTGAGCAGAGGAAAAGAAAAGGCTCCCACTGTCTTTGGCTTTGAGGGACTCACTCTCTAATCCACTGAGCTAACCAACTCCAGACCTTTCTCTGTAGAGAACCATGTAATAGGCATGTAAAAGCGATGAAGGGGATTCCTTTGGAAACTTGTGTAAATAACTCTTTGAGCAGAAGAAAGATTGCCAACACCTGCTTTTTGTTTTCTGGTATTTATTAAAGCCACCCTGTGAGGCACCTCTATGCTTTCGGGATCTTATTCATTTATCTGAGTTCATTCTTGGTTCAGGGTCAGCCTTCTGGGGGCAAAAATTTGGCAAGGATCAGAGGAGGGTCACTGACTCTGGGCTTTCAGTAAATGGTCTAGTTAGACAATAATAATCTTGAGGCCAAATCTGATTGTTCACCATGCTTTTCCTAACTCATTACTTCCTACTTCCCTCTCCTCACAGTCATTTATTCATCCATCCGTCCATCCACTCACTTACCTAATCATTTACCCATTCACTTACCTAATGATAATAATTAGGCCCAAACCATGATTGGCATTGTGCTAGATGCTGGGAATATAGTGACAAATAATGCTGGTCCATGCGCTTAGGAAGGGATGGACAATTTAGTGCAGCCTGGTCAATGCGGCCATAGTCATAGGTACATGGTACAGAACGGACACCAAGCTCAACCTGGTAAGCTCAGTCTAGGAAAGTCTTTGGAGCTGGATCTGAAAAATAGTGGGAATGGTGGGTTAGGCAGAGGCATGGCATGAACAAAGGCACAGCAACCTAAACTCTTGCTACTCAAAAGTGTGGTCCATGGATCAACAGAATCCGCATCACTGAAACTTATTAGAAATGCAGACTCTTGAGCCCTACCCAGCCCTACTGAATCAGACTCTGCATATGAACAATATCCTCAAGGAATTCCTATGCACATTAATGTCTGGGAAGCACTAACTTCAATACCATTTCTTGGGAAAATTATCAGAGTCTGCCAGGCATCCTCCTCCTAGTTCTGATCTCCTTTCTCTCAGCCATGGCTGTCTCCTACCGCTGATTTGAGGATTCAGCTCTGGGCTCTCCTTGAACTCCTAACTTGCTTCAAACACCAACATCCCCGGACATTTTACAGTTCCTGGGAAATGAAAAGTTCTTTTCCCTGGAAGAGTTGCTATGTCTAGCTTTCTTCTAGCTATAACACTGTCTGTACTTTTTGACGCAGCAATTCCAGTCTGAGGACATTTGCCCAGGGTAGGGGGTAAGGGGGGAAACCAAAAGAAAATAGTTATTTATACTCAGATGTTAGATGTTTACAGCTGTGTCTTCTTCAATCATAAACAATCACAGGAGAAACAACCCAAGTGCCCAGCAACGGCACAGGCATGGGGCAGGGAGCTGGTTGTTCCCTAAGCACACTTGGGGATAGTGCGGCTGCTTCTGGAGACACATCACGATGCTGTAGAAAGTGTTCTGGCTGAGAAGTCAGGAAACCTGGGTCAACTTTCAGTTCTGCCCCTCTTAACTGAATCCCCTTGGGTAAGCCCATTCAGTCTGAGGGCTTCAGGCTCTTCTTTGATCTCTAATCTTTGACATTCAATCTGTGTTCCTTGGTGCCACAAATCCTCCCAGTATAAGCCCTTCCACACAGAGAGGCAAGGCTCAGAACACAAAGACCCTGGGAGGGGCAGCATGGAGACAGAGATTCTAGCAAAGCCAACAATAACCACAGGGAGAGAGAGAAAAAGAACACGTATTGAATTCATATTCTCTGCAGACTCTGTAATACTAATAAAAGTTAATGTTTACTCAGACTTGCTGTTTGCCAGACCCTGTGTTAAGTGCCTTATATGAATTAACTAACTTAATCCTCATATCAACACTCTACAGTAGGAATGATTAATCCCCCACTTACCAGATAAGGTTTAGAAATGTGCCCCAGATCACTCTGCTAGAGATGGCAGGACCAGACGTTGAACCCTAGTGGTGTGACTCCAGAATTCGCACACTTACACTTAACCTAGTGGTGATCTTGGACCAGCAGCATAAGTACCACCTGGCCACTTGTTAGGAAGAAAATAAGTACCATTGAGACCTACTGAATCAGAAATTCAGGGGCAGGGCTCAGCCATCTCAGTTTTAACAAGACTCCCCCAACCCAGGTGATTCAGATGCATGATAAATTTCTTGAATCATGGCTTTAGTCACATGTTGCTTTTAGTATTTATAACAATCCTTAGAAGTAAGTATAATGAACACCATTATATTGCTGAAGCAGCTGAGTCTCAAAAGGAACACATGCTCACATTCAAACAGCTAGAAAATAACAGAGGCAGGATTCGAACCCAAGTCCACTGATGCCTGAACACTAGCTCTTTCCAGTACATTGTGGCCACATTCGGCACCTCTACAAAAGTCAATGTGTCCAGAAGCAGAGGCATGGGAGGAAAGTGAGAGTAAGGCTCTGGTTCTGGTAGGGGAGGAGGAGGCATGGTGCAGGAGGAGGGTGGGAAAACAAGCCAAGCTTTCTCTCTTTGGCCATTGTGCCCCTGAGGTGGTGGTGGTGGCAGCAACTTGGTTCCGCCTGGTTAGCCAAACGTGTGTGTGCTGGGCCACTAATTTTCCTGGGATCCACAGCACAGCACCTATTTTTAGTTCAGCCCTGATGGGACACGTTTGCTGGGTGTTGCCAAATCACAAGAACAATCACACCCTGGTAGCAGGCGGGCTCTGCCTGGCTCACAGACCAAGCAGGGCTGCCTGGGCATGCACACAGCCTCCGCCCAGATGCTGGTCCCACCTGGACTAGCCCTAGGTGAGGAGATAGACTCCAGGGGAACTCAGGCCATGGCAATCCTTTCTCTGATCACAGGATGCTGCTGCTTAGCAAGCTGTCAAACATCGGAGGCCTGAAGGGGCCCTGTAACTTATCCCAGGTCATGCAGCCAGTTAGTGTTAAGGTAGAAATCAGGAGCCAGCCTTCCTGACTCCTTTTCCCTCTGCAAGGCAGGCAGATTTTGAGTACTTCAATATGTTTGTGTACTTGTGTTCTGTTTCTGCTAACAATAACAACAAATTAGCCCAAGGAATGCTGATGCCCATTACAACAGATGGAGCTTCCCAGGAGGCAGTTTGCAAATGGAGAGAGCAAACCGTAGACCCCAGGAGGCAATTTCCTATGGACAGCAGCAGCAACACAGTGAAATGAGTAAAGGGAGCAAAAATTGTGGCTCCTAGGTCACAATCATAGGTGGTACTTTTATGCTAATTTTCCCCCAAAGGGTTAAAAGTTTGTTTTCTGTTATCTAATACCTCATCACAACTTACCCAAGAGGGAAGAGGAGACAGAGATGCTTTATTATTGTTAATTATGAAGATGCTAGTAATGATTATAACTGCTGTATTCAGTGTCGTGCTCTGGACTTTGCATTCATTAGCTCATTTAAACCTCCCAATAACCTCATGAGGTGGCTAACATCAACCTCATTTACAAATGGAGAAATAAAGGCTCAGAAAATGCAAGTCAGTTGCTCAAGATCAAGTAAGCTGGTAAGAGTCAGAGCCAGGCCTGACTGAGCCATATGGCACACCTCCTCTGGAAAGGAGGGGACTGGTCGGGAAAGCAGAGGACAAACAGATGGACAGACAGACGTGAGAGCTGCCTTCACATAGCAAATGAGTTCTTTTTTAGAGTGAGAAATAAGCAAGACCTGTTCCCTAGCCTAACCGGAGCTGTTGGGTAGAAGTTACTGGAAGGCAGATATTATTCACTGTAAGACTTGAGCATTGTGACTCATGTAGTAAGCTGCCTCAGATCCCCTAACTCTGGATGTGTGTGAGCAGAAGCTGCAGATGATTTATCTAGAACGGAAGAGAAGATGGACTGGAGTGGAATGGACGACCCCCACCATCCCTTCCAGCTCCGAGATTTTACAGTATATCAGCATATAAGCACCTACGGACTAAATACCACACTGAGTACTTCTCCACACGGCTCAGAGAACCCAGCACAGGCCTGCAGAGGCAGTGGTGAGGAAGTGTTTGCTGGGGCATGGTTTTACCAGAGATGAAATTGACTCCTCTGCATGGGCCCCAGAACCAGCCAACAAGGAGTAGCTCTGTCTCTGCCATGCTAGCAGGTCTCAACTCTAGCAAATAGTAACCCAGACTAGAGCCCTCATTTTCTGGTCTCTCTGACCCTGCTGTGTGGTAATGGGATAAGGTCTGCTAATTTGAAGTATACAGAACTGGATAATGCAAATTCCAGGGAGGGTCTTCTTCTGCCATTCTCTTGCCGGGAAAACAGATCTAACGGGGAAAGCTTGAGAGCCATCTTGACTCAAGACGTGGGAGCCATGGCTGAGAATGGCAGTGCAGGAAGATAGCAAGAGCCTGGGCCCGACCCTCAGGGAATGCCACGCTAGGCCCACACTGCCAGCCTGCATGAAAGAGTAAGGAGCTTCACTATTATTTTAGAGTTTCTGTAACTCCTGAAAGACTCCAATCCCAATTCTTACAGAGTTGAAAAAAATAAAAACTCAAAGGCACCCCAATGAGGAAATGAAACACAGTAAAACCTTGGATTGCGAGTAACTTGAATTCACTTTGATATACAAGTGCTTTGGATTATAAACATGTTTCCATAATGAATTTTGCTCACAAACCAAGGTTTTTCTAAATCTAAAAGGACTATTAAAAGGTAAGTAATTACAGAAGAGGAGGAAAGGCGAAGAGAAGGAAGAAGAAAGAAGAATGAGGTGAAAGGTCAAGAGGAAGGGGGAGAAGAGTAAACTAAGTGATGATGTTAATGACCAGAAGGTGTCCTGTTTATGGCTACAACCCCCAGATGCCCCAGGCAGAGAGAACTCTGTGTCCCCACAGCCACTGTCCTAGTTCACACATTCACCATATCTCACCAGCAGTGTTGGGTCAGCTTTCTACTTGGCATCTGTCTTGAGTCTCTCCTTCTCTATCCTCCATCTAACCTACACATTTTTGTCCCAGACATCAATATCACTCCTTTGCTCAGAATCCTCCCAGGCTTCCCTTTTTAATTAGATAAAGTCTCCTTAGCTTGATAACACTACCACTCTTGCCTTTAAACCCACATCACACCTCACCCGTGTACACATCTTCCATTTCAGAAGAGTAAATGAGTCACTGTTCCCCAAGTGGACCTGCTTAATTCCTGCCTCTGTCCCTTTGCTCATGCTAGTTTCTCCGCATGGGTTGCCCTTTGCTCTCATCTCTGAGTGCTAATACCTCATCTGTCCTCCATGTCCCTGATCAAATACCCCCTTGTCTGTGAATAATGTTCAACCCTCCTTGCTCCAGCTGGAAGCAACCTCTAAAGCTTTCAAAGCATTTTCTACTACAGGGTCTACCTCCTTCAACCCCCACACTAGAGCCCATCTGTGGCAAGAGGACTCAACGACAGAAAGAAGGGGGAAAAGACAGAGTTTTTCTCTCTCTGGAGCTAACAATTATGACTAGTCACTGTTAAACTCTGTCCAGGGTTCCTCAGTGCCTTTTAGGTCCCAGGCCCTCCATGTGACAGTCCAAACACCCTCAGAGTCTGGCCTTTTCTGTCTCTCTTTATTCCTGTGAAGATGTCCCAGGCCAGGTAAACTAAATGATATATCCCAACATTGTCCACTGCTGAGACTTTGATCGCTGTAATCTCCATATGTAATCTTCTCTTCCCCATGAGGGGCTTCCTTGTTTCTCACGACTTCCAGTTTACTCCTCTATGTGTTCTTCCTGATCCTGTCAGTCAGATATCGTCCCTTCCTCTGGTGAACCACCTCCTGTCTCACAGAGCATTCCTCATGCTCCCATCTCTACTGCACAGATCTGAGTTTTTATACTTGCTAGACAGAAAGAGTACAGAACTTTGAAATTATAATGACTTGTCATTGGACAAGATAGTAAACTCAGTCAGCCTCAGTTTCTCTGCCTGTAAAACAGGGATCCTAACACATACCTCACAGAGTAGTGAGGAGATTATTATGAAGATTAAAAGTAAACTAATGCTAGAAGCAAGGTTAGCATCACTTGTCTGTGGGGAGTCAGCAGAGCACAGAGCCTGGCACAAAGAAGGTGTTCACAGGGGCAGGTGCACTGCTCAGCTTTGAATTTGAGGTTCCCCAAGGAAGTCACACTCTCTGAGGTCAACTGGGAGTCATTGTTTGCGATCATACAAGCTAAGTGGTTTTGCTATGATCTTGTCAACACCTGAACAAGACGGAAGGGAGACCAGAGAGGCAGTGAGACAACATTGCTCTTTGACTCTAGAACTCGGTAACCTCAGTCAAGAGGCTTCTCAAGTGTCCAGTTTGGGCCCTGTGACAGACCACCATCCCGGGACAGCCTGGGCTTCTTTGTCACCAGGAATACCTCATCAATTTATAAAGCTAGTCCGCAGAAAAAGCTTTGATGGGAGATGTGAGTAGGCTAACCCCCAGTACTCTGTGCTGGTCAGCTCACAGAGCTCAGTTCTCTGAGTTCCATTCTGTGAGAGGGGATTTAATAAATGTAAGGCTTCAGAAGAGGGGGCAAGTCTGTGAGGAGAATGACAACTCACCCTTCTGGAAAAATTCACTAAGCTAGGTATCAAAGAAGTTCAGAGAGCATGGGTTCTGGTATCCCATATTCGCTGGGCCATCTTGGGGAGATAATTGAGTGAAGTGGATCAGGTGCAAGAGACAGTAGGGAGTGGTGAGAATATACTCAGGCAGCTGAGTATAATTGACTATTGCGTTTAGGGATATGGGTCCAGACCCTTCCACTTTGTTAGAGAAAATTTAAATCTAGATTTTTCTTGTTAGTCTCACAATTTTTAGTTTTGGCAACTTATACAAAATTTTCATAGTTCTGCACCCACCAATGCTAGGCAGCCAAACACAACTATCTCTCGAAAATGAGAGGTCCCTGAGCTGACAGTTTGCAATCTTTGGATGAGATGACCTCTAGGATTGCTGCTAGACTGTATTCTGTGGTTATAAAATGGTCCATAAATTTGCAGTAGTTTGACTCGAATGGTGGGTGTTGACCTCACGTGCCTTAGGAAAACATACTCTGTTACGTCTCTTTAGTACCCACCATCATTGCTCCCATCCACCAAAGTATAAATGTTGACAGCTGGAATTAGATAGATCTAGGTTCAAATCCCATCTCTGCCATTTTGTAGTTCTGTGACTTTGGGCAAGGGATTTAACTTCTGACCTCAGATTCTTCAGCTTGAAATGGCAGCTGAATTTATGGAGTTTACAAGGGTTTTGTTTGTTTACTACTTTAGTCCTCTAAACGACCCTATAAGGTAGACAAAATTACCATCACCTCCCTTTCACAGATGAGAGGCCTGAGGCAGAAGAAAATTAAGGTTTCACAGCTAGTAAATAGGAAGCTGAGATGTAAACACAGACTTTCTATCTTTAGGGTCTGTTCTTTCAGCCTTTTTATTGGATTGGCTGGAATCTGAGGAATGGGGATGGTAGTAGGAGTGACCCCCAGGATTTTCATGAGAATAAAAATGAAGGCTATGTCAGATGATCAGCCCTGTGCCTGCATATACTAACAATGCAATAAAAGGTGCTTATAATTATGATTATGGTTATCAACAATTCCAGTATTCATCCTATCTCCTCCTCCGGTGCTCTTTGTCCCTGTCTGCCTCTCCCTCTCTCTCCTTTATTCTAATTATTATAGTTAGCATTATTGCAACACCCAGCTCCAGACAAACACCTTTTTATATATCTCCAAACCATGGCTTATTCTTATTCACCTTTCCATCCCCTGAAAACCTTCCCTAGTCCCTCCCCAGCTTACACTGTTTAATCCTGGGGATTATTTATCAGATAAATCTATCATTAGGTAATGTTTTAATAACAAGTTTCCCATCAGATAGTGGATATTACGTATTAACCAGCCATGCTCTATGGTAAGTATTACCCTAAAAAGGAAATTCGTGACTCAGGACTAACTGAACAGACAAATGGGAAGCCAGGGAGTTCTCACTTATGAAAATTATTATTGTTTGATTGATTTTTAACCCACCCACTACCTGAGGGTCCTTTGAGTCATGCTGTACATATGTAGCGTGCAAACTGGCAGGGGTTGATTGGCTGGGGATGAAGTCAGGGTTGCTTCATATGCTATATTTATAATACCTACTTACAAGGGAAAAAATTGCCTCTGTTTGATGCAATTACCTATAATCAGGAATTTTCTGGCAACACGCATACATGCAAACACACACACACTGACTGTTCTACATCTCACCTGCCCCAGCAGGCCAAGAGAAGTGCTCCCCAATTCCTTTCATTCACCCCAGGAGGGAGCTGTATGGAATGTGCTCAGGCTTGGCAATCACTCCCACCTAGTCTAAAAACCAGCACTTGCTATGTGACTTTGGACAGGTAACAAACTCTGAGCCTTGGTCTCCTCCCTCTCAGAGAAATGCTGAGAATGAAATTAAATAAAGTAATAAAGTGCCTGGGACATCGTAAAGTGCTCAGAATAAGGCACTGCTGGCGGGGGCGGGGGGAGCATAAAAGAACTTGAGACTTCGGGAAATTCAAATCTGGAACTACAGTGGCTACGTTTCTGAGGCTGTGACTGGGGTGGTTACAAGGTTTCATGTACATTTTAGAATCATCCATACTCTGCTTTATATCGGTATGGACACAATGCCTCCTCGACACAACAAGGCTAACCTTCGGGCTACCTGTTCCTGACCACTTGCTGCACTTCAGGGACTGGGGCAGACAGGTGCAGGGTCATTTAGAGATGAATGTCCACATTACCCTCACCATTGCAGAACTCACGAGTCACCAGGATTCTCTAAGTCAGGTGTGGTCTCCAGGCCCTTGCCTCAGGGTCACCTGGATTCCCGGACCCCCACCCAAGACATACTGAGTTGCAATGTTTGAAGGAGGAGGCTCGGGTTTGGAATTTTCACAAGTTCCTCTGATTAATATTATGTACACCTTGTACCAGTTAGCAGCATCTAAGATTTACTGCACACTGACTATTCCTTCCTTCAACAAACACTCGTGGAGAGTATTTCTGTGCCAGTCACTACGCTAAGTGCATTATGTGCTTTGTTTCATCGAATTCTCTCAATAGATCTATACAGCAGGTGCTGTTAAACTTTTTTTTAGCCAGAGAGCTAAGGAAAGTACACATCGAACATGACTGGGTATGTTATGTATCATAACAAAGTTCTATAAACTGTGCTCTGTGAATCCCAAAAAGGGAGAAGCCACGTCTAATTAAGAGATGTAGTTCAAGGAAGGCTCTAAAAAGGGTCAGATCAAATGTCATTCCAGGACAGTTCTGTACGCCTTTGGGGATGGTTAAGTCACTAACTCACAAAGCAGCCAATTGCTCACAGCCTCCCTTGTTACAAAGGTGTGGGAATGTAGATGAGTTACTCCACAGAGAGATTTATGTCAATACACACTTTGTGCATTTCTCAGAAACAATTGATAAGCCTAATAAATATATTCATATGCACCAAGAAGGAACTATTTGATTATGAAGGAATGCAAGGTGTTTTAAAGCAAATTGTCTATTGGCTAACTTAAGTCCATGACATTCATTTTCTCTAAATAAAATGCAGTCAACCTGGCATTTGTTGTCACAGAGCTATGAACATGATGCCCACGAAGTAGACTGCGGTATGCCCAGTGCCTATCATGGTGCCTGGCACGTAGTAGACACTCAGCAAATACTTGTTGAATGAGTATAACGTCAGAGTCAAGCATCAGTGCTTTGAAGTTGCGCCTCCTGGCCCTCACTCTGCAGCTGTGAGAACTTTGCCTCACTATCCTCATTTGCAAGATGAGGGTGAACACAGAAATTTTTTCATAAGATTTTGCGGAGGATTGAAGGCCATAATAGACACATAAGGTGGCATTAACACAGAAGCACTATATAAATGTTAGTTGCCGTTATTATCCATGGAGTTATAAGGGAACATCCTTCTGGTTAGTAAAAACTAGCACCTCAAATATATTCAGTGAGATTGAAGATTCACAATAGGAAAGTACAAATATAGCATTTATATTTAAAAAACGAGAAGGAAGTTTACGAAATGCAGTGATCTCTGGACCATGAGAAACACCGTGAGTTTCATGAGCAGAGGAACAACATGACCCTGAGAGACTGGTCGCCAAAGATGAGTTTAATGCGTCTGTATGTCGGTCTCTACATTGGATTCTGGGAGGAATCAAAGCAATTTGGCAGGGTCTGGGAGTGGGAGACAGAATCGTGCTGTAGTCAATTATTGAAATGACAAACAGAGGGGCTTTGAGAACTTTATTTACATCAAGCCACATGTTTAGTGATGATTCTTGATCTCTGTCTGCTTGTGGATAGGAGGCCCCCAAAATGAAATTTAGCTCTTGGCATACTTCTAGAATTTGTAGAGAACATCTGTGAACTTCAGGGAAAGTTCTGTCATTTGCTATTTCAAGGTTTTCCCTGAAGCACTTCTGCGGCTCTAGACATAGCCCATGCCCAGACCATTTTTCCAGAACTTGATCTAACAACTTCAATCAGATCTTGCCAATCTAAAGATCCTAAAAGGTAACTCATGTTTCCAGAGCTTGCCTAAACTGTCTTGGGGGCACAGGCAAGCCCACAATAATCTGTGGGTAAGAGCAGTGATGATTGTTTGAGGTGGCGTTGTGCTTTCAGAAACGACAGACAGACTTCATGTTATAGACTTTTAAGTTGTTTCCCAGGCTACTAGCCTTAAATATAATCTGGAACCTAAGGGAAGCCCTATGATACAACAACATTTTTGTGGTTCCACCCCCACTGCCGTATGGTTAGGCTTGTGCTCCAAAGGTGGGCTGCGGAGAGGGAGAATGAGAGAAAACCCAATCCTACGTATAAAATTTAGGTATCAACTACTGAAATCAAGGGCAAGAGACCTCTGGCTGAAAGGACATTTACAGAGTATAACAGGAGGATTTATTAATCGCAAAATAATGAGAATTGTTTTGTTTTAAACTGCCTAAAGAAACCAAGGCAGGGAAATTTGGTGTGTTAGTTGAAATACAGATTCGTGAGTTCCAGTCTAAGACTGGAGCTTCTTTTTCAGAAGCTCTGATGTGAGCATAGTTGTTTGCATTTTTTTTAATCATCATCCCAGATGAAAACACTAATCCAGAAAAACCTTGTTTTTAGGAAATAAGTCCTCCTTTGCTTGCAAAATTACTTTAACTGGCTTTTGGGACTCTGCAAATATAGATCAGGGCTCATCTTGAGGAGAGAGGTCAAAAAAAGGATGAGATTTACATGTTTTCTACTTCACAACAGGACTTGAGGACTAATAGGACTTGAGGGTTCTCCCATTGTAAGCCCTTGTCAGAGTCTTTAGCACTTCATTTAGGGAGAGAGGGGAACATGGCCGGCCACATGGAAGTAGGCTGCAGCCAAGAGTGAGGAGACAGTGAGTCACTGCCTTCAGGGAGTGGATGATGTATACCACCAACATGCTGTTTGACTTTGGCTTTGTTTGTTCTCTTGTGACGACGTGACTTTCCTACTTCATCACTAAACCTTAGTAAAATGCTCTATACAAGACGACTCTGTACTGGTGGTGCATTGGGGGAGGAAGGAGAGAGAAGCATGGTGAGATTTTCCAGTGGAACATACTAGAAAGAACTGGAACAGCCGTGAGGAGCCAAGATGGGAGAGCGAAAAGTGGGTGGGGAATTTCAGTGGAGGAGGAATTCATAGAACAAAGAAGCAGAGGTTTGTAGGGCAGTCTCCAAAAATCTGAATGATCCTCTCTTTGCAACACTTGGGAAGAGTGCTGGGAGCCCAAGGTTTATGGAAAATTATTAACATACAGTAAAATACTTTCATAGTGTATATACAGTTTAGCTAGCTTTGAAAAATGTATACACGCATGTAATCATCACCACCACAATCAAGATTTCCACTACCATCACCTGAAAAGTTTTCTTCTGTCATCCTATCAGTCAACCCCCAAACACCCTAGGTCACAAGAAGTCATCGATCAACTTTTTCTCACTCTAGATTAGGCTTGTCTCTTATTTTAGCCAATTTGACAATAAATTATATTTAAAAAATAAAGATTTTGTTTTTAAGCAGTCTCTATACCCAATGTGGAGCTTGAACTCACAACCCCGAGATCAAGAGTAGTATGCTCCTCCGACTGAATCAGCCAGCACCCCTCTAGAGTTTTATATAAATGATGTACAAACACTTTTTTTAAGTTTATTTATTTATTTTGAGAGAGAGAGAGAGACAGAGAGCAGGGGAGAGGCAGAAAGAGAAGGAAAGAGAGAGAATCCCAAGCAGTCTCCACACTGTCAACACAGAGTCTGACTTGGGGCCAGAACCATGAGATCATGACCTGAGCAGAAATCAAGAGTTGGATGTGTCACTGAGCCACCCAGGTGCCCCTATACACTTTTAAAATAATGGTATTTTAGGTTTCTTCATATGGGTGCATTTTTTAGTAGATTGGTTGGTTGATTGATTTGATGAGTAGTATTTCACTATATGGATTCACTTGTTGGTGGTCATTTGAGTTGTTTCCAACTTGAGGATAGTATCAACAAAGTTGTTATAAATATTCGTGTAAATGGATGTAAATTATGTAAATATCTTGTAGTGGAATCACTGTGATAATGGTAGGTATATGGGTTTGTGTTTAACCTTATAAGAAAGTGCCTGTTTCCCAGAGTGGTTATACTGTTTTTGTTAGTACCAGCAGTAGATGAGAATTTTAGTTGCTCCACATCCTTTTCAATACTTGATAATCCCAGTCTAAGTTTAGCCATTTTAACGACTATGCCCTAGTGTCTCGCTGTGGTTTTAATTTGCATTTCCCTAATGACTAATAACATTGAGTGTCTTCTCACATGCTTCTTGGCCACTCCCATATCTTCTTTTGGAAAGTATTTATTCTAGGTTTTTGCTCACTTAAAAAAATCTTTTTTGTCTTCTTATGTTGTGGGAGTTCTTTATATACTCTAGGGGCGCCTGAGTGGCTCAGTCGGTTAAACGTCTGACTTTGGTTCAGGTCATGGTCTCATGGTTTGTGAGTTGGAGGCCCGTGTCAGGCTCTGTGCTCACAGCTTGGAGTCTGGAGCCTGCTTCTGATTCTGTGTCTCCCTCTCTCTGCCCCTTCCCGCACTCATGATCTGTCTCTCTGTGTCTCAAAACTGAATAAATATTAAAAAATTTTAAAAAGTTATTTATATACTCTGGATATTGGTCCTTTGTCATATTTATCTATGACAAATATTTTTAGCAATCTGTAGAGTGCCTTACAGATGGCGCTATTCTTTTGATGGTATTTGAAGGAGGCATTTTAAATTTTGATTGTCTAATTTACCTAATTGTTTTCATACTACTTTTGTCCTGTTGAAGAAATATTTGCCAACATAAGGTTGCAAAGATTTTACTGGAAATTTGTAGTTTTGGATTTTACATTTAGACTTATAATCCATCTTAAAGAAATGTTTGTTTGTATTGTGATTTACATTAGTTAATGGTCTTGTTCCTGACCTTAGGATGAAAGCACTCAATCATTCACCTTTACATATATTAACTGCAACTTTTTCACAGATGCTCTTTATCAGGTGGTGAAAGAAGGTTCTTTCTATTCTTTGGTTGAAAGATTTTGAGCTTTTTTTAAACAAATGGATATAAACTTTGTCGAATGTTTTTACTACTGAATTGTTCTCTTTATTCTGTTAATATGTTAAATTACATTAATGACTCTTTAAGTGTTAAACCAACCTTGTATTCCTGGAATAAATCCCACTTAGAGTGGTATATGACCCTTATATATATATATTCCTGGATTTTATTTGCTACATTTTGAAAGGATTTTTACATTTGTCCTCATGAAGGTTCTCTTCTTCCTATGAAGTCTTTCATCTTGATAGCTAGACAAGACTAGCTTATCCAAATTAAGTTATGAAATGTTTCCTCCTCTACTGTTTTCTGAAACTGTTTATATAGGATTGGTACTATTTTCCCCCTAAATTTACCTTGGAAATCTTAATTTTATTTGTAGAAAAGCTCTTAAGATTTTTTTCATCATCCCTTATTTTAAAAAATGGTTTATAATGTGCCCTGGTGGAGTTTTCTTTGTTATCCTGATTGAGGTTCATGAGTTTGTATTTTTCATTAAGGCTTGGAATTATTAGCCATTATGTTTTCAAATCTGTTTCTGTTTCTCCTTACCCCAGCCTCTCCTTCTAGAATTGTATGTGAGACAATTTCAAATCATCCTGCAGGTCACCAAGACACTGTAAATTATGCTTTTCAATCATTTTCTTCTATATGATGCATTTTGGATAGCTTTATTACTATGACTTCAAGTTTACTAATATTTTCTTCTGTAATATCTAGTATATCCTTCATCTTTGTGAGGAATTTTCATTAGCATATATTATATGTTTTAAATCTCTAGAAGTTTCATTTAGCCTTTTTTGTAAATTCCATTTCTCTCCTCACTACATTCATGTTTACCTTTGAATAATTCAGTATAACTTAATAGCTGCTTGAAGTCCTTTTCTGCTATTCTATCATCTCTGTTATTTCTGGGTCTGTTTCTACTGACTGACTTTTTTTTCTCCAAGTATAGAACACATTTGCTTACTTCTTGACATGTCTAGTAATTTTTTGAGATACTAAAATATTGTGTTTTATGTTGAGGATCTGCATTTTGTTGTTATCCCATAAAGAGTGCTGAAACTTGTTCTGACAAGTGGATAAGTTACTTTCTGATTAGCTTGACCTTTTTCCAGACTTCTTTTTAAGACTTTGTTGGGCAAGTATAGAGAAACTTTTATTCTAGGGAAAGTTTAACCCCACTATTAACATTTGACACTTCTGTGACCACTGAATGTTCCAGAGGATCTGCAAGGACCTTCCACTCTTGGTGGATGGAGTCTCTAAATTCTGTGATCTCTGAATTTCTCGGTCTGCAGTTCCTCGGTCACTCATTGCCTGGTTTCATGGAGTTTTATCCTAGGCATGCATGATCTGATATTCAGCAAAGACTCTGAAGTATTTTCCTATGTTGCTCTTTTTCTCTGAAATTCTGCTCCACAATTTTGAGTCACCTCAACCTCCCAGATCTCTGATCTGCGTCTTCTCAACTTAGATTGTTATACTCTGCTTAGGATTCTCTTCTGCAATAAGATCCAGAATGTGATTCCAGGCAAAGACCAACTGTTTATCTCAATTAATGTCCCTTTTCTTGGTAATCACAATGCCATACTATCTGTTGTTCAATGTCTGCAAACAGTTTCATGTAATTTTTCTCAGTTTTCTTATTGTTTGTTTATAATGGGAAAATATATCAAATCCTGTCATTCCAGCATGGCCTGAAATGGAGATTCAGCTCTTATGATTTATTTGTACATTAGAGAAAAGAGTAAACCTCAAGACTGGAAGCAGGAATATTCATATTAAAATACATATTGCAATAACATGTATAAAGAGTAAAATATAAAACATAAAAGGCATCCCAGTCTGCATTAATTGAAGTGTGGTGTCTACGACAAAGAAGGTGACAACGCCCTTAACTTCACTCTACACACTACTGGTCTTCTCTGTTCTTTTATTTCATAGGCATGTTTTGAGCACCATCTTTATTATCTTATATGCTAGGCACTGGATTTACCATGTTAAATGAGATATAACCTTTTTCTTTAAGAAACTCCTAGACCAGGGAGAAATCGACAACTAACATGGAAATAACAATAGATCCTGAGAAGTGATACAATAGAGATAAGCCCAGGGCTTATAAGAACACAAAGGAGAGATGCCTATTCCAACCTGAGTGAAGGTGAGGGTGTTGAGATAGAATGTTTGCAGGAGATAATAGCTTATGAGTGGAGTCCTGATGGATGAATAAGAATACATCTGAAGAAGGAAGTGGGAGGGGTTGGGGGAAAGCATACACATACGAAAGCCTATTTAATTTCTTTGAGAAATTACATGTATTTCAGATTGGCTAAAGTGGCAAGTGGGAAGAAGAGTGGGGTGAGGTGAGATGTAGGAGCTGAGTAATACAAGGTTTTGTTAAACATTTTAATTTAATTCCAGAACTGAAGAACTACTGAATTGTTTATTCAGGTGACTAACATGGTCTGTTTGCATTTTAGAAAGATGCCATTGGCTTCAGTTTGGAAAATCGGACTCTATGGGGGAAATAAGGATCCATCAGGAAGATGTAGCATTAATGCAAGCCAAAGATAATTTGAGCCCGAGCTGTTATTGGAAATGGGAACTGAGATGAGTAGATGAATAAGAAATAATTAGAAGGCATAATCAACTGAGCCTAAAGACTGGTTGGATATGGGGATTAAAAGAAGAGGAAAGAACCATAAACAGTATCTGGGGTTTGACTTGGGTGACTCGAGTATATTCTCTTAAGGGGTAGCAGATTTCTTGTTTTCTGTCTAGGTTGACTACTGTCATGCCATGTATGTGATTCCAGCTTCCTGGCTGCCTGGGCCTATGCACTTCCTCCGGGTGTTTGAGATTATGTTCATCTGCTAAATTTGCCATCCATCTCTTGTCTCTTTCAATGGTCAGAATCTGCGTAAACATATTCCTGGCTGCTCTACCGATTCTAGCTGGATTTCCAGCTCTGGTATCTTCTTGAATCTGTCTCACTCCTATGTCTTCCCTGGACCTTATACCTCTAGCTTGACAGTTCTGCATATTTCTTTCTGTGACTCATGGAAAATTGTGTGACACAGAGCTGACAAAATAATACTTGACGATCAGCACTGGAAAGAACTTAGGACATCATGTGGCACAACACACTAATATTATAGTTGAGAAACTGAACACAGAGTTTCATCATTTCATCCATACATTCGCTAAACATGTGTTGATTTTACTACCCTTCCTAGGTAGCTATTAATAATTATAACTAAAAAAATAATTATAACTCACCCACAAATAGATGTGTATCTGTAGATTTTTACAGCCTTATTTTAATTTTGTATAAGGTAAAAAAAAAATGGTGATTACCTTGCCTTATGGATATTAGGACTAAGGAATAGAAAGCTCAACCCATAAAAATTGGATATAAGAATTGATAAAGAAAGACTGATGGGGCCATGGCAAAGTCTACTAGTTGTCCCATTATATGATTTCTCCTCACCTTTTTTGGTAATAGATTCAATTTTTAGGTACTTGGCCTATAATAAAAACCTTGTATTTATGTAGGCATGTCAAAGTCCCAATGGAAAAAAGTTGACACACTCAAAATGGGATAAGCCAAGAAGGATTTATTTATAAAGGTGCTATTTACTAAGATAGGGTATAGAGGAATTGTAACTATAGTACAGTAATCCAGAGCTCATAGCAGCTAGGCTGTTACCTCCCTACGGAATGAAGGGACCTAACGGAATGAAGAAAGGGAATAGCTACTAAGGCATAGAAAAAGAGAGAGTCAAGTGTTGCAAGGGCCAGCCATCCTCAGTTGAGGGATAGAGCCACCCCAATGCAACCTTGAAGAGAAGGGTCTAGAGAAATAAATACTCTCATCTCATTCTTCTCTTTTTCTGATCTCCTTTTAGAACCTCTGTTGTCTGAGCTAGAACCATAAAAGCCAGAGGTTATACTCTCCCACTGATGTGGTCTACACAGGCCAGCTACCCCAGGCAAATGGAAAATGGCTGGTATATTGAAGGTAGGTAACTAAATTGTGGCCAGTGGAATAAGAGCAGAAAACGTGTGTTCAGCTTTTAGGACACACCTTTCAAGGGAGGGGCATGTTTTCCTCCTTTCTATAGGCTAGATTGGTGACAGATGACTGAAATTTGAGCAGCCGTCTTGGTCCTTGAGAGAGAAGTTACATTCTGAGATTGATGATAGAGGGAATCTGGATTCCTGTGGATCAAACAGCTAGGTCTGGTTGCCTGCATTCACTTGAGAGAGAAAGAAACTTGTGTCCTTGTAAAGCCACTATTATGGGTTTTCTGTCATTTGCAGCTAATGCAAATCTTGCCAATTCAGAGACCAAACGGGAAATTCTTTTGGAATTCAGACTGTATTGGCTCTTTTTTTTCCCTTTATTTTTTTATTTTTATTTTTTAACCTCTAAGCACTTGAAATGGACTTTGTCTAGCTGAAGCAAAGGGGAAGTTTATTAGAAGGATGCTGGGGGTGTCTCAGAGAATCAAAGGAAATTCTGAACTACAAAGATAGGAGAACCTAAGGCAGTTCTGGTATCTCAAAATTCTTTGTGGCCTTTCATCCTGGAGGACTGCCACACATGTGACTCACCCTCAACAGTTTCCAATCTCTTCAGAAATCCATTCCAAATTTCATATTTCTTTTGGAGAGAATCTGATTGGGCTAGCTTGGATCAGATTCTCTGGTCTTTGTTGAAGGTGGTCAGGAAGAGCCACAATACAGGCAGAGCCACTGATTGTCTCCAAGTTTCTAGGAGCTATGGGTACATTTTACATTACAGTTACCCCAAGAGATATGGTCTAAAATGACAAAGGGACCATTACCAATATTTACACCAATCTGTAAAGCATTCATGTAAGTATTAGTCTCCCTAATAAAATCATAAGTTCTTTGAGGATGGGTTTCAGAGTTATTCTGGAAACAACATGGACAGTAATGCCTAGTCCACAGTAGATACTGAATAAAGGCTCATTTCCTTTTATCCCCCACCTCATTACCAGATGTTTTGAACCTCATTACAGAGGCAGAGACAGGCAACAACTCAAAGCCACAATTTTGTGTAAATTCAAAGCTTCCTGTAACTAAATTCACCAAAATTCTCAATATCTTCCATGTGCCAGGAACTATGCTGAATACAAGTGACAGAAAAATATGATTAAATGCTTTTAAGAGTTCACAGCCTGGCAAAGAAGAGATGCATGTGGACAAATAATAATAATAATGAGCAGCAAGTTGTGTACCATAGCAGAAGTAAGCATCAAATGCCTTAAAGGAGAATAGAGAGCAACTGAGAGAGTTGGTAGAGGTGATGTTTGAGGTGGCTGCATGAGGATGAGTAGGAACCCTACAGACAAAAACTGGAGAGAAAAATCTCTAAGCAAAAGGAAGAGCATGTGCAAAACTTCTGAAGCATGAAAATGCTCAGCTGTGTCCAGAAAGAAGCCAAGACCTTCATGTGACTAGACTTCTAGACACTGACTGGAGACTTATTTATTCCTTCCACAGTAATTTATTGAGTGCCGCTCTGTGCAGGGTTACACGGAAGTCGAAGATAAACGAGATGCAATCCTCACCTTCAGTGGGAGATGCAAATGCAGTGACTATAATCAGGTAAGTGCTATAGCAGAGAGAAAGTAAAACCCTATGGTGTTATTGTAGCAAGGGAAGGGACATTATCGAGGGACTAAGGAAGAGAGTTATATGTGGGAGTTAAGATCTTGAATGTCATGCTAAATCTGCTTGGGTTTCTTTACCTTGCAGGTTAGGAGACCCTCGACACTTTTCCACACATACTTGTTAAAGTAAAAAGATTACAATATGTTGAGACTGCTTTTAAAACTTTCTGACTAAAGAAAAATAAATCCCATTTACTTTGTACTTGTTTGTCAGGAACTGTGCTAGGGATTTTATATATGTCATCTTATTTAAACTATTGGGCTGCAGGTGGAAAGGGCTATGTACCCAACTTTGGAGGTAACCAACGCAGAGAATAGACAAAGGAACATTGTACAGTGTGAAGCAGGGATGGTTGGGCAGGTTAATGCTATTTTATGTAGGGGACAGAGGTCTGAATTCTTCCTCCACTTCAGAGAAAATTCCCTACTTTAATCAAAATGCCTATGATTCCTTAGGTATGTATGGTAAGTCAAACCCTAGATTACTCCATCAGGAATATGGACAGATGCAAATCGCTTAAGTTAACAAGGGTTTATTTGTCTCAAGCAATGAGAGGTCCAGGAAAAAGCAGTCCGACAATACCATTAGAGGTGCAAGTTCTTCCATCGTTCCAAGATGGCTGCTGAATCTTCACTTTTTCCATTCCTTGGAATGAAGTTCCATTCCAAGAAGGAAGGAGCAGAGAAGAAAGGCTTTTGCTAAAAAGGGTTTAACTTTCTAATTTGGGACTAGATTGCCTTTCTAGAGACTTCTGCTTACATTTCTTTGGCCAGAACTGTGTCACACGGCCACTCCCAGGTACAAGGGAGGCTAGAAAATGGAATGTTTTAACAGGATGTATTTGCTTTCCTCCTATATCCCAAATTAAGGTTGTCACTAAGGAAGGGGCAAATAGAGAGCAAGTAGGCAGCATATACAATCTCATTCCATTTTTCCAACAGTTCTATAAGGTAAATAATGTTATCCACATTCTACATATAAGAAAATGGAGTCAGAAAGAAAAATATATTGGCCAAAGTCACCCAAATAGCAAGTTATGGGGTAAAGATTTTAAAACAAGTCTGTATCATTCCAAAAGCAAAAGATTTTTTTGTTCTTCTGATAGCATCCAGTCTCCCTTCACCACGTGACCTTGAGCAAGTCGCTAAATCTCCCTGAGCCTCCATTCTAATATCTATGAAATGAAGATAATCACCCTTGGCTCAAAGGTTTTTGAAGCATCAGGTTAGATGGTGAATACAAAAGGTTGGAAAGGATGATATCCAGGGCGCCTGGGTGACTCAGTTGGTTATGCATCAACTCTTGATTTCAGTTCAGGTCATGATATCATGGTTTGTGAGTTCAAGCCCTACATCAGGCTCTGTGCTGACAGCGAGGATCCTGCTTAGGATTCTCTCTCTCTGATTCTCTTTCTGCCCCTCCCCTGTTCTCTCACTCTCTCAAAATAAAAAAAATAAATATTAAAAAAAATTAAGAAGAGAGAAAAGATGATATCATGGGACACCAATTATTATCTGTACACCTTTTGCCAAAGCCTCTTTTCTGCAGTTGACAAGCGAGCAAGATCTTTGAGGAGCACAGCTCCAACACTGGTATTTGAGTTTAGTTAGCACCAGCAAAATCTCTTGACTGGCATTTCCTATTTGGGCCCCATCATAGTTTCCCAGGAATTTCCACTGGTTCGATTTCCTTTGTCCACTCCAAGAGCTGCCTATGCAGATGAGTTATGAGGCACATTCCATAGCAGGTCAGATGAAAACAATGTGCAAATCATCCATCCTGGCTTTCTTGCCTTCTTCTCCTGTGGCTGCTCCCCAGCTAGAGCTAAATTTGAGCTACTCCTTAGTTTGGGCTTCTTCTTGTTCCCCACTCCAAGATGGAATAACCATCTGAGCACCAAGAGTCATTCCAGCTGCAGACTTGCAATACCCCACCTGTTCCATGCCTCTAGGTTGGGGCCTTTGTGTACCTCTGCCTGAAAAGCTTTGCCTTCATGACTTCCCCTAGTGAGCTCCTACTCCCAAGTCAAAGCTCAAGTTGAATCTCAGACTCTCCTCTCCTGTGACATCTTCCCCTTTGCTTTCAGAAAGGTGACTTATTTTACTTCACTTTTTGTCTCTATTAGCATTCGTCCATACTTTTATTATAGTGTAACACATAGTATGCCCAGACTGAACTTAAAACTCATCATGAGTCTGGGGGTGGCTCAGTTGGTTAAGCATCCGACTTTGACTCAGGTCATGATCTCATGGTTCATGGGTTCAAGCCCCACCTTGGACTCTGTGCTGACAGCTCAGAGCCTAAGGCCTGCTTCAGATTCTGTGTCTCCCTCTCTCTGCCCTCTCCCTGCTCATGAGCACGTGCTCTCTCTCTCTCTCTCTCTCTCTCTCTCTCTCTCTCTCTCAAAAATAAATAAACATTAAAAAAAACCCAACTCATCATGGGCCTGGCTTTGCCTTCACTGGATACCGGAACTTTTTAAAAAGAACAGATACAGTAATATTGATACAACAAATACACGTTCATTATACTGAAGGAGGAAAGGAAGGAAGGAAGGGAGGAAGGAAGGAAGGAAGGGAGTAAGTCACAGATATAAATGGGGAAAAAAGTTCCATCTGATCCTTCCCTTCCCATTCCTATCCCATATAATCACTTACTTGTGTATCTGGTATGGCACAGGCATGGACCAATAGGAACAAAGAGCTGGAGCAAATTGCTCAAGACCTTTTGTGGAGACAAGGGTTCATTTTGGGTTGTCAGAATCTGGTCATCTTTCCATTTCCATACCTATGGACCCATTGAATTTGTTGTCATCATTCCCTAACCACTGTATGAATGTACCGTAACTTTTAAACCATTTCCCTACTTTAAAAGTTTCAAGTTTTATACTATTAAAAATGGTACTAGAATGAGCATACTTGAAAATAAATTTGCAAACACATGTGCAGGTATTTCTGTGATAGAGTCCTCAAAATGGAATTTTGGTAGAGACTCAAAAGTTCTACTCCCAATAATGGTATAATCATACCCATTTCCTCAGAGCCTCATGGGCATGGACATTTGTTGATCCTTGTAACTTTTGCAAACCTTGAATAATATACAGCAGAGCATTTTTCTATATGTTATAGGCCTTTTTTTTTTCTTTTGTGCCATGACTGTCAGAATCTTGACTGCAGTGAGTTCCTCTCAGTCCTGAGATCCATCTCTAAAAATTCCCCAGGAAGTTTTGACACAAGAATTTGTTGAGAATGATTGCTTTCCTTTCAAGTTTACTTGGCATCACTGTGTTTGACACCCATACATACCATGCACTGAAGTACTGAGGGCAACTTGCAGCAACATTAAACATCTATTAAGGGTCTTTCATTTCTATGACTAACGGAAGAATTTTTTATGGGCTTTTTTTTTTTTTGGTTGTCTCATCTGTACTGCTCTTGTCTTTGCTTTGTCCCAGTCTGTCTGAATCCCTTCCGTGTGAGATGATGTCTAGCTCTGCAACATTCTGACCTAGGAAGTCACCTTCTCAATTCAGAGCCTTTGGTATTAAAAACTCATAGTCTATTATCTTTGCATGATGAGTCAATTTCATTTCATTTCAAATTCAAGAACACCTACTCTGTGCTAAACTTTGGGAATACAAAATTGGATAACACTCAGTCACTATTTCAGGAGAACATTTCAGGGAAATCCAGTAGAGATGAAAGTCATATAAGGGGAATTGTCATTGTCACATGGTCAAGTCAAGAAAGAGTGAAGCCCAAGGTGCTCTGGGAGACAGGATACTTCTGCTTACCAGCGATGAGACCTTAGATAGGTCATGTAAACTCTGTTTCCTCAGTTTCTGTAAAATCTAGAACATTTTTATAAGGACTAAATGAGTAAATTCAAGTAACTCAGAGTTTGTCTTATAGTAAGTGATCAGTAAGTGTTAGTTTTCAGTGTTATCATTATCACTGTGTTTCTTAATTTTTATTAATATTATTATAATGACAGAGCAAAAGAGAACTAATCCACTCTGTGGGCTACTGGAGAAGGTGATGGCAGAATTGAGTTTTGAAGAGCAGAGAAAATGTGTATAGCTTTGATCTGGAGATGCAATACCCCATTCTCAACATGTGTTGAGTGGTAACATTTAACCTTTATCACCTCATTTACAAATGAAAGTGCTTAAGCACAGAGATGTTACATAACTTGCCCAAGATTACACAGCTAGTAACATATAGTATTTTTATTTCCTCTATTTCATAGATAAGATAAGTGAAACTCAGAGTGGTGTTAGGGTCAAGATTTACATCCTCATCTCTCAAACTCCTAAGCCCATCTTCTTCCCACTATGTTGTATTGCCATCCAAGGGGATATACATGAGTCTTGTTTCTTTGGGACTTTTGAACAAGACTTTAGGCATCTTATCCTTTGGTTTTCTTATTCCTGCATTGGGCATCTCTATACCTCTCCTCTCTGCACACTGCCCCTCTTCCAGCCTCCAGAAGAAGTTGTGACAATGAGAAGGCTCCCTCTGCCATATGCCTTGATTCCTCTGAAGAAAGGCAGCAAGGAAATGTGAAGTATGGTGATGGTGGCCTTTTCAAGGGTGGGTGATGAATGGAAACATCCTGACATTTCAAGCGACAACATCTGAAAGGAAGTGGAATTTTCCTGAAGCACAGGCAGGAGTTCTCTGTCACAGGCTATTGATTTGGGGTGCACGTCTTGCATTTAATCCAGTGATTAATTTGGAGGGAGGCGGCATGCATGCTGGGCTTTCATTTAGTGAGTTTAAAAGCATACGGCTTCTGATTTATTTTGTCTTCATTTATGCAGGGCTGTTTTATTGCTAAGGGTTGAATGACAGACTTCCCGGCAGCCTGTAAAGACAGGTAAAATTTAAGTAAGGAACATAAAATATTTCAAGGCGCTCTATTTATCTTTTGTAATTTATTAATCACACCTACTGAAATCTGGTTGACCCTCTGGGAACAGTTCAGCAACGGAAAACTATTCAGCATGCTCAACTTGTCAATCCCCTTGCTTTTCTTTTTCTTTTCTAAGTGAGAAAACTAAGGACCCAAGTAGGAAGTAGGAAGTGACTTCCCCAAGTCATGCTATGGGTTAGAAATGAAATTTATTTCTGGCTCTGCCCTGCAAACTCAGGAGCACCAAAACATGAAGAATATGTATAGAGCTTCAAAAGCATTCCTGAAATGTTCAAAGTATTTTAATAACAAATTGATGAATTAACATAAGTATTCTCTTTCCTGAATCTCTTCAACATCACCCCCTCCTACCCCTGCCATTGCTTTAAAGATAAACTTCAGGGCGAGGCTTATGAAATGCTTTAAGAGCTAGCCCCTGCTTATCCACCAAGCACCATCTCTTGTCTCCCTGAACCCCCTTTGAACTCATTCATATGGAGCATCTTTACCTTTTCCCAAATGGATATGCTTTTTTTTACTGTTGGGTCAAAACATATGCTGTTTGGGGCGCCTGGGTGGCTCAGTTGGTTGGGTGTCCGACTTCGGCTCAGGTCATGATCTCACAGTTTGTGGGTTCGAGCCCCGCGTCAGGCTCTGTGTGGACAGCTCAGAGCCTGGAGCCTGTTTCGGATTCTGTCTCCCTCTCTGTCTCTGCTCCTCCCCCACTCATGCTCTGTCTCTCAAAAATTAAATAAACATTAAAAAACAAAACAAAACAAAACAAAAACATATGCTATTTATCTGTCTGGAACATATCTCCTTGGATGGATGGATGGTTGGATGGGCGGATGGATGGATAGAGAGATAAATAGATGGATGGGTGGACAACCTAGAACATAGGTTTATAGCTCATTTCATTAGAAGCCATTGCCTCTGGTGTTAGTGCTCATTCCATCATTTCAATCTACTTTTGACCGACAGTGGTTTTAATTTCTCTGCATGACTTTATCATTTGGCTCAGATTCTCCTATTATATTGGGCCTGAAATATCTTCACTTATTTCAGGAAGTCACCATACTTCTCTTGGCATAAGTCTTCCCCCTTAAAAACCCAAGAAACTCTCCCTATTTCTTTTGTTAATAGGCATCAAATCTCCCTCATCTATAATCACACGAAGTTCTAAGAAAGCAAATAAAAATTTAATTGTGAGGTCCAGAATTAAAAAATTAATATTATGTAAATGAACCTCATTAACTTGAAGGTGTGGCATAAGTTCATAAAGCAGACATTTTGAGAAGGGTTTGGGACCATGCAGGACACAAAATAATTGTGATAGGCTGCTCAGGAGCCTGGAAAATCTGCCTTAGACTCTTTTGTTGGCATCGTGGAAAAGACAATACCTAAAATTCATAGTAACTATATAAAGGACTGTTCTTAGTATAATTTATAATTCCTATTCCAGCAATTTGCTCTATTGAGTCTTTGAGGAACACAAAGATCTTCCCTGTACTTGACTGGACTGGATGCTAAATATTTTGGTCATATCAGAGCCACAGGGACAGAACTTGGAAAAAAAAACCTAGGCCCCCAGTGGATAACAGCTGGCTCTCTTTCTAGGAGTTCTGTGGAGGAAAGAGCCACATTTTGAGTTCAGCCACAAGCTTGGTCTTTAGGGTCTTACATCCTTGTGAACCATGCTTCTCACGGGAGTTAGGCTTAGAGCAGAGACTTCAAAGGAGAGAAGATGGGGAAGGCACTACAGGTAGGGAAACAGTGGGACAAAGGTACAGAGGTAGTCAGCTCCTGGTTCATTTGCAGGGTTTACAGTGTATGGGTGTGGGAGGTGGTGGGCTCCTGGTTCATTTGTAGGGCTTACAGTCTATGGGAGTGGGAGGTGGTGGGCTCCTGGTTCGTTTGTAGGGCTTACAGTCTATGGGAGTGGGAAAGCATTCAGCTATGGGGGGCGGGGGTGGGTCACATCTCGCTGATCACGTAGAAGCTGGCTGGTTTCTCTGAGCCTCAATTTCCTCACTCATGGACTGGTTTTATGTTACCTCACAGGGAAGATAGTTTGGTTCCAGTGAAAAAGAAATCATGCTAGAAAAGATGTGTAAAGAGATATAGCTGAGTCCTTGATATCAGCAGGCTTGTTGGCAGGATGACCTGTGAAGATCCCTCCCATGACCCAGACTGTGGGATCCCATGAGTCAGAGACTCCAGCCCTGGTTCTGATGTTGCTACTCACACGCTGGCCTCATGCAAATACTCAGTCACATTTGTTGATAGCCTGCTGTGTGCCAGGCACTGTGCTGAGAGCGGTCAGACCAGACAGGCAGTTTTATACTGAATGACACTTGAATCACTGAAGTCCCAACATCCACTGAGTCCTTTCTTTGGAATTGAGAAGGTGCCACCCATACCCTTAAAATTATGTCACTACAGAGACAGGACAGTTAAAACCATGTACGCCAATTCAGGCGTCACCAAATTGGTGGGTCACAAGGCCTGGGAAAAGAGCACAGACCTCACTGCTGGGGCAAACACACAGGTGGATTTATTGTACATTGTGGTCTGTGGTGAATCAAGGTTCCTAAATTCTACATGAGAATATTGAATCTCTCTTAATTTCAAAAAGAGTTAATGTACCTTTCACCTTCCATGCCTTTGAACCTGCAATCATTCCCTCTTCCTGGAATGCCCTATAGCCTCTTCTACATGCCTAACGCTACACAGCAAAGCACTCCAAAATGGAGTGGTTGAAACCATGAAAACATTTCTTTTACTCACAAATCTGCAGTATAGGCTGACTGAGAGGGAACAGCTCATCTCTGTTCCACTCAGCATCAGCTCTGGAGGCTCAAAGGCTAGGGGCTAGAATTACACAAAGGTGGACTCCACAGGCATCTTCCTCTATTGCTGTGTGGCTTCTCCACATCATGTCTACAGCATGGCAGTTTCAGGGAAGTCAGACTTCTTATAAGTCATTTCAGGGCTCCTGAGGTGTGTGTCCCAAGAGACAAGGGGCCAAGCAGAAGTCACCCTACGTTAAGGGTGTCTTAGGCTCAGAAGTCATAGGTGTCACTTCTGCCATACCCTCTGGGTGGAAGCAATCCCAGGTCCCCTCCAAGATTCAAGAGCTGGGCACACAGAGCCCCACTTCTCTGAGCAAGGCATGGCATTCCCATCGTGAGAAGAGCGGATGGGATGGGAGGTATACCTTGATGAGGCTGTCTTTGGAAATTATTATCTGCATCCACTCTTTCTATCTGAAAAACTCTTCACATTCTCAAGACACAGCTCAAATAATACTTCCTTTATAAAGGAGCTAGTTAACGCCTCCATGGGGCCTAACAGCACTTTGTACTTCTGCTTTCAGAGCCCTTTAGCCCCTGAAATGGCATTATTTCTCTGTCTCTTTATGGACACTGAACTATGAGCTCTTCAAGGTCTGGGGCTACAACAGATATTTCTATATCCCTAGCTTTCCACTCCAGGGAGATTCATAGGAAACAAATGCTACTACAAGCTAGACTAGGGTTTTTCACACATCCTGAACTGCCCTGAACTATTGTGTGCCTCAGAATGCCTGCATGCTTGTTAAGGAAGTAGTCTCCTCAGTGTGCGTCAAACCTCCTACACTGACTTCTGGGGCTGGGACTTGAGAAGCTGCAGTTCAATAAACTGCCCAGAGGATTCCAATGGGACATAACCTTTGCAAGCTACCATATCCCCAGTGCCTGGTATGGTTCCTGGCACATAGTTGCTACTCAATAAATACCTGTTGAATGAATAAATGAATGAGTGAATGAATAAATATTTTTAGAACTGGGCTGGGCACACAAGAGTCAGTTTGCTCTGTTGGCTAATGGGACATCCAGTTCTGGCTCCAGAGTCAGATAGACAGACATCCCTCCAGATTAGGCCCAGGTGGGACTCAATCCCCCATTTCCCTTAAACGGGCTGGCTCTGGGAGAAGGTGACTGGGACAGAAGAAGGGAGAAGAATCTTGGCAGTCGTAAAGTCGGTGCATTATCTCACCCTCTACCAGAAGGCTCCTTTACCGTCCCCACCTCCTCCTCATCTCCCCACCCCCAAGCATCCTGCCACATCCCAGATCAGAATCATTCTGGAAGCAGTATTTGCTAGTTTGACATTTCAAAATAGCATCAAGGAGGCTAAAGATAGCTAGGTTACAAGGGAGGTTAAACAGCTTGCCAACTGACGCTGAGTGATTTCAGTCTTCTCCATGTTGGTCCAAATAGTCCTGTGATGTTTTCTCTCTTCGGAGGGTTAGAAGTATTGGAGGAAGGGGAGAGGACATTGATCCCAGAGCAAAGGGCAGAGCTTCAGTCTGAATTCAGTAAGTGGTAGAGGAGTGTGTGTGTTTCAGGGTCTCCGTTACCAGCTCTGTTTTCTCTACTTCTCTGAGACAAAAAATCTTGCCTTCATACAACCCTGGCTTCTGGGCTCCTTCTGTGGTTCCCATGCCCACCTATGCATCTGGTTCACTGCGGACAAACAAAACCAGAATCATTGAAGTTGGGGAAACAGTATGTCAATCAGAGAGAGTGAAGTGTTTTAAATGTCCCTAGCCTTTTAGCTCCTTTTTGCTTCTTCCTACCTCACCCTCACTTAAAGTTCATTTTCCAAAGTTGGAACTATGTATCTGTGGATGTGGGGAGCAGGATCAGAGCCTGGTGACCATGGGGAGATGCCGTGTGCCCCGGGGATCTAGCATCTACTGAAGACCAGCGGGTACAATAATGACCCCTACCTTGATGGACTGTCTGCCTAGCCCTCTGCTAAGCTGCTTACACACACTGACCTCATTTATTTTCTCAACAGTCCTCCTTAGCATCAGGTAATATTATTTCCACCTTACAGATAAGGAGCTGAGGGTGAGGGAGGCTAAGCAACTTTTGTTAGGTGCCACAGCCAGCAGGCTGCTGAGCTGGGATTCTAACTCAGGTGTGTCAGACGCCACAGCCTACTTTCCTCCCGCCCATACTGTATCAATATCATCTCCCTATACGGAGGTAGACAAGGAGCGTCCTCTCTGGCATGCCCTGACTTGAACCCATCCCAGGCATCAAACCGGCCTCAGCTAGGGGACAGGCTGCCCCTTGAGATGGGCCAGCAACGACATGGCGCTGAAGGGGTGGGCACTTGCGCTCCGTGACTCAGCAGCCTGGCCCGCCTGTCTGACCTTTTCCCATGTCACAGATAGCTAATGAAAGGGTTATCCCTTGCTTGCATCCTGCAGCCCCAGGGGTAAGTGGCAACCTGAGTCACAAGGGACAGATTGAATGTCAGAGTTGAAGTGAGTCTCTGCCTCACCCTCCCTGAATGTGATCACAGCTGCCCATTCAGTGGTGACAGTGCTGTCACAGCCAGAACATGCTGGCAGAGAGACAGGCAGGGATCCTGACGGGGCGGGATGCTGGTCATCTGGCTAAAAAAGGGGGGTGGGGAAGGCAGCCCAATTATGTCTGCCTTTGGGGCCAAACTCTGTAATAGGATTCAGGTGCTTCCAAAGGCCCCCTGCCTGTTCCGAGCAAATTCAGTTAAGAGCAGGGGGAGGTTGTCCTAATGGCTTCCACATTTGGGACCTTATGCAACAGTGCCTTTCAAGCTCTGAATGAGGCAAGGAGTCTGACCTGGCCTCAGACTAGAGCCTGCTCTGTGGAATGAAAATGTATCGATTAAGAACCTCTTATGAGTGAGGGTCTCATGGAGCTGGAGACTGAGGATGTGATGATAAGCAAGCAAACAGATGCATCCTGCCTGGAGCTTACCGCTGGTGAGAAACACAGAAAAGGTAACAAAATGACAACACAGGGTGAAGAAGGCTGTGGGTGCTTAGGAGCCCCGATGAGGGCACCCACCTGAGATTTAGAGGTTCAAGGAAAGGCCTGGTTCCCTGCGTTAGTGACTGAGACCTGTAGGCTGCAGGGGTGGGCGGCAGGGAGAACAGCACACAAGAGGCACTTGGGGGGGGGGGGCGGTGACAGGGGGTGGCCAGAGCATAAGGCACAAAGGCACTAGGTATAAAGGGATAAGTTAGGAGAGCTGAGCAGTTGGAAAAACTTCAGTCCTTGAAATCCATCAAGGAGAGCATTGAAGAAGGCCAGGGGTAAAAAGGCCAGAGATAGAATGCAATCCTATTTAGAAGCACCTATTTAGAATCGTGTTTAGAAGCACCAGCCGGCTTCTGAAAACAGCTGGGACAAGACAAGATATGTGTGGGGACACCAGTAATGTGACTGTAGCAGTGATTCAGAGCGATGACCATGGTGTTCTTGACTGGAGTGAGGGCCAATGGGATGGGGGGTAGGGGAGGGTAAAGCTAGTTACGAGGCCAAGTCAAGGAATATTACAGCCTTTGCCTCCGAGGGGAAAATGATTTTCGTTGAAAAAATATTTTCTCCCCTAACCCATCCCAGTCTTACATGATTGTAAGAGAGGTGAGAGGTTACTTAGTTCAGTCTCCCCTTGCAAGAAGTTTTTGACCTGGGTTTGAATTCCTTCGGGGGGGGAGGGGAATGTTAGTCAGCCGGGCAAGAGTCTGGGTGGGAAGTTGGCCTGGACTCAAGCTTTCTTGAAGTGTCAGAAACCCCTGGGTCTGCGAGAGTGTGTGTCCTGCTGGCAGGGCCCATGGGGGACAGGCAATGGGGCCATGGTGAGGATACGCCTTGTCTGTCGGCTATGATAACACAGGCTGCCAACCTCACCAGGCAGGGCCTCCCCAGGAGACGGGGCCATGCGAGCTGGCAGGGGGCTGGGAGCACCTTTCTGCCAACAGACCCACCTCCGAGTGCTTGCTGAGTGACCGCCCCAGGCCCAGCCTTGTTCCTGCAGACTGCTGTGATAACACTGGGTGAGAGCCAACACTCGCTGACCTTTTACATGGGCAGAATCCACAGGAAAAGGTCGTTCTTTTTGGAGGTTATTGAAAATTTAATGACTGCACTTCCTTAGGCTTGTAAAACTCCTCTAACGTTCTCTGAGCACAGACAACAACATCTTCTCTTCCAGGAGCAATGTTTTACAGCTGCAAAGCGCTTACTCAGTGGCTTGCCTGAGCCACAGGTGAGCTTGGGAGGGAGGCGGAGATTCTGAGTCCTAGAGCCCCAGTGGCCTGGTTCAAATTCTCACCCCACCCCTTGCGACTGTGTGGCCCTGGTCCTTGCCTGACCTCTCTGGGCTTCCTCTTCTGTAAAATAGGGATAATACACTTCTTTTGAAAGCCTGCTGTAGGAATTAAATAAGAAGATTCTGCCTTGCTCAGTACTCAGTAAAGGCTAGTTTCCTTCATCTTATTTCTCTCCCATTCCTATGTTCCCAAAAAGGACATAACCAAGGGGTCCTGGGCATAAGGACCCCTTGTCCTTATGTGTGCTAGTTCAGGTTACTACAACAAAATACGATATATCATACACTGGATGGTTTAAAAAAAAAGAAGGCATCTTTCCCTCCTCATGGTCCTAGAGGCAGGGAAGTCTGAGATCAGGGAGCCTGTGTGGTCAGGTCTGAGGGGGACCCTCTTTGAGGCTTGCAGATGGCCACCTGCTTGCCGTGTCCTCACACAGCAAGAGGAGGAAGCTCTAATGTTTCTTCTTTTTATAAGATAACTTACCTCATCATGAGGGCCCCAGCCTCACCACCTCATCTAAACTTAATGGCCTCCCAGAGGCCCAGCCTCCTAATGCTAGATTACACTGGGGTTTACGGCTTCAACATATGAATTTGAGGGGACACAAACATCAGTCCATAGCACGGTGGGTCTGAAATAAACATTGTTCCACTTTTTCTTACATTCAAGACCCTGAATTAGGGGTGTCTCTCCTCCAAGCTTCTCCTTACATAGCCTCTAGTGCTTCCTGCTGACCCCCTTCGAGAGTGTAATGAGAGCTGTGGACCCTCTCCCCTGAAAATACACTAGTATAGAAAGAGGTGCCATGAATGCCTTGTTACCCCACACAATTTTGCCTACACTTCCAAGGAGTTCACAGAACCCTGAAGCTCATTCACGGAATCTAATTTAAAACCCTGTTATGGAACCACATGACACAAATTGTGGTTCAGTTATCTAACTTCTCCTGGTAGACTATAAATTACTTAAAGTTGGAGACCAGCTCCACTTGTTTAAGTCTGTATTCCCTACAGGACTAGAGAGTGATAGGTACATAGTGAATGTCAATTGAATGCCTTAGTGGATAATAAATGGATGGATGGATGGATGGGTAGATGGATGGGTGGTTGGGTGGTGGACAGATAAGTGGGTGTTTCAGGTAGGTGGGTGGATAAGATGATGGGGTAGTTGTCATGCTCAGAGAAGGGCATAGGCGAGCAGGGAGAAGGGGACAGGGGAAACTCATGGTTGTGGGGGACCCAAATACTAGAGGACCTTGAAACCCTTGGGTGATATCCTCTGAATTCAGTAGAGGATATGGGATCTAGAGGGTTCCGAAGCAGAGAAGGAGTGGTAGCAGAGCTAAGGGCTGGGGTTGGACAGGAAGAATCTGAATCAGAAAGCCGAACAGGAGGGTGCCTGGGTAGCTCAGTCGGTTAAGTCTCCAACTCTTAAAAAAAAAAAAAAAGAAAAGAAAAAGTTTCTGATTCTTGATTTTCACTCAGGTCTTTACCTCTCACGGTTCATGAGATTGTGCCCTACTCAGGCTCTGCGCTGGCATCACAGAGCCTGCTTAGGATTCTCTTTCTCCCTCCCTCTCTCGCTCCTCCCCTACTTGCACTCTCTCTCAAAATAAATTTAAAAAGGAAGGAAGGACGGAAGTCAAATAAGAGCTGGGCAAGAGGTAAAGGTAAGGGAGACTCTGATCAAGAAAACCGTATTGGTATTAATGGAAAGCAGAAGCTACAAGACCCGTTTCTTTCTTTCTTTTTTTTTTTACATTTGTTAATTTTTTGAAAGACAGAGTAAGACAGAGGGCAAAGGGAGGAGGGGCAGAGAGAGGAGACACAGAATCTGAAGCAGGCTCCAGGCTCCGAGAAAACATTCAGCACAGAGCTTGATGAGGGGCTCGAACCCACAAACCGTGAGATCATGACCTGAGCTGAAGTCAGATGCTTAACTGCTTAAGCCACACAGGCACCCCTACAGGACCCATTTCTAAGGAAAACCAGGTAGTAGGAAGACACAGGGGAGAGGACTGAATGGAGACACAAGAATTCGTGGCATGTGGGATTCTCTGAGTCGTTCATTCAACTACTATTTGTTGAAACCCTCCTATATGCCTTGGCTTACTTTAGGCACCGAGGAGAAGACCCAGTCCTTGCAGAAACATTTATAAAAGTTGAAGTTTACAGAACACCTACTATGCACCGGCCACTATTGTAAGTATTTGATGTGACTATCCTTAACAACAGTCCTAGGAAGGAGGCATCATTATCATTGCTATTTAACAGATAAGGAAACCGAAGCACAGAGGGTGATTTAGCTTCCTAAAGTAACATAACTAGTAAGTGTCAAAACCAAGATTTGGTCCAGTTTCCGGAGCCCCTGTGCTTCATTGCTGTGTCATATTGACGCCATTAAAAAGGTGATTAAACATTAGTGGCAATGCAGGGTGAAGACAGACAGAAAGGCAGTCTGTACAGTTACAATCAGATATAAAGCAGGGAGTGACTGACTCTGGTTGGGTGCGTCTAGGGGGGTTTTAGAGAGAAGACCCTTGGAGAATGGGTAAGGGGTACAGTTGAAGAACGAAGGGAAGGGCACTCTCGGGGAGAGAAACTCGTCTATGCAAAGTGCGCAGGCACAGAGACATGAAGCAGCAGAGGCCCGTCCAGGAAAGCAGAGGCAGCCTTGTGCGACTGCTCTCCTGAGCTGGGAGCCAGGAAGGGGGCGGGGTGGGGGACTGCCCTTGGGAACAACACTTGAGAATGATCCCTCCTACTTGCATGAAGATATATGATGTTCAACACACTTCTTATCTCTTCTGATCATCCTGATTAACCTCTACAAGTGAGCGCATCTGATATTGAGTCTGTCCTTGTTTTGTAGGTAAGGAAACTGGTCAGAGAATTTAAATGACTGGTCTTGGTTTATGCTACCAGCATGTAGCAGAGACCAGACTGGACCCTCGGACTTCTCACTTTTTTTTTTAATTTTTTTAATGTTTTATTTAATTTGAGAGAGAGAGAGCGAGCATGAGCAGAGGAAGGGCAGAGAGAGAGGGAGACACAGAATCTGCAGCAGGCTCCAGGCTCTGATATGTCAGCACAGAGCCCGATGTGGGGTTCGAACTCGCAGACTGCGAGATCATGACCTGAGCCGAAATTGGACACTTAACTGACTGAGTCACCCAGGCGCCCCTGACTTCTCACTTTAATAATCTGAGCACACAAAGCATTATGCTGGGCACTGGTACAAAGATAAATAAGACTGAGTTCTCCGTGTTTTCTGCTACAAAGGCAAAGATGAGGAAACACAGATCAGAAAGGACAAGATCATGCTAGGTGGGGGACCCTGACAGAAAATCAGCTCCTGAGAACAAAAATAAGGGCACAGTATGTCACCATGGCCAAGCACACGTGCATACAGAACCTTGTTTGACATCTATGAAGACACTGCAGCAGATCGTACAGATAATACTTCTGTTCCCATGTCTCAGATAAAACCTAAGGTTCAGAGACAGTAATTAATTTGTCTAAGGTCTCACCGCTTCTGGTGACAGGGTGAAGCCTCAAGTACAGGTCTTTTCGAATGGCAAACGTACAAAATCCGTGAGAGCTGCTATTACAATAGCCAATTCACTAGTGCGTTTACTATGCATTAGCTGCTGAGCTCGATGCTTCTCGGCAACATTTCATTTCCTTTCTACAAATACACCATGAGACATACTGTTATTAGGCTCATTTTCATATAGAGAATTAACACTTAAAATAGTTAAGGTCTCCCATCTAGGATGACTGACCAACCACCACACAAAGTTCTATTATTCGGCACCACGCGATACTATCCTTCACCAACTTGGGACTCTTCTCTAGCCCACCGGGACTAAGGAAAAAATGTTTCAAGCTTTGCACAAAACCTCTGTGAAAGCAGGTACATTTGATGATTAAAAGGTTCTAACAAAACCACCTTCCCTGTGGGTAGGCCAATAAAATAGGCCTTGACGGAAAATCCACTGAGATCCAAGACCAGATTCCCTGGTACCTTCAGTCAGGAAGAGAGATCAGGATTTCCATTGTTCTGGGAAAGCCCGGGCACGAGCCAGGCACCAGAAAGGCTGGGAGGCAGCACAAGATGTTTCTGGCCTCCACTAAGAAGCCTGCAGGATACAGCTGGGACAACAGAAAAACAAGTAACATTCACTGGGTGCTTATTTTGTGCTAGCTAACCTTCCTAACACTTAACAGAAACCATTAATCCTGACGTCTGCCCAGTGAGGAGGTTACAGCGATCTCTCAGAGGGGAAAACTGAGGTCCAGAGAGCTAAGTGGCTTGTCCAAGATCACACAGCAAGTCCGTAGTAGAAACAGGTTTCCAGCCCAGTCAGCCTGGCTCTAGAGCCTATATGCTGACCTGCATGTTACATGTGGAAGAAGTCTTTATAGCCATCAAGTCATGCTCTGCATTTAACCTATAAGCGGCGGCCAAGAGAGGTCATGAAACTTAATCAGTAACACACAGCATCCACTCTTAGTCCAGTACTCCAAAGTTTCAACTCCAAAGCCATTCCACTATACTTTCCTCCTCTTCCTCTCCTTGATGGTAGCCTGGCTTTCAACCTAGTCTTGTAGGATGATAAGAAACAGCTTGGGAGTCAGTCAAACTGGGGTTTGAATCTTGACCATACTACTCACCAGCTGTAGGTACTTGGGCAATGCATATGGTCGCTCAGGCTCAGTTTTCATATACATAAAATAGTTACATAGTATTATTCAACTTGAAGGGGGACTATGAGGGTTAAATGAGTAATTTTTAATCATTTGTGTAATTGTTTTAATTTCTTCATAGCACTAAGAAGAACACTGTGTGGTTTATATTATTTTTGTTTTGTCTTTTTAATGTTTATTTGTTTTGGGGCAGGGGGAGGGGCAGAGAGAGAGGGAGACAGAATCCAAAGCAGTCTCTAGGCTCCAAGCTGTCAACATAGAGCCGGATGTGGAGCTCAAACTCCCCAACAGTGAGATCGTTACCTGAGCTGAAGTCTGAGGCTTAACTGACTGAGCCATCCAGAAGCCTCCTGTGTGGTTTATATTATTATTCCTATCGGACAGTGTTCATCCTGAACAACATCTGACACACTAAATTATTGAAATGAATGCATACGTTTTCTTGAATAAATGAGCATCTAGCATAAAAGGGAAAATAGGTAATTAGTAGTTTCTCTCAGGATAACTCCCATAAGGTGTGGCTGTCTGCATTAGGTTGGTAAACTAATTTTGGTTGAGGTGTTAAGAGCCAGTAAGTGTTTAAACAATGGAGATGAAGAGAAACTCCCCAGACCCAGTGAGCTTCCTACCTGCAGGTGCCCCTCTTTTCCCCCGCTGACTTCCCAGAGCCTAATATGCATGTCCATGGCGTGCAGCGGGCACAGCGGGCGCTTAGTAACTTGGTTAGATGACTGAACTGGAATGACAAAGTAAAGACAGGTGGGAAGAACAAATCAAGCAGGGGAGGGACAAGGAGAAGGCAGTCATAGACCAAGAGAAGGCCCCTGGGACAGGGACGGAGGGCAGGGAGAGGGGAAAGTTGTTGCTGGCTGGGGTCAGGAGGGGTGCCCCAGCCCAAGAGGGATGGGGAGGGCAGAGCCCAGAGCGCAGGCCCTCACTGGGGACCCCAGGCAGCTGGAGTAGGACTCGCCCTCTCCTCACTCGGAAGGTCATGGCCTCGCTGCAGGAATTTCCTGGGGTGGGGATAGAGAGGACCTGGGAAAGCCGGCCTTGCTTCCTAGGTCAGACTCCCTCTGGGACCACCCTGCAGACCTCTGATGCAGGGAAGCTGCCCAGTGCTAGCCCACCCACCCACGGGACTGGTCCTCTGGCCTGACCTTTTAAGCCTTCAAAGCTCTAATAAAATCCCTCCTTTTCCCTAGCCCAGGGATTCTCACACTTGAGTGCATCAGAATCACAGTGGAGGCTTTCCTACTAAATTAAATTTTTTAATTTGGTAAATGAAGCAAATGATTTAATCATTTTTGAAGTTTATTCACTTATTTTGAGAGGGAGAGAGAGAGCATGGGCAAGGATGAGCTTGGAGGAGCAGGGTGGAATCTCCAGCAGGCTCCAAGCTATCAGCACCTACAAGAGGTTGAAACTCAGCAACTGGTGAGATCATGACCTGAGCCGAAATCCAGAGTTCAAGGCCTAACCCACTGAGCCACCCTGAGCTACTGAGCAATGGCTCATTATCAAAACTCACTGCTACCCTCCCTCCACTGTTTCTGATTCAGTGGGTTTAAGGTGGGACCTGGGACAATGCATTTCTAATGTCTCTGGTGATGCTGATGTGTCTGGTCCAGGGGACCATTCCTTGAGAACCACTCCCTTATCTCCCTCGTTTTCCTCCTTAATCCACTAAGTACCTTGTTTAGCCTCCCAGAAATCATGGAGTCCTTGACAGTTGGAGATTCAAGGGGAGAGGGGACCTGCATCTGAGCAAAGCCAGGGGGCACCTGGGAATCCAACTTCCAGTCCAAGGGCACGGGGGGCAGGGAGCTTTATGAAGCATCAGTGGCTGCCTCTAGTCTCAAGAGACCCTCCCAAGAGAACAAGGCAGAACCCTCAGGAAAAAGAGCTGAATGGGAAGCAAGGTTAATCAAGTCTGGCTGCAGGAAAGAGAGAAAAAATTCCTTTCAGGAAAACGTGTATGGAGGATGCCTTATTTATCAGCCAATGGTGCCCTAAGCAGTGCCACTGACACTCTCATTTATTCAAAAAAATGTTAATTGAGCAGCCACTGTATGCCAGGCACTGTCTCGGGGTCAGGGATAATGCAGGAAATAAAATGAGATCACTGTCTTTAGGGAGAATACTTTCTAGTAGAGAGGTGAACAATAAATATAACAAAAGAGTAAATTATTGAATATATTAAAAGGTAATAAAAGCTATGGAAAAAACCAAGAGTAGGGTAAGGGAGGGCCAGTGGGGGTTGAATTTTAAGTAAGATGGTCAAGGGGAACCTGGGTGACCGAGTCTGTTAAGCATCGGACTTCCGTTCAGGTCATGATTTCTCCATTGGTGAGTTCCAGCCCTGCATTGGGCTCTCCACTGACAGTGTAGAGCCTGCTTGAGATTCTCTCTCTCACCCCCCCACCCCTCCCCCACTTTCTCTCTCTCAGCCAATTTTAAAAATTAAACAATTAAAACAATTTAAAAAATAGTTTTAACATTATAAATAAGTAAATAAATATGATGGTCGAAGTAGGCCTTACTGGGAAGGTGACATTTAAGCCAGGAGTTAAGGTAGTTGGCTATGTGATGGCTGCGGGGGGGAAGGAATGTTTCAGGCAAGAGGGTCAGCCAGTGCAAAGGTTCTGAGGCAGGCGCATGCCTGGCATGTTTGGGGCCCAGCATCTTTGCAAAGATGCCAGTGTAACTGGAGTGGAGGTAGTGTGGAAGGAGAAGATAAGCAAGAGAAGAAGTCAGAGAGGTGAGGGGGTTAGCAGGAAGGCGATACAGGATTGGGTGGGTCATTATTAGGGGCTTGACTTTTACCCTAAGATGTTCCTCCATTTTTCTTTACTCTTTTGCCCTGACTGTTCTTGCCTCTTCCATTTATAATACCAGGCTCAAGAATGGTATTAACCGTACACTGGCTCATAGCTGGACCTGGTTTTGAGGACGAAGCAACTTTCAATGAGTCAAGCCCCGCATCTCAGATGTGGGGCTTCCAAAGGTTACACTTATGCTGTTAGACCTTCAGACGGAGGGTTGGGCGTTTGTGCTTGCCTTCAACATCCTCTTATATTTATTCCCTCATCATTCTCCACACCTCCTCCAGGCTCTAGTTCCCCTGATATGCCTGCTCCCTGAGACTTTCGAGCCTCTAGAGCAGCACTGTGCAGTCAATGCAAACCACATGCGTCATTTAAAATTTTCTTAGTGGCCACATTAAAAAAAATTTTAATAGCAAAAAAAAAAATAGTAAAAAAAAAAACCAAACAGGTAAAATTAATTTAATAATATGGTTGATTTAACACAATATATCCAAAATATCATCACATTAACAAGTTATCAATACAAAAATTCTAATGAGATATTTTACATTACTTTCTTCTGTACTAAATCTTTGAAACCCAGTATGTATTTTACATGTGTAACACACCCCTCAATTCAGACTAGCCACATTTCAAGTGTTCTGTAGGCTCATGCAGCTAGCGGTTAGGAGACTGTATCTCTGTTCCTGCCTGCCCTTCTCCTCCTCAGCTTAACTAACTCCTGTTCCCCACTGAGCTGACACTTCATTCAGGAAGCCTTCACTGATTTCTCTACTTCCCTCATTGCTCTATGAGAATTAAATGCATTTTTTTAGGCAGAGGACTTAGAATAGTTCCTGGCACATAGTAAGTTCAACTGAAGTGTTGCTATCATTATCATACCATTTACTGCAGTTATAATAAACTGATTGGGTGGGTAACTCTTAGTTTATGCTTTCCACTCCCTGCTCCGAGGCAAGCTTCCGGAGACGAAAGAACTATGCCTGACATTTTCATCGCTCTGTTCTCAGGACCTTGTGTCTGGCCCAAGAAGATGAGTATTCAATATAAATGAACTGAAGGAGTGAATGAATGAATGAATGGTAAGAAAGCATGCTTGGGGTTACGACCAAGTACTTTAATTCTAACATTACCATTGCTGAAATCATACTCCTGGGTGACGATGATATCAGGTTTTATTTTTAGAAGTTCGGATAGTAGATCCTAAAGAGAGATAAATTCTGGTCTCAACACAGGGGGAGAAAAACAGGGCGGTGTGGTGGAGAGGCACGGTCTTTGAATTTAGACGGACCTGGGTCTGAAGTCCTGTAAAATCGCTTTCTACTTGTATGACCTTAGAGAGGGTAGTTAACACTTCCAGCCTTCGGTTTACCCATCCATAAAATGGGGATGTGAGCATCTCTTTACATTACGTACCTGCATGCAAAGGCCCTAATCTCAGCTCAGATACCCTCAGGCAAGTTACCTACCCTCTCTGCACCTCAATACCTACCATGTCTGTATGTATGTGAGTATGGATGCTTCTAGTATTTAAGGAGGTATGATATTATACACACGAATGTTGGATACACAGTTGGTGCCTGTATTAGTGTCTTCACTTTGTCTTTAATTTTCATCCAGAAAATTTTCGTGCATGTGATCTTTCTTTTCTCTCCCTTCGTAAAGGCATGAGAAAAGTTCAAGCAGTTTACTATTTGGGAAATTGAGCCATCCCGCCTGGTAGACACAGTGTGTAGCTGGTCACATTAAGCAAAGGCCCCTCGGCAAAACAGGAAAATTTGCCCTTTTAGTCTTCCTGCCCTCTTGCCGCTTTCCTCAGTCTTGCCTAATTCTTCCAGAAAGTCCTTCACCTGTCTGCTACAGTGCTTTTTCCACTGCTTCCTGAATGACTGTTAATGCATTTTCCCCCCACCAGGCCCCTGAGCTTTATGGGATCCCAGCCCTTAGCAATAGCCAGACACATAGTAGGTGCTGGATAAAGTGTGTAAGAGGCATCCATGACTGCATATGGGTGACTGTTTCTGATTATGTCCCCTCCAAAATGCCCAGAAGACTGACAGATGGGGTACGGTGCCAGCTGTAATGAGAGGAGGTTGGCTGCTTGCTGAGAAATGAAACTGAACCGGGGAGAAGCTCACCCTCACTGTCTGCTTCCTTTTGGTGTCCTCTGGGGACGAAGGGGGAGGGGGAGAGGCGTTGGGAGCCCGGGAGGGCTCACAAGGTGCCCTTTTCAGCACTGAGCAACACCCAGCCCTGTGGACATAGGAAGATCCCTCTTTCAGGGGCTGAGTCACATGAATAACTGGAATAGCTGTTTAGATCAGAATGAATTCCCAGAACCTCTCCAAGCCAACCAGCAGCCACACGTTCTCTCCCTACCCTAAGAGCTTTCCAGCCTTGTGACTTAGCAGAAAGGAGGAGCAAGGCTGGGTTTCTGGAAGGGAGGGGCCGCAGGGGAGTGGGGCTCAGGAATCCTTGCCCTTCCCAGTCTCCGGCACTGCAGGTGGTTTCTGAGACTTCTCACGTCTGCAGGAAGACCAGCGGGCAGAATCCTGCAGATGGCACAGCTGTTGTGCCGCCTGGGCGCGGTTCGGACCGGAGGCCCTGGCACCTCACCATGCACAGTTAGGGTGTCAGTGGGTACTAAATGCCCCAGGAGTGGGCAGGTTATCCTCTGCTGAAATGTCCTTGAAGGTCTGTGTACCTTGGCTGAAACGAGATATCTCAACTGCAGCCCCAGAAGCAACTCTGTGAGAGATGAGGAGGCTGACATCGATGCCCCATGGGACTGGCACACAGTCTACAGAGTTCCGTCTTCTCGGCTGCTAGGCCAGAACCCAGCAGCTCCCAGGAAGACATGTTCCGAGTATCAGAGAAGCCCTCGGTGAGTGCCTTTTGCAAAATATTGGCACGAGTCGAAGCTTAGGTCTCAGTACTTCCTTCCTGAGAGTGTTCAAGAAAGATCTCAGACCTCTAAGATTTTGCCCAAACCTCCTTGCACTGTATCCACGGTGAGTGGCACACTTAGGCTAGGGTGCAGCACCTGTGGTCATATCACTCAGGCATACGCTTGCTCCAGGGCAGTAACTCTCAGGCTTCAGCACGCGTCAGAAGCAACCGGAAGATTCCTTACAGCTTCTAGTTCAACAGGTCTTGGGTGGGGCCTGGGAATATGCATTCCTAACAATTGCTCAGGAGATGCTGGCGCTGTTGGTTCAGGGATCATGCTTTGAGAACCGCTGCTCCAAGTCAAATGTATTCTTAAACGTATTTTAAATGCCTTTCTTAAATGTATTTTCAGGTCACAGATCCCTCTGAGGATCCTTGAGAACACATGTGATAGGCCTTGCCACTACTTCCTGGAAAAACAATTACACAAATGCTGAAAAAAAATGTAAACACTTAACTATAATTTCAGGATTCATTAGACTTGCAGAAATTCATCCGAGAACATCTAGGTTAAAAAAAAAAACAAACCCTGATTCAGAATTCAAACCAGAATTCCTAAGTGAAATGCAGAATCATAAAGTACAGGGAAGCAAACTTTATCCACAAATGCAGAGAAGTTTCACAGCAAATTGGCTGAATGTTTGTTTTCTAAAACTAGACTACCTGGTTTTAAATCCTGGCTCTGCCATTTGCTAGCCATGTTTCAGTTTCCTCATCTGTAGAAGTAGGTTGATAATAGAGCCTACTTCACAGAGTTTTGTAAGCAGTGGATGAGTTCATGTATGTAGGGTGTATAGAATAGAACCTGGCACATACATACAATAATTGTTTCCAATTGCTTTAGCTTAGTTGGGTCATATTGATTCAACTGCCTGACATACTGCAAGCCCTGTCTTCCTGTTCTAATACCCATGGTCCTGAACATGTCTTGTCCATGTTGCAGTGTCCTTCCAACTGCTCTCTTTATCCTGATTTTTCCCCCTTACAATGCGTCTTCCATACAGCATCCAGAGGGAGCTTTAAAACCCAGCTCATCTTGTTCAAGGCCCCCATCACTTCCAGGAGAAAGTCTGAGCTCTTGAGCATGGCATTGGGGTCTGCCTTGATCTGGGCCCTGCCTGCCTTGGATCTCAATGCTCCATGCTTTCCTTTTCCTCCCTTCTGTTGGAGACAAAGAAAGCATAGGCTGATTCTAAGTACACTACACTTTTTTCATACTGTCTGCCATAACTCATAATGCTTACTCTGCCTCAAATCCCCTTCAGCCCTCTTTGAACCAAGCTGCTAAGGGATATTCTTCAAGATGCAGCAAGAAGAATCTTTGCTGCCACTTCCCCTGAACCCCAGGCAGAACTGATATCTCCCTTCCTGTGACCCACATCCCAATTTGTATAGTTTCCTCTTCACTTTAGTGCACACATATGTTCATGAGTCTGTGAAAGACACTGCTAGTCATTCTCCCAATATCTTCTATAGTACATGTTTATCTTCTATAGCCCAAGTCCACCTTCCAGACTTCCCTGTAGTTCAAGAAGGTCTGAATGCCAATTGCCTTCCATCAATGGATGCACACATGTGAGAGTTGAAAATTAGAAAAGAAACAAAGAAAATCTTGCCGTTCTATATGTTTTCTACTGGCCAGCCCAGTTGTGGAGACTTGAAGTTTTCCTACATTGTACTCCAGTAATTAGCCAATAGTTTATGATTGTCCAGAGTCAGTTTTAAAAGCAGCACAACTACTTCCTAATGCTGCCTTTCTGATTCCCTAGATTGAAAGTGTGTGGACCATTTAATTTGGGTCTTGATTTATACGTTCCTGATGGGGCGACAACAGCAGCTTCCTCTGGAAGTTTTCACTGGAGCCTACAACCTACTCCATCAGAAACACGCAATGATTTTATTAGCATCTAATCCCCACATTAAAATCTTTTCTGCTTGAAGAAGTATCTAGAATCTCTTCCATTTCTTGAACTGAACACTAAATGATAGTGTCTGTCTCCCTCACCCTGCTGAGAGCTGCGATGAGTAGGCTAAGACCATGTTTCTCATTCATCTTTGCCATGAGAGGCTTCTGGAAAACAAGCCCCTTAAAAAGTAGGTGGAGCCACTAACCTGAGTTGAAGAGGGGTTTGATTGTCAGTGGCTGAGGGCAGGTCAGTGATCTGTGTTCACCACGTGACCTTTGAGGGCAAAAGTACTCTCAGACCAGCCAACCAACAAACACATCGCTACCACCAGAATAACAAAAAGTGGGGATTGAAGTGCAGTGCCAGTTTTGAAGCAGGAGACTCAGACTCTGCTCCTCACTGTGGAATGGTACTCTTCTCCACAAAGGCCCTAGGCCCCTCAGGAGACCAATGGAGAGGCCAGGAGAGAATGAAGGGGAAGAGTTTCAACAAGCTGGCTTATGACTATGCTTCAGGAAAAGTGTAAAGAGTGGAGAAAACAAGGACTGGTTGGCATCACCTCAGGGTCTGAGGCACAGCACGGCTGGAGACCAGAGGTGTTGGCTGTGTGAGGCACAGATGGGTGGAATGAGGAACGTAGTCAATACACAAATCTAAAGTGTGAAACCCATAGGTTTTAGAAATCAGACCAACTCATGATCAAACCCAGGCCTGTCACTAGTTTCTGTGTGACCTGAGACAAATTCTTCACACTCCATGAGCCTCTGTCCCTTCACTCATAAATGGAGTTTAATCCTATCTCAAAGGATCCGCCACCCAGCACAGGGAGGGCCTGGCACATAGTCAGTTCTCCACAAGACTCCTTCAGATCCTGTTTCCTGACTTCCCTTAAACCCTGCCTGGTATTCTTTCTATTGTTAACACTTTGCTCTACAAAGTAATTAATTTAGTGTTTTGTTTTGTTTTCTAATTATGGTGCCTGAAGGTAAGGCACAGAGGTTTGTGAGAAGGGCAATTTCTCAATCCATCCATTTTATTTGAAGAGGCTTAGGGCAGGAAATCAGATTCCCGGAAGTTTTTTGATTGAGGAGAGGATGAGAGGTAGGAGGGAGCCGTTCCAGGAAGACTCCTGCCAGCTGGGGAGAGAGTGCAGAACTTGGCCTTGCCTTCCCTGTGTAATCATGTTGTCCATGCTCATCAGCGGGGCTATTAGCATTTGAGTCTAAGCCAATCTTCCAGTGGCTTCCCGGAGGACTCTGGGTTTAATGCAATGTCTCCTTCCACGTGCCCTTTGTAATCTGCCGCAGGTTTATTGCTATGAATTCCTCTACCAAAAGGACCAGAAGGTTTCCACATAAGTGAGAAAGATGGGGATTTCAGATATGTCCCCAGCCTTTCATCAAGATCTGTCACATTTCCTCAGGGTAGAGCTTATCGGAAGTTCTTTGGGACAGGTCTAGGCCCTAAAACACTGGGAAGGCTGTTTATCCTTTCGAGGAGTGTATATTTCATGTGCTTCTTGGCATCTTCCATGAAGCGAGCTGTTAGGTTCATCCAGGACAGGTAGGACTAAGAGACTAAGCCTCACGGGAACTGAGATAGCCCCTGAGAGGGTGGTAGTGATGAGCCTCCTTTCCATAGGCATCAGCCACAGGGGAACTTAGATGTCCCTGATACCTGTTTGACAGTAGCAATCAGAATTAGGAAGAACTGCCATGACTGGGCAGCCATTACGTTCACAGCATCATGGCCGGGGAGTCTATAGCTCATGCAAACTGGACATGAAACAGTTAAACTGTCCTACTCCGGGCTTCTCCAGCCAGCAGGAATATTTGATGTTAGTACACAGGAAGCATATCCTAGAGTGAATAATTCCTGCACAGCAGGGGAGCCTTTTTGCAGGTTCAGCCCCGTCTGGAAGATGTTCTTTTCTTGTCAGAAAGCCAGGGGCAATAGTTATTGGCCTCTCTCCTGCCTTGCCCTTCCTCCCACCAAAAGCATAGCACAAGGAATTTAACCCTCATGGAGACGCTCAGAGTGTGGGGTAGAGATCCACAGAGCTCCTACTGTGCTTTGTGCACCATGGAGGAAAACAAACCTCCTTATTAGATATTGATGACTGTATGTATAAGCCCCTGCCCAGGGAGACTGGAATTTCTCTACCATCCATTTAAAAAACAACCCACATGGAAGTGACCATTGTTTTGTCTACCTGAGCAGGATATAGACAAGGAAGGACTCAGAAAGGCATGAGGGCAGTGCAAAACAGGATGACCAAGAAGAGGAGTCTCGAGATCAGGGGTTCCCCACTCCCTGGTGAGTGACTAATACCACAGCAGGTATTGGGGTGCAGTATTATTGAGGTGTGTCAGATGTGTGTGTATGATATACCTCTTTTGCAAACTGTATATGTTATGCTTACAGAAGGGTAGAAGGGAGAGAAAAGGAAATCATAAGCAAGATGCCCCTTCAGATATTATTCTACTATTCCAATAATTCTTACAATCAAAATTCTCATAAGCAGTCTTCCTTTTATTGCTTGGCCTTAACAAGGATTATTCCCATGGTTTCATGCCACTCACTTAAGAGGAGTGTTTTATTTATTCTTTGTGGAAACACCAGGAGATAGGCTCACTAGGTTCATTTTAGAGACAAATGAACTAAAGTGCAAGGGCATTAATTGAATTGCCCAAGGCAACATAACTTACCAAGTAGCAGAGCTAAAATGCAAGTTCCAATATACCTGATTATTTCCAAACTTCTGCCCTATCTACTAAACAATGTCAATCTCCATGATCTCAGTTCTAATTTGTAGAATGTCTTCTCAGAGATAAAGGAAGGAAGGGAAGAAGGGCAGAAGTAGGGAAAAAAAAACCTAAATAAGCACAAAGGATTCAATAAAAATAAAAGGGACAAAATATTTGTCAATACAGGCATTTTAACAGAGAGAAGATAGAGATAGCAAATAAGCTCATTAGGTATGAGGAGACACCAGTTAGGCGCACCTGGGCGGCTCAGGTCGTGATCTCATAGTTTGTGGCTCACTCCCCACGTCAGGCTCTGTGCTGACAGCTCAAAGCCTGCAGCTTGCATCCGACTCTGTGTGTCTCTCTCTGTCCCTTCCCTGCTTGTGCTCTGTCTCTCTCTGTCTCTTGAAAATAAATAAATGTTAAAAAAAATTATTTTTAAGAAAAGCACCAGTTAAACTTACTGTGAGAAACTTCTCCATGACAACTAGCATGGCTACAGTTAAAAAGATTGATAATATCAAGTGTCGGTGCAAATATAGAGCAACCAAAACTCCCAAATATTGCTGGGGAGAATGTAGAATAGTAAAAACACTTTGGAAAAGTGCTAGACAGTCTTAAAACGTTAAACACGTACTTGCCTATCGCCCAGCCTTTGCACACCAATGAATTTATTTAAATAAAAGTGTATGTCCCCACAAAGATTTGTATGTGAAAATTCTTAGTAGCTATACTTGTGCTGCTTTGTGTACTGTTACAGATAGCAGCATCCATACAAGGAAATAATGGTTAGAAACTAAAAAGAACAAATGATTGAAATACTCTAAATCATGACTCTCAAAATAATGATGCTGGATGAAAGAAGGCAGATAGAAAAAGAGGACATACTGTAGAATTCCAATTGCGTATAATTCTAGAAAATGCACCCTGTTCCATAATGACAGAAAGCATATCAGTGGTTGCCTGGGGATGGGTGAGAAAGAAAGAAGAAACAGATTACAAAGAGATATGAGAAAAACTGGGGGAGGGAATGAAGAATATGTTTCTTACTTGAATTGTAGTGATGTTTTCATGAGTGCAAACATGTATCAAAACTCATCAGTTTGTACTGGTTATTTTATGCCAGTTGCATCTCAAAAAAATCAATAGCAATAGGCTGCTGAGAGGATGCAGCAGTAGGAGGAAGAAAAAAGCAAAATCCAGCAAGGCGAGTAACCTAAAAATAAATGCAATGTAATAGTCAAGAGCTCAAGCCGCTGGTTCAAATCTCAGCTCAACTTTACACTAGGCACTTGACTGCCTCTCTAAAATGTAGATAATAATGGTACTTACTTTATAGGATAATTGAGACACTCAAATGAGCCATGCACATAAAGCACTAGACTAGTGCCTAGCATTTAGTGAGGATTTAATAGACATTAGCTATTATTGCAGAGATCATCTTGTTTTGTCAAAAGTCAACTGTTTTCCAAAGCGTTTCCAAAAAAGACCTTTTTCCAACCCTTTCTCCAATAGAAAACTTAAAGCCCCATCCAGCTGACGAATTCAGAGGTGAAAACCAGGGCCAGTGATTTCCAAGCTCAACTTTTCTGGTGAATGCCGATTTCTCCTCTCGAACATAGTTCTCTGTGGCTCCTTGAGATTTTGCAAGCTAAAAGCTAAATCATGTACGTAATTGCCCAATAAAATCATTACTCAAGGATCAGGGAAATAAAAGATAACAAGACTCCCTTAGTGAAGGTTGGGAAAGAGACAAGACACTGAATCGCCGGGCTGGAGCACCATCAGGATTCAATCAGGTCGCTCTCTCTCATGGGTATCTGTTTGTTCCTTGACCCATCATTCTAGTTGCCATGGGTTCTACCAACTAGGCCAGTGTTAATCGCTGTCAAAATTGAGAGGGGAATTGAGGGATTCCATTATACGGGACTGCACCACCTTGATAGTTCATTCCTGTTTGAGTCATGAACATGGACTCAGAGTTGCTTTCAGGGTTGAACACAGGCCTCTGTCTACTAGGGTTGAGCATTTCTTATAGTACAACTTTTATTTTTTAAGTTTATTTATTTATTTTGAGAGAGAGAGAGTATGTGCAAGCAAGGGACAGCTAGAGAGAGAGAATCCCAAGCAAGCTCTGCACCATCAGCACACAGTCCCATGCAGGGCTTGAACTCACCGAAATGTGAGATCATGACCTGAGCTGAAATCAAGAGGGGGATGTTAAACCAACTGAACCACCTAGGCACCCCTCCAGCACTACTTTTAAATCCTTCCTTAGCCCAGCCTCGTAACTGCACGGGGTTACAGCCAGGAGGATGCAGGAGACGCTCTATTTGCTGTGACTCAACACTAGAAATCTTGCCAAAATTTCATTGTGAAATTGGACCTCACTTCTGTAGCACCAGTTTCTTGACACCAAACTTGGGGACTCTGCACATATCTCTATTCCATGTCTATTGGCCTCTGCCTTTGAGTTTGAAGAATAATAGGCTGGCGTTATTGAGGCAAGGCTCATTTTTCCCTACCATTGTGGCTCCTCTCTCCATTCCATGACCGACCCAGATGTGCACTTCCCACTTTCCCAGACAGAAATGCACAGCAGAGCTGCTCAGAAGCATCTGGGGGCCTCAGGCCTCCTGGATTCTTCTAAACTCCCCCCAGTAGCCAGTAGGCTGGTTGGTGCACCAATTTAAGGCTGTATTCTTAAGGCACCTGATCATCTGATTCAACAGTTTCAAATTGCTAACTACAGGTAGAAAGAAATTAATTCTCCAAACAGAGCCATAAACCTACCCAGTTCTTCTCTTTATGCTATCAGATGGGCCCAAATCACTAAGTTACTAGAAGAAGGAGCCACATGTAGCAATGGTTTGACATTTCTCCACCAATTCACCTACAGTTCCCAATTTGTGGACAATGGTCTGAGTTCTAGCAGATAACTGGTAACTGGTAATCTTTTAACCAACTGATTTCCTACCACTTAACAAAGATCGCTGAGATCCTAGCCCCATTTGGGAGAGTCCTTACAACTTACAACTCCTGTATCCTGACTCAAGCCAGTTTGACATTTGGGGATCTATCAGTTACAACGTTCCGCTCTGAGATATACTTGCCCCCCATTGCATGACAGACCTGATATGTTCCTGACCCACCCTCAGCCTCCTTCAGAGCCCATTCTATAAGAGGAGCCCAGGACTGGGGTGAAAGTCTGGGACTAGAATTTGAGCCCTTGTTTTTCCTACTCACTGTTTTCCTTCGGAAGAGTCACTGAAGCTTTCCGCATCTCGATTTCCAACAAAAAGGAAAATGATTATCCTTGGTGGTTATAAAAAGCAAATGAAGGGGCGCCTGGGTGGCTCAGTTGGTTGAGCAGCCAACTTCGGCTCAGGTCATGATCTCATGGTCTGTGAGTTCGAGCCCCGCATCGGGCTTTGTGCTGGTGGCTCAGAGCCTGGAGCCTGCTTCGGATTCTGTATCTTCCTCTCTCTCTGCCCTTCCCTTGCTCATACTGTCTCTATGTCTCTCAAAAATAAATAAACATTAAAAAAATTAAAAAAAAAAAGCAAATGAGATCATATATGTAAGTGCACCTAGTTTAATACCTTGGAACTTACAAGTTTCTCAAAGAATGAGTCTTTCTTCCTTTCTTCGTTCCTACATTCTGGTCCTCATAGTGAAGAAAGTACGAGCTCAGAAAATCATGGGCCTTGGAGTCAGGCGGATGTTACTTCAAGTCCTGGTTCTGCCATTCCTGCACCAGTCAGCACTCTTTTGGTTAGACGTGTCAAAGATTCATCTCAGATAAGCTGAGGCAAAGGGAGGCTTTTTGGAAGGATGTGGAAAATGACACACAGTTGAAGGGGGAGAGCTTAAGGCTTCTGAGTGCAGTGACTTGGCTAGCTTTGTCCACAGCTCTAGGCCCAATGCATGGAACAGAGCCTGCTGAATGTTACAGGCTTGCCGCCTGGCCTTGATAAGAGCTGAAATCAGCCCTTAATTAACATCTGGGGAAAAGAGAAGAGAGGGAAGTTTATAACAGATAGCTTGGGGCTCTCTTCCCAGTCTGTTTATTGTCAGAACCTCCCTGCCCCATCGTGGTGTCCAGGGACTGTCCCCAGGAAGCCCAGTTCTTACTCCGCCATCCTTCCTCCTGGAATGGTTGAGTGTTGCAGCATTGGCCACAGATCTGCATATGGCCAGTCACACCCGCTCTCTGGTTAATCAGGCCCTGAGATACAGTCTCTCTTCTTGTGGTTGAACTGGTTACATGTAAATATAGATGCTGATGGAGGTTATTTTTTAAATAGTGGGTGTGGTGGAGGTAGGGGAAAGTAGAGGGAGAGGGGAGACAGAAAGAAGGGGGAGGAGGAGAGGAAGGAGATGGGAAGGGAGGGGTTGCAGAGAGAAGAACAGATATTATGAAAGAGAAACAGAGAGCCAAATGATTTTGAGGTCCGGGTCCCAGACCATCGTCAGGCTCAGCAGAATCCCTGTACTTGGGTTCCTTGAAACACTCCTTATTCCTGTAAAAATTGGCTCTGATTCATATAACTTAGCTCAAGTTCTTTTCTGACACTTTTCTGACCAACAGGCATCTCCCACCAATAAAAATATGAACACTGAGAATTCTAGAAGCATACAGATTTCCCTGTCCATGAGAGGATAGATAAGTGCCATCGTTTTTATTACCCTTTCAATCCTGAAAAGTGCAGCATATCAGACACAAATGATTTTCACTGCAGATAACATAATAAAACTAATAAAGGCTTAAGAAACAAGGGCATTTTGTTATTGAACTTAGCTAAGAGAGGGGAGGCAGGCAGCTCCTGGGTTTGTTACAGATGTTACCAAGCACTCAGCCATCCTCAGCTTCCCGACTTTCTATCGTGGTGCTTGTGATCATAAAAGACCACCATAGTTCTAGGCATCCTGACCACTCAGTGCCAAACCCCAAGAGATATACTTGCCCCCCATTGTATGACAGACCTGATATGTTCCTGACCCACCCTCAGCCTCCTTCAGAGCCCATGCTATAAGAGGAGCCCAGGACTGGGATGAAAGTCTGGGACTAGAATTTGAGCCCTTGTTTTTCCTACTCACTGTTTTCCTTCGGAAGAGTCACTGAAGCTTTCTGCATCTCTATATCCAACAAAAAGGAAAACAATTATCCTTGGTGGTTATAAAAAGCAAATGAGATCATATATGTAAGTGCACCTAGTTCAATACCTTGGAACTTACAAGTTTCTCAAAGAATGAGTCTTTCTTCCTTTCTCCCTTCCTGCATTTAGTTCTCACATGGAGAAAGTACGAGCTCAGAAAAATCATGGGCCTTGGAGTCAGGCGGATTTTACTTCAAGTTCTGGTTCTGCCATTTATCAGCTATCTGACTTGGACAAAATTATTTCCGCTTATTCACTGGCAAATATTTATTGGGCACCTACTAGATGCCATGCACTGTTCTGCCTGCTGGAGATATAGGAATGAATAAGAAAAACATAGTTCCTGCTCTTTAAAGCTTATATTCTAGCTTGCTCGCTTATTAAGTAAAAAATAATAATACTTTACATTCTATTATTCCTGTAAATTAAACAATTCCTGAAGAATACCTGTGAATGGTAGACACTCAATAAATGCCGATTCTCTTCCCTCCTTCTCTTTCTTAGGCATTATAGGATGCCGGAAAAGGCATTGGGTTGGATGTTAAAACCCTGACATTCTATACTAGCCCAGCTGTTAATAACTAGCTGTGTGATCTCAGGCAAATGCCTTAACTTCTCTGGGTCTCAATTCCCTCTTCTATAAAATAAGAGTACTGTATGAAATAATTTGCAAACTTTTTATTTTCATGAGAGTCTGTATTTCTCAAAGGTCATCGTTCATCATCATATATTGTGGCAGAGTGGGTATATTAGACTGTGCAATAATTTAAAAACATTTATAACTAACAGTAATCAAGGACTTACGAGGTCCAAGCCCTGTGCTACATCTCTACACATTTTCCTTTAATCCCACAATGACTTTATGAGACAAGTATCATTATCTTCATTTTCTATGAGGGATCTGAGCTTCAGAGGAATGAATTTGATCCCAGTTACTCAGAGGCAAGAGTGGTATTGGTACCCACACCTGTCTGAGTCTAAAACCCATGAGCTTTGCCCTCCATGGCTACTGTGTGACTGTTAAGAGCTTATTGCAAGACCAATGGAACATTGTTAGTGACTGCATACATGAATTAGTATGTCATGTCAAGAAGGAGTGCCTCATGCATGGTTGGTCCAGGGCAAGACACAGACCCTGAATCTGGCCCCCTTCTGCATCCCAGTTCTTGTTCCTGCCTCCCCCACAGCTGCCTCTCCCTAACTCCATTTCCGTGGATGAGTCCCTGTGATGGACGGGAAACCAAACATTATTGTTCAGGAATGATGTTTTTCAAATTGGACATCTGCTGCTTGTTTATATGGGAGTTTGGCAAGGATTTCAGTTCGTCATGGTGGTCAGACCTAGAGGAAATAATTAGGTGGTCATGGCAACCAGCATCCCAGGCACACCACAGTGATGCTGAGGAGAGGGCACTGAATGGCATCCAGACGTCCACTCTGCCATGAACGCTCTGGCCTTGGGTTCCTAAGCAGGGCCTCTGCTCCTTCAGTTCTAAAATTCTCTCAACAAGAGAATTAAATACTTAATTCCATACTGAAAAATCCAGGTCTGAGATCCTGAGATCCAAAGAGTACTTGGAGGGGTGACATGGAGACCAAAATTCATACAAAGCTGAGAAAGACCAAGGAGGGTGCTCTTGTTCACAAGCGAATCCTCCACTATGTCCCAGGGATTGTGTCTTGTGCTTGATATCGTTCCCTAAGTTAAATCCTCACAACACCCTTATTGGACAGAAGAAGAAACTGAGGCTTGAGAACATGAAATGACTTCTCTAAGATCACACAGCTATTTGGTAAAGGAATGAGAATTGGAACTTTGGCTTAGCCGGCCCTCGAGCTTTGTTACAACACCCTGTACTCAGCTGCTCTAAGAACACTTGCTAAGATTGCTCTCTGCTAGAAGTGGAGTGGAGGCTGCATGGGAAGTAAGATGACACCAGTCCTGAAGGCCATGTCATTGGCTGATGTCCTCTCCCCTATGTCGTCTAACTTGTCTTCTCCCCTATGTTGCCCTCTGATGTGGACCTAACCCATCCTAGCATAGGCTGCACATCTTTCCTCACCCCCAGATATTTTACATCCACTTTCTCTCTACCATGTTTCTGTGAAGCCCTAGGCGTACATTGCAGGTGAGTCTGAGTTCAACTCTGTCTTTCTTTGCCTTACTGAAAAAAAAAGGCAAAATGTGCAAGATGCTCTCCAATTCCCAGATCATGTATCTTCCCTCTGACTCAGAAGTTGGATTGCTTATTGCCTTATAGATCTTTGAAATTTTCTGTTCCCCATGGGCATGTTCAGAAAAATCCCAGTCTGCAGTGATTTTCCCCATTCTTATAATTCTTGCAGAGTCTCATGAGATTATTATATACCTTCGTTTGGTAAGGCAAGTTATCTGGCACTTGATGCCCAGAGGCTCTAGGAATAGAAAATACAGGAATCAGAGGACCTGCCTATCTGTCCCCTTTCTGCCACTAACTAGCCCTGTGACCTTGGGGAAGTCACTAGAATTTTTACTACTACTGAAATGTCTTTCAATGCAAAGATTTGGTAATTAAAGCCTTCCTTTTAGTAAACAAAATTTCCATTTCCGTTGGAAAGTTAAGATTGTTCAATCTGCTTCTCACCTCAGAGTAAACAGTATTGCCTCTCAAACTGATGTAAATTCACAGATGTCTCACCTTGGGCTCTTAATTTTTCCAGTTCACATTTCCTGGATTCCAAGGAGGTAATCTCTGGTTTTTAGAGAGTTGTCTTTCTGTCTCTCCTGATGGGTAGAATGCTGGGTAAAGGGCAAGTAGAGATGGTGATGGTGCCAATGAAGAAAGTAACAAGTTAAATGATACCTTTATGGAATTAAAGGCAAGCATTGCCTGGGTCATGCTGCCCTTGCTATTACTACATTTCACTGTACTTTGGCCACACTGGATGATGGTATGACAGGAAGAACACAGCCTTGGATCTAGCTCTATCAGATAAGTAGCTGTATAATCTTGGGCAAGTCATGGAACCCCTCCAAGCATCAGTGTCTTTTTCTGTTAAATGTGGATACTGGTACCTTGAGAAATATTGTGAGGATCAGTGGTGAGATAGATAAAACCCTGGGGCGTTGAAATTTAGAGATACATATTGAAATATTTACAGATAAATTGACAAGATGTCTGGAATTTACTTCAAAATAACTGGGAATGCTGGTCAACTGAGTTTTGACAAGGGAGCCAAGACAATTCAACAGTCTTTTCATTATTATTTTCAACAAATGGTGCTGAGACAATTGAATATTCACATGCAAAAGAATGAAGTGGGACCCCATCACATCATCTATAAAAATTAACTCAAAATGGATCAAACACCTAAATGTAAGAGCTATAACACAAAACTCGTCTAAGAATGTATAGGTATAAACCTTTGTGGTCTTGAATGAGGCAACTGTTTCTTAGCTATGATGTCACAGATATAGACAGTAAGAGAAAAAAATGGACAGCTTGGACTTCTTTAGAATTAAAAATATTTGTGCTTCAAAGGACACCATCCAGAAAAAGCAAAGACAACCTGTGGAGTGAGAGAAAATATTTACAAATTATATGTCTGATAAGGGACTTATATATTGAATATATAAAGAACTTTTACATCTCAGTAATAAAAAGACAAATAACCCAATCAAATATGGGCAAATGATCTGAATAGATATTTTTCTAAAAAAGGTATACTAATGACTGATAAGCACATGAGAAAATGCTCAGCATCCTTAGCCATCAGCCTTCCCATCAGGGAAATGCAAATCAAAAGGACAAGGACACAGAATTATTATTAGAGAAGTGTAATACTCTGTACTATACTATAATGAAGAATATACGTCATTAGGATTTTCCAAATGCAGAGAATGTACAATAGCAAGAGTAAATGCTAATGTAAACTGTGGACTTTGGGGGATTATTATATGTGAATACAGGTTCATCAGTTGTAACAAATGCACAGCTCTGGTGAAGGATAATGTGGATGATATGCCTGTGTGGGACAGAGAGTATATGAGAAATCATACCTTCATCTCAATTTTGAGAACCTGCATTAAAATACATTATATAAAATACATTTATATTTAAAACTACATTAAAATATAAAAGCCTACAGGCACCTGAGTGGTTCAGTCAGTTGAGCATCTGGCTCAGGTCATGATCCTAGAGTCGTGGGATTGAGCCTAGTGTCCAGCTCTGTGCTGACAGCATGAAGCCTGCTTGGGATTCTCTCTCTCCCTCTCTCTATCTCTCCCCCACTCATGCTCGCTTTCTCTCTCTCTCTCTCTTTCTCAAAAAAGATAAACTTTTTTTAAAGTTTAAAAAGTAAAAGAATAAGAGCTCTAATAAAATTAAAAACTTAAAAAATAAAAATAAGAAAAAGTGTGGGGGAAGATGTGGAGAAATTGACATCCTTCTACACTGCTAGTGGGAATGTAAAACGGTGCAGTTACCATGACAACCAGTCTGACAGTTTCTCAAAAAGTTAACTGTAGAGTTATCACATGATCCAAAACGCCTTTCCTAGGTATAGACCAAAGATAAATGAAAACATATGTCCAGTCATACATGAATGTCCTTGTACACAAATGCTCATAGTAGCATTATTAGTAATACCTAAAAGGTGGAACTCAAATACCCGTCAACTGATTAGTGGACAATGTAGTAAATGCATACAGTAGAGTATAAGTGGGCCCTAAAAAGAAATGAAGTACTGATATATGCTACAAGATAGATGAACCCTGAAAACAGCATGCTAAGTAAAAGAATCCAGTCACAAAAAGTGACATATTGTATGATTCCATCTATATGAAATATCCATTTAACAGGCAAATCTCTAGGAACAGAAAGCAGATTCATGGTTGCTTTGGGCTGGGGGTTAGGGGATGCAGAGATGGGGTGGGGGTGATACCTGAAGAGCATGAAGCTTCTTTCTGGGGTGATGAAAGGTCCTAAAATTGATTGTGGTGAGGGTTTCACAACTCTATGAATTTACTAAAAACCACTGTACGATACAATTTAAGTAGGTGAATTGTATGGTGTGTGTTATTTGAAAAAAAATGATAATGTGGGCTGAGGATGTTGGAGAAGAATGAGAGAGAAAGTAGAAGAAACAAGATTAACTGGCCAGGATTTGATCATGGTCAGGCTGGTTAATAGGTACCTGTGAGTTCATTACAGGATTCTCCCTACTTCTGTCCATGTTTGAAATTTTCTGCAATAAAAATAAATTTAAATAAATAACGCAGCAAGACATATCAGACTGACAACAAATGGCACTACTACTATTATTATTATTATCATCATCATTAGTATCGTTGATCGTAAAGACATGCACTGAATTTAAGAATTTAAGCATATACCCCTAACTAACCCATTGTACCTCTGACAGTTTTCCTTTAACTTGCCTAAATCTGTTTGCAGGAGTCAGTACTTTTCTTTGCATCCTGGCTCCATGGAGACAGAAGAATAACTGGTCACAGACCTGAGGCCGACCTGTAACCTCTGACTCATCCCCTTCTCTGTCTCCTCATGGTCAGGTCACTCACTCTTGCCAATTTTCCTTCCAAATAACTTTATCTTTACCCACCCTTCATACCCATTGCCACCTACCTAGACTAGGGCTTGGCAAATTATAGCAAGGCTACAACAACAGCTGGTCCTCCCACGGCCTCTCCTCATTCCCTCTCCTGAGTCTTACACCCGATCATCCTACACAGCACCAGCAGACTCTTTGCATGTCTGTCCTTACATTTCCTTCTCCTCTGCTCAAAACTTTAAAGGCTGTCTATTTCTTATGTCATACATTCTTAGTTTTTCTATCTTGATTCCTATTATCTGATGCTACCCTGTGAATCCAAACTTGTTTCTCACCATTTCATAATTTGTACCCATAGCTCTGACTTAGCACTGTTCATGCAGGCATACATGTATTTCAAGTGAGGTGAATCTTTTTTTTCTTTTTTCTTTTTGTTTGTTTGTTTACTTGTTTGTTTGTTTTTTTGGAGAGAGAGAAAGAGAGAACGCAAGTGGGGATCCTGGGACAGAATGAGAAAGAGCGAGAATGTCCCAAGCAAGCTCGATGCTGTCAGTGGAGAATCTCACAGTTTTTGAGATCATGACCTGAGCCGAAACTAAGTTGGATGCTTAACCCACTGAGCCACCCAGGTACCCCAAGTGAGGTGAATCACAATTCGTCTTATCCTATCACGTTATTCCGTTTTTCTTCCCAGCGACCAGTTTAGGAATGAGCAGGTGATGAAATGCTGAGCAATAATGCATGAGAGGAGGTCAACTGAGGAATGTACTTCTTGGGAAAAAGGTATTGCTTATGAAAAGTCATGAAGCGGGTGCCTGAGCGGCTCATTTGATTAAGCATTTGACTCTTGATTTCAGTTCACGTCATGATCTCACATTTCATGAGTCTGAGCCCTACGTCTGGCTCTACACTGGGCATGGAGCCTGCTTGGGATGCTCTCTCCCTCTCTTCCTACCCCTCCCCCTAATGTGTGCATGCATGCTCTCTCTCTCTCTCTCAAAAAAAAAAAAAAAAAAAAGACAAAGACATGGAAGAAGAGACAGCCTTTCCTACCTCCTCCACTTCCTCCACTCCAGACATCTGGGCATTGAGGAACAAAATGTAATGTCCAGAATCACTGTGGCCCTCTTATGATCATGAAGTGAAAGCCAAGAGAATGAAAGCGATATCTTTGAGCTGGATCCACAAAGCCATTGAACTGCTAAGTTAACTCAGTCCCACAACTGAGATGTTTCTGCACCTCTATTCTGTGAAATAATAGACCGTCTATACTGAAATCCTAAAACTTTGTGGGCCATCTCATTCTAGAGCCTTTCTGACTTGGTTAGGAGTCAGCCAGACTCTGACTTCTAAGTTTCTCTCTGCCACTTATTAGCTCTGTGAATTTGGCAAGTTAGACGCCTTGCATATATTCTGTGCTTTTCAAAATTTTAGTCTGCATCAGAATCATCAGGAGAGTTTTTTAAAACATGGATTCCTGAACACCAACCCCTAGAGATTCTTGCTCACTAGTTTGCGGTAGAGCTGGAGAATTTCTGTTGCTAACAAGTTTCCAGGTAATTGCTTGGAAGACCACACTTTGTGTAACAGTGTCCCAGACTCTAAGTTTCTCCATCCATAAAATGGACATGAGAGCATTCCTTAGTAGGTTTTATGAGAATTAAACATGGTAATACAGAGACAGTGGCTGGCACAGTGCCTGGCACAGAATTATGTTTCAGAGATGGTAGCTATTCTTATTACCTTGGGAAAATGTTACTCTTGCAGTCGAGGGCTTAGTTTGTACAAATTCCAGCTACAGGCTTATTCCTCTGGAGTTCTGGGGCCTTGTGTAGCCAGCTTTCCTAGACAAAAGAGCCAAAAGAAACCTGTTGACTGGAGATATTAACTAGGTGATTGTGGGGGGGGCGGGGGATGACATGAGTCATTTGCTGGGATTATTGAACATCATCCTAAATACTGCTGGATAGAGAAGCAAACAGGAGGAAAAATGGCCTTCACTTATCAGCCCTCCATTAAGATGGTTTGTAGTGTGTCTCAGCATTATCCAAATGATTAAAGAGGTGAGACCTTGTGGGGTGGGGGTGGGAATGAGACTGCCTGGCTGGCTTTAAAGGACGGAAGGCAATAAAAGATTAGTTATTAAATAAATGAACTTCAGGAAATGATCCAATGTCTTGGGAGTGTTCAATCACAGGAGACAAGAATTTTCAAAAGAAAATTCACAGAGACGCATACCGCCCCCAGCATGCCATTCTCTTGCTGTTGCTTGGGGTAAGGAGAAATTAAGGAGACCCATAAAGCTGGATTTTTAAAAATTGCCATGAATTCCTTTCCTAGAATTCCCAATAGATCTTACTTTTGTCTTTCCCAGCAGTAAAGAAATGCGTCTGATGCTGTTGTTGATGGTATGGAGCATACACACAGCCATTTATTAAGGGCTTAATATGTGCCAGACCCCACGCTAAGCATTTACTTACACTGTTTCATTTAATCTCTTTAACAAACCTACGGTGTAGATTCTATTTTTATGTCTTTTACAGATGAGTAAACAGGTTCAGAACAGTGAAGTGGTGTGGATCGTATGGCTGGTAAAAGTGATTTTAACCTTTCAAATAATATGTACCTCTCTTTCTCACTTCTTCCCAGAAGGTCAGGTAGGTATTCATAGTCCTGTTTTAGAGATAGGGACCTGGAAATTTGGAGCACTTCCGTGACGTGTCCAAATGTCACCAACGGTATGAAGTTGTAAAACCAGAGTTGGAGTTCAGAGTACTCTCTCTGCTGTATCACACTGCCCTTGGGAATCACTCGGAACTGTTTTTTAAAGGTAATTTACATGATACAGCTATCTCTATTTCCTTTCTCATCCAAACATGAGACAAATTCTCACATCACTTTTTTTATAAGTAGAGTTCACCTTCATTTTGATTTCCCTTCCCTCTCATTTCTATTTCCATCTCCTCCAATTTCCAGAGTAGGTACTACTTCTCCACACATCTTTTCTTCAGGCTTGGCTGTGAATTTCTACAGCCCTAGACAACCTGAAGGACTAAGTCATAGGTCTTCTTTCTTGTCCGCACCGCCTTTTAATTAGTCCTCACCACCTGCAACTTGCAAAAGGTCAGATATTATTATCTTCATGTTAACGACGAGGAAATGGAGTCAGCAGAAAGGTTAAAAAACATGTCCAATTTCATGAGGTTAGCCTGTGTTCTTTCTGGTTTTAAAGCTTGCATTCTTTATAAGGCTTTACTTTGAGTTGGCCAGATATCTGACCTTGAGAAGAGTCACAATCTGCCTGGGATCCACTTAAGACCTAGTTGATTCTTAAGCAAATTTCCTATCTTCTCTAGTCTCAGTCTCTTCTTTTGTATAAAGGAATTTCTATAAAGTTTGGCAATAACATGTGAAATGCTTGCTACTGCACCTGTAATAGAAGATATCAATAAAAGTAAATTACATATATAAACTTCTAAAAGTTATATAGTTTTAGCTGTTACATTTAGATCTTCAATCCATTTCGAGTTAATTTTTGTATATGGTATAAGGTAAGGGTCTAATTTATTTTACTTTTTTGGATGGATATCCGATTTTCCAAACACGTTTTGTTGAAAAAACCATCCTTTATCCCATTGAATGGTCTTGGCACTCTTGTTGAAAATCATTTTCTTTTTTTTCTATGTATATTTTTTTAATGTTTATTTATCTTTGAGAGAGAGAGGCAGAGTCAGAGTGCAAGTAGTGGAGGGACAGAGAGAAAAGGGAAACACAGAACCTAAAGCAGGATCCATTCAATCTCATACCTGTCAACACAGAGCATGATCCGGGGATCAAACTCACAAACCATGAGATCATGACCTGAACTGAAGTTGGATGCTTAACTGTCTGAGCCACCCAGGTGCCCAAAAATCATTTTCCATACATGTGAGGGTTTATTACTACATCAGTGTTCAGTTGATCTACATGTCTATCTTTATGCCAATACCTCATTGTTTTATCATAGCTTTGCAATAAGTTTTGAAATCAGAAAGTACGAGACCTCTAAGTTTGCTCTTTTTTTTTTCTTAAGATTGTTTTGGCTCTTCCAGGTCCCTTGAGATTTCATATGACTTTTAGAATGGGTTTTCTATTTCTAAAGAAAATGTCATTGGGATTTTAATAGGAATTGTATTAAATCTGTACATGTCTTTGGGTGGTATTGACATCTTAGCAATAAGTCTTCCTTCCCATGAACGCAGGATATCTTTCCAGTATTTGTGTCTTCTTTAATTTAATTTGATTTTTAATTCTTTAATTTCTTTCACCAATATTTTGTAGTTTCAGTGCACAATTCTTTTGCTACCTTGATTAAACTTATCCCTCAGTATTTTATTCTTTTTCATGCTACTGTTTTCTTAATTTTATTTTCAGATTATTCATTGTTATTGTATAGAAGTGCAACTGATATTTTGCATGTTGATTTTGCATTCTGCAACTTTGCTGAGTCATTTACTAGTTCTCATAGGGTTTTTGTGGAATCTTTAGGATTTTCTCCATATAGAATTATGTCATCTGTGAACAGAGACCATTTTACATCTTCCTTTCCAATTTGGGTGCTTTTTATTTATTTTTCTTGACTAATTACTCTGGTTAGGACTTCCACTATTATGTTAAATACAAAGCAGGTTAAAACTAGCATGCTTGCCCTCATTACAGAGGAAAAGCTTTCAATCTTTCATCAGGGAATATGATATTAGCTGTAGTTTTTTCATACCTGTTCTTTATTATGTAAAGTAGTTTCCTTCCAGTTATAATTTTTTGAGTGCAGATTTACACTTGTTAAAGACACTTGAGCTGCTAAGTGGAGAATGGAGTGGGTAGGGATGAGCTGATAATAAGGAGACCCTCTTGAAAGCTGTTATAGTAGTTTAAGCAAAAGTGGATGTAATCCTGAAGTAGGAAATTATCAGAAAGTATTAGAGGCAGAACAGTTAGAAGAAACTTTTAGGCAATAATATTAGTAAATATTAGGGATTGATTTAATATGCTAGGAAGGAAAGGGTCAAGGATGCTTTCCAGTTTTCTGATTTGGGAAATAAGACAAAGAGAACCCTGGTGAGCGATAGTTTTGTAAGGAAAGATGATGAATTAGTTGAAGATGAGGTGTGCAGGACTAGGTAGAAGAGTCAGAAGCCTGACGAGAAAGGTAGAAACTGGAGATGGAAGTTTTAAAATATTTCCACTGAGGTGGTGGTCAAAACCATATGTATGGATAAGTTGAACAAGGGTTATAAAAACAAATGCTTGGAGGGGCCAGGCAGGTACCAATTACTGAATGGGACTTGATGCAGTACTCTAGAGGAACCCGAGGGCCTGGGGCAACTGACCATGCCTGTCCTGCTTAAAGGCTTTCAAAGACTGCTGGTTTGTGTGTAGACTTTCTCCTGTCCCATTGTTCTTGCTCATAAACCTAAAGGAATGCCAATACCTCATTGTTTTATCATAGCTTTGCAATAAGTTTTGAAATCAGAAAGTACGAGACCTCTAAGTTTGCTCTTTAGAGGAAAGAGCATCCTAAAGGAATAGGTCCATCATCTTAATGGAATTTCAAGGAGTGTGGCTGACCCATGGGGAAGCAATTAGAGTCAAGAGATGCCCCTTGCCTTCCCCCTAGCATACCTGACATCACTCCACAGAGGCAGATGTGACTCCAGCTGCAATTGACTCTGTTCTTTGCTGTGTTTCTTACCAGCATTACTCAGCAGGGGCTGCCGCAAGCTCAAATTTGGGAGCCCGGGGGTCCTTAATATGATAGAGCCAAGACATCTCAAGACCAAAGCCAGCAGACCTGGCTCCTGTTTCAGGGCCTAGAAGCACAGTTCTTCAAAATGTCAATATAGTAATGACCTGCTGAAGGCTTGGCTTCCCGTGCATGGAATATTTGGAAAGAAAGGTTTTTGTTGTTGTTGTCTTTATACATAAATAACACAATCTGACTTTTCATCACTGCAGAGAAGTCTGGGTAGTCAGAATAGGAAGACAATCCCCCGCCTACTGGGGTGAGTTTCTGAAGCCAGTGCTTACACGAGCCTGAAGCTCCAAGGGGACTTGGGCCGAGCCGCCAGAGGTCAGCATCTCTGTTCCTGTTTATCCTCCAAATGGCAGGCCAACTAGGGCAGGCAATTGAGATAACTGGCCTGTGTTATTGAAGCTGTTTTTCTGAAATTCTGGATTGAACAAACTTAGCAAGTCTGTGATTTTGTCTTTTTTATGGCTATGTGGACCAGGATGGAGATTTTAGGAAGTTCTTTCCAGCGGCAGAAATAATAAGCTCCATTTAGCAACCAGAAAGCAAACACACTCATCCTTCAAAACCTGGCTTAGATGTTACCTTCTGCATCCAAACCTTTGCCTACCTCATTCCGTTAGGTATCCATAACATTTACATCTGTTATGAACCAAACTAGACCCCACTTTGGACTTCTTCCTACTTCTTCATTTATCTGCTTCAGGGCTAACCAAGATGTCTCACAGGCATTCAGCTTTGAATGAACTAATGCATGGCTTTATTAGTCTATTAATTCACTGTTCCTTCCACACACTGTCTGCTTCATGTGGCTTCCATATAACTTCTCTTTCTTTTAGAAATTAAATTAGTTTCCAAGAGCTGTCATAAAAAAGTACCACATGCGGGGTACTTTAAACAACAGGATTGTATTTTCTGTACAGTTCTGGAGGCTAGAAGTATAAGACCAAGCTGTCACAGAGTTCGTTCCTTTGGAGGTCTGTGAGGAAAAATTTTGTGTCTCCCTCTTAGTTTCTAGAGGTTTGTGGGCAATTTTTGAGTGTTCTTTGTCTTGTAGACACATTGGCCCAATCTCTGTATTCATGCTTACATGGCATTCTCCCTGTGTGCATATCTAAATTTCCCCTTTTAATAAAGACACCAATCATATTGGATTCAGAGCCCACCCTACTCCATTATGACCTCATCTTAATTAATTTTATCTGCACTGACATTATTTCCAAATAAAACCATGTTCTGAGGTATTGGAGGTTAGGATTTCAAACTATAAATTTAGGTAAGACACAGTTTGACTTATAATAGAAATGTTTTACAACTACTGATTTTTATAGCACTCTCCACACTCATAGCCTTCTTGACATCAGAGAGTGTACCCTCTTCTTCTCACAAAGCTGAGGCATATTAGAAGGAGCCCTGTTCTAGAATAACAAGTCACTCCTACATTCTGACCTCAGTTTTCTCCTATGTAAAATTCAAAGTTAGAGTAAATAATCCTTCAGTGCACTCCCTGCTCTGAGATTCTTGGATTTTTCTGAGAATCAATAGCCCTGGGGCTTACTGATTTTTACCATTGTTTTTCTCCCATCTTTAACTGGCAACAGACAGTTGGTACATTTATTGCCCTTCTTACTGGTCCATGGCATTTCTCATTCTTATTCAATAATTTGAATAATCTTATATTATTCGTCAATCTACTTTTTGTTTCTGTTGCCAGATGGGAAGGGGCAACCATAATTTTACTAATTTTACTAATTTTACTAACAACCTTGAAGAAGGTGTTATCCAAGAACTCCGAAAGAGGTTCCCATATCTAGCCTTCTGTCGCATTATAGAACAGCTAGGTCTGGTGTCTATCTGGTGTCTGTATGGCCCAAACCTATTTTGTCCACCAATATCAGCCAGTCCTTTCCTTCTTGCACTTTTCTCTAGCCACATTGTATATGTATGTCTCCGTGTGTCTCTGTGTGTATGACCATCATGAACATCCATTCCTACAGTCATGCCTTTGTTTCTGATATTCTTTACTCCTGACATTTGGCCTTTTCCCATTATCTCTTACTCATCTATCAAGATCCAACTGATACGCTACCTCTTCCATGAAACCTTCTCTTACCTCCCCAGGCCAAAGAACTCCATTCTCTAAGCTGCCATTGTAGTACATGTAGACCCTTTTTTGGCATTTAATCACTTTCTATTTTGTACTGTCATTATCTGCAGAAGGCTCAGCGTCACCACCTTTCAACTCCAATCCCGAGTAAATAAATAAGTTCTCAAGTCTGTTTATTGATCTGCCAAGTGGGAATTATGCCCAACATCTGGAGAAGTTATGAGAATTATTTAAAACAATAAATGTGAAAGTACAGGAACACAGTAGATGCATAATAAATATTCATTCTCTCTCCCCTATTCCCTGTGTCAGGTTTGTGTATTTGCTCATTTCTGCATTCCTCATCACCCTCTAAAGTAGATTTGGCATTTGCTAGATGCTTAATAAGAGTTAGATGCATGGATGGATGGATGGATGGATGGTAAATTGAATAACATCTGAGAAAATTTAAGAATACTCAATTTGGGCTATTCTTTCATACAGACAAAGCCAGAGTTGAGTCTTTATGGTCCATAAACATGATCTAAGTAGTAAACAAAGGAAAACTTCTGTGGACCCCAACATACTGTCCTCTGAGCCCCCTGCCCCAAACACATTTTCATTCACTCCTACTCAGATACTCAAAATGCTACAACCAACTGCCTCTTGGATGCTATATTCAGATTTGCCTTTCTCCCTGGACTTACCTGTTCTATGTATTCTCATTTCTCAAAATTTACCTATTCCCTGTGCTAATCACTTGGGGCTCCAATTACCACAGAAAAAAAGTCTTTATTTGGTAGCTGGAAAGTCTTAATGATGTGGTGGCTAGCCTCCAAGATGGCCCCTAATGATCCCCACTTTCTAATATTCGTGTCCTTAAATGGAGCCCTCTCATATTGAATAAGGATGACTTGGATAATCAATGAAATATTGAGAAAGTGACTGTGTGATGTCCAAGGTAAGGCCATAAAACACATTGCTGCTCTACATTGGGCTCTTGGATTGCTCACATTGGAGGAGGCTGGCTACCACGTTGTCAGGACATTCAGGCAGCCATGTGGATAGACTCACGTGAAGAAAAACTGAGGCTTCCTGCCAGTAGCCAGCACCAGCTTGCCAATTACAGGAGAAAACCACCCTGAAAGTAAATCTTTTAGCCCCAGTTAACTCTTCAGATGACTGTAGCTTAGATCAGCATCTGATTCAATCTCATCAGAGACTGTAAGTTTGAGCCACTGGCCGGGTACTCCCCAATTCCTGACCCACAAAAACTGTGAGAGATAGTAAATATGTATTTCTGTTTTAGGCCCCTATGTTTGGAAAGGATGTGTTTCATAGCAATAGATAACTGATACATTGGGTTACCTGGAAGCTATTGATTCCTTATGCCCAAAGAGGAAGAGTACATTCTTGGATTTCTGGAATTATAGGCCCAATAAGAAAAATTAGAAGCACATAGAACTATCGAAGCCTCTCAAGGTTGTACCAATTAAAACTAGGGAATCCTTCTATCACCTTGTAAAACTGTCTGACAAATCTACAAAAGGTGAATGAGTACAAATCCTAACACTGAGAAATTCCACTCACAGATATGTATTCAACAGAAATGCATTCACCAAAGACATGCAAGAATGTTGGTAGCAGCATTACAGAAAATAGCCCAAACCCAGAAACTGCCCAAATGCCCAATCAACAGCAGTAGGTCAATAAGTGGTAGTATATTCCACTACATAGCAAAGAGTGATCCATCAAAGCCACAACTACACCCAACTACATGGGTGAATGTCTCAATCTTTGTGTAGAGTAAAAAGAGCCAGACATAAGAATATCTATATGTGATCCTATTTCTATAAAGTATAAAAAGGTAAAATTAATCTATAATGTAAAATAGTAGTTAATCTTAGAAAGGGTAATAAAGGGGCTTCTGGGGTGCTGGTGATGTTCTGGTTCTTGATCTGAGTGCTGATGACATGGACAGGATCCCTTTTGGACAAATCAGTGAGCTATAAGTTTATGATTTATGTGTTTTTTTTCTTTTAAATGATTATTTATTTTTGAGAGACAGGAAGAGACAGAGGGCAAGCAGAGGAGGGGCAGCGAGAGAGGGGGGCACAGAATCCGAAGCAGGCTCCAGGCTCTGAGCTGTCAGCACAGAACCCTACCCGAAGCTCGAACCCACAAACCATGAGATCATGACCTGAGCCAGAGTCGGTCGCTTAACTGACTGAGTCACCCAGACACCCGATTTATGTGCCTTTCTGTATCTGTTATACTTTAATAAACAATTTGCTTTTTAAAATTACCTTAACAGATATAAAAAATATACGTATAGCTGAGAACAGTACAAGTTTAGAAAGGATTGTGCTTCATATCAAGGAGGAGGTTGGGAAATTCCTGCCCTGCCATTAACTTGTGCTGGGGCTCATTTGTCTAATAATATAATAACAGTTAATATTGATTATGTACCAACTATACCTGAAGTGTTAATGAGGCAAACAAATATGGCATTTTATTTGATTTCAAAATAATATTTCAAGACAAATCATATGCTACTCATTTTACAAATTTGGAAACAAAATTCAAGAAAAATGGAGTATCTTGTACAGAGTGTCAATGTGTATCAATGACATAGACTGCATTTAAACATTGATCTCTGGCTTCTAAGAATTTACTTTTCTTAACAATACCATGATCCCACAGAAAAGAGGGAGGTAACTAGGCATGACTAATACTCCTATAGTACAAAATTAAGATCTTTGCAAGTGTAAATCTATACTGCATATGTATATAGGTTTGTACAAACACACAGAATGCCTGTGCATGCACAGTGCATGGGTGCATGTGAGTGTTTATGCAGTGAGTTACATACCTACGGTTCAATCCCCTTAGTGCCAAGATCTAAAGGGAAACTAAAAAAATATGAAGGTTCACCAGGATGATTCCAAATATTTGGTCTTTGGCATTGGAAAATTCAAGCATCTCAAGAAATTCATTGTTTGCTTTTCATCCAGATATTTACTCAATACGAATACAGGCTCAGGCTGAGGCTCAGAGACCCAACAAGTGAATTGATCAGTACTCATTTCCCTCCTTCCTTGCTTCTGTTATTATGTTATTCCTGATCTTGATTCATAAAACTCTCGAACTGAAGCTGGGCATATGGTCACCCACCTACATAGTACATGTTTTCATCCTTCCTTGGAGTATGGGGTGTGATTGAGAATAAGTGATACCTGGAATGATATGTGTATTATAATGACAATGTCCCTTATGCAGGATTCACTCCTTTTCCTTCCTGCAGGCTGAAAATCTGATAAGACAGTAACGCAGCCACAGCCAGAAATAAAGATGATTTTCTAGGGATAGTGCAGAAACAAGTTGGTAGAAACCTGGAATGACTTGTGGTACAGAGCCTCGTACTAAACCAGACTGCTTTCCTTTGGACTGTTAATGAAGAGAGAAACTTGTTTCGTATAAGCCCAGTGTGGGTGCTCCCTGTACTCTCTCTAATGCAAGTAGCTTTATGGGAGTGGGGGAGGGTGATTCACAGAGACACATGAATGAGCACCCTGGCCAATGACCAATAACTAGGCCATCAGAGAGCAGACAACTGAGAGACTACTCTATGAGAGGCAGCCTCAGATAGACTGATAGTGTCCCCTTCATAGCTCATAATACAGTAGCATAAACACCTTTTTATTGGATCCTCACCACAAATATATGAGGTAGGAACTAACTTTATATTCCCATTTTGAGAAACCAGGTCTCAAATAAGTGTCTTGCTCATGTTAATAAGTGACATGGAGTCAAGAGCTTTTCATCATTCCTGATCTCCCTGGAAAAGGAGCTACATGGAAATGTGGCCAATGAAGGGGTTCCTGACAGAGGCCTTTTCTTGTACAGCAATGGAATTAGAGTTCAAGTCTAGGCCTCAACTATAAAAAGATCTAACCATGCAGGAATTTCAGGACTTACTTTATATTTTTAAGAAAATAATTTTTTTTTTTGAAATTTACTTTTTTTTCATTTTTTTCTTTTTTAAACTTTAATTTTGATTCTAGTGAGTTAACATGTACTGCCATATCGGTTTCAGGGGTAGAATTCAGTAATTCATCATTTACATACAATACCCAGTGCTCATCCCAGTAAGTGCCCTCCTTAGTATCCATCACCCATCTAGCCCATCTCCCCACCCGCCTCCTTCCATCAACCCTCAGTTTGTTCTCTATCTTTATTTTTTTTATAATAGTTTATTTTCAAATTGGCTTACGTAGAACACCCAGTGTTCATCCCAACACGTGCCCTCTTTAATGCCCATCACCCCCTCTCCCCCCTCCCTCACTCCCCTCACCCTCAGTTTGTTCTTAGTCTTTGAGAGTTTCTTATGTTTTATCTCCCTCCCTCTCTGTGTCTTTTTTTCCTTTCCCCTCTTCCCCTCCCCCTGGTTTTTGCTTAGTCTCACAAAGTCCACCTATTCATGGAAACATATGGTATCTGTCTTTTTCTAACTGACTTAGTTCACTTAACATAATACCCTCAAATTCCATCCATGTTGCTACACATGGCCAGATTTCATTTTTTCTCATTGCCACGTAGTAGTCCATTGTATATATGTACCACATCTTCTTTATCCATTCGTCAGTTGATGGGCACTTGGTCTCTTTCCATGATTTGGCTATTGTCGAAAGTGCTGCTATGAACATTGGGGTACACGTGCCCCTATGCATGAGCATTCTTGTGTCTCTTGGGTAGATTCCTAGCAGTGCTATTGCTGGGTCATAGGGTAGCTCTATTTTCATTTTTTTGAGGAACCTCCACACAGTTCTCCAGAGTGGCTGCACCAGTTTGCATTCCCAACAACAGTGTAGGAGGGTGCCTGCTTCTCCACATCCCCACCAGCATCTATAGTTTCCTGAATTATTCATTTTAGCCACTCGGACCGGTGTAAGGTGGTATCTCAGTGTGGTTTTGATTTGTATTTCCCTGATGATGAGTGACTTTGAGCATCGTTTCATGTGTCTGTTGGCCATCTGAATGTCCTCTTTGAGAAGTGTCTATTCATATCTTCTGCCCATTTCTTCACTGGATTATTTGTTTTTCGGATGTGGAGTTTGGTAAGTTCTTTATAAATTTTAGATATTAGTCCTTTATCCAATATGTCATTTGCGATGATCCTTTCTCATTCCGTTGGTTGCCTCTCCGTTTTGTTGGTTGTTCCTTTTGCCGTGCAGAAGGTTTTTATCTTGATGAGGTCCCAGTAGTTCATCTTTGCTTTTAATTCCCTTGCTTTTGGAGACGTGTCGAGTAACAAATTGGTGCATCTTAGGTCAAAGAGGCTTTTTCCTGCTTTCTCCTCTAGGATTTTGACGGTTTCCTGTCTCACATTCAGATCTTTTATCCATTTAGAATTTATTTCTGTGAGTGGTGTAAGAAAGTGGTCTAGTTTCATTCTTTTGCATGTTGCTGTCCAGTTCTCCCAGCACCACTTATTAAAGAGGCTATCTTTTTTCCATTGGATACATTTTCCCGCTTTGTCAAAGATTAGTTGGCCATATACTTGCGGGTCCATTTCTGAGTTTTCTATTCTATTCCATTGGTCTATGTGTCTGTTTTTGTGCCAATACCATACAGTCTTGATGACCACCGCTTTGTAGTAGAGGTTAAAGTCTGGGATTGTGATGCCTCCCGCCTTGTTTTTATTCTTCAGTATTATTTTGGCTATTCGAGGTCTTTTGTGGTTCCATACAAATTTTAGGATTGTTTGCTCTAGCTTTGAGAAGAATGCTTGTGCAATTTTGATTGGGATTGCATTGAATGTGTAGATTGCTTTGGGTAGTATTGCCATTTTAACGATATTTATTCTTCCAATCCATGAGCATGGGATGTTTTTCCATTTCCTTGTGTCTTCCTCAATTTCCTTCATAAGTTTTTTATAGTTTTTAGTGTAGAGGTCTTTCACATCTTTGGTTAGGTTTATTCCTAAGTATTTTAGGTTTTTGGTGCAATTGTGAAAGGGATTAGCTTCTTTATTTCTCTTTCTGCTGCTTTATTGTTGATGTATAGAAATGACACCGATTTCTGTACATTGATTTTGTACCCTGCAACTTTGCTGAAATCATGGATCAGTTCTACTAGGCTTTTGGTGGATTCCATCGGGTTTTCCATGTAGAGTATCTTTAAAGAGACTTTTATGGTTTGTTTCCCCCCTCTCTTTTTTTTTCCATCTCTCCCCTCCCATATGCTCATCTGTTTTGTTTATTAAATTCCACATATCAGTGAAATCTTATGGTATTTGTCTTTTTCTGACTTATTTCACTTAGCATAATACACTCTAACTCCATATTGTTCAAATGGCAAGATTTCATTCTTTCTGATGGTTGAGTAATACTCCATTGTGTATATACCCTACATCTTCTTTATCCATTCATCAGTCAGTGAACGTTTGGGCTCTCTCCATAATTGGGCTATTGTTGATAATGTTGCTCTATAACATCAGAGTGCATGTCTCCCTTCAAATCTGTATTTTTGTAGCCTTCAGGTAAATACTCAGTAATGCGACTGCTCGATCATAGGGTACTTCTATTTTTAACTTTTTGAGGAACCTCCATACTGTTCTCCAAAGTGGCAGCACCACTTTGCCTTCCCATCAACATTGCAAGAGGGATTCAGGAAGCTTACTTTAAATCAGCTCAACTTTCTGGTTTATTCGCCAGCTTTGAGTTCAAGTGGGAATAGTAGGACTGCCTATGCCAATCATCTAGATTTTGCCATCTAAACTAGTCACATTTTAATAAAATGTGTGGCCTATAGCACATTTATCTTCTTGTCGGAACCTCACAGCAACCTTATAGATATTTTTATTTTTCCCATTTTCTATGGATAGAGAAACTGAGGCTCAGCGAGTTTAAGAAACTTGCCCATAGTATCACAGTAAATATGTGAGATCCTCCATTCCAAACACTCACTCTGTGTCCAGCACCTCTGACATGTGCAATAAAGTATTACTTACTATTTTAAATAGTAGATTGGGACTTAATTGAAGTCTCCTGGCTGTAAATATATTCTGCTCGGTCTCTGTCCGATCACTTTCCTTCTCGGATCTCCTGTCCCTAAAGCTGCCTCGGTAACCTACTCACTGACATGGTGCTTACACTGTGTTAGGAATTATTCTGCACACTTCCATTTATTAATTTGTGCCCATGCCCTCCAGCCAAAAACCACCAGGAACACATCAATAGCTGAACACTAGGTTGCTTGGCTTGTTAGAGTGAGGGAGACTACACATCTCTTGGAGAACTATGGGACATCGCAGTAGAGGGTGTTGAGAGGGATCTACAGGATAAGAGCTGGAGTCAGGTGGTTTGGGACATGGTTTAGGGAGGCAGGGCTTGCCCAGTATTCAGTGCTATTGTGAAGCAAGGATAGTTCTAATGGGATAGCTTAATGAATCGTACCTAGAAGGAGGTACTAATAGAAGCTAAAGAAGTAATTAATAAAGAAGGAGCAATCATTCATATTAGCTGGGAGATGGGGACATTCGATATTTTTCTGGTTTGCACAGTAACCCTGTTTTCCTATATGCTTAGAAAAAAAGGCTATCTTTTGGGAGGTTGTGAGGGGTCTCCTCTATGAGGTTATTTATGTTTGGCAAGAGAAACACCACAGCCTAGCTGCAAAGGCCAGGCCAGCACCTAACGACATGGGAGCCTTGCTTTTAGGGTGAGGCCAGTTCGCAGATGCCAGGGCCTGCTTCTCTCCTTCTCACTTACTTAATCTTTACCTCAAATTTATGATGCAGACTCTACCAGGGTTATAGACGAGGAACGTGAGACACAGAGGATTTCAGTAAGTGGCCAAGGTCACACAGCTAGCAAATGGAGGTGAAGAATGAGAACCCAGGCAGTATGGACTCCAGAAATCTTCCCTCCTGACCACGAGGCTATTCCACCTCTCCAGCTATTTCCCCAGCGCCTCGTCCTATCTGCAGACCCTAAGCATTCGATCCCAATGGGACGGTCCTACCCACCTCTAACCACACGCTGTGGATTCTCTAGCCTGCCTGGATACTCACGTGGCTGGATTCCACAGATCCACGGAGGCGCACCCTCCAGAATTCCTGACCCAATAGCCTGCCGTGATCATGCACGCACTCTCAATCCAAACTCTCTGGAAACCTGCCCCGCCTGTTTCATTGGACTCCCCCTTCATCCTCTCACATTCCTCCCCACCCTGGTGAGTGAGGCTTATTTCTGGAGGGGCTAGACAAAGGCCTGCCCAACACCACGTGCCTGTTGTGACATCCTGAAAGAATCTGATGAAGGCCCCCGGGGTGTTTGCTGCTGTCTGCAAGCTTGGAGGCAGAGAGGTATAGAGGAAGGAGCTAGCTGACTCCCTGTTTGAAGGATGTGTGACTTCCCGACAAGTTACTTAACCCCTCCAAGTTTCATCAGCTATAAGACTGAGAGCACTAGTGACCATCTCCAAGTATGAGGAAGATCAGATGAGAGTATATATATTTCAGTAGAAACTGAGGAAGTAATTAAGTTTCCCCCAGAAGTTGATATGAAACAGACAAGAGAGAACAAGTAAGGGAGAGCAAAGAAGCTAGAAGTACCCTGTGAATGCAAAACTGTCTAGAATTATTTCTTTTCCTATTATGCACACAGCTCAGCACAGGGACAGGCCCTGCCAGTGTGAGGATCACCAGAGAATTTCCATCTCTGAAGGGCCTCAGAATGCGAAATATTGACTATAATGGGAAAAGTATTGAATTTAGCATGAGGAGATCTGAGTTCTAGATCAGTGCCGCCATTTTCTGGCCTTGGCAAATCACTTGACCTCTTTCTTTTTCTCCTCAGTAGCAGAAGGGAAATTCCTATAAACCAAAGGTCAAGCCCTTTACTTTTTTTTTTCTTTTTTTAATGTTTATTTTATTTTTGAGAGAGATAGAGACAGAGCACGAGTGGAGGAGGGGCAGAGAGAGAGGGAAACACAGGATCTGAAGCAGGCTCCATCCAGGCTCATAGCGCTCAGCAGAGAGCCCCATGCGGGTCTCGAACCCACAAACCCATGAACCCGAGTTAAGTCTGACACTTAGGACTTAACTCAGGCCACCAAGCACTTTACTTTCATTAGTGCTTACCACAACCCTGCTCCACTATGTAGTATCACTATGCCCATTTTATAAAAGAGAAAACCCAGGATAAGAGTGGTCAGACAGTTTGTCCACAGACACACAGAGGTGAGTGTCTGGGCTGTGAAGCCAGGCAGTCAGACCCTAGAGCCTGTGCACTCGACCTCTACCGCCAGCAACTCTCCTACTTGCTTATCTAAAACTCTGGAAGAAAAACTGCACCCCCTGCTTCCTTCCAGGCAGCTCTGAAGGTCAGAGGGGCCCACGGTGTGCCAGGATGTGCTTTAACTGTGGATGCACCGCGGAGACGTGGTAGTGTCTCAGTCACTGTGGCTTTGGAGGGCAGTGTCAGTAACGTAAGTCCTTAGCATGGATATTTCAGGAAGGCAGATTTCAGCTCAGAGTGAGGACAGGCCTTCCGCAGTGAGTGCTCCTATGTGAGCCCTCTCTCTGAAGCAGGAAGCACCCCCCCAACCCCCACCAGCAAAAGAAGCACCTGCAGATGAGAAAGCAGCAGAGGGTTTCCTTCATCACCTGTGGTAACTGAAGCTCCTGGCACAGGGCCCTGCCAGACAGGGTACCCCATTTGGTGGGCTTCCCTCTCTTCCTCTCTTCTTTTCACATTAGATGCTTCCTCGCCACTGTTTCCCCTTCAGATGCTGTGAATTCTCGTGTTTCTGTGAGGTCGCGGGAGCCCCACTTGACCTGAATGTCCTTTGCCAACTTCATCACAGCCTCTGGGGCAGGGGTGGATATGCGGGAAAACATTTTTCCTGAACTCTGGCTCAGAGTCCTTCAACATCTGTGGAAAACAAGGGAGTTTACCACACAACCCTCTCACAATCAAGTACTCAATTAATGTTTGGCTCCCCTGAATGACCTTTCTCAAGAAAAATACCATTGAAAACATTTTTCCTCCGCCTCTCTCCATCTTTCTGAGAGAGGGAGTTCTGAGGCCAACCATGGAGAAACAGTCTTTGGTTTCCCCCATGAAAATTGTTGTAATACCCTGGCCAAAGCATGCAGGTTGGGCCACTGAGTGTCCCCTGGCTGTGACCTCCATACTGCCTGGGTGGGGACAGAGCAAGGACAAAGATGAAGAGGTAATAAGAGAGCAGTAGCTCCTTTATGGCTTCCTCGGTCACAGCTTCACCTGGCGAGAACGGGAGAGCCATGTTTCCTCAGAAATGCCAGGAGATGGTGTGTGTGTGAGAGAGAGACAGACAGAGATGGAGAGACAGAGAGAGAGAGAGGGGCACTATGACACTATTAGAAATTTTCTACCCCTTTGTGAACTGGAACCCTCTGATTCAAAGGGTGGTCCACAGACCACCAGTATCACAATCACCAATGAGCTTGAACAGTCTGAAATGCAGAATGCCAGGCCCACTCCAGACTGAATCAAAATCTACATCTCATCAAGTCCCTCAGGCAAGTCTCAGGTACACTGAACTTTAAGAAGTACTGATCTAGATAAGATTGCCTCAAAACTCCTAGGTATGTTTCACAGAAGTCCAAATCTCTTCCCAAATTGTTGGTTAATTCCGAAAGAATCTCTCGGGGGCATCCCTGGAACATTTGCTTCCCGTGCACGGGACAGTTTATAGCTTGTTTTGCCCTTCTTTGCTCCCCGTCTCTGTCTGTTTCACATCAGACCAGATGGGAAACTTAATTCCTTCTTCAGTTTACACCAAAAAGCAACTCACACAAAGCATTTGTGTACATGTGTAGGAAATGTTCCCCAAATTTGCTGAGTAGGGGGGATGGGGCAAAACAACCAATGTAACCACTTCATAGTGAATGATAGAACATCCAGCAGTGAAAATTATTCCCTGGTTCCCCACCCCAGGTGTTTGCTGGTCTACCCCCTGACCCCAGGTCACCTCTCCCCATCTCTCCTCCTTGGTGCCTTTCCTCTCTTCTCTCCCCATTTCTGTCAGGAGCAAAACTCCCTTCATTTTCTCATATGGAGCAGGAATGACCTCCCTTCTGCTATCTTCACACTGTCCTCTCAAGATCCTCCTTCTGTCCTATATGTGACAAAAAAGACAACTGCGGACACCCATGTTCATAGTAGCACTATTCACAATGCCAAGAGATGGAAGCAGCCCAAGGGGCCATCGACTGATGAATGGATAAACAGCATGCGGTACACAGGTGCACACGTACAGTGGAGATGTTGCTCAGCCCACAAAAAGGAAGGAATTCTGGTATACGCTACTACATGGATGAAGCTTGAGGACTCTACAGTAATGAAATAAGCTAACCAACAAAAGACAAAAGGTGTCACAGAGACAGAAAGTAAAACAGTGGCTTCCAGAGGCTAGGGGAGGAGGAAGAAGGAAAAGAGTTGTTTAATGAGTGCTAAGTTTCAGTTTGCAAGGTAAAAAAGTTCTGGAGCTGGGTTGACTGCCATTAGAGCCGTGCCCAAATCTTCCACAATCCGAATCCCTGGAGGTGCTGGTCTCCTGAAGGGATATAGCTGAAGCCATGTAGGAAAGTGTTTGCCTCATAGGGAAGGAAGATCTGGAGGAGAATCCTGCCTTAGTCATTCCAGTATGTAAAAAAGCAGGAAACTCACTTCATGTTCTGGGCTCCCTCTGAGTGTTTTTCACTTGCCCATGACCTTGCTTTGGGAATCTACAGGAGTGAGTGCCCAGCAACAAGGCCTGGGCACTTGTGACCCCACTCTTTAGTCACATTTGATGAGACCGGGGGAAGGCCCCTGACTCAAGCTATTTCAGTTGGGTCCCACTGGTAGTACTAATGGGGAATCTAAACAGAGAGAGTCAGAAGGTCAATCTCTCGTGTGTTTGGCGTAATAACTTGTGAGCTTGGAAGCTGTGGGAGGCTGTCACGCTCTAGCCACTGAGCTGCAGAGAAAGCCAGGCTTTAGAGAAGAAAGGCAGAGGCAGCCCCGCAGCCAAGTCAAGAAAAGGGGAGAGAAGGAGGAGAGTTTCCCAAGTTCCTTGCAACCTTCCTCTCCTGGATTCCAGTCATTCCTGGAGACCTTGCCCACGGCTCACTCACCAGCTGGGTTGCCTGAATCACCCCTGCATCTTACGATGAATTTCTCTTTTTAGTTGAAACCAGCTCCATTTGGTTTTTGTTGCTTACAACCCAAGGTACTTTGAGCAATTCACATTCACCATTTTGAAACTTAGTTTTTTGGCTGAAAATGATAGTGAATCACTGAATTGTTGAAAGAACCAAATGGATATTGTTTAAATGCCATAAGAATAGAAAGGGCTATTATTGCAGGAGAGAGATATCATGGATGGAGGAAAATGGCTTAGACAGAAGTTTTGTTTTGATTTTTTGAAACATTGGTTTAGAAACTAGAAAAAATAATGATAGAAATTAATTAGGAACATATAAGAATATATTAGACCCTTTTCTAAATATTTTATACATACTAATTCCTTTAATCTTCATGCCAACCTGGTTCTGTGTAGGCTCTGTTCTTATCTTCCATTTTGCAGATGAGGTAACTAAGATAGAAGAGAAGTTTAATAACTAGCCAAGGTCACATAATACTAGGTGGCAAAGCAATATCTCTGGATTTTATATCTGTTTCTTCATCTGTAAAATGGCACAAATGATGGCTACCCCAGGGTTGGGTTTAGAGAATTAACTAAAAAGGTCTTCACAATGTATATGACACATAATAACCGATTCAATAATCTCTTCCACAAGACAACTCATCATTAATCTATTTTCTCATTGAAGTGCAAATTAAGAAAATAAGACATGGAGCTATGAAGAGCTAACTTTCAAACAAATAAAAGGTGATTGATTCTGTTTACACAGTAAGAGATGGACTCACAAAACTCATAAACCCAAATGGGGAATAGGCTTGAAAATATATCGCCCGAATGAATGAAACAGAGCCTAAGGCAGCCTCAGACCGTTTTAAAGCCCTCTCCTTCTAGGGAATCAAGATAACCACATTCTGCAGCACCTGTTGACAATGTAACCTTTTTTATCTTCTCAACCTTGAGAGCGGCATATCCCAACTGGATATGAAGTGGGGGAAGGCAAGGAAACTGAGACCGGCCGCACAGTATCATACCCTAGGGCTTCTTTGGGCGTCATCTCATGTTACAGATGGTAGATGAGTGCTCCAGGAGGTACAGAAACGTGCCTTCAGTCCAACAACCAGGAAGTCAAAGAGTCAGATTTCAAATACCGATCTCTCTGACCCCAAAGTCCTTGCTTTCCTCCTCATACCTTGACATGCCTCACCCAACTAGATACCTGTTGCCACTTAACAAATTACCTGAAGTCAATCATTTGAAGCAACAATAAGCATCTTACAGTGTCTGTAGGTCAGGAATTCAAGAACAGCTTAGCTGGGTGGTTCTGGCCCTGGGTTTCTTGTAAGCTTATGGTCAAGATAAGATACGCCTTAGCTGTGGCTACAGCTATCTACAGATTTGGCTGGGGCTGGAGGATCTGCTTTCAGTCCTCACTGTTGGCAATCTGGCACTTGCTGTAGGAAGCGAGGCCTTGGTTCCTCTCCATGCAGGAGAGGTTACTTGTGTTTTCACAGCATGGAGGCCGACTTGCCCCAAAACAAGCAATCCGAGAGAAAGTGTGCAAGGGAAGCTATCCTAGCCTCAGAAGTCCCATAGAATCACTTCTATCACATTCTTTCAATTAGACTAAGACTGACCTACATTAAGGGAGGGATATTAGGCTCTGACTTTTGAAGGGTGGAGAATTATGGGTATATTTGAAGACCACTACACTTAGCAACCTGAGAAAGAATTTGCAGCCCTGGCATAAGTTGCCTAGCCTCTGCTTAAAAGGAGTCAGAGGCTGCCAGTACCTCTTAGGTCAAAGATCAAAATTCTCAACATGGAAGCAAGGCCATGCATGTCCTATACATTATGTGCCCCAGCTTCAAATCCAGTCTTTCTCCTTGATGTTATACACCTGAGCTTCATTTCCACTAAAATGCTACTCTCTCTCCTGCCTGAAGCCTCTGCAGAGATGTCCCCTCCGCCCTCCATGCCTTCCCCTAACCTCCTGTTGCCATGCCAATATTCACTCATCCTTCCAATCCTGGCTCAAAGGTCACCTTTCCATCAAAATATCTCCCTTATCTCGGACCAGATCAGGTCCAGCCAGAAGCTCTTATAAGGCCTTGAATTTTGTAAATTATACCTTTATTTCCAATTAACATAGTCACATGATCATTTGATCCGTGTCTGTCTATCCCAGTAATGTGCAACCCACATTGAGACTGCATCCGAGTTTTTATTCGCTGATGGTTCCCCAGGGCTTTGCACAGCACCATGTATGTAATGTGTACTCAATCACGAGTGTGTTGAGTGAATGAATGAATGCCCAGCCAACGATCTTCTCATAGCTGGAGATGTGTTGGCAGGGGTGGAACCGCCTCTTTATCTTTATGTTTCAAGAGAGGCTCTAGCATCAGATTGGGGTTAACTGCATGACTTTTATCATTCTTTTCCTTTAGGAGAGTACTTGAGATTTTGTAAGTCTGTGATTCTTGGGTCTCCACTCATTGGCAAGCAAACTCTGCCTCCTTGGGTGACTCACCTATGGCCCAAATCTCAGGTCTTCTGGCTCTCAGGACACACCCTCTCTGGGGACAGCCTATCTCAGGCTCAGCTGGCAGCCTGATACATCAGACACAAGGACAGCCTGTGTTGGAAATCTCGGGGAGCAGCTGCCTGGGGCTCAAAGGAGGCTCAAGTGATTGGGCCCTCCATAGCTCCTTTAAGAAGTTTTACAAGGTTAAGGTTTGCTCTAAAAATAAGCCCACAAGGCTTTTTAAAAAGCTTCTAAAACCATATGTCCACAACAGCCATTTTTTTTTGAAGGGCCAGTGAGCCTTTAAAAGCTTCAAAAACCACTACTTGGCCTGCCTCCCACAGTGGAGAAAGTTCAGTATGCGCTATGTTGAAAACAAGACCTGCTTCTAAGTCTCCCAGAACCTGCCCCTGAAACATTCTGCTCCTATTGAAGGGGTTCAAGATGGAGATCAGTATATGTGAGGCTCGTTACTCCAGAGGCAGCTCCTTTGCGCTGTAAACAACTGCCCCAAATAACCACAAAACTGCCATTAGCTGCCTATCGCGAGATTGTTTCAAGTCTTTCTTTCCTGTTTCCTCTCTTCTCCCATAGGTCTCTTCCACCGCATGTCGTGGATTGTTCTGTTAAATGCATGCATACACACAAACACACACACACGCACACACACCATGGTGTGCCCAAGAAACATGTCCACCCAGGTAGAGGGCTGACCAGGTGAGGGGCAGCAAGTGAGGAAGGGCATTTATTTGTTAAATTTTTCTCTCCTTTTTCTTTCTTTCTTGCTTGCTTGCTTCCTTCCTTCCTTCCTTCCTTTCTCTCTCTCTCTCTTTCCTTTTTTCTTTCTTTTTCTTTCTGTCTCCTGCCTTATTTCTTTCCCTTTCATTTTTTAAATAAATGCATAAGTGCCCATTATGCATCACTATTGAATATCTGTATTTCAGGTGGAAGAGAGTCATGGAGAGCAGTAGAAAGGGTATCTCAATGAATCAAATGCCTTCTCCCCAAAAACATGTTACAATCTGTAGGGGACTGGAGAGGAGGCATACATTGTATAATGTACCATATTTCTGGCCCCTTGAGTCCTTCAAGCCTCAGCAAGGAATCCCTACTGACCCCTTTACATAAGGAGGAAACTGAGAGCTTACGATTATTGCTCGTGATCCCACGGGTCTATCAGTCTCCAGGAACATATGTCTTGCTCCTTCCCTAACAAAAGAAACACACCCACAATAAATAGCTATAGTAACAATAGGACAGGACTCAGTGTTACAAGAGCAGTATCAGTATAACATGACGGGAGTGCAGAGGAAGAGGAGATACCTTCTAGCTATGTGGATGAGAGAGGATCTTGATATGTCTCCTTGGAGCCACAGGAAAGCGAATTCTCTCCTTTCCAAACCAGGGAGCCCACTTCAGTCTTATTCATGCACAAGTGAAATATCTCCAGTTTCTTCACAAACATCAAAGCATCTGTACACGTGTCCACCTCGCTTATGCTGATACACCCGGTGACAGGGAGCTCATTACTTGTTTTTTTTTTATGTTTATTTATTTATTTTGAGAGATGGAAAGAGAGAGCGAGGTGTGGAAGGGCAGAAAGAGATAGAGAGAGGGAGAGAGAGAGAGTCCCAAGCAGGCTCTGGCTGTGAGTGCAGGAACCTGACACAGGGCTCGATCCTACAAACCATGGGATCATGACCTCAGCTGGAATCAAAACTCTTACTGACCCACCCGCGTGCCCCGAAGTGAGCTCACTACTTCTTCAGGCAAGACAATTCTGGACAATTCAGACTGTTGCCGAAAGTTGTGCTTTCTGTTAAAGCCACAGTAGTTTCCTATTCTGCAGTATGGAACCACATCAAACTGGTTGACTCCCATGACTACACTGGACTCTACTAGCCCTACACAGGCATGAAGAAATTTTTCACATGCTCTCCAGATGTTTCTTTTCACTAAACCAGACTTCTGGCTCTTCATATTGGTGTAAAGAAGCCCCATGATGACTTAGCAATAGACGACTGGGGTTTGAACCCTGGCTTCACCATTCACTAATTGTAAATCTTTGGGAATCCAAATCCAGGAACTTTGGTTTCTTTATCAGCAAAACAAAAATTATATCTACCATAGAGCATTATTGGAGAGATAAATTGTAATAATCCATATCATAATCTATTATCACAATGCCTAGAATAGAGTAAGCATGTAGAAAATATTACCTAGTTTGAGAGGGTAAAATCTTTTAAATCTTTTTAAAATCTTTTAAGTATTAAATCTTTTAAAATCTTAAGTAATAAGTATTTCTTCACTGTTTGGGGAGAGAAAGGAATGAACAGAGAGTTACCTTGAAGGATTATGGCATTGAGGCACTCAAGAGCCTGAGACAGCTGCAAACGAACTGAACTCTCTCAGGTGTATTCTGTATGACCACACAAAACAGAGATTCTCACACCGTAGCATGCTCTAGAATCTTCCAGAGGTCTTGTTAAAACAAGAGTCCTGGGCCCATCCTCCAAAGTTTCTGATTCAGTGGGTCCAGGGTGGGGTCCTATAATTTGCATTTCTAACTAGTACCCAGAGGAGGCTAATGCTACTGGTCCAGGGACCACTCTTTGAGAACCCCTGACCTATGGCTTAATGGGCGGTAAATAACAAGTTAGCTATGATTTTCCTGAGCGCTATGCACATGCATTTTACCTCTTAGCCAGTCCTCCTAACGGTCTTCCAAGGCAACTATTTAACCATCTCCTCTTTTGAGATGAAGAAATCGACCGTGGACGTGTGTAACTTGCCTTTTATGGCACAGTGTGTGGCAGAGCTGGGTTTGAAATCCAAGTCTGATTGCCCTGAAGTCCATGCTCTTAATCTTCGTTTAGCAAACGAGTAGACTGAGGCACAGAGAAGTTAAGTCTTGCTTAGGTCACTTGTGTAATAAGTAGTTGAATTAGTTTTCCGATCCAGATCTGTCTGACCCCAAAGTCCAAGACCTTAACTCAGACTTCTGCATGAAGCAGGGTATGGTGAAGGCTGTATGCATTTCACTGTGAAGCCTGAGACCTCTTCCCTGGTGCCTGAATTTTATTTTGTCCTTTCCTTTTTGCTTGGCTTCTCTGGATAATTGCCTCCTTTCTCCAGGCTCTTGATGGGGTAGATGTGGTCTTCCTGGGGATTGAGTGACCACAGAAGAAAATAACTTAGAACAGGCAGTTCTTCATTCTTCCTCACCGGTGTTTTTCCTTTAGAGCCTGGAAACAAATGTGGCCTCTGCACACTTTAAATTGGGCCATCAATTATTTGGGTCCTGAATATGCAGAGCTCATTAGGGCTGTGTTGGCCGCAGCAGAGCACCTGGGCTGAGAGAAGTAAACTTGCCTCCACTGTTTCAGGCAGCGCAGGCCCACCCCCCTCAAGAGTGGAGCCCCGCCTGGGGATGCCAGGCATTAATGCGACCAATTATTTCTGTCCTCAGTTACTAGGTCATAAATCCTGCCTGGCACTGAGTCCCTGGTTTCCAGGTGGAAGAAAGTTCGGCTGTAGGAGCGACTCTACCTTCGGGCTGCGGAGTGGTGTGATGTTGTGGTTAGGACTTTTGGGCTTGAAACCAGCAGGTTGTTGGGACCTCATTATGGCCTGTCAGTAACCGGCTGCGTGTGAGTGACTGTCACATGCCCATTCTACTCCTCAGCTGTAAAATCTCCCCAGCACCTCCCAAGTTTGTTTGAGTGACACCGTGTTTGAGAAGAGACGTCAGGCATCTGTAAGAGGCCACTACGGATATCTAGGTTTATCTGAAGTCACTGGTGTTGCTGCCTAAAGCGAAGGTGCAGAGTGAATCCCAGGCTTCTTCCTGCTCTGGGGCCTTTGCACTTATTACGTATCCAGAATGGTCTTCCTTCAGCCCTTTGCCTACCCGGATTCTTCTCACTCATCAGTTATCTCCTCAAATGCCATGTCTTCAAAAAACCTTTCTCCAGCACCTGTCTAGAGACCCCCTCTTTGCTCTCCACACCCCATTTACTGCCAGAAACATAAGCCTCTCCAGTATGAAACACAACCTCTACTTACCTTTTCCTTTCTTTGATTGCATGATCATTATCTAACGATGTCATGTGCTACCATGTCATACTGTCTCTTTGCCATGTTCTGAATGAGAATCTGCCTGCTCTCTCTGTGAACTCTGCTCCCCTGCGATTGCAAAGCTCACTCTTTAAAAACTGTACCTTGTGACTGCTCATCTGGGCAAGTCAGGATTTTCCAAAGTGAACATCAGCCCAAAGGGTGTGCAGAAGTAATTGAGTGCAGAGCGTGATACCTGATTTAAAACGTTTGTATTCATTAACCTAGCCTTGTTGTGTCTTATTCATGGTCTACAGGTTCTAAATTTGACCTATTGTTTTCAAGGCAGGGAAAACAAAATGACAAAGGACAATCTCTGCTTTGAAAGAACTCGAAGGGAGAGACACACAAAGTAGCAAACAATTGTAGGGTCGTTTGCTCTGGAGGTAATAAAACAGTATAGAGACTTGTGAGGTGCAGAAGGGCAGGAAAAAAACAGCACAAGTGAAATGAGGACTGAGAAATAGGACAGCATGTTCAGGAATTTAAAAGTAGCCCAGTGTAGCCTAAATCGGAGTGGACGGGAGTAAGAGCCATAAACGGCCCCAGAGCCTCTCCATCCCCATCCTGATCTGGGGATTCCAGCTATGTGCTTTCATTGTCTGTCTGTCTGCTTCTCTGTAATCTGAATCCCAGATTCTGAGTCCTCAGTACCAAGCACAGTGCCTTCCCAGAATCAACATTCATTTATCATTTGTCGAATAAGCTTTGAATAAAGGCTCAAGTTCTCAAGGCTCCCCAGCTATCACCCTCTCCCCTACTATGAAGAAAATTCACTTGGGAGTCTTCCTTTTCCCCTCTTCTTCTCTTTACAGAGGAAGATCAGGTTTTTGTTTGTTTGTTTGTTTTTAGTACATTCTCATTTCCAAGTGATAAAACAGTGGATGGGGGCTGGGTGTGGGGCTCTCTGGCCTAGGAAACACGCAGTTTATTTATAGTACCTACGTGCTCTGCACCCAGCAGTCAGGGGATTCAGGTTGGAGTACCAGCTCTGTCTCTTTACAAATGACAGATTGCCTCTGAACTTCACTGTACTCACCTGTGTAATGGGGATACTCCCCGGGAGTCATGGTTCACAAAATGCTCTCCATGTAGACTTATTATAAGGAACTTGGAAGGCATACCCCTCATCAATTCCAGGCTTCCTCCCTCCTCTCACTGCCAGCTTCTATCAGGATTTCCCCTTGGAAGAAACGTATTGGCCTCAAAGACAATAACAATTTGAAAATGGGATGCAGGGGGATGAGAGGAGGGAAGAACAGCCTTTCATATTATACATGAGAAATCTTGAACTGCTTTTTCTTCCTTTCTAAATTACAGCTTATATTGGGGTGACCTATTGGAAAGAACACTGTCTTAGAAGCTGAGGAAATGAACTCTGCTGAGAACTCAGTGTGGCCTTGGGCAAGTCGCTGTGTTCTCTGAACTCTGCTCTGTGCTAACAAAGGGGCTGGGCCAGGGAGTCCCTACGGAAGAGTGTTGCGTACGGGAGCACACTCTAGCCAGACTGACCTGGCCTATTAGCTGTGTGACCTAAACACGTCTCAGTTTCCCCATCTATAAAGCAAGGTTATTAGATAAAACATAGCTAATGTGCTTTTCCTGTAGCTTAAATGAAATAAACCACTAAAGAGATTTAACAGTGTGCCTGGTTTATAGTATTTAAGAAAAGGAAGTGCTTGTATTATTAAAATTATCATCATCATTAGTATTGTTACTCTTAAACCGTTGGGATTTTAAGTTGAAGTCAATCTCAGCAGCAGTATGTTTCAAATGGCCACTTTCTCCCCGGGGCCCACAGCAATACCCCGAAGAGAGAATGTCCATCACGTCTGACACACAACCTGGGAAGGGAAACCATGACCTCCTGTGTCCTTTCCCTGGAGCCTCGTGTTTTCCCCCTTGCCCTTCCTTGCCTGGCCCAGGTCTGAGAGCTGGAGCATCTGCACTCTGGGCCCACACTGGTCAGGCAGCCAGGAGGGAAAGGAAACCAGAATAAACATGTTTTGCAAGAGCAGGGCTAGTTTAAGTGAAAGCAATTCTAAATAAGGACAATACAGAGCCTTGGCTGCCTGTTGGCAGCTTCCTCCATGCAGGGTTTCCTTGGAAAACCAAAGGTCAGACTGATAAGCTGGGGGTGTCTGCAGGCAGGCTGGCAGGAAGCTTGCGACAAGATCCCCTCATCCAGTATTTAAACCCATCACAGGCCAGGGGGTGTGGCCATAAGGACAGGTAATTCAAAGACCCAGCATGGGCTCCAATCTCAGCTCTTCAGCTGTGACTTAAGACATGTCTCTTTACCTTACAAAACCTCAGATTCTTTATCTATATTTTTTTAAAAGAGAAAAGTAAAAAAAAAAAAAAAAAAAGTGGAATAAAATCTGCTCTGAGTTCCCATGAAAAAATTTTTAAAAGACCGTTAAGGTGATTCTAAACTATAAGGTGATTTGCAAAACTCAGAGCTAGAACCATGTTTTAATCTCACCTCCACTGCCTGATCCCTTTTAATTCTGGGCAAGTCAATTTTTTCTGAAACTCAGTTTCGTATTTTGTGTTTCATACCTGTCCTGGGTCCTAATGATCCCAGGGGCCATCAAAGTAGCCAAGTATGGTAATGTGGTGTGTTAGTTTTCCCATGGCTGTTATAACAAACTAACACAAGCTGGATGGCTTCAAACAATAGAAACTTATTTTCTCTATGTGTTCTGGAGACCACAAGTATGATTCTGTTTCCTGGTCCAGAACCAGAGAGAATGCATTCCTTGCCTCTTCCAGCATCTCAGGGCTGCCAGCTTTCCTAGGCCTATATCTGTTATCACTCCAATCTCTACCTCCCTGGTCACATGCCTTCTCCTCTTCCAATGGGTTTTCAGGGCTTCCTCTGCCTCCCTTTTAGAAGGACATTTGTGATTGCACTGAGGACCCGCTGAGATAATCAAAGATAATCTCCTCATCTTAAAATACTTCCTTTAATCACATCTATGAAGACTTTGCTATGTAAGGTAACATTTACAAGTTCCAGGTATTAGGGCCTGATATCTTTGAGTTCCATTATCCAGCTACATTTGAGGATATTGAAGTAGTAGTATGCCTACTACACTTACTCACATCTCCCTGATTATTAAGGAGAAGGAGAGTCGCAAAAAAGTCTTGTGATTGAAGCTGAGAATTAGAGACTATGGAAGTATGCAGAAATAATGTTGAAATTCTTCATCTTACCCTGCATAGAACATCATCATAGTTATCTCTTTATCCCAAGCAAGTGACCGAGCAGAGACACTAATACAAGCTTGATGAATGGATGGATGCAAGGAAATATTTTCATAAATCTGAATTTCATTTTAGATAGTCATGTGCATAGACTAAAATCAGAGGACCTGAGTGAAGCCATGCCCTCTCCTTTCTTAGCTGGGAGACTTTGGGCAAGTTACTTAGCCTGAGAAGCTTCAGTATCCTCATATATAAAATAAAAATTATGATAGTACCTACCACATAGGCTTTTGAAAGGAATAACATAAAGAAATTTTCATAGTTCCTGCCATGTAATAAGTACTTGTGTAATATATACATTTGATATTATTAACTTTAAAAAGTTTGCAAGCTTAATTAATGTACCCTTTGTATATACCAAGAATTGACTAATGTGGGTGGTGAGGTGGGGAGAGATGGTTAGTTTATAGAGAAATAAGGGAACTGACGATATATCTTCAGACTTAGGTTAAAGAATTCGAATTAATTGTTTTCCTCCCCATCTTCAACCCAGATTCCTTTGCCTCTGGGTTTGATTCCTCAGTAAAACACTTGGATGAGGGGAAATCTTTCTTTCTTTAGGAATTCCTTCAATAAATCCTTTCTGAGCTCTTTGGCCTAGAACCTTTCTGAACTCTTTACCACCTGGGATGGGAAATAGGGCAAAGGCTTAACTAGTCATTGAGAGCTCCATGGGTCCAGGGCCATTATACGACACGGTTCTCAGCCATAGCTGTGGCTCAAGAGATCAGATAGAATCAGGTAAGGACAAGATTGTCTATTGAAAGAATAATATCTTCATCCAGGAGAACTAGAAGAGATACTCTAACACAGGTGTCAAGGTCCAAGGAATCAGAGAGCCTTAGGAAGATCAGAGGTGGGTGAGAAGAAACACCTAGAATATATGTTGTTGCCGCAGCTGGCTCTTACATGCTTGTTTTGTGTGGAAGAGCGGGCTACACTGAAAGGACTTCTTTTGAAAGATTGCACACGCCACCAAGAAAACAGATATTTAAACAACAGATTTAAGATGGACTGAAAAAGATGTAGTTTTAGAAGTGTTACAGGGCAGGGAGATGGAGACAAAAAAGGCGAGTTTAAGGGAAGGGAAGGGGATGAATTTGGAACAGCGTTCCAAAGAAAATGACATGACATTTCAATGGGTTTCACACTGCTTCCTGTAACCTCTAGCCCTCTCAAAACATACTTTGAAGAATCAAATACAAGAGACCTCAAGAGATTACCTGGTTTAGACCTCTGCTTTCAAGGTTTGTTTATCCCCATATTATAGATAAAGTTGCTAAGGCCCAAAGAAACACAGGAAATGGTGGTGGGGAGAAAATAACAGATCTCTCTTCCTCCTAATATTCTCTACTTCTAGACAGGATGGATAAGGAGGAAGTAGAATTTTTATTTTCATTTTAATGCTAGACCCTTTGTATTAGCTAAATATCTGTTGAAAGTGACAAAAATCCAGTCAGTTAAGCATCTGACTTCAGCTCAGGTCATGATCTCACAGTTTGTGGGTTCAAGCCTGTGTCGGGCTCTGTGCTGACAGCTCAAAGCCTGGAGCCTGCTTCGGATTCTGTGTCTTCCTCTCTCTCTGCCCCTCCCCCAGTTTGCACTCTCTCTCTCTCTCTCAAAAATAAAGAAAAACATTTAAAAAAATAAAGTGACAGAAATCCAAGTAATACTGGATTAAATAGACAGAAACCTATTTCTGTCTTGTGTCAAAGAAATCTAGAGATACTTGTATGCACATGTTGATCGCAACACTATTTAAAGATTGTCAAAAGGTAAAAATAACCCAAATGTCCATTAATAGATGACTAGATAAACAAAATATGGTTTCTACATACAAGGGACTATTATGCAGTCATAAAAAGGAAAAGAATATGGATACATGACATGATGTGGATGAATCCCCCAAAACATTATATGAAGTGAAAGAAACCAGCTGCACATGGTCACATGTAACACAATTCCATTTATATGAAGTGTCTCTAATTCGCAAATCCATACAGAATGAAGCAAACTGTGGTTTCTAGGGACTGAAGGAAGGGGGAATGGGGCTGCTTAATGGCAGTTTCCCTTTGTAGCGATTAACCTATCTTGGAACCAGATAGAGGTGATTGTTTCACAACCTAGTGAATTTACTAAATGCCACCAAATTGTATACTTTAAGATGTTAAGTGGTTAATTTTATGTTGTATGAATTTTGCATCAGTTAAAAAGAATAGTAAAAGAAATTCAGAGGAGGGAAATTCAGAACTGGTAGACAGGTTTATGACAACCTCAGGGATCCAGGCTCCTTCTATTTCGTAGTTCTGCCATCTGTAGTTTTCACGTCTACCTCATAGTTCAAAATGGCTGCTCAAACTCCAATGATTACAACTGCAATCTAGCTATCTGGAAGGAGAAAATAACAGAGAAGTAGAATGAGAGAAGGGCCCTGAAGAATGGCATATAAATTGAGATTTGAAGAATGGAATGCAGGAGTTAGCCAGGGAAGAGCTTTCCAGAAGACAGACTGGAAGAGCAAAGGTCTCAGCTTCTGGGAGAAGTCCACTGAAGCTGGCACAAGGGGAGCGAGGGGGAAAGGACTGGAGAGGGGGGCATGGACTGAATTATTGAGCCCACCATCAGCCCTGTCTGGCTCTGGAAAGCTGTTATCCTTCCACTCCCCATCCTAGTTCTTTCTCATCTTACCACACCATAATCCTGAGCCATAAGAAAGTTGATCCAATAAAAACAATCAAATGAGAGAAGAGTCTCTAGATGGCCTTTGGTACACATAAAAGCACACATTTTATCTTCCAGTCAAGGACTTCTTGAAATTATTTACCTCTCAAAGACAGCTGCTGAGGACCCCATGACTCAAGGGTCCTCTCCCACCTCCTGACAGCGTGTTTTACTGCTGCCCTCGCAGAGGTCTTCTCCATTGTCTCCTTCCTTCCATGACCTCATTCTCGGTGCCAATGAGAGCCAAGGTAAATCGTGCAGACTTACAGCCAGGGCAGCTGCTGAGATGTGAACTGGTTATTTGTCTCCCCAGGACCCCAGGGACAGCATTTGGTAGAACAAGGAGGAGGTAGCTGTTGCCCTGGATCACCAGTGCCCATGACTCTCTAGATTTTGGCTTTGATAGGAGGTGGGATTTTTTGTGCCAAGGAGCACAGCTGGGGCCAGCCTCCCCCAGCGGAACCTCGCACGCCTAAATAAAGAAGGAAACTGTTGTGCTCAGCTGGGGCTCCAGAATGCTTTGGCATGCCCCGAAGATGCCACAGTTTGTTGTGATGACAGGGAATGGCAGAGCTGGAGGACCTGAGTCCCAGAGAGGTGAGACCACTTTCCCAGGGGCAGACATTGAAATTCAAAATAACCTGGTCAGCTCAAGGGTTGCAGGTCAGCTCATCAGCTGTCTTGTGGCACTAACCCAAGACAACTCCTTCCAAACTGTTGCATTTTGACCAGGAAAGCTGAGGATGGGGGGAGACAAGAATGCAAATGTTAGTAGAGAATGAGGACTTTAATACCACTGTATCTATAAGTGTTTTCCTCTGGGCTCTTGTCTGGGAATAACTACTGCCAATTGAATTCTAACCACGTGCTTGACTCTGAGTGCATTACATGTTTGAACTGACATTGTCATTGCCCCAACGCTGTAAGGTAATATGATTGTCTCATTTCACAGGTGAGAAACTGAGGCTCTAAGACGTGATGTAATCTGCCCAAATTCACCCAGCTATTAAGAGATAGAGCTAATATCAAAACTCGGTGATATATGACATCAAGGCTCACGTTCTCAGTCAATATCCTTTACTGTTTCCCTTTAAACTCTACTAGCCAGCATTTCCCTGTTCAGGCAGATGCAGAATCATTTTTCATAGCACAGGAGAAGATTTGAGGAAATTACCAGATTCCAATCTGATTAAAAACAGAAACAAGGTAGCTGAAGACATGAGATGCTCAGCTGAAGACTGGCTATAGACAGAGAGTGGAGGAGGAACAGCGATTTCTACCTCCCACCATCTTCCAGGGATCTACAAATCTGATATAGACTGAGTAGTTTTCATTGCTCCCCGCAAATCCACTTTCCACCTCAGTCTCTCTGGTTCTGGGAGCCTGGGCTCTGTGGACCCCATCAACCCTGGGTTTGGCAAGTGGGAGGCACTCTCAGAAGATCCAGGGAAAAGAGAGGGTGATCCTGGTTTATTCCCTACTCCTTCCCTACGGGCTGTTGGTTGGTTTGCAGTGGCTGTATTCCTCTACCCAGGGGGTCACCTCCTATCAGGTAGTTCTCTGGTTAAGCCACGGTACAGCTATGGCTCCCTTTAAGGACACTGATACCAGCTGCCAGTACTTCATCATCCCTTGTCTTAGCTCCATCCATACCTTTGTTAAAAATTCCTTCATTAAACTCCGATCAATGAACACCATTCGAGGGAGCCATCTGTTTCCTGTTAGGACCCAGGGTTATTCAGTACTAGAATTTTAAGTCTGAAAGGCACATCAAAATGGTTCTCAAATCTTCATTTTTACCTGCACAGACCTAGTAAGAGCAATGATTATAAAACCGATAAAGTTCTAGAAGGCCATGGAACCCTGCCTGCTCGGTCTCCCACAAAAAGCACTCCTCTTACTGCCTCCTCACACCTGCTCCTTGAAGTCCGAAGTTGCGGGGAGCAAACTCCATACCCAGATGACCTAATCCAAATCCCTCGCTCACATGAAGAGAGGCAGTTGGCAAGGTTTCCAAAGTGTCCTTTGTTGGCCTGAGTGGGTTTGATTTATACCCTGGACCTTCATCAACGGTTTGCCTCAATATCTCCCAAAGTGTAAAGTCCCGTAAATCTTCCCTGAGAGCGACAATTCAACCGCCAGCCCATGTTATACAAACACACAGAAATGTCATTAAGGCAACAAACAGCCCCACTGGCCTCGGTAGAGGCCTTTTCTGCCAGGCTCAAGTTACCTAAAATCAATATTTGAACAAGGACAAAACCACATGTTTTCAAAACCAAATTAGAGGGGTCTAATACCAGCTCTGGAGATGTGGTTACATCACGCGCCTTCCAGCAAGTCCCCTGGGGCTCTGCCTTTGGACTTGACCAGGCTGCCCAGGCTCCCACCTCCTTGCAGTCACTGGACTTAATTGTCCCAAGCGTCTGACCTCACTAGACAGGTGATGCCTAGGGACAGAATGAGCCAGACACAGGAACTTTCCAGAGCCAGAGATGGGATGCAAGTTTACAAAACAAAGGAAGTTGGGTATGTTCTTTCATGCATTCCTCAAGCATTGATTCGGGATCTGTACCAGACTCTATGCTGAGGTCTGAGAGTCCCAGAGTGAGTAAAATCATGGGTCTCTGCTCTCAGGGAACTTGTACTACGGCATGAGAGGAAGAGGAGACAATAGGTCACTTTAATGCCAATGACAAGTACTAGTGACGCAGGTGAGTTAAGGGAGCTTTGGAGGCACATGTTAGCTAAAGGGGCTCTTTGGAGGCCAGTCAGAGAAGTCTTCCAACAGCAGATATGCGAAAGGTGCTCTTAACCTATTTTTCTGGCTTTCTATGTCCCAGGCTCAGGAAAGGAGGGGGTTAGATGAGATGAGAGAAAACCCCTGCCTTCTGCTAGAAGGGAGAAGTATACTAGGAACAGTTCTACTCCCTCCCCAGAAGAGTGCTTATCTGAGTCGAGGAGTAGGTATGAAACATGCTCACCTCAGCCTTCGTGGCTCCTGTCTTTTTCAGAACTGGCCTATCTACAGTCACACCACCACCACTACCACCCATTCTCTGCTTAAGTGTAGGGTAAGGGTGGGCAGGGCTTCTGCAGCTGGGCTGGCCTGTGGATACCTGCCGTAGTGCGGGAAAGCCTTGCTCAGAGGGTAGTAGGAAGGCCTTGTGGCTGCACATCTGAAGCCCTGTTACACCAGCAATAGAGCCAGCACTTTGCTTTCTATCTGCCTCTCGTGTCCTATGTCTCTATAAAGAAAGGATTCTTAAGCATTGGTCCCTTCTAAAACAAATAACACATGAGAGGGCTTCTGGTGTATCATCAGATGAAACTGTAGCATACAAGATTATTTTCTTCATATTGTGTTTAGAAAATAAATAAAATTGTCAATATATAAATAATGATTGTATTTACATGTGATGATACAAGGTTTTCTTTTGTTTTTAATGTTTATCTTTCAGAAAGAGAGAGAGAGGGTGAGCAAGGGAGGGGCAGAGAGAAAGGGTCAGAGGCTCCAATGCAGACTCCGCTGGCAGCAGCGGGCCTGATGTGGGGCTCGAACTCACGAACCATCAGATCATGACCTGAGCCAAAATCAGACGCTCAAGCAACCGAGCCACCCAGGCGCCGCAGGTTTTCTTTTGTTTTTAAAGATATTTTCCATTTTTTTAAATGAGCCTGTGCTATTTTTCATCCTGGGAGGGAGGGGAATAAATAAATGCAATAAAATGGTCATTTAAATTTGATAAAAATCATGAATGAAAGTTATAAATCCAGACAAAGACATAGGGGGTCCAGGATAAAGCAGTTAAGAGGTGGCTGTGAGAGTAGGCGCTGCCCATTGCCATTTTCTGTGAACTTTTCAGCAACTCTGTGTCCAGTGCAGTGCTGTAGTGACAGTAGATGCTACCTCCTTAGGATGGTGTTCTAAGCCCTCCATAGTCACGGGGGCCTGCAATCTGTGCTCGTTGCTTGCCTGGCTCCACTGTGCTGTGTGACACATCTTTCCTTGACAAGCAAGCTCCACCATGTCTCTATGCCTGTGTATACACTCTGCAGGAAATGCCTTCCCCTCGTCCCCATGAGGACGATCTGACCTTCCTTTCAGACTCAGCTTTAGCATCTCTTTACCCGGGACCCTTTCCCTAGTGTTTTCTACATTTCCCAGGCAAGCTGGACATATTCTGCTCTCCATGCTTATTTAGAATTTAGCTATGAAATACTTAGCACTTTGTACTGGAACAGCTTATGTACTTACCTGTCTCTTGCCAGCGTAAGAACTGCCTCTGTTCACTCTCTTGTTTCTTTAACTATTTATTTCATTCAACTAACACTGACCGAGCTCTACTACAGGCCAGATTCTGGGCACTGGGGGTACAGAAAGAAAAAGACAAAGATCTCCCCTTCAAGGGACTTATTGTCTAGCAGAAAAAATTAATATTTCTCTTCCATGAAATAAGGGTGTAAGGGAGGAAGACAGTCTTCATGCAAGAACATTTCATTTGTGGTGAAGAGAAGATAGAATTTAACCAAGATTTTTTTTTTAATTTTGAAAGAGAGAAAGAGAGAGAGAGAGAGAGAGAGAGAGAGAGAGAGAGAAAGAAAGAAAGAAAGAAAGAAAGAAAGAAAGAAAGAAAGAAAGAGAAAGGAAAGGAAAGGAAAGGAAAGGAAAGGAAAGGAAAGGAAAGGAAAGGAAAGGAGGGAAAGGAAAGGAAAAGAGGGAAAGGAGGAAGGAAGGAAGATCAATCAATCCAGGCAGAATAAATAGCAGCAAAGAGGCTTAAAATGGCCCATCTTATGTAGGTACTTAGAGGTGATTCACTATGACCAGGACATGCTGCAGGGACAGGACAGAGGGGCAGGTGAAGTGAGAAGAGGAGGAGAGATCTTGGAGCCAGGGGTAGCCCTGCGTCCAGTGTGGCGAGCTGTGTGTGCCATGATAGGGAACCGTGATTTACTCAGCAATCCAATGTTATTAAGTCTTCAGGATCCTCATCAGATCAGTGAGCTAGGAAGATCATTCATCTCTGTTTTCTCAGTGCCAAGAAGAAACATTTAATGCTGAATCTGAATGTCCCCACCTGTCCTAAGACAGAGGCCAGGCCACCTGCCAAGGGAAGGAGAGTCGCTCAGCTCTGGTGGTATCAGAACTACAGGCAGTTCTTACCTTCAATAATTTGGACTCCATTCAGCAGGGTGCTTACTTGATGCCCATTCCTCAGTCCTCACTACTCTTACCTAGACCATGTGCAAATCAGGTGAACACAGCAAACAACTTTCCTTTCCCTCTCCCACTCTGCCCATCAGCTACCAAGACCTTTGATTTCCATCTAACTTCATCTTTTGGATCAGCCCTTCCTCACCAACAATCTGGACCTATCAGACTTAAGACCTCTGTGAGAGGCAGCTTCTGAAGGGGCTCTCAGTGATCCCTGTACTAGATGGCTAGGTCTGTCTTGGCAAAGCCCCACACAAACTGAGTAGTTTAAGCAGCAGAAAGGTATTGTCCAACAGTCCTGGAAGCTAGAAGTCTGAGATCAAGGTATTGGTAGAATTGGTTCCTTCTGAGGGCTGTGAAGGATAGTCTGCTCCAGGTCTCTCCTCTTGTAGATGGCTGTCTTGATGTTCACACAGTGTTCTCCTAGTGTGCTTATTAGTCTCCAAATTTCCTCTTCCTATACAGGCACCAGTTATACCGGATTATGGCTTACCTAAGAGACCTCATTTTAATTTTATTACCTCAGTAAAGACCCTATCCCTAATTAAGTCACATTCTGAGGTACTAAGGGTTAGGATTTCAACATAAAAATTTGGGGATGACACAGTTCAACTCATAACATCCCACTGGTATTTATGCCCTTATGTAATCCTCTCCCCTTGAGTGTTGGCTGGACCTCCTGACTTGTGTCTAAAGAACAAAAGACAGCAAAAGGATGGCATGTCACTTCTAACATTAGGTTACAAAAGAGTGTGACTTTTGACTCGTCATTCTCTCTCTGGTCCTTCTCACTTGCTTAGATAAAGGAAAATGCCATGTTGTCAACTGATCAACAGAAAGGTCAATGGCAACAAACTGAAGGCAGCCTCTAGCCAATAGTCAGCAAGGAACCGAACCCTGCCAACAACCATGTGAGTTAGGTCGAGCCTCAGAGGCTCTCTGAGTTGAGCCTCAAATGACTGTGGCTCTAGCTAACACCTGACCGCAAATTTGTGAGAGATCCTGAAATGGAGAACTAGCTAAGCCATCCTTGGATAAGTCATGCCTAGAGGAATACTGGTGTTTCAAGCCACTAAGTTTTGGGATAATTTGTTATAAAGCAATAGCCTGTTGATATATTCTCCACCCCCTCAGACTGGACCTCTTGCTGTTTACCTCCACCCTGCACCCTTTGTGACTTCCCTAACTGTAAATATGACTGTGAAATTTCCCCAATTAAAAATCTGCTATGGTTGCCCATTGCTCTCAGGATAAAATTCAAATTCCTTAGCACTTCCAGACCCCATCTTTATATGCAGGCTCTGAAAGTCTGGGATAGAATATCATTTGCTTTAAAGAAGCCAGAGTTGGGTTCCAATTCTGGCTGTGCTAGTTATTGTTGGGGTGGCCTCTGCAGCCAGTCCCCTCATCTGCAAAATCAGGATACAAATTTATTATTGAACAAACACTTATTGAAAACTCACTCCATACTGGATCTGTGCCAGGTACAAAGAACACAATAAAAAATAAGAAATGGTCCCTGCCTCCAAGGAACAAAAAACAATCAAATTTTTTAAAACCATAGATGCGATAAGTACCATGATGAAAGAAGCACAAGGAATTAAAAGTTAATATACACTGAAGGCTTACTGGGTATGGGGCACTTTAGATGCATTTATCATGTAATGCCTTAGCAATCCTGTGAGGTACAAACTACTGCCTCTGCATTACAGATAAACAAAATGAGGCTCAGAGAAGTCAACTAACTTGTCTAAGATCACACACATAGTAAGTGGAAAGAGTAAATTCAAACTATAGTTTCTATCACTCCAAAGCTCTGTTTCCAACTGTGCTTTGTTCTTTGTAAATGGATGTTATAGGTGGGGTCTCTAGAGACAGACACTGAGATGGATTCGGGCTACAAGGTGTTGATTGGTGATGGACATTTATGTGAGGAAGGAGCAGGACTGGGCAGAGGAAGAAGTTGAACCTCAATACAGACCAACCTGACAAAGGGCCATGGAACAAACTGCCCAGCAGCGAGGTCTTCCATGAGGCTAAAAATGAAGATCCCTTTATGTCACTGCCTTGCTCAGTACTGATAACTGCAGGACGATGATTCCAGGCAAAGTGGTTTTCTACAGCCAGGCTGACCCTAGAGGAGATGACAGCTGGAGATGACCTGCTGAGCACACTCCTTTCTTGCAGATCTGCGCAGTGAGTCCATGTGTTTGTGACAAGAAGTGGGCACATAACTCTTACAGAAGAGCATGGAACATACATCTAGGGGGAGGTGACACTGAATCCTAAAAGAGTTTGCCTAAAGGGGAGGGCAAGGGGCATTTGGAGCTGAGAGCTAAAATCGGGAGAGAAAAGAAATGATTAGGAATTCAAATGGAGGGGAAAAGACTGAAAGCAAATAAGAGGATAGTTACACCAGTATTTCACCTCCATTGACTTTCTCTGACTATCAGAGTCCTGGCAAGATAAAAGGCTTGCCTTTCCCGTCGCACCCCCTCCTCATTGAATTCATTTCCACCAGGGTCTCCTACGTGCTCCCTAGAGATCTTCCATCCTGCACAACTCAGGCTTCATGGATGTTGTGCCTAAAAATGCAGCAAGTTGGGAAGATGGAGGAGTGAATCTTCTCTGTGACCTTCTTGGCAAGGAGGGGGTGTAGTAACAAGTAGATGAGCCTAGGAACATGGAACCCTGAGTTAGGAGACAATAGGAAGTCTGTGATCAACATCAGGTAAGACTCTGTAAATACTTGAATCCCAATCAGTTTGAACCCAGGGCCCTGGGATGCAAGAGAGTGAGCAAACATGGGGAGTGAGCAGGAGCAGCACCAGGACTGTGGTGCCAGGGGCATGGCCAAACCAAGAGGCATTGCATTTATTTGTGTATCCACACATCCTGCCTCTCATTTGTTCATCCAGCCAGTCATCCATCCATTCTGTCGTACATTAAAAATTTACTTGAAAGATAGTGTTTGACTTCCCTCTCACTTCCTTCTTTTTCCTGCCTCTGGTCCTTTGCAGGGAAGAGATCATTAGTAAGACAGAGCAAAGACATAAAGTTTGTGTCAGTGCAAAAATATATCAAAGTTTGATCAGTATTAGGAAAAGAAATGCTGATTATGCTCATTGATGTTCCACTCTGAAGACTTGGAAGGCCTAAGAGTTCTACAGACTTATCATCTCTTAGTAAGGTGCTGGGTTGCCTAAATTTGGCTCGAATTAGAAGGCTAAGGGCAGTTCTCACTCCTTTGGGCTGAAGCTAAGATTCTAGGTAGAGGAAGAGGAAGTACAGGCAGGAAATGGGTAGGAAAAAAAGAAGGGGAGAATCAAGGGAGGAAGAAAGGCCCCAGATCCCAAATGTCTGTGGGAATTGGACTCTGCCATAGGAGACGGTGACCTTTCTATATACTCTGCCATGAAACGGATTTTCACTTTGATGATGAGAAATACCCGCAAGCTCTTCTAGATATTTTGTTCCAACTATGACCAGCGTTTTCTAGGCATTGGGGACACCAGCATGGATTAAGATGCAATCCCAACTCAGGATCACTCACATCCTGAGGGAGACAGCAGACAAGCAGAGAAGCATTAACAGAGGACGGTACTGTGGATAAGACAGTCACCTCTCCCAGACGTGGACTTTCAGGAAGACTTCCCAGAGGATGTGTGATGGCCAAGAAACTGAAAGACGTATTGGAGTCATTCAGGCAAGGAAGAAGTAACGAGCATTCCAGACAGTAGGATCAACTTATGAAAAGAGACGTGGCCATTGTTGTGTTAGAGAAAAGGTACGAGTGGGAAGGTGACAAAGATACTAGGCCTAGAGCTAGATCATGAAGTACTGTGTATGCCAGGATAAGAGATTAAACTTTATTTTGAATGCTATAGGGAGCCATTTGAAGAGCATTCCATACAACTATGATCTTGAGTCACTGAGATGGAACTGTTGGAATTTCTTGGATGCTTTCAACAGCTTACCTCTGGGTCCTAGGCTCTGATGTCTGGCCTGAAATTCATGCAGCCTTTGGCTTCATTCTCTGCCTTGGGAGCAAGGACTGACACCCCTGGCCTAGAAGTTGGGCTCATTTCCATGGTATTGGGCCATTGGGTGGAGCCTCTCTAGGTGGGGCCTTCCAGAAATGAGCTACAGGCCCATGATGTCAGAGGGGTGGGGACATGGGGAATGGATGGGGTGTAACAGCTGCTATCACTGTCCCTCCTCTTCGCTCCTGAGAAATCACAAATCAACCTCTCCCCACCCCCCAGGCTGCTGATTAAGGAGTCCTTGCACTTCCGGAAACATTCAACCTTTTGTAAAAAACGAATCACTCCTGGAGACTGTAGGGTTGTGAAAAGACCTCAAGCTTTATAGTCAAGTTGATCTAGATTCACTCCATTGCAACTGGTGAGACCTTCCCCAAGTTAATTACTTTCTCTGAACCTATGTTTTTATCTGCAAGATGGAGATAATAGCTCTCTCACAGGGTTATTTGGAGCATCAAATAACAAAATATTTATAAGTTTTTAGCAATATATATTTAGTTCTGCCCAGAGAATTTTCTACTTGTGGCATTTTACTTATTGGTCATCCAGGGCCTACTCAATTCAGCTTTCTGCCCTAGTAATAGAATTAGGAAAATATTATGTGAAAATATGAGTTCCATTGACCAAACTAAAACATTTGGCTCATCATGAATTTATGTCGGGAAAATACACCAAGTCATGGACCACGGATTTATGAAATTTGAATGCAAAGAACCCAAGACTCAAAGTAGCAAGACCTGATCTCCTTTCTCTATCCATGCTCTTGGTCAAGTCCACTCTCTGGAAAATAAAGTCCCTTCTAGTCTCGATGGTCTCCAGAACAAGCTAATAAATTATAAATTATCAGACTCCAATAAGTCACACTTATGAGGGCAACAGGAGTGGAAGAACACCGAAGGGTGACCCTTTTTTTTTTTTTTCCTATGTAAGTCCTGTGTGTTTCCATCCAGACCTGCTGCTAAGGAAGGAGCAATTCTTCCTCAGGAAAAGAGTTAAAAAGTTCACGCTCCAAAAGTGAATCATAAACTATTCCGAGAATGTCAGAGAGAAATATGGCATACCCCGAGGGACCCCCGCTGAGGGGAGAGAGAACAGCTGGAGTTGCCACAGGCTGAGCCCAGTGAAGTCTCCAGTCTGGATCCAACCAAATTAATATGGTGCAATGCCAAGGTGGGACTTCTCTTCCCTTGTTTCTCTCCTTGTCTTTTGCATACAGGAATCCTTTCCAGGGCACACCCATTGACACAGTCTCTAACTTCTGTTTACTAGATAAGGGGACTGACTACCTTTGGAATCAAACATCTGGATTCCAAACCCAATTCTGCCAATTAATGTGTGATTTTTGGCAAGTGAATTCCTCTCTCTGAACTTCAACTTCTTCATCTGCCAAACAGGAATACAAATATCTATTCTCTAAGATTTTTTAAAGGACTCAATGAAATAATGTAATAATGTCTTCAGCCCAGCATCGTAGGAGGGGCTCCATCAATGGCAGCTAATATTTTGGAAGAGGGTAGCTGGGTGGAGTGGCCATGTGCTTCATGGATGGCTTAGGTCCTCTCTGAATCATCCTGGGTCCCAATGGATATATACAAATTACAAGGCTAGCTTTGGTTTCCAACCACAGAGCAGAGGTCTCTAAGGTGCAGGGAGGGGAAGCAGAGAATTTTTGCAGCAACATAAAGGGTGAAAGAGAACTTCCAAGAGGCCTGGAGACTAGGGGATCAGGCCTGGCTACTGAGCCTGAATGTGATGTGCAGGTGAGCCACACTGTGGAGGGCATGGGGGCGGGTATAAGCGGTGGAGTAAGCTGTGTGGGATTCATCCAGTAATCATTCAATAATTCTCTACTGAGCACCTACTATATGTCAGCCACTGGTTCTGGAAACTAGGGATACAGTAGAAAACAAGTCATTGTCCTTGCCTTCCTGGAGCTGACAGTCTAGTGGAGGAACAAAAATAAATAACTAATATCTTTCAGGTAGCCACTTCAGGTAGTACTTCCCTCATTCAGGCAAACCAACTCCAGGTTTCTGAAGCAAGGCAAAAGTCCTTATTAGGGCATAGAGACAGAAACCTCTGTACCTGGATGGGTATCAGGAGCAATTCACAGTTACGGGTGTTGGAAGCACAGGTTCTGAAGCCAGACAACTCAAAGAGGAAACCTCACTCCACCAGTTATAAACTGTGGGCCTTGGGCACATTACTTGACCTCTTGGAGCTTTAGTCTTCTGCTCTGTAAAAGAAATTAAAATGCAGTTTACCTCTGGGGTCACTATGAAGATTAAATGAGATGACAGATGTAAGTGCTTAGCAAAGCACCTAGTCCAGAGACAATGCTTAGTAAAGGTGAATCACTAATTAGATTGCTATTATCCTATGAATAAGCATGGCCAGAATGTGCAGATTCATATGGACGGGGATCCCAAGAAAAAGAGTGGGTGCATGACAAAGATTTCATGACTGAGGCGGGAGCCTAGTCCTAGATCTAGAGATGAGTGTGGGAAGACAAAGGGCACTCAGGGTGGGTGTGAAGGGGAAAGAAAACAGGATCCAATGGTCAATGCCAAGTATGGAACCAGAGCCCAGTTGGCAGCAGAGCAAACATAAAGAATTCACTATCTGGGGTACAAAGAGAAGATAGGGATTCGAGCCAAAGAGTAGCTAGTCATACCTCATCTGGACTGAACATTTTTGTGTGCCAAACCATATGGAAGTGTTTGATATGGATGATGCCAATTAATAATTCAACAGCTCTCTGTGATGGGCATTACTGTATTTCATTTTACAAAAGAGGAAACTAAGACTCAAAGTGAGGGTGACTTACCTAAAGTCAACCAATCAAGAATTCTTGAACCTGAATTCAAACCCAGTTGTACCTAATGCCAAAGCTGATGTACCTAATGCCAAACAGACATAAGGTCATTCTGTTTCTCCCCACACCCTCATCCAGTCAGGTCTGTTACCTTCATTCTGGTGACAAACATGTATTAAGCATCACCTATGGCAGTCATTCACTATGAGCTGACCTGTGTTGGAGTCCTCAATCACTCTTATTAATACCAAGAGGAGAATGGCACAAAAGAGCCATGCCTCAGGAATCAGACCGACCTGGGTGACTATTGAGGAGACCCTGGGCAGCTTTTGGCAGCCCAGTTCTTCAAAACTTATCTTCAAGGACATATATGCTTCAGCATGTTGAATTGTTCTGAAAATGGTATTGCAGAATGAATCTGGGTCTTTGACTCAGAAATGCTGGTCACAGGTCTTGGACAAGTCATCTGGCCTGCCAGATCCTCAGTTACCTCCATTGAAAAACCGGTAGTTAAGACTAGGGCCTGAAAATTATCTTCTGGGGTGACAGAAAGACCTTGAGCCTTGAATAAAAATCCTTGAGCTCAAATCCCACATCTACTGTAAACCTACTTTGTGACTTTTAGTGATTCAACCTCCAAACCCCAACTTACCTTAATCCTTGCTTTCTTTGTTAAATAGAAAATATTTATCATTCAATATTCAGCACGCCTCTCAAGTTGTGACTGTTTTCTCTCCCACACCCTTGAATCACTGGGACTGGGACTTGAGATCAATTACGTGTCCTCCTTCTTACATCCATTTAATGGCCCCTTCCCCCTCCATTCTACTTTACCCCATGTTGGTTAATACATTTCTGGGCTCCACTGTATTGTCTTCTGAGGTTCTTCCCAGAGTGTTAGGTCTTATATTACAGGATAGTATTCTTATACCAATACATTTTCATTTATCCCACTTTATGTCCTGCTTTCCTTGATTTATCATGCTTTGGATTCAGGTCCAAATGTACCCTCCCAGCTCTTGCTGCTTTGTACTGTATAGGTCCTTCAGCTTCTTCAGAGAATAGCCCCTGCCTTCCTGTAGTGAGCCCAGTACTTTCTCTGCTTGGTTTTGTTTGGACTTGACATAACTACTGGTCTACTGGCCATGAGGATAAGTGGAGATGAATCCCTGGCAGGGGCATTTTGTCTTGCAAAGCATAGGCTTTTGCATCATCATCAAACAAAGATCATCAAACAAAGATCTCGAACAAAGATCTTTTAACGAAGATGAGTTGCACCAATTCTACAGGCCAAGAGGGTCTAGAGATATGTGGAGTCTTAAGGTTTTCACATGCAGTCAATGGAGATGTTCCCACCCCAAGTCTCAGGGTCCTTTTCCTTCCTAATCAGATCCTTGGCCTTGGTTGAGCTGGCTTACTGTGGTTGAGGATTCAGCCTCCTCTAGAGCTCTGCTCCCTTTATAAGTAAGTTCTGGGTCTGAGCCGCACTTTTTTTCTGTTCTTCAGCTATAGTAAATAAGTGACTCTCTGTAAGCTCTGATTTTTATGTTTTACCATGAATTGATGATTAAACACTCCAATCCTTCATGTATTTTTAATATATTTTTCTAATGCATTAATTGTACTCGACCATCCAATTCCATTGTCCTTATAATTACTCTTTCTCCTAAACCTCTTAAATGGCTTAAATATGGCAATGGCTAGTACATTTCTTTCCACTGGTCTCTCATTCTGTCTATGCACCACTAACTGAAGTGTCTACAGCTGTATGGCTGGGGCATGCCAGGGGCTATGAGAGTTCCATGTTCCTCTAGTGATAGGGTTCTCATTGCTCACCAGGATGCCCATTCTGAGTTATCCCCCACAGAAACAAAGGGTCAAGTCTTTGTACCTCTGCCTCAACCAGTCACTGGATGTGGACTTCTTGACAGTGGGGCAAAATGTGGTCAAGTTAGCTTCTCCTGTTAAGGACAATTTCAGGGGAGGGGTGTAGATATGGGCCCTCAGCAGCTTCCAGAAGCCAAGGGAATGAGTACCTTGATCCTGATCTATGCCTCTCAACTCAACATTCTCTATGATCCCTTGAAATTATAGGAACACTTTTCCACCACCATCCATACTGTAAGCGGCTGCTCAAATGTCATCTTACCAGTGAGTCCTCCCCCTGGGATTCTCTGTTCCTCTTCCTCTTGTTTCATTTTTTTCCCCAGCACTTATCTCTACCTGAAACTCTCGTATATTATTCATCTCCTGTTATCAGATCTCATACTCCAAACCTATGGTACCCTATCACCTAGAAGAGGGCCTGGTACAAGGTAGTCTCAAAAAACATAAATAAAATACTAATATTGATATGTTCCTATTTCATACACTTCACTGAAATTGCTGTAAGGACCAAAATAAATCTATGCGAAGGAATCAAGCTCACAGTAAAGTACTCAATGCAAATAAATGTACACAACAAATGTACATAAAGAAATGTTTGTAATATATATCTGTAAGTGGCATTGGGATAAGGAAAAGAGTCTTTCTTCACAGAAAGACATTGACATTTGAGCAATTCAGCAGCCAGGGACAGAGACTAAACTTCTTACTCGGGGCTTAAGGGCAAGCCTTTGACTTCTGTAAGGCAGGGAGATTTAGAACTCACTTTTATTTCTTCCAGTACCAGCATTTAATTGCAGACTTAACAGCAGCTCAGGCCTATAAAAGATTCACCTTGTTTCTCTGAATGTATACATTATTTACCATACAGTCTATAAAATATTTACCCATTTCTCAGCCGACTGCACCCTGCTCAGTCTTAACTACCTCATTGCTGTTCGAAGCCGATCAAATAGGTGGCTGGCACCTCTCCAGAAATGGACCGAGCAAGCAGCTGGAAGGGGACCATATTTTATGCATTTGTCAGAGCACATAGCAATCAAGGGTGTTGAAAGCCTTTCTGAAAGTACTAGTGAGGGGTGTGGGTCCTTAATCCCTTCCCACCTCCACCCACCCACTCTAAAACATGACTGCCTTTGCCAGGCCCAGTACATTCATCTATTTGGGATACACTTACAGAGCACCAATTGTGTCCTATACGCCTTGGGGAGATAGATGGGAATAATGCACATTCCTATGCCCTTGCTGGAGAAAACAAACCCAATGATAAAGACTCACAAGAAGAGCTACCAGGCATTGAGCTATCTCTCCACGCAGCTGGTGTGTATAAAACACATGGCCTTGTAAGCCATTTTGGGACTGAAATTCTGTCTTAGCCTATCACTTACAAGTGTATAACCCTGGGCAAATTCGCTAAACTCTTGTTGCCTCAGTTTCCCCAGAACATTACAGTAGTCCTTATTTCATGGGATTACTGAGCCCATGGTGCCTTCCTCATTAACTCAGTAAAGGTTAGAGGTGAGGGGGAAGAGGGAGGATAATTCTGAGGACAGTTCTATACGGTGAATATGTTATGATCCTCACTTTACAGATGAGACACTGAGATTTAAAAAATTGAGGGGTGCCTGGATGGCTCAGACTGTTGAGCATCTGACTTAGACTCAGGTCATGATCTCATGGTTCATGGGTTTGAGCCCCACTTTGGGCCCTGTGCTGACAGCTCAGAGCCTGGAGTCCAGCTTTGGATTCTGTGTCTTCCTTTCTGCCATTCCCCTGCTCACACTCTATCTCTCAAAAGTAAGTAAGTAAGTAAGTAAGTAAGTAAATAAATAAATAAAAATAAAAATTAAAAAAAAGGGGAGGCACGTGGGTGGTGCAGTTGGTTGGATGTGTGACTCTTGATCTTGGTTCACGTCATGATCTCACTGTTCCTGACTTCGAGGCCCACATCAGGCTCTGCACTGATGGTGCAGAGCGTACTTGGGATTCTGCCTTTCCTTCTCTCTGCCCCTCCCCAACTTGTATGCTCTCTCTCTCTCTCTCTCTCTCAAAATAAATAAATAAACATAAAAGTTTTTAGAAAATTAGCTAGTGTGGCAAAGTCCACTTGTAAGCGGAAGAGCCAGGATTCAAACCCACATCTGCCTAATTCCAAAGTCTCTACTTATAATCACTGTGCGCACACGCGCGCATGCGCGCGCACACACACACACACCCTTATACACACTTACATGAAAATGTGGCATAATCACCATGTGTACCACAGTTACAGTGGTACTCCCACCAACCCTCAATGAGGTTGGATATCCCTGTTATTTGCCCTGACAGCATCTCTTTCATAGCAGCAGTCATGCTTATAATAATTCATCAATTTGATCATTGTTTGCTGCTGTCTGGGGCTGTGTTCGTCATGTGTTCCCAGTGTCTGGGGAAATGAATGCTCAACACGCACTGTCATTTCTTCTTTGCAACAATGCAACGATGGAAGTAATCTTTTTCCCCCATCTTATTGCAAGTGAAACGGAAGCTCAAGACCATGAAACAACTTATCCAAGAACACAAGAGCTAAAGAAAAAAAAAAATGGAAGAACTAAGTTCTTCCCAGTTCATTCGAATTCTGAAGCCCATGCCCCCTCCGTTGGGCTGGCCATGCTCTCCTTCAGAAGGGAGAAAGCCAGAGGACAAGGGTAGAGGAACAAACTTCTTTGTATGAAGGACTGCTGTGGCAGGCATTCTGCTGAAGCTCTTTGTCAACATGATCTCTTTTACTCCTCGTGACAAGTTTGTGTTCAAAACATGTTTTGCTAAAAGAAGTTTTATGCAAATGCAGTGGTAAACCTTGCTGGAGTAAGTTGGCAAGAAGGAGAGGAGACTGGCACTGAGTGGGAAGCGAATAAGGGTAACAGACAAGACTACAAAGCTCTTCAATGCAGCTCTTCGCTCCAATACTTCATGTCCAGAGAATAAGGTCAGCTCAGGTGCGGCTCAAGCAAATGCCAACATCGGTCCAGGGTGAGGAATACAAATCAGATGTTTGACTCCACTGATTTGACTCTGACTCATGCCATACTACCTCCCTGCCACACTAATGCTCCTTCTCTTTGCTTTAAAAAAGAAAGCAGATACCGTTTATCTTCTCACTTTTTTACATTCAGTGGCTATCTGATTCTTAACGAACACTACTGGTAGACATATTTGGCACAAAACAAAGTTGATAATGGATAAAGCCACACATAGTATGATGTGCTATTGACTGTAAATTAATAGGAATGTCAATTCTTCTTAAACAAGAACAGATTTTCAACTTAATTTTGTGGAAGTAATTTTCACAAAAGAAAACTGACAGTGATAGAAAGCTATAATCTGTTCAACTTGACATGGGAAAAATAATGATGGATTAATAAAATATTCATTTTATTTTTAAAATTTTTTTAATGTTTATTTGTTTTTGAGAGAGAGAGAGAAAGAGACAGAGCATGAGTGGGAGAGAGGCAGAAAGAGAGGATGACACAAAACCCAAAGCAGGCTCCAGGCTCTGAGCTATCAGCACAGAGCCTGACACAGGGCTTGAACCCACAAACTGCGAGATCATGACCTTGGCTGAAGTCAGATGCCCAACCGACTGAGCCACCCAGGCTCTCCAAAAATATTCATTTTAGAATTTACAAAGAAATATTTGATTCTAATAAAATTAAGATGGTAAAATCATAGTTAACTGTGCTACATAAAAATTCAATCGAAAATATAAGTAGGCTCAGGGTACCTGAGTGGCTTAGTCCGTTGAGTGTCCAAGTCTTGATTTTGGCTCAGGTCATGATCCCACGGTTGTGTGATTGAGCACCATGTCAGGCTCTGTGCTGAGCATGGAGTCTGCTTGGGATTCTCTCTCTCTCCCTCTGCCTCTCTCTCCTGCTCACACACTTTCTCATTCAATAAAAAAATAAATAAATAAATAAATAAAATAGAAAATAAATAAAACAAAATATTAAAAACTGGCTCAATAAAATTTGCTCCAGAAAACAAATTTTTTAACCTTACATTAATGTGAAGATAATTTAGATTAAAATAGCTATTTCATGTAGTCACAACTGAAATATCTTTAGGATTAAATCCAAGGTGTCCAAGCATCCTATTCATTTTACCCAGAGTCTAGTGCTGTACAGGGACATTTTCTCACATCCTTATAGCACTTTGTCATAAGATTGCAATCCTCCAATTTTTAGATAAGGAAGAGGAAATTCAGAAAAAGTGAGCAATTCGTCTTGCTTGATTTCGTGGCAGGGCCAGCACTATTTGTTGATTAAACCACAATAGTCTCATCCTGCCCTTCCTGAAATTCAGGACATTTTACAAGGTATGGGATAACTTCTATCTTCTCTTCCTCTTCAACAAGGAAGGTGTGGGGATCAGGAAAGGCCTAGTCTTTTATTTTTTTATTAAAAAATTTTTTTAATATTTATTCTTTTTTTTTTTTTGAGAGAGAGACACACAGAAAGAAAGACTTGAGCACGGGAGGGGCGTTTTCTAGAAAAAGGGACGCCTTTTTCTAGGTGAAAACGTTGAGACCCGAGGAAAGCAATGAACTCGCCTATGGTTTCAAGTTATATAAAAGACCAGGCCTTGAGGCTCCTGGGTGGCTCAGTCAGTTAAGTGTCTGACTTCCGCTCAGGTCATGATCTCGCAGTTGGTGAGGGTGAGTCCCCACATCACGCTCTGTGCTGACAGCTCAGAGCCTGAGGCCTGCTTCAGATTCTGGGTCTCCCTCTCTCTCTCTCTCTCTCTGCCCCTCCCCTGCTCAAGTCTTTCTCTCTGTGTGTCTCTCTCTCAAAAAAAAAGAATAAATATTAAAAAAATTTTAATAAAAAAATAAAAGACTAGGCCTTTCCTGATCCCCAGTCTACCATTCTCTTTATTCCATGAAATAACCTGTAGAATAACATCATTTTTACAAAGTAACTAGAGGCAGGGAGCTCTTTGATCCAGAAAGAGTAGAGTTGTATGGAAAGTGAAGTGATTTATTCATGGCTGTTAGCATTCAAGGAATTTTGTCTCCTGGCCACCAATCCTCCCCCATCCCCACCCCTCTCCGAAATAAAACTATCCTTCAAAGATGCCCTAAATAATATATCCTTCAAAGAAGAGCCCACGGCTCTTGTACTTACTATTTAACTCTCAGAGAGTGAAGAGAAGGGGCCTAGGTTGGTCATTTCCAACATTATATCAATGTTTTCTCTCATCCCTGGATTCTCATGAGGCGGATCTCTCCCATCTATTCAATGGCTATCTAAATCAGAAGTTCATGAAGAAGAGAACTAGACACATTTCAGAAAAGAAATAAAATATTTCTAGTGCGATTTCCATTTGTTTAAGTCCAAATCAATAAAATCATACTGAACTTCATTTCATGAGCCTGGCATGACACTTAATGTTCTGTGATAAAGGAGTAATTTTATAGGACATCTTAGGGGACCATCTGCTCTAGTTCGACCAGGACTGCAAGGTTTTCCAGGATGCAGATCTTTCTGTTTCGAATCAGACACAGTGTTAGGCAAACCATGATGGTAGCTCACTCTACTTGTTCACCACGGTATTACTAGCACACAGGCCAGCACTTGGCACGTGATGAGCCTCTGCTATGCCCACTAGATTTCTCAATCCTTGACTTCTTTCCCTGTAGAATGGAAACAAAGGGGGCTAACACTTGTCCTGTCTCATTCACAGGGTTATTATTCCGTGTAGTAATGTTGAGGGAGGATGTTATTGTTACTTTTTTATCATGTCTCACCAAGTCAAGGAGAATTTAAATAATCTCTGAAAAATACAACCCAGAGCATCAGCTTCTTGAACCTGGAACCATGTCTTATTGTAGTGAAGCACACAACACAGGGCCTGGCAGAAAGATGATGCCAAAAATCCTGGACAGATAAATGAAAGAATGAATAAGTGGATAGTTCGATGAATAACTATGTGAATGAGCATAAAATGATTAAGTTAACTAAATTTGTAGGATTCTTTTCTGAGCCAGGGTTTTATTTAATCCAACTCCTGCATTTGTTAGAGCTCACGGTCCAACAACAAATTCTTGTCAGGGTCAAGATTAAATCTGGGTCATTTCAATATATTAAAATACGGTAAAAAAAAAAACTCCAACTAATTTTACTCATTTTCTCCAATGACTTTTTCCTAGCTCACAAAACTTTCATTCATAGCTCTTCTTTCAACAAAGATGGAGGGCTTCTCTGATAGAGCAGTTCGATTTGAGTCTCATGACATTCCTGGTCTCTGCCCTCATTCCGTTTTTGGTGAGCTTCAGGGGTAGCTTGAGAGGAAGTCCTGAGGAGCTGGAGGCGATTGTCCAGCAGCGTAGGTCATCAAAAGTCATTACCACCAGCATCAAGGTATTACAAGTTTGTTGTTCCAGAAGACTGAGCAAAGCAGGCCAGAACTCTCAACCTGCTTTCATCTTTGTTTTCTACTTTGCCTTTCCAGATCCTTGCTCCTTCTGGGCCCCAGACAAATTTCTCCTCTTATTTCTTTGGCTTTTGGTCATTGTTGAGATTCCATTAGGACAAGGACTTGCTTTATTTATCTCTAGATCCCAGCACTTAGCTAAGTGCCTTGTATAGAGTAGGAGCTCAATAGATATATGAATGAATGAATGAATGAATGAATGAATGAATGAATGAATTTTTTCCTTAAAGTTCCAGCAGTTCCTAAAATCACAGCTTCTGTGCCTAGTTTAAAGTATGGTTTCAACAGATGTTGAATAAATGTGTGAAATAATGAATGAATGAATGAATGAATGAATGATGTGATTAACTAGCATAAATGGACTATTGATTATGTACAAGGCACTGGTTAACAACATTTTATGTTATCTTTCAACAACCCTCAATAACTGCTTTCTTTTTCTCCTGAGTACTTGCCGCTGTCTAACACACCATATATTTTGCTTATTTACCTTGTCTGTTATTAGTTTCCTCCATAAGAATTTAACCTCCACAAGGGCTGAAATCTTCATTTGTTCTGTTCACTGCTTCCCCTGCCTAGAAGAGTACATAGTACCAAATATATGTTCAGTAAGTACTGATGGCATAAATATTGAATAAATATTATTATACCTACTTTGCAAAGAAAAAGCTAAATTTAGGGACGCTTAAAAAAAATTCCTGATTTGTGTCAAGCACTCCAAATTACTATACTTTCACTGATAACTGGTGAATGTCACTGGTAACTACACTGTGAGGTAGATATTATTATTCTAGTGCGACGGGCACTGGGACTTAGGCAGATGGGGTTACCCTGTTGAGTCAGAAAGCAGTTCATCTAATAAAGGGCTGGGTCACAATTCAAATCCAAGGGATCATATGGCCTCAAAACTTGCGTTTCTCATAACCTCAACCCACCTTGCATTAAGAAAATGTCCATCCCTGCATCAGAATATTCATGGGGAAGATGTCGTTGCACAGCTAGAAAAATTAGACAACTCATTACAACTTGAGTCAACTTAGAAAGACCCACTGAACAAAGAGCATCCTTTTAATATGAACAATACAATAAATGCTGAAAGCAGGAGGTTAAGAAAACGTTATTAGGAGAAGAAAGACATGCCAATGACTTGAGCCCTTAATGAAATGCCCATCATAGCTAGGATAAGCAATTTCCCAGAGGATTCTTTCATGTGAAAGGAATGGTAAGGAGCTCTTCAGTGGCACCCAGACACTCCCTCTCACATACACACCTGCTCAGGGCCCAGCAAAAGACAGTGCGCAAATGTCTGGAATATTACATAAAAGCTGTCTGCCTAACCAGTCAAGGCTATTAAAATCCATCTTGCTGAAATGAACCCTGAGAGCAGGTCAAACAAATCTAATTTTTATTGTTCCTTAAGGAGATGGCTGTGTCGGAGACAGAGGAGAGAGGCAGGAGGCCAGTGAGAAAGAAAAAAAAAAAACCCTAAGAGGCCTTAAAAAATTAAATGTTCAAAAGAGCCGTGGCAGGCAAGATAAATGATATATTACAGTGCTGGTTTAAACCTAATTGATGACTAATGTTGTAATGCATCTGAACCTACACTGATCTATTATCCGTCTGGTCCAGGCTGAAGGAACGCTGCAAGGAGAAAAATTGCTAACTGTTTTAACCTGATGGAACTTTAAAAAAATAACCAGCCCAGTTACTTTAAAAGATAAATGGCTGGGTGGTGACCTCCTAATGTATATCTGGGTCTTGCAATGCAAAATCAAATGTTAATTAAATAGAATCCAGTGCAGAAAAGATGCAGAAAGAGCATGGTTTAGAGCTCAAGAGGCCGTAGGGAATTGTGTTGTTGGGTTTCCTACAAAATGTTTCAAAGAAACTAGCAGTGGAAAGGCAGTAATGGCAGACCACATAGGAGTCATTGAAAAATCAAATGCACACACAAACACCATCAGGATAACACCTATATGTAGGTTATATAGAGTGGCATGTGGGCACAGCTAAATCGCAGTCATTGAAAGGACAGGATCACCACCACCAGAGTCATTTAAATTCACTGGGGTGGATCAGAGAGGCTTTATTTTTTTCATCTGCATCAACACAATCCCAACATAACTCTCAGAAGGAAAAACAATGTAAGACATAAGATTATGTCAAAAGGATTCAAGAGCCAACTTGAAAGCACTGTTTTGTTGATAGCCAATGCTAGGATAATGTTAGCCACAAAATAGTAAATGCAATAGATTGTAACCAAAGACTAAAATAAGAATCAATGAGTTTATACTGAAACAAATGAATGAATATATGAACAAATGAATGAATGAATGCCTCAAATCTCTTTGTTAGAATAGAATTCCAAACTATAAGCATATGAGAAATGAGGAAAATAGAAAATGATCATTTGGCAAATAGCAAAAGTGATAATTGTTTCAGGCAAGATGCTTCAATAGATAGCAAAATTAGTGAAAAAAAAAAGAGATGAGAATTTTTGCATAGTTTCACAGTATCTCCATTTTAGGACAATTTGAGCAAAGGATCACAGTTGACATTACCAGGACAGAGACAAACAGTCAACATGGGCCTCCTGGTGAAATGTATTAAGAAGGACTCACCATCATTTCTGTGGTATTCTTGATAAAAATGCATAACCAGAATGTAATCATGAGGAAGTATCAGCCATACTGAGGAACACTTTACCAAATAACTTGTCAGTTCTCCTCAAAGGTATCAGGGAAGTGTATCAAGTATCCAATCAAAGAATTAGTCAGGACACATCCCAGGTTAAAGGAAATTAAGGACACATAACAATAAAACACAACTTGTAATACTGGTTTGAATGTTGGACCAGAAAAAAACACATCTGTGGGTTGGCTGGAGAAATCTGGAGTTAGGACAAATTTGCGTTAGAGAAATTTACACTAGATACTAATATTATATCCATGTTCATATGTCTGATAATAGCATTATGGTTATAGGGGGAAAAATGTTAACATTTGGGGAATTTCAACAAAAGGTGGACATTTTTTGTCCTATTTTTAAAACTTTTCTGTAAGTCAGAAATTATTTCAAAATGAAAAGTTAAAAAATAAAACACTTGATACATAAAATGTCATTGTGGTTTCCCTGAGGACCTATATCCAGCTTCATTTTTTTTAGGACCTGTTCTCCACAGAGGTAGGAGGAGCCACCACCAAAGCCAGTGTGTCCTTACTCATTTTGAAAAGAAGGAGCCAGGAGCAGAAAGAAGCGATTATTTTGACGAAGTTCATGAGAAAGGGTCACATACCAATATAGGCATGAGCAACCATAGAACCGTTTTGCCTGAATAGTCGTGCCTGTGATGGTATCTGACTTATTTAGGGACAGAGGCTGCAAATGGGTCTAATGAGCACAGCACTTTTCTGAAGGTCCCCCAGAAAAGGAAGCCATTGTGGACAATTGAAATAATAATTGTACCACTTATTTTGCACTTTCTGGGTTAGCCTTTGTGCTAATATCCTTAATGTATTGTCTAATTTAATGCATATAAAACCCTAGTGAGGGAGGTATTGTCCACATTTTAAGGAATGGGGAGAAAACATATTTTGTTGTATGAGAGATTGAACAGTTTGCAATGGGTGGAAGTGCTAACTCCGAATCTATGCTTATTACTCTCAACGCTGATACACTGCACAGTCTCAACAGAAGTGCAGAGTACACCTGCCAGTGACTTTTTAAAACTACAATGAGATTTGATCCATAGCTTAGGGTGAAAGTTGAAATGTGAAAAGGAAAAAAAAATAAAAAACAAAGAATTTCTTAGCCAAGTACACAAGTATATAGGCAAGACTTTTGCAGGGCCATTTAATCTACTTCAGAGACCAATGATTTCTAGCACTTAGGTAGAACTTCATTTATTTCAGACGACATTCGGTAATGGGCTAATTGCTTCTAATACTCATCTGTTCTTTTGAGTCAACAAGGATTTAGTGAATGTCTTGTGCAAAAAAACAGTGCAGGGCCTCAGAGAGATGAAAAGATCTATTGAGGGCACGCTGTGTTAAGATCCATTACAAGAAAATTCCTTCTGCTTTTCCTTCTTTCTGTCTCCCCTTCTCTCTCACCCTTCTCTCCCCTTCTCTCCTTTCCCCTCCTCTCCCACTCCTCCTCCTCTTTCTTTTTATTTTTCTTTCAAACTATGGAAACACAGGAAAGGGAGGAATTCATTTTAACTGAGATTTAGGAAGATTTATGGAGTGAAGGGCCCTGAGGAGGTTCTTGAACATAAGCAGGACTTTGATATTCAGAGATGAGAGAAAAAGCTTTTCAGGTAATGGGCTCTGTGTAACAAAACTACACTGGTGGGGAAATCCAAGGAAATAAGAATTTGTGTGGCTGGTCAGGGCGTGCGTCCCTGAGATGATGAGGGTCAGGAGCCAGGAACAAGGGGAAGGGATAGTAGAACAGCTGGAGTAGGTGAGGCTGATTCTGGAGAGACCCTTATTTACCTCAGCAGGAATTGGCAATTGACCTCCTGGACTAAAGACTGTTACTTGTGGGATGAGTAACTGTTGAATAGGTTGTCATCATTGTCATCCTTGTCATCCTTGTCATCACCCAAAACCTGAATCCAATTCTTGAAGGTCAGGCTCAGGAATCGGCATTTTAGACCCTCTAAGAGAGCCTTACAAGCACTAAAATGACTTGAGGAGACCTCCGCTGGGGCCCAGTTTGTTATTATTGCATTCCTTTTAAAGAACAAATTATATGTGCTGTCCTTTAAAATCCCTGTAATCCAAAGCTTTTACAATATAAACTGGCTGTCTCTATGCTTTGTAAGAATCAGTGGGATTGCTCATAAGGAGTCATTTTCCATGATATATATTGATGAAAGTAGATGATATGAGTGGCCAAAGGTAGCAAAATAAGAACAAACACTCTCGGGAAGAATTACTAGCTTCCCGATTAGTGTGGGAGCTGACAAACGAGCTACCCTGCACAGAGGCACTGGCCACCTTCCAGGCTGGCCATGACCACTCAAGCTCCCAGACCACTGGCTAGAAAGGTCAAAGTCATATTTTATGAAGCTCAGCTAGTTCAATGAAAACATCTTGTTGAAAAACCTCAAGTACTTTGTAAATAGATTTCTAGGGTTTTCTTGAAAGGTTTATGAGAACACCATGGCTTAGCACTAAGTTGTGTGAGTAAAATGACCAGAATGCACCCTTTGAGGGGGTATGTGTCTCCTTGTAAATCTATGCTTAGCCACCCACATGAGAACATAAGCTTTTGGGTCAGGAAGACCTGGGTCCAAATCACAGGCTGCATGCAGAGATATGTTTCTTAATTCCTCTGAACCTCAGTTTTCTTGTGGCTATAATGCCTAGTTTTCAAGGTTATTTTGAGGGCAGTTTCCCCTCCACCCCCCATCCCGGATATCTGTATGACTTGTGATCACACTTCTTTGGGTCTTCACTCAGTTGTCGTTCTCAGTAAAGCTTTCTTCAACCTCCATATTTAATACTACAAACATCCCTCCCCCGCCCCAAAACACTTTGTATCCTCTTCCCCTTCTTTATTTTTCTCCTCAGAACTTACCACTATATGATACACTGCATATTCTACCATTTTTACCTTCTTTATCTTCTAATATCTCCAACACTAACATCTTAGCAACACAAGGGCAGGGATCTTTGCCTGTTTTGATCACTGTTATATCCCTTGTGCCTAGGAAAGCTCTTGGAACATAATAAGTGCATAAATATTTGTTGAATGAATGGATGAATGATTATATGGTTAGTCAACAGGAAAATTCCTGGCCCAGAAGTTCTGGTCCGTACGTCTTGATGAGTTCATGCTTCCACTGTTTTTGAGGGCCAAAAACCAAGAACTAAGAGATAAGCTACAAAGAGAAAAATCTTAAAAACTTAATTGTGTTATGTAACAGGCTCATATTAGGGGCGAAACCTGGGTGCAAGGTATATGGCAATTTCCCGTAATATCTCTGAAACTCTTCTGTGAATCCATGATTTTCAAATAAAAGTAAAAAAAATTCTTTTTAAAGAAAAGAAAGAAAGATAAGCATCTCTGTGGCCACACCCAGAAATAGAACCAAAACATAGCACTTACTGGGGTCTAAAGGTGTGGTCTCCTAGGCTTTTCACCCAGCCGGTCAAGATAGCACGCAGCTGAATTTCTGGAGCAAGGAGAACCAAATGTGGCAGGGAACCAGAGTGAATCTCATGAACTAAAACTGGGAATCTGGGCAGGACTCTCCAATCCATGAAGGGAGGCTTAAAGTCGTACCATCTGTTGCCCAGGGCTGTGGTTTGTATAAAGCTCCGAGAGGGAGCAGAACAGCTGTGCAAGTAGGACTCAGGCCAACCTATCTGCTATTGATTCTCTTCTAGACAAGAGTGGAGAGGCAGAACTTGAAAAGATAACAGATGAGAATTTTTTAGCATGGAAGTCAGATCATTGGGCTGAAACTGAAAGCACTAGGAGGACCAAAAGATAATTAAAAATAGAACAAACTGTACTTAGATAAAAAGTATAGAATGTTGTGGATTCCAAGCAAATCTTCAAAGCTACCAGAGAACAAGGACAGATTATCTACCACACAACAGCAGTGAGGTTGGATAGCAGGTAACTCATAGCAGCAATCTTAGCCAGAATTCAATCGGTATGTACAAGGGGCTGATGGGGAAAATATTTGACCTTGACATCTATGTCCTATAGTACTATCGTTCAGAGGTATATTTGTTTGCCAGGGATGCCATAATAAAATTCCACAGACTGGGTGTCTTAAACAATAGATATTTATTTTCTCTTAGTTCTGAAATATAGAAGTCCAAGATCCAGGGGTGAGCAGGGTTGATTTCTCCTGATACCTCTCTCTTTGGCTTGCTAATGGCTGCCTTCTCACTGTGTCCCTACATGGTCTTTCCTCAGTGCACATGCATTCCTGGTGTTTGTTTTGTGTGTCCAAACTTCTTCTTATAGGGACACCAGTCGAATTAGATAAGGGCACACCCTAAGGGCCTCATCTTAACTTAATCACTCCTTTAAAGGCCCTACATCCAAACATTCTGATGTAGACACCCCTCTTCACCATCATTCTATGGTAGCATAGAGTAGCAACTCACATTTTGTATATGAAAATATAATCACTAATAGAAAGCAGGGTTTTTTTGTTTTTTTGGCTAAACAATCATTGAAGTAAATAGACAATAAATCCAATGCTATTTTAGTAGAAAGATTAGGCAGACAAATTCATGTCTTGACAAACTGTAAAATGATTCCAACAACTTTCCCTTTCCTCTTCTCTGGAAAGCATATCTCTCTCCCACTTCTCTAGAAGAATATGTTAGGTGGGAGATGAGTGAAGAACTCAACTGGCCACTCCTCAGGTTTCAACTTCTCTCTGAGTCTCTGGGTCATTCTAGAGCCCTACTGGCCACTCTATAATTCTACGTTCTGAGCAGGAATTCCAGAGTGGTGTGCCATGATTCTCAGATCTGTCTGGCTTGCTGCTTCTCAGTGTCTTAGAAGGGACAGAAGAAGGGCACCCAGGTGGCTCAGTCGGTTGCGTCACTCTTGATTTTGGCTCAGGTCATGATCTTATGGTTCACGAGTTTGAGCCCCTGAGCTGACCGCACAGAGCCTGCTTGGGATTCTTTCTCTTCCTCTCTCTCTGTCTCTCTACCCCTCCTCTGCTCATGCTCTCTCTCTCTCTCTCTCTTTCAAAAATATATAAACATTAAAAAAAAAAAAGAAGGACAAGAGAGATGAATAGTAGTAAGGGCCCCTTTTTATTTCCAGAAAGTTCAGCTGTAGGTCAGTAGATGGATTTTGAGAAAAACCTGGAGTAGGAGAGAGCAAAAACCCATCTTCATCTCAATCCTCATTATGATAAAATATTATGAAATACTTTTTTTGGTGCCTAGATCATACAGGTCATGCACTAATATATATGCCTATACAAACACATAGATATACACAATTGACATCTTCGCTTATTCACACTGAAATAATAGTCAAGAAGAAAATAATTGTTGAGCAGATATGTATCAACTTCTCTAAGTTCTGGGAGCCCTCATGCTCCATTCTGGTGTCACTGATAAGTTATTATATATACAGCTTATATTGTTCATTATACTTGTTTTATGGTACATTTGACCACAGTTTATGAGACAATTTACCACTGAATAATCGCCATTCATATGTGGAAGCTGGAGACAGTTTAATTCATGTTTAGCTTCAAAGCTAAAGTGGTTGAAGGCTGCAGTTGAGCAATCAAGCAGATGGCAGGGTGAGCCTTGTAAAGCTTTTGACTACAAAATTCAGGGTGTGAATTCCTGGCCAGAAATTTAATATCAGTGATCTCTTTTAAGAAATCATCTCAAAGAACTCCAGCTTTCATGGTAGATCTCTTAAGGCCCAAAACTGGTAACAGAGATAACAATCGAAATAACAATACTTTGTTATTGGTAGAAAATGTTAGAGTTTTAAAGCATATTACCAATTTAATCCTGACACAGATTTTGCTAAGGCTTTATTCTCCCCCACAATGTGAGTAAAAGAAAGTTTCCAGAAAAGAAACGATTTAACCAAGCAAAATTGCATAGTTCATAGGAAGTAGTAGAGATGAGACTTGGACCTAGGTTTTCTTGTCCAGTCCAACACCCTCCCAGTATTTCAAAGTCCATCTGCCTTGTACTTCACTTTGTGGTTATGTTTAACCACCTTTAGAGGTAAGTCCCTTAGCCAAAGAGCTAGAATCTTTGCTATGTTTCACAAGGGAAGGACAATCAGAAGATACTTGAGCTGGGAAGGATCTTGGAGACTATTTGGTTCCATATTTTTGCTTTAAGATGAGAAACCAAGGCCCAGAGAGATGGGAATCACTTGTTGAGATAAGACTGGAGTCGGAATCTGTCTCTGGATTTTCAATCTTTCTTCTAGTCCCTGACACTTTCATCAGAAATGTTTCACCACCAAACTCTTGAAATTCTATTTATTTACTCACTACATTTGCTCCTCAATTGCTGTGGGACAATTCTTGGTTTACTCTCTGAGAACACAAAGATTTGTACTACAGGAACCCTTAGTTCTTTGGGGAAGGTAGATGCACACACAGTTAAGTTAGCACGTTGGAGGTTCACACAGATTAAATGGATTAGCAAAGAATTAGGCCTTCAGAACAAGGAGGTACACCACTGAGAAGGAAGAGTTGAGTTTTCAAGAGGAGAAGCTTGCTATCCATATCATGGAGAAAGGGGCTTCTCAAGAAGTGAGAATTATTTGGGTAAAGGAGTTAGGGCTGAGAACAACGTGCACATCCTTCAGGGTGAGTCACTCGCAGGGGACTCAGAAGAGAGTGAGATGATCAGAGAGCAGAAAATGAGATGCCATGAAGGCTTCATAAGGCATCAAGGAGTATGAACTCTTTTCACAAGGAGATGAGAAACTATGAGGACACAAACAGCAGAAGAGTAAACTGTCAGACAGACTTTGTTAGGTGAGTATGATTATCCCCAATAGTAGAGATGGGGCAACCCTGAAGTTTACCCTGGATAAATAACTACTCAGGTCACCCACCATGCGTGCATGCATGTGTGTGTGTGTGTGTGTGTGTGTGTGTGTGTGTGTGTGTTTGACACAGAGAGAGACAGAGGCAGAGAAAGGGAGGGAGAGAGAGAGAGACAGAGAGACAGAGAGACAGAGAGCACAGTCCTAGACCAACGACCTGGATGTTCTGAATCCTAACCCTAAGTTCATTGGACATCACCATGCTGTCTCTTATGAAAGAGAGAAACAGGAGTCCTGAGGTGATTCCAAAGATTATAACGTGGAGAGTGTAGAGGCCCCATGTGCTTTCATCCCCAAGGAAACACCAACCTGGCCTCTGCCTTCCTCCGAGAGCCTTTTTTTTTTCTATTGGTCTGTAGAGTTTAGTTTCTCTTTCCTAACTTCTGAAAACCAAACAAAAACAACTTTCCGTTATTTTTCTCTGCCTATGACTCTGAAGGGATTTATGATGACAGGAAGGGCAGTCAGATGCAATGAGAGAAAGGGGCTGTTCTCTCCAGCTCTGCCCTCAAAAGAAGCACTCAACCAGTAACAGAAAAGCCCTCCAGATTCTTATTCTCTCTCTCTGTCTCTCTGTTTCTGTGTCTCTCATTATCTTGTCTTTGAACTCCTTTCTAAGAACCAATGCTTCAAACCTGCCTTTTCTATGTGATTCTAGGGTGCAAACAAATTTTGTCTATTTTCTGCTAAAACACATATTTATTCTATATGCTGTTTCCTCTCTGATATTCGTTCTGCTCATTGTGGTTGTAGAAATGAGAGACAAAAAATCTCAGATCAGAGGAGCTTTTTTAACTAATATAACACTGTATGTTACAGATGCTGGAATTAAAATAAAAACTTTAAAACAAAATAAAGTAAAATAAAATAAATAAATTTCCTGGAAGAAAAAGAGCTTTAATAGCCACTCAGTCCCAATTGCAGCATCTTTTGTAGCTCGCATATCTACAGCATCTAGTATAACCATTGATAACTTTGTCCCTGGCCCACAGTAGACACTCAATAATTTTTGGTTAAATTTTCCAATTGCTTGATCTCCTCTCTAGCATCTCGGGTAAAAACTGGAAGAAAAAATAGGTATAAACAGCCATCCATGTACAGTTGAACAAATGTCTAAAAATGTAGAAAAATACAGTTAAGTAAATAATAATTACTAGGTCGGTCAAGGTCTAGTTCAAAAAAGAGAACCCAGACCAACACATTTAATGGAGGATTCTTAATATGAGAAACTCATTTCATATGTCTTAGGAGAGCTGAAGATGCAAACAGGGGATGGAGAAGTAACCCAAGAATCAGCAGAAGCCCACTGTCACCCCCTACGGATGGCAGGACAAGGAAGGAAGTCCTGGTAACAGAGCCAAGAAGCAGAGCTGCCTTGAGGGAGGGGTTGCCAGGGGAAGGAGAAGGCCCCGAGAGTTCACAGCCACCCAGACAGGGCTGCCCATATGAGCAGAGAGGAGCAGAGAAATTCCTGCTCTCCTCTCCTCCTCCCACCCCTAACCTGTGTCTGTTGCCCTCCACCTGCCAATCCTAACAGAGTGACGAAGAGCCTGAATGCATGAGAAATGGGAGATGTAGTTTGCAGGTCTATCTTGCTGCAATACAAAGAAGATCATAGAGAGTAGTGAATGGTTCTGAGATCAAAGAAACAAAAAATAAATGAAGAAACAGACATCTATAATTTCACTTTGAAGAGAGAAACACGGTTTACATTCTGACTGTTTTACTTTTCCTTTTCTTTGGATGTATTTTTCATTTATATAATTGAGATCAAACAGGTTTTGCAAGGTGATGTCCCTCTGTTTTTACTTGGTATTATTTCTTATATATTTTGCCCCATCATTCGAAATTTTATAAACTTGATTTTTATGGATGTGTAATATTGCATTTTTTATGGATGCACTATAGTTTATGCCATTTCTCTATCATTTTCATGTTGAAAATAAAAAATGTCGGGGTGCGTGGGTGGCTCAGTTGGTTAAGTATCTGAGTCCTGGTTTCAGCTCAGGTCATGATCTCACGGCTTTGTGGGTTCAAGCCCCACTTCTGTGCTGGCAGCACACAGCATGCTTGGGATTCTCTCTCTCCCTCCCTAGCTGCCCTTCCCCGGCTCATGCTATCTTGTCTCTCAAAATAAATAAATAAACAAATTTTTTTTAAAAATGTATCCATTGAAGCAATTTTTAAAAAGAATAATAATGTTGGAAGACTTCAGCAGATTTCACGATTCATTATAAAGTTATCATAATTAAGACAGTATGGTATTGGTGCTAAATTAGAAAAATAGACCAACCAAAAGAGAATATAGAGTTTAGTAATAGATCCCCACATATAGGGTCACTTGATTTATAGCATGAAATTCAGTAGGAAAAAGATAAATTTTTTCATAAATGGTACAAAGCAAATTGAATATCCATGTGGAAAAAATGAACCTTGTTCTCTACCTCACAGCATGCACAAAAACTAATTCAAAGTGGAAATAAAACCTAATGTAAGGACTAAAACAATTAAGTTTCTAGCAAAACATATCAAAGAGTATCCTCCTGACTTTGATATATGAAAGATATATTAAATAGGATGCAATAAGAACTCAGCTTAAAAGAAAAAAAATAATAAAAATGGGCACCTGGGTGGCTCAGTCAGTTAAGTGTCCGACTTTGACTCAGGTCATGAACTCATGGTTAGTGAGTTCAAGCCTCACATAGGGCTCTGTGCTAACAGTTCAGAACCTGGAACCTATTTGGATTCTGTGTCTCCTGCTCTCTTTCTCTGTCCCTCTCCTGCTCTCTCTTTCTCTCTCTCTGTCTCTCTCTCAAAAAGAATGAAGAAAGAAAGAAGAAAGAAAGAAAGAAAGAAAGAAAGAAAGAAAGAAAGAAAGAAAGAAAGAAGAAGAAGGAGAAAGAAGGAAAGAAATGATAAAATGTATTATATTAATGTTAAGAATTTCTGTTCAACAAAAAGTAACTAGGCAAGCCACAGACTAGAAGGAATTATGTATAATACATATAGCCAACAAATCATTGATACCTATAATATATAAAGAACTGCTTCTAAAAATCAATAAGAAAAATACAAATGATCTGATCTTTTCAAAGGCAAAATACTTGAATGAGTATTGCACAAAAGAGCCTATTCAAATAGCCAAACACATGAAAAAGTATTTGATTTCATTAGCTATAGCGGAAATTTAAGATAAGCCACAGTGATATATCACTATAAACTTACCAGAGTAGCTACAATTAATCAACCTAGCTGTATCAAGTGTTATCGAGGGTGTGGGGCAACTAGAACTTTAATACATTAGTGGTGTCATTGTAAACTAGCTCAAGCACTTTGGAAAACTGTTTTTCAGCATGAATTAAAACAGTGAGGCAGAAATTCCAATCCTGGCATTTACTCAAGAGAAACAAAGGTACACTAAAGACATGTTTAAAAATATTTATAACAACTTATTCGTAATAGTGCCAAACTGGAAGCAACACAAGTGTCCATCAACAGGAGGACAGATTAACAAATTGTGAACAATTTATACAGTAAATAAGTATATACTACATGTAGTATTTTATGAATACTACATGTAGTATTTTATTCTACAAAATATACAGTAGAATAAGACACAGTAATAACAGGCTATTGATGCACACACACAGAATATGGATGAACTTTACAAACATCAAGCATAATGAAGAGTAATCACAAAATACACTTACTATATGGTTCTAGTTATATGAAGTTCTGGAACAGGCAAAATTACATTGGTAGAAGTTAAAACAGTGATTAGGATAGTGATAGTGCGTATGGTTATTGACGAGGAAAGCAAGTGGGGTTGCTTGCTCCATTGACAAGGCTGGGGTATTGGAAATGGTCTATAGTTTGATCTGAGTGACAGTTACGTGGGACTGCATGTGTATGAAAAACTTCATTAAATTAAACTCTTAAGGGTCACCTGGCTGGCTCAGTCACTTAAGCAACCAGCTCTTGATTTCAACTCAGGTCATGATCTCATGGTTCGTGAGATGGTGTCCCGTGTCAGGCTCTGTGCTGACAGCTGCGAGCCTGCTTGAGATTCTCCCTCTCTCTCTCTGCTCCCTCTTGCTCATGTTCTCTCTTCCTTTCTCTCTCTCTCAAAATAAATAAATTTACATTAAAAAAACACGATTTGTGCACATTATTGTGAGTAAATTGTATCTTTAAAAAGTATCAAAATATTCCCTAGGATAAATAATATGACCAAGCACATCTTTGTTCAGAGATTTTAACCCACATACTGTCTCCATAAATTGCTGAGGCCACGTAGTTAAGCATGCCAATTCTGAAGTCAGACTGCCTGAGTTGAAATTCCCACTCTGCACATTACTGGATGTGCAAGTGGGAGCATGGCATGGCACTCCACTTTTTCTTACTTTTTTCTTCATCAGTAACAGAGATAATAGTGTCTACCTCAGAGGGTTTAATGAAATTTAACTGTCCTAATACATGTATATTGCTTAAAATAGTGCATGTGTATGGTAAGTATTTGGTCGTTATATTAGGGTTCTCCAGAGAAGCAAAAACAAGAGAAGATGTATTGATTGATTAATTGATTTTAAGGAATTGGCTTATGTAGTTGTGGTTGCTGACAAGCCCTAAGATCTGCAGTCAGCAGGTCGGAGCCCCCAAAGAGCCAATGGTATAGTTACTGCCCAAACGCTAATAGGCTCAAGACCCAGGAAGAACAGATGCTTAAGTTGAAGTTCAAAGGCAGGGAGGAAAAAAATGATCCCCCAACTCAAAGGCAGTCAGACAGGACAAGCTTTCTGTAATTCACAGGAGGGTCAGCCATTTGTTCTATTCTGCCTTCAACTGATTGGATGAGGCCCACCCGCATTAGGGAGGAAAATCTACTTTTCCCAGTTTGTCAATTTAAATGTTAATCTCATTCAAAAACATGCTCACAAGAAACACCCAGAAGAGTGTTTGATCAAATCTAAGCCCTTGAGGCCCAGTCAGGTTGACCCGTAAAATTAACTACCACAGTTGTATTTGCTGTAATTATTAGTGAAATTCCTGAAGTAAAGAATATTGACATTTTGAAAGTTCTTCCCACATGTCACAAAACTACTTTCAAATGGTTTGCACCAGTTTACATCTGAATCACCAGTCTAAGAGAGGACCTGGCACACCATTTAATGAAGCCGACTATGTTCAGGTATTACTAAATATTCATGGGAAAGAACTAATTTTTTGGATTGGTGACACACACCAAGACTTGCAGCTTTAAGGTAAGCACAGAACAACCCTGAAGAAAGCTGGGTGTGTGATTTAAAACTAACCTGCTTTTATAAGCTCTTCATTTTACAGATTCCATCTTGAAATTACTGTCACCGCTCTGGTACTTCTCTCTGAGCCCCACTGCTATTGATTTGCTTCCCCAATCCCACTCTGACTTTGGCTACTGCTTCCTGTCCATCCTTTTCCCTCACCTTGGCACTCTTCCTATGCAGTTTCCACAACCACTGTCAAGCAAGTTTCTTAGATGGTGGCAGATGGGGGTTCTAGACAGAGGAATGAGCACAAGCAAAGACACAGAGGAGAGCATTTATTAAAGCTGAAACATATGCTCACTCCTGGGCCCAGCAATTCCAGTGCCAGGTATAGTAAAACCTTGGTTTGCAAGCATAATTTCTTCTGGAAACATGCTTATAATCCAAAGCACCTGTATCCCAAAGCCAATTTCCGCATAAGAAATAATGGAAACTCAGATGATTCGTTCCACAACCCCAAAATATTCATACAAAAATGATTACAGTACTATAATATGATATAAGGTAATAAAGAAAATACAAAAAAAACAAACAAATTAACCTGCACTTACCTTTGAAAACCTTCTTGGCTGGTGTGAGGGAGACAAGAGAGAGGAGGGTTTTTGTGTAGGATGACTCTCACTATCACTAACACAGTCACTGCTGTTATTGGCTCAATGGAATCTTTGTCTGCGTGGGGGCCATTATATACGCTCGCAGAGATGTCGACTACAGTACAGTATTAATAAACTCTTGTCATGTACTGTATTTAATGTAACTAGCAATAAGGCAGCGGAGGAAAGGGTCTATATCTGCAGGCAGCCTGACCTAGAATGAAGCAAAGCATTCCTAAGCTTACTCCGGTATGGAAAAGCAAAGGACTGTCCATAGGTTCTTTGAAGTGACAAAAAATACACTAGTGCCAGTTGTGGGCACCTTCCAACCTTCTGAAAAAATCGCTGATTTCCACCAAACACCATGGCCTGAGACCGAGCATCTGAGCATGGGACACACTCACCCACAATCCTACAGCGAGAGAGAGAACCATTGAAGGCTCAGTTGTGCCACGTACTGTCATACAGCAAGACGTCACTCGTTTATCAAGTTGAAATTTATTAGAAGTGGGTGCTTGTCTTGCAGAGCACTGGCTGAACAAGTTACTCATAATCCAAGGTTTTACTGTATTTCCCTAAGAGAAATGAAAGCATATGCTTAGTGATAGTAAGAGGTCTGATGGCCCTCAAGTTCAGGGTGCATGGGACGGAGAGTCGTCTCTCGCCCATCCTACCACTTCATCAGCGCCCCCCACCCCCACTCTCCAAGTTCCTGGGTCCTGCTCTGCTTCCTTTTGTCTCTGAAACTGCACATGCGCTCACCGGCGCCTGTACCACGCTCCTCAGTGATTACCAGTTGAGGGGTTCTTATTGCCCTCATGACTCATCTTGAGTGTTACCATGTCCGTATCTCCTTAAATCAGGATGACCGAGAGAAAAATACATCCTGAGTGACCCTTCAAACCTGGGAAATCCTAATCAAAAACTTTGGATGATTCCTCGTTGTCTTTAGACATAAAAACGTGGCCCAGAACAATCTTCCACACCAGCTTCATTCTCTCAACACTTCCTCTTCAGGCTCTCATCTCCAGGACTGCTGACTTCTTTCAGATCCTTGAACTTGACACCTACTGTTGCCTCTGGGCCTTTGCACAAGTGTTCATTCCCTCAGAAACGTTCCTCTGTCTGCCACTCACTCCTCTAGGTGCGTGAATAGGGCTTCTGTTCACACCAAGTCTCTTAAATGTCACCTTCTCAGGGAATAGTCTGTGTGCCCTAGACTGAATTGGGTACTTCCCCACGGATGTGCTCAGAAGGCCTCCTGACCTCTCCTTAACATAATCCTATTATGCTTTCTGGTTTATTTACCTTATTCATCTGTTTCTCACTAGACTAGAAGGCCCATAAGGGTAAAAATGATACTCATTTTGCTTACCCTTCACTCCCAAAACCAAATACACTCCAGCAACTTTTAACCCCAGTATTTACATGGCAGGTAATTATAAATGTTAGCTAAATAAATTAATGGTGGGTATGTTTGTGTGTGCACACATGTGTGCGAGAGTGTGCACACTCACACCTAGGCTCCTTGAAAGACTGCAAACGCCTGATGTGCTGTCTCGTCTGCACTTGCCCTCTCCCTCGGATCCATTTTCTGCCGTTCTTTGCCTTGCTCTGTGCGTCTGGAGGCCGACTCTGTTGGGTTACGTCACATTCGAGAGCTGGCTCCCAGTCGGAGTCAGCCAACGGGAAGCATCAATGGAAAATTAGAAAATTAGGGGCATTTCTTCCCTGTTCCTTGCTTTGGTACCTTTTTTCTGGCAGCAGCTATGACCCCCTATGACTGCAGCGCCCAGTGAGAGGCTGCTTCTCCAGGACTCCAGTTCTTAGCAGACTCTAATACACTCTTTCTTCCTTTATACCCCTTTGGCTCCAGGGTTAAGAATAGCTTCTCACTATTCTCAGGGTGCCCAAATCCCCTGTTTGCTCCCCTTGCTCTGCTCACATTCCATAAGTGGTCCCTTCATCACTGCCTCTTCATTTAAAGCATCTGAATGAGTCCTGGTTCCTGCAGGGACCCTGACATTGCACTTGACAAATGCAGATCATTTTCTTCCTCTATCTCAGCTGCCAGTCCTAGTTCTTAGGGGGCTCCCTCGGTTTTCTAGCACTTACAAGTGAGCTTCTGCTCTCTCTTGCCCACTGGATGGCTAGCATCTTGAAGGCAGAGAAAACCTTTTATTCATCTCTGCATTCCCAGGATCTAAGACAGTGCCTGATCTATACTAAGTACTTAATAATTAATTGCTGGTCTCGTCTCATCTGTAAAATGAAGCAAAGGGGATGAACTATCTTTAAAATCACTTTGAAGTCTTTCTAAGCAAATGAGGCAAAGAAAATATTTTTGGATTTCTCCTCCTGGAAGAGCTGCCCAGGAAAATGCAAACAGACTTGTCTTTTCTGACAGGCGAAAAAGCCGTCTCCAGAGAAGGAGATACCTTAAGAAGCCCATACTGAGCAATTTATATTGGAGAAAAGATTTACCACAAAATATCACAGTTCAGATCAGATTTAATAGACCAATAAATGGCTGCTTAACAAGGACATTTGGTTACTGTTACATTAAGTTTCCTAAGGGACTTCGTTCTGTCCTACTAAAAGGCTGTAAAGGGTTATAAAGCACAGGCCTTCCAAATTTGATTTAAAAAAAAAAATCGGTCCCTTTTGGAAATTGTTCCTCTTAAGTGACAGTATGAAAACAAGACTCAAACGTTTTCTTTTCCAGGCACTTCCTTCATGTATTTTGGAGAAAGTTTGGCCTGACTTACAAGGAAACCCCTTAATTGTCCCTTAAAAGTAGAATTGCGTCATTGTGGATAAGACATAGGGTTCAAATAGCTCCCTGGGGGCTGGACTCTTGGAAACTCAGCAGGATTTTAATTGTAAGCAGACAATTTGTTTTGGATTGTATGCAGAGCATGAAAATATGACTGCCATAGGATCTAACAACATATAAGAGGATTAAAATCTAGTATTTCTCTACTGCTCTACTTCTTACGCCTAGGCATCTTTGCAAGTGATGAACTCACCATCTCAGGTTATTCTCTGTCCTTTTGAAAATCTGAAATGTATTCATTATTAACTCCTCGCACCTTGAGGAGCAATCTCAGTCTCACTCACTCCTGTATCCCCAGTGCCTAACATTATTGCCTAGATCACCTGTGCTCGATACATATACTGTATTTCATCCATTCTAAGTAAGAAATACTTCTTTCCATAGTTTGACGGCTCCAAAATCAGAATGTCTCATCTAAGCAGTATGTGTCATCGATTAATCGGCTTCTCCTTTCTCAGTGATACATAAAAATCATGATGCCTATGATGATAGATTGCATCACGACGAAGCTCTGATCCAGTGAACTGTGAAATGCTGAGTACCAGTGGTGAGCCAGATTCTATGTCAAGTCCTCTAATGCAATATTCATGACACCCTGTGATAATAACTCTTTACACAGTAGGTATTAGTATCTCCACTTGAGAGATAAGGCTCCAAGCAGTGCAGTCAACTGCCTGGAGTCACAATTTTTGCTTGGGAAAAATAGAGCTGGCCTCAAACCTAAGTGTGATTTCAAAGCCCATAATCTTCCCATCGTGCTGTGTTATCCCAATGCAGACTTCAGAAAAACATATTTTAGGAACTATATGTTAAACTCTGTGATGCATCAATGTTGTTTTATCTACCCTGGGTGTCCTTAATTCAAACAGTGAATACCATCCCAGAAAGCTCTCGAGAGTGATCAATACATATGAGTTTGTCTGTATTCTTGGTGACAGAGTGACAGAAACCCACCCACAGGAAGCCATGTTGAATTTACTGGGAGCATCCGTGTATATCTCACAGCTCCAAGACTAGGCGAGGGTTCAGGAACCATTAGCAGCAGAGATTCCAGTGCTGACGGGACACTATTTTGTCTCTGCTTCTCTCTGAGCACAGCTTCATTTTTCTCTTTTACTGGAGGCCCATATTTTCTACAAAGCAATGTCATGGCACGTGGCAGCTCCAGAGTGCTGCATCTTAGAACATCAGGTAGATGAGACAGGTTGATGCAACCTGGCCTAACGCGGACCTGAAAATCCCAGAGAATGAACTTGTTGGTTCGAGTATCCACCCTGCCCTCCGCTGAACTGGAGCCTCAGGTGGAGGGACACAGAACAAAGCTGGCAGGCCCCACAGTGACTATATGACAGGACAGGGAGGAGGGAGTAGTCCCAGAAAACAGCAGTGATAGGCAGAAAATTCCTCAATGTCTATTCTACAAAGCCACTGGAGACGTGCAGAAATCATATTTATAGAATACCAGCAAAGAAGGGCAAAAGTATTTCCAACTGGGGAGATTGGTGGGATGTGGAATCCAAGATGGACGTTGAAGGATGGCTGTGATTTGAACATGTGGAGATGTGAGGGGGGCACTTTCCAGATGGGGAAGCAGGATGACAAATACCTTGTCTCTCTAGGAGCAGCCCATGACACAAATGCATATCCGTAAATTAAAATTAGCGGCATGGGGTAAATACATACGAAGATAGAATAAAGGAGCCTTGTTCTTCAGGAGTGAGGAACAGCTTCCTTGAAAACCTGGTACTTGAGCTGTGAGCAGAAGGAGGAGGTGGAGAAGGGAAAGGTGGAGACCAGCAATGCTGGAAGAACGACTCCAGGCGGAAGCAAAACACATGGACAAGATCCTGTGGTGGGAGGACCTTGGCACATTCGTGGAACTAGATGGACCAGCTGTCCCTGATCTCTTTCTGGGTCCCCGCTAAAACCTGCAAGAGCCCTTGGTACTACCCTAATCAGATATTTTACATGCTTAAAACTCTTCTGTTTTTCCCTATCACCTAGAGCAGCACTTTCCAGCTGCATTAGGGCACCCTGCTGTGCCACCAATGGCTTACAGGGGGCTTGAGATACCGATCCCTCCACTTCTGGACCAAGCATCCTCTTCTGTTTGAAGCCGTGTGCCACACAGAACCAAAACTACAATAATTTCCTGTGTGTGCCTCGATGGGACAAAAGCTAGAAAGCACTGAAGAGAATAAAAGGAGAATCTAGGGGCACCTGGGTGGCTCAGTTAGTTAAGCGTCCGGCTTTGGCTTAGGTCATGATCTCATGGTTCATAGGTTTGAGCCCCACAACAGGTTCGTGCTGACAGTGAGGATCCTGTTTGGGATTCTTTCTCTCTCTCCCTCTTTCTCTACTCCTATCCCACTTGCTCTCTCTCTCCCACTCTCTCTCTCTCTCTCTCTCAAAATTCAATATAAAAATAAACTTTAAAAAAAGGCAAATATCTAGCTTACAACTCAGATCTCTTCCCTAATTTTCCTGCCTGACGTGTCCATCACCATATTCTAAGTCACCACCCACCCCCCCCCCCCCCAGACACAAGGGAAGCATATGAGGCTCAGTGGTGAGCTGGGCCAAGGGAATTAGCTTCCACCCTCCCTCCCTACTTGCTTTCAGACAAGCATTTTTAGGGGCCTCCATAAAACTGATTCTTTATGACACAGGCCTTTCTCTGTACCCTCTTCTTTATGCACAGGAGCCCTAACACATTTCTTTAATATCTTCCCCAGCACTCCTTCCACAGTCCCCCTGTCCAGCAAAATTGTTTCACACTTCCGTGTTCTTGTTCTTTTCTCCTCTTCCTGGAATGCCCTAATCCAAATCCCTCGAAGCCCCAGTGCTAAGCACTATTAATAAGGATTGTGAAAGAATAATTAAATATGATCGCGTATGTGAGCCAAGGAGATTAGGAAGCCCTGGGTTGCTGAGAGTTAAGTGGTGCCTTCACCACAGGATTTCTCAGAGCTCTGGGCATGGTGAGTTGCTCTGAGAATTTCTAGGAAGGGCAGAGGTTTGGTATCCCGGGTTTCCCAAAACTGCTTAGATGCAGTTCGTGGTGGTACATCTGTGGGATGAGGAAATGTTCCCAAGGTCACGTGGATGGGAATATAAGAAATGTGGGGTTTGTGTTTAGGATGGAGAGAAGTCAAGAAGGAGGAGGAGCTGAGGTAGGGAAGACAAAGGAGAAAAACGAGAGAGAGGAGGACAGACTTCTACAATAAGGAAGTCTCCCCTCCCAAATCCATGGATTGGCCAGATTGCCCTTATCTACTAGGAATTTTTTCCCTTGGCAGAGTCCCCAGAGTTGGGCTCTGTGTGGAGGGTAAAAATAAGCAAACAAAGCCACCTCCTGCTGCTTATCAGGGACCTGGTTAATAACGGTCCCTAGAGAGTGCAGACTGTGCCTCTCCACTTTGGTCAAGGTCCCCACCTGCAGGAAGGATTGTCCTCACTGCCTGTTGGGTTGTGATGATGCCTTCTGCAGGAGCCTTTCCTTCCTTATCTCAAACAATAGCTCTTCTTGCACTGTTCAGAGTTTGCTTAAGGAATGAGATCCAAAAGGCAGGTGGCTGTTGGCATTGTCACTTGATTATTCTACCAGGACTGTTTTGACCACCCAGTTAAAACTAGTGCTTTAACCACTAGAACCAACAGTACACTGATGTTAATACTAATAATAATGTTATTGGTCAGTTACCATATATTAAGCACTTTTATGTATCAGGAACACTGCAAAACCATACGCCTAGTGAGTATTTAAAGAATGGTAGCAAGATTGCATGACCTACTTCATTAACACGGAGTACCAACCAGACCATTTTCATTATTCAAAACTGAGATTAGCTTGACTCTCTGGTTCCCCTCTCTTTCTGCCTTCTCCCTTTAAATTGCTTTCCTAATCCAAAAAGGCAATACAACCGCAAACACCTCTCATAGGGAGAATAGGAGGATTTGGCCTGTGTGTGAGTGACTCTGCTTTCGGTGGCTCTAGCTTCTGACACTGCCGCATGGGGTCATCATCACAGTCTGGTCCTGGCTGGTTACTTTCACCCTCACTTCCCCCCTCAGTGACATTCTTGCTGTTTCAGACACTTTCAAAGCTGCAGAGGTTTTTAAAGGAAGGGCAGCAATCCTTTCCCAGTGTTACTCTCAGCCGAGGTTGCTCCACGTTTGTGCTCCTGACTGCGCTCAGAGTGTCCACACCAGCGGAATCACAGGCTGCACACCGAATGGAAATGACCCTTCCTTTTCGCCACCTAACCACTGATATCGAACCTAGATAATCAGTCCAGAAATTTCCTCATGGGGAATCCCTTTTCAGTCTTTTTTGCCAGTAGACTTAGCCGGGGCCATCTCCAGTCACTGGAAAGATGTAATGAAGCTGAACATCTTAAAAGGAGTCCAGATCTCAACACCCTTGGAGTCTCTCTGCAAATTTTCCTCCTTCCACATAAGTGACCTTCTTTGAGTATCAAGGGAAGACAGCCTCCCAAAGCCAAAGATAAAGCGCTCCGCTATAGAATTCCCTGTGGCAATCGGTGCCCACTTGCTTCTGTCTGCATAACTGCAAAGGGCCATCAAGTGAAGAGATACTTCCAGATCGATGAAAGATGACTCCTCTGGCTTTCAGGCTTTGTCCCAGACACACAGGCAATTTTTAAATATCAGCTTCTTTAAAAAAAAAAAACACTTATTTAAATAATATTTATCTATTTAAATAATAAACATTTATTTTAAAAAATATTTTCAGACTCAGGTGGTCCACTATTTAGACCGTTGTCCTTTCTCTGCCTGGTTTGCTGGCTCTTCCTCTGTCTTCCATGCTCTGAATGTGAGTTCGCAACCCTTGACTTTTCTCCTTCTCTTGAATTCTAAATCTTAGCTCCGTGTTCAAGATCTTAGTGACTCTGCAGTGTCTGTTTCCTTACCAGAGCTCTGTTGGCTACCTACCTGGAGTCTGGCACTTAAATGGTGCCCAACATATATTTTATTGAATAAGCTTCTATTTCTAAATGCCAAAGGATGTCTTCATTTGCATATCTCCTTTCATCAGAAACGAAACCTGCCTGAAACTGGATATTCCTTCCCAGAGAGATGGACTCTCTCCAAGTTGCCTTCTCTTAGTTGTCAGTTTCTCAACCATACTTTGAGTCTGAGGGGAGGGTGTCTTGACCAATCCCTCCTCTCTGCTGATGGCTCTCCTCTGACCCATTTCCCCATCTGCAAAATGGGGAAAATAACAGGACCGTCTCGGAGGTCTCTTGTGAGATGAATAAGATCACACAGAAAAAGTGCCTGCGTAGTGCCGAGACTATGGAAGGCAATAAATGCTAACCATTAGTATTTTTAGAGTCAGAAACCAAAATTGCTATGTTTGGTGTGACTGGGAACTTGTCGTAATCACTGTAAAGATGTAGGAGGACCCCCCCCCCTCAAATTGTGGTTGGCGTGTCAAGAATGATGACGGCACAGATGCCCTAAGAGGGTTATGATAAAAGGTTACTTATTCACATAAGTGAGGCTTTCTGGGGAGAGTAAGGTGGCTTCCAAGTATATCCAAAAATGGCTTGAGAGATCAGAGATAGGAGAGTTGGCCGGGGGTTTTACGGTGGTCAGGTGAGGCTGGGGTGAGAGTTTCAACACAGGGTTTAAGCTTCCCACAGGTGCCAAAGGACAGAGTACTGGGATTTCTTATCAGCTTCCCCAGTTGTAGGGATGAAGAAGCAGAGAGGGAGAGTGAGGCTTAAAAGCGGTCAGCAAATATTTTTTAAAAATGATAATGAAAATGGGGTCATACTTTTTATTACAGAGCTAATAAAGCAAGCCTCAGTCAATCAGCTTCCAAATCTTTTCAAGTTTTAATTTGAATTACATCTAATATATGTCTCTTCCCTCCCCTCCCATGATGCTGAATAAACAAAGGCTCCAATCATTTTTTTAAAGTTTATTTATTTTTGAGAGAGAGAGAGAGAGCATGTGCGAGAGAACTGGCAGAAGAGAGGGGAAGAGAGAGAGAGAGGGAGAGAGAGAGAATACTAAACAAGCTCTGCACTATGATGTGAACACACAAACCATGGAGATCATGACCTGAGCCGAGATTAAGAGTCATATGCTCAACTGACTGTGCACCCAGGCGCCCCTCCAATCACTTTTTAACTTCAAGTAGCACCAGCTCTCCTTCTTGGATCCCTTTCCTCCATTTCTCTTACCTCCTCTTACCCTCTGTCCCCAACTGTCTTTTTGATAATGTAACAACTCAAATGTGAGTATTCTTTCCCAGTGTAAGGTTCAAAGTGGTTCCCCAGGAGACTTTTTAAAACGTAGTCCAAAAATTCTTTGACATTCTTCCCAAAAAAGAGATGGGGTGTGTGTCCCTTCTCTGCAACTCTGTTTTAACCAGTGGGGCACAGCAGAAGTGCTGCTATGGACTTCCCAGGCTAGGTCACTAAAGGCCATACGGCTCTACCGGATTTCCTTGGGATGCCTGTCCTGAGATGAGACAGCCACTATCTAAGCAGTCTGACTCCCTGAGACTACCATGCTCTAGAGGCTATTTATAGGGGCTTCTGTTGATAGCCCAGCTGAGCTGTTAGCCAGCAGCCAGCATCAGCTGTACCCATGAGAAGAAGCCATCTTGGACATCCAAGCCAATGGAGCCTGAGATCCCTACACCCACAGCAGATATCCGACTGTAACCAAATGAGAGTCCTCAGGCAAAGACTTCCCAGCAAGCCCTTCCCAGAGTCCTAACCCACACTGTGAGTAAATGAAATGGATGCTGCTTCACATCACTAATTTTAGCGTAATTTGTTCTGTGGTAAGAAGAACTGGAAACTCTCATTTTGGCATTAAAAATTAGGACTGTATATGTACAATTTCTTAAAATTATAAGCAATTATAAAGTGAACACATGTACCAGATTAATCTAAATCATTGAGGAAGAAACCAACAGATTAGTAAAAATCACTCAAAAAAACCCACCTAGGACAGAAAGTACTTACATGTGCCAAAGAAAGGATAAAAATAAGACAAAAGTGGTTAATGTCCTGCAGGACAATAAAAACATGGTCTTCAGGGTTATTTTTCTTTCAAACAAAAATCATTTTCATCTGTGGTGGGGGAAAGAAGACTATAAGTTGTTACGTTTCTTCACAGAATCTGGGCCCTGAACAACAGTAACATGATGCACGAAACAGTAGAGAATTAAATACATAATCTTAGGGTAGGCCTATCAGACAACGCCCACCATGATACTGAAAGAACACACAGCTAACGTTTTTTTCTAAGTCTTCAGTAATTTTTCTTAATATGACCTACGCTAGATCTCACCCTTTTCCTAAAAGGTCTTTGTGAGATGGAAAACAACCAAGATACCAAGGGAGGGAGGGGTGAAACTTGGGTCTCTGTGACAGACCATGGAAAGAGATAGTAAGGGAGGGCTCCGTTCTAGCACCTTCAGACCACATGGTGTTGTCACCCACCTCTTGCTGCGTTGTGGCTGTCATTTAGCAAAACCTGTGGTTTGCAGACAGTATGTGGTTAGAGAGCCAAGTGGGTATTTTTCCTTTGGAAAGAATGGGGCTCTTAGCAGTGAAGATTGTGTTGGGGAATGTCCTGAATATCAGGTTTTCAGATTCTCTTAGAGGCTCCATCAATCACAGTGTGATATGTTTCATTTAAGTAGGAGATATTTGTATGGAAAACCAGAACATGCTCTGGACTAGAGTCCTTTTTCCAAGACAGCCCTTACCAGCTGAATCACAATCTCCCTGATACCTGGTCTCCTGATCTGCAAAGTGGGGTTGATAATACTAACTTTCCCAACTCAGAGACAACTTGGGAAATGTCACAGCTGTGTTCCCAAGTAAAGGATTATTATGATTACCTATTTGAGGACACACATGGTGGAAAAGGAAGCAACCCATTCTAGCAGATTTCTGGGCCAATGCAGCCCCACCCAACTGGCTGGGCCAGAAGTGTTCAGTGCAGCTGACTATTACCCATGGAATTGTTTGGGTGAGCAGGTTGCTTTGACATCCCCTGGCAGGGGCAGCTCAGGAAATCCCCTCTTCACCCCAGCAGTGACTCATAAAGCAGACTCAGAAAAACCAAGAGTGAGCTGGGGGAGTCTCCTGAGCCTTGAGCGCACTGGATCTAGAGGGAAAACTGGTCCTCCAAAGAAGGGAGGAAGTGATACTGCTCTGGATTTGTGGAGAAATTGGGTTAACCCCTGGCTCTGTTGCTGGGTGGCCATGTGATGGCAAGGAAGTTTCTTACCCTCTCTGAGGCTCCATATCCTCACTCATAGGTGAAGCTAGTAATCCCCAGCTCATAGAGTTGGTGGGAGATTTGAAATTGGAGATGGGAAAAAATTAGAGAGTTCTCCATAGAGCAGGTAGTCAGGGAAACACCCGAACCTACCCCCTCCCCCGTCCCCAGTTTGGCCCCAATTGCACAATGGATAAATACATGATGGTGTGTGGACCCAATCTAATCACAAGGAAAGGGATAAACTACAGCTATATGCACCCAAGCAACTGGGTTTTTGTAATACAATAAATACAAATGTGTGTGCGCATGCGCACTGTCTTTTAAATGAAGGGAACATGCTTTGCAAGGTGGTTAATTGGGATGGGGATAGAAGAAGAAAGGAAGAACGGGTTTTATTTCTCAGGTTTAGTGGCAGGTGCAACAATATTTTATTTTACTGTTAATGATGATGATGAGCGTTACTCATTATTAGCATGATAAGAGTATATTACGAACTATGGGTTACCATTAATTCGATGTTATGCAATAACAACACAGAACTGACACTCAACAACTATTCCTTCCCATCTCCTTGTCTCCTCTCTGAAGGTCTTCTTCTGGAAACGTTAAAAAGAAAAGAGCAAAGCATTTTCTTGGATGTTATTTGTTTTTTCTCACATTGTATACACAGTTCTTTGTTCCACATGTCTTTAATTAAAGCTGAAAATTTGTGGTGTAGCTCTGTTTAATAGTTTCCATCTTTGGAAACTGCGTTACTGATAGAGTTGTCTGCTTCTCTTCTATGTGGGTCCTTTTTAACTTCTATTTCCCACTCATGTTTCTATTATAATAAGGGAGGAAATGTGATAAGATAGTCAAATAATTAAAACACGTAGTACAGACAGGATAGAGTCAGGACCTCAGACCTGCATATGAGGCTTTCACAGTCTCACACCTAATTCAGACTCAGGCCTCAGTGCCTCTCTACTGCAGTCAAATCGAAAGTCACGGTGTTCATCCAATACGCTATTAACTGTTCAACCTCTATGCTGACCCTTCTGGAATGCCTTTACCTCTATTTTTTTTTTTTTTTTTGTCTCTTGGAAAATTCCTACTCTTCTTTCAGAACCACTTCCTCTGTGAAGTTTTCCTGAACACACTTAGGAGAGTTTATTTCTACGTCTTCTATACTCTCATGTTACTTGAAAACCACCAGTATTTTAGCTCTTAAGACACAGTTATTGTAACTGTTTTGTCACATGTGGTCCCCCTAATACTCCTGTGGAGGAACTATACCTACTGCACCTCAGATGTGTCTGGCACATTACAAATAGACAGATAAAAACTTGCATGAGTGATTGGGTGAGAGCCCATTTCATTAAATGTTTCATACCCACCTTGTCACTGGCTGTGGTGACGGGCTGCCTGGGAGTGCTAATGACAGGCAGGGAGGCTTTATGTGGAGCCTTGGAGGCTCAGAAATACGGGGAAAGGAAATACCTTTTTTGCTGATGCCATCAGTTCCCTAGTTGTTATCTTGCATCCAGAAGACTCATCCCTTTCAGGGTAACAAGGCTCCTGTGAGGCCCAGGAAAGCAGAAGATCACTCTCTTGTGAGAGAGTTTCACAGGAAACACAAAAAGACTTGTAAACACAACTTTGGGTGGCTGGGAACAATTTCCAGAAGGGGAAATTTATACGTTATTTTGATGTTACGCCTATCTCGTGACATATATTCCCTCTTCTGAAAATGTATCCATGGAGGTGAAGTCAGCATAATTGGATTACAGGTGAGGTCCGTTCCACATCAAATGGTGCTGGGGCCCCTGTTCAGTGGTATGTCCTACCACTCAGGGTTAAGGGTGCATACGTGCAAGTACTGTAGCTGGTCAAGAAAAAAACAGTGGGGGTGTAGTGACCAAAGAACAGGAGCTGAAATTAGTCCTGAGCTCCAACCCATGTTTCATTCATCAACTTCAGTATCCTTGGGCAAGTTGTTTAACTTTATGGGTCATTTAGTTCATCATTTTTGAAATAGGCAGACAATAACATTGACCTCACTGTTGTAAGTTTAAATGAGATATAAAAACAATTAGCCCACATGAGGTGTTCAGTAAATGGTGGTGATGATTATTGTTCAAACTATCAGAGTCTGTTTTCTGCGAGAAAGAAAAAGGTGAGGGGCAGGCCAATCTTCCCTACCTCCCAGGAGGGTTAAATGAGGAAGCAATTAGTAAAAATAGAATAGTGTTTAGCTTGTGGCTCACCAATCAATGAATATATGAATCAAGAAAAAAAGATACCTTAAAGATGAGGTAGTTGATGTAGAAATTCTTAAATTTTTTTTTTCTAGAAGTGTAATCAGTCAGAAACTCTCTTTAATAATCTTAAACAGCTTTGGACTATTTGACCAGGAAAAAAAATATGCATATAATACATACATACTCTGAAATTCTAATAAAGTTGTAGTGATCCCCTGTATTTTATTTTTAAAAATGGAGTATTTAGATCTCCAAATTTAAAAGCCCTGATCTAAATAAAGTTATAAGGTATGGGTCAGAGGAAATGGGAACTATATGGATAGATTATTTTTTCCTTGGTTTTAAATGAGTAAGTCTATCGTTTTTAAAAACTCTCACTAACTGAGGCAGGCAGTCTTAAGTGTAAATTAATAAACCCTTTTAGTCGAAGAAACAGGAAACGATGGCAAATATTTAATCTTTCCTCTTCAAAGTTGGAGTGGTTTAGTCTCTGCCCTTTTTGAACACACTATAGATTTCAATCCCCTTTTGGCCTTTTCTTTTGATTACAGCTAATGGAATTGTTCCCCCACTTACGCCCTCATTTTCCATTCCTCAACCTGTCTGGACTTTTGCCTCCAAAGGTTAACATCGCTATGAAGTAATGTAATGCATCATTACTATTTAGACAGATTTATTCAGAGTTCTCTCCCTACAGATGTCTGTAAGCATGGTGACTCTGACATCCAGGATTGCCCAGTAGGGTTAGAGATGATATATCCAGTATCTGAGCCCAAAACTGAGAAAAAAAATAAAGAACTCTGAAAAGTTCCATAACTTTAGATTTAATCAGAGCTAAATGACAATGTGTTTCAAATAACTGTTCCAGTTAGGGTAGAAAATTCTTCTGAAGGCAGGAGAGTTGTACATTGGTTTGGCTACACATAGAGATGAACTCTGGTGAACTTAGTTTCAGAATTTTCCCTTACATCTATTGAGGCATTGAAGTTAGCTTTATCGACAGTTCTGGGCTGGACCAAATGTGCACATTCACTGGGTCACAGACCGTAAGGTTTAGAAGGATGTCTAAAGACTGCAATATTTCTCACTGACTTCCCTATGAGCAGCTTTTCCAAAGAAAAGAATTCCAATTCCATCAATTGGATGGAAATTCCTTAGGAGCAGAAATCTCTTCGCTATTTCTGGTATTTTAGGAAATGCATTTGGGGTAAACTTTGTCACGTCTCTACACTTGAGTCCCCTTTTGAAGGAGACCTTATAGCCTGTTCCGAGCTGGAGAGGCAAGCTTTCCTGTATTCAAGAGTTAAAGCTGATCTACTCCATTGGAATGAATATTCCTCCTACAGAAAAAACACATCTAATCCCTCTTCTTCTTGACCAATATTCAGCAAACTGGTTAATTGATTTCCGTCATTTACTATTTATTGACCATTAACTATGTCCTAGGCACTGTGCCAGACACTTGGGTTATCGTGGTAAATAGGAGAGATTCCAGATCTCACAGAACTTCTGTCTCAGCAGGGAAGTGGTTGATGGCAACTGTGATTCTTCTGGTCTACAGGCCGACCGCTCACAATTTCATGAACACTTGTGTGTGGCAATTCCACCATCCTGTTCAGTCTCTTCCAAATTTTCTCTCGTTAGTCTAGAACCCTCTCAAAGGATGGGGTCTTAATTGAAAACCAAAAGGAAGGCAGAAGACAGTAAGACTTGTCACTACTGTCCTAGATTAATTACTTTTCCCTGTGAATCTCTGAGGTCCTCATCATTATCAGCCTTTCATTTGAGTCTCCCAGACGCTCTATGGGATAGGGGCTGAGGACAATGCATAGACAGCGTGAATGCAAATGATCTGGAATGGGTGTCAGTGTCATTCTGATCTGGGGTGCTCCCATTGCAGAGTTACTTACAATTTGAGACTATAGACTTCTGGATCAAAGAGTTCTGGGTTTAAATCTCAGCTCTGCCACTTGGCTCAAGCATGCTGGGCCAACCTTATGAGTGGGTGACCTGGGCAGTATGGGCATGCAGGGGGGTGGGGGGGAACTATGCCTTAAAGGACTCTGAACTTAATTTAATGTTTTTCTGTTGCTATTTCGAAATTCTTAATAATTTCTCAACATGGGGCCCTGCATCTTTAGTTTATACTGGGCCCTGCAAATGATGTAGCAATCTTACAAACAAGCTATTTAATATCTCTGAGCTTTAATGTCCTCATCTAGGACATCTGTTGACACCTAGTCCACAGGTTCCTTATAAGCTTTAGATGAGACAATGTGTGCATGTCTGTCCCTCAACCAATGGAAGTCAATGGCATTGTTATTTAGAATATTTATCAACTATTCTGAATTCAGTATATATGCTGCCAAAATGGGCACTTCTAAATTCCCCTGTGTCATTAATTACCCTTTTTGGTACCTCTACTATTCTCCTAAATCAATAATACATGTGTGAGAAAGGGGAGTCAACTTTTTTTTCTTTATTGTGCGTTTAATTTCTTAGGTGTGACCTCAAAGAAACAAAATTGTAGTAAGGCTGCAGAATAAGGCTTGGAAACGAACAGAAACCAAGACAGCTTCACTCTTAGGTGGAAGAGCCTTGGCAAAGGTGGTATGCATGAACGCCTACCATTTTCCGTCTCTGTCACTCTGCTAAAGACTCAAGTTCCAGAGAGCACACGCCCATGACCTCGCTTGTTTCACATGCTCATGGCCAAGTCAGTGAAGGACAGAGCATCTAATTACAATAGCATAGGTTGGGGATGGAGAGGACTCCCCAAAAGGGAAATGGTGTGCTGGTAAGAAGGAGAAACAGTTGCAGAAAAATAAAAACAAAACAAATTTTCTCCATAGTGGCTGCTCTATACCTGGCACTCTGCTAGGGTCTTTGGTATAGCATTCCTTTTACATTACATACAATGCCTAACATGCAACAGGCACTCTGTAGATATTTGTTGAATAAATGAATACTTGAGTGAACTTATTAACCCCTACATAACTCTTGGAGTTAGGTTATATTAGTTCCCTTTTACAGAGGAAGGAATCAAGGCTCCGAGAACTTAAATAGTTTGCTCAAAAATCACACAACCAGTAAAGTGGCAGAGTTGAGATTAGAACCTGGTTCTGTGTGACTCCAAAGCTTGTCTCTGTGCTGCCCCATGCTGCTGGCCTCCCTTGAGGTAGGTGTACGTGAGAACCTTCTCTAGTACTGCCTCAAGTCACAGGAGCTCCCTGCATTATTGTTCATGGACAGATTCCAGAGAGTATATCTGAGCTGGGAAAAGTTCATTTGTGATTTTCCACTAATTTCAGAAAGGAAGTGATACAAACTGTGTGACCTTGGACAACATATCTCAGCCTCTTCAACATTAAAGGGTATGATAATGGTATCTCCTATAAGGCTGTTGTGTGGTAGGTGAGGGGATGTTTATAAAGCCTTTTGCACAGTTACTGGTACAGAAAGCCCTCAGACCGTGAAGCCTTATCGAGAATCTTAAAAGAGTATAGAGGCACAGGAAGTGAGTGCTGGGGAAGGCATCAGGTTTCAGTATGGGATTTCATCACAGTTAAGACAACCAGCTGAACCCACTACTTTACATACCTCTTGGAAAGAGAAAGCATTGCCGATTAAGCTTTGATATGACACTTCCTAATTACTTTGAGTTTATTTTCTTTTATTAGTACTAAAAAATCTTTGAGACATAATTAGACATGATTTAGAGATTTTAATGAAAATCTCTGACTTATTTAGAAGTGTTTTTTTAATGTTTATTTTATTTTTGAGAAAGACTGAGAGAGAGAGGGAGGGGAAGGTAGAGAGAGAGAGACACACACACAATCTCAAACAGACTCAACCCACAAACCCCGAGTTCATGACCTGAGCCAAAATCAGGAGTTGGATGTTTAATTGACTGAGCTGCCCAGGTGCCCCTAGACGTTTGTTTTTTAAAAAAAACGTATGCCCTTGGGTATATGTAACAAGGAAAATATAAGCAAAATACATTGGTTAAGATATTACTAAGACTTCACATTTGGGATGGTTCACCTCTTCTGCAGCACTTTCTGACTCTGTTGTTGATGTGTTTTTCCATGCAATATTGTCAACCAAGGCCTCAACACAGTCTGGAAATGCAGCATTTCTTAAAAGACTGCTGTTGTCTTGGGAAGATTCTGTTAGCCTACTGGTACCAATTTGCAAAGTCTGATGTTGGTGTCATTTTTTTCACTCTACGAGAAGGCATGAGTAGAGATTTCCAGACAACTGCAACTCATATTTGTTCCACCAATGGTCCATAGGTGGTCTTTCGACTAAACCATCAATGACTGTGGTTGCCAGACATCTTGCCCCAGAATAATAGCCAAAGACCTCCAGTCAGGCAACACAACTATGGCATTGCTGGAGCCTGGCCATCTGATGTCGTTGGTTGTAAGGCGTGCCCTGATTTCTGTGATGCTCAATGTGAAAGAAGAGTGTGCACCTTGGAATATGTGGAATATGGCAGTAGGGAAATTCTGGAAACTATAGGTTCTCAGACCTTCGTTTTATTCCTTCTTTGCCACAACTAACTTGCTCCTGCAGAAAGCTTTCGAGCATTGGAAGACACCTTAGGAATAATCTTATTGAATCCTCTCACCTCACAGGTAAAGAAACTGAAGTGCAGTGAAAGGTTGTGACTTAGATCATCCAAGGACACTCTGAGGAGGATAATCTGACAGCAGTTTCTGAGCCCTGCATAATCGGGTGGCACAGATTCCTATGGGGCGGGGAGGGTAATTTCAGAAGAGTATGCATCGCTGACTGTCTTGTGATGATGCTGTTACAGAGGCTCCTGGGTGTTCTCTAACAGTTCACTGTCTATGCTGGGCATTTCCAACCACTTTAGGCCTTCTTTGCTGGTAACTCCCTAGTCAAATGTCCTCTCTTCTCGAATGCCTTTTCCAAGAGCCACTCTTACCCCCTGCTCCCACCCCCAACTCCCCAGGCAGGTAATTGCTCTAGGTTTTATAGTTTCTTTTTTTTTTATGTTTATTTATTTTTGAGACAGAGAGAGACAGAGTGTGAGCAGGGAAGTGGCAGAGAGAGTAGGAGACACAGAATCTGAAGCAGGCTCCAGGCTCCGAGCCGTCAGCACAGAGCCCGACGCAGGGCTTGAACCCACGAACCGAAAGATCATGACCTGAGCTGAAGTTGGACAGTTATAACTGACTGAGCCACCCAGGTGCCCCTAGGTTTTGCAGTTTTAGTTCCTTCTTTTCTCATAGAAGTCATCATATTATTAAAAATGAAATAATTTGCTTTATAAAAACTCTAATGGAAAATTTCAAACATACACAAAGTAAACAACATGGTTGAGTGACCTTCTATGTACCCATCATCCAGTTTCTGCAATTATAAACACCTGTTATTCCTGATTTTTCTATACCTCTCATCACTCTCTACCCTCAACTACTTATTTTTTAATATTTTTTTATTTAATGTAAATGAAATGCACAGTTACAAATGGGTGTGCTTGTATAACCCACACATGTATCAAGGTTTCGAACATTTCCATTACCCTGGAGAGTTTTCTCATAACCTTTCATGGTTAGTCTTCCTCCCAACCTCCACCCTTCCACCCTCCAGACAAATCCAAGGCATTTATTTTCCTTCATAAGTTAGTTAAGAACTTCACAAAAATGCAATTGTACGGTTTGTACTCTTTAATGGCCAGCTCCTTTCATTTGATATATTTTGCACGAGATGCGTTCATGTCATTACATGTATTAGTACTTCATTCCTTTTTTTATGACTGAGGAATATTCCATTGTATGGGTACACCACAGTTTGTTAATCCGTTCTCATGTTAATGGACATTTGGGTTATTTCCAGTTTGGAGCTATGAAAGATAAAGCTTCTGTGAACATTCACATGAAAATACTTCTTTGTGAATATGTATTTCCATTTATCTTGGGTTAATACCTAGGAATGAATCGCTGGGTCATAGTGTAGATGTATGATTTTACAAAATGGTTGTACTATTTTACATTCCCACCAGGGATACAGGAGGGGTCGGCTGCTCCACATTATCTCCAACATTTGCTGTCAATCTCTTTAATTTTAGCCATTCTAGACATTAGGTAGTAGTATCTCATTGTGGTTTGAATTTGCATTTCCCTGAGAACTGATGAATTTGAGCAACTTTTCATGGGTTTATTGGCCATACATGTGCCTTTTTTATGAAGGGTCCAAGGTTTTTGCCTATTTTTACAAGTTGGAATTTTTTAATTAAAAAATAAAAATGGTTTTACAGAGGTATATTTAATGAATATTTCTTCCCAATCTGTGGCTTGCCTATTCATTTTCTTAGTGTTGTTTAATGAAGTTTATTTTATCAGACTCTTATTTTGTGATTATTGCTTTCTATGTCCTATACTATTTTTTTACGTGCCATTTCTATCACTAGGCTGTGAATTCCCAGACGAAAAGAATGTGAACACTTTTTATCTTGTACCCCCAGACTTCAGCACAGATCGTGACCCAGGAGTATATCTGGAAGTAGCGAGGAGAAAATAAATATTCTTTTTCCTATCTACCATCTCTTTGGGGAATTATCCTCAACCTTCATTATTCAGTTTTTCTGGTACAGGTGAAGTTTACCTGTTTTTAATCCATCCCTAGAGATGGATACTTGACCAAAATTGGGCCATTTAAAGCTTTGTCCAGCATTCTTGTAAGAAATCAGAGCATGGAGAGACACTCATCCACCTCCCATCAAGATTTATAAGGACATTGTAAGGCTAAAGCAATTGCTGGCCATCTTTGCTACCACTTGAATTGGTGCTACTTGAGTATGAAGTCAACATAGCATTAAGAAATAAAAAACAGAGAATAAAAGACATAATATATATAAAGGACATAATTTATATCCCTGGATCCAGGCTTTCTTGAAGTTCACCTCCCTTTCAGACTGCCAAAATATATGAGACAATATATTGCCTTTTGGTTTGTTTCTGTATTTGTTACTTGTTTAGTCAAGTCTGAGTTATATCTTTATTTCTTACAAGCAAAAATTTCCTGAATAGTATACTCCTTAATAATGCTACACCTTCACCGTCAAGTCCTCCTATCCTTTTCCACAGCTCTGGAAGTCCTTTGGGAGGTGAAGAAGTCGGGGTAGACACCAATACTTGTAAATTCTGAAAGTGTGCAAACAATAAAGTGGGAGTCATGATTCTGTATGCTATGTAGCAGTATTAAAAGTCACAAATTTTCCATCATGATATAAACTAAAAACAAAACTAATTGCAAGACTCATATCATGAAAAGACCTGAGGCTGTCATTTCTGAGCGTACCGCTCTTTCCACTATCATTTACTTTCTATATATTGTGTTTGCATGCTCTGTGTGTTGTGTGGATATATGTCTACATGTGTGTTTGTAACTTATGTGCTCATGCTTTGATGTGTGAGTCTGTTGGTATGTTTGTGTGGCTGTATGTGTACATGTGTTTGCATGCTTGTGTGGTTGGGACAGGAAGAGAGAACAAAGCTACCAAAATTCTGTTTTATACATTGTGCAAGTTAGGAAAAGTTGACCTCTCTGGTGGGGCACAGCGGCTTCACAGTCATAGAGTTTGGCGAGCAGAATGGAGACTGGATTTCAGCCTCCCCCCACCAAGTCCCTTTATCTTGTGTCTTGGAGAAAAGAACAACTTGGCAGGGGAGGGGGACATTTTGGAGGGCCTGAAGATTTATTCGGCCTCTCTGCTGTGTAGGAACCTTTCCACAGAATCTAGTCTGAAAACTACCGAAACCAATGCTCTCTAGTGCTTTCCAAATGGCATGATTCTAGAGAAGTTCATGGCACAGTTCTTCCCCCTGAAGACTGTGTCCTGCACAGGCTCCAGTAGCCTCTGAGGCCTTGAGCATGTACTTCCAGTAGGCTGCCTCCCATGTCTTTTTCAGCCTCGTCATCATCTCATGGCCCTGGACTCTCTTCTTCCACCTGTTGCCTTGCTACAGAAAAACGCTGGTTGGGGTTTAGGGTTGCACATTGTTGTCATGGTTCATCACATAGTTTGCACTTTTATTAAAATGACTCATGGCCAAGAGGCTCTGGGGTTGTGATTGGGTGGTGTTAGGGGAGAAAGATACAGACGGCATAGAACTGGTTCGATGGTGAGCGGGGTCCTGGAACTGGGAAGTGGGTGGGCAGTTCAAACCCAGAGGGGAAAACTGGGGCTGCGGCTGATACCAGTGGGATTACTAGGACTTGCCTTCGTTGGAAACCTTTCTATCCAGCATGAGCTTCTCTGCCCACTTTTGCTCCTCAGCCGAAACTCCTTTTTTGGCAGCTTGATGTGTGGTCTTGTGATACATGACCTTGGGCAAGTTGTTCCACTCTTGTGAGCCTTCCCTTCTCCAACAGCAACCCTCCCCTGCCACGTGGGAGGTTGGGAGGAATCACTGAAGCCGCATGAGGAGGTGCAGAGCACAGAGCTGGGTGAAGGCTAACACAGTCTTTCCTCACCCCTAGTCCCCTGAATCCCCTCTTCTTCTCATGGCCTTGGGCTGTCCGCTGCAATTCATCTGTGCTTTCTGTATAGCAGCAGCTCTGGCCTAGCACTTAGCAAGGGCTCAGTATTCAGCAGATGTTTGCTAAGTGAAGAGATGAAGGCAAGCAGACAGAGGGCAGTTAATAAGTTGCCGGTAACTAATAAAGTAATTTGGAGCGTTTTCCTGTCTTTGGAAATGAGCTACTGGCATCCTTCAGAGACACAGGCTGTCTCTGAAGACAATTTTATATGTATTTTATACATAAAATCATTAGCTGAACAAACTAATGATTTTATGTATAAACTATGGCTCTCGGTGGTGGTCAGAGTGGTGAGCTCAGCAGGCCCTTCTAGAAAGTGGTTTCCCCTTACTGACCACCTGTTTGGGCTCCAGTGAACTACTGCGGTTATTTTTCCTCCTGAGATGACAATGCAGATTTGGAAAAGAGAGAGTATGTATGCAGTGGCACCTGTCCCTGCCAGAGGATCAAGTTTAAGGGAAGTGTAAAGGGGTCAAAGTTGCAAAAGAAAGAAAGGAAGAAAGACAATAGGAGAAAACAAGTTTCATTAGTAGTCAGGGGCCCAGCTGGCAAGTAGGGGCTGTCACCACCATAATTATATACCACTTACATACCTGCTGTTAGAGAGCACGATCCTAGCTGCTGAGACTGGCAAGCAGAAGGTGTGGTTCTTGCCCTCCAGAGGCTTCCAATCTGGGGAATGGAATTGGGTAGAAAACTCAGCACTGTGGAGCACTTAGTATCTATTTAGCACTGGGACAAATGTTTTAGGCTGTATCTCAAGAAGTAAGTATTATTACTCTCCAAGGAAACTAAAATACAGAAAGGCTAAGAAATTTTTCCAGGTCACCCAGTAAACATGCAGAAGAGCCCCTGGCTCTACTGGCCTGTGTTTTGCTCCCAGGACTGTGAGCAAGGACATCAGGGCTAACCTGTAAAAAAGGGAATTCACTCTACAAGGTGTCCTAGGTTCAGCACCACATGAGCAATAGACAATGATTGTTGTAGGAGCCTAGAAGAGATGGGTTGAGACCTCAAACAAAAGTGGTAAATTTGCAGAGGAAGTAGGCCCTCAAGTAGACAGTGAAGGCAGGATATGAATGCCTTAAGAAAAGAAGGGAGGGAGCGGCTTTCCAGGTAGAAGGAGGCATAGCACGTGCAAAGGGGGCAGGGAGGAAAATTTTCACCTTCTGGGTTTGTAGAGTACTGGAGAGAGCACTGTCTGATCCAAACTTAGAACAGTCTTAGGCCAGCCACCTAATCTCCCTGAGCCTCAGTTTCCCTGTCTGTACAATGGTTATGAGAATGGCCACTTCACAGGGTTGTTGGAGACCTGAGATTATGTATGTAAACCACCCATTTCCTCAAAATCATCAACGTTAGACCTTAATCTAAATCAGTTCTTTCTCTCAGGGTATCCTATTTCCCTTTCTACTTGAAACTGAATCAATTGCTTGCTTATTTATTGAATGTCTGTTTTATGCTTATTTATTGAACGTCTGTTTCATGATTGTAAGTTCCTCCGTGAGGACAGGGACAATATCTGTTGTTCTCAACACCATCTCTTTAATGCCTTGAACAGTAGGCACTCAATAAATCTTTGTTGAATGAATGAATATGCAAATGTATGAATAATAAATGAATTCATCAGTAGATGAGTAACTATATTTCTGTGCTGTGACTCTAAGAATCTCAGGGAAAATTTGTCTTTTCTTTAATGAGGGGGCGGGTTGCAAATGCAGGAAAAACCTTCAGAGAATGCCATTAGAGAGTCACAAGGTCTCCACGGGTCATCAGAGACAGCACCAGGTCTCCTGTGTACCTTCTGGTGCTCCATGTAACTGTCTCTGAGCAGGAAGGAAATTACACAAACTTCCAGTTCAGCTGGTTCCACGGTTTCACAACCCATTTCTTTCTGTCTTACTTAAATCTGCTGTGTTGCTTCTCCAGCGTGACTTGTGATATGCCTAGTGGACAGTGACTCTGCATGATCCCCACGCTGCCCAGCAATAACTGTGAAGGGACGTCTAGACTTTCCAACACTCAAGTCTTCTGATTCAATGCAACACAATGACTCCTTATGTAGAGCTGGGGAGGAGTCAAGGGAATAAACAGACCCACTAATGATGACTAGGCATTTGATACAGTCTATGAATTCCATGATGGAGGAGTAAGGACAGGGAATGGAAGGATGCAGAGGAGTATATATGGCTTTGTGTGACATGAAGCAATGTACACACAGTTGGATAATAGCCACAGCTTTCAAAATATGATTATGTGTATCATCTCATCTGTCTCCTGCATCCAGGAAAAATGGGTAAGTATGAATAACATTTACACTGTTATTCATTCCTACTACACAGGGAAACCGAGGCAACCAGGCATGGTCCACGATATAGACCTGGTGTCAGCAGCAGATATAAACTCACTGCTCAGTCTCACTGTCAGTTTAGCGGTCTTTCTTCTGGACCACACTGTCATGCACTGGCCTTTACATCAATCAACGGTGTGGGTGTGCCTGCAATGTCACAATCCCCCCACCTTCTGTAATGTATTTCCAATGTACTTTTGTAATGGAACATCACTATAAAAAAAAAAAAAACCCTTTGCCCACTTTAGCATATAAAGTTTTTTTGAAACATAGTTACACCCACACGTTTACTATTAATCTATAGCTGTTTTTGCACTACAAAGGTAGAGTTGAGTAGTTAAAACAGAAATTGTATGATTCACAAAGCCTAAAATATTTAATATTTTGTCCCTTACAGAAAGCGTTTGCCACCTCCTAGAACATATGAATGGAATGGAAGTAAATAGAAAAAAAAAAAGATTCATTTGTTTATACTAGGCAGTGGGTCCTAATTGAAACTGAGAATAAGGGGCGCCTGGGTGGCTCAGTTGGCTAAGCGTCCAACTTCGGCTCAGGTCATGACCTCATGGTCCGTGAGTTCGAGCCCCACGTCAGGCTCTATGCTGACAGCTCAGAGCCTGGAGCCTGCTTCGGATTCTGTGTCTCCCTCTCTCTCTGCCTCTCTCTAACTCGTGCTCTGTCTCTCTCTCTCTCTCAAAAAAAATAAAGATTAAAGAAAAAAAATTAAGAAAAAAACAAACTGAGAATAAAAGTTGGCCTAGAATCGCACTTCTATCACTTGGCTGGATGACCTTGAACATTTTATTTATGCTCTCTGGGCATCTACCACCCTATGGAGTTGCTGTAGGAATTGTGTGATGTAGGGTGTATGTATCAGTTGTGATTAGGTTTGGCCCCATGTGACAGAAGACACTGAATGAAAGTATCTTGCTCAAGACAACAGTTTATTTCTTTCATGTGGAAGTGGGCAGCAGCTGTTGGTCTGGTGGGGCATGGTGTGAGCAAACTTAGCCTTTTCACCTTGCTGTTTTGCCATCTGTAGCAATCATTCCTGAGGTTCTTTTATGGTCCAAAATGGCTGCTGGAGCTCTAGCCACAGTGCTATGATTGCTATTATTACTAATGATAGTATGGTAATAAGAGGAAACAAACCAAAAATCAAATATAAAAATCCCAGAAACATACATAAAGACAGACATAAACAGACATACATAAAGACCAGACAGCAAATCCACATTAATTCAAGTCTGGCCAAAATGAGACGTCCTGCCATAGTTCATGAGACAAGTGTATTTCATGTATTCTATTCCCTGGGGTCCACGGAGGAAGATCTAGAAGTCACATGTTACACGTACTCAGCATCAAATACTTCACAAAGTATTTCTGTAACTATTACTTTTTGTTTGCTCTTCACAGTACTCTAGAAAGGTCAAGATAAATGGGTCTATTCTACACTATAATTCAGCCAGGTGCTAAGTATCAGATACTAATACCTCTTATCTTCCCAAAGAGTCCATGGTTAGATCTTTGAATATTTGTTGGAAATGAAAGGGGAACAATCATGGTGTAGATTAAAGAAAATGACCCTCCAAAAGGCCCCCGAGTAGATGTAGCTAACCATATGGCCTCAGCCTGAGCCAGTATGTGCCCCTGCAATACAAACAGAAGAGCATCTATTCTGGGGGTTGTCAGGAGGACAGAGAGGGACTATAATGCACATGGCACATAGGCCAATTCAGTGGCATCACTGTTGTTACCCAGGCTTACCTTTTATATCTGGTGTGGTCTTGGAAACTCACTTCCTTTTACTGGACCTCAGTTTACTTTTCGAGGGAAGCAAAGGGTTTGGAGTCAGTGACTTGCTAAACTATCTTCCAAATCTCTAGTCCCATCAGCCCGGGAACCTACTTTTTGAAGGGAAACAGCTCAGACTGGAGCCCAAATCGGAATTCTTCATCTGGTTCCCTAGTAGCTAGTTGTGTTTCAGAACACAGATGACTCTTGAATCTGTAAAGAGGTGCAAATACCGCCTAGTTTATTGGAAAGGCAAGCACTGTGAGGTTTAAATGGGTGTGTCTAGGGCCCACAGATTGTAACTTCTGCAAAGGCAGGACCTATCTGCTTTGTAGGTTTAAAGACAGCGACACCACTTCAGAGGGTTGGCCAGAGGATTACACAGATAAATTCCTGCAAAGTATCAGAAACAAGACCTCTCACAAAGCAAGCATTCAGTAATTATTATTATTATTATTATTATTATTATTATTAATTACATCCTCCTACAACAGTCCTGGCGTTCAGTAAATGGTTGAGAAGCTGTTATAGGATACAGATCTTTCACACTCAAGCCTCAGAGGCTGTGGAGAGTTCGCATAGGTGATATCTATGCTTTTAAAAGTCCAAGGGGCCAGAGGAACCGAGGCGGGGCTTCGGAGGCGGGGGCGGGCACGTGCAGGCCAATCCCTGGTCCTGTTCAAATGGCCAATCAGGGCGGGTTTTACAGGGGCCGAGTCCGGCGGGGGCGGGGCCGGGGGCGGGGCGCAGCCGCAGCCGCTCTCTGGGACCGCCCTGCACGCGCGTGGTGCCGTTCCGCACGGCAACCTGCAGAGCCCCCGCTAGCTAAAATCTAATTTCAGATTGGACAAGTAAGTGACCCTCCTCCCAGTCCCACGTGTGCAGCAGGGGCGTTTGCCTGCGCGCAGGCTCGCAGCGCCCACGTTCTCCAACTCGAGAGCTCACCCGGCCCAAGCCTCCCTCCCTTTCCCGCAGTCGCCGCCCCTTCCTCTTGGTCTTCCTTCTGCGTCTTAGTCTCAAGCTAGCAGGGCCTCGGCCCCTGGGATATTGAGTTCCCTGTGCCCTCTCATCGGTGAGGCGTCCGAACGAACCCTCAAGGGAAGGGTCGGCTTTTACTGCATCCCCAAGGCTGTGGGATGTCGGGAACCCGGGGTTCTCTGCCATCTCTGACCAGTTAACTGTGTTCACGCTCTCTGTATTTTAGTCACCCCCACCCTCCCCCGGACCCCTATTTTAGGATATTTTTTTCCGAAACAGTTTTGAGTTTTTAATGCAAATCTGGCTGCCTAAGAAATTTTAAAGGCCAGTGCCGCTTGTAACTTCAAACGCTTTCAGCAGCTTGTGATAACGTTTAAGGTGCATTTTAGTTGTGATGGTATAATGCTGGTTGGTTACAGCTATCCTGGTAGGAAATTTCTAGGGTTATCCTTGCTTTTTAATTCATTTCCCTTTTAAGATTGGCAAGATGCAACATGGTGAATTTCCCTAATCATTGGCTATTTTCCACGAAAGCACTTCGTAGGTCTTAACTAACTTCGTCCCTAAGTTAAAAGGTCAGACATTACCAAAACATGGAAGAGCATTAGGTTAATTTTTTAAAATAGGAGATCTGGAGGGAGGAAGTGATTACACTTTTGAATTGTAAATCAGTAAGAAAGAAGGCAGGTTTTCTCTTGGTTTGTGGTTATTATGCAGATGGTCAAGTTTTGCTTTGTTTTGTTTTTGCTTGCTTTTCTTTTTTTTATGATCCACCAACTATATATGCTGATTTTTTACTTTTGTGGTTCCCAGCTGGGTCTTGCAGCCTTTCCACTGCTTCCTGGTCTTCTGGGAGTCTTCTGTTAATGAAACCCTCTGCTCTTGACCTGATCATCACTGGCCTGGCTCTTGGAGGGATGAGCCGAGGAGGACCTGTGAGTGGGAGGCCTAGAGGATTGTTCGTTAAGGATGATAGAGAGAACAACAGACCAGAAAGGGTGAGAGGGGCCTTGTGATGATTTTGAGGAGAAGGAAGCTTGGGAGCCTCCCTTGCTGGATATGGAAATCAAAACCTGTGTATTGGGAGAAGGGAATAACCCGGAGGGTGGAGATCTGTATCTTTCTGGGTGAAATTAAGAAGTTTACTGGGAGGAGACTGGGCCTTCTTCCAGGCTGTGTTAATTTTTGCCGTGGGCCTTGTCTTTTTCTGGAATCTGGTTCCCTTTCCCTAACCTTTCACTTAGTTCAAATCACAGTCAATTACCAGCTGGTTTTGAAAACATTTTGAGATAATGAATCTTGCCCTGCTGGAATGGGGACCCCCTTTCCGCCCGCCTCCCGCCAGGGGATTTGAAATATTTTGCCAGAATGTACTACAGAGATCATTTAACCTCACCTGCCCATCTCTTTATAGGGAGAATTACAGAATCAGCCCAGGTGGTGGTATAAGGGATCATCCAAACCAGTTCATTTGTTCACTAAGCATGTGGCCATGCATTCTGGGCCTGGTACTGTGGTAGGCTCTGGGAAGGTAAAGATGAACAAGATTTGGTCTCTGCTTCCAACTTTCACTCAGTCCGCTTCGATCTAGTCTAATGAGAGAGATTATATGATACTGAGATTAGGTATGCGGAAGATGCTTAGGAGTCGAGAGAAGGGCAAATGGACTCATGTGGGGTTTCGTGGAAAACTTCCCAGAGGGGATTGTACTGGAGCTGAGTTACTAAGGCTCAGTGTGAGTGGGCTGGAGAAAGACAAAAGGGAAGGGGATTATTTGACTTGGGAACAACATGTGCCAAACTATAAAAACCTGGCACATTGTTGACTTAATGGCTGGATAGGACAGGGTGAGGTGGGAAATCACCAGAAAGAAGGCTGAGGAAGGTCAAAAGGTCAGATCAGGGAGGGTCAGCTGAGTCATATTAAGGGAATTTGAAACGTATCTCCAGAGCAATCGGGAGCTGTGGAAGTGATACAGATTGGTGTTTTGGTTAATTCTGGCCTCAGGGTGGAGAGGGAATTGGCAAGGTGAAGGCTGGAGAGAGGCTTTTATAATACAGGTGAGAGATGGGTTAGGGTGATAGTTCTGGACTGGAGAGAGAATACAGTTGACCCTCGAACAATTCAGGTTTTAACTCGAATGCACTTATACGTGGAATTTTTACAGCACTGTAAATGTATTTTCTCTTAACATTTTCTTAACATTTCCTTTAGCTAACTTTATTGTAAGAATAACACAAAATATGTGCTAATTGGCTGTTTATGTTTTTTGGTCAGGTTTCTCATCAACACTAGGCTGTTAGAAAAGTTAAGTTTTTTGGGAGTCAAAAGTTGTACACAGATTTTTATGTCGCGGGAGGTCAGTGCCCCTAATCCCGGCATCATTCAAAGGTTCCCTGTAGAATGGTTAGGAATTAACAGTGATTGTCGGGAATGGGAAAGAACATAGCAGGTATGGTGCCATCAGGGAAAAGGCATTCCCAACTGGGGTATTTTTCAACAGCGTTACTGATGTTTGCTTGACATACAATAAACTATATACATTTAAAATATCTAATAGGAGCTGTTTTGACATATGTCTGAATCTGTGAAACCATCATCACAATTAAGGTAAAGAACACTTCTAATAGCCATAAAGATTTCTTGTGCTCCCGTGTAATCCCTCCCTTGTGGTTCGCCCAACCCATCCCCCAGCAACCATTGATCGGCTTTCTGTGACTACAGATTATTTAATATTACTTTAAGATTTTATCTAAATCATACAATATGTATCTTTTTTTGCGTGGTGACTTTTACCTAGCATATTCTGTTGAGCACGCACACATACTTCATTCCTTTGGTGCATTGTATGAATACACTGTAGTTTATCTGTTTACCTGTTGGTGGGTATTTGAATTATGGGCTGCTTTTTGGCTACTACAAATAAAGCTACTAGGACTATTCATATACATGCCTTTGAATGGACCTGTGCTTTTATTTCTCTCGGTTAAATACCTAGAAGTAGAATGGTTAGTTCACGTGGTTGGTGTATTTCTAACTTTTTAAGAAGCTGTATTTCAGAGTTATTGTGCCTTTTTGCATATGGTGGTGCATGAAACTTCCGGTAGCTCCAGTACTTGGTGTGGTCACTCGTTTTGATTTTAGCCATTCTAATAACATGGAATCCTCTTTCAGGGGATTTTAACGTACATTTCCCTAATGACTAATAATTTCAAGCTTCTTATCATGTGCTTACTTGCCCATATATGTTTCATATATCTTCATGGGTGAAGTGTTTATGAACTCTTGTGTTCATTTGTAAAAAAACGAGCGGTTTATTTTCGTACTGAGTTTTGAGAGCTTTTAAATACTCATTGCAAGTTCTCTTTCTCACTTGTGTGTACAGATACTTTCTCCCATTTTGTGGCTTGTCTTTTCATTTTCTTTTTTTCTTTTTAAGTTTATTCATTAAGGAGAGAGAGAGAGACAGAGGGGAAGAGAGGGAACACAAGGGGGAGGGGCAGAGAGAAAGAGAGAAAGAGAATCCCAAATCATCTGACAGCGCAGAGCCTGACATGGAGCTTGAACTCATAAACTGTGAGATCATGACCTGAGTTGAAATCAGGAGTTAGATGTTTAACTGAGCTACCCAGGCACCCTTTGTCTTTTTATTTTCTTAACCGTGTCTTTTCACAAGCAGAGTTCCTAATTGTGATGAAGTCTAATTTGTCAAGTTATAATTTTGATGATGACTGTTTTATCAATTTATTGTTTTATGGGTTATGGTTTTGGTAATTTTATGTAAGAAGTCATGCCTAGCCTGAGCCCTCAAATATTTTCTGCAAATTTTTTTTTAAGAAGCTCCATTGTTTTGGTTTTACATTAAATCCATAATCCATTTTCAGTTAATTTAATCTATAGCATCAGATATGAAAAAAATTTTTTCACATGTCATTAATTGTTACAGTACCATTTGCTGAAAAGCATATCCTTTCTCCATTGAGTTGCCTTTGCTCCATTGGTTAAAATCAATCGACTGTATATATAGGGGCCCATTTCTGGATGTTTTGTTTTGTTCCATTGGTCTCTTTGGGTGTTTTAATGCCAATACTGCGTAGGCTTGATGACCATAGCTTCATAATAATACGATAGGAAAAGATAGGATTCAGTAGGCAGACAGGGAAAGGTCATGACCTGAGGTCCTTGGGTGGGGAAAAACACATATTTTGGAATAATTCTGGGAGTGTCTGACTACAGTAAACCCCCTCAGGCTTAAGTTTCCTCTAAAGAATGTAACAGACACCACCTACTGTCCCACTGTTTTCCCTCAGGAATTTGACAAAAGACCTAACTGAAAATAAATAGTAGACCATGAAACATACGACCCATAGGAATGATATGGCCATTACCCTTATACAATGGAATCGAGCCAATTAGGAATGGACAACCCAGCACCTAGAGTTATCCAGCCAATAAGGGTAGAACCTGAGAAGGAACAAGGAGGAAGGGAAAGGGGGAGTGACCACAACCTTATAAAACAAGGACCCTTGTCTATAGTACACACAGGTATTCACCTTCGAATACCCTCTCTCTGTAAAGAGAGCTTTCCTACCATTCTTGCTTTCTAATCCTAGACTCTAATAGACTTTGCCAGCTGCTCATTCTATGTCCATCTCTTCATTCTTTGCAGCGGCCAGACAACGGACCCGGGTATTGAGGTAAAAAATCCTGCAGCAATAAGTATTGAAGTCAGGTAGTATAGGTGCATTTTGAAGTACATCTTCAAAAGTTGTTTGGGTTTTTCTAGGTGCATTACATTTCCATATTAATTTTACAGCCATTTTGTCAATTTCAGAAAAAGAAGACTGGTTTAGATTTTAATTGGAATTTCATTAAATCTGTACATTAATTTGGGAGCAAATTGACATCTTAAAGACGGAGTGTTCTACCCCATGGACAGTATGTCTGTTTATTTAGGTCTTCCTTAATTTTTCTCAGTGTTTCGTACCTTTCAGTAGGTAGGTCTTGCACATCTTTCTTAGGTTATCTATAGGTATCATCTTTTTTTGATGCTATTGTAGATGAAACTATCTTTTAAAATTTAACTTCCAGTTTGTTGCTGCTTGTGTATTGGTGTTGAGTCCTGCAATCTTGCTAAACTACTTATCAATTCTAATTGCTTTTTTGTAGATGCCATCAGATATTCTATGTAGGTGATCATATTATCTGTGAATAAAGACCCTTTTACTTCTTCCTTTCAGTGTGGATGCCTTTTATTTCTTGATAAAGTGCACCGATTATAGCCTCTACTCTGTGTTGCATGGAAGTGACATCTTGTCTCTGATCTTAGGGAGAAGCATTCATTTTTTTCATCATTAACTATGATACATGATATTAGTCAAATAGTTTTTGTAGTAGGTTTTTATTAGGTTTAGGAAGTTCCAGTCTGTTCCTACTTCGAGACATGTTGAATGTTTTTGTTTTTGTTTTTAAATGAAGAATGAATTTTTTTGGATAGGGGGGGGGCGTCCAGTACTCTTTTCTGTAACTATTAAGACCTTTTTTTTTTCTTTTAAAGAATCTTAATATGATGAATCACATTCGCTGAATTTTTTTTTTTTTTGAATGTTAAATCTTGTATTCCTGAGATAAATCCCACCTGGTCAGGACCTATTGTCCTTTTTATAGTTAGTTGGGTTCTATTTGCTAAAATTTTAAGAATTTCTCCATCTATGTTAATACTAAATATTGATATAGTTTTCTTTCCTTGTGTTGTCTTTTAAGTTTTGTTATCAAGATAATTCTGGTGTCATAAAATGAATTGGAAAGAATTTCTTCCAATTTGGTGTTTTGGAAGAGTTCGTATAGAATATTATTTCTTCTTAAATGTTTGGTAGAATTTGCCTATGAAGACATCTAGAGTGAGTTTTTTTGTTTTTTGTTTTCTGTTAAGAAGAGGGAGAACTCAGTTGATTTAATAATATAGGACTATTTAGATCATCAGTTTCTTTTCGAGTGAGGTTTGGTAGTTCCTATATTCTAAGGAATTTGAAAATACCATCTAAGTTGCTCATAATATTCCCACATTATTTTAATATCTATAGAATATGTTGTGATTTCATATCCCTCATTTGTAATACAGATAATCTTTTCTCTTTATTTTCCTGATTATTGAGAAATGTATACATTTCATTGGTCTTTTCAAAAAACAGCTTTTGGTTTTGTTTTCTATAGTCTTTTTTTTTTTTTTAACTTCTTGATTTCTCCTCTGAAATTTATTGTTTCTTCTGCTAACTTTGGGTTCCCTTTACTCTTCTCTAATTTCTTAAGGTGGAAATAGAGGTTATTTGAGGCAGCTTTTCTAATATATGTGTTTGACATATAAGTTTATTGTGTCAAGTGCATCCTACAACTTCTGCTATAGTTTTATTTTCATTTAGTTAAAATATATTTTTAAAATGTCATCTTTGATCCATGTGTTAGATAAAGTGTGTTATTCAGTTTTCAAATATTTGAGGGCTTTCTAGTTATCTTTTAATTATTGATTTATAATTTAATTCCATTGTGATCACAGAAGGTACTTTGTAGGATTTGAATTCTTTTAAGTTCTTGAGACTATTTTTTTGGCCCAGAATAGGGTCTGTCTTGGTAAATGTTTGACGTGTACTTGTAAAGTATGTGTGTTCTGCCCTTTTTGGATAGAGTGCTTTTTACTAATCAATATGTCAACTTTGTTGACTACCGTATATTATATCCTTGCTGATTTCGTGTCTACTTACTCTATCAGTTATTGAGAGAATGGTATTAGAATCTCTGAGGATAATTGTAGATATATGCATTTCTCTTTGCACTTCTATCACATTTTGCTTTATGTATTCTGATGCACGGTTATTAGGTGTGTTAATATTTAAGATTATTAGGTTATCTTGGTGAATCATCTCCTTTATTATTTCTTAGTTTCTGAGAATATTCTTGGCTCTGAAATCCACTTAGTAATTATTCCTGGTAATATTTTTGCTTTAAATCTAATTAGTGTGATAATGATTTAGCTTTCTTTTGAATGCTCTTTTTTGCATTTAACTTTTCTTTTTTACTTTTAACCTTTGTGTTTCTTACATTTAAAGTAGGTTTCTTACTTAACAGAAGACTTTCTACTTTTAACTCTGTGTTTCTTATATTTAAAGTAGGTTTCTTACTTAACAGAAGACCACGGGAGAGGGGAAGGGGAAAAAAAAGTTACAGAGAGGGAGGGAGGCAAACCATAAGGGACTCTTAAATACTGATAACAAACTGAGGGTTGATAGGGGATGGGGGAAAGGGGAAAGTGGGTGATGGGCATTGAGGAGGGCACTTGTTGGGATGAGTACTAGGTGTTGTATGGAAGCCAATTTGACAAATTATATTAAAATAAAGTGGGTTTCTTATAGGCAGCATATAGTTAGACTGGATAATGAAGTAGGGCCTGCTAATCTCTGCTTTTTAATTGGAGTAGACTGTATTTAATATAATTATTCATATGGTTTGTTTTAAATTTTTAAATGCACCATCTAGCTTTTTTTTCTTTTCTATTTGTTCCATCTGTTCTTTGTTTCTTTTTACTCATTTTCTGCCTTTTTTTGAGTTGCTTTTTTATAATTTCATTTTTTCTTTCCTTTATTGGCTTACTAGGTATAGCTTTTTCTTTTGGTATTATTTTAATGGTTGCTTTAGGGTTTACAGAATCCATCTTATTTTATCAGAATCAACTTTCAAGTGGGATTCTACCACTTCACATATAATACAGGAACCCTATAACAGTATGTTTATAATTCTTGCCCCCTAGCCTTTGTGCTACTGTTATTTTATGTTGTACATTTTATATCTACTACATTTAGGGAGTCAGTTATCTTTTTAACACATTCAAGTAATTTTTTTAAAGTTTATTTATTTATTTGGAGAATAAATAAGAGGGGGTGGGGGAGTGAGAGAATCCCAAGCACAGCTGAGAGCCTGATGTGGGGCTTGAACTCACGAACCATGATATCATGACCTGAGCCCAAATCAAGAGTTAGATGCTTAACTGACTGAGCCACTCAAGTGCCCCAGACATTCAAATAATTTTTAGAAAGTCATTACATGTATGCACATAGTTCCCTGTGTCCTCTACATTCCGTTTCATAGATGCAGACTTCCATGTCCTGTCCTTTTCCCCTTGCTTCTTGTGGTGCAGTTCTGCCGGTGATGAATTTTTTCATTATTTGAATTACTCTTTATCAGAGCTTCCGTTTTGAATGTTTCTTTCCACAGGGCACAGAATTTTAGATATTAAGTTTTTTCCTTCAGTATTTCAAAAATCTTACTCTCCTGTCTCCTAGCTTGCATTATTATTTCTGATGAGAAATCTGTTGGCCTTTTCCTTCCTTCCTTTGTTTGTTGGTTTATTTATTTATTTCTTCTTTAATAATCTTCGTTATTGATTTTGAGAGCATGTGTGAAAGGGGGAAGGGCAGAGAGAGAGGGAGACAGACAGGCTCCAAAGTGGGCTCTGTACTGACAGCGGAGAGCCCAGTGCTGAGCTTAAACCACAAACCATGAGATCATGACCTGACCCAAAGTCGGATGCTTAAACTGACTGAGCCGCCGAGGTGCCCCCGTATTTTTTTTCTTTTCTGCAATTGTCACTCCCCCCCGCAAGCTGCTTTTGAGATTTTGTTTATCATTGGTTTTGAACAGTTTGAATCTGATGTTTCTTGATTTTGTTTTCTTCATATTTCTTTTGCCTGGAGTTCGTTGATATTCTTCAATCTGTGAATTTGTAGTTTGTATCCAATTTGAAATGTTTGTGACCATTAAATCTTCAGATATCGTTCCTGACCCCTTCTCTGTTCGTTGCTTCAGGGATTCCCACTTCACAGGTATAACACCACTTGCAGTTTTCCACAGCTCACAGAAGATCTGTTTATTTTTAAAGAATCTTTTTCTCTCTTTGTTCTTTTTTTTTTTTTTCTAAAATTTTTTTAACGTTTATTTTATTTTTGAGAGACATAGAGACGGAGTGTGAGCAAGGGAAGGGCAGAGAGAGAGGGAGACACAGAATCCGAAGCAGGCTCCAGGCTCTGAGCCGTCAGCACAGAGCCCGACGTGGGGCTTGAACTGACAGACATGAGATCTTGACCTGAGCTGAAGTTGGCCGCTTAACCAACTGAGCCACTCAGGCGCCCCTCTTTGTTCTTTGTTAGTGATTACTGTCTTATTGTTGTGTCTCGAAGGTCACTCATCTTTTCTTCAGTATTGTCCAATTCTATACAGTAAGTTTTTCATCTCAGACATCCTAGTTGTCATTTTTAGCATTTCAGCCTAAATTTGCTTCATCCTCCATTTCTGAACTTTCAGGTTCAGTCTCTCCCCTAGCTTTCTAACGTATGAAATACAGGTATCAGAGCTAATTTATTATCTGTGTCTCCTAATTCTATCAGATGTGTCAATGTGAGGTCAGTGCCCATTGATTTTTTTTTTTTTTTTCTCATTTTGGGTAACATTTTCCTGCATCTTTTCATGCCTGGTAAATTTTGATTGAATACCAGACATTATGTATTTTACCTTGTTTGGTGCTAGATAGTTTTGTATTTTTATAATTATACGTGAACTTTGTTCCCAGGCATGGGTGAGGTATTTGGAAACTACTGGATTCTTTTGAGTCTTGCTCTAAGCGTCGTTAGGTGGGACCAGGGCTAATTCTTCTTCACTGCTGAGGTAAAACCCTTCTACTCTACTTAGTACCCTATGAATTATAAGTTTTTCCACTCCGGCTGGTGTCAGTAGGCACTATTCGTGGCCCTGTGTGAAGTACACCGATTGTTCACTCTGGGAGATTCTGGCTCAAATGATTTCCTCACATGCATATGGTGTAGAGATGAGGGCAGCCTGAATCCCTGGCGCTAATAACAGTAGGATTGTTCCGTTCTATTTCAAGGGGTTAGAAGAGGAATGGTTACCAGAACCGAAAGGAGAAAGTCTGCAGAAAGCTGCCTTCAGAGATTTTGTTACCTTAGCTCAAGAGATGCAGGTAGTTCAGTCCAAGGGAGCCTGTGTCTTACTCTCCATCCTCCTTGAAGACTTCTGCTAGTGCTCTCCATTGGCCAAACCCAGGTGGAAGACAGGATTGGGGCACCTGGAGATCCAGACTGTAGCCCGGGGACACAGGGTAGGCAGGAAGGGTTGAGTGTCTGGTAGGGGGCGGGGGCAGGCTGAGAATAACGTGCCCAGGAGTCACAACCTCTCGATGCCTGGCTAACAATCAGCATGGTTGGTGGTGCTGCTCACTGAGAGAGAGGAGAGAAGGAATAGTATGTCTGGGATGTCTGGGAGAAGTAGGTTTGACCTGCGAGGGGGAAGTGATGAGATTTCCTTCCCAAACTTAGGAATACTTTTCCCAGGAGACTCCTGTAACAGCACCCCCAACACCCCACCTTCATTATCTTAAATTATTGAGGAGGTTCTTACAACATGGAGGAAGTAGAGTTCATACAGCGGGTCCCTATACGGGGATATACAGTGACGTATGTGCTGGGGTGGCTGTAGGGAGAGTAGGGAGAGGAGGCAGGGAGGGGTTCAGTAGGGAGGGATTCAGGCTCAGTGTATCACCAGTCCTTTGGGCGTCTGGATTTGGGCCTCAGCTGTAGCGAAGTCTGTTGCGGACCAGGCTGATAGCCGAGGAGCTTGCATTCTGCTAAACTGGCCATGGGATGGAGAGATTAAGAAGGGACTCAGTTACTGGTGGGTTGTGGGGGACAAGGGCTGAGAGAGAGACTGTAAAATCAAGAGTGATTTGAACAGACAAGTCTCAGTGGATGTTGGCGGAATTCTGGAATGGTAGAATTCTGGCCAACTTTGAGGTTAGAATGAGGCTCCTGTTAGGAGTTTTAAACGTATTCTGTGACCTGGTGGAAGAGGCATAGGATTGAAGTCCTTCTCTGGTTTTTACTGGTTCCATGATGGTGGCCAAGTGACCTTACTACACAGAACCCCCATTGCTAAGTGTGGACCCCTCTAGGTGTTGGAGGATTAGGAAGGTCCGTCGTAAGTCACTGGTACTGTGATTGGCACAGAGTAAGCACATGAGAAATTTATTGATCCAAGATGAGGATCGGCTCAAAATATAAGTATGTTTGGGGAACATTTGGATTCATGCGAAGATACATCTTGATAAAACAGTAGGAAGAGAAGAGTAGAGAACTTGACGAAGGCTCCCTCAGAGCCTCATTTGGAGACACTTTGTGAACATATTCAAGCTCCTTTTTCCCTTTTCTCCTGAACAAATTATTCTGTTATTAATGTCATTAGATATTGGGCCGCGTGGGCCACCGATTTGTCCCAGCATATGTTGCATCCAGGGGTCTCCAGGCAGGTGGAGACCTACCGTGTGCTTACCGTGTGCTAGTTGTCCAGCTTACCGGCTCTCTGCACAACGTCCTATGGAAACGTGAGCGTCTGAAGATCGTCCTTGTTAAATGTATCAAGTGTATCTTATCCCTTTTATTTTAGAAAAAGCCATGGCATGGAGGAATGGTTATAGGGACTGAAAATCTATAGTGTGGAAGAAAGAAGACCAAGAGGAGGTCACTAGAATCATCTTAAAGCATTTAAAGGGATAGCTCACCTAAAAGGGATTGGGTGGTTTGGATGACCCCATGGGACAAAAATGAGGTGTACAGGGCGGAGGCCATAGAGAGGAGAGCTCCACTCAGTATTAGGAAGGTCTTTCTTATTACTAGAGTATTAGCTGCTCATTGTGAAAATTCAGACAGCAGAGAGGGGAAGTTCAAAACTGCCCTCCACATTTCTCCTACCTTTCTTTTCCCTAGCCGTCACTGCAGGAAGCGGGAGTTTGTGTGTTCTTCCTGAATCTCGTGTGTGGGTCTCAGTATAGTATGTCGGCTCTCAAAGTGTCGCATCTGTCAAGCTCACCTGGAGGGCTTTTAGAGCGCTGGCTGTGGGGTTGCACTCCCAGAGTTCCTGGATCAGTAGATCTGGGCTGGAACCTGTTCCCTGGTGATGCTGTTCTTCTGGAGACCTCAGTTTTAGAACCACCGATGCTCTGTCTTTAAGAAAAACAAAACAAAACAAACAAAAAAACTAGTACAAATTGGGTCATACTGTAGTCTCTAAGAACTTGTTCTTTTATTTAATAATATGCCATTAGCACTTTTCTTTAGCTTCTCATTGGTATTAATAGCTCCTTATGTATAAGTTTTAGAGTAAGTTTTCCCCACACTCCTGCCAAAACAGGATAGTATCAAAATTTTCTATTTTCGCCAACTTGTTACATGTGAATTTATGTTGTTTTGTATTGCATTTCCTCTATTTTATTTGTGAGGCTAAGTGTTCATATGTATTCGTTGTATTTCTTTTTCTGTGAACTACAAGTTTGTATTCTTTGCATCACAGAAGCAGGAAACAGTATGAACACAGGTGCCAAACATTCATTGAAGGATGGCTAGTAGCTCCTAAGGCTGTTGTATAGGGGTGAGGGGTAGGGAGGTAGGGAGGTGAGGTTAGAGAGGCAGGCAGGAGCCTGAGCTTTGAGGTTCTTGGGGACCAAATAAGGAGCTTGGGCTTATTTTGGGCAGAAGCAGCATTGTTTCAGTCAGTAGTTTGAGTGTGCCCCATGGCTCTTGGTAATTTTGACAGGGCGTGTTTGTGAAATGACACCGTCCTGTTCCCCAAGTGTAAAATTTAATCTTCAAATAACTCGTTCTTTATGCCTTTTACCTTGGACCTAAAATCCACTTGGTCATGCTTCATAAATAGGTAAACACGAGAAGAGGCCAAAGCCCTCCGCTTCTGGCCGAGCATGGTCTCTGGAGGTTTGGACGCTTGCATGTGGGGAAGGGATTTTGTTGCTCTCGCTGATAATGCCCTGAGCCTTTCCTGAGTTTGCCGACATCTGACAACAGTCACCGAGGTTGGGGGTTCTTCTGTTGTTCTAATTTGAGTGACTTTTCTTGGAAAAGCCTTGGATTTCAGCCAATATGCTAATGATAACGGCCTTGCTTTGAAGGTCTGCTTAGTTCTGTAGAAAATCAGTTCATAGTTAATTATGTCAGCAGATCAACAGCCTCTTGGAGAGGAAAGTGACAGAGGGAGAGAAACTACATATATACTTAAATTATTCAGAACTCAGAGGTCAGGAATTCATGTTCCAAAAAGAAGAGTCCATGTAATAATAAATCACTAGGTTTGTGTACAGTTTTCCCTTTTACGGGCTTAGCTTGGTAATTGGCATATTGAGGTTAAACTGTAATAACTTTGCATTTGTAATCAGTATGCCAGCCTTCACTCTCTTTCTGCCTGTTTTGCCATTTTTCTGCTTGCAGGATCCTGGCGTGGGAGCCTGAGACCGTCGGACTCGCACTCTGGCTTTTAGTGAACTCAGCGTAAGTTGGATTTGTGGAAGATAGACCTACTCAGACGAGAAGACCCCTTGTCCGAGGAGTTTCTCCATCTTCTCCCCTCCATACACGTGCCTGGTCAAGGAGGGAGATTGTCCTGAGGCAGGAGCCAGTGGCCTCACGCAGAAGACAGGCTTGCCGACAGTGCTTCTGGAACTCTCCGGGGGCAGAGTCCCTAGAGACTTTTTATTTTAAAAGGTATTCGACTATTGTATACGTTAAAAATCCCCCTTTCCCGCACATCCCAGTACTTGCCCTGTTCCTAGGTTACTCTGCACTGTGCTTGTTGGCAGGCATGAAGAAGTAGCCAGTAGACCACTCTCCCTCAACATCTCCTATTTCTTAGAGTAGCACTCAGAGTGACATAGTGTTTCTGAATCAGAGCAGAGAGAAGCCATTTCTAATGTCTGAGTGTCCCGGAAGATTTCAAGGCATACACAGACCTGGGAGGGTATTCCGAGTCGGCCCAGGATAAAGGCACCTTGGTTAGCCTGGAAAGCCAGGTCGCATCAGGGACAGCAGCAAGAGCCCTGCTCTGGCTTGGACAGACTGGAATTTGGATGCAGCCTCCTTCGTCTCCTGATTTTGTGACCATCACCTCGAGCTCGATCCTCACAGAATTTCAGCATCCTCATCTGTCAGTGGGAGACACAGCACGTACTTCGATGGGTGTTCTAAATGAGGCGTCCCCTCTCCCTTTCTGTGAGAGAGAATAGCTTGGTAGGGCATGATAAAAGGCTTCTGAGGAGTCACTTTATCGGATCCCAAGGATTGAAAAGGAGAGAGAGTCAGCAGGTTTTACAGCAGAGGGTGTGGGAGAGCCAAAGCCTCATCTGCTGTTAAGACGGCGTTTGTTGTTGGGGTTTGGGGGTGTCTTCTCACGAGTCACATTTTCCATCCACGGTTTCTCTAGGACCTCTACTGTGCATTCGCCCTCGACATGGTTGGTGTGTCAGCCGTTGTGTCCTGCATGTGTGGCTTGTGGAGGGCGGTGGTTTTGGTCACCCTCCAGGATGGCTCAGTCTTGAGCCTGTGGGCGCCGCATTGTGAGGCAGGCATGGGGGTTTGGTGAGTTCTGACTTTTCTCTGCCTTTTGGAATCCAACTTTGAGTGAAAAGAACAGCCAGCCTTTCTCCTATCTGATTTAATTCTGTACACCTCCTTGAATACCTAATGCTTATATTTAAACATGGGCTTAGTGCAGAGCGTGAAGACCCCCAGCGTCCTGAAAAGTACTGAGTTTCTTCTCATCTAGTGGTTGGAGCAGTGATGAAAACAGTGGACTGGTACTTCCTCTTCCAACCATCGCCTCTCGTTGTTTGGAGAAAGGGGGTGTCGGGATAGGATGCTCGGCCCCTAGAGTGTGGCTAGGGTTCCGGCGGCAGCATGAAGTCACTTTTCTGCCATATGTAATTTCACTCGGTGCCTTAGGTTTTGCTTAAAGCACAAGAACCAGGAATAACTTAAGTCCTCACCATTTGATTTTCAAAAATCAGATTCTTCGGTTACATTGTCAACTCCAAAGTCAGAGACCCTATCTCTTTCAGCGAAAGATTCGTAGTGTCCTGGCACAGAGAAAGTACTTAATATTTGCTTTGTTTCCTGGAATTTGGGCTGTTAGAGTGAGAACACCCAGGTCTGGGCAGTGTATATTGCAGGTGTCCAGAGGTGATGCGGTGTCGGAAGGGACATAATGGTAGGCCTCATAATTAATTGGAGCTCTTTACAGAGCGTGTACCATATATCGGAATCCATGCTGGTCACTTCAGGTATATAATCTCAGTTAATCTTTCAAAAATACTAAGAGATTGGAGCCATAGGAGACAATATTTCACATTGAAAAGCAACTGTGAACAGCCTGTACTGTTTTCTCCCATGTGTATTGTTGGTAAAACTGCTCGGCAACCAGTTATTACTGCCACACTAGCTCTTTATCTCCCATCCAGGGCTTTCTGGCCATCTTACAGCATGTGAGATTTGTTTGAAGCGCTGTTCAGTTCTTTCTGTTAGAGGGCTGAAGCGGACAGACATACTCATGCTTATCTTTTTCGTTCCAAACTTACCAACCGCCCGCTTGCAATATAACTAACGAAATAAATAAATAAATTGTGTGGAACTCATGTGCCTAAGCTCACAGCAGAGTCCAAAGACCAAAGTTGAAAGAGGATCCTGAGTTCCTTCTTAGATCCCTGGGACACTGTTTCTGCGGAGACTGTCACCTAATTCATCCTGGAGGAGTGGCTTTTTTTAAGCAATAGGACTGAAGGTAAGCTCATCCACTCTGGACGATTGCAGTTGTAGGAAACAGTGTTACTGCTGTTAGGTTATGGAGGGGAAATGGAGGTGGAACAATACAAGAACAACCCCCAAATGATGAGTTTTTAGCACAATATTTGTAGCAGTGACCCCCTTCTTAGAATCGCTGAAGTAGTTTTGCCAAGAACAGCCTCCCGTGTCCGTGTCCCCCTTCCTCTTTCATGCTGCGTTTGAACAACTTGCACATTTGTTGAGGATTCAGCCGTGAAGCCTCTGGTTTCCTGTGGCATATTTCTGATAATATTTGTACAAGCTATTATTTAATGAACCATATAAATATTTGTCATAGGAACAGTCTTTTGATCATGAATCAGGGCTAAAAATGAGTCCCGTCCATGCCGGGGACCTGGACAGGAGGCTGTTTCTGCCCTGTGAAGGATCTTGCACACTGAGAAGTTAGGCGGCCTAGGACTTGTGTCCGGCACAGCCTGCATTTTTCTTTATTATTTTTCTTGCTCGTGGCCCCCGCAGTCCATGCCCTCATTCTGCCTGCCTGTCACCCTCCTGAGAGCCCTAACCGGAATTAGAGTTTTTAGAGCATCCATCTTTGCCTAAAAGAAAGAAATAGAGCTAAAGTTCTGACCCCCACCATTCATAAATTGGGCTTTGCAGCCATTCCAACTTAGCCTCCAGTCCCAGCTCCTCAGATTCTAGGCTATGTGACCTTAAACAGCTTTATTGCTGAGAATCTCAGTCTCCTTAACTGGAAAATGGGCTCACACTGTCTACCTCGTGTTACAAGGATTAGGTGGAGGCACAGAAGCATGTGGGTGATTTGCAGAGCAGAGCTTAATCATTGCTAGTTGTCGCTACGTTTGTTGCTGATACTGTCATTGAAGAAGTTAGCAAAGAATTTTGTTTTCAGTTGCTGTAGGCTGGTGTTGTGGGAAGATCTCTACACTTGCCATGGAGGCAGGGTTCATATCCGGGTGCTGCTGTTGACTGTTTGTGTGACTTGGGCGAGTTTCCCCGTCCCACTGAAGTATAAAATGGTGATAGGTTTTACGAACTTGGTTGAGTTTCATTTGGAAGAGTTTAAGGCTTGTGTGCAAGTGCCAGACACACAGGCGGATCCTAATCCTTTTTTTTTCCTTCCCTTAACAAATTAGAAAATGGAATGTTTTCTATTTTGCAGTTATTTTATTTTTTCAGGCAAAGGGGAACTGGATACAGTTTGGAGTCCAGGACACAGCCCAGAGTACCTGTGACCCAGGAACAAAGGGCACAGAGCAGGAAGACAAGGGATCTGAGTTGCAGGGAATTCTCTGGCAGAGTTTTTAAAACTCTCAGGGTTGAGTTTCAGGGAAGCCGCCCAAGGGCTTGAACTTAACGTGGTTCCCTGCTTTCAGGGCCCAGGTGTGGAAGCAATCACAAAGAGATCACTTAAAACTATAGTAATGGGAAACATGGTGAACCTGAAATATTTAATTAGGATCCATTCCTTAGAAAAACATGAACTGGGAGGCATGTGTGAACAGTGCCAGAGGTATGATGCCCTTGTCCCTGTGGATTTGACTCTTTCTGACCAGTGCTTTGGTAATGTGGTCTAGAAACGGGTGGTTTGCCAGAGAGAGGCAGCCCTGACATTGGGGAAGGGGCCGTCTCTGAAGCCCCTTGAGTTCTGAGTCAGCCAGTCTTAGACACATAGGCGAGGTTCTTGGCAAATAGACATGGAGTAGATAGAGGAGAGTCAGGCAGTCCAGCACCCTGAGAGTGGTTAGGAACTTCGGAGCCACAGGGAAGGGCTTTGCTGTCAACTCTATTACTTACTAGTTATATGATCTACCATAGCACGTTACTTTACCTGTCTAGGACTCAGTTTTCTCATTAGTAAAATGGGGATGATGTTAGGAATTAATCAAGAGTTGATGCCAGGATCAAAAGTGGTATGGTAATGTAAGCACGCTGTTGGACAGAGCACTGGAGACACAGTAGACATAGTATTTTTTATTATTCCCTAATGATAGGTTTTAAAGGTATCCACTGAGTCACAAAGACTCAAGTTCCTGCTATGTGCCACGCTCTGGGTTGGCACTGGGGATAGTCGTGATCCGGGCAACAGTGGAGTTAGTTGTTTGAGAGTAAAGCCCCACTCTTCTTATGAGGTAGGAGCTCTCCTGAGGGGTGGATTCTTGCCTGCTTCGTGAGGACATGGGTCCAAAAACCAGAACTGGGGTAAGCCCTGGGTTAATTGCAGAGTGGAAATCTGTCTCTGGATTTTACTGGAAACAAATGGGACTTGTGGGGGGTGGGTGATAAGATGTTGCACTCCCAGCAGAGGAAGACAGAGACAAAAGTGAGGAACCCAGGCTTGAGGAGCCGGGCTAGCAGGAATGTGGGGGAGAAGCCTGGTTGATGGCTGACCAGTCGGGGTGAGCCAGAATGTTTGTATAGACTCTTCATTTCCTATTTATTTCCTAGTTTCTCTCTGAAGCCTTTAGAATAGCCTTGGAGAGTTCTAGCTAAGGGCTGAGGGCTTTTGGCAAGCGAGGACCAGTGTTAGGAGCACCCCTGAGCCTTTACGCTGGTGGAGGAACTGGCGTGGTCGGTGTTCCTCCTATTCGCAGATAAAGGAACTTGAGGAAGCTCTGAGCCAGTGCACTGTCCTGTTTTGTCCTAGACTGTATCTTGAGCTCATAGTAGGGTGCCTGGTGCCTGGCACAATCTGCATTTGTCAGTCGTTGATTACAAGATGCATTATTATTATTTCATACACCACAAGGAAAGAAAATGCTACCACTTAATTGTAGGATGCCACTGATGGTAGGATTCCCTGAGTTTAGAGAAACAAAATGAAAAAAATGAGTGTCCTAGGATTAATAAAATGTGGTTGTGGGCATTTGTGAAGTGTTAATTGGATGAGCGAAGCATACAGAGATTAGAATCAAGAGCATACACTCGTGCACACAGGTACAAAATGAGGAATTCAAACTATTAAAGCATGAGCTTGTTTATCCACGTTTTTTATCGATTTCACTGATCTAGTTGCTCGTTCAGTAAACATTTATCGAAAACTGATTATATACTAGGAGCTAGGGATACATAAATCAATAAGTTCCGTTTTTTCAGGTTGAGGCCAGTAAAGGGGACAGACCTAAATCATATTTCACAATGGTTAGGTTTTTTTTTTTTTTTAGGTTGATTTATTTTTGAGAGAGACAGAGATAGTGTAAGCAGGGGAGGGGAAGAGAGAGGAGAGAGAGAGAATCCCAAGCAAGCTCCATACTGTCAGCACAGAGCCTGATGCGGGGCTCGAACTCACAGAACCGTGAGATCCTGACCTGAGCCAAATTCAAGAATGAGCCACTTAACCGACTGAGCCACCCAGGCGCCCCATCACAATGGTTAGGTTTTTAAAGTAAGCAGGGTCACGGTACTCTGGTGGGCAGCAAGGGACAGAGAAAGGTAAGGATGTCTTTCCTGAAGGGGAGATGGTTGAGCTGGAGCACAAGATGTGAGTTGTTGGTCACCACGCACACGAGAGGGAGGTGTGAAGAAGGGAAGGGCAAGTACGAAGCAGTCGGTGGGGCAGCCCCGAGGCAGGGTGAGGGCAAGGAGTCTCAGAATATCTGGAACCGGTGTAAGACCTGATGGGATTGTGTTAGACTGGGAAGTTCATGGTGGACCTGGGATGCCATGCCCAGGACACCATGCTGTATTTCAACCATCTCGAGTCCCGAGAAAGGGCCCTGCAGAGAGACAAAGGGCCCTGCAGAGAGACGGCTACAGGGAGAGGTGGAGGGGTGCTGGACTGATCTCTGCTTCCAATGGAGCAGCTCTGCTTTGGCTTGTTTTATTTAAATTTTGTGTGAGTAATGGCTTGAAGAGCACTCAGGAATGCATGGCTTGATGGCTAGTGCTGTAGGTCCTGTGTAGCTCTCAAAGCACGTAAGTGAGGGAGGCAGGCCGGGAAAGCCTGGAGGCTGGAACCCCGAGTTGTTCTCCGAAGCCTGGCTAAAGGCAGCACACATGCTGCTGGCTATGGCTTCCCTCTGTTTTCCTCTCCACCTGCCAGGGAGCCTGCCAGCCAAAGGGGGGGCAGACACTGTTGGGGAATCGCTGTGATTAAGTCAGAAGCGGTCACTTTTCCTGAATGGGATAAATATCCAGGAAGCAGTAACTGAACATCTGTGGGCTGGCTTTGTTTTAGCATCCCCAAGTGTGGCTTTGCCAAGGAAACATTACCTTCTCGAAATTGACGGGCTCAGGCCGCTTTCTCGGTTGAAATGAGACTCTGGGCGCGAGGACTGCCCTGGGCTCACCTGGGGAGTTGTAGCCTGTTCACCGGTGCAGTTGTCTCTGGGGTTTGTTCTTGCTCTTGGAAAGGCTGATCTGGGAATTGAAAGTTGCTGGGAGATTTCTGTGTCATGCGGGCTAATCTGACCAGAGGGACTTCGAGCGGCAATGAAGGCCAAGGAATTCCTGAGTGTTCTCTGGTCAGATTTCCTTGTAACTCACAAGGGGTCTGTAAAGAAAACAGACGGTCTCACAAATTCCTGATCCTGTCTCCCGAGAGACTCCTTCCCAATTCCCAGTGTCTCCGTGACTCGGCTGCAGCGTTTTTGCCTTTTCTCCAAAGCGACACTGCAGGCCGTTAAGAAGGAATGACGGGAAAGGTATGCGTGGGACTTGGCGGCACCAGATGGGAAGCCGTGGGTCCAGGCCGCCCGTGAATGATGCTGCTGCCTCTCTTCATGTCTCAGAGACCTGTTTCCCCATCAGTACAATGTGTGTCATTGTAATAACATACATTTACTCTCCCTAAGCGTGTGGACCTACCTTTAAGAGAAATTACCTCTAGGAGAAAAGTTATGTATCTCTTGGAGTCTCCTCTTGATCTATACATTCGAGATTACCTAAGTAGACTCTCCTTCTGGGGTTGCAGGGAGGAACACATGGGGGTGCATGGACTTTTCACAGAGCTCGACCTGTCTCAGGTGCTCAGTAGATAATTTTTTGAATGACTGGTTGACAGGGTAGATGAGGTTCCTTTTTAGTACTGTGGCTGTTGTCCTCATTTTGATTCAAATCTAATGAGAATAAATACTCATCCGTTACCTCTAGATTCTGGATTCCACAGCCCCATATTTACGTGTAAAGCACGTCTCATTGGGTATTAGGACTTTGCTTAAGGAATTGTGCAGTTGGTAGCTGCTTCGCATCTGACTTCCTTCCAAGAATGGAAACTCCACGTCTAAGGCCTTGACTCTCACATTTACCCACCACCTCGCTCAGTGTGTCCTGTAGCACTCAGCTTGGGGATGCTAAAACAAAGCCAGCTCACAGATGTTCAGTTACTGCTTCCTGGATATTTATCCCATTCAGGAAAAGTGACCGCTTCTGACTTCCTGAGTGTACACCGTACACTCAGCTATGTGTACTGTGAGCACTCAGCTTTTTTACTGAGTGAACGGGGAAGCAGATGACCACCAGTTAGCTGCACTCCTTTTATTTCCACTTTCAGGATGTTTTGTGCCCGATTTTGCAGACCTCCTTGGTCTTCATGTGGTTTTTGTCTTGATCTCTGCAGGCGGAGGGCCCACAATGCCCGGGGGAGATCAGGATCCAGGGAGCTACTACGTGGGTGTGGACGTCGGAACGGGCAGTGTGCGTGCGGCTCTGGTGGACCAGAGGGGCGTCCTTTTGGCCTTCGCAGACCAGCCAATTAACCAATGGGAGCCTCTGTTCAACCACCACGAGCAGTCTTCGGAGGACATCTGGGCCGCGTGCTGTGTTGTCACAAAGGTATGGCCAAAACTGTGGTGGTCTACCCTTGCAGATGCTCCCCGCTCTCACCTGCTGAGCAGGTCTCTTTTGTACACCTGGTGTCAGGGACGGTGTTAGGGTGCTTTCGATCTAGGCGTTACCTTACGGGAGCTCATAGGCTGGTGGCAGAGACTAGTAGACAGCTAGACTGTGACTCCGTAGGTGCTGGGGGCTAAGTGGCTGTGGCTGGAGCTGAGGAAAGGGGAGCTTGGGCTCAGGTGGGTGGGACAGCGGATATGGAACCTGCAGAGGATCTGGTCACGTGTGACCGAATGTGGAGGAAGTCACGATAAGCACAGCTGACACCTGCTCTTCCTTCATGTGTGCCTAGTGCTCTCTGGAAACCACGGGAGCATACATTGTGTATGTGAATCTTCACAATGACCCTATGGAGGTAGTACTGTTACTACCCCTGTGTTATTGAGAAGAAATCAGGCACAGAAAGGTTAAGTGACTTACCCAGGTTCATGGTGGGACTGGAACCTTAAGCAGGCTGACTCCAGAGCTGCCCTCTAAGTCACTGGACTGTCCTGCTTTCCAAGTGGACAGGTCAGGGGAACCTCATTTTGTTCAGAGGCAAAAGCATGTGCAAAGGCACAGTGGCACGCACATGTGGTGTGTTTTGAGAAGGCAAACCATTGAGTTGTGCCAGGCAGATGTTGACGTTGAGTAGCCTTGGATTGCAGTCAGCTTGCTGGTGATAAGGAGTGACAGAGGGAAAAATAGAGTCCTGGTTTCTCTCTTCTCTCTGTTGCTCGTTTTGTTCCTTAAATATTCATGAAGGGCTTGGTAATTTGCAGATGGACAATTCACCATTCTGTCCGTATTGATCAGTCCGTTTAAACTTTAATGAGCTCTGGGCTGCTGTTAGTGCCCCCAGAGAAGACAGCAGAGAGAGGAGGTGGGGTGGGCAGCACTGGAGCAGTCTGTAGGAATAAAAGTGGGGGCGCATCTCTTCTGCCTGTTTAATTTTCTTCCTCCCTCCCCACTCTCAGCCCCCGCCTTAGTGAGAATCTTCTACTCTTTGCCCTTGGGTCTCCTTTGTTCTTCTGACATATAGCCTTTCTTGCCATTAAGGAAATTGTCAAGAAGAAAATATAATCCCCTGATGAAAAGCTACTTTAAAAAAGATCTGCTCTAAGTACAGCTTGGTTTAATGGTGGATTTTTAATCGTCTCCTGGTGCCGGCCAGCTCATCAGCTGTTTGAGCCCCGTGAGCCCCCATGAGTGCCTTGGGCATTGGTTGTTAGTGAGACTATCTCACTGAGGCTTTTGGGATAAAGCTCTTGGGTCTTAGGCTGTCCCCTCACCTGGAGTATGGCTGTGTGACCGTGTGCCAGAAGCCACAGGAAAGTATGACACGTTTACTCGCAGCTCATGGCTGGTGTGAGGTTTAGAGAGGGAAGCATTTTTATATTTGGGAGTTAGCACACCATAGGGCACAGATTCTGAGCCAGACTGTCTGGATTGACATCCCGTTTCTAGCATTCATTAGCTTGTCTTCTCGGACAGGTTCCTTCATGTCTCTTGCCTGAGTTTCCTTAGCTGTAAGATGGGAAAGATGATTGTACCTTATCTGCAGTGGGTTGTTGTGAGGATCAAATGAGTTAAAGCGTATACAGTACCACGACAGTGCCTGGACATGAGGAAGCACTGTGTTTTCCTATGGTGATGAAGATAGCAACAAAGTAACGGAAATGTGTAGGTGGTGGAGGAGGATGGACTGAGGTAAAATCCTGAAACGTCAGAGACAACTAGGGAGGCACCTTTCCAGACTAACCACTCATGCCCTGTCTTTAGGGTTTTATGTACACAAGATTTTGACAAGCCTTGGTATCGGACAAGGGTCATCTAGAATACACCCTGTCCTGTGTCTTCTTTTTCAAGGACTTCAGGAAGTTAAGAGCGTGAGAGTAGTTGTTGTCAAGCTGGGTCGTTCACACTGCCTGAGATGGTTTGCCTCTTAGTCAAGTTAATAAGAACAGCAACAGCAATAATAAGATGATGATGATGCACCTACTGTTTCTTGGGCACTGATTACGTTCCAGGTTCCACGTTGGAGATTTTACGTCCTTTTATGTACATAACAGCCTCTTGACGTAGTTCTTACTCTTTTGTTTTGGAGCTGGAAGGAATGAACTTTGAAGGGTTAAGTAACCAGCCCAAGGTCACATGATTAATATGAGCAAGGGGTGGACTGCAGCTGTCGCCTCCTGCTCTGTCCTTTGCCCCTCTCCCCAGCCTCATTTCACTTCCCACGCTCCCTGCTTGGAAATCGTGTTAAACTACCTGAAGTGTTTTGAATTTGCCTCTATGTGGGGAACCACACGACCTTACCCTGATTGTTGTATTAACCATACAGAATTGTAAGTGCCTTTACCTGGCTGTCTGCTTGTGTGAAAAATGTGTGGCCCCTCGCAGGGGTCATGTCTTTTTTATCTAAATTTCCTTAGAGTTCCTTGCCTGTGAAATGCCCAATTCATGTTTGTTGAGTACATGAATGAATTAAATGTCTCTCTTCTTTTCTTTCTTTCTTCTTTTTTTAATGTTTATTTTTGAGAGAGAGCATAAGTGGGGGAGGGGCAGAGAGAGAGGGAGACAGAGATCCAAAGTGGGCTCTGTGCTGATGTGGCGCTCAGACCCATAAACTTTGAGATCACGACCTTAGCCAAAGTCGGACCCTCCTCCAGCTGAGCCACCCAGGTGCCCCTCTGTTATTTTCATTATCTGGCATGTTCTTCTCTTCTTCACCTGCCCAACTCGGGCTATTTATAAGGTAATCTTAAGCATTATTTCCTCCTGGGAGCCTTCCTGGGTGACCTCCGACACCCCTTGCCCTCCCTTGCCAACCTCAGAGGAAAGAGAGGGTGAGAAGCTCCTCTCTGCTGTCTAGAGCTCACCGTCTTCACCTGTCCTTACCACAGAGCATTTAATCTTGTCCTTAACAGGTTTCATTGTAATTGGTGGCTTGTTTGGTCTCTTTAATACCATCACCACTGCATTCCCAGCATCTAACACCTTGCCCGGCACAACTTTGCTCCTCAATCAATGGTTATTGGATTAATGTTACTTAGAGCTACAAAGAAATAAAATTCTGGCAACCCTCATCCTACATAAATGTTGCAGTAACTATGTGAGATAGACTGCCATTCTTTCTTTTTGACACATGAGGATATTGAGGCTGTGAAACAAACAGGTGTTAGAGACAGGACAAGACCCCTAGCAAGGTGACTCCAAATCCTATTCTCTGTTCTGCTACTCCTGCTGTTCTTACTTGGCAGGTCTTTATTGGGTCTGGACTCCCATATCTAAAAAGTGCTGTGGGAACCCACAAGTCTTAGAAGTATACACCCCGTCCCTGATTTTAAAGGCTTATATCTCTTTTTGGAGCCACAATCTTAATCATCCCAAGAAGGTGAGAACATTTCAAGCTAGTGTATGATTAGTACCAACTTCCATTAGGAAGAAGGAAAAAGAAGCTGAAGGTGTCACTCAGCCAACAGGCACCTAGGAAGCCAACAAAGTATTGTTTTGCTCTAAGTTGCACTAGTTATATGAGTAATGGTTGGAGGGAGAAGGAGCAGAAGAGGGAGTAGCCTGTGTGGGCTTTGGGATTGAGCGATAATGTTAACCTTTTACATTTGTAGAACCTGTGTGGTTTATAAAGCTCATTCATAGCCATTTGATTGTCATGCAAGGTAGGAGGGGCTGGGGTGATTGTTCCCATTTATGGTTGAAAAGAAAAACTGAGACCCAGAGAGTTAAGTGACCTTCCCTAAGTCACCCAGGAAGTTGGTGATAAGCCTGAACTCAGTCAGATCTCTGCCTCCAGCACCACATACCTTTGTCACTTGTCTGGATTAGTGCAAGAATCTAACCAATCTCATCTATGGGCTTCCCCTTACCAGATCCCTTTTCCTTTGTGGAGCTGGAGTGATTTTTGTTTTAAAGTTTACGTATGTTTTGAGAGAGAGAGAGAGAGCAAGTGAGCAGGGGAGTTGCAGAGAGACAGAGAAGAGAAAATCGCAAGCAGGCTCTGTGCTGTCAGCATGGAGCCCGCAGCAGGGCTTGAACTCCTGAACCATAGAATCATGACCTGAGCAGAAATTAAGAGCTGAATGCTTAGCTGACTGAGCCACACAGATGCCCCAGGAATGATTTCTTTTTTGAATGTAATCTGATCATGTCACTCTTTTGCTCCCTACCCTTCAATAGCATCACACTACTATTTGGATAGAACTCCAGGTCCTTAAGTGGTTTTCAGGTCCTGCATGGCTTGGGTTTCACCTACTTTCCTGGCCCATCTCATGATGCTTCTCTCAGCTCCCTGCATTCCAGCCACACTCTCTGTCTGTTCTGCCCTGAAGCATGCAATGCTCCCTCTGGCCTCAGGACTTGCAAACACATTCTTCGTTCATTTCGCCTTCTGCCAGCCTCTCAAACCCCTCTTCATCCTTGGATTTACACTACCTAATACAGTGGTCTCTAGGCACATGTGGCTATTTAAATCTAAGTTCATTAAAATAAACTACAGTTTGAAATGTGGTTCCTTGGACGTACTTGCCACATTTCAGGTGTTAGGAGCCACGCGTGGCTGACGGCTACTGGATTGGGCAGCACAGAGACAGAACCTTTCTATCACCGCAGGAAGTTCCATTGGATAGTGCTGCGTTGAATCTTAGTTCAAAACTCAGTCCTTCAAGGAAGAAGCCTTTTTTCCCCACATCACCTCCAAACTAAGCTATACATTACTTACTGAATGTTGTCCCAATACCTTGTACTTTGCCTCAGAGAACTTCGTATCGTTGGTGAATCATCTATTTATGAACAATAGTAACCAAATAATAAAATTATTATATAATCAAATAACACATAAATGAGGTAAATAATGATAACAGTTTTAAAAATTCATATCTATTTATCTCCTAGATTGGATGTTTCAGGGGGGGCAGGAACTACAGTTTGCTCACCCAAGTCCTAATATCCAGTAGACTCAGGGAGTCTAAAAAGAACGAATGACTATAGAAATTGGGACCTCCTTACTCTCAGTCAATGGAGAAAGATTGAGGAAGGGTGGGGGACGGTGATGGCTAAGGGACTCTGGAGAACTTTGAGAAGACCTTCAGAGCTGAAGAAATGACACCCACGGGTAGATGGTTTCCAGTAGGAGGAAGAGAGGAGACTGCAATGCATGAGGAGGCATACCTGGAGTAGCTGGTTCTGATTCCAGGAGGGTGCCTTCTAGAATCATCCCGAGTGTCACATTGTCCAGCAACTGATTCAGGATGGCTTGGAGGGAACAAAAACTAAATTCAAGGATGCTAGTTAGAAGGTGGTTTCTTGTAATGAAACGCTAGAGGCGGGATTCCTTCGAACTGTAAGCTCTGGGAGGTCAAGATTATGTCTTTCTTGTTCAGCCTATGTACTCCATGCTGGCATATACAGGTGTTTGATAACTTCCTTCAATAACGACTGGCTGGATGAGAACGTTGGCAGAGGGATAAATGGGAGCGACGAGACTGACTTTGGAAGGAACATCTGACAGGGCTTAGTGATAGTGGAGAGGGAGGGAGTTTCAGAGTTTCCCTTCTTAAAAGTGTGTTGGTGTCCCGGACGTAAATGGAAGTGTTTGGTCTCCTTTTACCTGCTTGATCTTCAAGGGACAATACCACACTTAGGCCAAGATGCTGTGTAGGTCATAGTCCGGGGTTGGATTTATGCATTTTACTAGTCACTAGGGTAGATTTTTGTGAAATAGGTATCTCCAGGGCTCTTGCAGGTAACCTGCTCCCCACACAGGCTGTATTAGCCTGGGCACTGTTCCCACCCCAGGGCGTTTGCACTGGCTCTTCTGCCTGCAGTGCTTTGCCACTAGATTTCCACAAGGTCAGCTCCGCAGGTCCCTCAAGTGTCTGCTCAGATCTCATCTTCTCAGTAACTGCATTCCTGATCCCCTTATCATTTTCTGGTACACTGTATGTACACCATATGGTTTATTTGTGTTAGCTGTTGTCTATTCCTAATAAAATATAATCTCCAAAAAGAGCAAGGATTTTTTTGTTTTAATATCATATTCTTCACTGTTTCCCAAATACCCAGAAGAGTGCTCAGCCTAACCCTGAAAGAGGGTTGACTATACTTGCTGACTGACTGAACCCATGAGTAATTGAATTGTGTAGGCAACAGGGAGTGATGAGTCTCAGGGAACCAGGGATTTCATAACCCCACACACCCTCAAGGCTGACAAAGGCACTCCAATCAAGATGGAAAAGAATACGGTACCAGCCACGAAACTCCGACACAACCCGGACTCTTGTCTGCGAGGCCCTAGGCTTTGACCCTGGCTCTAGTAGAGCTAAAGAAAAAGCCAGGTGTGCCTCTGCTCCTCCAGTCCTCAGTTCCGAAGGGTTTCAAAGCAACGCTGTCTCCCCACCCAATATGGCAGAGCTTGCTGATTTAAAACACATGCAGGATTGAACTGGTTCCCACCGGCAGAACAAAGCGGTGCACAATCCCTTCCCCAAATATTTGTTTGCTGCCCCATAGCTACGAGTTGACAGTTGTGAGACACGGACCAGGTTACCAGATGAAGTTGCAGAAATCTGCTTCTCTGGAAATTCTTTAGAAGAGCAATGTGCTTTCTCTCTAGCTGGGGAAATTCCCTTGATGCCAAGTCTTTGGGTGAGTTTACTGGACTGCTTTCTTCCTCCATTAATAAGAGCATTAAAAGGAATCCTCAGGTCAGCAGGTCAAGTCCCAGGGACCTTCTGGCTAGTGTAGCTCTGACAACCATCTTTCTGGGGTGGGTTAAGGAGTAGGTTGGTCCTGCTCCCAGATCAGCATGTTTCATAAGGCATTTTTATATAAGGATGGGGATGTGGCTACCTAACCGAATCAGGTTTAAATGCATGTCACAATTATCCTTCTAGTTCCTTGTGGTAGCTTTCTATTGTAGAGGTAAGAGAGGTTGAGCTTTTGTGACTGAAAGGCCTATGGTACTTTGTAGTTGTTCAGAGGGGTTCATAAAAATGGGTTGAAGACAGTACTTTCTTTGGTCCTACTGGAAGGTTACTCCCACCATATTAATTCTTGGGAAGATTTGAGTTTATTCAGTCTTTTCAATCACTATTCCCTTTGCTTATCATTTTCGTACGTGCTTACACAACCCAGAGTGTGCTATGTTTCCTACCTAATAAAGATTCCATGAACATCGTTAATAAGGCATTGAGTGGATTTTCCATCCTACAAAAGTTTACTGGTTCCAAAGCCCTTTTAACCCAATTAACTCCTTTACTCCTCACCTGGAGAGGACTCTCATTCTCAAGAAACTGAAGGTCAGAAAGGTGATGCAATTAGTGTAGGCTTTCCTGATCCACAGGTGCTGGAGTTGAAACTCAAAAGGTGGCTCTTTTGATACCATATCTCATGTTCATATCTATTCCAAAGGTGCCCTGTAGTATTGAGTTTTAATGAGTCTTCTGCATTTTCTCACCCAGTTCCCCTTTTGACTACCTACAGTCCTATGGGAGATGGGCCTGCCCAGATCAGGCATGCACTCTCACAGAGGCCAGCAGGGCCTCATGGCAGGTAGAAGTTAGGGCTGACTTATTGATTTGTTTATTGATGGCCCACGAGTTCAAAGAAGACTTGAGGCAGCTGATTAATAATGGCTGCAATTGATGTACACCATGATGCCAGATGTTAGGCCAATCACACCTTATTTTGCTGAATTCTCATAACACGTTTCAGAGATGGAGGCGCCTGAGTGGCTCAGTAGGTTAAGCTTCTGACCTTGGCTCAAGTCATGATCTCACAGTCCCTGAGTTCAAGCCCTGCGTCAGGCTCTGTGCTGACAGCTCAGAGCCTGGAGCCTGCTTCAGATTCTGTGTCTCTCTCTCTCTCTCTCTCTCTCTCAAAAATAAACATTAAAAAAAAAAAAAAAAAGATGGCTTTCTTTGTGCAATGAAGGAGACTGGTTTTTTGGCTTCCCAAAGTCCTATCCACTAGTAAGTGGATGAGCCAGGTTTCAAACTCAGGAGGTCTGCACCCACCACCATTGATCTTAGTCGTTGCCTAAAGATTTCCAAGCCAAGTTGGAAATACAGTCCAGCCAGAAGAAGCCACATGCCTATATATGCTATAGACACTAGATCCAGCAAGTCAAGAGAGTGATTAGAATGGCTGGAATTGGGTGACTCGCGCTCAGTCCCTTGGCTAGAGTGGCAGAGCTAGGATTTGAAACCAGGACTTGGTGACTTGCCCTGCAGCCGCAGCCGTGCGTTTGTGCGTTCGGACTAGGAATTTGGTTTGGTCCTCAGGCTTTTGTAAGTGTAGATGGATCAGTGTCCTGATGCCGGGGTCCTTGTTCCGGCGAATCTAGGGGTCCACGAAGGACGGACGGTCAGGCGAAAGTAAGTGAGAAAGCCATGAGAGAGATGGAGTCTGATGACCAAGCCAGCAGCCCTGGCAATTCTGGCATCTCCGCCCTGCTGGTCTCAGTGTCTTTATTTAGAAGGTAGTGAGTTACATTACAGCAATGAGTGACATTCCGTAGTTTGATCTCTTTAACAGTAATCCGTTTTTATCAGCAAGGCGGCAACTTCCTTAATCCTGTATGTTGGTTTCAGGATAATTAACATATAAATTTAGGGTGGGGGGAGAGAACAGGGTGTTTCCTTTAAGGCCTTGATTTTAATTATCTGTAAACAGGAGAAATCAGGGCATTGTTGAGGACTATACTTCCAACTACAATGGGGGAGGTGCATCCCATCCCCAGGATGCAACTTTAAGGTTACTTCTCAACCTGTGAGCCTAAAACAGCTCCCAACATCCTGAAGACATGGGGGGCATTCAGCTCTTGCTGTGGGGCAAAGGTATTGCCACCAGTCACAGATGGGTCACTCACTAGCAATATTCTCCCCCAGGATCCTAAATTAGAAGTCTGGGATTCTAAAGCAGGGGGAGGGAAGAATTGTATATTTTATTTTGTTTAATTTTATGTAAAAATTTTTTAAAAATATTTATTTTTTGAGAGACAGAGACAGAGCATGAGCAGGGGAGGGACAGAGAGAAAGGGAGTCACAGAATCCGAAGCAGGCTCCAGGCTCCGAGCCATCAGCACAGAGCCTGACACGGGGCTCGGACTCATGAACTGTGAACTCATGACCTGAACCGAAGTTGGACATTTAACCGACTGAACCACCTAGGCACCCCAAGAATTGTATATTTTAAATGAGGATGGACACTTTTGAGTTGACTTTTGTGTGATTTATAAGGTTATCGTCATGTTTTAAGAGAACGGGAAATAATGATTATGGTCAGTCATGTCTATAACAAAGTAAAAAATCTCGTATCTCCTCCAACTGTAGTTTCTGCTTTCAGAGGCAATCACAGTTAACAGTTTGTTGTATACGGATTGGTCCCTGGCTTACAGTTTTTTGACATGGTGGTGGTACCAAAGTGGTAGACATTCCATGGAAACCATACTTTGAATTCTGAGTTTCGATTTTTTTCCTGGGCTAGCCACATGTGGTATGATGCTCTCTCATGATTCTGGGTAGTGGGCCCCCCAGTCATGAGGGTAAAGAACTAATACACTTAGACCATTCTATACCCATACAGCTGTTCTGTTTTTCATTTCCAGTACAGTATTCAATAAATTACATGAGATATTCAACACTTTAGTGTAAAATAGGCTTTGTGGTAGATGATTGTGCCCAACTGTAGGCTAATGTAAGTGTTCTGAGCACATTTAAGGTAGGCTGGGCAGAGCTCTGTTGTTTGATCAGTCCAGCATATTAAATGTATTTTTGACTTAGACTATTTTCAACTTATGAGTTTATCTAATGTAACCACATCCTAAGTGTAGGAAGATCTCTATATATTTTTGACCTTATTTAGCACATATCATGATGTCTTTCCTTTTCATCTTCAGCTCAACCTTTTAAAAATATTTAATGGCTTGAAGTATAATTTACATACCATAAAGTTCATCCATTTAAAATACACAATTCAGTGATATTATTGAATTTGCACATTTGTACAGTTATCACTTTAATCCCATTTTAGGGCACTTCTGATACTTCAAAGAAGTACAAACAGAAGACTGTTCATAGTCAGTCCCTAGCTCCATTCATAGATAGCTGTTTATCTGCTTTCTGTCTTTATAACTATTCTTTTTTTTAGAAATTTCATATAAATGAAATCCTACAACATGGATTTTTTTGGTGTGACTGCTTTCATGTTTTTAAGATTCATTCATGTTGTTGTACTTAATAGTATTTTTTGCTTTGTTCTGGAGGAGTACTATTCCATTTTATTCATATGCCACACTGTTTAGTCATCTGATTAAACTATGATGGACATATGATTTGTTTCCAGTTTGGGGGTATTATGAATGATGCTGCTATGTATATTTACATACAAGTGTTTATATTGACATACGTTTTTATTTTTCTTGGGTAAATACCTAAGAAGTAAAATTGCTAGGTTGTGTGGTAAGTTATGTTTAAAAAAACTGCCAGACTTGTTTCCTAAAGTGGCTTTGTTTTACATTTCCGCCAGTGAGATATGAGACTTCCACTTTATCCAGAATTTTCTAACATTTGGTTTTGTCATTCTTTTCTCATTGTGATTTTAGTTCACATTTTCCTAATGCCTGATGATGTTGGGCATTTCCATGTACTCGCTGGGCATTTTATTTGTCTTCTTTGATGATGTGTATATTTAGATCTTTAGCCCGTTTTGTAATTGGGTTGTTTGTTCTCATTTTTGAGTTATAAGAGTTCTTTATATATAGGTCTATTATCAGATGTATGAATTGCAAATATTTTCTCTAATGGGTAGCTTATCTTTTCATTTCCTTATGGCTTTGTTTGAAGAGCAAAATTTAAGAATTTTGATAAAGTCAGATTTATCCATTTTTTTCTTTTAGGAGTCTTGCTTTTAAAAATTCTTTGTCTAAGTCATGTCACAAAGATTTTCTTCTACAAGTTTTATGGTATTCTTACATTTGGGGTTATGACCCATTTTGAACTAATTTTTCTGTGCATATGAGGTGAAGGTCTAGAAGTTTAAGTTTTTTTGCATATGGACATTTAGTTGTTCTAGCACCATTGTCAAACAGACCGTCCTTCCCCATTGAATTGTCTTGATACTTTATAAAAAACAAATTGACCATAAATGTTTGGGCTTATTTGTTTTATTTCTATTCTGTCCCATTGTATGTATAAGTTTATCCTATGCCAGTGCCACACTGATTTAGTCAGGATAGTTTTATAGTATGGTAAGTTGAAATCAGGTAGCTTAAGTTCTCTCCAATTTTGTTCTTTCTTTTAAAAGGTTTTTTTTAAATGTTTATTGATTTTTGAGAGAGAGAGACAGAGAGACAGCATGAGGAGGGGAGGGGCAGAGAGAAGAGGGAGAAACAGAATTCGAAGCAGGCTCCAGGCTCTGAGCTGTCAGTACAGAGACTGACCTGGGGCTTGAACCCACAAACTGAGATCATGACCTGAGCCGAATTGGAGGCTTAACCCAGGCGCCTTTGTTCTTTCTTTGAAAAACTGCTTAGGCTATTGTATATTCCTTATATTTCTACATAAATGTTAAGAGCAGCTTGTCAGTTTGTAAACAACAACAACGAAAAATGCCCCAAATCAAAAACCTCCTGAAATTTTTTTTGAGGTCATATAGAATCTGTAGATTAATTTTGAGGACATTGTCATTTTTACAGTGTCAAATTTTCCATTTCATGAATAGGGCGTATTTTTTTAATTTGTAGTTTTTTTTTGTAGCAGTGTTTTGTAGTTATTAAGGAATAGATTTTGAACTTCTTTTGATAAATTCATTCCTGAGTGGTTTTTTTTTATATTATTCTGAATGGAATTATTCCCTAATTTCAATTTTGATATGTTATTTGCTAGTATATAGAAATGTAATTAATTTTAATATGTTAACCTTATATCCTGTGATCTTACTAAAGTTTCTTATTATTCTAGTTTTTTTTTTTTTTGTAGATATTTAGGATTTTCCGCATATGAGATCATGTTTTCTGCAAAAAAGTCCCTTCTTTCTTTCCAATCTGTGCACTTTAAATTTCTTTCTTGCCTTATTGCATTGACTGGAACTACTAGTTACAGGTTTGATAGAAGTGGTACAAGAGACACTTTTCTTTGTAACAGGAGGGAATCATTTCATTTTATCAGGAAGTAAAATATTAGCTTAGGTTTTTGTAGTTGCTCTTTATCTGTTTGTGGAAGTTCACTTGTCTCCGGTTTATTGACTGTTTTGTTTTTCTCTCTTTTTCTGCTTCTGTTAAGATGACCATTTGATATTTGTGCTTTATTCTAGTAACATGTATACTACATTAATTGATTTATGGATATTAAATTACCATTTTGTTCCTGGTATATCTCCATATGATCATAGTTTATAATACATGCTTTGTAGTTAATATTTTGTTAAGGATTTTTACACTTACTTTCATGGCAGATAGTGGTCTGTGGTTTTCTGTTCTTTTGATGTTTTGTATGGCTTTAGTCCAAGAATAACACTGGCCATGTAGAATTTGTTGGAAAATAGTCCCTCCTTCGTTATATCCTGAACAAGTTTGTGTAGGAACGGTATTGTTTCTTCCTCAAATGTTTAACAGAATTTCCCAGTGGAGCCATCTGGTCCTCGAGTTTCTTGCTTTCTTTTATTTTGTATTTGTGGGAATGTTTTAAGTATAATTGTGATTTTTTAAGAATAAATCCTGCTTAGAAATTAAATGCTTTGATTTTTTCAGGAATAAATAAATAAATGTGGCTTTATTCAAGTTCCAAGGATGATTTTGTCCAGCTCGATACTTTTATTTTGCGAAGAGGATTTGCCAACCTCTTCAAAGTTACTTCTCTACCTCTTTTTAATGGCTGTAGAATATTCCATTTTGCAGATATACCATAATTGAATAGAAAATAGTTTTTCTAAATTTTAAATATATTCTTAAGCAGTGCTACAGTTAACATTCTTCCACATATAACTTACACTAATATTCATTAAGATAAGTTCTTAGAAGTGGGTTGGCTGCGTCAAAAGTTATTCATTTTAAAAAATATTTATTTATTTTTGGGAGAGAGAGCGAGAGTGTGAGAGAGCAAGCGAGCAAGCAGGGGAGGGGCAAAGAGAGAGGGAGACACAGAATCTGACGCAGGCTCCAGACTCCGAGCTGTCAGCACAGAGCCCGACGCAGGGCTTGAAGCCATGAATTCTGGGATTGTGACCTGAGCTGAAATCAGAAGCTTAACCTGTTGAGCCACCCAGGCACCCACATGTTTTTAATTTTAATAAATACTATGAAGTTATTCTCCAAAATTTATACTAAATTATTACAGTTAGGAAAACGTAAGAGAAGATCTGCTTCTCCGTGTCTGCCATTACTGTATACTGTTAATCTTACACATATTTGCCAATGTGAAAAGCAAAGATTGGTGTGTTTTTATTTGTATCTGTTTAATTAATTTCTTTAAAGGGAGTTGGGAATCTTTTTATATGCTCTTTGACTATTTCTTTTTATTTTATGAAGTGACTTGCCTTGTCCTTAGCTTGATTTCCAATTAGATTGGCTGTCTTTGTCTTCTTAACTTGCAGGATCTTCTGTTATTTTAATTATATTGAACTTTATTTTCTGTCGTAAATATTTTTTCTCTTTAGTCATTTTTGTTTTAGTCATAACTGTTTTCAATCTTTTAAAAGCCTGCTTTGTAATTTATGTTTCTGTTTATTTGTTTTTTTAAAACAGAAAGTTGTACACGGGATCGATATAAACCGAATCCGAGGGCTTGGGTTTGATGCTACGTGTTCTCTGGTGGTTCTGGATCAGCAGTTTCGTCCTTTACCAGTGAACCATGAAGGTAGTACCATCCCCCTCTCTTTCCCTGGTGGTGGGAGATTGGCTGGGCCCCAAGTGGAACATGAGATCAGGTGTCTCTTATTGCCAAGGATGAGGTTTAGAGCTGGCACGCTGAAGCCAGAATCATATCCTGGAAGTTGTGAGCTTGGAGAAGAGTTGGTAGGAGTGGCGACACAGGGGCTGGATTAGGGAGAGACTTGGTTCACTAAGGCACAAGAGCTGCCCTAGAGAGCTCACTGAAGGAAGGACTTGGGAACATTAGCTCTGAGTGAGCAGCCTTGAAACAGGCAAGTGGTCTGGGTGTTTTCTGGGAAGGGAATGTCCATGCCCGCAGTTGCTTTGTGAATGAAGCTCCTGTGGCACCTTCATTTGTGTAGGTGAGCCAAGTCCATTTAAAGGAAATAGAAAGGGCAGACAGGACCATGTATCACACAGAAGCAGGAAACAGATCGGCCTCTCTATTTTCAGCAGTCAGACCAAAAGACATTCCCACTTAATGATACTTGTCTTAATAGAGACTTGTGAGTACAGTAGTGAGCTGTTTCAAATGTATGTGCCACTTGGGTCCACCATCAGAAATTTTTCATGGGTCAGGATCCGTCCCTCTTGGGAAAGTTTAGCCAGTAGCTCTGGCATTCAGGGTGCAAACCCAAAAGTCTCTAGTAGTCAGGCAGGTAATGAAAATGAGAAAAGTTGGTCAGGTTTGAGGAAAACCAATAGCACATATGTGGAGACGAATTGCAACTGGTATTTAATCTTTAATGAGCAGAAGACATTTGGGAGTGGCGGAGGCCCTGGAGAACTGACAATGGCATGTCCCATCTAAGGAGTGTGGTTCTAGGCGTCATCTGTTGGTCATTGCCAAGGTAGCTGTTGCAGATGTGTCTTGGGCAAGATTGTGTCTGTGAACCTGCAGCAGTGGACACTGCTGAGCAGAGCCTTTTTTAACAGATGGCTGTGGACACTAGGGCCCACTGGGATACCCTGGAATTGGAGTCAGGAAGGCCCCAGATCATAGCTCACCTGATGCAAAGCCATGGCACATGGAGTCAGTCACTTTACCTCTGCATCTTCTGAAAGAATGGGAACAGTGAACCAGAGCTTTTCTGTAAGGATTGAGAGCCTGACACCTGAATGCTCAGAAACATTTGTTGCATCTGATGATGAATTCCTAAAAAGAGAATGTGCCCCACTCACTTTTATGGACCTAACGCGTAGAACAGTGATTTTTATAAATTCCGTGTGCTGGAAAAAGTTTGCTAGTGGATGAATCGTTAGAGCACAGTGGTAACGATGCCCATCTTTACACACACACACAGACATACATACTTCCCTCCCTTTTTGCTACCTTTATCAGCACCTCCCATGTACCAAGCCCTGTCTTATTAAGTGTTGGGGTATCAGAGATCAATGTGAACGTTCCTTGATCTCAGCGGCTGATGACTGGCTCACCGGGCATTGTTCTGGCCCAGGAATGCAGGACAGCCCCAATCCAGGCCACTTCAGAAAGCACAGACCAAAGGACTGGAGCTGGGCTAGCAGACCTCAGTTCAGCAGCAGTAAGAACTCCAGTTATGAGATACGGGCAGCCATGAAGCTGGCCACCTGGGGAGACTATCCGCGCTTCCTTGATTGGCTTATGGAGCAATGAAGTGATAGTTTCTCAGGTGCTGTTGGACGAGTTCTCAGTTTCGGGTGGGACTTCAGATGTTAACAGCCCTGAGTTCTGAAGACATTATACCTCTGATTGCTAATATACATGGTTTTTATTTATTTATTTTTATTTATTTAATTTTTCTTAAATGTTTATTTTTGAGAGAGAGAGAGAGAGAGAGAGAGAGAGACAGACAGAGCATGAGCAGGGAAGGGGCACAGACAGAGAGGGAGACACAGAATATGAAACAGGCTCCAGGCTCTGAGCTGTCAGCACAGAGCCCGAACGCGGGACTCGAACTCGGGAATGGTGAGATCATGACCTGAGCCGAAGTCGGATGCTTAACCGACTGAGCCACCCAGGCGCCCCTAATATACATGGTTTTTAATTCATGCTGTATATTAGAATCAATCTGGGATCTTTTAAAATTCCCAATTCAGGATCCTTACCCTCAAGATTTGTATTCACTGGGCTTGTGGTGAGGTTAGGGCATCAGCATCTTTGAAAATTTATTTATTTATTTAATTAATTTTTTTTTTAATGTTTAGTTATTTTTGAGAGAGAGACACAGAGCGTGAGTAGGGGAGGGGCAGAGAGAGGGACACACATAATCTGAAGCAGCCCTCAGGCTCTGAGCTGTCAGCACAGAGCCTAGCCTGATGCAGGCCCTAACCCACAAGATCATGGCCTGAGCTAAAGTCGGATGCTTAACCTGCTGAGCCACCCAGGCGCCATGGGCATCAGCATTTTTAAAGTTTCCTCCCTAGTTCTGGTATGTGGAGGGTCACTGGGTGCAGCTGAATGGACAGCTGAAATACTAGGAGTAAGAGCATTCGAAGTGGAAGAAGAGAATTCCTTGTTAAACCCGCGTACACACGTGTCCTCTCCGGGTGCCATCTTTTTTCTTATTATAGGTGGAATTGCCTCCTGTTAACAGACCTTCTGTTAAAAGGGTAGCTAGTTTGCAACCCTAATTATAAGTGTTGAAATAATTTTATTTCACCGAAAAGATTAAAATGTACCCGTTCATCAAATGCATCCAACTGCAGGTACCCCTTACCAGTTTCTTGCCTTTCAACAAGTTCTATTAAGGTTAGATTTTTATCTGAAATGAATTATCCTGTCCTAGAAAGTGACATTTGAATTTTAAAGGTGACTCAAAGTTGGTTTTAAATACTTCATATGCCTGCGTGGCAGTGACCAACTCTTGATTGGTGGACTGGAGTGATTGTGGGGAGCAGGCAGTGGGGTCAGGGAATGAGCCATCACCATTAAAGCCAAACCCACAAAACTGGCAGACATCTGAAGATGGTAACAACAACAACAACAACAACAACAACAACAAAACCCCAAGTAAATTAAGCTCAATAGTTTAAGAACACTACTAGTTCCTACGTGATAAAATATTCTCATTTTAGCCTTTTCTTGTTTGATCTTCTTTCCTTTTTTTTTTTTTTTAAATGTGTATTTTTGAGAGAGAGCAAGAGCACGAGCAGGGGAGGGGCAGAGAGAGAGGGAGACACAGAATCCGAAGCAGGCTCCAGACTCTGAGCTGTCAGCATGGAGCCTGAGGTGGGGCTCGAACTCATAAAGACAGAGATAGTGACCTGAGCCGAAGTGGGACGCTTAACCGACTGAGCCCCCCAGGCGCCCTGATCTTCTTTCCTTTGAAGATCAGACAGTCCCCCACTTAGACTGTGGTGCCGCTGACTCTGTGTGCTCCCTACTCTGCAGCCCCCCCACTCAGAGCACAACTCTGGTTGGGTCATCCCAGCCACAGGGGCTCTCGGGAGCAAGAAGAGATGAGGGTGAAAATTCAGGGTCGGGGGGAAGTTACCACTTAGGTTACTCTGCAATAGAAACCTAATAGTTAGATGTTTTTGCTAATTCGTAGTAATTCCCTTGAGTATACTTGGCACAGCTCCTGTGAGGTATTGAGAATATTGAGTGGATGAACACGTTGGTGAGGGATCTGCCCGTGGGCAAACTGAGTGTAGGACCCACGCTCCGCCCTAGCAGTTGCTCCCAGTTCTCTCCAAACACGACACTTGGTTAGGGGTGTGCTATGTTTCACATGCTGACTCTATTGTATCGGCCTCCTCGCTCCCCCTCTCTTTACCTGGCTAACTGGTGGCCCGCTGTTTCCAGAACAACGTGAAAGCTTTCCAGCCTTTTGGCAGCTCCCCGTGTGGCCTTGGGCTGGCTCTGCAAGGCCTTTTCTGTGCTCCCGCTCCTCTGGACTGCCCACCCCACTTGTGTGCTGACTCTCAACGTGCTGCACACACGGTGTTTTTTCTACTTGGCCACATGCTCCAGACGGGCGGGACTGTGGCATGTTCTCGGTATCCTAGCACCCAGCACTGTGCCTGGCATGTGGTAGATGCTCAGTGAAAGGTAAAATGGGCTGTCAGTGAAATCATTTATTTGTGATTTTTAAAAATATTTATTTATTTTGAGAGAGAGAGCGAGCGGGAGAGAGAGAGCAAGCAAGGCAGGGACAGAGAGCGAGGGAGAGAGAGAATCTCAAGCAGGTTCCACACTGTCAGCATGGAGCCCAGTGCAGACTCGGTCCCACAAACCTGAGCTGAAACAGGGTAACTTACTGAGCCACCCAGGTGCTCGCGTTGTGATTTTCTGTAAGGAATGAAAAGATGAACTTCCTCTTTGTTGTTCACAGTGCAACTTATTAATTAATAATCATCATATATACAATCTAATTCATTCTATCAGTTTCAGGGTGTCGTTCTGTGTTTTAAGAGCCTCTTCCTATAGAGGCAGTAGTAGCCGATGGGTCTGTCACTCCAGTTGAAAGTTTAGCAGCAGATGAACTTCTACAGTATTTAAGAAGCAGTGCTCACATTGTCCCCTCTTCACATACCCCCGTCCCCCCACATACACGTGTGTATATTTGTGTGCACGTGTGTGTGTGCCTGCACACCCACATTCTGACTCTTTGATGGTTCTGGGATGGGACTTGGACATCAGTATCTTTTTTTAAGGTTATTCATTTACTTTGAGAGAGATAGAGATAGTGCGGGTAGGGGAGGAGCAGAGAGAGGGAGACAGAATCCTAAGCAGGCTCCTCAGCATCAGTGTGGACGGAGCCCGACACGGGGCTTTAACCCATGAAACAGTGAGATCATGCATGACCTGAGCCAAACCAAGAGTCAGATGCTTAACCAGCTGAGAGCCCCCCAGGTGTCCCCTGGACATCTGTATTTTTAAAGCTATCCCAGGTGGTTCCAACGTGCAATGGGGGTTGAGAACCGAAGCTTTAAGTAGGGATGTTATATGGTATAGTCCCTCACCTATTTAAAACCAAATCTTAGATGTGTCCCTGAAAGATCTCATGTACTTTCTCTTAATTTAAAAGTATTGCTGTCATTTGAGGAGCTTTTGTGGAACCTGAATCTTCTCCAGGCAGGAAAGCAGAGACTGAGCCCTTGCCTCATCATGGTGATGATGACCTGATTTAGATATTTACTTAGGTTGGTGTTTTTTTCTTTCAGTTTTAAAGATTTTTCCTCAGAGATATGGCAAAGTAAGGAAAATAAAATTCACAACCTTCTATGTACGAATACTAAGGATAAGCAGATGAAAATTGGCCGTATCTTCCACAGACTTTTTTTTTTATTTTGAGAGAGAGAGCGAGAGAGAGGCAGACACAGAACCCAAAGCAGGCTCCAGACTCTGAGCTGTCAGCACAGAGCCTGACACGGGGCTTGAACCTATGAACCTTGGGATCATGACCTGAGCCGAATTCGGACACTTAACCGACAGAGCCACCCAGGCACCCTGGCCATAGACTTTCTTTTAAAGGAAGAACTACTTGAATCTTCAGCCCATGCCTTCCCCTCTGCACGGAAGGTGACCATACTGCTGTTGGTGTTCCCAAACACATCGTTTCTGTTTTTACCCCATATGTGTATGCCCTCAGCAACAGGCAGTGTATATGGTGTTTAAAAATATCCCAGCTGGTATCATTATTCACGTTGATATGCATAGGTTGAGTTTAAAGTTGTTTTACGAATTTATTTATCCATTCCCTGCACAGATCTGTTTCAAAACATGCTCTATGCTTTTCTAAGCTATGAGATAGTAGGCAGGTCTTAAATCTCAGAATCGATGCGTCGTAGAAAATGACCTGGATCAGAGAGTTGTTTTGAGGATTAAATGAGATGATGTGTATAAAATCTTCAGCACAGAGCTTGGGGGACACACACACAAACACACAGAGTGTTATAAATACTTGCTATTAACAAAGATACGTGATTGCTTCAGTTCTGCCATTAAAGCATGTGTGAAGTGCCTGCTTCAATTACTGTTGGGTCCCCTTTGATCGTTCCCTTTTATTATCTCTCAGTTTATTCATTACTGATCTCTGCATCTCGCCATCTGAGGAAGCAGAAGACTGTAAAAAGAATATTGGCTTGCCCATTAGTACCTGATGAGTTAATAGAGCCGTGGAAGGGAGAAAGGGGCAGTTAGTTCCCACGTGCGCTGCAGGATGGTAGAGGTCAGATGTAGGGGCATACCTATGCTGCTGTTCTAGACAGTTTTATATTCTGTTTCTTATTTCTTTTTCCTCTTGAGAGCCTACTATGTGATAGATACTTGCCTTTATGCCCAGGATCTCGTTCAGTGAATGAAAAATCTCAGTTAACCCTTATATGCTATTAGGTGTGGTTATCCCTGTTTTATAGATAATGATACTTAGGCTAAGAAAACTTTAATGACTTTTTCAATGTATTTGCACCTGTAACCGAAATAGTGAGCGTTCCCCATTAGGTCTGCATGATCCCCAAACTGAAAAAAATTCCAGTGTTTCCCACTCCACCAAAGCAACTGAGGGGAAATAAACACCTAAGTTAATTAATTTTAGGTAAAGTGACTGGGAGAAGTGGGAATAGAAGCAGATAAAAGCCATTTCATGGATGTAGTAGGTGTGTTATACTGGATGTATTATTCCATTGCAGTGTTTGTCCGTATTTAATGGAGACAGATCTTTAAAAAGCCAGAGTATTGTTTTAGGCTTACTTCATAGCTCTTTTCCTGAATTTATACCCAGGGAAGTTTTTCTGGAACAGAAGGGATAGGAATAGGAAAGGAGGGGAGGAAGTTGGGAGAGAATCGATCGATGAGAATCTAATTAATTGGTAGATCTTGACTGTTAGTGTAGACATTTAAACCTGGGAGTGTTACATTGTAAAGGACACCTCACCGGAAGGGACATCGAAGGTTTGAGTGGAGTGTATAATTCATGTTGGTGGTGGCCTGTTCCCTTGCTGTTGTAGATGTAGGGAATTGTAGTAGTTGTGCAGATTGGTGCCCTCGGGACTCCGGAAGTGCCTCCTTGAATTAGACGGCTGAGCATGTGCGTGTGCCCTCATCTCCCTTGCTTTCTATTAGGGGATCCCCACCGAAACATCATCATGTGGCTGGACCACCGGGCGGTCAGTCAGGTCGACAGGATCAACGAGACCAAGCACAGCGTCCTGCAGCGTGTGGGGGGCGTGATGTCCGTGGAAATGCAGGCCCCGAAGCTTCTGTGGCTAAAAGAGGTGAGCGCGTAGACTGGGGCAAGGACACCGGTTACAGCCGAGGATTCCATTTATCATGGATCTGTGTGTACCAGGCACCATGCTGAAGTCTGTTACGTCTGGCTGTTCCCAGCAGCTCTCTGAGGAAGGTTGATCCCCATATTTTGATTAGATTGCAGTTAAATCAGTCCTGTTTTTAGATGCTAACCTTATGTAGGCATGGCGGTAAGTATTTGGCACAGATTATCTCTCTGAATCCTAGCAGCAACTTGATGAAGGAAGAGGTTGTCTCTTTTTAGGGTGGGGGGTGGTGGTGAGGGTTGTCTGTAGACAAGAAAACTAAAGCTAATAGAGATGAACCAACTCCCCCAAAGTGACATAAGTATGTGGCAGAGCCAGGGCTGGAGCCTGACCCCAAAATTGGTTCTCTTATTATCCAGTACTCTCCCAAGGTTTGGAGAGACTACCGATTCCCATTCCAGATAGAAAGTGGCGGAGCTGGGATTAAAGTCCAGATCTTCTGACCAGAATCTCCTTTCTCTATGCACTTTTATCTGAGGATTGCTCTGGCTTTGGTGGTGTGTTAGGGTGTCCCTTTCTCACGTCGCCTGAACTTGAGTTTCCATGTCCTTGAGTGATACGGTGGCCTCTGGACAGAGCACTTGCAGGTGGTTCCTGTTTCCAGATGTTCAGATCCTTTATGAAGTGTGGAGGATGGTGATGTCAGCTTAATGGTTCCTGGTAGAGATGGCTGTGCCAGAAAGTTCAAGTCCTCTGGGAACCTCAGGGACTTGAAAGGCCCTAGGTGGTCTGGTGAGGAGAGAATCCATCTAATGAGTAAGACCTGGTGTGATTCGTATACCGGCTCTGGGGGGTTTCAGGTGGGCCGAGTCTTGGATGACTCAGAATGTAAATGGGGTTTGAGGGGAGTGGAAGGGTGCTGAGAATGTGTCCTTGGATTGCCGCCGTGAGCTTCTAGAAGAGAGAGAAGCAAAGAGGGAATCAGTAATCAAGGTGAGTTTGACTTGTTATCTGTTTAGTGTATCGAGCTGTTTTGTAAGCTTTAATTTGCAAAAACGGGTTTTATATTTACTAAGAGTTTCAAAACACAGAGCGTTGTAGAAGCCAGGGGATTTTGACTTCATTGACCATCACCTTGTGTAACTTTGAGCAAATCACTTCTCATCCCAGGCTTCACTTTTTTTTTGTTTTTTTATTTTATTTTTATTTTTGAGAGGGAGAGAGAGACAGAGAGCTGGGGAGGGGTAGAGAGAGTGGGGTCCCAGGATCTGAAGCAGGGTCCACACTGACAGCAAGAGAGCCCGAAGTGGGGCTCAAACTCACAAACCATGCGATCATGACCTGAGCCGGAGTCGGACACTCAACTGACTGAGCCACACAGGCTCCCCTGGCCTTGCTTTTTCTGTCCGTAAAGTGAGAGAGTTGGTCTAGACTAGTTTGAAAACCTGATGTAAATGTATCCTGAAATACAAATGGGATTTATTGCAGTGCCCCACCCTCTGCTTTGTGTTCTGTAGACCTTAATTGATGTAGTCTTAACAAGCTCTGCCTGATGGACAGCATGGGAAACTGAGGCTGACAGAAAGAGCTATATGATTTTCCCAGATCGTACAGCCAGAATTTAAACCTGAGTCTACTGGGCTCCAAATCCCAGCTCGCCCCATCATCAGCACTGAAGTCCCTCTGTAAAGTATCGCTGGCCCACAGACTTATAAAACACTTCTAATTCTAGAAGCTCTGCCCTTGTATCCCAAAGAACACCCATTTATGGAGAATCCAGAGACATTGTGTTCTTTTGAATGGGGCTATGGGAGACTGGGGCACAGAGAGGTTAGATTGCTTTCACAGAGTCAGAGCGCAAGGCTCTGTGCTAAGCTCACTGGGCTGTCATGTGTTTACTCTTTATTCACTCTTTAATTTGCCACATATTAACTGAGGTTCTCCTGTGAGCCAGCAATGTCACAGGCACTGGGGACGCAAGCACAAAGAGAATGGGGGCTGACCCTTGAGGGGCACAGAGTCCCCTGGGGCAGTGGTGGGGAAACAAAGGAGGAGGGGACTTGGAACCAGAGCTGTCAGAAGATGTGCTAAGCACCTCGATAAAGGAATATATGCAGTGCTTTCGGGGAAAATAATTTGCTTCCAGGAGGAGTTCTTGAAGATGAGTCTCAAGATATGAGTAGAGATTTAGCCTGTTGGAGAAGATGGGGAGGAAATTCTAGAGGAAGACTGTGGTTCATTTTTGGTAAGGTATGTAGATCTTGGGACGAGAGCCCGGGATGCTTTCCTGAGTGTAGTAGGAAATGAGGCCAGGTAGGTAGCCTGAGCTCGGTTTGTTAAGGGCTTATTTGGTGGGCGATGGTTCTCAAGCAAGAGGGAGGGAATGTCTGAGGTGCCTTTGGCAGGGATGAAGAGACTGGATGAGGGGTGAGAAAATGTGTGTGGGGGGACTAACGACAACATGCTATACGTTCCTGATTATAGCACTTTGTTGGCTTGGCTTTGCTCTTAGGATCAATCCCCAGATTTGTAACATGGCCCAGAAGATGGTATGTGATGTCCTTTTCACCTCACCCTCTGTGCTTAGGTGGATGCCTCCCTCACCTTGCTCACTCTATCCCCAGGGATGCAGTCAGGGCGTCTCAGACACACTCCGCTCTTTGCCACCTCAGAGTCTTGACTAGAGGTTGGCAAACTCTGGGCCATGGGCCAAATCTGGCCTGCTGCTTATTTGGGATGTTTTGGGAGCAAAGAACGGGTTTGACTTCAAATGACTGAAAAATAATTGAGAGAAGAATAATATTTTGTGAATATGTAAAATTCAAATTTTCATGATCTTAAAGTTTTATTGAAACAGACACCCTCATTTATGTATCGTCTGTGGCTGCTCTTGCATCACAGGACAGAGCTAAGTAGTTGAGACAGAGACTGTGTGCCTGCAAGACTGAAAATGTTTACTCTGTGGACCGTTCGAGAAAAGTTTGCTGACCCCTGGTCTCGATGATGTGATGCTGTGCTTTCTGCCCCCAAATATTCTTTCTTCTGCTCAACACTGATCCTAACTCATCATTTGGGACTTAACTTTGTTGTGGTGTCTCCAGAAAAGCCTCCCCTGACCCTCAAATAAATCAGAGGTCTCTTGTGGCAGTACCGTTACTTCATTGTATCTTTCATAAATTGTCATGATGTATCATTTTGTATGATGATTTGCATGGTGCTTGGTCTTCCAACCATTGTAATCCTTCGGGGGGATGGAGAGCCTGTCTTTGTTCCTGGCTGTTTCTCTACCCCCACTCAAATGTCTGGCGTATAGTAGGTAGTTAGTAAATAGTTTTTGAATAATTTCAGTGGCTCTGTAAGGGGGATGTTGCAGTTCTCCAGGTGAGAAGTCATGAGGTGTGAAGTAGGCACTGTGGGGTGGAGGCGAGATGGGTTCCAGAATTTTTAGAGGCTCATTTCAGCAGGACGTGGGGGCCGATCGGCTGTGAGGGGCGACCTAGATGGCAGAGTCAGAACTGACCGCTCAGCTCAGTACTGCTGTCTGTCATGGGCTCCTTGTCGTTAGCCTGGAATCAGATGTCAGAGAGAGTTGGACAGAATCTGGAGTTCAGACTTCCCAGAACACACGAGTGATATACTAGGACCACCGCAGCTCTTGGGCAAAGTCACTTGGGTCCTGGTTCTGCAACGTGGAATTTTAATCATGTCCTTTACATTTAAGGTTTGTGTGTTTCAGGTTGACGCATGTCTCCTTAATAAGAATTGTCAGATAAAAGGAAAAATGCCATTTGAATTTTTCATAACCCCCAGCAGTCTGGCTTTTCCATTTGGTCTCAATGATTCTGACTCTCATCTTAATGAAGGCCAAATGTAAATTAAGTTCTGTCAGGCTGGAACAGCTGGAGTCTCCTATCTTTATAAACATGAAACATTGTAGGGTAACAAGGTGCAGACTGAGGAAGGTCAAGAGAGTTAACGGCTGATGCAGATTCTGACAGCTCAGTGTTAATGGAAGATAATTAACTGGCTTGTAGGGGCTGCGTGGAGATACTCCAATCCGACTTTTAACTCATTTCCTCTTTTTGCCATTGTCAGCAGAGCAGAAAGCTAATCATTTTATAGTTTGAGATTTTCATCGTTCATTCCAACTGGAACCAACTGGCTGGCATGTCAGAGGGTTTTATTGATGGGTTTAGAAAATCTTTCCGCTCCTCCCATCTCCCCAGTCTGTGCCTCTCTGCTTCTGTTCCCCTGATAATGAATGTACTGGGAAAATGAAGGAATGATTCTGTGCTTCTAATGTGCTTTTTTCTGTATATGTAGATTCTTTGGAGGAAGCTAGGAGTTGGCATGCCCAGAGAGGTGGTTTGAAAACTTCATGCTAACTGTGGAAGATACCAGTGGAGTTCTGTACGGGGGAACTGTTGAAAACTCTGGTGGAGGTCAGGAAAGCCTGGTGCTGCTAGTCCCTTCTGTGTCTTAAAGGGCTTGCCTCAGCTCAATTTTAGTACCTTGTCTGACCTTATTCTTACATTCTTCTTGATAATATAATATCATCTATTGTCATATCTTAGATTTCTTCTCATCTTGAAACTTTGTGAAAGATAAACAATGTTCAAGTTCCTTTCTTTGAATTTTTTTTTTAATGGCAATTATGGTAGGAAGTATGGTCTTTTTCTGTTAGTTATTCTGACTTGAAGTTGCCTGTATAGGTCTATTATTATTCATCTACATTCATCCGACCTTAGCAATGGAGCTCATACAAGATAGTGAGGAAAATTTGGCAGATAAAACACAGTTCTCTAACAAAGGTACAAGCTTTGAAGTCAGGCATACTTACATTTAAGTCTTTCTCTGCCCTTTACCATTTTGGGGACCTTAGAAAGGTGAACCAGCTTCTCTGTGGTGGAACTATTATAATTTAGTCAGATACTTGTAAAGCACTTTCTGCAAGCAGATATTCAAATAATAGTTTAATCTTCATTTCCATAATGTTTAAAAATGTTTATATCAACTGATGGGCATGTCAGTAATATACTATCACCAACAGAGAGAATTTTAAACATTAGAATATCTTATTTCACATAGCTGGCTGTAATGAGTGGTTTTTTTCCTGTTTGACTAATAGCTAAGGAAAGCCACTAAAAACCACCATCAGTTTGTCAGAGACCATCAGAGAAAACATCTAGTACCATCATACAAAACATACTTTCAGAGGCATTCATTTATGTGAATCATCCACATCCTATGTGTAATACCTATACCAGAAGGCAGCCAGCTTTGAACTTGAAGCAGATTTACCTAATACCATCTACTATTTCTCCTAAAATTCACCATCGCCTCCAGCATCAGCATTATTCTATTTCACAAAGATTATTATTATTTTTTAAAAAATTTTTTAACATTTATTCATTTCTGAGAGACAGCGCGTGACTGGGGGAGGGGCGGAGAGCTAGAGAGACACAGAATCCAAAGCAGGCTCCAAGGCTCCGAGCTGTCAGCACAGAGCCTGATGCGGGGCTTGAACTCAAGAACCATGAGATCATGATCTGAGCCGAAGTCAGACGTTCAACCGACTGAGCCACCCAGACGTCCCACAAAGATTATTTTATTTAATCTTCACACCCATCTTGTGGGGTAGATATGATCTCTTTTTATGGATGAGGGAACTGAAGCTCAGAAGCGTTAAATGGCTTACTCAGAGTCTCATACCATGTGAGCAAACCGACCTCAGGAGCCAGACCGCAGCTCTGCCCCTCCCCCTCCATCCCCATCCTGTGGGGCCTCTGTCATTCACTGTGGGAATCCAGAAGTGGTCTTTGACTTCAAGAGATTGCAGTGTGATTGGAGAAGAAAGATACAAGCTCACCTAAGCAACAGGAACAGAATAAGGCAACAGGTGAGAACAGTAGCTAAAGTGTGTGCAGTGCTCATTATACATCTAGCACTTTTGCAGGCATTTTATCCCTGTTCAACTCCTCTCATCCTCACCCCCACCATATGAACTAAGTATCCTCTTTTACAGATGATAAAAGGGCTCAGAGATGTTATGCAACTTGCCCAAGGTCACTTAGCTGATAAATGGCTGGGATCGGAACCTTGGCATTTCAGATCTAGAATATAGGCTTATCCCATTTCTCCCTACTGCCTGCCTCTTCCAGTGTTGGCCTTGCAGATTTTGGATAAATTAGTTCAGGGAAGAAACTTGTAAGTGATAACTTCAGCAGGGTCTGAGACCAGGAACAATGGCTGGTGGGTTCATTTTTTATTTTCCTTTAGCAAATACTGTTTATTGTCTCCCTCGTTGATGGACACTGTGTTGGGCACTGGGGATTCCAAAGTGAACAAGACAGGTGGGAACCCTGAGTAGGCTTCTGAGAACTTAGATTCTAGTATAGAGACGCAGAAAATAGACAAAGAGACAAGTATATATCCACAAAGTGATTATATTTTCTGGAAAATGCTGTGAAGGAAAAACACAGATAAACAGATTTGGCATGGTTGGTGTGTTCTGTCTTGGAAGGGAGGTCTTCAGGAAGAGAGGGCAGCAGATTCATGAGGGGAGGAAAGTACCCATGAGATCAGCACTGGAGGTTAGCGGAGCTCCAAGGGTGTGCAAGGCAGAGACTAGTGGATGGTGGGTTGGAGCAGTGGCTAGGGGCCAGCTCCTGCATGGCTTTGAGGCCTCAGGCAGGAATTTGGATTTTGTTCTAATACCGGGGGGAAATGGTTGATGGATTTTGAGCATAGGTATGACATCTGTTTTATGACTTAAAAAAATCACTCCAGTATAATACTGAGTAGGTGATAAATATTTGTCTAACAATAACACACTTGACATTATAATATTAAAAGGAAAAAAATACAAGACTGAATGTGTGGTCTTATGAATGTATTTGTTTTAAGAAATTATCAGTATAAAAAAAACTGGCCATGTATGAGTCACTGTCTATGGTTGGAATAGTTTGCTACTGTGATAGCACAGTGCTCATGCTTTTATTACTTGTTAGTAACTTTTCATTAAAAAAATAATCTAGTCCTAGCTAACCTTTCTGGTTTATACTGCTTCATTATTTAGCATGGGTTTTTTTTCTTCTTGGGCTTGTTTTCCTTAAAAACACTGACATAGTAGTAGTATCCCATTGTACAGATGAGGAAAACAAGACCCAGAGGGCTTATGTGGCTTCCCCAAAGCTACACAACAAATGAGTGGTGTAGCCAGGATTCTCACTGAGTCCAGCCTGCCTCCTGCTCCTGGGCTGTCTCCACCGGCCTTCACTGCCTGTTCTGAGACCACTCGTTTCCCGCAACATGCCAGGGCTGCAGGCTGGCAGCCCACAGGCTGAATCTGGTCCCCAGATGGGTTTTGTTGGACCTACTCTATGCTTGAAAAAAAAAAAAAATTTTTTTTTGGAATTGGTTTTCAACATTTAAAACGTAAGAAATTTCACGTAAAAATCCAGATTTTCTGCTTCTTTAGAAGAAATAACCAAAGGATTTGGCAGTCCTGGGCCCACATTCCCATGTGGAAAGAATTGGCCTGTGCTGAGTGTGGGCTGCCCCCTGCAGAAGGGGCAAATGTCCTTCATTTCACAGCCATCCCCACCCAGCTCGCTTTTGCCCATTTCCTTTTCCAGCACTACCCTCTAGGCGTTTGGATTTGAGACCCAGGCTGTGGGAATTTGTTCAAGGAATCCATCATTACTTTTCCCATAACAGAATGCTTAGAGAAGTGGAAAGGTTTTCCAGATGGCGAACTTTTTGGTGAGCGGCTCCAGAGATGCTGTACCCGTATTCTCTCACACCTCTGACTGAGTCTTTGCTCAGGGTTTTCCCTTGCCTGGCAAACTTACTGTTTCTTCCTTCACTTGGAAGAACTTACACGAATTCTTCAAGACTCCAGGAAGCCTTCCTTGACTTTCTCCATTGAGTGTGGATTAGGGTTCTGGCCTTGGTCCCCATGGCATCCTCCCCTGACCCCTACCCTGGAGTTTATCACACCGTATTGTGCCCCATTTGTCTCCATGTCCCTGACGCCTAGGGCACTGCCTAGCATCTAACGCTGATCCCTCAGGAAATACTTGAACAGATGGATGGATGAACTGGTGAACGAAGGCACCCAATCATTTAGTGTGCCATTTTGGATTGTTGTGTATATCTGACCAGTAGTTCCATTCCAAAGTAAAGACCTACTGCAGACCAAATGTAAGTTCGCTTTCTCTTCCCCATTGTGGAAAAGGAAGTTTGGAGTATTACCACTCCTTTCCACCCCAGAGCCACCCCTTGGCTGCAGTCCTGTTACCCTGAGTCACAGCTTGTTTTGTGTGTGAAGTGAAGCACATTGAGGCAGTGACTCCTCCAGGCCTCTCTTCTGTGTCTTTGTGTCTTGAGGCGCATAACCCTTGACGTTGCTTCCTTTACCCTGTGAGAGAATCCAACACTTACGTACTGAATCAAACAGCCTCTCTTAAGAATGTTTATACCAGGGCCCTGTTGTATTCAGAACCTATTCCTCCCAGCCTTCGAGCAGCGTGGACAGTGTTGTCAGCTGTTCTTAGGGCATCTTTTGTGGATTTTCTCTCCAGGATAGTCTGCCTATCCGCTGGGCTTGGAACTAAATATATATGGAGTGTTAAGGCCGGTGCCCTGCCTTCATTTACCTGGACAGCAAATCCTTTCCTTGTTCTCTTGGCATTTGCATATTTGACCTATACCAAATATGTATTGTATTCTTTTAGTTTTATAGGCCAACAAAGTAATTTTATTTTATTTTATTTTTTTATATAATAGTTTATTTTCAAATTGGTTTACATATAACACCCAGTGTTCATCCCAACATGTGCCCTTTTTAATGCCCATCACCCCCTCTCCCCCCTCCCTCATCCCCCTTACCCTCAGTTTTTTTCTTAGTCTTTGAGAGTCTCTTATGTTTTATCTCCCTCCCTCTCTGTGTCTTTTTTTCCTTTCCCCTCTTCCCCTCCCACTGGTTTTTGCTTAGTCTCACAAAGTCCACCTATTCGTGGAAACATATGGTATCTGTCTTTTTCTGACTGACTTATTTCACTTAACATAATACCCTCCAGTTCCATCCATCTGGCTACACATGGCCAGATTTCATTTTTTCTCATTGCCATGTAGTAGTCCCTTGTATATAAGTACCATAACTTCTTTATCCATTCGTCAGTTGATGGGCACTTGGTCTCTTTCCATGATTTGGCTATTGTCGAAAGTGCTGCTATGAACATTGGGGTACACGTGCTCCTATGCATCAGCATTCCTGTGTCTCTTGGGTAGATTCCTAGCAGGGTAATTGCTGGATCATAGGGTAGCTCTATTTTCATTTTTTTGAGGAACCTCCACACAGTTCTCCAGAGTGGCTGCACCAGTTTGCATTCCCAACAACAGTGTAGGAGGGTGCCTGCTTCTCCACATCCTCGCCAGCATCTATAGTTCCCTGATTTGTTCATTTTAGCCACTCTGACTGGTGTGAGGTGGTATCTCAGTGTGGTTTTGATTTGTATTTCCCTGATGATGAGTGACATTGAGCATTGTTTCATGTGTCTGTTGGCCATCTGAATGTCCTCTTTGGAGAAGTGTCTATTCATATCATCCGCCCATTTCTTCACTGGGTTGTTTGTTTTTCGGGTTTGGAGTTTGGTAAGTTCTTTATAAATTTTAGATATTAGTCCTTTATCCGATATGTCATTTGCGATGATCTTTTCCCATTCGGTTGGTTGCCTATTCGTTTTGTTGGTTGTTTCTTTTGCTGTGCAGAAGCTTTTTATCTTGATGAGGTCCCAATAGTTCATCTTTGCTTTTAATTCTCTTGCCTTTGGAGACGTGTCGAGTAAGAAATTGGTGCGTCTTAGGTCAAAGAGGCTTTTTCCTGTTTTCTCCTCTAGGATTTTGACGGTTTCCTGTCTCACATTCAGATCTGTTATCCATTTAGAATTTATTTTTGTGAGTGGTGTAAGAAAGTGGTCTAGTTTCATTCTTTTGCATGTTGCTGTCCAATTCTCCCAGCACCATTTGTTAAAGAGGCTGTCTTTTTTCCATTGGATACATTTTCCCGCTTTGTCAAAGATTAGTTGGCCATATACTTGCGGGTCCATTTCTGAGTTTTCTATTCTATTCCATTGGTCTGTGTGTCTGTTTTTGTGCCAATACCATACAGTCTTGATGACCACCGCTTTGTAGTAGAGGTTGAAGTCTGGGATTGTGATGCCTCCTGCCTTGGTTTTATTCTTCAGTATTATTTTGGCTATTCGAGGTCTTTTGTGGTTCCATACAAATTTTAGGATTGTTTGCTCTAGCTTTGAGAAGAATGCTGGTGCAATTTTGATTGGAATTGCATTGAATGTGTAGATTGCTTTGGGTAGTATTGCCATTTTGACGATATTTATTCTTCCAATCCATGAGCATGGGATGTTTTTCCATTTCCTTGTGTCTTCCTCAATTTCCTTCATAAGTTTTTTATAGTTTTCAGTGTAGAGGTCTTTCACCTCTTTGGTTAGGTTTATTCCTAAGTATTTTATGGTTTTTGGTGCAATTGTGAAAGGGATTAGCTTCTTTATTTCTCTTTCTGCTGCTTCATTGTTGGTGTATAGAAATGCCACCGATTTCTGTACATTGATTTTGTATCCTGCAACTTTGCTGAAATCATGAATCAGTTCTAGTAGGCTTTTGGTGGATTCCGTCGGGTTTTCCATGTAAAGTATCATGTCATCTGCAAAAAGAGAAAGTTTGACTTCCTCCTTGCCAATCTTGATGCCTTTTATTTTGTTTTGTTGTCTGATTTCTGATGCTAAGACTTCCAGCACTATGTTAAATAGCAGTGGCGAGAGCGGACACCCCTGTCGTGTTCCTGATCTCAGGGGGAAGGCTTTCAATTTTTCCCCATTGAGGATGATATTAGCTGTGGGCTTTTCATATATGGCTTTTATGATGTTTAAGTATGTTCCTTCTATCCCGACTTTCTCGAGAGTTTTTATTAAGAAAGATGCTGTATTTTGTCAAATGCTTTTTCTGCATCTATTGACAGGATCATATGGTTCTTATCTTTTCTTTTGTTGATGTGATGTATCACGTTGATTGATTTGTGAATATTGAACCAGCCCTGCAACCCAGGGATGAATCCTACTTGATCATGGTGGATAATTCTCTTTATATGCTGTTGGATTCGATTTGCTAGTATCTTGTTGAGAATTTTTGCATCCATATTCATCAGGGATATTGGCCTGTAATTTTCTTTCTTTGCTGGGTCTCTATCTGGTTTGGGAATCAAAGTGATGCTGGCTTCATAGAATGAGTCCGGGAGTTTTCCTTCCGTTTCAATTTTTTGGAACAGCTTGAGGAGGATAGGAATTAACTCTGTTTTAAATGTCTGGTAAAATTCCGCAGGAAAGCCATCTGGTCCAGGGCTTTTATTTGCTGGGAGATTTTTAATAACTGATTCTATTTCTTCCCTAGTTATGGGTCTGTTCAAATTTTCTATTTCTTCCCGTTTGAGTTTTGGTAGTGTGTGGGTATTTAGGAAGCTGTCCATTTCTTCCAGACTGCCAAGTTTGGTGGCATATAATTTTTCATAGTATTCTCTGATGATTGCTTGTATCTCTGAGGGATTGGTTGTAATTTCTGCCTTTTCATTCACGATTTTATCTATTTGAGTTCTCTCTCTTTTCTTTTTGAGAAGCCTGGCTAGAGGTTTGTCTATTTTGTTTATTTTTTCAAAGAACCAGCTTTTGGTTTCATTGATCTGTTCCACTACCTTTTCTGTCTCCATATGGTTAATTTGTGCTCTGATCTTTGTTATTTCTCTCTTTCTGCTGGGCTTGGGTTGTTTTAGTTGATCTGCTTCTAGTTCCTTTAGGCGTGCTGTTAGAATTTGTGTTATTGATTTTTCTTGTTTTTTGAGATGGGCCTGGATTGCAATATATTTCCCTCTCAGGACTGCTTTTGCTGCGTCCCAGAGCGTTTGGATTGTTGTATTTTCATTTTCATTTGTTTCCATGTATTTTTTAAATTCTTCTCTGATGGCTTGGTTGACCCAGTCATCTTTTAGTAGGTTATTTCTTAGCCGCCATGTTCTTGGATATTTTCCAGGCTTTCTCCTGTGGTTGATTTCAAGTTTCAAAGCATTGTGGTCTGACAGTGTACATGGTATGATCTCAATTCTTTTATATTTATTCAGAGCTTCCCAGTGCCCCAGAATATGGTCTATCTTGGAAAATGTACCGTGTGCAGTTGAGAAGAACGTAAATTCCTTTGCTTCTGGATGAAGGACCCTAAAGATGTCTGTGAGGCCCATCTGTCCTAATGTGTCCTTCAGGGCTATTGTTTCTGTGGAGATTTTCTGTTTTGTGGATCTATCCAATTCTGAGAGTGGAGTGTTGAGATCCTCTACTATTAGGACATTTTTATCGATGAGGTTGCTAATGTTTGTAATTAGTTGTTTTACAAATTTGGGTGCCCCTGAATTCGGTGCGTAGATATTTACAATTGTTAGCTCTTCCTGCTGGATGGTCCCTGAGACTATTATATAATGTCCTTCTTCATCTCTTATTACATCGTTCATTTTAAAGTCTAATTTGTCTGATATAAGTGTGGCTACTCCGGCTTTCTTCTGACTTCCAGTAGCATGGTAGATAGTTCTCCATCCCCTCACTTTCAATCTGAAGGTATCTTCAGGTTTAAGATGAGTTTCTTGAAGACAGCAAATAGATGGGTCTTGTTTTTTTAATCCATTCTGTTATCCTGTGTCTTTTGATTGGCGCATTTAGTCCATTTACATTCAGTGTTAATATTGAAAAATATGGGCTTACAGTCACTGTATTATCTGTAAGTTTCATGTTTGTAAGCCTGTCCCTGGCAGTTTGTGTTCTTTGCAACCTTGTCTTCATAGAATGCCCCTCAGGATCTCTTGCAGTGCTGGCTTATTTGTGATAAATTCTTTCAGTTTTTGTTTGTTGGGAAAAACCTTGATCTCTCCTTCTATTCTGAACGACAGGCTAGCCGGATACAGAATTCTTGGTTGCATGTCCTTCTTGCTCATCACATTGAAGATATCCTGCCATTCCTTTCTGGCTTGCCAAGTTTCTGTAGATAAGTCTGCTACTACCCTTATAGGTCTCCCTTTGTATGTTAGGGTTCTTTTGTCCCTAGTGGCTTTCAGGATTCTCTCCCTATCTTTGTATTTTGCCAGCTTCACTATGATGTGCCGTGCAGAAGGTCTATTCAAGTTATGTCTGAGGGGAGTTCTCTGTGCCTCTTGGATTTCCATGCCCGTTTCCTTCCTCATGTTGGGGAAGTTCTCAGCAATGATTTGTTCAAGAACCCCTTCGACTCCTTTCTCTCTCTCTTCTTCCTCTGGAACTCCTATGATACGGATATTGTTTCTTTTGAGTGCATCGCTCAGCTCTCGAATTCTCCTTTCCTGTTCCTGGATCAGCTTCTCTCTCTTTTTATCTGCTTCCTCTTTTTCAATGATTTTGTCTTCTAATGCGCTAACCCTTTCCTCTACCTCTTCAATCCGTGCTGTGGCTGCTTCCAGTTTCCCCTGTATTTCTTCCAATGTCTTCTTTAATTCTTCCTGACCGTTTTTAAGGTCCTTGAACTCTGCTGCGCGGGACCCCTTGCATTCATCTAAGCTTTTTTCAAGGCCAGCAATTAGTTTTATGATTATCATTCTATATTCAAGTTCTGTTATGTTGCTTATATCTGTTTTCATTAATTCTTGAGCTGTCACTGCTTCTTGTAGATTCTTTTGAGGAGAATTCTTCTGTCTCGTCATTTTGGCTGGATGTGTTATGGGTTGTTTCTTGAAGTTGCCCTGGAAAGGAAAACTGCCTTGGGCCTCACCACCCCAACCAGCCTTCAGGCACCTCAGTATTGCCAAAGTAATTTTAAAAAGCAGACCACCACCACCAACAACAAAAGGTCATGGTCTGATAACTAGTAACATTTAATAATTGTCAGCTATTATTATTTAAAAATTTTTTTTTTAATGTTTGTTTATTTTTGAGAGAGAGACAACGTGAGAGCAGGGGAGGGGCAGAAAGAGAGGGAGACTCAGAATCCGAAACAGGCTCCAGGCTCTGAGCTGTCAGCACAGAGCCCGATGTGGGGCTTGGACTCGGGAATTGCAAGGTCATGAACTGAGCCGAAGTCAGATGCTTAGCCGACTGAGCCACCCAGGCGCCCCAATATCATTTATTATTATACTTTATTTTGTATTTTACTTTATGGCTTTATGGCAGACTGATGTATATATTCTTTTTTTTTTTAAGAGAAACTTTTTTTTTTTCAAATGTTTATTTATTTTTGGGAGAGAGAGAGAGTGGACAGAGGAGAAGCAGAGAAGGGTGGTACAGAGGATCCAAAATGGGTTCTGCACTCATAGCAGCGAGCCCGATGCAAACTGTGAGATCGTGACCTGAGCCAAAGTTGGACGCTCAACTGACTGAGCCACCCAGGTGCCCCCGTGTATATTTTCTTTATTTGATCTATGGCATGGACTTGTGGGATAAATATTACTCTTTGCCACATCTCACAGTTGAGTACGCAAGCCTCGAGAAATGAAATGATTGTCCACAGGGATTAGGACTGTGTCTTCAGTGCAGGTTCACATGGCTCTAAATCGCATCTTGTTTTTTTTTTTCCTGCTCTCCCACGTTCCTTCTCGTTTGGACTGATGGATTTTTAGTTTGCTAAGAGCAGGGACCAGATCCTTCTGTCCATACCTGGATGTTGTATCCCCAGAGCCAAACACCGTGTTAGGCGTGGACATCCTACTCAATAAATAGTTGCTAAATAAATTCCTGTTTCCTGGTCAGAGCCAGACTTATGGCTGGGGCAGTGAGGCCCACATGCCGAGCTGTTCTGCTGCCAGTCTTCCTGACCACTGTGCAGCGGCGTCAGCTACATCTAGGTGTTTTTAGTGTAGCCAGGGAGGCAAGAGCAAGATTGCGAAGTTTGGCTGCTTTTATGCCTGCATGGAATGATTCAATACAAACCAAAAATTGAAACACTCTCATAGTGACTAAAATACACCTATTGAAGGGAAATACTGTCTTTAGAAAAGACACAAAAAAAGACAATGTGTTTAGTGTGTGTCCTGATAAAGGTACCCATTATTAGCACAGTCAGCCTCATTGAGGTGCACTGCCACCTTGGTGATCTGGAGGCTCAGGGTAGATAGTTGATTGAGGCAAGGGAGGAGACAGGCCAAAAGTTAGGAAAGATGCTAGACAGGATTCATCTGGAAAGATAAGTCAGTCTCATTTCTCTAAACATTTGGTTTTACTCTTTTTTTTTTCCTCCAAAATAAGAATAACTGTTCTGTTGTTGTAGGGACATATTTATTTAATCGGTAAAACAAACTTTTTTTTGGTAACTACTGTGTAGAAGACAGTGTGCTTGGTGATGAAGACAGAGTGGAAGCCAAGAGTATATCCTTTATCTCAAGTTACTCCCAAGTCCACCCAAGCAAGAGGCTATGAAAGACATTTTCCCCAACATTTTATTATCATAATCTTCAAACATACAGAAAAGTTGGAAGAATTTTATAGTGAATACTCAGAACCATCACCTGGATTCTGCAATTAACCTTTTACTGAACTTGCTTTGGCATGTGTATGTCCATCCATCTGCCCCTCTATCCATCTGTCAGTCACCTTAAGTTTTTGCAGTAAGTTGAGACATCATTACACTTGTGAAAGCAGTTTGAAATGTTAAAGACCCTTTACCTTTTTGAGATACTTACTAAATTCTGTTTAAGATATTGACTCTGGGGGCGCCTGGGTGGCTCAGTCGGTTAAGTGTCCGACTTCAGCTCAGGTCATGATCTCACAGTCCGTGAGTTCAAGCCCCGCATCCGGCTCTGTGCTGATAGCTCAGAGCCTGGAGCCTGCTTCGATTCTGTGTCTCCCTCTCTCTCTGCCCCTTCCCTGCTCATGCTTTGTCTCTCCTGCTCTCAAAAATAAATAAAACATTAAAAAAATATAAAAAAAAAAAGATATTGACTCTGTTTGATTGCTAGCTACAAACATCATCAACACCTGTACTTTATGTTATTTTAATTTATTTATAAATATTTATTAAATATCTACCGTGTGGTTTTAAGTTTGCTATCTTAATTCTTATGAAAGTCCTGTGAGGTAGATGTTATCACTTCCTTTGCAGATAATAAAAGGTGAAGATAAAGGAAGTTAAATAGATTACCACATAGTGATAAGTGGTAATCCAGTACAGATGAGCTGCTTGGGTAGAAAGAGCTAGTTCCCCTAGTTTAAATTTCAAATCCTAGATAACACATTTGTTTGATTGAAATTTTGAAGTTAAATATGAATTCCAAAATGAAAAGTTATCTAAGTTGTCCTGAGATAGACTCACAATTAAAGAATCGTGCCTGAGACCCTCCACTGCACAAATTCCAACCCATTTTCTTTGTCCTTGTCTAGCACATTTGATCCCTCTTAAAGAGGTGGCCTCTTCCTCCCCTTGGCATTCACGTTAAGCGTTTGTAGTTCGAAAAAATGAGTAAATGATTTAACTAGTACCTTACCTCGTTCGAACCTGAGGGTCCCGGAAGCATGTCTGTAGCTAAGACCTCACTCAAGGATTATCTCTGTGCATCATGCTGTGGCCTTTCTGTTGACTGAACGATAAAGTAATGCAGGGGATCTCCTTAAAAGCTCATGTCTCCTGAATCCTTCCTGCAGGAGAGGCTACGACCTTAGTAAGGAAGTCTGGTCTCAACTCTACAGCCCCATCAGTACCCATACACGCACCCTCTTAAAAAGCTGCTTTAGTTTGGCTTCCAAGCTTTGTAATCTTCAACAGTCAGTGTCTTTTGGCTCAAAAATGCAAGTCTAGGGAGTGTTCAGAGGGAATGAGAGAGCTGCCTGAATAAGTGGCTCTGCCTTCCCTGGCTTCTGTCTCCCATTTGGGCTTTGCCAAAGGGTCTGAACTGTGGTGCAGAGAGATTTTCTCCCAGTAATGCTACATGTATGTATAGAGTATTAGAGGTTGCCCAAATAAAGCAAAACAAGCAATTAGGAAATGAGTAGGAAATCTCCCTGCCAATTAATTATTCATAATATTTTCAATAATGATTTTATCTTCCCCAATATAATTATTATTTATTGCTTCATCATTGATTAGTGAAATTTATTGGTCATGGACTAGCACCAGTCCATGGCCTGGCATTTGGGAGCAACTGGTCACCACGACCCCTGAAGTTCTCCTGCAAAGCTGGCATTCTTTGGATCTAAGATAGATGAGAAGAGAATCAGGACCCGAGTGAACCCTGTTGCAGTTGTCTTGGCATGGGGCTGTGTGGTCTGGCTTTGGCTGGGGGTCAGAGACAAGCCCATGGACCTGAGAAAGAGAGTGAATCACTGTGCAAGTATTTACTGAGCACCTCCCTTGTCCTGGGAAGCAGCAACTGGACAGTAGTGTATTGGCCTTGGAATTCAAGTGGCTGGGGTTTCACTCAGCTTTTCCCTTACTCTCTGCATGATCTTGGGCAATTCTCTTCTCCATGGACCTTCAGTTCCTGCCTGTAAAATGGTATTAGTGGCAGTATTGTGTCTCTGTGTCTTAGAAGGTATTCAGTAAGCTGTAGAGTGCTGGTATAGTGATGTATTTTTTGATGAGTGTGACAGAAGTAGTTAATTTTTTGAAACGGGAATTAGGGCTTTTTTTCATATACTTCTGTCTAGATGCAGGTAAGAAGGCCAAGAGTGACGGGAAAATTCATATTGTTTTGGGGGCAGGCACTTAAAAAAAAAAGTGTGCTTTATCTCTACCGACAACTTGGGGCATGAGTTTTACTGTCCTGTTTGAACAGGTGGCAACAGGCTGAGAAGGTTCACCTCATGCAGCCCATGAGTGGTCAAGCCGGGATCTAAGTCAAAATTACTCAAGTGTGTGCTCATAACAGCTCACAGGCCAAGGGCTGGGGAGAGGAGAAGAGCTTGAAAGAGAGTAAAATCCATCCTCAGATGCCCCAAGTGGATGTTTCCAGAGAATTCTACTCACGGTATTATTGGTGACTTATGGGTCTGGTCTTCAGCAGCAAACAGGCTCAGGATAATGGCTATAAGAATGAGGACACATTTTATTTTAGTTCTTTTTTAATTTTTTTTAATGTTTTTTATTTTTATTTTTTATTTTGAGAGAGAGAGAGAGAGATAGAGAATCCTAAGCAGTCTCTACATGCTGTGAGCCCGGTGATCAATGCAGGGGCTTGGTATTGTGAACTGTGAGATCATGACCTGAGCTTAAATCAAGAGTCAGACGCTTAATCAATTGAGCTGTCCAGGTGCCCCAAATGAGTACCCATTTTAGAAGTCTAAGAACAGGGTGTGCTAATCAGTTCCCACCAGAATCAATCAGGGACATTCATTCATTCAGCAAACATTTATTGGCAATGGACTTTATTCCAGGTACTTTGTAAAGTGCTGAAAACATAGCAGTAAACATTAGAAGCCCTGTCCTTAAACTGCTTATATTCTAGAAGAGGCACAAGAGCAGAAATATAGTCACAGTGCACTGTAAGTGGGATGGAATTCGGGTCCCTGTGAAAGTACGCCCCACTTAGGGAAGGCGAGTCAGGAGGAGGTGGTGTGGCCGGGGCTGATTGTGGAGGGGCGGTAGGTAAGCCCTCAGATGGGGCGGCTTGCAGCAGGCAGGTCAGGTAGGTGGACTGGCACTGGAAAGGTCTGACAATAGGAGGAAAGAGACCTCCGTGGGGCTCCAAGTGCAGTATGTGGGAAGGCAGTTCAGGAAGTCAGAAAGCACCTTTTGAGTTCCATCTGTGTATTCAATGCTCTTCACGATGGGAGTTTTCCTTTTGCACATGGACAGAGCCAGTGTACCCCAGCCACAGTCAGAGAAAAGCTGGAAACTATCTGCCCCGCCTTTTCCGACTCTCCTGTCTCAAGGGCCTGGAGCTGGAACCCAGTGCTCACATGGCTGCAGTGTCCTCCCTCGGCAGAGGAGAAGTGTCCTCATTTCCGTCACATCAGGACCAGACTAGACAGCGCCCCAGAGAATGAGGCGGTAAATTAACCCCTCTTGTCCAGGAGGGTGGGACTGAACACCAGGCTCTTTCCACCTCTCCCTTGGTGGGCGTGTGACTCAGAGGCGGTGACATCAGCCATGACTTCATTCGCCCAGAGGAGAGACAGTGTGCAGACTGAGAGCGGGCTCTGGCTTCTGCCCTTCCTTCTCCATCGTTTGTCTCATCAGGGACATTGCCGTGGTCCTGCTGTTGTTTTCCACACATCTTTTTCTTTTTTCTTTTTGTTCTGGCTTTCTCATTGTATTCATTTCTCATGTTTACCTATGTGTATACTTTGCCCCGTCTCCCCTTTCTCTGTCCATCTTTTGCTTTTGTCTTTATTTTCTTCTTCTTCCTCTTCCTTTCTAAAACTGTATTCAGAAACCACCCCATCCAGGACTGATGGTGGCTTCCATTCTCTCCTGACCTGAGTGTCTAATACAAATTCAGATTTCTTCTTACTGTACTTCAACATACCTCACTCAGGCTGAACTTATCAGGACTCCTTTTCCATGGCCAGGGATCTAGTTGATGCTTCTCCTGAACTTTTCTCAGCCAGTTGTGCCAGCTGGACCACCCTCCTCCCCCATCTCCCATGATCCTGGCCTTCCCTCCGCGCTGAGGTCAGACACTACCTCCCACATAATGCCTTCCTTTGGCTGTTTGCCCACAGCTATCTCTTTCTATCATGACTCTGCAGCATCCTTAGTTTGTAACAGGTATTGTCAAACTTGAATTATTCTGTACTGTTCATACACCTTCCAAGAGTTTCATATGTAGACCCTTTGCCTCTCCTACCCAATAAGCAATGTGAGGATCAGAGCCAGCAGATGCCTGCCTTTCATGCAGGGTCCTAGCACACACCCGGCCACAAACCAGGGATGACAGACAGATTGTAGCATGGTCAGTAACTATTTCATTTGAGAAATAATGATTTCATGTGCACTGTAGGGATACAGCTGAGTAAATCATGATCCTCTCCTTAGAGGAGCAAATAGTCCAGTTGGAGAGACAAGCTCCCACATAATTTGAGAAGAGTAAGGATCATGGAGGAAACGGACAGTTACTGGGGATGTGCCAGGATGGGCACATTAATATGTATGAGCTCACTGAGTTGAATCCTACTAACAGTACTAGAGTTACACCTCGCTGTAGATGAACATGAGACCCGTAGATATTAGGTGACTCCTGGCCAGAAGTAACACAACCAACGGGTAGAAGAACCAAAGTTTGAACCGAGATGTGTCAATCTCTGAAGCTCCTGCTCCTTCCTGAAGGTGGAAACCGGTCATGCTATTGACATTCTAATAATGAGAACAGTCATTTAAGAAGTGCTTACTATGTGCCAGATGCTCTAAACACTTCATATACATTGACTCATTTGTTCCCTCATCAACTCTATGGCATAGGTAGTATTACTGTTCCCTGTAATTATTATGGGACAAGTAAGTGGAAGTGAAGACTATTTAGCATTCCCAAAGCCCCATGGCTGTGAAGTATTAGAGCCAGGATATGCACCCTTGCTGTCTGGCTTTTGGGAAGAGGCAGCAGAATGTTCAGAGGCACCACCGTGTAGAGGAGCATATTGCATTTTTTATAACTACCAGTGCATCAGTCCATTTGGAGAATCAGGGACTGTGGGGGTGCTGATAGGTGAAGGTGTTGAGAGTTGAGGCCAAAGAGGAAGTTGGAGCCAGGTCACAAAAATCATAGTGTTCAGTACCCTCTACAACAACCCTTCACAAAAGATGCAAGAGATGGTCTATGGAAGGGATGTTTTCCGTGGTGTTGAGCTATTCGGCATCCACTATAAGATAGAGGCTATGAAGTTGTGATCTTTTTCTACTAGTTGAGTTGTGAAGGAATTTCTCCGTTGTGGACCTTGTCTGTGCCCTGTAGGAAATGACAGTGGCACTCTGTGATAGTGGTGTAAATGAACAAGGAAGCATACATATGCCCAAATAAGGCCCAGAGAAATGCCGAATGGAAGTGTAAAGGATACTGTCCTTTATGGGTAGGGGATAGGTAAAGTTTGGGTTGAAGGAGATCTAGGGAAGAAAGAGGCGGGGGCATTCTTGTCAGCTAGCCTGGACCTGACACCAGGTTGTCCTCAGGTGTCCTGGCACACTGGACATTTGATGGAGTGCTGTTCCCATCTCAGCCCCCTTTCCAGTGGTGCTTGGCAGCCATTCAGCATAGTGTTGCACTGACCCAGGAGTCCAAGCCAGGAAGTGAATGAATCCATTTTCCAATTAAAATGAAACTTCTCCAAAGACCTACTCACCCCAAGAAGAGAAATTTATCTTCCTGGCAGTCTGGCTTGGCTAGAATGTCTCTGCTCCTAAGTCAAATGGTGAAAAGCCATTAACTTGAATGAGGGAAGAGAAACTGGGACAGTTCTTATTCACAACCTCATTCATTTATCCATTCATTCCTGATTCCCATTTCCACAAACTCCTATTTAGTTTGTACATCTCTGCTCATTTATTTATTCATCCATTCTGCTAACATTATTCATTATCTATATATCAGATACAATCCTAAGTCCTAGGTATAGAGGAATTGGAAAAAACATAGTCCCCCCCTTTCCCCTTAGAGCTTTCAGTATAGTGAGGGAGACAAATACATGAATGGATAGGATGGGAAGACTCCTGATAGGGTACTCACAAGGTACTATGAGGTCATAGCATGGGAGCACCTTACTCAGCTTCGGGGAATTGGAAGATTTGGTGGAGTGGGTCGTACTGAGTTGAGTCCTAAATGATGAGTCCATGTTAGCCAGGTTGAAGAGGGGTGGGTATTCCAGATAGGCTACACTATGAATGAAGATATGATGGTAAGAAAAAGCACCGTGTATGTGGGTGATGCTAATATAGTATCCCAGAGTGATCAGAGATGAAGCTGGTGAGTAAGACGTGGATTGTATATGTCATGTTAACGAATTTGATTTTTAACTCCAAAGGTAGTAGAAAACTTTGAAGGCACAAAGTATACTAGATTGAAAGCTCCCTTTAGGTGGTAGCTCTGTCTGTTGTTTGCTCATTTCCTAATACTGAGCACATGAAGAGGATATCATGTAAATACTTACTGAATGTATGAATTAACGAGTTATTTATATAGTCAAATGTGCATGTTAAATAGACTTATATTTTTTTAATTAAAAAATTTTTATTTTACAGAAAGTATGAGTAGGGGAGAGGGACAGAGGGAGAAAGAGAATTTTTTTTAATGTTTATTTATTTTTGAAAGAGAGAGAGAGACAGAGCATGAGCCAGGGAGGGACAGGGAGAGAGGGAGACACAGAATCCGAAGCAGGCTCCATGCTCTGAGCTGTCAGCATAGAGCCTGACATGGGGTTCGAACTCATGAACTGTGATTTATGACCTGAGCCCAAGTCTGATGCTTAGCCTACTGAGCCACCCAGGTACCCCATGAATGAGAGTCATAAGCACGCTCCACGCTTAGCCTGGAGCCTGGTGTGGGGCTTGATCCCACGACTCTGGGGTTATGACCTGAACTGAAATCAAAAATTGGATGCTCAATTGACTGAGCCACCCAGTTGCCTGATACATAGACTATTGTATTCTAATGGGCTGTGTAGGTGGTGGGAATTGAAGGAGGGTAAGATTAGAAAATACTTTTTAGGTACAAAAATTAATGGAGGAAAAAAAATCAACCTTTTATTTACTTCATAATTATGCAGGTTGCTGATTTGGGACGAGCTAAGATAAATGATTTTTCTGGTTTCCACTCATTCAAGAGTAGAGTGGGTTTTCAGGGTAGGATTTCCTGATCTTGGCTTTGTTCAGCTCTTTTGCATGTCTGGAGCCTTGGCAGAGGTGATTCATTTCTGCTCCTTGTGTCCTCTTGTTGTCCAGCAGGCTGGCCTGCGCCGCCTCACCTGGCAGCACTATATTCCAAGAAGACAAAAGCAAGGTGTTTTGAAACCTGTGTTCAGAAGTAACCTGGTAGCACCTTTGCTCCATTCCATTGGTCAAAGCAGATTGTAAGGCCAGACCAAGTAAAGGGGTAGAGAAATAGATTGACCCCATGATGAGAAGAGTTGCAGGGCTATATTGTAAAAGGTGTTACTACAGGGAAGGGAAGAATTGTGACAACTTCAAGAGTATGCCATAGATATGCTAGCAATAATCTAGGCAGTGGGATGTGATGGACTGAAAAAGGATAGTGGTAGTAAGATGTATTGTGATGGTTAATTTTATGTGTCCACTGGACTGGGCATTGAAGTGCCCAGACATTTGGTCAAACATTATTTTGAGTGTATCTGAGACGGTGTTTCTGGATGAGATTAACATTGGGACTGGTCGACTGACTGAAGCAGATTGCCCTCCCCATTGCGGCCTCATCCAGTCGGTTAAAGACCTGAGTAAGAGGGAACTTCTCCTACTTGAGTGCCTTGAGCTGAGACATTGGTCTTTTTCTGCCTTTGGACTTGGACTGAAACACTGGCCTTTCTTGGGGCTTGAGCTGTTGGACTTCAGGCTAGAAATTATACCATCAGTTCTCCTGGCTCTCACGCCTTCAGACTCAGATTTGAACTCATGGTCCCCAGTGTGTCCACTGCAGATCTTGGGATTCCTCATCTTCCATAATCGTGTGAGCCAATCCTTATAATAATTTTCTTCATACACATGTATGTGATTTCATATACATGAAGGATATATATATATATATATATATATATATATAATGGATATAATCTCTTTTTGGTTCTCTGGATAACCCTAATACTAATAGAGGGTGAAGTGGTGGAGACTTCTTCATGAATTAATTGGGAGTTTAAATTATATGGATGATTGGATATACAAAATGAGAGACAAGGAGAAGTGGAAGATGACCCTTTGAGTAAGTGCATCAACTGACAAAGAAATGAAGGGGAAGGAAAACATTTTGGGAAAAGTAACAGATTCTGTCTTGCATATCGTGCATTAGAGGCGCGGTGGAACATCCAGAAGGCCTGTCTCAGAGGAGAGCGTGGTGTTTGAGATTTGGCAAAGTATTCATTCGATTTGTAGTTAGTTGGGATGATAGGAGTAATTAAGATTGCCCAGGCAGCATGTGAGTAGTGAGAAGATCATTTGGGTGAGGGAGAAACTCTGCGGAGCATCCACGTTGAAAGGACAATGAAGGAAAAGGTACTGAAGATGGAAAAGCAATGAGAAGGACATGAAGGGATCCAGGAGAATGAGGTATTAGGCAAGGCCTCCTCATCTCTTCCCTTGTCCAGATCTTCTGCTTTTTTTCATGTCTGTTCCAAAGCCTTCTCTTCATATGAGGACTCTCTCCTTCCCTGCCTCTTGTAGGGAGTACCACCCGCAAGGAATTGTGTTCTCTATCACCATAGCGTCTCTCCTCCTGGTGCTTTTGCGTTGTATTAATGCTTTAGGGAAGTGAGCACCTGAACTAGCACTGGGCTGGTCATTAGAGATCTCCATTTTCGTTTGTCGTACTCTTACCTGTGTGTGACATTAGGTTAATGTGGTCCCTTTCTGGGTTTCAGTTTCTCAACTCGCAAGGTGAGGTTGATAATTTCTTGCCTTCCCTGCCCTACAGAATTATACGGAGCAGATGAGATCATGCATGTCAAAGTGCTTTGTTTCTCACATCATCTTTTGAGATAGATGCTAGTAATACAGCGCTTGAGGAAACCAGGGCTTAGAGAATTAATTTGCCTAAAGCTACACAGCTGGGAAGTGGCGAGGCCAGTAATCAAACTCAGGTCTGCCTGACTCCAGTGTTCTTAGAGCCCACATTCCACAGCCTTCTCTTCGTAATGCATGTGGTGGTATCACATCCCCGGCAAAGTCGGCTTTACTAAGTATGATCAGTTTTCATGAAAATGATAACATCTTTTAATGGTTGGGAAATCAGCAGTAGTGTGGGTTGGAAGTTTGCCTTTCTGTACAATAGTCGGGCCCTAGGAGAGATGGTGGGGGAGGATGAATACAAATCTAGTTCTTAAAAATGAAATAGTTTATACAATGGAATTATTTCATTTCACAAATAAGCTTTATGATGGTGCAGTTGAATAAATCTTTCTCTAATGGAGACAGTCCTGTCAATTCAGATCTTTGTTCCTTGGGTTTTGTTCTCAGTAGTGGTATAGATACTTACTCGATTTGACCTCTAGGCTTCTGCTCAAGTCTCTTCCCACGAAGCCTCTTCTGGCAACCCCTGCCCCAAAGCCCTTTCCCTCCACTGAACCTTGTCTGTGTTACTCATTAGAGGCAAATATATGGCCACACACAAAATATTATGATAAAGTTATGAGGCTGACTCACCAAACCTTGGTATCAGGCTTATTACATTATTGTCATACATCATCTTATTAATTACCTTTTCCTTTGTGCACATCTTCCTCCAGCTCTGCTGTAATTTTCTTTTGAAAGGGCTTGATTTTAAATTTCGTTACACCTTCTGAAACTTTTTGCATTTTTTTCCCCATGTATGAGCTGGCTTTTGCCCTCTGGGAGTTTTTTGAGGTGGATTTAGGCACGTATATATATAATTGGGATACAACAAAGGACTGGAGGGATTCGTTGAAAGGGTGACATTTGAGTTGGATACGAATCAAAGGTAGAAACTTGGTTGTGGGAGATGGCGGGGAAGTCAGTCAGAGTAGAGGCGTGGAAATGTGGAGGAGCGTAACGCATTTGGGCAAAGTGAAGGAAATGAGGTGAGGACTGGGTAGGGCATGCTAGGAGATAAACCCAAAAGGATTCATCTTTATAATGGCCAGGCTGGAGCCAGGGTGTTGAGTGTCCTAAGAGCCATGCCGAAGAGTTCAATGTGATTTGAGGCAATGGGGAACTGTCAGACCATTTTAAACAAGGGAATGTAATGGTAAGTTTTCAGTTTTTAGAAAGACGCCTCTAGTAGCACAAACATCTCAGCATATCTGCCTGTCTGACTTGAAATATGTCCGGTGTTTGGTCTTCTTCGTGGAAGAGAGCTTGTAACACACAATTGTTTCATTCATTCGGGGAGGTTTCTGGCTGGAGATTGTGACCCACTCCATGTTTTCAGCATCATTTTTCTTTTAAGAATGACATTGAGGATTACGTTTCCTCTTTCTTCTCTGGCCTATCAGCCTGTGCCCTAATTTGGAGTCTTGAATGTAGAATGAGGATAAGATTTTGCTTTCTCATGGATAGTTATGCTGGAAAACAACATCATGAGTGCTCGGACTGTTCAGGCACAATCTATTCACTGGGTAGGGAGTTAGGAGCCCCACTGCACACAGCAGATAGCTTAGATAAAATCCTTTTGCAATTAATAACAAAATACTTTTGAGGCTGCTCATCCCTACCTTCACATGCTGCTCCTAGACACTGATGTCTCCTGACCTACACTACGGGACCTGCTTCAATGTCCCCTATTAGTTCCTTCAACATCGAGCAGCCAGGGGCTACTTCACTGCCTCCGTGAAGTGGGCACCACAGAGAGAGGGCACCGGAGAAAGTGCCACCTCTCTGCCCCAAGGCTGGCAGGGCGGCTGCTGCCTGGCTCTGAATCTTGGATGTATCGCTCTATCTCCACCCTCTGCTGTGAGCCCCACAGCTTTGTGCGCTTTGAGTTGTAGCCTCCCCCCCAGGAAACGCTGTGGTTTCATGAAATAATAGGTGATTAAAAAAAGTAAAAAGTTGTTCTCTTTGGTTGCTTTCAAGCCTGGGGGATTGTTGAGCTCAAAAGGATTGTTATTAGAATGTAGAAGCCTTTAAGGCCGAGTCCAACACCCCAAATCACGGCTGATTTTTTTCCTTTCTTGAAAAGACTCGTTTTTGTTAGTTGCTTGGTAACTGGAGGACAGATTGAACTCATTCCGCACTGAGAGCTTTGAGTGTGAGAGCTGCCTTCAGCTCTCACATGATGAGATACAGCTAAAGTTGGTGTATGTTGAGGACCTGCTCTGTGCTCTCTCCAACCCATACACCGTCGGTGCGTGGAAGGTGTTATTAGGAAGTTAAGTGAGCTGCTTGGGTTTGAAAGTGAAATCTCTGAAAATTTTTAATTTTTTAATGATTATTTATTTTTGAGAGAGAGAGAGAGTGAGGGGAAAGGGAAGAGGATCCAAAGTGGGCTCTGCACCGTCAGCACAGAGCCCTATATAGGGCTTGAACTCCTGAACTGTGAGATGGTGACCTGAGCCGAAATCAGTTGCTTAACTGATTGAGCCACCCGGGCGCCCCTGAAAAATTTTAAATTATGTACAGAAATGTGTTTGAAAGGGCTTTTGTATTTTTCTTCTGTAAAGAATGGCAGTAGCTTCCATTATGAATCTCCCCTAAGGCCAAACCCCACATCTCTGATGGGTTTGGGAGCCTCAGCATGGTGACTGTGGCATAGTGAAAGAAAGGAGCACTCAGTTTGAGCTAGAAGTTCCATGTGACTTTGGCGTAAGCTCTGTCTGAAACTGTTTGTACATCCTTAGTATGAGACTACCGTCTATTCGCCTACACACCTCTGAACCGCCCCGGGAATCACATAAGATGAGGCATGTGGGGGCTCTTTGTGAGCTGTGGACAAATATAGGAGTGTGATCATGGTGTCTTCATGCAGGCCTAATGGTTACAAAAATAGATTTATTCAGTAAGATTGAGGCCCTCAGCTGGGACCATCTACTGGCCTGAGAGTGGGATGGAAGGAGAGATTTTCCCACAGAACTGGATTAAAAATCCATCCATGGGGCTACATACTCTTGGCCCATCTGGCATTTGATGACAAAGCACTTGTGAATCATGTAGCTCAACATTAAACAGCATGAGATCCTCACAGATAGTTTGCCAGCATCTCAAAGTAGGAGATCAGGCTTTAGGAGACATTCCCTCTCATACCGGCAAGCTCTTCCCCCTTCCCTTTGTTGTTGTTGTTGTTTTTGCTTAAATTTATTTATTTTGAGAGAGAGAGAGAGTGAGGCAGAGAATCTCAAGCAGGCTCCACCCTGTCAGCACAGAGCCCAATGCTGGGCTCGATCTCACGAACTGTGAGGTCATGACCTGAGTTGAAATTAAGAGTTGGTCCCTTGGAGCCACCCAGCTGCCCTTGCCTCCTTCTTTTTGCTGGCTAATCTCCAGTCTGCTTTTGTAGAGAAAGCAGGGACTACTGGTCTCTCTTCCTCCAAGACCATGTGTATTCTTAAAGATACTTCATACCTCTAATTAGATGCTTCTGGCTTCTCATCCTATAGAGAGGTCGGACTGGGGTCTGTGGCTTTGGTAGATGAAGCTGGCCTGGTTTCGAGAAGAAATGACATTCCCTGGCTGCCTCATGCCCCTTGCCCACAGCGTGTCTCTTTTTTGGCAAGCTTGAAGTTCTCTTTGAGACATTTACTTGGGTCCCATTGTCCATAGTGGATGTCTGTGTGGCTCCAGGCTGAAAGCTCTCATTATGCAGAGTCTTTAATAACCATATACGAGATCTAACAGAAGCAGTTGTTTTTGGAGTTGAGAAACGTTGTTCGGCTTTGGCTTGAAGCACTGGTTGTTGCTGCCGTGGTTTAGTGGTTCATTTTTGGTGACTGGCCTTGGATTTCTGGAGCCCATGGAAGGAGGCTGCCTTTTCTCCTTCTCCCTAGAAACCGATCACTGAAACCACAAAGCACATGGAAAGAGATTTTGGGAACTGCCCCAAAGGCATACGAATAGTTTGACTCACAGTTTCAAAGGCTGCCATTTTCTGATTGGGACCTATTAGGGGATGAAGATACTACTAGCGCACAGCTGTATATTCAGGCATATTCGGTCAGCTTTAAGTTTCACTCTGTTTACTGTTCATGGGTATGGGCGTTCAGGGAGCTTAGCCCTTCGTAAGTGCGTGCTCTCAGCCCAGTGCTTAGGAATTGAAAACAAATAACAACAGTAATAGGAAATGGGCTTCATGCTGCCATTTACCTCTGAACTCTTTTGATGTTACTGTCGTTTTAATGAGACTCTGTACCTGGGATTATACTCAGCTTTTCTTTTGTCCATAGATAGTCCATATAGTAGTGATAGGGAAGGAGGAAGTAGGAACTCTGAGAATTTGAGGGCAAATGTAGATAAAGGCCAGCCATATGTCTGTAAAGTAGATATAGTAATACTCAGAATTTTCCCTCATTCTGAGGAGATAACACACGTGGAATCCCTTTCTAAACTCTGAAGCATTACTCACATGAGAGAGATTGGAAGGTGAAAATGAGCAGTTTGTCTAGTTCAGCAAATACTAATTGAGCATCTGCTGTGTGTCACCCTCTAGCGGACACCGGAATATGTCTCTTTTGGAACTTGTTCATTGTGGCCCCCCGGTTCCCCCAAGAGCCCTGCGTGCTTATGATACATTCCTTTTAGTTGTAGCCACTTGGGAAGGGAATAATTGAAACCAGGACTTGGAGAATTGCCTGGATGGTAGGAAACCTTTCTTGCTACCGCTTCTGTCTGCTTTACTCTTCTCTGTGAAGTTCTGCTTCTCTAGGTACTTGGCAGAAAAGAGCCACTTCAGAGTTTCCAAGTTTATCTCCCCTCCAGTTGCATTCAAAGGCAGAAGTGAAATGACTCCATTTGGATCCTGAGTCTAAATTCCTGGGAGAAGGAATCTGATTGGCTCAGTTAGGTCACATGTCCATCCCTGGTCCAGTTAAGTGTGTAAGTGGACCAGAGTTAGGTGGTTTCTACCTCACAGCTAACTGTCCAGTCCTGCATAGGGGAGGAGAGGAGAAGGTTGTAGGATATATCATAGTGCATAAAAGTGACCAGGTTCTTGACATTGTAGAGCTTACAATCTGATGGGAAAGAAAGAGAGTACACAAATAATGATGGGGTGGTGTGGGTCGTATGAGAGTCAGACTCACCCTGAGTAGGAGATCCTGGAAGGCTTCTCCAAGGAAGGGCGGATGGGGTTTACCAAATGGGCAGGTGACTTGGGTCCTGGGAAGCAACGGGGTGGTGGGTACGGAAGTTCAGACAGAGGTGGCAGCCGAAAGAAAAAGCCCAGTGGCAAGAAAAATTCTGACCACGTTGGCAGTGTGGAAGAGATTGGAAGAAACAAATGTTTAGTTTATTTTGTAAGAATAGCTTGGTTATGTGCCATTCTCATTAGCTTAGAGTGGAAGTTCTTTGAAGGCAGGCACCAACTTTTTAACTGCCTTTGGAAACTGTTGGTGTGGGGAGAATTTTACATGCAGGACACATCCCCTTTCGAGGGGTAGTTTCTTAGGGTGGTTCCAACTTAAAACTGTTAAGCTTTGAAATCTTACTGGGTATTTTGAAGTGTATCCTGTGGCCCTTCACTAGGAAGACGGATTGCATACCCTTACAGAGTGTGCTTCTTCTCACTCCAGGTTGGCCAAGGGGATAAAAGGGAGATGATGGTCATTTTGGGAAAGATCGATAATTGCCAATTTTTCTTTCCTATATAAGTACTGCTTTTATACCATCCCTGCCCCCTGGCCCCCAGTCCCTGAACAGATGTTTTCTTGGACATTGTTGGCTATGCTTTTGTTTTGAAAAATTTGAAACATTATTGAAAGAGGGGAGGGGTAGGAAAAAAGCCCATAATTGATTCTAATATATATTTAATTTGGCAGAACTTGAGAGAGACTTGCTGGGATAAGGCGGGACATTTCTTTGATCTCCCCGACTTCTTATCGTGGAAGGCAACAGGTGTCACAGCACGGTATGTTAATTACAAGTTGGATTTTATTTGCGCTCATCCATTCTCGGGTATCTGTATATATATTGCTTTCTTAACTCGCTTTGACTGGGTGTACTGTTTGTACATCTGCATGTGATTTTGCATACTTTAAACATCTTGAATCCATCTTCCACCTCCACTGCACATGCCCAAACACCATTGTTCCTATGCGGCCTGGAATGTTGGTATCCAAGGTGAAGACCGTTCATTAAAATTGGACACATTTGAGGGAGACATGAACAACCCATCGTGAAATGTGACTGTTTTTCCAAAGGTATTTTTTACATGGTGAATAAAAGAAAAATATTTCTTTTGGCCCCTAAAATGAAGGCAAGAGATCTGTTTTCAAGGAAGTTGAGTTTAACCGGATAGCCCCTAAAATTAAGGCAAGAGATATTTTTCAAGGAAGCTGATTTTAAGTGGATAGGTGTGTTGCTTTTTGTATTAATATACCTGAATCATTGCAGAGTGTAGAGGTCTGTGTGTTGAAGTCACAGTATTTTTCAATAAATTATGAATATTATAAATAAGTCTGTGCTACATGGCAGAGACAATTTAAAATATACTCAGTGTGAAGTAGCAGGCTGCTATAATTAACAGAGTGGGAGGGCTAAATCGTCCCTATTTTCCTTTTTTATTTAATTCAAGAGAAGCTGGGACTAGGAGTGCCATTTTCCTGTACTCTTCCTGTCTATCTCACTCTGTAGGATTTAGAACTTTTCTTGTAGAGAGTTGCTAAGAGCTCAGCATTAGGGGCTTCCAGAAAGGAAATAGTAGCGGGCACGTTTCTCAAGCACATCATCCTTCATCCTCAGCACACCTCAGGTACACCCCTGTCTGGGGGAGCAGGCTCTCGGGCAGTGGTCTGCACTTTATCCCCGGAAGGCACAGTTGAGTCACTGTTATGCAGCAATCACCAGAGGGGATGTCAGCGCGTGGATTTTAAGGTCTCATCTTGGGCATTCCTCTTGTGGTGCGACATTAATTGTCTGAAGTTATTTCTGGAAGGACCTTTCTCCAGACTTTTTTCCTACCTTTGTGCAGTAGTGAAAGAAGTATTTCCATCATTTTAGCCAAGTGGACCTATTAGTTAAAGGAGTGCTAATAGTGGGGGTATTGGAAATACCCCATTGGCCTGCAAAATTTGGGGACTCAAAAATAGAACTACAGATGGCGGAGGACCTTACTGTCCTCTTTTTCTCTGGGTGTTCTTCAACCCGGGGCACTGAATTCTTCCCTAGTTCTTTCTGATGGCGCTGGATAGTCTACACCCCCATTTCCTGGTCTCTGATGCCATATTTAAGACCCCAAGAGAGGACTTTTTGAAGCTAGCTCTGGCTCAGATTTAAATGGCACGCATACCCATTGTGGAGTCACAGTGTGATTTGCAGTTCTACATTCTGCCAGACATGAGTCGTGTGACCTTGGGCATATCCTTTCCTTCTTCGAATCGTACTTCCCTTGTGTTTAAAATGGGGATCACGATACCTACCTTGAAAACTTGTTGAGAGAGTCCTATTAAAGCAGTCTTTCCAAACTAGCCTGATGATAGGAATCAGCTGAGTCATTTGTCCAAAGCGCGGATCCCCAGGGCTTCCAGTTTTAAGTGTACTGAATCAGTATCTCCCCTTAGATGCCTTGGAATTTATATGTTAAATAAGTGCCCCAGGCGGTTATATATGATCAGGCAATTTTGGACCAACAGTGCTTAACAGAATATATATGAAAGTGATATGACTTTAAGGTGCTTCACACCTGTGAGGGATTGGGAATATTGAAAAATTTCAAATGGAGAGCTTCTTCTTGGCCAGTCAGAATGTGTTTGGAAGCTTCCATCCCCGCCCACAACAGTCTGAAACCCTCAGGAAGCAGAAAGTTTAATGCCCAGAAATGGTTTGTCGGCTGCCCAGTCATCCCTGCCATTTTTTTTAATTGACTGTGACACTCATGAGTCATTCTATTTTAATTAGTACAGATTTGCAATTCCCCCGTTCCTTGCCCCTTACCCCGTGCCCCGATCTTGTGAGTACCTTCAGAGGTCTCCTGTCCAGTTTCCCTCTCCTAGAACAGGGCTTGGGCCTTGAGCATCAGGTATTGAGTTTCTCTTGTGAAGTGGTTACCCTCCTCCTGGAACCCCTGTCTCTTGTATCTATCTTTCTCTCCTGTTCATTCCTCAGTCTCTCAGCTCCTTCTCCCTTCTCTGTCCCAACGTGTGTACTATTAAGATGAATCGAGTAAGCCCTCTAAACTCTCTCGGATTGTAGAATTGGGACAGTGACAGCACCCAGTCCATGGGATCATTGTGTGGGCTGACTGAGGTCACAGAAAAACTTCCAGTGCAGTGCTGAGAAATGTTTTGAAGGAATTAGCTCTTTTATTTAGTTCTCTTTCTCTGTCGATTTTGGCAGGGAGTCTTTGCATTAAGTGTCTGGCATAGTGGAAAGAGGGAAATCCTTGTAGTCAGGTTGACCTGGGGTCCGTGTCTCCAATGTGTACTGTCTGCAAGAACGTGGCCTGAATTGTTCCCCCCACTGAACTTCAGGTCCTCATCTGGATGTGTCGTCTTTGGATTATTGAGGGAGTTAGACGCACTGTGGGCAACATGTGTAGAACACAGTATTTCAACAGTGCATGGTTCTTTTAATGAAAAAATTCCCATTGTCTGTCCCCTCTTCTAGAGTAAGGAAGATGAGGGTCTGGGTTTGAATGTGCCAATAACAAAAAACTTTGGGCAGTGAAACATGAACTTGGCATCCTCTGGGCCAAGGAGAGGTTCAGATTTGGTGTTTATTTGACTCTTAATGTGATTGTTTTGGGAGACTTTGGGGAAACGAATGCCAGAAAGACTAGAGGGTATTTCTTTCTTTCTTTCTTTTTATTATTCTAGTGGAGTCAAGCTACAAAGCGATCAGATTTCACCTTGTCTTAAAGCTTCCAGACTTGTTTTTGGCAGTGACATTGTGTTAAGAAGTCCTCCCCCTCCTCCTCTTCTTCCCCTCTCTGGTTTTGTCCTCCCCTTTCTGCCCTCCCATCTTTAGTTATTGTTCTCATCCCCCTAAATGTGGTAGCGACTCTTGTTTATCTGGGTCACCGAGAAAATCTCCACCTGGCTTATGATTAACTTGTAACTCAGCTCCATCCTTTTCATCATATGAATGAAAATACTGGCTGCTGTTTTGTTAGTAATAATAATGCTACCGTTATCATTTTCAGGTGCCTTTTCTCTGTCTGTGCTAGGCATATTAACAAATGTGAACCCCGTTAGTCCTCATGACCCTTAGTTAAAGCCGATGGTGTTACCACCATTTTGCAGTTGAGAAACTGAAGCCAGATGCTTTAGTAATTTGACCTGTTCTAACCCTCAAGTGGGTAACTATCTAGAATTTTGGTGACATGAGAAATGGGAAGTCAGAAATTTGAACAATGTAATTTTTTATAATCGGACAAAAACATATTCACATATATAAATCCTCCCTCTAAAGAGATTTGAGGGGCACCTGGGTGGCTTGGTTGGCTAAGCCTTGGACTCTTGATTTCAGCCCAGGCCATAATCTCACTTGTGAGTTGAAGCTTAGGATTCTCTCTCTACCTCTCTCTCTCCCCCTCTCCCACTCACACTCTTTCTCTCTCTCTCAAAAGTAAATAAACTTTAAAGAAGTCACTGCACAGCCCACATTTAAGGAGTAGGGAGTTATGCTTCACCTCCTTAAGGGCAGCATATCTACAGACATTCTGTATGGGAGATGTGTTTATTTTCAGTTCACTTGTTTTTATTTCTTTGGACTTAATGAAGTCAATAGACTCTAAGACACATTGGTTAAGTTTGCTTTAGAAGTTACGTGTTAAAATTTCTGAGTCTTTTCTATGGCATATGAGAAAAGAGGGCTGATCGCTAAAATCTCATGTTGATTTTCCCCTTAGATTTCTTTATGTGAAATGTTTATTTCCCTTCTCTTTCTTCTCCACTGCAATGTACAGTTCTTTATAAGTCGTTCGTAAATATTCTGTCGTCTAGTTTAAAGAGATGAATTTATGATTTTGAGAAACTGTATTCCCTTTTGAAACAACAATTATTTTCCTGACTTGCATGGTTCTTTGTTTTGAGTTTGTAGGAGATATTATTGTACTGTTATTTTTTAATGGTTATTTACTAATCTGTCAAGAGAAAATTATGGTCAGATTATTGATTGCGATCTGTAGTTATTTTCCAGATATAATTTCAAGGGTTTCAAAAATCGTATCATTACCTAGAGTTTTACTCTACTGTGTTTTTTTTTTTAATTGTAAATCTACTTTGTACAATTTACTTTTACTTCATATATTATTCTATTTTTCATATCAACAAATACTATCTGAAAACATTTTTGATATCTGTATAATTTTCTATCCTATGTCAGTATGTTTTGTCAATTTTGCCAAGTTTTTGGGATTAAAATTATGTCTTATTTTAATTTTTGACTATTAAATGCAGTTAATTTTTCATATATTTATCAACCACTGGTTTTATTAATTTATGTCAATGGTAGTTTTTAATGATGTCTTTTAGTATTATATAAGTTACTAATATTGGATTTTGGTGTTTTCTTAAATATTTGGTGAGAACTGTATATAATTTATCAAAAGCATTGAATTTTTGTTTTGGTATTTTCCCTATGTATTATTTTTAAAAAAAATTAAACCCAACCAAAAAGTTGAGGGAATGGCATATTGAACACCCTATCTTACCTACATTCCTCAGCATTTTGTTCCATGTGTACCTCTGGTGCTCTGTCTCTAATGTGTTTATTTTGCTGAGTCATTTGTAAATGAATTGCAGACATCACCTACTTCCTCCTCAATTCTGCCATGCGATCACGTAAGAGAACCGACAGTCTCCTGTGTGACCACAGTGCCATTATTACACTAAAGACATTAATCTTCATTATTTGCATTCCTAACAGGTATCCCTGTTGTTGACGGGTTCAAAGAGTAACTCACTCTTGGTTCCCACTGGGGTTCTGACTCAGAGAGATTATATAAAAAGCATATTAGCTAAGTGAAGAATGAAAACCTACCTCATTATTTTAGAAAACAACACTTTAACCTCTAATATGTCGAGCTTCTGGTATATTGGATGGAAAATGCAGCCCAGAAGTGAGACTGAACGAGCATCTTCATGTTCAGGTGTATGTGTACATATATGGAGGAAGGGAGACCGGATACGTCAACCAGTCTCAAGTAACCGAGTCAGCAGTATGAATGTAGACTCTGTTCAGGTGTGCTTACCTGAAGCCAGGGCATGCTGGTTGCACTTGGGCATTGAAAGGGAAGGAGTGCATTTGATGTTGTTCTAGGCATGAGTCATCACCTATCTTTCACACAGTCACCATTAAACCATGGCTTAATATATTCCAGTCTCTCACCAATCAGATGAGCCCTTGGAGGAAATTAAGTAAAGGGGATGGGGTGTGAAATCAACTGGGGTTCCTCTGGTGCTGCTCTGAGTGAACAGGCCGGGTGGCAGCGGCCTCCTCCCTGAGGGCTGGGACAGCAGCTTGGTGGGAAGAAGGGAGAAACTTCCACTACAGTATCTGCCTTTGGTGACATACCTGCAGTCCACATCCCTTCCTTAGTACTTCGCTTCCTGATTGCCTTTTGCAATTGTATATGTAAGTCTTGATTTTTTTAAAATAAACCAACAAACAGCTTTGCTGAGATATAATTCACATACTATATAAGTCATCCATTTAAAGTATATAGTTTGGTACTTTTGATAGATGATATTATTAATTTTTATGAATTATAGTAAAAAACATGTATAGCAAAAAACTTACCATTTTAACCATTTTGAAGAGTACAGTTCACTGGCAATAATTACATTCATGGTATTGAACAACCATTATCACTGTTCATTTTCAAAACTTATCCATCTCCCCAAACAGAAAACTCCATAACCTTTAAGCAGTAACTCCCATTTCTCCCTTCCCCCAGCCCCTGGTTACCTCTAAACTGCTTTCTGTCTCTATGAATTTGTTTATATAGATACCTCATATAAGTAGGATCATACAGTATTTGTTCTTTTGTTGCTGCCTTATTTTACTTACCATTATGTTTTCAAGATTCATCCATGTTGGAGCACTTGAGTGGCTCAGTTGGTTAAGTGTCCAACTCTTGATCTCAGCTCAGGTCCTGATCTCATGGTTTATGAGGCTGAGCCCTGTGTTGGGCTCTGCCCTGACAGTGAGGAGCCTACTTGGGATTCTTTCTCTCCCTCTCTCTCTGCCCTTCCCCCAGTTGTGCATGTGTGCATGCTTTCTCTGTCCCAATATGAATAAACTTAAAAAAAAAAAAAGATTCATCCATGTTGTAGTATGTGTCTTAATTTCCTTTTTATGGCTAAATGATACTGCATTGTAGGTACATACTGCATTTTGCTTTTCCGTTCATCTATTGATGGACCCATGATGGACAGTTGGGTTCTTTCCTTTTGGCTCTTGTGAATAGTGCAGTGAACACTGAAGTATAAGTATTTTTATGAGTCTCTGCTCTCATTTTCTGTGGATGTATACCTAGGAGTGAAATTGCTGGCTCATATGGTTATTCTGCATGTAGGTTTCCGAGGAACTGCCAGATTTCTCCATTTTCCGTTCCACCAGCAATGTATGGGATGCAAGTTTTCTACCTCTTCACCCACACTTAATTTCCTTTTTTATTTCTTTTTTTTAATTATAGCCATCCTTGGCTCATCTCATATAATGAGAACTAAATTCTCATTGTGATTTAAGACTTGATTTTTTAATGTTAGATATCTGAATGAAAGTAAAATTGATTGAATTTAGATCATGATAGAGGTAACATTTTTTGGCCAGACCTTGGTTGAAACTAGATAAGGACTCTGCAGAAGTATCATAAAATTAAAGAGTTCTGGGGAAAAACAAAGATCATGCTTATTCTTGACATGATGAATGCTAAGGCTCTTTGACTAGCATTGTTTTAGGATTGTATTGAAGGATGAGTTCCAGAACAATGGTATAAAACAGTGCTTCTAGGTTCTAGGAAGAACAAGTCCATCATCCTCTCCCATCAGCTGGTTTTTTTTTTTTTTTTTTTTTTTAGTATATCTAATAGTGCTGAAAAATGGCCTGTAAATATTAGCTTTACTTTATCCTTATTTTTGGGAAAGAAGAGTGTTTTCACTTTCTACAGAAGAAATATGGTATTTATCTCTTTACTGATAAATAATAGAAATGATAGAAAGTTTATAAAAAACACTTGCTTAAATGCGTAAGGGGTTCTTTCTCTTCTGTAAATAAATGGAGATGTATGGAATCTTAGGCTACTGTGTCAGCCTGTGAAGTCATCAAGGACACTAGCTCTTTTGATATTTTTACTTCACTGTTGTTAGGCCTGATTTCCATTCTCAAGGTCACCCCATGATCCATGGCTGCTGGAGTCTCTGTTGTCCAGTCTACATTTCTTGTATCAGGAAGAAGGAAGACAAGGGTGCATAAAAAGAATGTACCACATACCTGAGTTAGCCTTCTTTAAACAACATTTGTAGAAGAGCTGCATAATACTTCTGTTTGTTTATCATTGGTCAGCCCTCAGGGTTATGGTCATGCCTAGTAGAATGGAACGCGGATGGAATAGGCTTTTAGCTGGACACATTGCTACCTGAATGAAATTGGGTTTCTCTTACTACTAGAGCAAAAAGAGGGAATTAATATTGGGCAGGTAAAAAGATAATCACAGAATTGTAGTTTCTCAGTAAATTACATTGACCTATATCCCAGATACCAATTTATAATCCATCTATGATAGTGATCAAGAGCGGGGGGAGGATGGTAGAAGTCATGGGGGAGGTGATACGTAGTTTGAAGCACCTGTAGCTCATAGTTTCATTCATTCACTCATTCACTTATTCCTTGCATACATATTAATACAGCTCCTAAGAGAATACTTTCTGTCTCTTCTAGCAGTGGGTAGGTACATGTTTGTTTAAACTATTCAAATACATGTAAAGGCTGGAGCCACATACTTCTTAACCCAAAGCTTTGCTCTTTCATTTATCAGTTGGGTGAGTTTGAGCAAGCCAGTTAATCCCTCTCAGTCCCAGTTTCCTCCTGGGGTTGAAGGAGGACAAAAAGTACATTGATCTGCTTCATGGAGAAAGGGAAACAGCATGAGGAGAACCTCTAGCTAGTACTTGCCACACAGACATACGCAAAAGGTGCTAATTCCATTTATCTTTTTCTTCATTTCTTGTTATTTTTATTTTAAGATTTTAAGGTGAATCTAAATTCTTTTTAAACAGTTTGTGCATGGGGTGGGGAGGATGGGCCATTCAGCAAGCAGGTAACCTGTTCAACAGCCTGTCTACCCGATTTTGGGAGTTTTGTTTTGGCTTCCTGTGATGTGATCAAAAGATTCAACGAATCATAGAGTATGACAGTCAGCAAAGGTCTCAGCTCTTCTGGGCAGAAAAAAATGGGTATTTGTTGAGAGACCATAGGCAGGTCAGTATCTAGAGGCCAAAAGTCCAGGTGGGCAGGAGAGAATGGAATATTCTGGGTCTGTCAGAGGGCGGGAGAAGGCTTTTCATCCATGTTTATCAGAGGTGCCAGAGTCGGGACACAGATTCTCTGTGAGTGGGAGTGCTAGGATGCTACACTGATGCCTTACTGTGAGATCGCTGACTATCCCTCTTTATCTGCTGTGTTGACACTGTGTGGAAGGATGAGCTTCTTCCTTCACGTTTTATCAGTAAATCAAATATGTACAGAAAAGTTTAAGAATCTGCATGTTTGTCCTTTGTAACAAAGGAGGTAAAAATGTTTGACCTTGGGTGGATGGGGTGCCTGAGTGGGTCAGGTCAGGTGTCCAACTCTTTATTTCAGCTCAGGTCATGATGTCATGGTTCATAAGATTGAGCCCTGAGCTGGGCTCCGCACTAACAACATGAAGCCTGTTTGGGATTCTCTTTTCTTCTCTGCCTCTCGCCTACTCTCTCTCTCTCTCTTTCTGTCTCTCAAAATAAACAAACATTGAAAAAATAAAAACATAAAAATATGTGATCTCGGGTGGTTATGCTGTGCACCCTTCATTAAGAACTGATCCGAATTTGTTCAGTGTCTATGAACTTTTTTTCAGCTCGCTGCTCTGTATATCTAGACTTGAATTTTGTATGCCTGAAAGGTGATAGCCAGTATGACTGTGATTTTCCAAGTGAGCAGCAATATAGCATTTCCTTTACCTAACACTCTTCTCTAAGACCTTGCATCACTTTGATAACATAATCCCATATGCTCTTTTTGGTGTGGTGAAGTAGAAGGATCTCTGAATATGATTTCTCATTTACAAGTAGTATGATGGTCTGTTCTGTGCCGCAAATGGGTTGAAACCATGAAAGTGTTAAACAGAGATCTCATTTTCCAGGTGACAGGACTGAATTCCCTCTGGGTCTCCCTCTGGGGGGTGAAATTGCAGTAGTGGTGAGATTTTGAAGGGACATCCCCCTGTCACACTTTGTTTTGAGGTCCTTGCTCTCACCTGAGAAGGCGTCTCAGGATGGACAGGGTATCGTGGTCTTTGTGGACTCGGACATTTGTTTCCTATCCAAGGTGGCTGCCTCTGTTGGACAACTCTTCTGTGAACTCTGTTATTTGGGCCTCTTGAGTATATTGTACATCTGTGATTCTGGGGACCTAGTTTCAGCCACTGATGAAAGGGGTAAGATTCATTCCTGGATCCCACGCTGTTGTAAAGGTTTGCCGGTGTTCAGGACTTACATCATAAGATGCACATGGTGGCGTGGTTGGAAGGTTGGTGCCTGGTGCAGCCAGGTGACCTTGGGCTCCTGGCACTCCATTTCTTCATCTATTAAATTGGTGGTTGGATTAGGTGATCCATTTAGCCCTCCTGGGACTAAAGTTCTCAGTCTATGAGATGTAATGGTGTTGACCAAAGCCTCTCTTTGGATTCTTTCTTAAAATTCATTCTTTTGTAAAGAGTACTGTTAAACTCAACCATTAAATTTCAACCCTTGGGGGGCACCTGGGTGGCTCAGTCGGTTAAGCGGCCAACTTTGGCTCAGGTCATGATCTCACGGTCTGTGAGTTTGAGCCCCGCATCGGGCTCTGTGCTGATGGCTCGGAGCCTGGAGCCTCCTTCAGATTCTGTATCTCCCTCTGTGCCCTTCCCTTGCTCACTCTCTGTCTCTATGTCTCTCAAAAAAAAAAAAAAAAAAAAAAAAAAAATTCACCCCTTGGGCCTGGAATTTGGTGTCAAAATGCTGTATCTTTTTCTTCTCTTTTTTCTCTTCTTCACTTTTCTTTAGTTTCTTTTTTATATATAACTGATTTTTTTCTTGTTTTCTTCCTTTTCCTTTCTTCCTCTCTCTAAATTATTGTCAAGGGCCTTTGAAGAGAATTCTTAAATGTTATTAAGAAATTGCAGTCAGGGAGCCCTTTGTTCCCAAGCCATTTAGAAGATTGCTTTTCCTTTTGTTAAATACAAAAAATTGTCAACCTGTGTCTTTAAAACGTGCCAAAAACCGCATTCACCAATAAAAAGTGTCAGCTCTCATTATTGCCCAGATATTATTCTTTTCAAAAGCTGAGCACTCTCCCCAGGCTTTCTAAACAATCTTCGGCTCATTCATCTTCCTGGTTTCGTTACATTTTGAACTTCTCCGGGTCTATATAGGGTGGCAGCCTGTCTTTTAAAAATTAATGGGTTCCAAATGCCATTCAAACCTATTTCCGCCTCAACCTCTCGCTCCCTCTCCAGCCCTGCCTGTTAGGAGTCTTATATTCTGTATAAATATTGAGCTGGAGATAGTTTCTAAAGAGGTGTTTGGACTTTTAATTAACACTGACAGCCTGTCTGCTTGGGATTTTGCTCTGCCGTCTCCATGGAAAAGTCAGGCAGGTCAGTGTGGAGAGGGGAGGGAGGCTCCACAGTGGATATGTTCCTGGCGGCTGGCCCCAGAGACACTGAACTCTGAGCCAACCATGAAGTCATTTGAATTTAAGGAGTCTCGCTAATCCAAGGCAATGTGTCTTAATTTGACAAAGTGAAGGCTGCCCGATAAGCAACCTTAACTACAAGTCCTGTGAAACTGGGGGTGTTTGTGAGTTTAGATCGTGCTAGAGAAGTGTGGTGATGTTGAAGAAAGGGCTCGTTTTCTTCTGTTTACTCCTTTTCCCACCCCATCCCCCTCTCCTCTCTCTCCTTCTCTTCGCTCACTCACTCACTTTGGCCCAATTCAGCCCTGCAGTCTGGCCTCTGCAGTGGCTTGATGTGAAATTTGAGAAACATATGTAGTTTTCTATTTCAGGAAAATGATCTCAGGGCTTGAATGTGTTTTTTTGTTGGCTGTTAAGCTCTGATCTTGCCCAGTGTGGTTTTTTGATGATGGGAAAGAGGCTTCGGAGTGCTTTTTATCAGAATTTCATGTAATAAACCTTAAGGCTTGGTTTCTTAAGTTCCTCCCCCTCCCCCCTCCCCAGCCCACGGCACAATGTCATCTATTCTGTCAGAAGTGGGAAGAAGTGCACATTGTTCGTATTACAATCAATTCATTGCTGCTGGCACACATACACAAAAAATGGCCACTGTGTCTGTCTTTCACAAAAGCTATTTTAAATGTAGTTCAGTGGAGGACCAGGGGTCTGCATGCTGTTGCTCATAAAGGAACAGAGATCCTTGGGGGAGAAGTCTGCCTTTGTTTGGCCTTGGAAGGGCCAGTATTCTTCTTTGTTCTAGAGGTGAGTGCCCAACAATGGGCCCAGTGCCCTGTAAACCAAACTTCATTGGTCCTGCCATGCAAAGGATGTACAGGCCCGCATCACTGGGGCCTGCAGGGAGAAGGTCCAAGTGGAGTCAGACGAGTGGGCCGGGATGAGGCCGGCATAGGCACTGGGTGAGAGGTGGGAGGTGAACCTGGTATTTTCAGTTAGGTCCAGCCTTCCTCGTATCTGAAGCATGGCTCCAGTCCTTGCAAGCCTCTCATTCATGGTGGAGAAAGGCTTCACGACCGTGGTTCTCTACTAGATATGAGTTTCCTGCAGACTGTAGTGTGTGTGTTTTCATCTTTGCATCCACGGAGTGCTTGCTGAATTAACAAGACAATGATGTGCTTCGATGGAGGTCTGTGTGGATTATGCTGGGGATACAGAGAGGGTTATTGACCTACTCAGCCTCAAACTTGAGGTGGAGTAGGGAGGAGAGCAGAAGAAGAAAGCACAGGAAGGGTGTATCCAGAGGAAAAGGAGCTGACCTTCCTGGCAGAGCGCTATTGGATCCTTACATTGTATCATTTTTATAGATGTAAGTGAGATGCAGAGAGATCAAGCCGTATGGTGAAGCTCGCACAGCTGCTAAGTTGCAGAGAAAATCCAAACCCAAGTCTCTGTGGCTCCAAAGGTGCGCGCCTTGCTGTGACCCATCTTACCAGCATGGGAGAAAGGATAAAAGCCCTGTTCCTCTCACACTGAACTTGGCTCTACCTTCTTTTTTGTCTTATGGCTGAACTGACCGCTGAACCTTTGGTTCTCAAGATCTGGCATTTGTTGTAATAGGTGGGAAAAGTTGAAGAGACTCCTGGGCAGTGGCAGAGGTGGGCTTCCCACAGAGTGAGTGCAGTGAAGCTTAAACCCAACCCTTACTTAAGTGGGCCTTTCTGAGTGCTGTGTTGTTGGGGGTCATACAGTGTTTCAAGTGGGAAGAAGTTGCTGTAGGAAGTTGAGTGCTGTGTTGTTGGGGGTCTTCATAATTTCATATTCCTCTTCTTAAAGGGTCCCCCCCCCAAAAAAAAAAGCTTTAAAACCTGGATTTGCCCTGGGAAGTAGTATGAGAAGAGGGAATCCTTCATGGAGGCAGGACTGTGAACTTAAGGGTAAGAGGACGAGTTCAGGTTCTGGGGTAACATGAGAGCCCAGGAACTGATTGTGTGACCTTGAGCAAGTTACTTACCTTTTCTGCACCTCAGTTTTTTCTCCTTTGTACCTCACAGGCTTGTTTCGAGAATTAAAAGGGTTTGTGAATATAGAGCTTCTAATACATCCTGCTCAGAACTCAGTAAATGTTAGTTGCCCCTGCTGCTGCTGTTCTACTTGACTCAGGTAGATGGAGCATAATACTACTGTCTGCCATTAAGACATTGACTTTCCATAGGGTGTAGTGCAAAAAAAGACTTTGGCTTAAAAACCTACAGGGGCATCTGGGTGGTTCAATCCGTTAGGCGTCCAACTTCAGCTCAGTTTGTGAGTTCAAGCCCCATGTCAGGCTCTGTGCTGCCAGCTCAGAGCCTGGAGCCTCCTTTGGATTCTGTGTCTCACCCTCTCTGTTTGCTTATCCCCCACTTATGCTCTATCTCTTTGTCTCTCAAAATAAAGAAATAATAAAAAAAAATTTAAAAGCCTACAGATTGGGATGCCTGGGTGGCTCAGTTGGTTAAGCGTCTGACTCTATTTTGGCTCAGGTCATGGTTTCTTAGTTTGTGAGATTGAGACTCACATCGGGCTCCATGCTCACAGCATGGAGCTTGCTGAAGCTTCTCTGTCTCCTTTCCCTCTGCTCCTTTCCTACTCGTGTGTGTGCATGCCTGTGCTCTCAAAAATAAATTTAAAATATATATATTTTAAAAATAGCCTACAAATTATATCACTTATATCATTTCCTTGTCATCTTCCATCGTCATCCAAGTGGCTTCAAATAAGCTTTGTTACATGGAAAACTGGTGATACTTTCACAGAACTGAGACATGAGTGGCCTCCATCTCCAGTTCTTCATCACACAGCAGCATTCCTGCCCCATCTGACATCCCGTCGGTCCCTGGGCCTCTTCAAGTCCTCTTGCCTTTGCACATGCTGTTCCTTCCTTCTCTCTAGAATATCCTTCATGCCCTCTTTTCTATTTGGCAAGCTGTTGCTGTTGCTCATCTCTTAGAGCCCATCTTCAGTGTCATGTTATTTGTGAAGCCCTTCAGACTCTCCAAGACTTCTCTCTTATACACTTGACTCTTGACCAGTGTGGGGGTTACTGGTACCAACCCCCATGTGATTGAAAATCTGCGTATAACTTCTTACTCCTCAACAACTTCTAATAGCCTACTATTGTCTGGAAGCCTTACCAAAACAGACACAGTTGATTAACATGTATTTTGTATGTTAAATGTATACTGCATTCTACAATAAAGCGAGCTAGAGAAAAGGAAATGTTAAGAAAATCATAAAGAAGTGAAAATACATTTACAGGACTCTATTGTATTTGTTGAAAAAAAAATCCATGTTTAAGTGGACCTGTGCAGCTCAAACCTGTGTTGTTCTGGGTTTACCTGTACTGTACCTGTCAGCACGTTTTTCTCCTGCTAGCCTTGGAAACTTTGCATGAAGAAACCATAGCTTAGTCCCCTTCGCAGCTTCTAGGGCAGAGTGCATGAAACATGTTAGTAACTGAGAAATTTGGGAGCGTTGATTGGAAAGAATTTCTCTTGTCATTATCAGTATGTTTTAGAAGTCAATAATACTTGGTTCCAGAAAAGCTATATGGTGTGATTACACAGAATCTTATTTTTCCATTGGTTTGTGCTCTAATTTCAGAAATGTTTTTGACGCCTGATTGATCTTCAATTTGAAAGGACTTTGTAGTCTCTTCTCTTTGCCTCTGTGCTTTTAACCTCTGATGAAAACAGATAGTACCGCACTATGTAAACAACTCGTTAAGTTGCCTGCCTTGCCAGACTGTAACTTGGTGAGTGCAGGATCTTGTATATTTGGTCCACAGCTCCATCTTTAAGTCTTAACCTTGGGATTTGCAAGAAGTAATAGTTCCAGAGGTAGAAAAAAGTATAATATTACTTTTGAGTATTAAAAAATATAATACTAAAATTATTATTCAATTAAAAAGAGTGGTTTAAACTAACTACAGGGTACTTAACATGTGCTGGCGTGTTGTGAGCACTTGAGATACACTCGCCCCTTCCCACTCTCTAGGATCTCTGTGTTATATGTAGTGTAATTATCATGCATGTTTTGTAGCTAAGAAAACTGAGGCTCAGGCTGAGAGAGACCCAGGAACTTGTCCAAGGTCACACAGTTAAGAAGTGGTAGAACTGGGATTTAAACCCAGGCAGTTGGTCATAGAATCCAGGGTTTTTATTGCCTTGGTAAAATAAACTGCCCCTGATTAGTACTAATCAGCTCAGTAATGTGTGTGTGTTTTTTTAGACTGATTATTAATGGAATCTAATGAGACCTGTTTTTCTAAAGAGTTCATTTGTTAGGTGATTGTTCTCTTAAACCAGTGGTTCTTCAAAGTATGGTCCACAGATCACAGAACATCGCCTGCAAGTATCATAGAAATGTTTATTTTCCAGCCTCACCCCTTCCTGCTAAATTAGAGACTTGGAAAGTGGGACCCAGTAATCTGTGTTTTAATAAATCCTCCAGGAATTTCTGTGGGATACTAAAGTTTGAGAACCACTTCCTGAGACTAAATTATTTTCTCTGGAATTTTACTCCTTTTTTTTTTTTTTGACTTTTTTTTCCCTTCTGTTCTCTCTCTCTCTCTCTCTCTCTCTCTCTCTCTCTTTTCTTTTGAGGGTGGAATTACGGTCTTTTTCCCAGGTTTATTGAGATATAATTGACCTATTGCATTGTGTATTTAAGGTATACATTGTGCTGACTTGCTCCACTTACGTATTACAAAATGATTACCATCTTAGCATTAGTTGACACCTCCATCACATTTCTTTTCTGTGTTGAGAGCATTTAAGATGTACTCTTAGCAACTTTCAAGTATGTAATATTGCAGTATCATTCACTATAATCACCATGTAGCACATTAGATCCCCACAACTTACAACTAGAAGTTCGTACACTCTGACAAACACTTCCTGTTTCCCCAGCCCCACACACAGCCTCTGGCAACTACCATTCGACTCCATGCACTATTTGTCTTTCTATATCTGACTTATTTCACTTATCATAATGCCCTCAAGGTCCATCTGTGTTATTGCAAATGGCAAGATTTCCTTCTTTCTCTTGGCTGAATAATACTCCATTGTATATATGTACCACATCATCTTTATCCATGCCTCCATCCGTTGAGGGACACTAAGATTTTTTCCATATCTTGGCTATTAAGAGTAATGTCGCATTGATTACGAGAATGTAGATATCTCTTAGAAATCCTGCTTTCATTTCCTTTGGGTCTATACCCATAAGTGGAATTGTTGGATCATATGATAGTTCTACTTTTAATTTTTTGAGAACCTCCATACTGTTTTCCCTAGGGGCTACACCAGTTTGCATTCCCACCAACCGTGTGTGGGGTTTCTAATTGTCAGTACTTGTTACCTCTTTTTGGTGATACTTCTGGCTTTTCTTAAAATGAGGCATATGTTTGAATAGCTCATCTCTGTGTACCCCTGATTTTTGTGTTATTTACATGGGGACCAAGCTCCAATCTTAATGAATGTTTTAGCTAAGGTTCTTGAGAAATCTTAACATTTTGGGTGTGTCTGTGGTTTGATGATGGGTTTGTTTTAGTGCTGATAGATTTCAGGATCTGAGAACTCCCAGCCCTGCTCTCTCAGGTTCCTCTAACTGGAGGGTGAAGAATGAGCCCAGATATAACAGGGATTACAGAGAAAGGGAAGGTAGCAGAATCAGGAACCAGAGTTTCATATCATTACACTTTCCAGAAATATCCTTGACCACTGTGGACCCTTGGTTTACACATGGTAGAAAAAAAGAACACCCGGACTCTGAATTGGACTTAGAATCCTGGTTCAACTTCTTTACATAGGTGATTTTAGGAAAGCGACCTTGCCGAATAGCAATTTCTTCATCTGTAGAATGGGATAGTATACCTACTCGATGATGACGATCATGATGTAAGAATTTATTGAGGCACATCGTGAGCATTTAAGTCCTGCTAGTTGAGGGAAAGCAGTAAGAGCTAGATTTAGTCACTATCGTCTTAACCAGAGAGTATTCTGAGAAATGGATTGTAGAGCATCAAGGACTCTAAAGTGTTCAAAACCGACTGATATTCCAAGGAGTTCCGGGAGGTCCAATACCAGAGGAGGCCAGGCACCAGGTTGAACACTTTATGACTTAAATCTTTTTGTTTTCAAAAAGGTATCTAAAAGTGATTTAACAATGTCAGAATTTAGACGTGTGTGTGTGTGTGTGTGTGTGTGTGTGTGTGTGTGTATTTGAGAGGCCATTCTACAAGCCAAGGCCTAAGGACTGTAAAAATATTGATGCAACTGTCAGAGGTACATGGAATTTGACCTTCTATTAATAAAGACAAATTATTGCATTTCTGTGATATTTGAGTCTCCAGGAACTTCCCTTAATTCCACTGGTATTCCATTCCGCCACTACCAGGGCAGTGGGGACGAGGGACCCAGGGTTGTGTTTCTGATTAATGAGGTGGAAGATCATGTACTCTTGATGTCTGATTTACTAAACTGAAAGTCAGAGAAGGTTCAGATAACAACATAGCGAAATTTCCTGAGTGATAACAGGCACAGAAACAACCTGAGTGTTTGGTGGCACAGGCACAAGTTTGGCCAGAAGTTATTCACGACAAGTCATGGAGGAAATACTTGTTAAAATCCAAGCCATGGAAGAAAAATAAATAGGTAGGCCCACATAAAGAGAGGGCAAGGCAAATACTGAGCAGACTAAACTGGGAGCAGAGGGACTTTGGGGGGAGTTTGTTCATGGACATCTGCAGGATGTCGGCCCCGGGGTGTCACCGTGGCTATCTGCTGACACCATCCCACTGCACGGACTGCTCCCTTTTTGCTCAGGCTTTCATGGCGGGTCATGCCAGCCTAGAAAGGTAGGGAACTATAGTCGGCATTACTTAAAAGAAGTCTCAGCTTACACAGAGCAGCGTGTTTGTTTTTTATCGTCGCCTTTGCTGCATTTACAGACTGCGCTTCGGAGTCAGCTCGGGTGAACTGCTCAGACTTTAACGGGAGCTCATTCTTGCCTGGCGACAGTCACATCCACCTCCATTTTTGCCAACTCTCTGACCTTCACCATAACGCGCGCTTAGGTCTGACCTGTCAACCGTCTATGAAAGCCCATCCCCATCAAGGACTCCGTATTTTCAAGAGCACATCTAAAGGATGGAGGCCCTTCTAATTTTACTCCTTGAGGACTTGTTTTGGGAGGAACCAGCTGCTGCCTCTAGTCTTAATGAGACGTGACTGTGGAAGGATTGAGTCTGTGGGGCCTCGACTTACATTATGATCCTGTCCCCTTTTATTACAAGTTGCACATGATGTTTTTAGCCACTCATGTCAGCATTTTTTAAACTCCAGCTGCAGTCAATTTTATCTAATTCTTGTTGATCATGATTATTGGACTGTAAAAGTATAAAAAGAATTAAAAAACGTTTTTCTAAAAGCCATTTGTCATGGGCAAAAAGGATACGTTGACCCTTCCACGTGTGTCTGTTTGGGTACTTTTGGCCATAAAGGTCAGTTCACACGTGGCTTTGGGGACCACTCTGTGGTGTGTTTCACATAGCCCAGATGTTGTGAACTTTTGCAGAACGAGAAAGAAAAGCTAGAGAGAAATCCAATTTCATTTAACCAGATCCCGATTGGCTAATTAGCACAATAAAATTCCTGATGCAGTTTGCTCATGTCTTTGCAACATAGTAATAAATTGCTTTATTTGGCATTAGTTTATGTTTGTAGAGTTCCCTTATTCTGAAAGAACTCAAAGCAGTGTCTCTTGCTTTATGCCCTCTGTTTCTAAAATGTATCTGAGATGTTATATATGGTTTCAGAATGCAGGCATGTCATCATGAGGGACAAGTGAGTGCATTGCAGGTATGGGAAATACCTGAAATTGGGTTATGAGGACAGCCGGTCAAGCTTCCAATAGCTACGAGGTATTCTTGTGTCTCAGTATCTCAGGGATACCGATATATCCGATGCCAATATATTGGCTATTGTGAACATGTGACTATTATCTCAGGGATAATAATAGTCCCTGTATCATAGGGTTATTATGACTTGTGACTGTGTTAATATTTGCGAAGCATTTACATAGTAATTTTGGCACATGGTCAGTTCTCAAATGGTCTCGAGTTAGTTTTAGAATTTGTCAAATATAAATTTAAATGTTTGCTCTGTCACTTATTAGTTGTGTAGTCTTGGGCAATAAGAGTAACAATCAAATTGGCTGCCATTTATTGAATATTAATTTACGGTGCCAGGCCTGATGTCAGGTTCATATATATTACCTATTATTGTCGCTTCATATATATTATTTCTTTCTTAATCCTTTCTTTAACTCTCTGAGAAAGGTTAGATTATATCCATTTTATAGATGAGTAAGGTAAGGTTTAGAGTCATCTAGGAACTTGTTCAACCTAACAGAACTAGATTAGTGGCAAAGCTGAGTCTCTAAAGTTCTCGTTTGTAGTTAGCTATTTAGGTTTCCCGAGCCATAGTTTCATCATCTGTAGTAGGAATAACAATAATTATTTGTAGGGATTGTATATACTAAAGAATTTGGCACTTACCGGGCACTGTTGACATGATGCACTGTGATATTATTATCATCTCTGATTAGAGATTTCCACACAATAGAATTTTCTTTTTCTTTTTCCTGCTCCTCATACCATGTATATACCTGTAGAGATGGGAAGAAAGTTCTTAAGGGTGAGTTCTTGCATTTCTGAGAACTTCAGGGCATCTGGACATCTGTGTGTACGTGTACTTTCATCCCGTCTAGAAGTGGATGAGTACTAAATCTGGGTGCTATGTAAGGAAAAGGGCAAGTGTTCATGGACTTGAACAGGAACATATCTTGGCCTCAACGTTTTTCATCTTTTTTTTTTTTTTATCTCTTTTTATTCTCAACGTTTTTGAGGAAAATGGCTCAGTTAAAGCCAAGCACCTGGGAATCAAGTAAGCTTGGATGGTCGGGTGGAGTCAGTATTATACATACATTTTTGGCACTCAGGAGCAACAACAGTCCTTTAGACCGCTGTGTACAGATGTATATTCCCTGACGTTTGAGCCTGTGTGTCTTACCTTAGTAAGTGGAAACATATTATAGAAGTGGACTGCGGGCCCCCATCCCATTTCTTTCCTCTCCTGCTGTCGTGAGATCTTCCATATAAATGATCAACACCCACTTCCTTCATTTATTCACTTGCTCTTTCACTTCTCAACCCCTGGACGCAGCAGCATCCTGACCGTCCATACAGAGAGCACCGTCATCCCCTTACCGTGCCTTCTGTCCTAAACACATCCCAGGCATTTGTTCTTCCCGGAGTATCAGCCTCCCATCCTCCAGAGACACAAAACTTTAAGGAATTATCCTTCTATGACATATTTTAAAGTTTATAATTGTAAAGATTGATGGGCGGGAACAAAATAGGTTTTGGGAACTTCATTTTTCTCTCACACTTTCGTTTCACACACTTTACAATTTTTAAATTTTTGTATCCGGCAATTTACCATTGATGTTCTTATATATAATTTGGCAGTTTTGTTTCCTTGTGAAGTTTGGAGATTGCAAAGTTGATATTCTGCTTTTAATTTTCATATAAGATATGAAGAATTCCTAAATAGAACTTTTTTTTGAATGGCTTTTTGACTCAAGTGGAACTAAACAATGAAACATTGTATATAATTCTGTATTGCTGTTTTGCATTATGAGTGTTGGAACCAAGCAGTGTCATGAATATGAGAATTATAATCTCATTTTAATAGTACTTTGCTTTGTATTATTTAACCTTTTTGTATGGATTCATACTCTCAGAAAAGAGACCAGTTTCTTTGTCAGTTCAACTAGGTAATACTCTGTTTTTTGATATGATGAATCTGTTATCCTCTTTCACAGTTTTCCATAATTGATTTGGCAAATCGTATTAACAGTTTTCAAAATCATCATTAACAACATTTGGCATTCGTAATAATATGAAAATATTATAAAATATATTCAACTAGTTGCTACATCTTCAACATATACAGCTATAGAGAATTTTTTCACCCCAAGTTGGAGCCAAATCATTTACATATATTTAGAAGGGAATATGATATTAACAATAAATCCAAAATTGCTTTACTGACTGTTGTTAGACCATCTAGAGATGGCAGAGACCCTTGAGCTGATCCCCGTCATTGATCACACAGGTTAAATAATGCCAGCAGGAATGTTGAAATAAGAATGCCAAAGACTGAGGCCAGAAAATAAAACCGATAGTGATTATGGGTAAATTCCATTGCCATGCTGGGCTTCAGTACATTCCTGATTGATCCCCATTTTAGACATGTAGGAAATGTTGAGTGTGTGAGATATTAAGTAACCTGCCCAAGGACATATGGCTAGTTTAAGCACTTGCCAGGACTTGAATGATACAACTCATGCTTTTAACCACTATGAGTCCTGCAAGCCATTCAATACATATCTGTCTGTTCAGGCAATCCGTGCCCTCAAGGAATTGATGCTAGTGATGAAGATAAATCAAGTCATAAACTGTAAGTCAATGTGAAAAATGTTGTGGCTGCAGATTGAACAGCACAATAAGAAGCATATGAGTGGCAATAAATTGTGGTGGGACCGGGGACAGAATTAGGGAAGGATTGGAAGAGAGTAGCATCTCAGAGAGGAGGCAGCAATACTGGGCCCCAGTCCTTTCCTTGGAGCTTTCGCACAACCCATATGCATTCCTGCCCTGGGACATATTGTGTAGCGTTTTGACTTATTTACTGGTCTTTACCACCCAGTAGACTGTAAGCTCTCTAAGGTCAGGGACTAAATCTGTATCTTTATCAGAGGAGTTTAATAAGTATGGAATGGTGAATGAAGGAGCTGTGTTTGCAGGGTGAATACCGTGGACCGATGAAGACAGAACATTACAAAGGTGTGATCGTGAACGAAAGTGTGAAAGCTGATCGCAAGTTCGGAGAACGGTGGACAGTGTAGAGTGGATAGCGCATGAAAATGTAGACTGGTGCCTTCTGAAGAGTTGGGTCAGCCATCTATACTGATACCTCGTAACAAAGAGCGATATGACTAGATTTTGGAGTGCATGCTTTTCCCTAATCCACCTTCATCTCTTCAAGGACAAAGATGAAGAACCCAGGGTTGGGATATATTATGGGAGTTAGAAAGATCCGTTTTCATATCCCACCTCTGCTACTCATCAGCTGTGTGACAGTGGACACATTACCTAGCTTTGTAGTCCTGTCACGTAGTAGATAATAGAAAAGATTTGTTGAATGGATTAAATTAATAATAGCTTCTCGTAAGAAGGTTTTGAGCATCTGAGATACAACTACTTACAATACAAGACCTAGTACCATGCCTGGTGCTTATTCACTGAGTGGGAGACAAGGCTTAGGGGCTTCCAGGCATGAGGGACAGTGAGCATTGACAAGGTAGCAGCTTTGTAGCACAGAGTGGCTGATCTACCTGGAAAAGAACCAAGCTGGTAGAGGGAGGTCAAATCCCTTGGGAGATGGATTATTCGGGGAAAAAGAAGCAAGGGTCACCCAGGCTCATAGCATCAAGGAAAAGGCTCTGTCTCAGTGGGGCCCTGGAGTGCAAATTAAGTAACAGGTGAGATGGTCAGTTGTTCAGACCTCACCTGGTGGAGAGGCCAAGGTCCAAAGACGCCTGGGCATGGTGGCCCAGTGCCCCTGAGGCCTTGGACTGAATGCTGGGGTGCGAGCAGCACAGTCAAGTACAGACTGCCCTGTGTGGCTGAGTCTAAGATGCCTGTTTTGCCCTTGCTGTGGTCTGGATGGGGCTTGCCTTAAAGGTTGCTGGGTCATGCAAGAAAGGAACTAATGCCTGTTGATAGTTAAAAAGTAAAACAAGCTATGAAATACCAGTGAGCTGGATGCTCAAGTATTCTTTCGTTTTATAAATTACTTTTTTCTTTCCTTCCTCTCTATAAACGGTACCAGAAGTAACATTTTTCTCTCTACTGACTTTGCTAATGCTCCGTACGTGTCCAATGTAGATTTAGAGAGCCATCCATTTCCTTATTCTTTACACATGCATCAGAGTCCTGCTGTGTCCTGTGTGTAAGGGATTTGAGGATGAAAGCAAGCCCCACCCCGCCTGCGCCAGTTACTTGGCAATGCTATTAGCACCCAACAGAAGTCTGGTATGTTCTAGATTCTGCAGTAGCAAAAGGGAGAGTGATCAGTTCATCCAGTGAATCAGGAGAGGGCTTACAGGGTAGGAAGTGAAGGATGAGTAGGAATCTACAAGATCGATGCTGAGGGCCACCTGGCAAAAAAAGCAGCATGTGCAAAGTTATGGGCGTGAAAACCATGGTACATCTGCAAAATTGAGAGCATGTGTAGGATTTGGAGAGAAGAATAGAAAGTCCTCCCATGCTTTACTCAGGTTTTGGACTTTAGGAGTGGTTTTGGCACGGTCTGTGGAGCCAGGCTGCGTGACTGTAAACCCCCACCCCACTGCTGCATGCCTCTGTGGTCTTGGGCCAGTACCCCAATGTTTCTGTCTCTCAGTTTCCTCATCTGAGATAATAACAGCGTGGTTGCGAGAATTGGAATAATAACATAAAGCACCTCAAACAGGGTCTGGCATATCAGTTATTATTAATGACATTATATATAATTATGTAACCAGCAATTACTCTTAAATGTTAACCTATCGTCAGAGTAGAACAACCTGGTGAGGATGATGCTTGGAAAGGTAACTGTCTACCATGTGGGGTGGAGTGTGAATTGGAACTGAGCCCTGAGGCTAGAGATGAGGAAGTACCATAGTATTCATAGGGCTTTCAGAGGGCTCTGCTCACATAGCTGGAATGGAAGTAGATCTGGAAGATGCTAGGAAGACAGACCCATTGGATTTTGGTCGAAGATTAGGTGAGGAGAGGGAGAAGCCTCTTTTGTCAGTATTCAGGAGTCATGCTAGATGGATGCTGACGTCCATGGTACCAAGAGGTACCATGGTGGCCTTCATGGCTGCTCTGCTCAGTGCACTCCCGCCGAGCTCACGTCCACACCGTGCATGCTGGGCAGTGTTCCCTTCATGATGGTTTAAGCGGACTTAAATGTGACCCATGATGATGAACATATTTACATAGTGTGTGGCTGGTGAAATCATGGAAGATTGGAATTTCCCATTTTAATTCCATTTTAAAGATGCTTGTGAAGCAAAAGGATATAATTCATTTTTCAAACTGCTGAAATGTTGTTTTGGCCTCTTGAATCAAAGACATTCCGCAAGTGTTTTCTTTATTACATGCCTTAAACTTTAATTAGAATTTAATTATAAGATCCTGAAGGCATGAGTAAGAGGAGCAGATGGGACAGTAAAAGCAGCTTAGTGAGGGAGGATTAAAGATTAAAAGTCGCTCGTTAATAGCATAAGGAATAACAGAGAGCTAAATTACTATGCCTTTGTGCTGTTCTGATGCTTTTTCAGTTCTGAAACATAGTTTTTTATTCCTGGTTTGAAGCTGAAGACTCTCATAGATTAGGTTTTCAGATTTGTGCATCTAGAATAAAGTCGGTGGACACTTTGTATTTGAGTCTTCATTCTAAACTCAGAAGGATCCTTCACTGTTGGTGAATATTTTTGAAGACAAATGGAGAAAGAGGACTCAGGGTATATTCTTTTCTCCCTCTCGTAAAAAAGTTGGGTAGATGTTTCAGGTGGTGTTTACGCAACCGTGCTTCTAGAACTTGGCTGGGCTCGTGTCGTTTTTATAATGCACGCCGGGGGGTATGCTTTAGTGTCAGCGGGTTTGGGATGGCCGAAGGCCCCGCTGCGTGTGAGATGCATAACGTCATGACTGAGATTAGGGACCCGTCACTTCACCTCTGATCCTCTTCTTTACCTGTGTGTGTTGTTAAAGAATTCTGACTTCTGCATTGTTGTTAAGGATTTATTCTGAATATAGTAGTTCTCTCAGGGTTGTTGAGGGTCTATTCTCAACAAGTTTAAACACCAAAGCGAAAATAGACCTATAAATAAATCAAAATAATGTGATACGCTATAGTAGAAAATGTATATACAGTGCCCGAGGGATACAAATTATTAGCACAGACAATTAGAGGCTGGAGATAATGTGTTTACGAGAATTTTGTAACTATAAAGTGCTCTATAGATATAAGCCATTTACATATGTAAAGTGGTGTAACTAGAGACCCAGACCTTGTGATAATTCACGAAACCGGCAGAACATCACATGTGACAAAATGGCCTTTTATTCATTCCAGCACTTAGTACCGTGGTTTGTACGTAGTAGTGGCTCAAGTTGTAATAGCTGAACTGAGACAAAAGGGGCTCCCATCATCTCCTTAGTAAACATCAGATGAGTGTAAGAGAGATTCTGTTCGAGCTGGATGGGGCAGGTTGAGTCTCTGACTCCAGGCTGTGTTGTTTTCTGGGACCGTGTGCGATTTCCTCAGGGAGTTAGCTCCTACGCCCCTCCTGTCCATAGCTTGCCCTTCAGTCAGCATTTGCATTTTGCCCACCTTAGGTCATTGACTTGGAGGAGTGGGGACACCTTGCAACCACCTGGGTGTGTGCCTCCCGGGGGTACCAAGTGAAATGATTCCACTTCATAATGCCGTTGCCCTTGTTTTTCCTTCCTCTTTGAAACCATACGTTTAGAATCCTCTCCCTGCTTAACTGCAATCTTAATGCAGACTAGACAACATTTGAACATAAAAAGGAAGACTAAATAAATAACGAGACCAATACCATTCCATTTTGTACCATCCAGGGACAATTTTTTTTTCTTTAAATATCTTGATGTATAGTCGTTTCTAATTATTTGTGGATTCCATATGTATGAACTCCTGTACTTGTAAAATTTTCTTGTAACTCCCAAATCGATGCTTGGGGCCTTTCGCGGTCATTCTCCAACTTGTGCGGAGTGCTGAAAAGTGGCCAGGTCACCTGATGTGTGCGTTCCCACCTGAGGTCGAGCAAGACGACCCTCTGCCTTCTTGTTTCTGCTCTCTATTGTTTTTGTGGTCTTTTAGTGCCACATTTTTCTCATTTTTGTGCCTCTTGTGGGTGATTTCAGTTTTTAAAATGGCCCCCGAGTGTAGCGTGGAAGTGCTGTGGTTCTGAGTGCAAGAAAGTTGCAGTGTCTTAGGGAGAAAGTACTATGCCAGCTAACTTTATTTAGGTGTGAGTTAAGTGCCTGTTGGCTGGGAGTTCAGTGTTAGTGAAGCAACCATATATATTTAACGGGGTGTTATTAGACAGCAGCACACATAAAGCAAGGTTGTGTATTGATCTGTTGGTAACAATGTAACCAGCAGCTCACAGGAACCTAACCTTGTGTTTCCTTTGGGAACAGTGGTTCAGTATTCACTAATGCCACATTGTAGAGACTCTAGAACATTATTACTGTGAATAATGAGATTTCTACTTTCTGCTTGCTCTCTTTCTTGATCTTTCCATCTGATAATACCTCAATCACTGCATTGCATATAGGATATAGATATTTGCCTAAATTACATGTGCCTGCATTTACCAACGATGGCACACTGTTTGAACTGATGGTTCGTGTTGGCCTCGGGCCTGTTTGCACTCAGAGCCATCTGCTGTCCTTGCCCTGCTCCACCGTGGATTGCCGCGGCTCGACCCCTGTCTCTGACATTTTGACGGTCGTGGGAGATGGGACGGCAAGAAGAAGAGGGACGCCAGAGTGTTGGCCTTGGGTAACATTGTTGGCAGTGGCCCCATCCCTGAGATGGCTCTCCCACCCTCAGGGCAGGCTCCTGTGGCTCCAGCTTCTAACAGATGACTTTGACTCTTGGGATCCAGCAACTGTACCTCCTTCCCTTGCTCTGTCAGCTTCCTTTTGTAGCTGGGCTCTGAGTTTCTTCCCTGTCCCCCGCGTAAAGCATCAGATTCAAAACCAAAGGCAGGACAAAGAGTGAGAGACTGGTAGCAAGTGTCCGACACCATACAATAGAGATGGAGAGCGGGGTGCGGGGGTGTCAGCCACAGGCTGTATGTGCTGAACGCATGATGCAGGAGCTCCACGTGCACAGGTTAGCAGCTGAGATGCTGTGGATGGCTGGAACGCTGCCAGTGCCTCTCATCCGGAGCTTATTTGTCTGGAATATGAGTCCCTTAAACTTGACTAGCTCATCCACCGAGGGAGAAAAAAAAATCTTCTGATAATTATTCTGACAGGGCTCTAACCGGGGCCTCTTTCCCTAGAGTGTGTATATATATGTATTTCTGGCTTCTTTTTATTCCCTTCTTCACCTTAGGACCCTTTCTCCCAAGAGTGTGTGGTCCCTTGTGAGTCTAAACACTCCATGCTGAGCCTCTTGCGTTGGCACAGTCCTTATTAAATATGTATTTTCTCCGAGTCTTGTGCATACCCCTGAAGTGTGGGTTAACAGAAGGGCCTCAGAGCTGAAAGACATTTTCGAAGAACCCCTATACCAGGCGGCATTAAATATTTATCACCTGCTGCATGTAAATTGTTCATCTTCTTGCCTTAATTCTTGGACCAGAATGTTTCTCATCTCTTTTCTGCTAAAGCAGAGATCACAGAAACGCTGCTTTTTACCTTGCTGTATGCTGTTTGCCTGTCCTACGAATATGGGACATTTCTTTGTCCTCATCACAATACTAGGAAAGATGGTTTCTTGACAGTCAGTATTTCATTGGGGGAGGGTCACCGATGTGGAATGATGAGGGAAAAAACCCCAGATCCTGGGCAAGCAGAAAAGGCTCTGCCACTTGCAAGCTATGCGGACTTGGAAATCTGATATTTACCATCTAAGCTGGTTGTGTCAGTAAGAGGAGGCACTGTGCACACAAGCGCCGAGCATGATTCCTGCCCTTGAGGGGCTGCCATCAAACAAATCCCTGTCCTCACTCTCCTTAACTTCCTAAGTTTATCTGGGACTTTCCAAATACATTTCTAAGCAACCTCAAGGAACAAATATGCTATTAATAATAACCCAAAGCACCCAGTTTAATCTTATCAAACAAAACTGAAATGTTAAGGCACCTTTCCCTGTTTTTGGAAGGTTTCTGTAAAACTTGATCTCGCTAAAAAAAGACAGGATCTCAATGGCTTGTTTCAGCCCTGGTTATTTGTACCTGAAAACATCAGAAGTTTGGATAATTTTGGCATACACACGTGCACTCTCATATATATGTGTGTGTGTGTTTATATACATATTCTTTTTCTCCACATCTGTATGTATGGGCAGGCTCACATCTATAAGTCTTTAAGAAGTGTTCTTCTAGTGTTTTATTTTCTTAAAGTCTGTACTTCACATCATATTTCCCGCCCAGAACTGTTTATCCTCACTCCAGACATGACTGTTGGAAAGGTGGCAGAAAAAACAAGCGGCTGGTGTGTTTTGGGGCAGTCTGCATTCCTTTTAACTCTCTGAGACCAGGCTTATGCTTGGACTTTCAACCTATTTGTCCTGGGGCCCAACCACTTTGATTTGCTGGAAAATTATCCTGTTGTTCAAGCTCACGAGGGCCGCCACGGAGCTTTCTCGGGTTTGCAAACTGGAGATCTATGAAATGTTTGATTTTATTTGTAACTTTAACCAAGGCCGCCTTAACTGGGCTTTTGTTTTCTTACTTAACTTTTATCCTTGTAACCTTAACCTAATTTAGTTTTTCAAATCTCCATCCTCTCCCATCCCACAATTCCTAATCCCTCTTTTGTCCTCAGATTATCCTCCAAAGTTAAGAGAACGACATTTAAATCCATCCTCTAGGAAGTGTCTAACATACAATGCACACATAGAATTATTATCTTCTTCTGGATTTCTCAGGAAGATGAACAGAGGTTTTAGAAAGTAGAATTGGAAAAGCACTGACAGAGGTTGTGGTGCAGCTTGGGAGTGGGGGGATTTTGGAAAGCATCAGGACACTTCCACTTGGCCTTCGTACAGACTTTTACTTCCTCTGTGAGGGGCCCAGGAGCCCCAGGGCTGTGAATGGCTTAGACAGGAAAGGATTGAAGGGATAACTGCTTCCAGACCCTGACCTTGAACACTCAGCCGTCTCTCAGGCTTGTGAGAAAGGGGGCAGGAGACGTGAGTGGGCTCGGGCGTTCCCACATGGCTCCCCCAGCCCCAGCTTGCCTGTAGTGATCTCCACGTGTGTCCCTGACACGATGAAGACACTTGCCTACCTCAGCTAACCCTGTGACAACTCTGTGAAGGAGAAGGTAGTGTTTCTCTTTTATGGGTGAGGAGACTGAAGCTCTGGGAGGTGAAGGAAATTTAAAGAATAACCAGGATTACGAGTCTGAATCATGCAGTTGGTGGATTTTCTTTCTCACCCAGGTATTTTCTTCCTTGGTTTGTTTGGTGCTTCTTGGGAGATTTCCTTCTTGTGATGGCTCAGCCCAAGGGAGGCACTCAGACCTGTGGAGTCTCTTTTACATGTCAGACACTGTTGTATGCAGTATGTATCTATGCAGTGTATGTCCTAATAATTTTGTGCATGGGTGGTATTATGCCTGTTTTAGAAAGGAAACCCCCGAGGATTAGAGGAGTAGGTACCTTGCTCAAGGTCGCACAGGACACAAGAAGTGATTCCAGGATTTGAGCCCAGCTGTGACTCCAGAACTTTCACCGTGTCTGCGACCCCAGCTCTCCATATGAAGAGGAGGGCCGTTGGCGTGAGGCCACTCACACCAGAAGTGGGGAGAATGCGAGGCAGTCAGTGCAGAGGAGTTGTGTTCCATGCTCTCTTGCGATCTCAGTCCATCTCTGGCATTGTCGGGATTTAAGGCAGAGTTAGGCTTGCTTTCTAAGTCTCGGTCTCCTCGGACACAGAGATAATAACAGTGATGATGGGTATTGCTACTGTACGTGAGTATCTATGTGTACTAGACAGAGAACTTGGTCTTGACGCACATCCTTTCAGGTCAACCTTGTAACCCGGACATTTGCTCTTATTTGCATGTGTGGAATCAGGGAAGTTGAGTCACTTGCCTTCCCCTTGTCACACTATTAGTGAGCAGAGGAGTGGGGATTTCGGCCTAAGACTTCTTACTCCAAAACCATAGTCCTTGTACTCAACATACAAGACATCCTCCCCCGGGAGCATAAATGGGGATTTCAAGGGTCCCATAAGATGATTTACAGTAGTGGAGGGACAGGTGTTAAAGGACCTTGACTCACATGGTTGAAAAGTGACTCTTGCCTTTTTAATATTTTTTTAGTTTATCTTTGAGAGAACGCGCACATGAGGGAGATGGACAGAGAGAGGGAGACAGAGAATCTGAAGCAGGCTTCAGGCTCTGACCTGTCAGCGCAGAACTTAACGCAGGGCTCGAACTCACGAATTGCGAGATTGTGACTTGGGGGCCACACAGGAGCCCCTACTCTTGCCTTTTTAGCTGTCTTATAAGCTATCTTACTACGTCAAGGAGAGAGTCTTAGTTGGGTACCAGTATGCCTTTTACAACTTTTAATACTTGCACTTTTTTTTTCCCTTTTAAGCAAGAAAGAACAGAGCTCAGGCTCCGAGGCTCAGTCAACAGAATCTAGAACATAATAACATCCATTATATTTTCATTGCATTTAAAATTTTTTCTAATGGAAAAATATGACACTTTCGTACCTATAAAATAATACATTGTGTGTATAAAGTATAGGGAATAATCTGATAGACATCCATGTACCTATCACCTACAGAAAACGGAGACTAATTTCAGGTACTCTTGGGCCCTGCTGTGTATCTCTCCCCATCACATCTTCTTCCTCTTCTCTTTCTCTCCAACATTTTATGTAATTACTCTGCAACGGTCCAGGTCAGGTGATGGATATGCGGGCTACACTATTACCTAATCTGCAGACCTCATTTTAGTACTGTCAGTTATCTTACTCATGTCTCTTTCTGGGTCAGAATCTAACCTAGGATCTTACAGTGCATTCAGTTCTTCTATTGTCTTCGTCTCCTGGGGTTTGGAACAGTTCTTCAGTCACTGCTTGTCTTTCATGACCATGACTCTTTTGAAGCATCACACAGTTACTCTGTGTCATGCTTGTCAATCTGCTTAGTGCTTCCTCAAGATTAAATCCAGGCTATGCATTTTTGGCAGGAAAAACCCTGAAGTGATATTGTGCTCTTCCCAGTGCATTGTATCAGGAGGCACTTTGTCCTGTCACTGGTGATGTTAACAGGCGATGGCACTTGCTTAGTTTGGTGTCTTTCAGTTTCTCCACTGTTAAGTCACCATTTTCCCTTTTGTGATTAGTCATTTCCTTGTGGGGAGATACCTTGTGATTATGTAAATATCATGCTTCCTGTCATACCTTTGCCTACTAATTTTAGCATCCATTATTAATTCTTGCTTGTAACAGTTATTCCTGTGGTTCTGCCAGATGGCGTTTTTCTGTTTATATTTCCTTCTATATTTGTTAGGATCTCTACTGTAAGTGGCTTTCTCCTTGTCTCCATTTATTTGTTCTTCAGTATGTACTTAGGAAATATTATTTTCTTCTGTTGGTTTCAATCCATTACTATCATTATTATCTTGCTCAAATGGTCACTAACTTAAGCATTGGGAACACCATCACCTTGGCTTCTGTGCCCTTTTGATTTGTCCTCATTTTCTTTTGGAGCACATCTTTATTTTCCGGCCCCATGGGATGTCACTTAGTGCTCTCCTTGCTCAGGTCATGGAATCCGCTATTTCTCCAAGGATCCCTGAGAGAAGCCTTCCCTTGCTCTTCTGCTTCCTTTCCTCCAGGTCACACCTTCCTCCACTATAATATGGTGTACACTCTTCCCCGTGTGCTGCTGCTGCTGCTGCTGCTAAGGTCACTGCTAATGTGGTAGGTATTCTTGGCTCTTCTATTACTGTGTATCAGATACCTCTTATGTCCTGGGTCACATCCTTTCAGGAGGATGGGAAAGAAAAGTTGGATCATTTCTTGATCCAGCTGCCATCATGGCAACCAGGTTTGCATGGACCGTGCAAGGCATTCTCCAGGTACAAACAGTGCCTCACCTTGTGTTGTGTGCCTGCCTTGCCTGCCATCTGTTGTGTAGCATGAGGTTTCCCTGTGGATGGATCTCACTCTTTGCCCACATGTGTACAACCGAGATATGTGGAGAATTAGTGTTCCTTTTTTCTCCATCGTGGATGGTTTTACAATATAGTTTATATGGCTTGGGGGATTGGAGCGTAGAGGGTGTGGACGGTCCTGTGGATGAAGAATCAATCACTCTCGTGGAACCAGCTTGATAATGCAACTGCATCTTGCTTCTCCCCCTCCTTGTTTGTTTTCCTCCCTGTGTTCATCCCTGTACTCCTCCCTGGAATTACACTTCCTGATGTAGTGGTGCTATATAAACCCTCTTACTCAGAGTCTGCTTTCTGGGGGCTCTGGACAAAGATATGCTGTGTTTAATACCCATTCTCTATAATCCCTTAGCTTCCATAGTACCCTATTCATTCATTTAAAAACTTACTTATTGGGACCATCCCCGTGTGAGGCGTTGTATATAGGTGGACAAAGTCTTTGATCACATAGAATTTACTGTAGTGGGGGAAATAACTGAAAATACAAATCAACAGATACAAGTATAGCTGAATGGTAAGTGCTCTGAAGAAAATGCAGCAGAGAGAGGAGTTGAAAGTAGGTCGATTGAGGAATGGCATCGAGTTGGTTAATAAGTACTATCTGAGAAGGTGACCTTTGAATGGAGAAGGGACCACTGAGAAGAAACGAGTTGAGGGAAGAGTGATTCATTCAGGAGGAGGAGGAAATACAAGGGTCTTCAAGCAGGTGTATGGGTTTGACCTGTTGAAGAACAGCAGAGGTCAGCGTGACTGAACATAGTGAGAGGCGCCGATTGTTGGGGATACAGCTGACAGAGATAGAAAGGGGCTCCTCCTTATGAGACCTTATAGGATGTGTTTCTGGGTTTGAGTTTTTTGTGTATGTCCTGGGAGGACACTGGATAGTTTTGGCAAAGGATTGATATGCTCCGATTTATATTTTCATGAGCTGTTTTTAGCTGCCATGTGGGGGAATGGATTTTTGGGGTGATAAGAGTACAAATGGATGAGAGGTGATTGCAGTAACCCCAGTGAGAAGTGATGGGGTTTTGGACAAGCGTTGAGATGTGGGGTCTATGTTGAAGTTGATATGGGAAAGACTCGCTGGACTGGGGGAAGGGAGATGTCAGGCAGAGCCATCAGGGATGAATGTGTGACCACTCTATTCCCTTGACTTGATGGTACCACCCATGCTTTCTCCTTTCAGGTGCGTCTTTCTGGGTCTCATTCAGAGACACCTAGAGTCTCTCTGTGTTAGTTTTCGGGTTTCTGATCTTAGTTCTTTGCTCTTCTTACTCACCAGTGATTATACAACAGAAGTCACAGACTCAAATTCCTACGGATTGCAGAAGGGAGCAAATGGGAGGAGCGGGCTGAGATAATGGGGCACGCCGACCCAGTGAGAGTGGGGGCAGCCATGGTGGGCTGTGTGGTATGAGCCTGATTTGGGGGGGGGGGCGGGGTGCTTGCTGAAATGAGCTCTGACGGAGTGTCTTACCTAGAGCAGGAATGCTGGGTCCTGGGATTGCAGAATCTTCTGAATTTTCAAGACAAGCTAAATCCAGATTTAAAAAAAATTCACAATCTTAACATTTTTTATATGTTGGCTGAAACTGTTTTTAGAACTCTGGGTGGGTGGGGGGAGCGGCAAACAAAACAAGTCTGTGTTCCAGATGTGATCCTTGGGCCACTGGTTTGCAATTTCTGCCGAAATACTCTTTTCAGGGTAACTCTGTACGTGGCTTTGTTTATTTCTTTAGTTTATGGGCCAGTGACTTCCGAACCTATATTCTTTGCTCTGGTCTTTGAAATGTCACTGGCCACTGGACATAGCTCTCCACAGTTGTGTCCTACCAGCGTGTTCCAGATTTAGTTTTCCCACCGCCTGGCCCCTCTCCTACCTGTTCCATCCTAGTGATGGGCCATCTTTTCCCGGGGATGCAGGCTGGAATCTGCCTTCATTCCTGCTGCCTGCCCTGCCGACAGACTGCATATTGAGAAATGTATCTCTCCGTCTTGTTTGTGTTACCTTCTAAACCTTTTTTTTAATGTGCTGCCTCTTCTCCCTTTCCGCTCCCACCTTACTTTGGTTGTTCAGCTAGCTTTAGAACTAATAGGGCTAAGTCTGCATTATTATACCCGTTTTACAGATGACAAAATTGAAGTCTGGAGAAAACTTGTAGTTTGGCCAGATCACACAGTAGCAAGTGTCAGAGTGGCCATTTGAATGCAGACAGTGTTATTGCAGAATGTGAACTGTTGTGTCTGTACACAATAATAAATTGATCGTCTGTATATGGGAATATATGATTGTGTTAATCGCTCCACAATTTATATGCATATCCAGTCATCACCTTGTATGCTTTAAATAATGGACCCTTCTATATTTCAACCGTTCCTTAATAAAGTTGGAAAAAATAATTCAAGTGGCAAAAACATTAAAAAAAAAAAAAAGACAAGTGTATAAGGAGAAGAGGAGATCATCAACCAGAATCACCTAGAATTGCTTCTAGCAAACCTCTTCTAGGAAGCTGATAAAAAAATAGATATTTTTAGTTACAGTATCATCTAGATAAGAAGCAGTGCTTGCTAAATCCTCAGAGGGTATTTGAAAACACATGTTTCTTTTATAGATTCTTAGTTCTTTCTTGTTTTAGGTAAGTTTGCTTTATCCATGAAATCAGCTGAATCACAGAGAAGTTGAGTAAAAATTGTGAAAGTTTGTTGTTCACGTCTCAAACGTTTTAATATCATTTACAAACATGGCCACGTGAGGGGGTCCAGGTGTATGACAGAAGACAGTAGTGACCCCTCCCGCCTGGAAGCCTGGTGCCCGCTGTCTCTGGGCTCTAGTTTTGGATGGGCTCTCTGGAGTCATCGGATCTTCTGGTTGTCTTCGTCCAGCTGCCCTCCACAGACAGGCCTGGCCTGACTCCAAGGAGGGGATTCTGCCTGCTGCCTGTCTCCATGGCATTTTCCAGGTTTTATTTCTTTCCTTTTGTTTATTTATTTTTTTGGTAGTGGAAAACCACGAGCACCTGCACTTAGATCGTGTGGTAATACCCACCTAGCGGTTGGTTTTCTGCTTACTTCAGAGGATAGCTTTTATTTTGGAAGGACAGTTTTTAGTCACCCCCAAGAGAACAAGTTTCCGCCTTAGTACACTGATGCTCTGGGTTCAAACACTACCAAAAGGCTTTTTTGCGAGAAACCCTCAGGGAGTTTTTCCACCAAAAATATAACTATATTGGTTAAAAGTTTAAACTTTGGATTCAGACATTCCTGGGTTGGAGCCCAGCTCATTTCCCTGAGCCTCCCTTTAATCTGTAAAATGGGAATTACACTGACTCTGTAGGATCATTATGTGACTTAAGTGAATTGTCTGTGAAAGCGTTAGTTGTATAGCTGGCATGTAACAAGCATACAGTAAATTTGAGTTATTACCGTTGTTGTGATCATTATTTTATTATTGTATTGGCTCATGTAACAGTCTTTCAGTTAGCGCCTATTAGGTATTCTCCTAGTATAGCTCACATGTTGAAGGGGCTACTTAACTACGGTTAAGCTGTGCTTGGTCAGCATGCCCTCCTGTCCAGTTTTGAATTAAGTAATTAAACAAAATGAGTTTTTTTTCTGTGCCAGGAACTGCACAAAACACCGCACACTTAAGAATGGTATACAGTAAGATCGCACCCCTTTCATTCCCTGTTTCAAACTGAACCCATGTTATTGTGGTTCCGCTCTCTGCTCTGCCTTCACACTTTGGCGTAGAATGTTCGATGACTTGGAATGCCTTCTTTCTCTTATCAAACTGGCAGATTCCTATCCTTAGCTCAAATCTAGTTGGAAGCCAGTTCAACTCCCCCAGGGAGATTGAAGTGTTTCCCCCCCCCCGCCATTGTCTGTGTGCTGTGCTTTGGGTACATGGTTCATTTATGATATTCTCATGAGTGTGTGCCTCATAGTTGTTTACCTGTGTCTCTCCTCCCTGGACTTGGAACATTTTGAGGGTAGGGACTGTGTCTGTTTACTTTTGCATTCTTAATAAAGTGCTTATGGGGACTTAATTCTGTTTGTGGGTGAGTTGGATGGAAGAATGGATGGATAGATGGGGGAAAGAAATGATACATGGATTAAAATAAATAAGTGAAAGGACCAAGGAATGATACAGGGACCTGGCCTTGAGATGTTGTCACACTTGTAAGGAAGACAGGAATACAGATGTTCTCAGGGTACTGTGACAAATAGTTAAATATCCATAGAGCGTAAATAGTGACTAGGAGGTTCTGCCTGTAGACCTGTATTGCTTTAGCCACTCATGGTTTATTTACTTATTTTTAAATCATTCAGGTCGTAAAAATAAAATCCAGACCTCCAGCTTCCCAGATTTGCCAACACTGGCCCATTTCTCCTGCAGGAGACTGTGTGCCCAGAGGAGCGCCAGGACAGGGGCTGCGTCTGGTGTGTGCGCGTTCTCTGCAGTTCCCTGCCCTGACCCTTGAGTGCACTTGGGTTTGAGACCCCTACTGCAGGGGGTGATTTGGAATTTCTCTACATGGGGAAGTGAGAGAAGGGGCAGCCCAATATAGAAGGGGGTCACAGCACATGGAAAGGCCTGGAACTGTGAGTGCTTGCTCCATGGGGTATTGGAGGCCTGGCATGGTGCCCATCCACCTGAAGCACACAGAGCTCATAGGCACTGCAGAGAGTCGGCTATGGTCAGAGAAGCCTGCGGGGCCCAGAGATGGGGTCTTTTTGTCTTTCTTGCTAATTTTGGATTTCACCCTATAGTAAATGGGGAGGTGAGTGGTGGTTTAAGCTGAGGAATGTGAGTTGGATGGAAGAATGAATGGATAGATGGGGGAAAGAAATGGTCAGACTTGCATTCTTTCCGTGGTCAGGCGGGTGAGTTCCAGAGAGCACTGGAGTAGATGCCGGCAGACCTGATAGAAGCCTGTGCTCTAGGTCAGTACTTCTTGGCTTGCGTTGATTTTGATTCTCAGGGGATACTTGGCAAAGTCTGGAGAAATTTTTGATTGTGAGGAGGAGGCATGCTAGTGGTCTTTTGTGGAACAGGCTAGAGATGCTGGTGAACACCCTAGAATGCACAGGAGAGCTCTCACAACCACAAAGGTATCGGGCCCCAAGTATCAGGAGTGATGAGGCTGGGAAACCTTACTCCAGTTGAGCCGAGACATGAGGACGTGAGCTTGGGAGACATCATGTGTGTTCTTAGAAAGAGATGGAGCCCAGGTGGAAACAAGCATACTGACTGATTATCTGATCGTTTGTTAGAGGAGAGACCAGGAGAAGGATAAGCAGCAGGGAGACAAAGCAGAGCAAGATTTAGGTAGCAACTAAAGAAGAAACCAGCCTTTAAAGAGTAGCTGAAATCACTAAGTTATCCCCAACATTATAAATTTCTACCGATTGAACAGTACACACAAGCATATTCGCATCCTTTTTTCATCCATAAGAACATGCTGGTATTTGTACTTTTAATAGGATGTAGTAAACAACCTATTGGGGAAAAATATAGGGAGGTTCTCCTTTATACTTTGATGCTGTAATTCGCAAAACTTTCTTATTTTCGGGTTTTGAGATAAAGGCATGAGGCCAAAATCAGTTGAATTGCTCTCCCAAGTAATTTTCCTTTTTTTTTTTTTTTTATTTATTTCTTTAAATTCAAGTTAGTTAACAATGTAATATTGGTTTCAGGAGTAGAACCCAGTGATTCATCACTTACGTATGATACCCAGTGCTCATCCCAGCAAGTGCCCTGCTTAATGCCCATCACCCATTTAGCCCATCTGCCCACCTCCTCCGCTCCAGCAACCCTCAGTTTTCTGTATTTAAGAGTCTCTTAGCATTTACCTCCCTCTCTATTTTTATCTTATTTTTCCTTCCCTTCCCCTATGTTCATCTGTTGTGTTTCTTAAATTCCACATATGAGTGAAATCATATGGTATGTGTCTTTCTCTGACTGACTTATTTTGCTTAACATAATACACTCTAGTTCCATCCACGTTGTTGCAAATGGCGAGATTTCATTCTTTTTGATCACCAAGTAGTATTCCGTTGAATATCTATATCTGTATCTATATCTATATCTATGTATCTATATCACATCTTTATCCATTCATTAGTTGATGGACATCTTTTCATAATTTGGCTATTGTTAGCACTGCTATAAACATTGGGAGCATGTGCCCCTTTGAATCAGCATTTTTGTATCCTTTGGATAAACACCTAGTAGTACAATTGCTGGGTCATAAGGTAGTTCTATTTTTAATTTTTTGAGGAACTTCCGTACTGTTTTCCAGAGTTGCTGTACCAGTTTGTATTCCTACCAGCAGTGCAAAAGTGTTCCTCTTTCTCTGCATCATTGTCAACATCTTTTGTTTCTGGAGTTGTTAAATTTAGCCATTCCGACATTATGGTTTTGATTTGTATTTTCCTGATGATGAGTGATCTCAAGCATCTTCCATGTGTTTGTTGGCCATCTGGATGTCCTCTTTGGAAAAGTGTCTGTTCATGTCTTCTGCCCATTTCTTCACTGGATTAATTGTTTTTTTTTAGGTGTTGAGATTGGTAAATTCTTTATAGATTTTGGATACTAACCCTTTATCTGATATGTCATTTGCAAATATCTTCTCCCATTCTGTCAGTTGCCTTTTAGTATTGTTGATTGTTTCCTTCACTGTACAGAAGGTTTTTTTTTTTTTTTATCTTGATGAGTTCCCAATAGTTCATTTTTGCTTTTATTTCTCTTGCCTCTGGAGACATGTCTAGTATGAAGTTCCTGCAGCTGAGATCAAACAGGTTGCTGCCTGTGTTCTCTAGGCTTTTGATGGTTTCCTGTCTCACATTTAGGTCTTTCATCCATTTTGAATGTACTTTTGTGTATGATGTAAGAAAGTGGTCCAGTTTCATTCTTCTGCATGTTGCTATCAAGTTTTCCCAGCACCATTTGCTGAAGAGATTGTCTTTTTTCAGTTGGATATTCTTACCTGCTTTGTCGAAGATTAGTTGGCCATACGTTTGTGGGTCCATTTCTGGGTTCTCTATTCTGTTCTATTGATTTATATGTCTGTTTTTGTGCCAATACCATACTGTCTTGATGATTACAGCTTTGTAATACAGCTTGAAGTCTGGAATTATGATGCCTCCAGCTTTGCTTTTCTTTTTCAACATTACTTTGGCTTTTCGGGGTATTTTATGGTTTCCATACAAATTTTAGGATTGTTTGTTCTAGCTCTGTGATGAATGCTGGTGTTATTTTGATAGGGATTGCCATAGAAGGTTAGAATTGCTTTGGATACTGTAGACATTTTCACAATATATTTTTTTCCGATCCATGAGCATGGACTGTTTTTCCATTTATTTATGTTTTCAATGTCTTTCATAACTTCCTGCAGTTTTCAGTGTACAGATCTTTTACCTCTTTGGTTATGTTTGTTTTTAGGTATCTTATGGTTTTTGGTGCAATTGTAAATGTGACCACCTCCTTGATTTCTCTTTCTGCTGCTTCATTATTGGTGTATAGAAACGCAACTGATTTCTCTACGTTCATTTTGTACCCTGCAACCTTGCTGAATTCATATATCAGTTCTAGCAGATTTTTGGTGGAGTCTTTCAGGTTTTCCATGTACAGTATCATGTTGTCTGTGAAGAGTGAAAGTTCGATTTCTTTGCCAGTTTGTATGCCTTTTATTTCTTTGTGTTGTCCGATTGCTGAGGCTAGGACTTCAATACCATGTTGAACAGCAGTGGTCAGAGTGGACATCTCTCTGCTTTTCCCCATTAAGGATGGTATTAGCTGTGGGCCTTTCATATATGGCTTTTTTGATGTTTTTCTCCCTCCAGAAATTCCTTGATCATTTAGTATGCATTCCTTATAAAAGTCTATTGGAAGATGAGACTGTGTGAGGATATCTGTTTGAATTTTGCTTCTAACATGACTGTTTTGGCTCGTGTTCCTTTTTTTTTTTTTAATGTTTATTTTTAGTTTTGAGAGAGAGAGCATACACATGTACATGAGTGGAGGAGGGGTAGAGAGAGAGGGAGAGAGTGATCTGAAGCAACCTCTGCGCTGACAGCAGCAATCTCGATGCAGGGCTCGAACTCAGGAACCATCAGATCGTGACCTGAGCTGAAGTCAGACATTTAACCAACTGAGGCACCCAGGCGCCCCCTGACACTTGTTCTTACTGGGTTTAAGGGCAAGTGGAACTTGGGCTTTACAGCTCTAACCTTCCTTGTCCTAAAATTGATCTGTTCTGTTGGTGTGGGAAATTCAGGTTTTGAAGACCCTGGGAGAGGATGAGGGTAGGGAGGAAAGGAAAGGTGATTACTACTTCCCTGGCAAACTACTCAATCTTGGGAAAACAGTTTAAGTCCCAGGTCTTCTCCCAGAATGCCGCTTTATTCAAATTCTTGTTCCTGGGTAACATCGTGTGTCCACTTAGGGTCTGCAGACGAGGCAGGATTCCGAAGAGCGGGGTGACTGGTATGCTCTACCTCTGTCTATACGTAATGACGGCTGATTTTCATCTTTCCTTTCTGGAAACGGCATCGTGGGAAGAGAAGGCTCCCCTAGTCTTCCTCCAGTACCCACCGGAACACCTGTATCCGTTCTCTTTTGTCAGCGTATCAGCCAGAGTCCCTGCAAGAAACAGGTGGCACACTCAGATGGGGTAATTTGAGAAGAGTGGGTAAGCATAGGGAAACCGCAAGGGATATTGCAGGACCTCTGGGCTACCAAAATTGGAGATGATACCAGCTGTGGGCCTCAAGGTCAAGGAGTGGGTGTGTTACTAGGTTCCGAAGAGACTGTTGTATGGAGAGTCTTAACAGTGTGACCTTTGGTGCAGGGAGTTACAGCCAGGCTGCATTTTCTTTTTTCTTTTTTTTTTCTTTTTCTTTTTTTTTTAATGTTTTATTTATTTTTGAGAGCAAGAGAGGTAAAGCATGAGCAGAGGAGGGACAGAGAGAGAGGGAGACACAGAATCTGAAGCAGACTCCAGGCTCTGAGCTGTCAGCACAGAGCCCGACGCGGGGCTTGAACTCACAGACCGTGAGATCATGACCTGAGGCGAAGTCAGACACTTAACTGACTGAGCCACCCAGGCGCCCCTGCATTTTCCCTTTGCCAGCTGATATCCCTCTGTGCTCATGGGCCAAAGCCTGCTCAGGGCCAGAGAGTGGTGAGCCTCTGGGTGTGCTCTACTCTGCTCTGCGTCCTGGGGCGGAGAGCAGGGTGGAGAGGGTTCAAGAGTGAATCCGGAGAGGCACATAGAACATGTCTGGGACATTTGGACATTCCTCCTGATTGGTTGACTCCTGTGGTCAGATATTTATGGAGGAGTCAGGTGGTGATGGGGGCTGTGTTTGGAGTCGGAGAGTCTGGTGCAGAATCACATCTGCTTCACTCGCTAACTGAGCTATTCTCAGGTCTTTTCAGTTCACCAAGCCCTTATTTCCTCATTGGATAGTGGGAGGAGGGTACTGCCTACATCAGAAGGCCTTAGTGAGGCTCAAAACTGAAAATATTTCAGTGCTGTTGACAGACTTGGAAAAGGCTGCAAGAGGATAGAGTAAAATGTGAGCAGTATACCTCAGGAAAATTGTTTTGCCGTATAAAACAAATATAGCTGTGTTGTGAGATAATGGTTGTTTTTTTTTTTTCTTCATTACATTATTCTGTGTTCCGGGCTTTGTACCATGAGAATAACAAAGATACCCCTAAATGCTATTAATAAATATGTTAGGGGCACCTGGGTGGCTCAGTCGGTTAAGCGTCCGACTTCAGCTCAGGTCATGATCTCACAGTTCGTGAGTTCGAGCCCCGCGTCAGGCTCTGTGCTGACAGCTCAGAGCCTGGAGCCTGCTTTGGATTCTGTGTCTCCTTCTCTCTCTGTCCCACCCCTGCTCATGCGCTCTCTCTCTCTCTCTCTCTCTCTCTCAAATAAATAAACATCAAAACATTTTTTTAAAAAATATGTTAGTACTGCCCCTGTCCCCTAATTAATTATTGTTTTTGGTGCATATTGTGCTCTCTGGGCCGAGGTGTGAAAATTAGTAGCCATAGTAGAGCTGGATTGACTGCGGTGACACGTACCCTGTAGTGACATGTATGTCATTTCTTGTGACGTGGCCATAGTCCATCCCCGGGAAACCTCTGCCGGCCTTCCTAGTGCCTCTCCGCTGAGCTCCTATAGTCTGGGGCAGTTCCCAGGACTTAATCATACTTTAGCTGCAGTTACTGCCTCTCCTGCTGTGACCTTCTTCAGGTCCATGCTGTGGCTTATTCATCTCCACGTCTCCAGCATTGTCTTATCTCATGTTGGTAAATGCCGCCTTCATTCTTGTTGCCTGGCTTCCTCCACATGGCTATAGAGAGTTCTCAGGCTCACGTACCATAGCTGCTACAACAGAGAGCACTCGACCAGTGCTTTCTCTTACCTGAAGTTCCAAAATCCCAGAGAAGAATTTTGCTTATTTTCACATGGCTCAGGTCCACATCCCTTATTGGATCAGCGATACCCATGGGAGTAGTATGTTCTCGTGCTCTCAGCTTTATAGTTAAATGCCCATATTCCCAGGGAACCTGTTATAGTCAACTGGGTGGGGTCTGTACCATCAAGACAGGTCCAACTTAAATCAGTTGGTTGGAGTGGAGGAGAATGAATCAGTTAGGATTGCATTCAGCTGCAGTGACAATACTAAGAAATTCTTACTTAAATCAGTGGGTTGCCCTGGGGAAGAGGCATGTATCAGGAATACATTGGCAAAAATTGGTTCTTGGTAGATGACAGGATCTTAGTTAGCTATTACAGCGGTTTGTAGCCTCCTAAAGCTCAGCCCTGCCTAACAATGTAAATGAATAGAGAGGTATTAAACTAGCATGGGGGCAGAGATAAGGAAAGGAGAATGTTTGAAAAGACTTTTTAGTGAGGTTGATGGTAAAAAACAAACAGTTAAGAAACACTAAGTTATGACAATAATAATACCTAGCTCTACATAGGGCTTACCACATGCCAGAAGCTGTTTGAAATCTTTTATGTATGTTCTCACATGTAACAATATACAAATGTATCAGTGGCTTAAACCAATAGACTTGACTTCCTGTTCTCTTGCCCCTAAATAACAAATCCAAAGGGGATGTGATGTTGTCAAGGCCAGCATATGTTTAATTCTTTAGACCTTTCCTTGTTAATTACCTCATGGTTGCAAGATAGTTGCAACCACTGTAGACATTCTATCTACCGTTAATCACCTTTAATGTTGGAAGAATGAGGGAGACCTGGAGAAAACAGAATCCACCCCCTCCCTTTGTTTTTTAATGAGAAGAGGAAGTTTCCCAGAGGTCCTCCTAAATTTCTGCCTTGGTTCTCACATGGCTACTTTTAGGTACAGAGAAGCAGGGAAGGTAGAGAATAAGGTTGTCATGGTCGGCTTAGATCTACACAATTTAAGATGATAGTCACATATGACTGTTTAAGAGTTTTTTTTTTAATTGAGATACAATTCACATACTAGAAAATTTACCATTTTAATCATATCTTTTAATGGTTTTTAATATATTTTCAGGATTATAGGGCCATCATTACTGTCTAATTTCAGAACATTTTCATCACTCCCAAAAGAAACATATACCTAGTAGTTTTTAGTTCCCCCTCCTAACCCTACCTTCACCCTCTGGCAGCACTAACCTACTTTCTGGCTCCCTGGATTTGTCTGTTTGACACATTTCATATAAATGAAATCATACAATATGTAGTGCTTTGTGTCCGACTTCTTTCACTTGGCGTAATTTTTTCAAGGTTCATCTGTGTTATAGCATGTATCACTGTTAGTATTTAAAAAAATTAATTCCTTTTTATAACTTAATGATAGTTGACTGCATGGAAGTGGCATGTTTTGTTTTATGCGTTTATTTGCGGATGGGCATTCTGGGTCATGGACATTTTAGTTACTGTAAATAATGCTGCTATGAACATTCGTGTACAAGTTTTTGTGTGACCATATTTGTATTTTTCTTTCACTTTTCTTGGGCAAATTCCTAGGAGTAGAATTACTGGATTATATGGGAACTCTAGGTTTAATCTTAGACTGTTTTTCAGAGTGTCTACAGCATTTTATACATCCTGATGGGAATGAATAAGGGTTTCAATTTTTCCACAGGCTTACTAACACTTGTTATTTTTGTTTGTTGATTTTAGCCATCCCAGTGGACGTGAAGTGGTATCTCACACTGGTTTTGATGTGCATTTACATACTCTTCACTGATACTGAGTATCTTCTCATGTGCTTACGAGCTATTTGTGTATCTTTCTGGAGAAATGTCTGTTGCGATCCTCTGCCCATTGTGTAATTGGGTTGTCATTTTATTTTGAATAGTACTAGCTATTTAAATAGATTAATCAAAATTAAATAAAGTAAGAAATTCACTTCTTCAGTCACACTAGCCGCATTTCAAGCACTCAGTTGCCACATACAGATAGTGGCTGCATGACTGGCCAGTTGCATATATAAAGCATTTCCATCATTGCAGAAAGTTCTTCTGGACAGCACTGGTTTAGACCATCAGGACTGATCACTTGGAGCTGGGCACATAGCCGCTGCAAATACAATCAGGGTTTTGGTAAGCTAAGGAAGGACCAGGGAATGCATATGGAATACAATTACAGAACATTCTTCAGAAAAAGTTAGACGTCTTGGTGCCCAAAGAGATGGATGTGCTCCTTCTCTCCTAAAGATGCATAGAGGTTTCCCAAGGGAAGAACTGGGACAGGAGGTGATGAGAAATCTGGACCAGAGATTGGCAACCTGTTTCTGTCAAGGACCAGATAGTAGATATTTTCAGCTTTGCCACCTGTACGGTATCTGTCGCAGCTCCTCAACCGGATCATTGTACTGAAAAAGCTTTCAGAGACAATGCATAAATGAATGGGCATGACCATGTTCCATTCCAACTGTTTGGAGAAATGGGTAGTGGGCTGGATGTGGCCCACAGATCATATTTTGCGAGGAACGTTGTATAGAAAGGTATGAAAGCTTACAGAGTCTAGCGTGCTGCAATAAAGGATATGGTAACATATTTGGTATGTCTGGAAAAATAAGCTTTCAAGATAATGGTGGACAGAAGGTGAGGAAGAAAATAGGACTAAGTTTTAAACATCCTCAGTGCATATCCAGGTGGTTTTGTTCAGGCATTTTTGTTTGTTTTTTAAAATCTTTTAGGTGACAAGGGGTGCTGGGGTGGCTCAGTCGGTTAAGCATCTGACTTCAGCTCAGGTCATGATCTCATGGTTTGTGAGTTCGAGCCCCGTGTAGGGCTCTGTGCTGACAGCTCAGAGCCTGGAACCCACTTTGGATTTTGTGACTCCCTTTCTCTCTACTCCTCCCCTGCTTATGCTCGCGCTCCCACGCTTGCTCTCGCGCTCTCTCTCTCTCTCTCTCTCTCTGTCTCTCTCTGTCTCTCATTCAAATGTAAATAAACATTCAAAGAAACTTTTTTAAATAATAAAAAAAAAACTTTGTACATGACAAAAAGCCATCAAAGGGTTTTAAGTCAGAAATCATGTAATTACTTTGAGTTTTTAGACAACTCTGGCAACATTGTGAAGAGTGAAAGGTTAAGAACACCAGTTAAGGAGGTGGTGAAGGGCCCAAACAAAATGAGTATTTTTAAACTGAGTAATTTTGTTAAGTATACCTGTTCCTAATCCTGCTAGATAATAGGCTGTGTGAAGTATAGCAATGATTGTGACACAAGTCAAGCCTGTTCGTCTTGGATTAAAATAAAGATCTGGTCATTGTAGTGCTAATGGCATCAGCTTTGATGCAAGCTGATAAATCAGCTAACCCATGGGCTGTGAGCTGGGCTGGAAGCCATATTGACTTAAACGAGGCATTAAGAATGGGACCAGACATGGTCTTGTCCTGTCCCAGGACAGTCACCTGGAAGCCAGGGAGTTGGTGCTAAGGGTTAGTTACCCTGAGAATGCCAGTGACTCGAGGGGAGCCGGGAAAATGAAGTGGAGTAGGGGAGAGACTCACTATGGCTTTGGAAGAGTTGACTTCTACGGGAAGTAAGCTCATTCTCCACAGGTCAGTTCTGAAAGGCCATTGGAGGGGGAAAGAAAGCCTTGATGAACTCCCAATTTTTGAAGGTCTCAAGTTAAGCACAAACACTGAGAGTGTTTGCCATCAGTAAAGATGAATTATCCACACACGCTCAGGAAATTTCTGTGTCAGTGGATCTTTTTCTCAACATGGTACTCTTAGCCTGTGAGTACACAATGTATTTTCAAAGCCAGTCTTGCAGGCCGAATAATCAGAACTCTACAATAAAGGTTACGAAACCATTGATAACTTGGTTTTCATACTGTAATGGATTCTTTGAGTACAGAATTCTCTGGTGATTAATTCAAGGTGGAGTAGTAAGTAGTGATGTCTGACAGTCTTCATTCCGTAACCATACTTTTCAAGAAAGCGTTTTGGTTTATTTGCTACTTAAATCCTCACCGATTCCTAAAATTAGGAAATATAAATTAAAAGAAATCGCTGTGGGCCCTTCACAAGGCACAGTTGTACCTCACCCTAGGAATGAAAATGAACGAAGATCTTACATACATAGCTTTTTACCCTCTGGATGTCCTGACTCCAAATGCTGCGAGCATCAGAAGTTGTCTCCTGAATCTGATTTTGAGTGGCCAGGCCTACATCCAGTGGGAATTATGAGTGTTTCCAAGTGTGGGGCAGACAGAGGTGATAACATCAAAAGAGACTGCCCCTTGGACAGGTGCTGCTTCCTGAAGTCATTTCCCCAGGGCAGGTGTGCGCTGTGCAGGCTGCTCTGAAAACAGCTCTGCAGCTTCTCCGGGAACACTCCCTGGGTGGGTGTCCCTCGGCCCTCAGTCTTTCACTTCGTTTTTGTGGAAGTGTTATGAGAGTGGTGAGGAAACCTCATCCATTTTCTGAATCCAACACCCTGGGGCAGAAGGGACAGACTGGATTCAGGGCACTTGGAGCTCACCGAATTCATCAAAATTATGTTTTAATCTTAGGTTTAGAATTTGCCCACATGAATTTGGCCAAGTGTCTCTTAAGAGCTATGTACTCTGGGGCGCCTGGAGGGCTCAGTCAGTTAAGCATCCAACTCTTGGTTTTGGCTCACGGTCATAATCTCCCATCTTCATGAGTTAGAGCCCCATGTCAGGCTCTGCGCTGGCCTCACGAGCCTGCTTGTGGTTCTCTCTCTCCCTCCCTCCCTCCCTCCCTCCCTCCCTCTCTCCCTCTCTCCCTCCTCCCTCCCTCCCTCCCTCCTCCTATCCCGATGTGGTCTTTGTCTCTCAAAATAAATATATGTATTTTTTAAAAAAAGAGCCATGTACTCTGTGTATTTCTGATTTGTCTACCCTGAAATAATCAAAATATTTACTTCTGAGATCTCTGAAGTCCAGAAAGGTCTTCTGAATTTTTAACTTTGATTTTTGGGCTTTAATGAAACTAACCGGTATGGATGGTTCCAGTGACCACAAAGAGGCCCCCATGGGCCCCTGGATTCCTCGCCACCAAGAAGCTTTGGGTATACGTATTTTCTGGGTTATTTATGCCAATGAGTGTTCTAGGGGATATTTCTGATTTGCTTTTATACATACCTGATAGAAAGTCTGGTTTTAAAAAACAGTCCAGCAATAATGTATATATATTATTGAATATATATACATATATATATATGTAATGAAGCTTCTCAAGACTTTCTTTGAACAGGGAGATTTATTTGAAACAGAATAAAAAAAACTAGTTAGTTTGTTCTCCTTTTCCCAACAACAACAAGAAGTTGCAGGGGAGTAAAAAGAGAGAGGGAGGGGAAGCCATAATGAACTTTGAAGTTCTTTGCACCACCTGTGATCATAGCCTTTGTCTGAACCCTCCTGCAAAAAACAATTGTTAAAAGAAGAAAAGTAGAACACGAGGTGAAATATGAACACAGAATAGCTCTTTTGTGATAATGAAGATATTGTTTTTAATTATTAATTTTCTTATAGAATTTTTGGAAAAAAATATTATTTATTTCGAGAGAGAGAGAGAAAGAGAGAGAGAGAGACGGAGGGGCAGAGAGAGGGAGAAACAGAATCCAAAGCAGGTTCCACTTTGCCAGCACAGAGCCCAATGCAAGGCTCGAACACATGAACCGTGAGATTATGATCAGAGCTGAGATCAAGAGTCAGATGCTTAACCAACTAAGCCACCCAGGTGCCCCAAAGGTATTATTTTTAATTACAACAATCATATGGCAATTACGTTTTTAAAGCCCTCTTAAATTTTATGGATGCATGCTAAAGTATTTGCAGGAAAATAATACATATTTTGGAGTTTGTTTAAAAAGAATTGGAGTTGGGGGGGTGCCTGGGTGGCTTAGTTGGTTAAGCATCTGACTCTTGATCTCAGCTCAGGTCATGATCTCATGCTTAGTGGGTTCCAGCCCTGAGTAGGGCTCAGAGCTGACAGTGTAGAGCCTGCTTGGGATTCTCTGTCTCCCTCTCTCTCTGCCCCTCCCCTGCTCACACCCTCTCTCTCACAATAAATAAATAAACATAAAAGAAAAATAGGAGTGGGGTATAGATGAAACAAGATGGCTAGGAGTTGAAATTATCTGAGGCTGGGTGATAAGTACATGAGGATTCACTTAACTTTTTTCTAATTTTGAATATGCTTGAAATTTTTACTTCCAATTTAAAATGTTTTTTTAAAAAGTTAACAGATTGGAATCTCTGGAAGCCTTGGATTCCTAAGGGTACTTTTTTGGTTGCCTTAGCTTCTATTCCAAATTTTCTTTTCCCTAGCACAGGGGTATTTTCCCTCCTTATTTTCTGTTTTTCTGTCTTTCTGCCTGCCTGCCTGCCTCTCTCCCTCCCTCTCTCCCTCCTCCCTCTCTCTCCCTTCCTCCCTCTCTCTCCTTCCTCCCTCTCTCTCCCTTCCTCCCTCTCTCTCCCTTCCTCCCTCTCTCTCCCTTCCTCCCTCTCTCTCTCCCTTCCTCCCTCTCTGTCTCCCTTCCTTTCCTCCCTCCCTCCCTCCCTCCCTCCCTTTCCTCCCTCCCTCCCTCCCTCCCTCCCTCCCTCCTTCCTCCTCCTCCTCCTTCCTCCTTCCTCCTCTCCCTCCTCCCTTCCTCCCTTCCTCTCTTCCTCCTTCCTTCCTTCCTCTTTTTCTGTCTTCTTCCTTATCTTTCCTTTCGTGTCATTTGGGCTGACAAGAAAAAAGAGACACATGTTTTGTATCAAGTTGCAAGTATACTTGGGGCCTATTTTCATGGTAACACAAAGGCTGGGCAGTTCTGGAGACTCAGTTGAATGTTGCAGACTGCTCGGGCCTGCCTGACCACTAAGGAGTCTTATTGGACTGAGGTCAGAACTTGACTAGACCACCCACCCCACAGTTGGTCACTGCAGCATGCGGTTATGTTTTGTTATAATTTTGCCGTGATTAGGGGTACCTGGGTGGCTCAATCAATTAAGCATCTGACACTTGATTTCAATCATGAGATCGAGCCCCCATGTCGAGATCTGCACTGACAGCATGGAGCCTGCTTTTGAGATTCTCTGTCTCTCCCTCTCTCTGCCCCTCCCCTGCTTGCGTGGTTTGTTTCTCTCTGTTTCTCTTTCTCTCAAAACAATAAATAAACTTAAAAAAAGAAAATTTTTGCCATGATTAGAATACGGAGGATTTGTGTTGAAGTTAACTTGTTATCATTAGTCTGGATTTGAAAAGGGGAATGTCGGGATCCCGCTCTTGGTTACTGTCTGTGATTTGGAACGAGTTCCTGTCTTTGAAATTGTGCTGTGAGATTGGTGAGACCTAATCCTAGCCTGAGTAGACAAACGTTAGGTCATTGGGTCCCAAACTGTCCTTAGAAAGTAAGTCATGATGGCAAGAATCACCTGGAGAGAATTTTAATCTTTCATTTAAAAAAAATATAGTAAAAAGACGTGGGTAACCCATGGGAATTAATAGGTCTAGAGTGGCAACAGAATCTAAAAATGTACAGTTTTGTCAGTTTCCCACATGATTCTCATGATCACTAGGTTGGAGATCTAGATTCGGTGGTTTTTAATAGAGTGGAGGCATTCTCGTTGCTTCAGGAGCAGACTGAGATAGTATGCCCATATAGTTCCACCTTGTTACAACTGGTATGGCATGTTTTTCATTGGTTTTATTCTTTTTAGCTGTTTTTATTTAAGATGACTTGCTTCTGAACAAGGCCTTGCATATGGTAGTTATTACATAAGCACAAAGCAAATAAATGGTGAATACAAAAAGGAAAGGCAACAGAACTAATATTCATTGAGTGCCTATTATTATAGTAGACTTGCCTCCTAATTTCTCTTTTAAGTTTTGCCACGGCATGGAAAACAATTATTATTATCTAGTTTTGCATTTGATGACATTAAAGCTCAGAGAAGTGCAGTATATTATGCAAAGTCACACAGTAAACCTGTGGCAGGAGTATTTGAACTCACACGTGTCTTTCTCTGGTGCTGTGCGGCCTTTCTGCACACCGCAGACCATTTCTCTGTCCTTTCATGGCCCCGGAGGATTGTGCAACAGAAGGGGAAATCTGTGTAAGGGTCAGGAAACCCGGCCAGTGGGGTAGGTCACCAGAGCTTCCTTCCACCACGCTATACAGGCATGTCTGTTTTTCTCAGTCCAGTACTGGGTAAAGGCCCCACCGACAGACGTTGTCACTTCTGATCAGTGTGTCATACCTGGGAACTGTTTGGCAAAGGAACATGGCAGCTGAGGGACAGAAGCCTTTTCTAGGTGATTTTTCCCGTGTCTTCCTGTATTTTCTTCGGCACCTTTTCACAGGCCTGAGAACGCAGGAGTTTTGTGCTGCTGTGGACACCATCCAGCTTGCTGGCTCTCTTTGATGGCGTGAAGATCAAAATGTCAGACGGGAAGGAAATCTCCCCCAGCGGAGGCCGGGCCCTCACCGTCACTCTCGGGGCGTATTGCAGCAGCCCGCGTGCTGGTCTTCCTTCCCGCAGCCTACCTGCCTTCCAAGTCCCGTTCCTCAGAGGGGATCCTCTTTAACAAGCAGGTCAGATTATGTTTCTAGCTTGCGAAGTCCCTTTAGTGATCCTCGAGTCCTTGAGGAAGAAGTCTGAGTCCCTGAACGTAGCACAGAAGACTTCTCCTGGTCCGGCCCTGTCTCTCCAGCTGCGTTTCGCACCCCTTCCCGCTTCACAAGCAGCCAGACACTTGCACCTGATGGCCGGCCATGCAGCCCGTTTCAGAGAGAGAATGAAAAAGAACCCAAGGAAATATATAATTTAGTTCTAACTTGCACGGTGCCTGGCAGTGTTTGATTTTTCCATGTTTGCTGTCTCTTTCCTCCTGTACTCTCTCCCTGAGGGCAGGAGCTTTCCCTTGTCTGCTATTGTTTTGTCTCATGGGGCACAGTGCCCAGTGCATCGTGGGTGTTCCCTTACACGATGGCTCAGTGAATAAATGTAGGGTAGGCAGTATTTTAGTGCTATTCAAGCCCAAAGGAAGGCATGATCAGTGTGGGCTGGACTGGTCAAGGAGGCCTTCACCATAAGCCGGTTGTGAAGGTTAGGCTTTTGAGGATCAGCAGAAGACCTGGTTGTGAGCTTTAGTCTTGAGAATCAGAGCTTTAGAAAGGCTTTTGCTATATTGGAAAGAATATAGGTTTTAGAACCAATGAGATCTAGGTTCAAATTTGGACCCTTTAATTACTAGCTATGTGACTTTAAGATCTTCTAAGTTTTACTTTCTTCACCTGTAAAATGAGATTGATATTACTTTCCATAGAGTCTTCTTGTGAGGAATAACAGTGATATCATATATAAAGTGTGCAGCCCAATGCCTAACATATACAGGCATACGTGAGGGATACTGTGGGTCAGGTTCTAGACCACTGTCGTAAAGCAAATATCACAGTGAAGTGAGCAAAGTGAATTTTTTTGGCTTCCCATTGAACATAAAACTTAATGTTTGCATTATACTGAAGATTATTAAATGCTCAGTAGCATTATGTCTGAAAATTCAGTGTAATACCTTAATTAAAAAATACTTTATTGCTAAAAAATGCTAAGGACCATCTGAGCTTTCAACAAGTTGTAATCACTGATCACCGATCACCATAACAAATATAATGAAAAAGTTTGAAATATTGCAAGAATTACCAAAATATTACACAGAGACATAAAACCAGCAAATGCTATTGGAAAAATGGTACCAATAAACTTGTTCAGCAGGGTTGCTGCAAACTTCAGTTTTTAAAAACAAAAACAAACAAGTGAAAAAAACGTCTGAGAAGCACAATAAAATGAGGTGTGCCTATACGAGGCTCTATAAATAGAAGCTATACAGATATACAGTGTGACTAACATGGCTGAGAATCAGAGATGATTTAGATGAGGTTGTTAAATGTATTTAAAATGACACAATTATGCTGGCCCAGAACAGAGTTATAATAGATTTCACAGTTTTTTGTAGCTGTTTCCATGTACTCTGAAGGTTCTTTCACATTTCTAGACTTTCTTTTTAAGCTTTTATAAATTGGGCGTGGGTATGTACCCATCTCCGTCTTACTCACCTGATACATAGATCCCCTGCCCCCTAACACTGGGGGCCTGTTGAAGGCAGGGGGCACTTAATGTGTAGAAGAGGGGACAGCAATGAGCTCGCTGTTCACTCCTCCAGGGACACACCTGTTTTTCCTTCTGCTGTATGTGTGCGCGTGCGTGGTTCACTATGGATCTTGGTATTCCAGTTTCCATGGTTGTCATGATTCTGACCTCTGCCTCATTCTTCCACTTCATCTTATGCACTCTCTCTCTCTGTTTCTCTCTCTCTCTCTCACTATTGTCCAGCCACATCTGCATCTTTAAAATCCCTGAGCATGGACCTCTTTTCAGCCTTGGGTTTTTTGACTCTGCAGTTCCCTGGGACCGAGATTCTTTTCCTCTGCTTCTTTCCATTTTTCAGAAAATCAGACTCCTTGTCCTGGAGTGGTATTGGAGCCAAAGGATGGAATTGGTTTTTTACTGTTTATTTGACATAATACCAAGGAATAATACTATCAGAGTGTTTGCAAGTCTTAATTTTTTTTTCACCAGAGAAGTTTAATACATTTCAAATATAAAAATGTAGGCACATACTAGGAGCTTTCCTTTGGGTGCTTCTGGTGGTACTTGTCTTAGTGTCTGTCCCCTGTGTCTGGGCTTCTTATAGAGCTACTGTCTCTGAAGAATGGAGGGTGTTGAACCCTGCCACCCCCACCCTGCTAAAGCTCCCGGCACCACTTCCTGGGGCACACTTCCTCTGCCTTTGTCTTAGCCCCGATTTTATTTCTCTCCCTGCTAATCCTGGAGGGATGGCCTCACTTGGGACCTAATTCCTCCCCATCCCCAGCAGGAAGTGGGCCAGGCAGAGGAGTCACCCCAGCTGAGTGGCAAAGAGGGGCCTGGAGGGCTTGTCAGTAGGGTATCCGGGATGGGTGAGGAGGCAGAGGAGGGAAGGAGAGAGGAGTGGGTTGGGAAGAGTCCAGAAGGATGTGAGAAATTGCTGACTGATGTCTGAAATAACAGTATTACGGCAACAAAAATAGCAGTAATTCAGGACTAAAAAAATAGCACAATATGCTTTAATATCAGAACGTGGTAGTATGTGCCCAATTCTTAGTCAATGGTCTCCCTTCACAAGTTACCTCTGCAGAGAGGCCCGCTCTGTCCCCTGTCTCAAGAGGGCCTCCCCTACATACAGGTTTATGTACTCACAGCACTTACATTTCTCTGGAAGTATATCGTTCACTTTTTTGTCTGCCTCCTGCAAATACAATCCGAGCTCCCATCAAGGCAGGGGCCTGCCTTCTTCTCACCAGGGCCTACAACTATGTCTAGACAATAGTTGGTCCCACTAAGTATTTGCGAACGAATGCATGGAAAGTGTCAGGACAGTCAAGCTGCTTTGGAAGAGACTAACATTGAGAGAAGGAGTACAGTTGCCTGCAGTTCTGGAAGCCCAGTCAGGCAGTGCTTATACAAGCTTGGCTATTATTGTCATGATTATTATTTTGTTTCAAAGCCCTTTTAGGATGCCAGGCATGTTGTGGAATTGAGGGAAGTAAAAATCTTGAACAGATGGTACCACCTGCAAAATAGGCTAAATCTATTTTTTTACCCTACCCTCCTCTCTCTATCACAGATATGAATAAACAGCAACAACGAAAAACCTGTTTTGAATTCTGCCTTGAGAGGTACAGCACTTTTAGTATTCTGAGTCAGGCAAGGAGAGTCTCTAGCCGCAGGACAGCTGGGAACTCAGGTCCATGGAGGGCGCCCAGCACAGAGGTGAGGAGAAGGCGCCTCCTTGTCTGGTGACAGCAGCTGGGGCCCTCTCCGCTTCCCTCCCCACAGAAATCCAGTTGGAACCAGCGCATGCTGGGATGCTGCCTGCCCGACAGAAACAGATGGCCTCCGACTGCCGCTGATCTGGTGGCATGGACCGCATAGCTCCTGCTTGACTCATGGGCGAGTGAGCCTGGGGATGGCCTGGGTGAGGGTCAGTCTCCTCACATTCACCTCCTCAGTTGAAGTGACTCACTTGGCTCTTAGCATAAGTTTCTGTTCAGGTTCTCTGACTGGGAGAATCTCTAATGTTCATGCTCCTAAGAACCAAACACAGCCAGGAATAGGAATGTTTGTAAATCTCCATATCGTCAATCAAAACATTTGAAAGAGGTAACTAATTTCCCCCCATTCCTCCTTCACCTGCCACAGAAGGGTGTTTGCTGGAATTAGATTGTAATTTGCTACAGGCAGTGGCCCCTCTGGGCAGCCCTGAGGAGGATGACCAGGAGGGTGTCAGAGTGCCTTCCACTGTCTCCCTGAAGATGTATTGGCAATCCAGAGAGACAGATGGAAGACATCACATGAGGAGTTAGGTGATGTACATTCTGGGCCAGGTTTGCCATCAAAGTCAGACCTGTGGCAAGTCATTTAAACCTCAGTGGCCTTCTGCTTTCTCTTCTCTCACATTGGATGGTGGGACTGGACTAGAAACAGCAGATAGATTAGCTCTCACGCTGGTTCTCCTTGACGGGAAATTGCTGTCTGGAACAGTGTGTGTGTCGGGGATGACTGGGAAGCCAGTCTCAGCTAAGTGAGAAAAAGCAGTTAGCATTACTGTTTGCCAGCTATGCAGACGGGCAGGTAGTGGCTTATATGCCAGGTACGATCTGACTGTTGGTCATTTCTGCCTCTATTTTACGATGCCGTGTATCCTAGGGATCGTGTAACATTTTCTAGCCTTAATAATTGCATGGGGCTTTGTTAATGATGACAAGGAACATATACACCATCTGACTTTTATTGAGAATTTGAGAATCTTTAGCTTAATCCTCATCCTTCATAGAGAAACTAAGTCTCCTAATGATTCAATGACTCACCCAAAGTCATTCAGCCAATAAGAGATAGAGCTAGAATTCAGACTTCTGTCTGTCTGCCTTCAGTACCGAGTCCTCCACCACCCTTCTGTTTTAACTCGCATTGGACAATACCTCAGTGCAGATTATAATAGCCGTCAGTGTGTGCACGCTGCCTGTAAGTACACAGAGATCAGAAAGGTGCTCGAAAGATGTGTTAACTGATATCCACACAGCTCGTTTGAGCTTACAAAGTACCTTCCAAGTACGACGAGCGTGTACTGATGCCGACATGTGGGACGTGGTGTAGAATGCTTTACCTGGATTATCTCATTTAAACATTTTTCAGATGAGGTAACAGACGCTCAGAGAGTTAGGCAGTGTGCTCCCAGGTCACGTGGCTGGGATTCGAGCCAAGGCCCACCAACTCTGGAATATTTGGTGGCATCTTTTATACTGGCGAGTCTTCAGTGGACCACTCAGCAGAGTTAGAGGCTTTTCCAGTATAAAATGAGGGGAGTCAGGATCCCTGTCACTTAGGTCTGTTCTGTTCTCTGGAACTCAGGGACAGTCTTGTCTCTTAGCACTGCAGAAGAGGGAGAATTCAGTGCATGCCTCCTGTGCACCTTCCTCTGGCGGGGCCGGGAGAGCCGCTCTGGTCTAGGAGTGCTCCACAGGCTTGCTGAGTGGCAGGTCCCTGTGTGACTGACACCATGCAGCAGACTCTTCACTTCCCTGAAGACTGAGAACAGCACACCGCCTGATGTATGGCTGCACCGAAGGCAAGGGGTTGAAGAGAAGTGACATGGTACCCAGGTGACCTGGAATAGACCTTGAGAAAAGTAAAGCCCTTGATGGCTCTGAAGAAGTTAATTTCAATAACTGGCTTTTTTTTTCTTTTCTTTTCTTTTTTTTAAACTAGCTTAGAAACTTAGAGGTTAAAAGATCAGGGGTGCCTAGTGGCTCATTTGGTTGAGCGATACACTCTTGGTTTTGGCTCAGCTCACGCTCTCATGGTTTGTAATTTGGAGCTCCACATCGGGCTCTATGCTGATAGCAAGGAGCCTGTTTGGAATTCTCTTTCCCTCTCTGCCCTTCCCCTGCTCGCCCACGTGGCACTCTCTCTGTCTCTCTTTCTCTCCAAATAAACACATAAACTTAAAAAAGATAATAACTGTACGTACTTAAATATATGCGTAGACTTTTAAACTGTGTGCAGAAGGAGGGATCTTCACAGCAGGAGTGGAATAGCCTTTCGTGCTTCAACAATTTCTCCTTCGACTTTTCTCCTTGGGGACATTTCCATCTTTCCAGTCGACTCAATTCATTTGGTACTCTTGCTTTCCTTTTGTGAAAATGATCGATTCTGGAGATTTGATCAAAACAGACTTGAAAATACCCACCCTCAGTTGGTAAATATCAGGGAATCTGGAGGTTGCCTCTTCTAGGCTGATGTAATTTGCCGCTGAAGTTTGCTGGCTTGCCCTCACCTGTACCCCACAATGGTCAGTCTCATCCTCTCCCAGCACCCTCTTCCCAGTCTGTTTCTGGCACTTATGCACACATGTGTGCACACACCTGCTTGCACACGTTTCTGACTGTGTGCTTATAGGTGAAAAAGGCCAGCGTCAGCCAGGCGGGGCCACAGGCCTATCTGGTTCAAATCTACACTGCCTGGGAGACCTGGGGTAATACGTGAGTGACAACAGGTGCACATTTCGTTACACCCTCTGAACCCAGCCCATAGTTCTTTCTTTGATTCTTTTCACCCGACACTCTTGCCTGAATTGTGTCCAATAAATTTTATAGCTCCGTGATCTTGTTTCAGAGCCGAGGGGAGACTTTTTTCTCTCCACTTGACTAAAGGGTTCCCAAGTCAAAACCCCGACTTCCTCTCCTCTCCTCACTCCTTAAGAAGTAGTAAGGAATAACCCCAGACCAGAAGCTGCTGGGTCCAGTATCTTCAGCCTTGCGCATGAAGAGCGATTTTTCTGGGCCCATTTTAGAAAAGCCAAGAATCAACTTGCAGAGAGTTAGCTATAATTGGGGAGAAAATAATTACTCAGCTTTTTCTGCCCTGGGATAGCTGGAGCCGTGGGCAGATCTTTCATAGCAGTGTCCACGCCCATGTCTATTTAAAACAAAGTATTGTACCAAGGGCCTTGAAAGCCCAGTCTCCTTGTTCTCAGGATTGCATTTTTGTGCAAACAACCCTAAATGTTGGCGTCAAAAGGTAATTTGTTTCATGTCTTTTCAGTGCAGAGTCCCAGGGCAGTGAGACATTTTATATGTTATTCGAAGAGGTGAATGGCTTTCGCAGGTGTCACATATGTTCATGGCCCTGCGTGCAAACTTACGGTTGAGCCAGATCGTGGTTCCTTCAGGAACAGGCGGTGGTCTGAGAAGGGAATTGTTTCTGAGAAGGTCCTGTGTCTTCTAGACAGTTCTAGAAACCTGCCTGGCTGCCTCTATTCCCCAGTGTGTGGACTTTAAAAAAGAAAAAAAGTGTTTTAAGTATCCTGGCTCACAATAGACGTGTGGAGACAATAGACTTATTATTTTAGTATTGCAGGTGACCTGAATACAGTTTGTCAGATAACTTAGTCCCATCAGAGTACAACAAAATGTCCTGCCTCTCCATGATTTAAATGCCCACTGTCTACTGATGACCTCACAGTGTAAATGTTTGTCCTGCACTGCTCTCCTGAGCTCCAGACTGAGGAGCAAGCTTATCATCAGACATCTCTACCCGCTGGCTCATAGGCATCTTTACTCCAAGTGATTTTTCCTGAAAGAGATTTGCTTTTCTTCCTGTGTTTCCTATCACAGTGAAGGAACTGTCATCAGTTACCCAAACCAAAAGCCTCAATAGATTATACCTTCTGTATATATTACTGTTATCTAAATGCTGGGCAAAAATTATGATATTGCCTCTAAAGTCTCTCTGGGATCTCTTACCCTCCTAACTGGGCTCCTTGGCTTTAGCCATCCTCCCTGCTTTTCCCCCAACTTCTGCCCCACCTCACCTTACCACTCATCACTCCCCCACCTCCGCCCAACTGGTGCTTGATCACTTCATCTTTAAATGTGGATCTGATGATACTTACCTATTGGAAACCCTTCAGTAGTGTCCCATGCCTGCAGGATTTAAGTCTTAACTCCCTAGTGCAGCATATGAGGTCTATCACAATCAGCTTCTCCCTGATGCTCACATCTCCTATTCCATCACTCTCCTGGTAGGTAAGATCCAAAGAGTGATCCTTTATTCTCTCTCAACTTGAAGAGTTGAGAGTCTCTTTCAAGTCTTTGTATTTTTGCATGTGCTATTTCCTCTGCTAGTAATGCCCTTTCCTTAGCTGGTATACCCAATCAACTTCTTTACTTTTGTATTATTAGGTTATAGTATTATTTGTGCCCTAAGTGAGATAGCTTCCTTCTTTCTCACATGGCAGTCCAGAGAGTGATACTTTCTATGAGATCCTCTAGGAACGTAGGTGGCTTCTGTGTTGAACTATCCATAATATGATGCCCTCGCCTATGTGATCCGGGGTGGCTTTCAGCCACAGCCTCTTTCCATGGATGACAAAGAAACACACCTTTTCCCTCTAAGGGCCCATTTTAGAAGCTGTACCATCTCTGCTTCCCAGTCCTTCATGCCTCCTGGCTCTCTGCCTCTCTAGCATCAGCGGCAGTAGTGGCAGCGGTTGTGGTCGTAGTAGTAGATCTCTAGTAGAAGTTGTCATCGTAGTAGGAAGAGTAGTATTAGGAGTAGAAATAGTACCATAATTTCCCATTCATAGTTTCAGAAGAAACTGAAAGGTTAAATGACCTGGGTAAGGTCACACAGCTGGTAAGTAAAGAGCAAAACCAGCATTTGAACCCAGATCTCTCTTCTAAGTCCAACATTAGGCTGTGGTAGCTTTCAGTTTCATCACGCTGAGTGACCATTGTTTCTTTGCATGATGATCTCTCCCACTAGATTCTGAACTCCTTGAGAAAAAGGAATTTTCCAGTTCACCTTTGTATTTGCCGAGCTTAGCACAAGGCTGAGAGCATCCAGTCATTACTCAGTAAATATTTTAGACCTCTAAATCAGGGTTTCCGAACCTTGGCACTCTTGACTTTTTGGACCAAATCATTCTTTGTTCAGGGGCTGTTGTGTTGTGCACTGTAGGATGTTTCGCACCATCCTTGGCATCTATACACCACATGCCAATAGCATGTCCCTCTGCCCCCCACCTCCCCAAGGAAAACCAAAAATACCTCCAGACATTGACAGCTGTTTCCTGGGAGGCCGAATCTGGTTAAGCATCACAGATTTAAATTAAATGTCAGTTAAGAAGCCACAAGTAGTACTCACATCCAGAAAGGACATCTTCAGGATTGGTAAGGCTGCTGGGTCTCTCTAGGATAGTGATGTATTTTCCAGGCCTGTGTGTGACTGGAGCATCAAGAGTAGGCATGCTGCACTCACAGGCTGTCATGGAGGCAGCTCTGATGATCTTGAGTGTGCCAAGCCTTCTTGGGAAATACCAGAGAGGGTCCATCTGGAAGCAGATCTCTCTGGGCCATGCAGACCTGCCGTCTGGCAGGGCACCACCTGGCGAAAATCCCATCGCCTTAACCAAAATACACTTTTGAAATCTCCTGGCAAAACAGGGGCCATGTCCTGTTCCCTGATTTCTCTTGTCTGTTTCCAGATGTGTCACTAACACATGGATCCCAGCAGAAACCCTGCGGGGAGCTCAAGTCTCTTATTCTTCGCCAGCTCTGTTGTCAAGATTTCCCCGCCGTCTAAGCCAGTGCAGGTTATGTGGCCCATGAGCTGGGCAGTGCCCGAGGATCATTTTTTACCTTTCCCTTTCTCAGGCCCATAGCATGTTGCAAGGAGAAAACTTTATAGGTTCTCTCACTGGTGGGGTTTACCCTGCCCCGCTTGCCTTGCCTTTATTGATGACAAGAGGCGGGAATTCAAGATCTGTCATTATTAGCTGTGTCACTTTGGGTACGAAACTTAGTTTCTTTGACCCTTCACTTGTCTGCAAAACAGAGTAACCTCCGTGTCCACGCTACCTCCACAGAGTTACGAGGGGAGGATAAGACCGTCTGTGCAGAAGGTTTAGACTCCTTAATATGATCAACTCTTAGTGTGCCTCTGCACCCAAGGAGCCTGCCAGCATCTGCGTCCGTGGGCACTGGGTTATAGGTTCTGTTAAGGCAGACTCTGTGTCTCTCTGTCTCTCCAGCTCCCAGGACCTAGAAGGTAGTCAGTAAACAAGTGGTGAATGACTGTCTGAAGAAAAGTGAAATCAGCCCTGTAGTCCACTGTTCTGGTGGGGACAGGAGGGGCAGGGAGGGTCATTGTTTGGTTTATATGTCACTTATATTTGTTTTCTTTTAATTTTTTTATTAAATGTTTTTTAATGTTTTATTCATTTTTGAGAGACAGAGATAGAGTGGTGGAGGGGCCGAGAGAGAGAGAGTGAGACACAGAATCTGAAGCAGGCTCCAGGCTCTGAGCTGTCAGCACGGAGCCTGACGCGGGGCTCGAACCCATTGAACTGTGAGATTATGACCTGAGCTGAAGTTGGCCGCTCAACTGACTGAGCCACCCAGGTGCCCCTATATTTGTGACACACATCCCAAACAGTCACATTTGTAGGAGATCAGTGTTAATGGAGGTCACAGACTTAAGGGCTTGTAGAGGCAGTACACACATCAGAATATATGAAACCAGGCATTGTGGGGAGGGACCCGGGAAACCGGGAAGGGTACATGTGGCCTGAAGACATTCACATGCATGTGTTTTGAAGTCTCTGCATCAGCCAACAATATATGTCTTTGGGAAAATTTAGGCCTTTAGTTGATAAGTTGGAACTCCTGATTTACAGAGTACTTAGATAAACACTGGACAGGTGCTGGCAGATGAAAATGAGGAGACTGGACTCCTGTAGCAGAGATGGACAGGAAAGGAATTGCGACAATAGCCAAGATGTATTCAGCGCTGGGCCAAGCATTGTTCTACAGCCTTTACAAATGGCGACTTGTGTTTAATCCTCACAGCAGCGCAGTGAGGCAGGGGGTGTTATTTTATGGATGAAGACAGTTGAGTTGCTTGCTCAGGATTATGAAGCCAGTGGCTGGCTAATAATAAAGTGTAACGTACTATTTCTGGTGATGAGAGAGAACACAGAAGCCCCCTTTTAGGTCTCACTCCCTCCACTCTTGTCTTCTTGTCCCTCCTTCACACAGCAGCCTGAGTGATGTTAGCATGTAACTGAGGTCACATCACTCAGCAGCTCACCAGTTGGCACGGTAACACCCCCACTCCACGGAGGCCCCGTGCCCTCTGGATGCCACCTCCCATTGCATCCCAGTGTGTGACACAGTGGCTGGCACAAAGTAGATGCCCAGTAAAGAAAGATCTGTTGACCCAGTGAGGTGACATGTGGGCAGAGACTAACCTACATTAGTGGAATGTAGGAATCAGAGAGGCTGGGACTTACCCAGCGTGACGTAGTAGCAAGTGGCATAGTCGGGATTTGAACTGATCACCACAGTCCCTTGGTTGAAAGCCATCGTTGCCTCCCCACTGCTCTCAGCACCTGACCGGACTCTAGACCTTGATGTCTGGCCCCTGCAGCCCCTCTGGCTTCAGCTCCCACACTTGTCTGCACGCCTTCCCTGTGGTGTCACCACACGACAGCCCCATCCCTCAGTCAGGCCGTGTCTTTTCCAGTCCATGCCCTTTTTCGGGTACAGCCTTTGGGATCCTTAAATTTCAGCTTAAACATGCCTTTCCCAAGAACTTTTCCCTAAGTGCCTGGCCTATATAGGGTCCCCCTCAGGTGTGCTTCATCTCATGTATCACAATTGCTATTATCTGTAGTTATTTGTAAGATTTCCTATCTGACTTCTGGCTCTTCTGCCTGTGCCCCAAGAAGGGCAGCCTGTTTGTCCTACTCATCTCTGTGGGCCCAGGATCTCCTCCTGGGTCTGTTCCGTGGCGCGTGCTAAATAAACATTTGTCAAGAGAATGAGTAAGTTAATGGATAAATGAAGAGCGAGTGAGTGAATGAATGAAGAGCCCCTAAATCTGTTCTGTCGCACCTCCCTTCTCTGGGGAGCCTTACCCAGGATAAGATTTCCCAGCCCAGGTAAGTACTTGTTCCTTGTAGATGTCTGCCTTTATCGGCTAACAGAGAAGTTCAACAACGGGGGAAAGGGGCCTTGCATTTGTCTTGTCACAGCACGGAAAAGGGAAGAGCTTCGGCTTTTACTGTTGTAACACGGACTAAAATTAGCCCGCTGGGGGCGATCTTTGTTTACCACGGCCTGAGGCTGCAGTGCTTGGAGGAAGGTCAAGAGAAACTGGACAGGAGGTGAGTGTTTACAAGCTCTGTCCAGACTGTCCCATAATACCACACCGCAGGCCCTCGTTTCCTGACCTCTTTGTTAGAGCTGAGGAGGCTGCTTGAGGAACTCACATACTGGTTTCTGTCTTTGAGGAAGGATCCAGAACCCAGGGCATCATCTTCCATGCCCAGCATCTCACCAGGTCATTAGGATACCTCCTCCTCAGCTGCTTCTCCTCCTTCTCATGACCTTTGGGTGCATGGGATGAGAGGCACGGGGGTCAGAGTTCTTTTGTTTCCTAAGTAGCTCTGTGTTCTGATTGGGGTTACGTTTGAAGATTTCTGCCATGACCACCATATTGGATGTTTCCCTGGATTGGCGGTTGGGAGCCAGTTCCAGACAGAGACCAGAACAGAAAAGGTTGGGGCAGAGATAAACCCACCTGTGCCATAATAACAGTGATAACACCACCTACCCGGTGGTGGAGCTCTCTCTCTGCATTTCAGGCAGTCACTAAGCACGTGGTTTGCACCCTTCTAGACTGGCCATTTTTAGCCATGGTAAGATCCAGAGATAGCTTACTAGTTCACCTTTGTATCTTGTGTACCTTTTTAAAGTTTAGGGGAGGCACATAAACCCTTGCGTGGTTTTCTTTGTTTTTTTTTGTTTGTTTGTTTGTTTTTAGCTAATAAAGGTGTTTGAGACCTAGACCTTCATTGGTTTCTAATCCCACCAACATGACTATTCATGTATAAACATCTCACTATATATACTCACATATAGGGAGTTATAACTTGTTAATGCAACTGGTATTTGCTAGGGAGCATCTGGAAAAGGAATCACAGTTGCTAATATTAATGAATAATTTTGGCTGTGCAACTTTGCATCAGTTACTTAGTGTAATTTATTTTCCTCTTACCAGGACTGTTGGGAGGCAAAAATCAGATAAGTAGAAGGTGCTAACAGGTTACTAGGCTTGGAGCTGACATGACACATTTGTTTCTTTGATCAGCATGGCTGTCCCCTGGTTGGGACCCTCATTCTCCCTCCCTTCCTCTTTACTGGACAACCCTGATTTATTCTTCAGGTCTCCACGTTAGAGTCCTTCCCTGACCCTTGGAGTAAATTTGGCCCCTCCTACATGATTTCATGGTAACCAGCACTTTTCCCACTTAAGATCACTATAAGTATTTATGTAATTATATGTTGAATACTGGCCTCTCCTGCTTCATTCTGAGTTCAGGAGAGTGGATACCAGATCTGTCTTAATTCCTTCTGTGACTGGCTTTCAGGCTGTGAATAGGCATTCAGGTTGACTTTCACTAAGGTCAGCATGAGAGATCTCTATGTTATTAAGTCCTTTGTTAATTTGTTTTCACTTTTTATTGGCAAAAATTCCAAAGGCAGACAACTATAAACAGAAAAGAAATTTCATGTACCTATTACGTGTAGTGGCTGAGGACATTTGCCCTGCGTCTTACTTCCTAAGTGACGAGTCTGGTGACTGCTTTGTTAGGTGACTGCTTTGATATGTGTTAACACTGATGTTATAAATATGAGGCTCGCTCTGGAGAATATGTCCATGTACACATAAACCTGTGTCAGTAATTGCTCTTATGGACTGGTGTGAGGGAAGATTTTTAACTTAAAACATTGCAGTTTGTAGTTTTTACATAAATTCCAATGAAGACGTGAATATTTCAGACCCTTTCTCAATCTAGAGTGGTATTGGCTCTGGGGAACTGACTGACTCTTTGGGGGGCCAAGTGATAAGCCGACAAGAGATTTATGTAATGATGTAAAAGTTACCTATTTCACAGAGTCTGTTTACTGGTCAGGAAGACCTCTTGGGATTTCAGAAGAGACTATTTAATGTGTAGATTTTCTATAGATTTCATGCACAGATTTCAGAAGTACCTGTGTACATACGTGTGTGTGAGTGCTTGAATGTGGTAGGTTAAGATGAAGAAATATGAGTGCTGCTAATAATAGGTATTGTTTATTGAGGGCCTATGTGGGCCACTTGCCGTGCCAGGTTTTCTTTTTACAGTAAATCTTTTCCTCACAACAAGGTTTTAGGTTCTGTGTCCTTACCTCTACCTTAGATGGGAGAAACTGGAGAAGTTCAGAGAGTTTCCCAGACCAAATCACATACCAAGTGGCAAAGCTGGGATTTACATCTAGGCCTACCCATTTCCAAAGCCTTTGCCTTTTCCATAATACTACACAGCACCCTAAAACATTCTGTTTATGTGAGAGATAAGTACCAGTTGGGAACTTATTCATTTATTTCATTGGACAACCCAGAATGCTTTGCAACTTCTGTAGAAATAGCTAGCGCTAAGATTTAGGGATTTCATAGATTTTTAAAAAATGGCTGACGTCATTGTTTCTCTCCTGGTTTGGAAAGATTTTTCAGAGTCCGGTCTCTGTTGTGATAACATCTTTAAACCCTTACTAAAAGTGCCAAGCCCATCCCATGAGCTGTCTTCCACTAGGCAGTCAAATCCATATTGGTCTCTTACGGATCCATTACAGTGGATGAGAAGCCAAAGGCTTTACATGTGTTTGCCAGCTCTCAGTTAATTGCCTAAACTCTAACTTTTCAATATCAGGATTTCTGTTAAAAAATAATAACTACAATAAATTTGACCCAATTGAGTCCAGCTGAGGGGGGATATAATTAGAAATGAACTTATGTTTCTGGGATAATAAATATCTCTCGCTTCACATTTGGAGGCTTACATAGTGGGTCACTTACATGACTCAAGCCAACTTTCAGGTTTTTTATTTTTAATCTCCCAATACCTACCTTTTTTCAGGTTAAACAAGGGCATTGCCTGTTCCCAGGCATGATTCAAATATTCATATTTCTGTGTCTTTGTTTATAAGGTTTATAGCATTTAACATCTTAAGAATTTTTAATACTCACGTCATAATCAACTTCTTCAAATTTTTTTCCAGTACTTGACAGCCCACTACATACTGTATTTCTATGCTTTTGACTCCTTGGTTACTTACATCATAGTAATTGATGGGCTCATTTTCTCTCCATTGGACTGAAGACCAGGACTCATGTTTTATCTCTATGCTCCTGACACCTTGCACAGAATTTGCACTTCATAGCCACTCAATATATTTTATTAAATTGAAACTTAAAAAGGAAAGTTGTGTGCTTTTATTTAAATAAGGCCATAAATTTGGCACGACTGTCTTCATGAATTTGAAATTCTCAGAAATGCTATTCTTCAGTATTTTTCTTTTGTTGTACTCAAAGAGGTTGGCTTTACAGTGAATGAAATGAATCGCAGAATCTCCTAACCAGAATCAGAACAATAATAATGGTAAAAACACTAGAAATCATCTACATAACACAGTCCCTTCTCTTCAGTCCAGACAGTTCCCCAGTCACCTTAAACTGGTGGGGGCTCTTCTTTCTCAAAGATCTATTTATTTATTTATTTATTTATTTAAATTATTTTTTAAATGTTTATTTCTTTTTGAAAGAGAAAGAGAGAGAGGGAGAGAGAGGGGGCCAGAGGATCTGAAGCAGGTTTCATGCTGTCATTAGAGAGCCAGTGCTCAAACCCACGCCCGTGACATCATGGCCTGAGCTGAAGTTGGATGCTTAACCAACTGAGCCACCCAGGAGTCCCTCAAAGATCCGTTTAAAGAACATCTTTTCATACCAGCTCATCATGTCTTTTGGCCCTGTAAGTTATGCCACTTTCCCTCAGTTAATCTGAACCCTCCCTTTCTGAAATTTATGTTCGTTGCTTTCCTAGAAATGAAAAACAGCTGCTTTCAACTGAAAACATTTCCCTTCCTAAAGATGGTTATTCCATCATTCCATATCCTTCTCTTTCCCTGGTATAATTCTCCTTTCCATCTGACATTCTTCTTTTTCTTTCCATTGCCTAACTATTGGAATACTACTCTCTTAATTTATTGGTCTTTTACCTAAAAGGTTTTTTTACAAAAACCAAAAACAAAAACAAAAAACTCAGACCAGGTATGATTAGTAAGTGATTTTGATTTCAGGTATACTTGGAAATATGTCTCACACCATTAAAAATAGTCGAACCAGCCAGATTGGTGGGTGACTGAAATACTGTGACCCCAAGTGATATATGATGGTATCTTTTTAAGCCTACCATCAACCACTCCCATCTCTGTTTCTCCAGTTGCTTAATTTATAAGACATGATTTATTTGTCATAAACTGCTGTGCAAGATTCAAAAGAAACAGAAATGATGCACAAGGGAAATAGAGTAAATTTAGGCTTTTTTTTCCCAGATCTGGTTTATAAATAAGCCTTTCTCAATTAGAAAAACACATGCTAATTCTACAGAAGATAAAAAAAGATCACGGTACACTCTAAGTACACTTGTACCTTTTTGTATGCTTTCTCAAGTAAGAAATCCCACAAGCTCCTTCATGCTGGTTATTAAGAAAGATAGCACACGGGCAACTTCCTTTCCTTATTTAGTTCAGCAAGAGTACTGGTTTACACTTGAGCAGAGGCCTCTGGTCCCTTTCATTTGTTGGTTGCTTTGTTTTTAATAGGAGTTCATTGAAAATCTCCACATCACGGACTGAGTTGCCTTGGTAGAACTCCACTTCAACACTCAAAGCAGGCATCTTCTGCAAGGATGAGATGGTATATGTGTATGTAGCAGTAGGTTTAAGAAGATGTCAGAGATGGGTGTCGAGTCAGCAAACATTTATGCAGCATCTTCTATGTGGCAGCCTACTAGGAAGCCGGAGATGCAGAATGTACCATCCTTGTGGTTTATGGTCCAGGGTGGGAGAGAGAAGGACGGTTGAGCCAGAGGTTAAAATGCAGTAGATGCTACCATAGGGAGCACTGGGAGAGCACAGTCGTCCACACCCTTGGGATGAATTCCCATAGGAACTGCCATCTGAAGGTGATGAAGATTTACCAGGGTAAGTAAGGTGAAGGTGTTTGAGGCAGAAGTAACTGCGTGACCGGGCACAGAAGTGGGGGCGGTGCATGACCCATCCAGGAAGCTGCAGGTCTGTTTGAGCCAGAGAACAGGCAGACCCGGGGTTCCCACAGGCTCCTTACCCTGGGTTCCCTAGGATGCATGTCTTAGGTTTTCATTTTTCTCTGGTGTTTCATCAGAGTTTCTAGAACTTCCACAGAGTTAGTTTCTCTAGCCTTCTGTGCTCCCGTAGACTGTTATATATACCTGTGTTAAGACCATTCTTAAATTTTTTTTTCTTTTTGCATTCCCCCTCTTTGTCTGCCTTTTCCTTCTATCCTCTGCACTACTCAAGGGAGGAGATCTAGTCCTTACCTCTGTCTATCTGCAGTGTCATGCTCAGTGCTGGCAAGTAACTGGGGAATAATGAATCACTCCATGAATGGGTGGAGTGTTTTGAGTGGCTTTGCTCCTTATTTTGCAGAGGGGGACCCAGTTTGGGCCCTGTTTTGGTATGCATGTGCAAGACGTGAACCAAGAATTTGGTTTTGAATTCAGTTTTATGATGAGGTGAACAAGGCTGTGCTGGGTGGCTTATGTCATTAAGTTCACTTAGGTCAGATAATGCTCATCAAAATAGAGCTGAAAACCTATCTTATTTGTCTGTAGTACTGTCAGCACTGTGTCAAAGCTTCCCTTTGAATATTTCTCTTTCATTGATATTTTCTTCATCAGAGGTAGCTATGGGATGATGATGATGCTCATGTTGATGAAAGCAAGGAGAAAAATTACTACCTTTTGTTGGGCACGTGCTGTGTACCAGGGACTGTGCTACATGCTTTATGTAGATTAACTCAGTTTATTGAATTTATGAGGTAACTTACTATTTATCTAGTACTATTTATCTGGTACTGTGACTCTCCTTAACAGATGGAGAACATGAAGTACAGGAAAGTACTCTAGCTCACTAATGAATGACGGTATCACCATGTCTGACCCAGAACCTGTAGTTCATCCATGCTCAGTAATTTCTTATATCAGCAGTGAAATCAGAAGACTGGAAGAATCCTTAGGAGGTCAGCTAGTCCATCTCCTATCTAGAGGCAGGATCATGCATGAACTGAATGCCTTGGTGTATACACAGCCTGACTGTCTTCTCTGCAGCCTCTGTCCACCTGGTGAACTCCTACTCATATTTCAGGACTCACAATGCAAACTTCTCCTCCTAAGGGAAGCTTCCTAATAGTCTCAGATAGAGTTGCTCTCTTCCTCTGGTGTTCTTCTTCTTTGTTGTTGTTGTTGTTTTTAGTTTATTTATTGTCACAGAGAGGGAGTAGAGGAGGAGGAGAGAGAAGGAGAGAAAGAATCTCCCCCTGACAGTGCAGAGCCTATCGTGGGGCTCGATCTCACGAACTCTGAGATCATGGCCTGAGCTGAATTTGAGAGTCAGATGCTTAAACGACTGAGACCTCCAGCAGACCCTGGTATTCGACCCTGGTGTTCCTCTTAAACACATTGTGTCTCATGTGTGAAATTCCCCTATCATGAAAGGGGTATGTGCCTGGAGGCAGTGTGTATAGTAGGTAAGGGCATGAGATCTGAAGCTAACTGTTAACCATGTTAATGGGTGATCATAGGTGCTCTTCTCCTCCTGAGAGACTGTGAATCCCGTGAGGCCTGAGAGATATTTACTATGAGTGTCTTAGATGGTTAATTAAGTCACAAAATTGCCATATTCTTCACATTGATAGCAAGCCCAACAGTATCTTCCTGAAGTGCAGATATACCGTTTCTGCCAGTTTCTGAATCTTGATCCTTGAAGGACATTGAAAAGTGAGATTGGTTGGTTGGTTGGTTGGTTATTGTTTTCAATAGACTTCATTTTTTTTCCTATTTATTTATTTATTTACTTAACTTACATCCAAGTTAGTTAGCATATAGGGCTATAATGATTTCAAGAGTGGATTCCAGTGATTCATCCCCTATGTATGATACCCAGTGCTCATCCCAACAAGTGTCTTCCTTAATCCCTCTTACCCATTTAGCACATCTTCCCACCCACAACTCCTTCAGCAACCCTCATTTTGTTCTCTGTATTTAAGGGTCTCTTATGTTTTGTCCCCCTCCCTCTTTTTATTTTATTTTTGCTTCCCTTCCCTTCTGTTCATCTGTTTTGTATCTTATATTCCACATGAGTGAAGTAATATGATATTTGTCTTTCTCTGACTGACTAAATTTGCTTAGCATAATACACTCTAGTTTTATCTGTGTTGACGCAAATGGCAAGATTTCATTCTTTTTGATTGCCAAGTAATACTCCGTGGTGTATATATACCACATCTTCTTTACCCATTCATCCATCGATGGACATTTGGCTATTGCCATAACGCTGCTATAAACATTGGGGTGCTTGTGCCCCTTCGAAACAGCACACCTGTATCCCTAGTAGTGCAATTGTTGGGTTGTAGGGTAGTTCTATTTTTAATTTTTTGAGGAACCACCATACTATTTTCCAGAGTGGCTGCAGCAGTTTGCATTCTCACTAGGAGTGCAAAAGAGGTACTCTTTCTTCGCATCCTCGCCAACATCTGTTGTTGCCTGAGTTGTTAATTTTAACCATTTTGACTGGTATGAGGTAAAAAGACTTCATATTTTTAGAGCAGTTGTAGGTTCACAGAAGAATTGAGTGGAAGGCCCAGAGATTTCCCATATCCGCCCTGCCCTCACACATGCATTGCCTCCCCCATTATCAAAATCCCCGACAGGAGTGGTGCAATTATTACAGTTGAATCTGTGTTGACACATTACGGTCACCCAAAGTCCATGGTTTACGTTACTGTTCACCCTTTGTGTTGGTCACTCTTGAGTTTGGACAAATGTATGACATATATCCACTATTATAGTATCATACAGTTTCATTGCTAAACATCCTCTGTGCTCTGGCACTCTAGTTTTAAGGCTATTTTTCACTTCGTTTTCTTTTCCGTTTCCTTCCCTTTCCTTCCTTTTCTTAGAGACAAGGTGTCTTGAAAGGTTCGAAACCCGTCATGTCTATTCCCTCTCCCCACTGACACTTGCCTGGCTTCTGCCTCCTTTGCTCTGTGCAGGCTAACCATCCATCCGATTGACGTATTCTTTCTTTAGCCATCTTAATGCCTTCGATCGGCTTACTGTGAACTCAGAGTCCTGGAAGCCATTGTGTCTTTTCGTGATAATTTTGCAATTTCTGCTCTTACTCATTGTGGGTTGACTTCACAGCTTGAACTCTTAAAAGCAGTGTTCATTTTTGCATCTTGAGGGGACATCTCATTATTGTCCCTGTGTCCTCCTGGCCTATGGAATGCATCTCTTGAACATGGTAAGTTTTACCAGAACGTCTTCACAGGCAACCTAAGGCAGCTACTTATTTGTCCCCTAGATCTCCGTGTTTCTTCATCTGTTTTTATTTTTAAATTTTTTCTTTATTAAAGAAAAGAGTTAACAGACAAGGTAAAACAGAGAGAAATCAAATGTGTCAAATTTATGACACTCTTTTCATGCTCTAATTGATTTGTAAATATTTTTTCTTGAATGGGCCTGAATGTTTAACAAGTGTAGACTTTTAATTGATCAGGCTAGGATTTGAACTTCTGCCTTGATACTTCCTAATGGTATGACCTCAGATGAGTTGCCCAACCTTTCAGAGCCTCACTGTCCTTCTCTGTTGAATGAGATACTGATAGCATCCTTATCATTTCGTTGTGGGAACAGTTGCAATAACCTGCATAAAAGTCCTACGGACAGTGCTTGGCCTATAACAGAGACTCATGACCTAGTTTCCTTCCCTTCCTCCCCCACCTCTCGTTTTACCTCATTTGTTACCATCCTCATTCTTTAGGAGTTAAATCCAAATCTATGAGTCCAAGGACTTCTCCAAGATCTTGGAATGTTTTGGCAGGGACTTAGGGTCTTTTGTTTTCTGACTGTTAGATCTCTTTTTCCTTGGGGGCATGGGAAAACTCCCTGAGCTTGATTATTCAGTTCTTTCATGCTCCCCAAATTGTCACTGCCATGTTCAAACCATGTTATTGGCAAGTCTCACTGAAAAGGCAATGTAATATTGCCCTGTGTTGCATCATTGCATATATTATTTTGGTCTGTCATGGACCTGTCAGCAAGTCTTGATGAAGTACAGAGCCAATAGTAACAGGCCTGAAATCTGACAGGTCTTTCACAGAAGCAGCTCCAATTGGTACAGTGGTATTTCTTCAGAAATAAGGCCCGCTTGGTGTCTTTGTTGATACAACTAGCAATCTAGCCTCAGTCATATCTCCCCCTGAGCTCAGTCCTCAGTGGTGGCGATTCAGTCCGTTGTATGGCTTAGAAAAACAGAGCCATCACAGGGCTGTGATCTACTGAAGGCTGCAGCCAGGAATAGCTTGGTAATTTATCCCCACTCTCAGGCCCTAATTATTCTGTTATTCGCTAGCTTGTTCGATTGACACTCTCCAGGTTCTGCCTTACCCAAGCAGAGAACAAAAGGCTTCCCTTGAAAGTGGGGGCCTGGCCATGTCAATACAGCGAACTGCATATAAATAATGCAGCAGTGCCGGCTTCGTTTTTATAAAATCTTGTTGAGAAATGCATGATAATGATCAGACCTCTGGAACCCAGCAGGCGTGTGCTTTTGATGTGTGCCTTGCTCTGGGTAAAAGCAGGGAAGTCAAAAGTTCTTGTGCTTGCAAAGGCTCTTTCGTGGCCTCAGGAGTGTGGCTGGAATCCTGGTGACACTTTCCTTTTATTTCTCTCAGAGGTAGGGGGTTCCTCCCTGCCTAGAAAAGCTCTGATATGTACACAGTGGGCCTACGGTAAATATTTTCTGTATTAGCGTGTTTTATGATGATGATGACAGTATAAACGTGGCAGCTAGAGCTCCAGGAGTTGAGTCGGGGAAAGGATCTTGAGGGCTGACTCGCAGAGAGGCATCTCCTTGCTTTACCTCGTCGTCCTTGTCAAGACGCTCCTACTTGTAGCTGGGCCTGTACCCTATTCAGTCTCAAGTGAATCTCCGACGTCTGTCTTTCACGTTGTGGGAGAGGGAGTTCCCTGGTTGCTCCTAATGAGGGCACATAGGGTTCTAATTACTTCCTAGCAGCTTTCAGCCACCTTGCTATTTTTAGCCCCACTTTTATTTCCGCTTTGGGAAGCACCTGGTGCCACCACTTCCTGGACTTCCTGGGTCTCTGCACAGAAATTGTTGTGCTTCTGGGTTTTTCCCCCTGCTACTTAGGTTTTATATAACTGAGTCTCCCAAGGGCCTTACTGCTTATCCATCTGTGTTTTCTGCCTTTCGGATTTCTGTTAGTGTCCTCTCGTGTGTTATCTTTGTCGCGGGTTTTTGCGAAACATCTTTATACTGCCATTTTATTGGAATTTTTAAAGGGGGAGCAGAGATCAATGTGTGTAGTCACTCTGGTATCTTTAACTGGGAGGGTCTTTTTGTTTTTGCTTTTTTCAAGAAAGAAAAGAAGATGCGTTTGAGATTTGGCATGTTTTTGCATCTGGAGAAGTAGGCATTGGGAGGGATGTATGTGAAGTAAGTGAAATGCATTTTCATAAAGCGGTTGGTTTGTGCAAGGAACCCGGTGTTTTGCTGCTGCTTTTGGTGACTCCAGGGATCACAAATCTAGCTTTCTCTCTTCTACAGTCTGCACAGAGAGCAGTTGCTGAAGATCTGGGCCATGTAATAGAAACAATTAAAAAGTGATTAGGGACCTGAAAGCCTCCTCCTGTAACTGACATCCTGGGGTTCTCATACATTACCTCAGTAAACACAGATTGAACTCTCACAGTTTGCCAGAGAGGGACTATGCCTCGTGCTGGGGAATGGCATGATGAATAAGGTACATATATGGCCCCTGCTGTGAGAGGTCATGGCCAGACCTGAGGTACTGAAATTCGGACAGGCGAGACGGAGCATCAGAAAATGAAACAACATAACATTCTTTTATCATAAGGAGGTACGTGCCTCAGTACCTCCTGACCTTTCCCACTCATACATGCTGTTATCTAAAATAGTATAAAAAAGGGGCACCTGGGTGACTCGGTTGGTTAAGCGGCTGACTTTGGCTCAGGTCATGATCTAATGGTTCATGAGTTTGAGCCCTGTATTGGGCCCTGTGCTGACAGCTCAGAGTCTGGAGCCTGCTTTGGATTCTGTGTCTCCCTGTCTCTCTGCTCCTCCCCTGCTCATTCTCTGTCTGTCTCTCTCTCTCTGAAAAATGAATAAAACGTTCTGGACCCTCAAGCCTGTCAGACCTTTTAATCAACATGGGCCCCTGAGAACGCGGAGTTTTAGGCAAACCTGTGTAAAAAACAAAGGCAGCCTCAGGTGATCATGTCCGGTGACACTGCCGTGAGTCCTTGATTTCATGGACAGCTTTGCACTGCTTGTCAGTTCTGAGCTACCACAAAGGAAAAAGAAATGTAACTTCAGCAAGTTCAGGTTTCCATTCAATTACAATTTCTTTTTTAACCCACTGGTCTTGTTGGTGAATTGACTGACCCTTTTATCTTTATATAACGGACCTCTTTTTTTCTGCTAATATTTCTTGTTCTGAAGTTTACTTTTAGATACTCGTGTAGCCCCTTGAATTTGTTGATTATGAGTGTGTGCATGGCATATCTTTTTCAGTCCTTCCACTCTTGAACCTATCTTGCCTCTTTATATGTAAAATAAGTTTCTTATAGACAGCACAGAGTTGGATTTTAGGTTTTATTTTTAGCCAGCCTGAAGTTTTTTGCCTTTGCAATGGAGTTTTGAGGCTAGGTTTCAATCTACCATCTTGCCATTTGCCTTTTATTTGCTTCATGTATTCTATGTAATTTTCCCCTCTCCTACCTACTTCTAGATTGCTGAAATATGTTTGGTATTCCCTTTTATTTCCCAAATTGGTGTATTAATTTTATCTCCTTTTTTATTGGTTCCTCTAGGATTTATAATACGCATCTTTAACTTACCTCAGTTTACCTTAAAGTAATTTTATACCCCTTCATATGTGGTATCTTTCATACCTCCCTGTCATTTGTGCTATTATTGTCATGTTTTGTTTGCACATATGTTATATGTAAGCCCAACAGTATTTTTTTTTCCTAATTTATATTTTAAAGATGAAGAAGGTCAATTATCTTTTAAAGAAATTTAAAAATGAAAAACTGCCCTTTGCGTCTACCCACATATTTACTGATTCTGATCCTTTTCATTTCTTTCCATTAACATTCATTTAGCAATTAATATTTCCATTTCATGTCATCTTCCTCCTCTCTAAAGAATTGCTTTTAACATTTCTTGCAGTGCAGGTTTCTTGGAAATGAATTCTCTATTTTTGTTTGTTTGAAAAAGCCTATATTTCGTAGTACTTGTATAAAGATCTTTTTTTTTTTTTTTTAGTTTATTTATGTATTTTGAAAACTTGTGTGTAATGGGGTGGTAGGGCAGTGAGAGAGACGGGGTGAAAGAGAATCCCAAGCAGGCTCTGTGCTGACGGGGCTTGAACCCATGAACCGTGAGCTCATGACCTGAGCCAAGATGAAGAGTCAGATGCTTAACTGACTTAGCCACCCAGGCACCCTGAAGATCTCTCTTTCTGAATATGGAATTCTAGTTTGATTTTTTTTTCTTTTTGAAAATTTTCAGTACTCTAAAGATGTCATGCTACTTTCTTCTGGGTTGCATTATTTCTGGTAAAAAAAAAATCTGCCTTTTTAGGACTGTTCCTCTATTACCTGTCTTTCCTCTGACCACTTTTATGATCATCATTTAAAAAAAAACAATTTGATTATATAATATGTCTTGATTTGGTTTTCTTTGGGTTTATCGTGCTTTGGTTTCTTTCAGTGGGTGTGGCTCTGTGGGTCAATAGCTTTTTATCAAATTCAGGAAAACTTTTGGCCATTATTTCTTCAAATATTTTTTTTATTGGATGCCGATATTGTCAATTTTCTGTTATTCAGTGTCTGGGTTTTGTTGTTGTTTGTTTGTTTTAAGACTTGTTACTTTTTCTGGTAGGCTGTTAATGTACTTTTGGCTTATTTTATTTTTTGGAATCTTCTTCCTAAACTTTGTTAGTGCAGGTTTACTGTAACCTTTACACAGGAAGGCTCGGTTACACTTCTAAAGCATTCCTTGGGGGTTTCCAGGGAATGCTCCGGAGGGTCAATGGGGATGGCGCGCTCTAATTTTAGTAACTCAGAGGGTTCCCATGCTCACTGTGAGCCCTGAGACCTGTTTCGCTCACAGATTTCCAGTCTCCTGGAGCATCCGTGTGCATATCCGCATCTCTAGAAAGCTTTCCTGGGACTCGTGTGCAGATTTTCAGGACCCTCTTTCTGCACAGCTACCTCCTCTTTGGAAATCGGTGCCAGCACAGCTTCCAGCCACCGCAAATTCCTTGAATTCTGATCTCAGAGTTCTCAGTTTCCTGAACCTGACTTGTTTTCCTTGGCATCCTTCTTTCTGCTTTGTGGTCGGGCACAGGCTTCCTGGCAGAAAGCCTGAGTGATCTTAGGGCTCACCTCATTTGTTTCCTTAGCTCAGGGATAGTTCTGTGCTGCCTGTTGTTCAAGGTCTGAGAGCAGTTGTGTCATGTTTTTTTTTTTTTTTTTTTTTTCCCACCCCCTACTTTTCTAGTTTCTTAAGGCGGGGGCGGGGGGCGGAGGTAAATCCAGTCTCTGTTACTCCATCACGGTTAGGAGCAGAAGCTTCTATTGTTATTACTTCAGTAAGAGTTCCTATCTTGACGGGACCTTTAACTGCATTAGATATTTTTCATTCTTCAATATGAGTTGATCATTTTTCTCTCCTTTAATAAAAAAAAACTGTGTCAAACTACATTCATATATCTTCTGTTATTAAAGTGTTTTGGAGTATTATTCATGATGTATTTTTTTCTCATTTTTATATAAAATTTGGTCATGCCTTGCTTAGAAGTTTTATGCTCCATTCATAATGTGAGCGTGACCTCTGATTTTTGTTTCTCTTACTGTCTTTGTTTGGCTTTGTAATGTAGTTGTTCTAGCTTCGTAAATCACTTGGAAAGCACTTTTTCTTCTTCTGGACTCTGAGATAATCTGGAGTACTTTGTTCCTTGAACATTTGTTAAACTTTCCGGAGTAGCCATTTGGGCTGCAGTTTTATTTGAAGGATGCTTTTTAACTATTGGATCATTTTGAAAATAGTAGTTTACTAAGGTTTCATATGTTTTCTTGAGTCAATTTTGGGTAAATTTCATTTTTCTAGTAAATTTTCCATATCATCTGAATTTTCAAATTTACTAGTGGCCCGTATTTAAAATACTTAGTAGTTTATTAAAGTTTCATATGTTTTCTTGAGTCCATTTTGGTAAATTCTGTTTTTCTAATAAGTTTCCCGTTCCATCTAAATTTTCAAATTTACTACTGTAATGTTGTTTACGTAATCTTTTTTTTTCTATTAATGTCTGCTTTATCTGTAAGTGTGTCCCTATTTTCATTCATTATATTTGTTATTTTTTCCTACTCTTCTTTTTCCTTCTTCACTTTTACCAGAGGTTTTTTGTTTTGTTTTATTTTGTTTTTAATTTGTTTGTATTGTCTTTTCCTAGAGCCATATTTTGGCTGTCTTGATTGCATTTTTCTGGTTATTTTACATCTTTCATATCTTTTTTCTTTATTCCTTTTGATTTTTTTTCAATTTAATCTATCTTTGTTTTTCATAATTTCTTAGGTTGGCTGCTTAGGTTTTAATTTGGAGTCATTCTTCATTTCATTATTTTTTAATGTTTATTTATTTTTGTATTCTACTTTGTCTGATACTTATATTATCATTTTAGGAACTTGTATTTGTTACTTTGTTGATCTTTTTATAAAAAAACATTGTATCATATTAAAAAACCTGTATTGTAAACCAGATATTACACAATTTTAACCCCAATGTGGATATTATTGTCTTTTAACCAATTGTGGAATTCAGTCCATTCACATTTGTTGTAATTAACTGAAATAAGCAATTTTATTTTTTCTATGGTATTTTATTTACTCTTTATATTACATTACCCTCTTTTGCTTTCCTTTTTGATTGATTTAGTTTGGTTTCACTGACTTCTTAACTTTCTCTTTATTCCTTTGTAATTCCTTGTTATTTTGAGAGTTCTGCTAAGCTTTATGATTCTGTTAGAAATTGCCTGTACATTATTAAACTTACATTCTGCCCAAACATACATGTACACATATAGGCGTACTCTTCCTGTGTACCCCTACTTCAATTTCTGACTTTGAGATTTTGCTAACAGTATTTTCACTTCCGGGCCATCAGTAGATTTTTCCTTCTAATACCAGGAAGGTGTTTCAGGAAAACTTAGTGTTAAAAATTCCTGTTTACGTAGTATATCATCATCTGTGTAGATTTAAACGTGTGTGTATGTACATATATGTATGTGTGCGCACACATGTACGTAAGTGCACACATGTGCATATGGAGGAGAATGGGCATCAGTGCTCACCACACTGGTTCCTCTAGTCTCGGATCTCCCTTAGGTTGCTGAATCACTTGTTTTTTTGGTTAAGTTTATTCTCAAGTAGTGTCTTCAGAGCACGTATGTGGGAAGTTTGCTTTTTTAATCCTTACATGTTGAAAATGTTTTTCTTTTCCTCTGACAGCTGAATAATATTTTGTCTGGGCATAGGATTTTTGGATCATTTTTCCTCCTAGTCTGTACACTGTTCCACTGTCTTCTGCATTCCAGAGGTGTAGATGAGAATTCCTTAGCTGGGTTGAATCTCTTGCCTTTGTAAGTAACTTACTCTTTCTGTCTGGAAGCTGGTGTAATGTTCTGTTTATGCTTGAAACTCAAGTATTTCCTGGATTCACTTCCTGGACTTAATGAGCGTTTTAATCTGCGGGCTTAAATCTTGCTTCAGCACAGTATAACAACAATAAAAAAAAGATCTGGTAATGTATTCATTTAATTATAGCATCTCTTTCATCTCTCTCTCTCTCTTTTTTAAGTTTTCCTTTTCTTTAAAAAAAAAAAAGTCCCGTGTGGAATTATCGTAATTCTCAGGTTACGCTGCTGTGTCTGCTCTCAACGCCTCTTCTTTCTTCCCTCTATTTCCCTCTTCGTTCCTGTGCTCTGGGTGGTTGGAGATGTTGTTCACTTTGTCTCCTGATCGTTATACTGATTGTCAACGGTGTCAGTGATTTTCCTTTTAGTTCTTCTGCGGAAATTTAAAAATTTTAAATTTAAAATCAGTGCTTCTCGCTCAGAAAGGTTTTCTCGCCGCCTTCTGCACTCTGGCTACTTCCGTTATTGATGTCGAGTTCCAGGCGTTTTACCGTTATCTCTTCAGAGACACCTGCCCTCCTACACGTGTTCTCTAGGACCCACCCTCACATCACCTGGTCCCCAAAATTAGGTGTTGTTTTTGTGCTGCCTGCTCGTTGATTGCTGTTCTTTTGACCGACACGTGGGATTTTATAGTCTCTTCTGCAGTAGCAAATCTGAAAACGGTGAAGGTCCTGCAGTTTCTGCCCTGGCATTCTGGCCAGCAGAGAACAAACACCCAGTGGCCCCTTCCCCCTGGGAATAACCCTCCTCCCTGGGTGCCCAGTTTTGAAACAACCCAGCCTGCTAGTGTAGCCCCAGCCTTTCTCCCCCATCCGTGATTCTGATCCTACAGATTACACCCTCCACCCGCAGTGGGCTGGTAGGTCAGCTTGCCTGATGGGGAGTAGCTTTTCTGGGGGTGCATGTTGCTCATGAACACCTCAGGGAATGGCAAAATCCTGGTCTTATTAAGGCCTCTCCGGGGAGGACACCTTTTGTTCTGCTGCTTTTTGTTACCTTGTCTTTACTCACTTTCTCTCTTGGAGATTTCTGGAGAGTCTGAGGCCTCAGATGCACTCTCTACATTTTGCCAGTTCTGCTATTGTTTGTGCGTTTGTTTGTTTTTGATGTCTTTTAAATTTTTTCTTTAGAGAGAGAGATGGACAGACAACGAGAGAGGGAGAAAGAGAGAATCCCAAGCAGGCTCCAACTGTAGCCCAGTGCGGGGCTCCAACTCAGGAACCTTTAGATAGTGACCTGAGCTGAGATCTAGAGTCAGATGCTTAGCAACTGGGCCACCCAGGTGCCCTTCCCCCTTCTTTTTACACATTCTTATTACCTCAGAGTGGATTTAAAGAGGTCCAAATGAAAGGGACCCTCATAGTGTTTGAATAATCCTGAGGAGGAAGGGTGGAGTTGCCCAAGGCATCTGCAGCTGTAAAACTCCCCGCCTCCTGGGCTTAGTCATTTTCCCTCTGAGCAGTCTCTCTGGCCACTTATTCTAACTTGCTGTGAGGACTGAGACAACCCTCTCCTTGCCCTTATTGGGGGTGGGGGAAATCTGCTTGGAATAGCATAGTTGCACTGTAAAGTGTTGAGTTTTTAACTGTTGCTCTGTTACAAACCACAACCAGCGCTCAGTAGTTTAACACAGCAATCATTTATTTGGCTCATGGTGTTGCTCCTTTAGGCTGTGTTCTGCGGGGTGGTTCTTCTAGTGTTAGCTGAACTCACTGCATCGGGTTTTGATGGCCTGGGGATGTGTGATCCAGGCTGAGCCTGGTGGTCGTTGCTCTGCTGCACGTATGTCTCCTCCTCCTTGCACCAGCATGCGAGCCCCACGTAATTTTCTCAAGGCTATGTGAGAGGTGCAGGAAAGCAAGCAGAAGCACATAATGCCTTTTGAAGTGTAGTCTTGAAACCAGAATGCTGTCCCTCTGACTTTCTCTTTTGGCCAAATCCAGCCATGTGACAGAATCCCAAGTCTGCAGATAGGAAAGGAGGCCCTGTGCACAGGGTAGAGATAGGAGGGGGTGGGGTAGCTACAAACATGGCAAGAGATGAACATATGTGGAGGGTCAGACACTTTGGGCCATGACCCCAACCTGCCATGGCTATTAAAAACTAGAAGGTAATATTACCACATTAGAATGCTACCTCAAAATAGGGAGCAAGGAGTTTAGCTTGGAGCTAGTTGGGCCATTGCAGGGTGGGGGGGTACCATTGGAACTGGACCATAAGGATGACTTGGATTTGCCAGGTAGTCAAGAATGTGTGGAAGGAGCAATAAATGATTAAGACATTAAGACAGAAGGAACATCCAGAGCAGAGGTATAGAATTCTGCAAATGACTGGGGCATTTGGAGAGTGAAGTGTTGTTCTGTGTGGCTGAATCATTAGAAATAATCTGTCCACATCGTCTTCTGTTCTATAGCATTAAGCCATCAGAGCTTCCAAAGAGTTGGAATTCCAGGCTTTGTGCCGAGGGGATTTAATCTATTTCCTGTTCTTCAGAACATGCTACATAGGTGACGATCTTCTTGATACCTCAGGTTTTAAGAATTGTCTTTTATAAGGTACAGGATTTAGCACGTGTGTGTTACATTTCTGTTGACACTAGCGCTCCTTCAGTGTATCTGTCCCACTTAGCTTCCTTAGCTCCAGGTGTTCTGCCATCTCCACCACGTCTGGAAAAATCCTTAACGATAAATAACATGTATTTGGTTTCAAAAGACATTTAGATCTCACAAAACGTCACCTCCTCTGTGGAGCCCTTCTTGCTTGATACTTTCTCCCCTTTCCTCCCACCAGGTTATATCAAATTCCCTTGCTAAAGGTTTTCATTTTTCTCTCTCCTTCCTTTAGAAATTACTTTTAGTATGTGATTTGAGATGTGATTTGTTGATTTCTGTGTCCCCCAGTTTGGCTGTCAACTTCTATGCAGACAGAGGCCAACTCTTTTGCATACCACCAGTTCCTCAAGGCATCCCATAGTGCCAGGGGCATAGTAACTTAATACTAAATACTTATTGTATAGGGAGATAGTTTTATCCTTAAAACTGCGTGCGCTCCCCAAGTTTACCACTTACCTGTGGTGCGGTGGACAGACCATACTCGGTTGTTGGTGCTGCCATTCAGTCAGTAAACATCTTGGCTGAATGCGGACTAAGTATTGGAGGTAGGGCTTGGCAGGGCTGATTTGGCTCTGAAGGCTTAGCTAGAGTTAGAGGGAGAGGTAGGGAAGTGAATGGGCAGAGACAGTTACCATGGTAATTGTTAAAGGTATGTCCAGGTTGAAGCTTAGAGAAGAGGCTTTGGACTCAGCTTGCCCTTCACTGGGGCTTCATGAAAAGGGATAATCTGAGCTGAGTTATGACTAACTAGCAAATACATAACAGTGGAGAACATTGTAGGCAGAATGAAGCAAAGGTTTCAGTGCACAGGGAAGTGAGGAATCCGGCCTGCTAAGGAGACTTCAGATAATTCCATGTGGAGAACGAGGAAAGCAGGGGTGGGAACGGCAAGACAGGAATCTGGAGGTTGGCACAGTCATATTACAAAAGGTGTTTTAAGCCCAGCTAAGGGACTGGACTTTTTCCTGAAGGCAGTGAGGAGCAATTGAAGAGTTTTAATCAGGGATTGATATAATCAGATTTCATTTTATAAGGTTTGCTGTGAGCATAATATGAAGCATGGGTTGGAAGGTAATAGCACTTTTGGGAAGGTATGTAAGGAAGCAGTTAATTACACAGAATATCAAGGGCGATGATGGAAGTATGTTTCACGTTCTGGGAGCTCAGAGGAGGAGTGCCTATATCCAGAACTGGGGACTCAGTTATCAGGGTGAAGAAGCTGGGAAGAGTTTGCCAAACAAGTAGGAGTAGGGCAGAGACATAAAAATGTGCGAGAATATGTGTTGTTTTTTTTTTCCCAGAGAATTGCAAATGATTTGTTATTGCCGGAATGTACAATACTAAGGCTGAATGTGTGAGTAATGAAGCTGGGGAGGAAAATGCCTTCCAGCATTTGGATCTTCCTTCTATTAAATATTGCTTTAGACTGGAGCAACCATACGTATACCACATACTTTTTGAAATTTTTTTTTTACGTTTTTCATTATAGAGAATTTTGAACATACACAAAACAGAGTAGAAGACCCATTTACCCATCACTCAGCCCCACAGCCACCAACCCATGGCCAGGTAGAAGTGGAGACTTTGAATCTGAACAGGGATGTGTAATTACTTACTTCGGCTTATTCTACTTCGTTAATGCTACTTTGGATATCTGGCTAGGTATTTGGCAAAATATAAGGGAAGCCTAACTCATATTATTGATTCTCTCTCCCATTTTCTTAGTTCTCTCTGCTCTCTGGTGTGCAAGTGGACATACTCGGCAGAGAAAGGCTGGGATGACAGTTTCTGGAAGATGATCGGCTTGGAAGATTTTGTCGTGGATAATTACAGCAAAATAGGTAAAAACAAAACAAAATGAAAGCATCTGAAGAGTGATTATGTGTATGTATATATAAGGACATTAGTTTTTTGTTGTTTGTTTTTGTATGAATTGGAATGCAGAAACTCAGCCCTGTTTTTCTAAGAGGAAAAATCAGTTACTGTGGGTGGACCACGACTAGTGGGCCCTTGTGTTGGGACTCAATAGGACCTGAGTGGGGATACGTGTTGTGGAAGTCTATACTCAAATATAGAAATGTAGACATTGGGCTGGATTGAGGAAGACATTTGCAGGGAGTAACTGGGAATGGCATAATTGGTGTGGGGGGGCTTACATATAGATCGTTTTCCACGAGTAGTAGAAAATGTTTTGTGAATTAGGTTCAAGGAACCACACAAGGCCACAAACAGAAAAAAAAAATGATTGAAGACATCAGAATTAGAAGAAACAGGAACAAGACAAACTAGAACATGAGCCAGTGGTTCCTGACTCAGGCCATAGAGTCCCAGACTTCTAGATTTATGTGGCACATGAGTAGGTATTAAAGGCATGGGTGACTAGTAGGAGTTTACTTGGTGAAAATATTTAGATGCTAGGTACAAATCACAGTAGCTGGCATTTGAAAGTTTAAAGTTTGCATGTTCATTTCACAGAGAGTTGTTTATTTCCTTTAGTTACTACTCAACAGTTCTAGTAAGCTGTCATCAGATAAGCAGTTATTCCTAATAAAGAGAAATCCTCTGATATTGTTGAGTGTTTAGGCTAAGATGTTGTAATAATCAAGGCAAAATTACAGCAGGTTAAACAAGATGGAAGGTAATTCCCTTTTTATGTAATAGAATAGAGGTCAGTGACTGTCAGGCCAGCTCCGCCATTGTCACAACATGACCTCCAACTTTGGGTCCAAGGTAGTTACTCCAGTTCTCATCAGTTCCCAGCTGGTGAGTGGGAAGAATGAAAAGGACCAGAGGAGTCTATATCCACGTTCTTCTGGAGAGCACATAACCCAGAAATGAGCCATGTCTTTTCTGATCGCATCCCACTGACCAGCCAGCTAGGCTGCCAGGGTGACTGGGAAATGTGGACCTTAGCCAGGCAGCTATGTGTCCATGCACACGACCAGCTAAAACTTGAGAGTTGTGCTCTTGAATATTGGCAAAAATCTGGTGTCTGCTACACCTTCTGACTGTCCCTGATAACTGAGTCACTCACTAGGTTATTCCAGTTCAACCTTTCTCTGGTGGGGTCCTCATGACCCATCTATTGAAGTTCAAAGATAGAAACATGAGAGACCCAAGCAGTCCCTGCACTACTAAGTTGTAGGTAGGATACCTTGGTTGCCTGTGGTCTGTTCAACTACAAATCGCTAAGTCTGGGGAAAAAGATCAGTCAGAGTAGTATGGACAAAGAGCCATTCTGGAATTTCTGTGGCTTAGTTGAATCCATCTCTGGATCTAAGCTGGTGGAGAAGGGGAAGAACTCAGGACCAGGGACCAGAGGAAGACAGCAAAGCAGCTTTCTTCTTCATCAGCTACATTCTGAGTCCTTTGGTAGGTGATTTATATCATTATCTTATTTGACCCTCTAGCTAGCCATTCTCATTGTATGGATGGGAAGACTGAGATTAAGTTCCTTGTCCACTATTAAGTTGTCACGTCAGTATTAGAACTAGAGTCTCTAACTCCCACTTTCCTACCGAAGCAGACTGCCTATTGGGATATATGAGATGGAGGCAACTGTAGGTGTGTGGTGGCCTCCAGAGGGATTGGGCAGCACTCCCAATATTTAGCACCCAAAGCCAATGTTAGCTAGACTGGAATAAGTGTGCATACCTGGACAGGAGTAGGGTGTTATGGAATCTCAGTTGCTAAGTGGAGTATAATTTCACAGGGTGTAAAAAAGTATTAGTATTTTAAGTATTAATATGATTAATATGATGGTTAGCTTTAAAATTCTGGGTGGTCAGGTCGTTTGGAGGCAGCAGCTTGGACGGTGATGGGGAACAGGGTCGGTCTTTTATGGTGAGGGCTGAGTGAGCTGGCTAGAGGGTGGCATGTTGGGGCTCCTGCCAACCAGGTCGGGGTTTTAGACAGTGCTTCCTGTTCACCAGGGAGAGTGGGCAGCCGCACCGAAGCTGATGCTGAACTGAAAGCTTCTAGAGGCAGGGACCACTGTACCTTACCCTTCAGTGTCTTGGGACAGGCAATACTGATAACTGGATGCTGACGGGTTATTGAAACCGAGCCAAGTGGCAAGAGTTAAGAGAAAACTGTGGCAAAGAATTGTCCCGGGTCTTAGTCTGCTAAGGCTACTATAACAGAACACCATAGGCTGAGTGACTTACAGCAACAGAAATGTATTTCTCACCTTTCTGGAGACAGGGAAGTCCAAAGTCAAAGTGCCGACAGGGTAAGTTTAATGCTGAGGCCTCTTTTCTTGGCTTGTTGGCAGCTGCCTCTCACCGTTTGCTCACATAACCTCTTCTTTGTACATGTGCAGAGAAAGGGTGTGCACAAGAGAGTGCTCACTGGTGTTTCTTTTTCTAAGGACACAAATCCAGTTGGGTCAGGGCCGCACCCTTGACCTCATTTTACCTTCATTATCTCCTACACACCATATCACCAGATACAGTCACATTGGGGATTAGGGCTTCCCCATAGGAATTTGGGGGACACAAATGCACCCATAGCATTAGTGTTCTGGTCATTAGAGCTAAAGCAGGGCCATCAGGTCCCGAGTCCCCAGTCTTTTGTTCTGGAGGCACTCCGTGAGCTTGTTACCTTGATGAAGAACCATCTGGACTGAGTCCTAGGGGTCTTTTGTTTTGTAATTGGGGAGTACAGGCAAGATGGGTCTAAAACACTGAACTGTGGGATATAGGGTGGTCGGATCTCTACAGTCTTACCTGTGAAGACAGAGTTAATGGTAGCAATTAACACTAATAGTTTACTGCTTCCCAGACGTGATACTATTGTATTACAACCATTATCTTGTTAAATTTTTAAAACCATGTAACAGAGTTTTTATTTATCCTCCTCTGCCACTGAAGAAACTGAGGGTCAGAAAAGGGAAAGGTATTTAAAATGATGGCTGTGCAGTTTGCAAGCAGTAAGAGCAGAATTCAGACCCACGTTGGAATGATTCCAAATCCTGCTCTAACCATTTTGCTCTCTTGGCTTCCAAGTAATATTCATTGTGTGCTTATGAATAGTAAGCAGCAAGTAAGTGCCAGCCCTGCTTCCCCTTCTATATTTCAAGCACATTTCTATATGCTTTCCCATACTTTGTTGCATGTAATTCTCACAACCAGTGACAAAAGGAGTGTTTCCCTATTTGCAGATGAGAATTTAATGAATAATCTCATTTAACCACATGCAGAAGCAATAAATGATAAGTCAGGATTGAAACCCTTCCAATGGGAGGCCCTCGAAGGAGGTAATATCTTATTAGAACACACATTTCAACTTCAGTCACTTATGCTCCTCACCATCCCCAAAATTTGGTTGTTCCTTCTGAGTGTTTCCATGGTATGTTGGCTACATCTTAGTATAGTACACATTGATTACCTGTGTGTCTTGATTCCATGCCAGACTGTGAACTCCTCGATGTCAGGATTTTCACTAATTTGTCTTTGTGTCCTCAGTCATGGCACGAGGCATGGCACAGTTTAGTAGCTCAATCACTATTTGATTAGGAGCTGGATAAAGTTTACTATTTGATTAGTGAATAGATACATTGAGATGGCTGCTCCTGGTAGGTTGGCACTCTTTGCTTTTAAAAACTATAATGATATTTACTGATTTTTGTAGTATCTTTGGCAACTTGGGTCTATCTTCAACTCTGAATTTTTTTATTTGAACGTTTTGGTGCTCCTCCAACCCTGACACAAAACCCGTGTTTAATTAGTATATTCAGTTTGCTAATAGAGCAATACCTACAGGAAATATTCGTTAAAAATCCATAATGTTAATCTAGCAGAAAATTTCCAGAGTAACTTTATTAGATTTAGCCTGTTAAGTTAATGGATTTTTAATGGATGTCCTAAGGAGACATATCATTAACCAGAATATTGCCATACGTGAATTAAACTTACCCATTCATCAAAATTAATTACGTGATGTTTCCTTTGATTTTCATTTCTTGGTGACTTGAACTTGTAGTTTCAATCTGAACTAAAAGTGGAAGATAGTAAAGAGGTTGTTAACTCTCCGTTTTGACTTTGAAAGATTGCTCTGGAAGATACCTCCAGTCATTCTTCGGTAATTCTTGTAACTATGAGAAATTAATCTCGGAAGCCTCCCTCTGAAGTGTTAAACATTTCCAATGGACTCATTGCCCGTCAAGATGTGGGCAATAAAGTGCAAAACCTTTTAGCAGATTTGAGCAGAGCTTCGTGGATTTGAGCATTAATACAATTACCATAATTCGTTCCATGCGGAGCTTTTAGCCAAGTCTTTACCAGCCTTCCTGGGCTCATGCAGTAAATAAATGCTTTCCCCGAAAACTGAACACCTCAGCAACTGATGGTCTTGCAGAGGGATATTTTTGAAATGAATTATTGATGAAGTGTAAGTTAAGGATCAAATGCAGTATTCATACAGTGCATTTGAAGGACAGGGGAAGAAATTTACAATGTCGTGAGTAACTTACATGCAAATTTCCAAAGCTAGAATGTTACTACCTAATGCCTTCTTTCAAGGAAGTATTTGGGAGATTTGATTTGGGAACATGATACAAAGTGCAGGGCGGGGGTTGGGGGGATCATTTTGTGAATCAAAAGACTATAGTAGATATTTCTTTGTAATCAAAACGATACTAATGAAATGAATGTTGGGAATCGATGAGACACACTCAAACCCAGTATTTTGCAGGAATCATCTACCCATAGTCCAACAAACAATCTGCGCCAATAAATGTTGACCTTCAGTTCCATGAGACTCACTCCCCAGATCACCCATCTGATCCTAAATATCTGTCAAAAGCAAACTGGAAGGAAGAGATCAGTAAGGTCAAGGACCCTTAGGAAGACTTGAAGCATCCCACCTGCTGTCATCCATTATCCGGGCTCTCTTTCAACACTTCCCAGTTGCTTTTTTACTTCCTGGGTAGAGTGCTTAGCTGTGTTTCTGGGGCAGGTACTTCATGGAAACTCATGTGCACAACATGGCTGAATTGCCGAGTGATGATTTGCGTTACAGAGAGAGCTTTGTTATGTAAAAGGGTTCAGTGTGTTAGCTTTTAGATCATTCATTATTTGGGATCAGAAAAGCCAGGCAAAAAAAGAGACTTAAAGCTCAAGTAAAAGGAGTTACTAGCTGTTAAGTGAGAGGCAAAATTGAAGATACAGCACATGTGAAGGAAAACAGATCCTTAAGGGGAGGAAAGCTGTATTTTTAAACTTTGTTTCTCTCCTTCTGGGAGTCACACAGGGTACTGGTTACTCTCTGGCACATGATAGATACTGATGAAATACTTGTTGAATGAGTGAATATATGTTTGAATGGAGGATTTGATAAACAATTCCTTTTTTGGCCTCAGTTGTCCAAAATACTTAATATACCCTCCATAAATTGTTTTGAATTATTTGATATCACTAGGTGACAGTGATTTCATTTCATAATTTTGGTGTTTACAGTCCTTTCTTCACGATTATATTTACCACTTAAGAAGGGACTCGCTGGAAGACACACCCAAATTGGAGTGAGAGCTGCAGTCCAACCTCATTCCTATAACAACTTCTCTCTGAGAGTTTTCCATGATAGGAAATATTTCAGACTCCTTCAGAGAAAACACAACAAAAACAAACAAGACCTTAGGTTAAGAATATTATGACTATCACTTTTCCATAGAGTAAAATACACCCTACAGATAACTAAAGCTACATTTTAGATATTTTTTTCATGTTGTCACATTGTAGGTAACGAATTCTGACTAATCACAACTATGTGTTGAGGACATAGCTGGGCCAGTATTCATCTCTGTTCTGCTCTAAAGTCCAAACAATTGAGAATAATTCCCAGAGCCACCTGAAGCAAAGTACAGTACTAAATTAAAGGGCACAATGGGGAAATTTTATCTCTTTTCTAAACGTGGCTAGACCTTGGGCCCTGCATGACACTGACCTAATCCATTCATTGGTAGGCCATGGAGCTGAGACAAAGAGATGACACCTGGGTTTGCTTCAGCACTTCGTCTGCCTAATGCACAAAATAAAAGAGCCCACTGGCCTGGGTATAGGCGGTTCAGGGAGAGAGACACATGTCAGGACTGTACAGGCTCCATTTCAAGGTAGTGGCTCTACTCCCTTGTTAACATGGCCCCGGGGAGGTTGTTTTTTTTCTCAAGTCTTCCGGATGAGCTAAGCTGTCCTTTTCTCATGGATGGAATAAGTAAGAGTATAGAAGCATGAAATGAGAGTGTTCACATTTATGCTACTCCATACTGAGGGAGAGAAGAGGAAATCCCTTTGTAGAATCATGCATAAGGGGTTTCTACCAGTAACTTGCATCAAGGCCAGGGTTGGGAGCCTGAATCCAGGGATCTCTTATCATCCATAGTTGTTGTATTACAAAATCCTTTTAAAGCTATTAATACCCAGTGATCTGAATTCTTCGAGCAAAGTTAGACATGTTTGCAAGGATTCATCCATTCATTTCTTAGAATGTGACTTTTCACTTAGAGTTTTGCCGAACTGCTGTTCCATCTTGGTTTCATGAGATGTTGGTGCCTTTTTAAGTAATATATTTTGGAAGGTCTATAGAAATCTTTGGCCATAGGTAATCCCAGCATTTTCTAGGCTCTGTGGGGCCTTATACAATATTATCTCCCATGTCTTGGGGGAGACCATTTCTTCAGGTGCTCTCGACAGGACTTTGCCTTTGCCCTTTGCCCTTTGCCCTGAGCCTTTGCTCTTACCCCATTTTTCTCTTACTACCTTTTTCATTCCTGTGCAGGTGATAGAACAAGATCTTTTCAGTACCTGAGGCAAGTTCATATCATCTTAGTATTGTACTATCTTACTTTATTCTTTAAAATCAAATTTCTGCCTGATGGAGAATGACCTAGAAGTCTTGTTAGCTAGTGATCCATCTAATCATGAGTGCATCCAAACAACCATGCTACTGAGTGCCTACTCCTCTGTGGCAGGTGCTAGGCTAAATACGAGAGAGATAAAAATACATTCTTCATGATCCATGCACTTGGGCATCTCATGTCTATTGGAAAGAGAGGGGAGGTAAATCAAACAATAATTTCAGTGTTTTTCTTGTTTTTTAGTAAGTTTAGACATGTTCAAAGTACTGTGGGGAAGCAGAGCAGGGATTCACAATTTGAGGTGGTATCAAGAAATATTTTGATACCTCCTAAGGAATTCTTACAAGATGGCATTTCAGATATCTAAAAAGTACAAGTGGTAGTTTTTTAAGCAAAGAGGGTGAATGATTTTCAAGGCAGAAGCAACAGCACAGGTGAAGCTAGGGAGGCACAGAAGACTCTAGGCGTCCATGAATTGTTGGATGTGGCTGGAGCATGGTGGTTCTGGGGCTGGAAGGAGAGGGGACTGGGTTTAATTTCTAATCGGGTTTCTCTCCTTCCTTAGAGAGGAGACCACTGGTAAGAGACTCAATGTAACAAAATTGGCTCCATTCCTCTCAAGAGATGGTTCTAATTATTATCCCTGCCACTGCTGTAAATAAAATTGTGGGCAGTTTCAGAAGTTTTGTAGCTTCTATGAAAATAGTTGTGCATCCACACCTGAGCGTCCCAAGTCTGTTTCTTTCCTCTAATCACATATAATACCCACTACCTACCTCTTTACCATAAGGGTTTGTTGTGAAGCTGAAAGGAGAGATCAGACGTCACAGGGCAGTGTGGCTTACAAAGCCTGTAGACTGGTTAGTTACCATTTTTAAATGTATTTTGACACCATGAAGGCAATGATCTTTACTCTTTCAACACTCTGTTCCCTGCCTGTTGAGCCTGAAAAAAGTAATTCTGCCCCCCCACACCCACCCACCACTGCCACTCTTAGATTCCCAGAAGTACTGTTCAGATGCTGGCCCTTCCAGGAATAGCCCTGCAGAGCAAGGAGGGCAAGGGAGCAGTGATGACCACATCATGCTGTAACGTAATGGCTTTCAGAAGTATCACTGTGTCTAAGGTTTCATGGAACTGCTCTTCGTTTCACTATGGCATCTGGAAGATAATTGGAAGCACTCCCCCAAAAGTGAGGTCAGCCTCCAACTTCTCTTACTACTGCTGGGCAGTCAGAGACTAGCCGAGCTGAAAGGCATCATAGAGATTTTGCTCTCACCCTCATTTTATAGATGAAAAATCAAGATTCAGTCAGGTAGGGTGAATTTCCTTGGTCTTGGAGCACTTTAGTGACAGAACTGAAACCAGAAACCAGTCTCCTAACTCCTCCAGTCCTGTGGTTCTTCCACTACTCCATGCCACCTTTCCTTGTCATTTAACCAGTCTGGTTACTGTCATTTGAAAGGGACTAAGCACTAGAAGAATGTCTCTGGGGGACAGGCTTACATATGTGAATTCACTCAATCCATTGTCCAGTCTTCAGCCTTGCAAATGCAGGAATTGGACTTTGTTGAAACCACCAGGGATAGTTGTAAGTCTAGACATGTTCAACATCCTAGAAGGATCCTAGAAGTTCAAGTTCCTAGAAGGTCTGGGAACATAAGATCAGATCAAACTCCTAAGGTACTGATGTATATGAACTAAAATAATTAAATACTATATTAGCTGTTTCCTATTTTAAAAGTTAAGAGTTTGGCCACCAGTATCAGGCCCGAGTTCAGTTCTGAGTCTGTCATCTGCAAGCCACGTAGGCTCTGTCAGATTGTTGGGTGCACTCCTTTATTTTCCTGAGCCTTAATTGGTATATTCTGAGGGTTAAAGGAAATAAGGCAGGTAAAGATCCTAGCACATACTTAAGTCTTCAAAAAATGCCACTTCTTACTATTTTCATAACTGTTCATTCTCTTAAACTCGTATTCCTCCCTAGGCGATAGGTCATGTCTGCCAAAGCCAGTACCCCACAAATGATCCAACTACCAACTTCTTTTGACTTTGGGGAATGCTTTTCTTCCAAGCAGCATATAATAAAATAATCAGACTTCTCCTTCAAAATCATCGTCACATTGAAGTCTTACCTTCTTGAGAGGTTACCTTGACCAGAATTATAGGTTTTCCTAAATTCTTCAGTCCCATAACTGGCCATCTTTAGCTTTTTCTCATGAGCAGAAGGCCACATATCCATAGGCAAAGAAAAAATACTGGGTACATAGGTGATAATTAGCTAAAAAACTCAGTGACTAATGTTCCTACAGTGCTTTATGACTTCAAAAGAGTGTTTCTTTTCATGCACTGTCACACTTACTTTCCCACTGGATTAGAAAAATAGTTTTTACTCCAGATTTACATTTGGGGAAATCAGAAGTTAGAAGCTTTTGGGTTAGAAAGACCTATAATCGAATCCCAGAATCACCACTCATTGACTATATTACGTTGGGCAAGTCACTAAGGCTGTATGAGATTTGATTTTATCTATTAAACAGGTATAGGGATAACTTGCATGGTTTTCATAAGGGAGTGGTGATGTATGTAAACTGACTCCTGGTAAGACCCCAGTAAACAGTAGCTAAATTAACTGACATGACAAGATTCAATGCTATGTAAAATATCGTAGTGATAAAGGGAGCCATATTCGGCTCCCCTAATAGCAAATTCTGTGAGCAACCAAGAAGGACTTTTGATAACTATATTCACAGGAAAAAAGACAAGGAGATTGGGTTAATGGTTGCAAAGATCAGATCACATTTGTGATTGGATAAAAAGAGAGAGGAAATACTCTTATATTCCTTTTTTGTTCTCACTCATTAACTTAATGCTTGGCATCTTGCTCCCTGCTGGAGAATAACGATGAACCAAAACCAACATGGCTCCTGCTTCCTGGAGTTTTCAGTGTAGTAAAGAGTGCATTAGCCAGTCAATCACAAAATTACCACTGAGGTAAATGCTACAAAGAACTGTAAAGGGGGCAATAAGAGTGTATAAGAATGGGATATAGCCTCGTCAGGGAAGCTAGGACATGTTTTAGGAATTGATATTTAGACGAGGTTGATATGCATGAACTCTGCTAAGAGGTTTGGGAACAGTGTTGTTGATAAGGAACAGCATTTGCAATGACTGTGGCAGGAGGGAGCATGGTGAAGGAAGACCATTGTGGCCAGAGCTGAAAACACTAAAAGGGAACAGGATGCAAGACTGTGCTGAAATCATTATCTCAAAGAACAAGCTTCATTCAGACTGAGTGCGATTGAGAGAAAGCTATAGGAGTATTTCGACCATCCCAGTCAGGTTTGTATATTCATGCTCAGCTGGGCATCGACAAGTAGAAAAGTAAATTGCAGATATGATCTTGGAGCCCCTGAGAGCAAGGTTGAATTTGCTGCTCAGATAAGATGCTGCTCTCAGTTTTCCAAAATTTGGTCCCTAAAAACTATTGACCTATGTGATTCCTGTTAATGATATACCTTGATTTTGCATATGATTGTAAAGGGGATGTCATTAAGAAGTAGCACAGATTCACTATGGATAAGTTCTGCTGACCTAACCTTAGATGTTGCCTGTTCTTGAAATTCCTTTCTCAGTAGAGAAAGTCTCCTTTTTTAGATTGTTGAACATAGTCTGAGCTCCAGTAGCACCTAGTGCTTACATCTGGTCTGTCTTCTCTTGCATTCTCAACTGCACTGTTCTTGTTGTCTCCTCTGCCTAGCTAGCATCATGACTAAATAAATGCTGGATGGATTGCCGAATGGGAGGGATTGAGATCTAACACAGAACCCTTGATTTTCCCACACAGCCCACCCCTCCCCACCCCCCCACACCTCCCCGCCACCTACCCAACATGTTCCTCCTGTGGTCTCCTCTGTCTCTGTATAAGGTACAACAGTTCTCCCATTTGGTCAGGATCCAAACCTCAAAGTCATTCTCAACGCTTCTCTTTCTCTTACACCTTGTATTCAGTTTGCCAGTAAGTTCTTTTTGCTTGGCTTCAAAATGAACCCCGAATTAGGTCATTCTTACCCATCTCCACGGTTAGCATCCTCATTCAAAATCCTTCTATCTCTTGCAGGATTTGTGTATCAGACTCTTAATTGGTTTCCTTGATTATGTTCTTCCCTCTGATAATCCATTTGCTACAGCAACTGGAATATTATTTTAATAATGTAAATCAGATCATTTGGGCTATTCTCATGCCCAGATTCTTCTAGTGGCTTTCCATTACAGTTAGAAAAGGAATCTAAATCCCTTGACATGTTCTACAATGTCCTACACAGTAGCTCTCTCCTTCTCCCCGCTTTCTTTTATTGCTTGCCATGCCCCAATTATATACCATCCAACCACAATGATGTCCTTTCTGTTCTTCAGACATGTCTAGTGTATGTAGCCTTTGCATTAATTCGGCCCTCTATCTGCTTTGCCCTTTTTCAAAATATTGGCATGGTTTTCTCTTTCTGTTTGTTCATATCTCAGCTGAAATGTCATTAGAGAAGAGCCTTCCCTGCCCCAGCAGTATTCTGTTTCTCTCTTGTATTTTCTTTTTAGTACTTTTTCTTTCACTGTCTCATTACCTTATTCTTGTATGTATTTGTTTATTGACAAAATCGCTTTTCCTTGAATATTATTGAAAAAAATAAATGGGTTAATTAGAATTTTGAGAACACTACTGATCAATAAAGTGGCACAGAAGGAATGTATCTTGTTTGCTATACATTTTCGAAGATTTCTAACAGTTTTCTCATAGTTAAAGTAAGGGATTTGGAATGAAAGATACATTCAGAATGTATTCCCAAATGACTGAGAAACTATCTCAAAGACTATTGATAAAGTACTTAATCTCAATTCATTGTGAGTCCCTGGTGGTATGACACACAGCATTGCATTTTAACTTGCCCTTGTTAATATTTTCAATCAGCAAGTTAGATAACACATAGAGGACTTGCTGAATAAATATGTAAGTGATATAAAACAGGGAACCATAAAATTAAATACAATAATCCAAATTTTTTTTAAGCAACAGATTAGAAGGATAAGCTAAAATTAACAAGGTGAATTTTTATCAGGGATAAATTCAGAGTTACGTCTTTTTTCATTAAAAGATACAAGGAAGGAATGGACAGAAGATCTGAAAAGACAGTGTAAAATAGAAAACAAAATTAAATGACACTGTATCTTTTCTAAAGAAGATATATGGGTGGCCAAAATGTACACGAAAACATGCTCACCATCACTCATCACCAGGGAAATGCAAATCAAAACCACGATGACATATCACTTCATGCCTATCAGAATGGCTAGTATCAAAAAGACAGGGAATGACAAGTGTGGGTGAGGATGTGAAGAAAAAGGAACCCTCATGCACTGTTGGTATGAGCATAAATTGGTGCAAAAACTGTATGGAGTTTCCTCAGAAAGTCGAAAGTAGAACTGCCCCATGATCCCCCAGTTCCACTTGTGGGTATTATATGCCTCCCCCATCATGTTTGCTGCAGCATTAGTTACAATAACCAAGACATGGAAACAACCTAAGCATTCATCAGTGGATGAATGGGTGAAGAGGATGTGCTCTGTGTGTGTGTGTGTGTGTGTGTGTGTGTGTGTGTGTGTACATACACACAATGAAATTTTACTGAGCCATGAAGAAGAATGAAATCTGCCATGTGTGACAACGTGGGTGGATCTTGGGGTCATTATGCTCAGGGAGACAAGTTAGAGAAAGACAAATACAGTATGATCTCACTCTTAAGTGGGATCTAAAAAACAAACAAACAAAAAAAAACAAAAAAAAACAGCTAATAGATACAGAGAGCAGATGGTGGTTGCGAGGCAGGGTGGCAGGTGGGTGAAATGGGTAAATGTAGACAAAAGGTACAGACTTCCAGTAAGTCCTGGAAGACAGGTAAGTCCTCGGGTTGTATGTATAGCATGGTGGCTATAGTTAATAATACTGTACTTGTATATTTGAAAGTTGCTAGGCAAATAGATCTTAAAAATCCTCATCATAAGAAAAACATATTGTAGTAAGGTGACAAATATTAACTAGACTTAATGTGATCATTTCACAATATATACAAATATCAAATCATTATGTTGTACACTTGATACTAATAGGTTTTATGTCAGTTATACCTCAATTAAAAAAATTACTTCTCAATGCAGTACATATAATCTTACTAGTAACCTAGATTTCTGAGAGAATGCTTGATTGCTAAGGAGCAATGAACCAAATATTTTTTGAGTACTTCTTATGTACCAGTCGCTTTTATATACTTTAGAACTATTAACTTACTTAATCCTTGTAGCCAGTCTAGGTAGGTACTATTATACTTTAGTGATGCAGAAACTGAGACACAGGGAGGTTAAGTAAGTTGCAGGTCACACAGTAAGGAATGGAGCCAGAGATAGGTCTTCTCTAGAGCCTACATATCTGACCACAAGGCTGCAGAGCCTCCTGGGGCAGGGCTGCATTAATAAAGCTGCAGTGTTCGGGTCAAGATCAGCAAGAGCGTCAGTTCTGGTCAGATTGCATCTAAAATCCTCTGTCCCATTCCAGCCCTCACGTGTATGAAGACCACTGACCACCCCCCTCCCCCAAAATAGTGCATCTACAGGAGAATGACCCAGATAAAGAAGATAATTTAGATCCAGTGACTACGGGAAATAGTTGAACAGTCTGGGTTGTCTAACATAAAATCACCTGCCCCAAATCAAAAGCATTAATGAATGACAGAGCTAGATTCTCATCCAGATCTTTGACTGGATTGCTGACTCAAGGAGGTGGCTGAAGGAGATCACAGAAGATGCAGGCCATCTCAGAGGCTCCTTCTCCCCTTTCTCTGAAAGAGTGTAGGGTAAAGAGGCCTGAGGATATGGCTCTCAGAGGATCGGAATTATCTTGGCCTCTCTGAAATTCTGCGAGGAGAATAAGCGAACAATATGACCCTTGCAAAGCTGCATGTGTTTCATTCACATTAAAATTCACAAGTCAGCTTTGGATTTTTCCCTTCTTTTGAAAGTTACTAACCTGAGACTTGGATCTAGACCCCAGTTGGACCTCTGACCTCGGGCCATTATTGTCAACCATTTAGAGGTGACTTAGTTCAGGGTTCTTGGAAAGCAGCCGTTGCCAGTGGCTGCCCTTCTCTGTTGTATGCGGCACGTCAGAGCTGCTGCCTCTTCTACTCAGCTTCTCTTGGTCATGCAGGCCGGTAGGTGGTGACCTTGGTTTCCAGGGTGGCCCTTACCCCTGACTGCCTAGCTCCTCTGTGATGCCCTTCATCCCACTTCTGTGGATTTTGATTGTGCGATACTCACGACCTTTCCAGTTTCCCAGCACAGACCAACTTTTCTGAGAATACACATCAGAAGGCTGCTGTGGTCAGGTTGGCAGGTCACCGGTTGACTAATGGCCTCTCCAAGGTTTGCTGGCAGATACTGCATTGTTGTGAACCCTATTGATCCCAAAAGTTCGCCTGCTGCACAGACAGCTTCTGCGGGCATGAGGGAAGTGGTGAGTCATGGCCCCACCACCCCTGCCACCCATCTGTTCTCATGGCAAGGAGAACAAAGATAATCTCTTTGTGGTATCGTAAAACCTAGAAAGACATTAAAAATTCCGTTAAATTTTCATACCCTTTTAGCTGTTGAAATGTACAATCTATTAGGAGGGGGAAAAAAGCCTCTTGCAATTTTTTTCCCCCATTGCCCTTACTTCAGAGGCTACTTAAGGGACCAGGTAATGATTTTACGATGTTTATTAATACTTCATGTTCTGCTTCCCTCCCCCCATTCTTTTCTACCAAGGACCATGCATTTGTCTTTAAATTGAAAGTACAGAGGCTGCCAGGGGATCTCTCAGATACAGAGGTTTTGCGATGTCATAGGTTGCCCTATTATGGATCTTGTATGTAGAAATCTTTGAGCTTCTGGGTGAGGGGTATTTATTTTTGAAATGCACTTTGGGGTAATGGAAACAAAACAGGTTTTAGAGCCATAATAGATGAGTTGGAAGCCTGATGCTGCCATTTATTAGCTGTGTAACTAGTATCAAGGAAGTCACTTAACCTCTGCAGGTCTAAGTCACCTACCTGCCACAATGAGGGAGTAATATCTGAGTAACACCTGGCAATTAAGATGACCTTACATAGACACCTCCTAATGTAGGCTGCATGGGAAAAATCTTGTCTGATCTGAGTACTCATGTTATTTTTAGTTTATCCTAGTTTTTCTGAATAATTACTTGATTTTCTCTGTCTCTGATGAACATTGTATTGACTAAGTGGCAGGATATTCCACATCCCTTTGACTGCTTGAGGACTTAAAGCAAATTTGAGACTCATCTGTAGTGGTGTGTATGTTGAACCCTGTCTCAATTCATTTTGTTTCTGTCCGGGGTTTTATTTAATCTTCAATCCCACTGACTTTACTCCATCTTTGTGTACCAGTTATAAGCTCCCTCAAATATTTTTGAAGACAGGATAGCGGACAGAAGAAAGTCTGGAACATAGTAGGTGCTCCATAGCTACGGTAAATGAATGAATGAGGGTTAGAGAATACATTCAGAGACAGATGCTTCAGAGCGGAGTTAAAACAAGTAAAAGAAGGTGAAGGTCATGAGTTCACACCTCCAGGGTGTCCAAAGGAAGACCTGGAGCATGCAGTGAGAACATGGAGCTATGAGGCTGGAAATAGAGATTTGGAAGTCCTCAGTGTCGAAGGGTTTCGGGGCTGTGGGTATTTGTGGAAGACTCCAGCAGCAGAAGAAAACTGGATTTGGGGAAGAGGAGTCTCACCAAGCCAGATGAGGAAGAGGTAGTGGCTAAGAAGGCTAAGGAGTAACGGGCAGGGAGATAATAAGACAATGAAGACTGAAAACCGGCCATTTGATAAAGTGACTTGGAGACTTAGAGCCATTATATTGTAAAAGTGGGAGCAAAATATAAGAGTTGAGGAGCAAATAATAACTCAATAAAAACTACCACAAACATGTACCAGGCATTTACTAGATGCCTGTGCCAGGTGCTTAGTATGGATTACCATATAGCAACAACGGCGTTATGAGGGAATGTTATCCCTTTCCCCTCTTTCACAGAGGAGGAAAATTGAGGCGGCATCAAGTTAATCACCCAAAGTCACACAGCTGGCTAGTATGGATTCAAGCCAGAAGTCAGATGTGTAGTAAAGATTCAAGCCAAGACAGTTGGATGCCAGACTGAGACTAATAGCTGAGAAAACAGCCAGCCAGTTTAGACAACTCTGTACGAAATTTGGTTGGTAGGGAGAGAAACCGAAATGGAGGCAGTTGGTAGAGGAAGAAGAATAGCTCAAGGTTGGTTGGTTGAGGATGAGAGAGATTGACTTGAGCAGCTCTAATTGCTGACGGGAAGGTTCCAGTAATGAGTTGACGATACTAGAGAGAGGAAAAAGAATTGATACTTTGAGTTTCCAAAGAAGGCAGGAGGAATGCCTTCTAGAAAGAAGTGGGGATATAGTCGTTCTGTTTTTCTAGGAAGAAGGTGATGAGTGCAGACCTGGGGAGGAGGGTATGCTCAGAAGGGAAGTGGAAGGGAGCTCCCTTTGGGTGGCTTCTGTTTTCTGTGTGAAGTAGATGAGATGCTCACCTGAGAATGTGGTAGAAAAGTGGGGGAGTCAGACATCTGAGAAGAGTGGGAAAGGTTTAAGTAGAGAATGGGGAACAAGAGGGTAGAGAAAACTTGGAGGGTTGTTGAATGATATTGCCAGCCTTGCTGAGGGGCGCTCATGAGTTTATCATTAATCTACCCTGTTGTGTGACTTTTCCTCTGCCGTGCTCGGCCTTCTGGTCACAAGCACAGAGGAAGGGGCTGTTCATTTGCTGTTTTGTTAATTGTAGTGAATAGTAACACCACCCATTCAGTTCTGCCAGCCCATGACACTTCCTCCCTCATCACCTGAATCTCAATTACAAATTGCTGGAGTTCTGTGCTCAAATAGCTCTATAATCCACGCCCTGTCTCCATCGTAAATGCTTACCTGCCTGGGTTCCTGTAACCTCCCACCCGAACTGTTCAAGAGGCTTCTAAATTCTCACTGAATGGAAACTCGCTTTCTTCTCTGCACATTGCCACAGCGTGAGATTTTTATAATAAAAATCTAATGCTGGGACTTGCTAGCCTAAACCTTCCCAAATTTTCCCATTGCTCTTGGGCACAAAACAAAAGCTCTCCCATGGCCTCCCCTTCTGGCACTGTTCTCCTCTTTGATCCCTGTCCTCCAGGTCCCTGCCTTTCTTTTAATTCTCTGCACCTAACCCTCTCAGCACAGGGCTGGCTCTTTTGGTCTTACTGTCTTGCCTTCAGTATCAAGTCTATGTCATAGGCAGAAGGACAAGAACAAAGGGAAAAATCGTGTGTGTGTGTGTGTGTGTGTGCGCGTGAGAGAGAGAGAGAGAGAGAGAGAGAGAGAGAGAGAGAGAACTTAGTCTGCTTCCATTTCAGGATGTTACCTCTGACACCTCACCCAGTCACGTCTGTTTACATCTCACTGTAAGGCCAGAAGTATATCACATGAATACCACCATCTGTAAGGGAAGCTGGGAAAGATAAGTTTTTTGCCGGTCACACTACCACCTCCAGTAACATCAGACTTGGGGTGCCCGGGTGGCTCAGTCAGCTAGGCATCCAACTCTTGTTCTCACTTCAGATCTTGATCTTGAGGTTGTGGATTTAAGCCCGCATTGGGCTCTCCGTTGGGCATGAGCCTACTTAAAAGACAAACCAAAACAAAACAAAACAAGAAAACCCACATCAGAGTTGTGTTACAAGAAAGATGAGGAGGATGTGTGCTAAGTAGGCACCTCATACTCTCTGCCATAGATGAGTGGTTTTTCAGGTAAAGAGCTGAATGAAGGACATTGCTGATGGAAGTAACAGCATAAGTAAAGGTTCAGAGCTGAGTAATAGGGTGTGTGCAGGGAAGGAGTTGCTGGAACATTGAGTTTGGGTTGGAAAAAAGACGTGAAGCTGGAGAAGTAGGCAGGGACCAAATTATGACTTTTCCGTGCCATGATGCGTTGCTTAAACTTTATCCTGTGTGTTCATGTGCTCCAGATGAGATTTAATGCCCCAGGGGATGTCAAACAAGATGGTCCAATGAGTATGGACATTTGGAATTTATGTTTACTTCTTTTTATTTCATTTTTAAAAATTTTACATTTACGTATGCTTCACCATACACACATATAACTTACAAATCTAATAGCACGTGCATATCATTTATAAGTAATACATATGTTGGGAAATCATGCTAAGACTTTTCTAGTGGCACACACGATTAAAATGTTCAGAAACCATTGCATTAGGCATCAGGGAACTACTGAAGGATTGTAAACAAAGAAATAACACAGTCCATTGTGCCGTTCTTTCTCTTTGAGAATATACAGTTCTTTAATTGTTTAGAGAATAATTTCAGAATGTTAGTGTTTGGAAAGTAATGTAGAGAACATGCACTTTGTTTTATAAGGATGACACCTGAAGATAAAATAATTAAGGACAATCTCTGAATCAGTTTGGGGCTGAACTGGGGCTCAAACCCAGATCCCATCTCCTAACGGTCCTTTGTGTGGTTTCCCTACATGATTCTTTTCTCTTCCTGATGCTTGTCCTCTTTTCTCTATAACTACCTTTCTCGCCTCCTCAAAACCATGAACACGTGGCCACCCAGAAGGGAGTAAAGGTATACATGTTTATGTTTTTAATAAACATAAACACCAACAAAATTTCTGGAAATGAATTACCCGCTTTGCTCAGGATTCTGTTAACTGTTTTGCCATCAACTTGAAGTCTTGAGTCTCAGATTCCCACAGGTTCTATTTCCACGATGCTAAAGTCATCCATTGTTCAGCTCACTGGAAAGCCTTTTGACACTGTGCTTGCAATGCTAACAGTGTAAGTAAGAGATTGCACTGAACAGATTTCTGACTTGGGAAGAGAGAGGCTTTCCAAGGGGTCCACTGCTCACTTTATTGCAGCTCTGTGCATATGAAGAAACACGTGTTCCCATGGGACTGTGTCTGTGTTTGGATATATTTCATAGAGAGTATCTTGTAAAAACCGATAGGGAAAAATGTCTGATTTATAGAATCCTATTTCCTGATGCTGTGAATGCTAGTTCAGGTCTCCCTTAACTACTTCTTGGCCAATGTAATTGATTTATTTCCGCCATGCCTCCACTACCCCAGCTTGGCAAGTAGGGAAAGAACAGGGACTCTCTGATAACCAGGTGGTAAGCAAGATCTTTACTCTCCTGGGTATGCTAAACTATTCAGAAAAGTCAGTTTATAGGGGTACAGATCAAGGGTTAGATGTCTCCAGACGAATGTGTTTGTCAAGTTGATGATCATGTTTACCAAGATCCTTTTATCACCAGCTGAGTCCTCTTTTAATGGCTTAGGTCACCCTGGAATTATTTCAAAAAACAGCTTGATGTTAGAACCTCTTGTGGGCTTGCCAGACACAAATCTAAAGTGAAGTCTGTAGTCTTCTTGGTAGCAGACTCCAGTCTCAAGCCCACTTATATGAATCCCGAACAAATGTTTTCATATTTGGGCAATTATTTCTTGCCCCTGCAAAAATGACCATTTATTTTAAAAAGGGGGGTTTTGGATGTAAGAATCCAAACTGCATTTCCCAAAGAGGAAACTTATTTATATATGTAATAATAAATTTTATATTTATATAATTTATAAGCTTTATGTTTTACATACATATTAAATATATGCACATATGCATATATATGTGTGCATAGCATGTGTATACACGTATACACATACATACATATATAGTTATAGGGCCTGATAAGAGAGTTTTAATTTACTTGACAGTCTTCCATAGTCTATGAAAGTTAGTTTGGATATTGAAATATTTTCCAGAACATTCTAATGACTTATGGGCACAGCAAAAAAGAATCCAGTATAAACCATGTAATTTTATGGTTGTTTTCAAATAAACATGTATATGACTAGAGTTTCTGATTTTTATTCCTTAGAATACAGACTGTTGCTATAAAAAAAAATCTCAAATTACAGGGCTCAAGCAAGAGAGGATTTTATTTCTCCTGGCCCAGGACTGATAGGATACCTGAATGGATTCAAGGATATAGGCTTTTTAATTGGTATTCTGCTCTGCATAGGGTTTTGTCCATGTGACTGAAGGAAAAACCATTCCAGTCTTCAGGAAGGAAGAAAGAAGAGGAACATATGTTCCTTTCCTCTAAGGTCATGAACAAGTGATTACACCTGCCACTCTTGCTCTTCTTCCATTGACCAGAGCCTAGTCACAGGGCAGAACTAGCTGGGGGACAGCCTGGGAAATACGTTCTTTAGATGGTGGCCGTGTACCCAGCTGAAATATCATATACCAAAGGGGGAAGGGAGAATGTATTTTGGGGGCCAACTCTCAGTTTCTCCCATCGCGATTAAGTTGAATGTTTGTTTTCCAACATCTTTTTTCTGTCTTTTTTAGAAACGGATCTCAAATTGTATGACACGGTCTACCCTAACGCATGGTGGAACAGAGTGGCATGAGAATTAAAATGATGAACATCTACTATGTTCTGTGTCCTTTATTATATAGTGTCATTTAATTACTATAACCACCATGAGTTAGTAGTATTCTTCCCATTTTACAGTGAGGACACTGAAGCTCAGAGAGGCAAAATGATGGCATGAAGCCAAGAAGTGGTAATTTTTGACATCTTTTAATTGTCCAGTTATTACAAAAGTTAATTCTGGAAAAATGACTGCTTTTTCCCTTCCTGGGCTTCCATTCTGTGAGGACACTGAACTATATCAGCTACTCTCAAACTGGAGCACATGTCAGGACACCTGGAGAGCTTCTTGAGATGCTGATTTCTGGGCCCCCTTAGAGTGTCTGATAGAGAAGCTGAGGGCTCAGGCACTGCCATTTCCAACAAGTTCCCAGGCGATGCTCTCCAGCCATACTTGGAGACCCATTGGAGTAGACGGTCTCTCGGATTTCTTCCGCTGTTATATCCTAGAAGGTCTGCAACCCGGCTAGCTTTGTTCGTTAGTCCTGCATTGGTTGGTGATCAAAAACACTACTACTCCCCAACTTCTTTGGCCAAGTTTGGTGGTTATCCAGGAAAATTGTCAACATGAATGGAGAAAAATGCTGATGAAAATCACTCCTTCATGTGTTAATTTATTCATTTGTTCAACAAATATTTATTGAGCATTCGATGTGCTAGACATTATGCTAGATACTGGAGATACAGCATGATTAAGACATACCTGGCCCCTGCCTGTGATATGTATATATGCTGTGGAGAAAACAGAGTATTAATTTATTGTTATTCCTAAAAGACTATGAAGAAATATATTATTACTTTTTTGTTGTTACTGAGAAGGAAATGCATGAACCTATAAGAATAAAATACTCTGCTCTGAAATTTGCAATTATAACTAAACTTTACCGAAAGAAGCTTATTTCCTACTGTGGTCTTAAGTCATAAATCGCCTACTTTTCTCTATCCAGTTTGACTTGTTCCTTGCTTTTGGAGGAGGTATTTCTATTGTGCCAGCTCAGTAAGCGGCATTTTCATTTAATTTTTGCTAACCCAAACTTTGCCTTCCCGCCCTAGATGAAACCTTGGCTTTGTTCAGAATTTGCATTTTCATTTTTAGCAGATAGTGACAGTTTAAATCAACAGCAAGTGCAGAAACCCTTGTCAAAAGCAATTTCCTCACTATTATTCCTCACTTCAATGAAATTAGAAGCCCTAGGGTGATGAATTCAAGTAGTCCTCTCCATCCTTACCTACACCTCCAGCTTTTTGCCTTTTTTAAAGAATAAATGATGAGGATAGAAGGTTCTTGAAAGAAGAACATCTAGTATAAAAAGAGAAGGAAAGGCGACCGTGTACTGATAATGGTGATCGTTTGTAGAGTGTGTATTATGCAGCAGGGACCACTTTCAAGCATTTTATGTTAATTATCAGGTAAACTTCCCAACAAACCAATGAGGTGCAGTTACTATTATTTCTCTTTATCGGTATGGAGATCGAGGCTTCCAGAGGTTAGATAACTGGCCTAAATCTCATACTTACTGGATGGAGGAGCAGGGATTCAAAACCAGGCCTGTCTGACTTCAGAAGCTCATGCTTTTTACCAGTAAATTGAACCTCCAGTCATTCCCATGCATTTTTCATAGGGATGGTGCTGAATCATTTGGCTTACTGGTTTTCTGAGTCATCTCAGTGAACAGGGCCAGATCCGATGTATCTTCTGCACTCTGTCTTATAGTTTCTTTATTCCTGTCCTTTTTTTCTTATGCAGTCCACCTGCTCCATCATCTTTCTTCCCGTTGCCCTTAAAGAAATAGCTCCTTATGGCCTTCTTCTGTGATGCAGGAGGAGTCTGGTAAGCTTGCCAGGGAGTAAAAGTGCATTTATTCAGGACTATGATGTATATTTGAAAGGGATGTTCAATCACAGTTCTGACTGTTTTATGAGCCCCGTATTATATCCTTGTGATTGGAAAAAATACATCAGTAAGTAATGCTTCCATGATGAGTCACTATCACATCCATTATTTTAAAAGATTGACCAATAAAAACACTCAAAATATTGATAATCCATAATTAACATGAAGTACACAACATGCATTTTAAAGTAAAATCTACCACGATAGTGATAAGGATATGAGTTCTTGTTTGTTTGTTTGGTAAGCCAAAAACTTATGAAAGCTAGGCTATCTATCACTAAGGAATGTGTAACCACATTAATCTGGGGGTTCAGTTATTCTCCTTTTATTGGTGAAAACACAATTCTGCTCTTCAAAAGAAAGAGTTAGTGGTTTTCTTTTTTTAAGCTCATTAAGATAGTTCAAAGAGTCTTGGCTAGCAAACACCTTTTAAAGAAATCAATTTTTCAATAATTTAGAGTGAATCAGACCCATATAGTTACATTTCCCTTAAGGGGGTTGTGCTTTCAAAATAATTAAAGTAGAGCTAGCATTATAGATTCTGAGAAAGATCTTGTGCTCAGAAAATGTCTTTTGATTTGTTATAAATCCCAAAACTTTGTTAAAACGGGACAGGACTGGAATCACCTTTCCTCGTCCCTAGCTAGTGGTGCATGAGCAGTAGTACAAAAAGTGCCAAGTGCCCAACTGATCTTCAAACTCTTATCCTTTTCATTAGCAAAACTCAGACTTGTAGCCGTACACAGGGCTCTTAAAGACCCCATTTCTCAGCCTCCGTTGCAGCTCCATATGCTCATCTGAGTTTTGGCCAATGAGATGTCAGCAGAAGTGGGATCCTGGAGAAGTCCCCTTTAAGGAGAGGGTGGGCAGGGTGTGTGTTCTCCTTTCCTGCATGCCTGAATCAGGGAGACTGTCTGGAGTTCTTGTGGGCCATCCTCTGTGGATGACCAGCCTTGGATCTGCCATCTCTCGACTTTGTTTACATGAGAGAAAACATTTCTTTTTTTTTTTTTTCCTTATGTCACTATTTTGTGGATTTGTAGCTGCATTTAATCATAACTAATAAAACAGTGACTCATCAGGTTTGGGAAAAGAGCAAGTGCATTAATGTAATTAGTTTAGCCACCATTATGGCTACCGTAAGGTACTCTACAGAGAGTACCTTCTCTGTGCCAGGAACTGCGGTGAGAGCTTGATTTCTAATAACTCCCATAAGACACTTTATGGTCTTCTAAGAGACTCTTATTCCCATTTCACAGATGATGAAACAGAGGCATAGAGAGGTTAAATAACTTGTCCACGGGCACACAGCCAAGCCAAGACTTGAAACCAGTTAGCCCTCGAACTTTCTCTAAATCACTGTGGGAGAATGACTTGACAATATTTAAAAAAACAGGCAAAAGCTGTACTCTGACTCTACTTTTTTCGCATATAGGAGAATTATCCCTTAGATGCGACTTTTCACTGATTATGTGAGGGACTTCAGGCAGGCACGTCACTTAACTTCCCCGTGCCTCAGACTTTTCACTGATAAGAGGCATATGACAGTCCCTCACCATGCTAATGGGGCATCCACTCAGCCTGGCACTGTGTCAGGTACACAGATGTGTTAGTGGCCGCTCTGCCCAAAAGGAGCCTGTGGGTTTGTCAAGGAGACAAGGCTTAAACACCTGAGAAAAAGCCAAGGAACAAGGGAAATACATTTTGCTTCTTGAATCCCGTGTACAGTTGAATTTGTCATGTCTATGTGGATCACAAATCTTCTGTACTTCCTTTTATTGTACTCCTTCCATTTGAATTTTTCATGGATTGTTTGTAATTATGGGTTTAATGTTCCTGCTAGAATATACAATCCATGAGGGCAAGGGCCACGTTCCTCTCTTTACCTCCTGTGGGCCCCGCAGCAGAGCAGTACCTGCCACACTTTTGGAGCAGTTCTGTTCCATCTGGCTTTGTACTCTCCTGACTTGAAGAAGATCCACTCAACTTCATTTGGGGTCACTCAGTGGTGAGATCTGTAGGTGCTGAGGTACTCTGTGAAGCCTAGGGTAGAGATAAACATTTCTGGGATTCTGCTGATCTAATGCCGCAGGAACCCTTGAAACTGATCATTCTGCAGAGATAGCTGGTATATCTAAGGGCCTAAGGAGTCTTGGACCACCTGAGCTCCTTATCATCCCAGTAAGTACTCCCCCCACCTCTGAATGGTCTTCTCCATTCCCATGCTGGTCCCACGCCCTAGGGCTCCTCCCCAGCATGATCTGACTGAGGCCCTTCCACAAGTGAACTTCAGGGAAACACGATCTTGAACATATGTTAGCATTGGTCTCTGCAGAGGCTCTCCAGTAACATCATCATCTTCTTTTTAAATTTTTTCTTCTATTTTGAAAAGTGTGTAAATGTAAAAAAAACAAACAAAAAACAAAAGGAAACAAAAACTCAAGAAAATTCCTAGAGTAAATGAAAGCAGAAAATAATCTCACCACTCTACTTTCCCAGTACAGTTTTAGTTAACTTTGCCCTTTTTTCTGGCTGATTTAACACAGTTGAAACTCTACCTTTTTTTTCTTTTTATTCTTTTTCAATTTATTCTGAGAGAGTGTGTATGTGCAAGTAGGGAGAGGGAGAATCCCAAGTAGGCTCTGCACTGTCATCCCAGAGCCCAGCGTGGGGCTGAATCCCATGAACTGAGAACAGAGAGATTTTGACCTGAGCCAATATCAAGAGTCACACTCAACCAACTAAGTCATCTAGGTGCCCTCAAAAGTCATTTAGTGGTGTTAAATCCATTACTCTTCACCATTATGCTTTCTGACTTCCAAAATTTTGTTGCTGGTATTACCTTTTCTCATAATTTTGGCTTTATTAAATTGTATTTCTTTTAAAAGAAATACTTCGTCTACCTCATCTCCTTAGGTTGGCTACCTACAAAAACCCAGAAAATATGTTGGTTGAGGATGTCGAGAAATTGTAAGTCTTGTGCATTGTTGCTGGAAATGTAAAAGGTTGTGTCTACCATGAAAGACAATATGGTATTCCCCCCCAAAATTAAAAATAGAGTTATCATATGATCTAGCATTTCATTTCCATTTATGTACCCCAAAGAATCATAAGTAGGTTACCTGAAGAGAGATGTGTGTATTCATGTTCATAACAGTGCTATTCACATTAGTCAAGTTTCCAGTGACAGGTGAGTGGATAAACAGAATGTGGTATGTGCATGTGATGTAACATTATTCCACCTTAATAAAGGAAGGGAATCTTACTGAGCCTTTAAGATATTATGGTACGTGAAATAAGCCAGTCAAAAAAGGACAATTACTATATGATTCCACGTATATAGGGTACTTCGAGCTTTCAAATTCACCAAGACAGAAATTAGAATACTGGCTGCTGGCAGGAGAGGGGAATGGGGGGTTATTGCTTCATGGATCTAGAGTTTCAGTTTTGCAAGATGAAAAGAGTTCCAAAGACGGATTGTGATGATGATTATACAACAGTGTGGATGTACTTGATGCACACTGAACAAAAAATGATTAAGATGAGATATTTTTGTTATGTTCATTTTACAACTGAAAAAAAAAATACTCCTTCACTTTTATTTTATTCCCATCTTAGAGAAAGAAAAAAAATCTAATTAATGTGTTCAATCTATTACTTAAAATAGAAGTCTGTTACTTTCTATTTTAAAGGAAGCCTTTGGAAATTAAATGACTTGTTCTGGTCACAGAGCTAGTCATTGGCAGGCGAGGATTCGATCCTGTTCTAGAGGGAAGGCTGGCTCTCTTACCTGCTGTGGTACATGATTCAGTTCAATTTATTCTTTCAGTAACCAGCAAATACTCATTAAGCATCTTGTTAGGTTCCAGAACTCTTTTATTGTTTTAAAAAGATTTTTATTATTTAAATATAGTTGATAGACAGTTTCAGTACTCTCGATGGTAGCAGTGAGCAAGAATGTTCAAGCTATATTACATTATGGTGTGAGCTGGGGATGGGAGACGCCATACCATAAGCAAGTACATACACAAGCAAGACAGTGGCCACTCCTGATGTGTGTTGTGGCGGAAATAAGATGCTGGCTGAAATGTGGGGAAGACTTTGGGTTGAAACATCATCATTCAGATGGTTTCAGCGACGTGAAATGTGGACAGGACTGTTTCTGGCAAAAAAAAAAAAAAAGGACAACAAAACCCCCCAAAAACCCAGCATGTGTAAAGTCCCAGGGGGTTGGGGGGAAGAAGCTCGGCATGTTTGAGCAAGTGAAAAAGGCCAATTTAGTAGAATGCAGTCCAAGAGGACTGCAAGAGGAATGGCAAGAGGAATGGCAAGAGCTGGGGTAAGAGATTTCAACACTGGGGAGCCTCATGAGCCCTGGAGTAAAGCATCCAAAGTTTCCCTAAGAGTAATAATAGAAAGCCACTGGAGGGAAATGTGATTTAGCTTATTTTTTTAAAATTGCTTTAAGTTTATTAATTTTGAGAGAGAGTAGGTGCATGTGTGCAAATGGGGGACTGGCAGAGAGAGAGAGAGAGAGAGAGGAGGGAGAGGGAGAGGGACTCTGACAGCATAGAACCTGACGTGGGGCTTGAACTCACCAACTATGAGATCATGACCTGAGCCGAAATCAAGAGTCGAACGCTTAACCAACTAGCCACCCAGCCGCCCCTAATGTTAACTCTTTAACCTGCAGTTGGCTTTCAGCAAGTATGTACCATACGGCCAGTGCTTATGTAGATACCAGAAATGCTACATTGAACAGAAACTGTTGCCCACGAGGAAATTACAGTCTGGTAAGTAGGAAAGCAGACAGTGTCAGTAAAAGAGAGTAGTGTAGCTCATATTGTACACTCCGGATCTGCAGGTGCTTTTTAGGAGAAAAAATCTTCCGCCATCAAATTGGGTTGGGGATTCATGTTTCATCCTTCCTTAGAGATTCTCAGTGCGCACCAGCGTAGTGAAGTCTCTGAGAACTGTTGCAGTATAGAGACCGGTGTTGGTTCAGCTTGGCATTTCCCAAACCTGCTTGCACCAAGATCTGCTTTTAAAAATAGCAGCAGGTTTTTGAAGTCATTGTGTGTGGCACACACTCTGGGAAACACTGAATTAAGGGAATGCGGCAGTTGAGTTATATGCTAGGTGTGACGACTGTGCCAGGGAGGGATCCAGCGCAGGTCAGGTGCAGAAGAGACGGGGGTTCAGGGTGGCCTTCTTGGAGGGGGTGACCTCTAAATTCTTTTCTTAGGTTTGAGTAGAGGTTAAGTGTGTGAAGAAGCAGGGAAGCATATTCTGTGGAGAAAGAACAGCCTGGGCAGACATGGAGACCCAAAAAAGCACATTATCATCCTAGGAAGATAGAGTTACCAATTTCAAGCAGAAGAGGAAAAATTTGCTTCTTTTGCACCGTAGGGGAAATAATTGTTTTGTAATGGAGACAGAGTAGAATGCCATCTTCCTAGTCTGGATTTTAGTATGAATGCTGATTTTTGTTGTACAGTGCTGCCCCGGTCTGCCCCTCACCAGTCTCCTTTCTGTACCTTTCTCCTACCTCAGCCTGCACATGCTGGGTGTAGCTAGGTCTCAGGAAGGCCAGACAGAAGCCCCTTGCTGTGCCCCTTTGTCCCCTGTGTCACAGGGCTCAGCCTCCCTGGAAGCCTGGGTTTCCTGTTCGTACCTCCCGCTCTGTCGGCACCGCTATTTCTGTCTTCACATTATTTCCGAATACTCTCACACTGCACCCAGTTTTTCCTTCCACGTCCTTCCAGGTTCATTTTTGCATCTGATTTGTGCGAGGCAGCATAATTAGAGGATGTCACACCTCCCCGCAAGAGATTGTCTCACTCACTGTGGGACACAGGGGGACTGGAAAGGCTTGCAGGTGCCACAGGGTCCCCCTCCTGTGCAGCCATCCCCATCCGTTTGATTTAACAGAGGTTCTTTACATGGGCTATTTTTTCTTCATTCCATTAGGTGATTAATAACAATAGCCGCCACTTAACTTACTGTCTGCTGTGTCCCAGACACGATACCGAGCGTTTTACATTATCGTTTTCAATTTCACACTCCGAAGTATGTGTTATGAACTCTGTTTTACAAATGAGAAGGCTGGAGAGTAGCTTGCCCAAGGTCATGCAGCTAGTCAGAAAAGAAGCCGTCATTTAAACCTAGGGGGCAGTTGTAAAGTTCGGGCGTTTACTATGTAATGTCATTAAATGGTCTAACTGTCAAAGCATGTCTTTTGGGGGGAGTCTGTGCTGACGTCTGCTGGGGCACTAGGTTCACCAGGGAGTTGTTAAAAATAAGGATTCTCACTTGATAACCGGAAGTCAGGACTGGGGACCAGGTGATAATGCAGGGATTCTCATCAGAACCACTTGAAGGGTGACTCCTGCTCCCACCCCTGAATTTCTGCCTCAGTGGGGCTCAGAACCTGAGCATGTGCTTTCCCAGCAGGTTCCCAGGAGCTGTTCACACTGCCTGTAGGGGAACCCACTTTGAAAACGCTGGTGAGGAAGGAGGGGACAGGCAAAGGGACGAGAATGGGAGAGTTAGCATCGGGAAACCGAACACTTGTGCCTTTTGCATTCTTTCTTTTCTTTTTTAAGCCCTTGAGGTTTTATTTGGTTTTGACCAAATATGTCAAAAATAGGAAAGGGCGATAGGCCTTCGTAGGATGTGGAGTCAGGCAGCTGGTATCAATTCCCAACTTCAGTACTTTTCAGGGCCCTGGGCTGCAGTTTCCTCTGCTGAGAAGCCAAGATGCTAATAGCTGCCCCCCGCGCCCCCTCCCCCCGGCCCGGCATTTAATAAATGACCTTTCAGTCTTCATCTCTTCCCTTCCCACTTACCTCGGGGTAAGAGAGGTGAAAACCCAGAGGCTTTACTTTTCGTCTTTAGTTCACAAGGTTATTCGCGCTAGGGAAGCTAGTTGTGGTATGAATTCATTTTGTGAATTATTTAGACTGGTGTAGCTGACTTCCTGGCTGCCTCTTCTTCTGCATGCCCCTCCATTGGTCCCAAGAGGAGCGAAAGGCGGGGAGGAAGACAGTGGGATCCTGGAGCATCTGCTGATAGTTTGCTGGTTTGTGCCCTAGGTCACTGGCTCTAGGCCCCGGGGCAAAGCAGTATCAGCTTCTCCCTGGAGAGGCGGTGAGAGGTTACCTCAGTGAGGGAACTGGCAAGTACAGCGTTAAGGAGATGGTAGTCGTCCGAGTGGAACTAAGAGCTTGAGTCCTGACTCTAATCCTGAACTTGGCTTGGAGGTGGGATTCAGACAAGTTTCAGGTCCATCCTGTATTTGGGTTTCTTTGTCTGTAACATGGGGAAGGCCTCCCTTCCCTCATGGAATTAATGAGTTTCACAGAGATAAGAGCTACAAAGCAGCATGTCATACTGTGCTTGGCTCTCAACTGGCACTTAGTACAAAATAGTCCCCTTCCCTTGTGTCATTATTTCCTCCTATGTAACGTCCTCTTTGTGGGGAGAAAAAGAAGAAAATGCAGTATCTATGGAAAAGCAGTGCCATGCAGTGTGCTGGGCCCTCTTACGTTCATCATGTCTTCATTTTTTTGGCCTTCCTTTTCCGTTCTGTTCTCCGTATCTTATACAAGGAGAAATAGAGCAGTTGCATAACCCAAATTCTTAAGGCTGGCAAATGTTGAAGTGAATTGAACCCGAGCATGCCTGAAGTCAACTTGGGCCGGTTCTGTTCTATGTTACTGAGCAAGGGAACTGGGAATGCGTCCATCCAGTCGGGAAGGGGGTTCAGAGAGGCTTTCAGATCTGATTTTTCCGGCGAGAGAACAGTGTTCATACTTTGCCTTGTTTTTCTAGTTCCTGAAGGACGTGAGCCACTGGACTGGAGGATATCGGGGACTGGCTTATGGCTTCCACAGTTAAGCAAGGGGAAACAGGGATGCCTTTCCGAAACTCGTCTGAAAGGCTGTGACGCCACGTGGGAAATCACGGGTGTTCTCAGAGGTCCTTTACAGTATTCTTTGTAATAAGAATACTTAAGTGACAGTGTTGCGTTTCACCGAGCCCTGTGCTCCTAGAAAATAGTGAAGGTTAATAAAGGCCACCATGTTTTGTCCTCCAGGAGATGGCCTACAGCAAGGAATTACTATTCTCTGTATCATTTTGATAAGACTCCTGGATGCCTCCCTCATTTACTTTTGACAAGTCCAGACACAGACCCCCCGAATTCCCATCCTTTGTCTTGTGAATGATTAGCTAAACTGCTTGTGCCTACTGATCAATTGGAACCAAATGCTTGTTGACCAAACTTGGGTTAGGATTCTTTCCTTCCTCTAGGGCCCTGAATATTGTCCTACCTTAGCCCTGGGCCAGGACCTAGCCCTCCTTAGCCGTCCTGCGCTACGCTACGGGGCACCTGGGTGGCTCAGTCGGCTAAGCTTCTGACTCTTGCTTTTAGCTCAGGTCATGATCTCACGTTTTGTGAGATCGAGCCCTACACCGGGCTCTGCACTGACAGTAGCAGAGCCTGCTTGGGATTCTCTCTCACCCACCCTTCTCTGCCCCTCGCCTGCTCTCACACTCTCAAATTAAAGTCCTGCACCAGTCAGGGCTCTCCAGAGAAACGGCAGTTGTGTGTGTGCGCATGCGTGCGTGCGTGCACATATTGTGTGCACATGTACATCATAATGAACTGGCTCCTAAGCATGTGGAGGCTGGCAAGTCTCAAGATCCCTCGGGTGAGTCGGCAAGCTAGAGACCCAGAAAGAACTGATGTTTCAGTTCACTTCAGAAGGCAGGAAAAAAAAATCCCATGTACCAATTTGAAGACTGTCAGGCAAGAAAGATTTTGGAGACTGAGGCTGGGGAGAGAGGTTAGCCTTTTTGTCCTACTCAGGCCTTGGCCTGATTAGATGAGGCCCACCCACATTACAGACAACAATCTGTTTTACTCAGTCTGTCTATGTAAATGTTAATCTCATCTCAAACACATTCACAGAAACACTCGGAAAAATCTTTGACAAAATATCTGGGACGAAATTGAAGTTTATGGCTCTAAACTTCCATACAAGGTGTCACATAAAATTAACTATCATAGGTCCCCTCAAAATATAGTGACCAGGGCGAAATACTCTCTGATCTACTTTCCAGTCGCACCACTATTTAATTCCATTTCCCCACATTCTTTCTCACCTTGTAAAAGACCCGTGTTACCTAACTCTTGAGACACTTACAGATCTTGTGGTCACAACATTCTCGTCTTGGCAATAATCCCCTCCCTGACAGCAAAAAACCCTTTACCTCTTCACACTAATCCTTGCTAAGTCTTTTCTTACTAAGTCTGGATGTGTTTTTAATTTGGTAGAAACGAACTAGGTGTCTAGTACTAAGGGATTGGTTAAATAACATAGTACATTCAAATTATAGAATACGGTATATTTTCAAGAAGGATGTATTATACCCATTGGTGAGTAAAGATGTCTAGGGCGTACTACTGAGTTCCAAGCAGGATATAAAATTACGTACTTATATTATCCCTTTTATGTAAAATTAAATACATGTGCATCTTAATGTTTTGGAATGGTGGTCTTTAATAGTTTCTAATATTTCAGCAGTAGTTATCTCTGGGAGGAGGAAAATTAAGGGCGGGGTCTTTTCTACTATCTTTTTGTACTGTTTGCATTGTCTGTAATGAAGTTGTGGTGTCTTTGTAAACTGAAGAAAATCTCCAGTGAGTAAAAGCTTCATGATCTTGATTTTTGTTTCAGAAACAATCAATTCTGATCATACAGGCTTAGCCTGGTGGACTGGCCTCACAGATGCCCTTGTCTATGGGTGTCCACCCTTGATCACCCCCCGGGAGATTGTACAATCCCAAAGTCTTTCCTTGGAAACAGCTCCAGAAGGTGGAGTCCTGCACACTTTGTCTCTGCTCTCAGCTCCAGGCACTAAAGCCTGTTGGAGGTTGGGTCTCCCTCCCTCTGTCCTCAGCGCTTCCCCCTGGAAATGGCCTCTGTGGCCAGGTGGAAAGGCTATGGTAGCTGGGGACACTTCTGGGTTCTGGGCCAGCCTTCCTTTTCCATTTTGCCTGAGGTCCTTCATTCTCTGTGTCCAAAGCACAAGAGACTTAAAAACTGGAGAAATGAGATTCTGTTTCATTGACAAAGCATGAAGCTTCCGTCTTCTTACCCTTTCAGTGCTTTCCCCACAATCTGCATGAGCTCCCCACTTTGCACACATACACCCTGGATGACAGAGATGGAGATTTAAATGACATTAGGTGAGAGCATCAGTTTTGGAATCTTCCCCTGCTAAATTCCACGGCAGTGTGAGCGAGCACTTCAGCGATTGTTCTCTGACATTCTGGCCAAGTGCCAACCTGGCAAATTCCGCTCCTTTCCTTGGATGCTGTAGTGCCCATGTCCTCCTTCACCCAGGATGAGGTCATAGTCTTTGCAATTAAGTAGTGGACACTTTCTCTGCTTCTTCAGCTTCCGTGCTACAGGGAAGCCTAAGCGAAGGGGCTTCATTTACAGCTCCAAACTTCCATTCTTCCATGTCTCCAGATGGGCAGTCTGCACCATGGATTAAATTCCAGATTCAAACCCGTGTTCATCAGTCCCCACGATCTGGATGTCCCTCAAGTGTCAGTGCTAGGGCACATCACTTTTGCCCATTTCCTTCTTTACTTGATTAGATTTACATGCCAGGGTTCTGTGAAAGATTCCTTTTGGGGGAAAAAAATATGGTCCTTGGAAAAAAGTTTAAAAACCATAGCCCCATTTCATTTCTTCATGTATTGGAGAGGTTTCTGGGCTTTGGTGATAAAAGAATCTAACATGTTAGGAGAATCAATAGCAACAACAAAGTTCTCCCTTTGTCTTTACGTACTGGATTTCTTTGTAGCCTGGCTTATGAAATACAGTGGCTATTAAACCATACAAAAGTTCTACATGGCAGCCTTTCCTTGCCCAGTTGAGCTCTCTATACAATGCTCTCTCCTTTGTGTGTGTAAGTTCATATCTACGTATTTATTTCCCCTTGAAGAATCCCAAACACAAAGACCCTGGTCTTTTGAATATTGTCTCTGTACTGTTGAGTTTTACCTACTAAACCTGACTGAAGGGATACATTGTCGTCTGCTTTCCATATTCTGTCTAGTAAATGGTTGGTTGTCAGGACAACGGCATAGAAGGTGGAGGGTCATTGATAACCACATGAATTCTTTAAACAAACATGATGAGAGCAAATTCCAATATGTGCTTGAAAGCAATACAAGAAGAGGAAAGATTTCAGACAGATCTTTCCTTTATACAAACTTGATACTCCCTTTAAAAATTAGCTACAGTTGAAGTTGCTCACACTTTTATTAAAAATCCTGAATAAAGGCATTGCCTTTGTTGGACAATATGTTGCCATTCAGGATATGAAGCATGACTTTTCTTGCGTGCCCTTTGGAGCCACCTGCCTGTGGTCTTGACAGAGCTCGCAGGGGGCATCATGGTGGCTCTCTGTATCTCTCACTGATGGGTAGAGAATGAATGATCTCAGGTCTTCATGGTGTCCTTTATAGATGGATTTAATGATTTATAACTGCAAAGAAACTGAATTCAGAGACTTTAACTTTTTCGAAGACCCTTAACAGCTTGGGAGTGGGGTTATGCACAGAATTAGAACTCAATTCATCCTGACTCCTAAGACCACACTCTTGTTATCATAGCACACTGCCTTGCAGTAAAACACTCAAAGAGAAACATTTTAAAAGACAGAACGTTCCTAAAATGAAATGTATGCTTTTCAAAGCAAGAGTGGGAAACCTTTTTCAAAGGTAGAATAGTGGAAAAAAAGAAGAAATAATATGTAATTTAGTATTCATTGAGAATAAGCAATTAATTCTGCCCTCCAGGGGTGAATTTATGTCTAGCTTATTTGCACATGAAAGTACAAGATTGGCTTCATTTATTATGAAAGTAAGACATCTGGTTGGGAAGTGAAAAATTTGGTCAATTACCTGAATCATGTTTGGTCTACATGATAAAAAAGCCCCAGATGTCTTCAGATCACCAGATGTTTGGCGTCGTGTGCTGAACACTGGACCTGCTGACTGTCTCTACGTGAGAGCTTGCAGTTCAGTATCCTGTAGATTCACCCACTGTTAGCAGGGTGTTAGCATTTTGTAAACTAGCAGTTTGCAAGCAATCGTCTACACTAGAGGCCACCACCGGCCCCTGCAGGGGGTGTGCGATAGGAGGAGAAAATAAGGTCATAAAAGGGCATTGTTTTAAATTGTTTTTAACCTCCTTTATTTTTATTTCAAGATCCTCTCCTTCCTGTCTTTTTATGGATAAAACATTATCTTAAAGATCCTGATTCTAATGTTTGTTTTTAATGAATCTACGGGACTGAAGTAAAAATGGAGGCACCTTAGATAGGTCCCCGGTTTTCTTTATATGTCTTCTTTACTAGGTTGTGGAAAAAAAAAAAAAAGAATTGTGAAGAAAACCTGGTAATATCTTTAGCACAATGACGACGAAAATATTTTCACAAATTTCCCAAATACGTCTTTCCCAGTTGTCTGTGGCCAAACGGTTTGCCTCGGTCTTGAAAGCTTATTGGTCATCACAACAGTCAAGAGTTTTGCTGACAAAATTATGATTTTTCCTTTTGAAACAAGCATTTAATCGTCAAATCCAAAGAGAACACCTTCTGCCCTTTTAAAACATTTCACTCTGGAGACATGCCATGGAGACATGACTATAGGGAGACTCTTTCTGTGCTGGAAAACTGAATTCCATCACTGTGAATATTTTAACAGCTTTCACCATTTCTGTGGTTTGCTCTCCTGACCCCAAAAGCATATATCTCCACATGCTGTAACATCAAGGGTCTCTCCTCAAGCTTTATAAACTCAGTCAGAGTGAACTGAGTAACCAGTATGGGCCACGCGGTATCCGATAGACTGGGAATATGGAATTGTACCATGGTAATATCTCATATTAATTGAGCATTTGCCACCTGACTGCATTCTAAAGTGCTTTATTTGTCCTACCTTGCTTGATTCTCACATAATATGATAGCATTATTAAAACCGTTTTACAGGTGAGGAGACTGTAGCAAAGAGATGAAACCACTCGCCCACCATCACAAGCCTGCCCACCTCCTGACCTGAACTCCTAAATTGCATGCTTCCTACGAATACACCTGTGAAAAGACCTAGACCCTCAATGTGCTTGTAATCTAAAATGGAAGAAGGAGGCACAAGGAAAAAAGCCATTATGTAGAACAGAATGATGTAATTCTAAGAAACATGCTGTGGGGTTGTAGAGGAAAAAGTGATTAATTATGATCTACCCAGGAAAGGCTTTTGGAGGTGGCCTTAGGCTAGGTGAGAATAAAATAGGGCATTGGCAATTATCTAGAGAATTAGGTCACTGTGGGTGTCAAAGTGGATGATTTCAAGCCGAAAAGCCTACACCGTATGCTCTGACTAGTTCAAAGTCGGCAGCCCACGCCGCTGGAATCCACTGGGTTTTGCCTACTCTCTTGTTCACGCCGTGATTTGTTCGTCCCGGCTTGGGTGAGCTTCTTGCACCAGATAGGGATAGATCCAGGCTGGTACTGCCACGGCAGGGGGTGTGCATGAGTGAGACCCTGGGCTTCGGCGTAGAGGCCGCCACCACAGCAGGGTGGCCCCAGGGAAGCCACCTCCCTCTCTGGCTTCAGTTTTCTCTACTGCAAAAGGAATACACCGAAGTCCACAGTGTCTCTGGGCCATTTGAAGTCCAGAGTCTCTGTTTTTGGAACCTGCCTAGGAGAGGAAAGGAAGGAGCTAGAAGATTGAGCTGCTGGATTTCATGGCTCTTGGGCTTTTGTTCCTGGACGGGACCCACCAGGGGAGCCTCTGCAGACAAAGCTGCCTTCCTTTTCTATTCGTGACCTCCCACACACTTGAGATTATTCTTCCTGAGTCTAGTGTCTGTCTCCTCTAATCTACATGGTACAGTAGATAAATCCTAGACTTTGGAATGTGGGAATCCTGGATCGAATACCTAACCGTGCCCCTCATCACATAGGTGACTGAACAAATTAAATAATCTTTCTCTGCTTTTTTTTTCTACAATTGTAACATAGTGATTCTGTCACCAGCCCCGTAGGTTTGTTGCTGGCATTGAAGGTGAGAGCAACTGAAAAATGCCAAAACAGGGACTGAAAGTTTGTATGTTTTGATAAGTAGGTACTATTACTATGATGATATTGATCTTTCAGAAATACAAGTTACATGCACCACTCCTTGGCTCACTGACCTATAACAGTTACCAGTTGCCTGTCACAAGTCCACATGCCTTGGCCTGGTGTCCATCCTGCCTTCCTCAGACCCACTTAGCAATGAGACCCGGGGTTTTCACCTGTACGTAAACCACCATCTGCTTCTTGATTCAGACTTGACCATGCAAGGAGAATTTGAGAGTCTCTAATCCACTAGGTATTGATAACCATAGTGTCTCGCCACAGTTGCATCAGTATACCTAGTAAAAGGCTTGAGCCTGCTGGTCACCATTCTCTAGGCAAACGCATAGGCCTTGAGACTTTCCGTTGTCCCTGAGTTTGAGAGAGGAGGGTGTGTTACTGGTGGGATTATATAAAGAAACGTGTTCCTCTTCTCTTTACTCTCCTACCTGATATTCAGCACCGTGTGGGTGTGTGTGGGGTGTGTGTGTGTGGGGTGTGTGTGTGTGTGTGTGTGTGTGTGTGTAATCTTTTCGTCTAATTTGACCTGTGTCTGTGATCTTCTGTTTTTATTTATTTTTGAGAGCGAGAGACAGAGAAGGAACGGGGGAGGGCAGAGACTGACGGAGACACGGAATCTGAAGCAGACTCCAGGCTCCAAGCTGTCAGCACAGAGCCTGACGGTGCTAAAACTCGTGAACAGTGAGATCATGACCTGAGCCAAAGTTGGACGCTTAACCGACAGAGCTACCCAGGTGCCCTGTGGTCTTCTCTTTTTAAAAGAAAACTATAAATTCAGTCGAATGAGCATTACTATGAGAACTCTTGTTGTAGACACTGCTGTGTGCTGGGGGGAAGGTTACATGAATGCAGAGATAAATAAAATCATCTTTGAGTAATTCTCTGTTTAGTAGGAAAGAGGAGAAGAGAGAAACATGGGGGAGAAACAAAACATAACATGAGGGTCCTTCAGAATTTGATTTAAAATATGTGATGTGTTGGGTACCTAGATGGCTCAGTCAGTTCAGCATCTGACTCTTGATTTCAGCTCAAGTCATGATCTCACAGTTCGTGAGTTTGAGCCCTGTTTGGGGCTCTGCACGGACAGTGCGGAGCCTGCTTGGAATTCTCTCTTTCCCTGTCTCTCTTCCCTTTCCCCTGCTCATGTTCTCTCTCTCTTTATCTGTCTCTCTTTCTCAAAATCAATAAATGTTAAAAAATAAAATATGTGATATGTTTATTAAACAAATACCTACTGTGGGTCAGAATACAAGAACGGGATATAAAGGTTTATAAATAACAGCCCAAACCACAGAAGAGCTTACAATATAAAATATTTACAAGATATAATTCAGAAGAAGTATTGGATGGGAATTTTATGTCTACTGAAAGTAAGGCCTGTAAGTAAGGGCAGGGAACTTCTCTGTCTCGTTCCTTAATGCATTCTCTGCATGACAACAGTCCCTGGCACATAGTAGGTACTCAGTAAACTTTTCTGTAATAAATAATGAATAAATCAGAAAGTTTTACATTTAGTCAATAATCTAAAGTAGAGTTTAATTCCTAGTTAAAATGAGGCCATTTTTTAGGAGGCAAATGAAGGGCAGTGGACAAATTAATATTTCGGAAGATATCTTTCAACAGATAACAATTTTTTGTTAATTTGTTCTGGATGTGCGTGACTCTTCTTCAGGAGCAAGAATTACCAGAATGTTCTCCAGTCAGTCTTGTATCAGTTTTCGTTGCAGAAAGCTCCCTGCTCTAACCTGTCTAAACCGAGGTCTCTGCAGAGGAATTGAGGTGCTGGGTATTGGTCAAGCCCCTATTATTGTCAGCTCTTTTAAAAGTATCAGTAACCAGTCTCCTGGCAGCCATATACACATGATGGTATTGTTTCCTTTGGGGAGAGTTCATGCTAAGTTGGGAGCTCAACCGGAGTCGGACCTGGTTGTCACCGTCTTTAAAAATCACGCCCGTAGTATGCCTGCATGAAACAGCAAACTTACATATACCACCACATGCTCTTAAAATAACTTCAGCCTATCACTGGAGAGTACAAAAGTATAATTTTGTTCTTGTTCTCCCACTTTTAAACCAGATGGAAAGTGGATTCAGTCCCACAGTACTCAGAGAGCCTCTCTGCTGGCAGGGCCAGGTGAGAGCGCTGTTCCAGCCAGTCTGGTTGGCCTGTTGACCTTGGCAAAACTGAGCAAGAACCAGTGCCCCTAGTGCCAAACACAGAGGAACCAGGGTCTCATGCTGCCCATGCTCGAACCTCTCTCTGACATTTCCAAGGGCTTCGGGCCAACTCTTCCCCTGGGTTTCATCCCCATTTGTAGGAATACAAAGGAACACTGAACCTTCCAGTTAATATAACACCCCTCCCCCATCTCCCTCTTCCTGGAGAGGATAACAGTTCTGTTGACCATTATAATGCATTTTCTGTCTCCCAGCAATCCACACAGTCATTAATTTCTGCTGCTGACGTCAGGAAAGAGGATTATGTGTGTGTCTGAAACTGTTCCCAAAGTGCTCATTAGTCATAGATAATTGAAAAACTGGTAGGGAAAGATTTCGTGTAATAGTAGCCCCCGCCTGTGAAGAGGGACCGCAACCACCAGATAATTGTAGGGTCCAGCTTTTGACCACTCGCACTGAATCTGCCCGTCTGAATAAGAGTTCAGTGGACACGAGCCCACGAACCCTTAGAGCGATGGCTTTTTTATACCCCGACATGAGAGTGTGTTCCCAGGGACAGAAGCCAGCCAAACCAAGAAAGTAGCTGACCTGTCCTCTTGCCTTCAGGCTGAGGAACAGGGTTTGGGAAAGGTGCACCTTATTCTCCTTAATTTGGCTTTTATTTTAGCTTAGTTTGTTTCCATCACAAAAGAAATAAAAGGTCACGGTATAGAGGCAGCGCAAATCCTAGAGAAACACTGGGTCCCAGTTCCTGCTGCTTAACAACATTCTGTATACTTTCTGTGGATTTTTGTGGGAGTATACATGCTTGCATTTTTGTATACTTTAATAAAATTCTCAAATGGGGTCACACTCTGAACACTATGGTGTGGCTTGATGTTTTTGCTAAATGTACCTTGAACTTCCTTCTGAATTCAGACCTTAATTCTTTCTCATTCATTTTAGTGGCTTTGTAGGATTTTTCTGAATATGTGTGCCGTCATTTATTTACCCGGATTTAAAGGGAGAAACACCTATAAATAAAATGACACAAGAAATGTGTGTTGGAGGCAGAACAGTTAGAAAGTATAGGTTGGTAAAAAGAAAAAAATAATAACTTCTTCATCCAGAAAAAAACAATTTTCTTCCCCCCCCCCCCAGAATGTATTTTTACAAATAGTCCATCTACTCTCTTTGTTGTTGTTCTTCAAATGAAGTCATACTCTACGTAATGTTTCGCAGCCTGCATTTTTCAGTTGGCTTGATTGTTTTACTGATAAAAACTCTTTCCTATTCTAGCCTTTCCCCACTGCAGGTTTATCTTCTTAACAAATAAATCTAAGTGCTCAGAGCTTGGCTGGCGGGGCGCCACTGCCTTAGTTGGAGCTCCTTGCCTTGCCTGAGGTCCGCAGTTCTCTGCTCCTCTCTGCTGCTCTTTTTGCCCACACACTGATTGCCTCAAACACTCTGTGCCCCTCGGGGCTCCGTGCAGTGAACGGCTTTTTGCTCTAATGGCATTCATTTCCCGTGAGCATTCTAGCTCTGAAACCAGCAATCCGCCACCTGTCTTACCAGACTAGGCTCAAATGTCACCTTCATCTTGATTTCCTGCACTCCCAGGGCCGGCTCACAGCCCCCTCTGGAATACCATGTCCATTTCACCTGCAGAGCACCTGATGAGGGGCTGAGAGCCCTGGTTTGCAGAGACTACCATGTGAGTCTCAGAGGTGCCTCTTGCACTTACACCCCAGCACCTCGATGTTGCCACAGAGTGGGCAAAAATATATGGGGGCCGCTGTTCTTGAATGTTTGTGAAGATGTACAGATGAATGGTTGAACAAAGGCTAGGAAAGACAGCCAGGGCTGAGGCTGTGAGGTCTTGATTAAGTCTGGGAAAATGGATGCTGTGATTAACTCAATTTTATGGTCAAGGAAGAGCCGAAAGGAGGATTATTTCCAGAAAAGTTGTCAAGGCGCACTAAAGCTTGCTTCTGACAGCTCTGCCATTCCCTGGGATGCAGCCCTGGCTGATGAACCTAAGAGCACGATCTGATGGGGTGATTTCTCAGAGATTCCCACCTTTTCTATCATCTTCTCTTATGCCAAGCTGTTTCTTTTCAGTCTCTAAATAAACAAAACTTCTTCCTGCTTTGGGCCCAGATAGACTATTCCCGAAGGCTGCGGTTCCAGTTCAAAGGAGGATGTTAATCTTTGTGCATATTTATTTTCATTCCTGGACCACTGGACTGAGGAGAAGGCCTGGCTCACTGACCTAGGTTGGGTTCTCTGGCATCAGATTTGAGGGTATAAGATGTTTATTAGGGGTTACCATCTGTGATAAGAAGGGGGTGAGAGGCGGATGGGGCAGAGGGAGAATCTGAGCCGTGGTAGAGTCCCATGCTACTCGCCCAGCCCAGCAGAGTCCCTCTGCTCCCGCCCTGCTAAGTCATCAGGTGCAGCTGTCCTGGGAAATGGGTCACTTTGGCGCAGCAGCCTGAAGGAACTGGCAGCTGGAAGCTGTCTGCTGCCCTTACTGGGCTGCAAGTCCGTCCTTAACAGGGATCCAGGCGGTGGCATCTCCCTATCTACCAAACTCCCCATTTCCAGGCAACCACCATGACCTGTAACTTCCTGCTTCACAAAATCTTGCCTGTCGCCCATGTCACTACATGAGTTGTAATAGATGAGTTGTCACTACATCTCCCTTGCCTGTGCCCTGATGAAGGTCTGTATCTCTCTCTTACCGAAATTGCTTCACACCTGTTCTCCCTAACCCCTTTGTCTTCTGCTGCTGTGCCGCCAGAGAGAGCTGTAAAAATGCTCAAATCCAGTCACCTCACTCCCTGGCTTAATGCTCCTCCAGGGGCTCTCAGCCATCTTCATGATGAAGTTCAGACACCTTAGTCTGGATTGCGATGCATGTTCTGTCGCCCCTTCCATCTCTGACCTTATCTGCCCCTTCCACCCCCTGCCAGGTCCCAGCCAGGGTTCTGTTCCACTTTCCTCAGCCCTTTTGGCAGTCTCCCATGTTTCTTGGCCTTGGCTCAAGATGCTGCCTGTGCTGAGAAATCTACCTGTGGTCCTCCAGCATATGATTTGAACCTAGATCTGGCTGCAAGCTCTGGACTCCCTTCTACCTTGCCAGCTAAGCCTTCTTTCTAACCTGCTGCCTTATAAGACTTACGAGAGTACCCCATCTTGCTAATCTTCCTTCTGTCCAGAATCTTTTTTTAATGAAAATTATGCCCTTTATGTTTGTGAAGATTGGGGATGAAGGTGAAACAGTTCCCATTTTTACCTTCCTATCGAAATTAACTCTTTAAAAAAATCTGAAAGTAGTGAGCATGACTTCCAAATGATGCTACTTTTTAAACATACATAATGTTTATTCTAAAAATACTTCTCTTTGGGTGGCTGGGTGGCTCAGTCGATTAAGTGTCTGACTTCTGACTTTGTCTCGGGCCATGATCTTATGGCTCGTGAGTTTGAGGCCCCATGTGGGGCTCTATGCAGGCAGCTCACAGTCTGGAGCCTGCCTCGGATTATGTCTCCCTCTGTCTGCCCCTCCCCTGCTCATGCTTTCTCTTTCTCTCTTAGAAATAAATAAACATTTAAAAAATTAAAAAAAATACTTCTCTTGTTTTCTTCATTCACTTAAACTTTTTAAAATGGATACACCAGTAGGTAATTTAATGAATGAGAGCACAGGTGTGTAGCAGTTGGAGTGGAATCCATGCCTCTGCTCCCAACATTTATGCTATGTGACTATAGGGAATTTCCTTTCCCTTTATAAACCTGACTTTCCCCATCCATCTGTGCAATGGGGACAGCAATAGTATCCTTCATGTGGGATTATGTGACAACAAACTGAGAAAATGCATAGTAGATCCTTAGCACAGTCTCTCTCATAGAAATACTCAGCACAGGCAAGTACTGCCTTTTATGTGCTAGATACTAGATGCAATGACACACTTGAGATAGTGTCCAGAGGCAGACTGTCCACGGTGAAGGGCACTGCCCTCCTGCAGGACTCTGCTGGCTTGGGCATTCAACGCAGACTAGAAGCTCTCCTTGCTTCTACCCCAACATTGAGCATCTTGACTTTCTCTTTTAGACCAGGGCTGTCCTATAGAAATATAATATGAGCCACATACACAGTTTAAAATTTTTTAGAGCCACATTAAAGTAAAAGGCAATAGGAGAAATTAATTTCAATGTAATATAACGTAATATATCCAAAACAGGATGTCAACATATATTTGATATAAAAATTATTAATGAGATATTTTATAATTTTTCCGTACAAAGTTTTTGACATCTGATGCTTATTTTCCACTTAGTATGCTCCCAATTCAGACACTACATTTTCTTTGTAAATATTTGATTTAGATTTCCTCAGGTAACACTCAAAAGGTAGATTTGCACACCAGAGTGGTTTCAAGCATCCTTAAAAAGTTTGTCAGTAACTGAATTGAGTTACCAGTTTTTAAATTGAAATGAATTAAAATGAAAGTAAGAGAAAAATTAAAGTCCTTAAGTTCTTCCAGCCCACAGCTCAAGTGTTTAGTCCGCACGTGCTGAGTGACTTCCATATTGGATAGTGATGTTCCAGAAGGCATTGCAGTGGTTTCAGTCTTCTTCCTTTTCCTTTTCTTTGCTAGACTTTTTTCTTTTTTCAAATTCAGTTATAGATGAAGCTCATTACCTAACATGGAAAGAAATGGTGTTGTGGAGGGTTTTTTTTGTTTGTTTGTTTCCAATTAGAGGAGATTGGTGAGCCATTCACCCTCTGCCTCCCTCAACTCCTACCTTCCCCTTCACCCCCAGAAGTCCTGCAGCACCTCAGCCTAGCCTTGGAGCTCTGTGGTATAACCAACAAGTGGTAGGTATCTTAGCATCGAGCAAATTACTGAGCACACATTCAGCATCTGAGAATCTTGGAGCTCAGAGAGGTCTTAGCATATATGTGGATCTCCCCCCACCCCCTCCTTACAGTGCAGAAATACTTATTATGAATTTCTTGGCAAGGGGAGGGGGAGGACTCAGCCTCTGCTAAACACCTGAGAACAGATGGATTTCTTCGTTCTGTTCTGACTTACACGGCTCCCTGTGTCCTGATCTCATCTCCCTAACTAGGTTGGGGGCAAGGACTGCCTTTGACAGCGCCACAGCGCCCACACAAAGCAAGACAATCAATAAATTCTTAACTGAAGGCCTGACTGACTGCAGGAATTCAAGGTCACTTGAAATATCAGGGTCGCTGCATTGCACAACTCTGAAGAACACCATTCAGATTGTATTCTGTGGTTGTGCAAGTAGCAGCCTTGTAAAGTTTGCAAGGTTTAGACTGGGCTCTCTTTTCCAACTGAGAAAAACTTTCAAGAGTTTTTTTTATTGGAACAAAAGAATTCTCTCCCACCTCCAACAGGAAGCAACTACACAAGTAGACGTCCTCAGCTTCCTTGGGAATATATGTTAACCCGGGACTGTGTGTGGATGTGGATGTGTGCATAAGGTATGCTGGTAGAGCTGGTCCTGTGTAGGAAGCCCGTTTGGAACAGTTTGACTGTTTTAACTAGTCTTTAAGAGGCCACTGTGTTTATATCTTTGGAATTTCCCATGAATGGAATCTTTCTCCAATTTGAAAGGTGCCTTAGAGCTCTTGATTTTGTAAAGTACCCCAGAGCATGACCCATGGGAACCAAGGACATACACCTAAGTCATCACAGGAGCAAAGGGACTCTTTGTGAGTGCATGGTTTTTATCTTCAGGAGGTTGAGGAAATGCAGAAGAGGGGGAGGGAGCAGAGAGGTTCCCTTAAGAAAGTCCTGTGTTTGCTTTTGTGTTTTTCAAACTGACAGGTGTTTGTTGTTTCTCATGTCTACCCAGGAAACCAAGTACTGCCTCCTGGAGCTTCTCTTGGAAATGGGCTCACACCAGAGGCAGCCGAGGAGCTTGGACTTCCTGCTGGAATTGCCGTGGCAGCCTCACTTATTGATGCCCACGCGGGAGGCCTAGGTAATCTCCCACCCTGTGTCCATGACCAGCACTGTGTTCAAACGGAATATTCCTCGGGACCTAAGACACTCCTTTCCTGTTTTTAAAGCAGGGATAAAGGGCTGGTGGTTCCAGGCATAGTAAGGAAAAGCCTTTTTTTTTTTTTTTTTAAATAACGTTTATTTATTTTTGAGAGAGAGAGAGAGAAGAAGAAAGAGCACAAACAGAGGAGGGCCAGAGAGAGGGAGACACAGAATCCGAACCAGGCTCCAGTCTCTGGGCCGTCGGCACAGGACACGACGCGGGTGCCCGAACCCACAAACCGTGAGATCATGACCTGAGCCTAAGTTGGAGGCTTAACTAACTGAGCCACCCAGGTGCCCCAGGAAAAGCCTTTTTATAGTTAGACATTTGGATAGAATTATCAAACTTGTAATCAAATGTAGTATTTATAATGTTAATTTTTCGATACTGTATAACTGAAAAAAAAAAGGTCTGATCACTATCTGGATGATTCTTTGGTTTACTGAAAATTTGAAAAAGATGTTAACTTCAGCTAGCATGTATGATGGCGGTGCACTTACCTGTACTTTTGGTTCTGAAGGTACTCCAGAACCCTCACACGTCTAATGGATTTATTTTTATACTTTTGGTTTATATTCTATACCCAATTATGTGAGTGCAGTCTTGATTTCATCTCCTAAGTAACTCTCACATCTGCCATTCAGGTGTTTATTATTTCAAAGACCCATTGAACATTATTATATATATATTACATATGTATATTAAATGTGTCCTAGACATGGTGCTTGGAGATGGTGAATTTAACACCAAACCAAACCATGTGTCTCTTCCATGAGTTTTAATAGGAAGGCAGACAGTGAGACAAGAATTACAGTAAGGTGTGATGACTCTTTCCCCCTCTTCATCCTTACTACAGTTTTTCCTTCCTCCCTTCCCTTTCCCTTCCCTTCCCCCTTCTCTTGTCTTTGTTCTTTCCTTTTTTTCTGTTCTAGCCTCATCTCTCCCCTCCCCTCCCCTCCCCTCCCCTCCCCTCCCCTTTCTTCTCCTTTCTGATTTTCAGTATCTCTCACTTCCACTATAGCCATATATTTTTCCCTAGACTTTCTTCCTAACAGTGCTTTTGATTTTGTTTTGTGTTTTAATTATGGTTAAGACTTCATGCGATTAGTGTAGTAGGTCATGACCATTGGATTTTCAGAATAGATTTGACTAGAGTAGAAAACGTCAGAGTACATCTCACAGGGTAAGGGTAAACACTGTTTTTATGGAACTTATGCTTCTATTTGATGGGTACTGCACATGTACTCTGGACTATGACGAAAATGAATTTCTTACCTTGGATCATGGTCAAAGAAGTTTTTAAATATATTCTAGTCCATACTTTGTGTTAGAGCCAAGAGTTACCTTTCAAATACTTAAATTGACTTGTGCTCCCAGAACACAGTTTGTATAAATGCATGTGTATTTCTCTTCCCAGATTGGTTTATTGGTCCTCTACTTCTCCCACTGCTTAATGTCGACTTGAATTTGTGCCTCATAGCAGGCACTGTGTTCTCTGCATAGCCTTCATGGAACACTCAGTGTATTGTAAAATTCTCCAAAGCAGTACTTCTGTCAACACTTTTATCCACCCCTAATAGAGAAATATCACACTGGGTTGCAATTACTCATTTATCTTCTTGTCTTTTCCAGTGGACTATGAGCTCCTTGAGGGCACTGTATTATTATTCTGGTGTCACCTATGCTGAGCCCTGGATCAGGCTCCTGTAAGTGCTTGATAGAGTTGTTAAATGAGTGCAGTCATATTAAGGCAAGAATAAGGTGAAGTGGCCTTGACCTATAGAGTGGAAGTTCGTGTTTCCTTATGCAACAAGATAATAAGCAGTATCTGATTCTCCCGCGTAGTCCATGGACTTCCGGAGCAGGGTAGCACTTATCAGTTTATGAATGTGTCTGTCTTGTTCACCTTTATGTGTCCAGGATCTAACACAATGCCTGAGAAATTGTAAACAGCCAATAGTACATGTGGGTCAGTTAAATGGCAGATTATACTGAGTGTAGGCAAGGGTGTTTCCCTTTTCAATGCGAGCAGTATGTTCTTTTGATTGCAATGGCATGATTTTGGTTTCTGAGAGCAGGCCCAGAAAGAACTTGTGGTCTACAGAGATAGGGAACTTTCCTGTCCCCTTGTAATCGTGACATCCTGTATCATGTTTGAGGCCAGGGAAGCTTTCTCCATCATGCTTTTTCAATTTGTTTCAACCGTCCACTCCCAGCCAGATCACAAGGTTTTGGCTCGAACGGCTGCCTATACCTTGCAGGGGCTTCAGGACTCCTGTGTCCTTGTCAGTTCCCTAGACCTCCCTAAGGGACGAACCAAAGCACCCTTTTTCACTTCCGCCCAGCACTACAGGTGCCCTGTATGGTACCTGGTACCCACTCAAAGTGTGGGTTGAATTCCACTGGGAGGAATCTAGGCCATTAGAGGACCTCCCTCCTTTCCTAAATCAGAGGTGGTTCAATGACAGAAATTTTACCCATCGAAGCTTTGGTTGAGGCTTTTTGATCCTTTTAAAACTCTTCAGTTAATGAGTTTCCCCTATGTTTTCCAGAAGTAAGTTCTTTACGTGGAAAGGTAGAAGAAGGGCCTTGGATTCTTTAAGGGCCGAGTTTTGGGGCTGGCGGTGGCTGGAAGGGCACGGGAAGGGGCTTCTCAGCAACTGCGACAGTCAAGATCATAATTTTGACCAAGTTTTATCCTTCATATACTCTCTTATGCTTCCTCCTCTCCCTTTACAGTCCTCCCAGAACTAGGGTGTCTGGTGAAGGGAGGAGGCCGGGGGGCACATGTTGCCTGTTACTTCTCACCCTGCCTGTGCCCTGTGCAGGCCTCTTGAGAAGGTCATCCATGCACCCAGCTGCCTAGTCACTAAAGGTGCATACTGAGTGCTTGCAAACCTGCCAGTTACTGGTCTAGGCACCAGGGCTTGTAGCGTGAGCAGAGGAGATAAAGCACCACTCCTTCCGGAGAGAAAATTCTGGCTCTTCTTTCCTGGCCTGCATGTTTCTTGCTTACCGGTTACTGGTTGGAGACCACTATTGTTATGATGCTATAATAAGGGAACTGAACGCGGAGTCTCAAGATCTGACTCTAAGTTCTTACTCCCTCTACCTGTGTGCCTTGGGCCAAATATCGTATCTCTTTACCTCTCTGTTTCCTCTTCTGCGATAAGAGGTAGCAATGCCCCCGCCCCCCACTCACAGAGTTGTTAAGAGCACTGATGATGTGACTAGGTAAAGCATCTGGCACATAGTAGGCACATAATAATGAGGCTTCTCTCTTTGGTTTTCTCACTCCGGAATCACAATGCCTGACACAAAGTAACAGGTTTTAAATTGGGAGTTCTCTGAGTTACTATTATAGTAAGACGTGTACCAGGAGAACGGTCTTCTTTTTGGACAGGCAGTTGGAGAAGAACCTCAGACTTCTGGATTCTGTCAGCCTTCCGTGAATGTGCCCCGATTCTCCTTACTAGGCAGTTGGGGACAGAATGCAGGATTCAATGCCTTAGATCTTGTACAGGTTGAGATCAGAAGCAACCTCAAGAAATGGGTAGATGAACTCCATGTTAAGAGGTTGCCGAATGTCAGGTTAAGAATCCAGCTTTGGAGGTCAGAATTGGAGGTCATCCAAGCCTCCGTCAAACAGGCTTTGACAATGATAACCCCTTCATGGGCTGATCTGGCACGACCTACCTTGGACCCTCCATTCTGACTGATAGGAAGGGTCAGCACTCTGCTTTGGAGAAATCTCCCGAGGCTCTCATTCTCAAGAGAGCCTGGAACAGGAGGGTAAAGATCAAAGAGGCAAGTAAGACTCAACCCATGCTTTTTCCAGTTCTGGAAAAAGAGGAGGAAGGACTTTGTGGGAATAAAAATCAAAGATTAAAGAACATTTTGTTCTTAAGGTGCTGGTTAGTAAATTCTCCAGCAGACAGCCAGAAGATAGGTCTAGCTTTGTTTGCTCTTTGCGGGGGTGGTTCTGGCCAGGGCTCCTGCTGCTGATATTTTTCAGGCTTATAAAAATAGTATTAACTTTGTTCCAGGTCTGTTCTTGGCTCCAGCACCCCAGCTGTCCTGAAAGGCAATAACAAGCTGATTTCCGTCTCAGGCTCCCTTCTCTCAGTTGTTCCGTGTATGCGACAAACTCCTGATTACCGCTCAGATCTTGAATGCGGTGATTCACCTCCTCGAGGGGCCTTCCCTGACTCCCTCAAGCTGACTTAAGCATTCCTTCCTCCTTCCATGTATCTTGGACTCGCTTCCATTCTACTGCGCGCGTCACGCAGCTTTGTGCGTGCATCCTGGTCTCATTCACCAGTTGTCAGCTCTCTGAGAGAAAAATACTGTCATTTCGTCATTACCATCCCAGCAGCCGGCACAGGGCCTGCCCAGGGAGGACCCCTACTGCATGCATGTTTAGTGAATGCGTGATTGAGTGAAGGAGTGGTTTTCGCTCCCTGAGGAATGGGTGTTAAAACTGAGAGAGAGCATAACTTCTCATCACAGAGGCACTTATCCCTACATGGTAGGCATCCCGGGCCCACTTCTCCATGAAGCCGGAGACTTTGGTTGGAGCACTCCCCGAGCCACCCCTAGACGTCTGGAAATCGGTATCGTTTGTATCCCATCATGTTAGCAGACTCTGTGCCTGGGTTTAGCATTGCTCTTTGTTTCCAGATAGTGGATTTTTTGCCAGGTGTTGAATTAGCATAAATTGTTCATCTGAATTGCAGAGTCAAACCAAAGTAAGGATATTTGAATCCTTCCCTCCCTCCATCCCTCCTTCCTTCCTTCCTTCCTTTCCTTTCTTCCATTCTTGTTTTTTTTCATAGTAGAAGAATTGGTAAACCTGGTCTTATAAAAAGAGCTTCTGGTCCATGCCCTCCTGTAGCAAGACCTAGTTTATTCCAGTGAGCTATAATACCATATCAGTGATCTAGAAGCAGCACTGATTCTCAAAGCAACTTTATAAATACTATTATTGCGTTCCCATTTATCAAATAAAACATCGAGGCTCACAAAGACTACCTGACTTACCCAAAGCCACATAGTAAGTGGTAAATCATTTAAATCTACTCCTTCTGGTTCCAGAGCTCACATTCTTTTCTTTTTGAGGTTTATTTATTTATTCTGAGAGAGAGAGACAGACAGAGCATGAGCCAGGGAAGGGCAAAGAGAGAGAGAGAGAGAGAGAGAGAGGGAGAGAGAGAGAGAATCTCAAATAGGTTTCACACTGTTAGCACAGAGCCCAGTGCAGGGCTCAATCTCATCAACTGTGAAATCATGACCTGAATCAAAATCAAGAGTTGGATGCTTAACCAACTGAGCCGCCCAGGCACCCCCTAAACTCGCGTTCTAATTATTGTGCTCTGTGGAATGGTGTATCTATTAAAATGGGATGTTTGAATTTCACCCTTAAAAATATCATTTGAGCAAGTCACCACTATTAAAAAAAAAGTATTTCAATAAATTTGTATTGATGACCAACTGCTAGTTGATGGGAGCATCAGATGGGTTATGAGAGAGAATTGGACCTCTGGGAATTTATGGTCTAGGAGAGAAAATAAACATTAAATAAACAGTGATAGTTCCATGTACAAAGTGTGGAGAGCTTCAGAAAAACGTAGAATATGCCCCAAATTAAGACTTGAAGAATTGTGAAAGGATTTCTAGGGGACGTGGTGTCTGATAATGGAAGCACAACATTTCTTGCTCTATTATGGCTTCTCAGTAAAGTAGAACTTACTTACTCCTTGTGACTTTTTAACTTCAGTTAGGCTTTATTCCTCATAATAATACCGGCAAGGACAACATCAGCATCATGAATTTTTTTTTAATGTTTTTATTTATTTTTGAGAGCAGGAGAGACAAAGCATGAGTGGGGGAGGGGCAGAGAGAGAGGGAGACACAGAATCGGAAGCAGGCTCCAGGCTCTGAGCTGTCAGCACAGAGCCCAATGTGGGGCTTGAACTCACAGACTGTGAGATCATGACCTGAGCTGAAGTAGGACACTTAACCGACTGAGCCACCCAGGCGCCCCCATCATGAATTTTAAAAAGTATTAGAACCACTACTCTTTCGGGTACCTCTGCGATTGTGACCGTTCTTACTGCCGAATACTATGGCCTGACCCTTTACCTACTTTATCTCTTGTCCTTCACAATGATCCTACTGCGTGGAGGTTATTTCCCATCCGTACAGGAAGACGTCGACGTTCAAAAGCAGAACATTTCCATACTCACATAACTAGCGTCCTCGCAAGATTCGAGCTTGAGCCTGACTCTTAAAGCTCACCTCCTGTTTCTCTACACCAGTGCTTCTCAACCAGGGGTGATTTTAACCCTGCTCCCACCCCAGGGACAGTGAGCCATGTCTAGAGAGAGAGTTTTGGTTGTCAGACTGGCATGTGGAGGCCAGGGAGGTTGCCGAACATCCTACGATATTCAGGACGGCCCCTACAACAAAGAATGACCCAGCATCTCACGTCAGTAGGGCAGGGGATGAGAGGCCTGCTCTGGACTGAAACACCCTCAGTGGTATTATCTCTCTTCACCAGCTCACTTCTGTGCCAGCCAAAGAGCAGCCTCAAGTAAGGGTTTTGTTAGTACGTGAGTAGTTTGTCAACAGGTATTCTGTGTAGTTAGCTCGTAAGTGAAAATGGCTCCGAGGTAAGAAAACAGAAGTGAAGACTGGAGAGCACGGGGTACAAGGTGATTCCGGCCGCGTCCGTCTCACTAAAAGACAGGCCGCACCAGGCCACTCGCCTTCTTTCCACACATCATGCATGTTCTGCCTCCTTGCCTTTTTTTCCTTATGGTGTTGGCTCTGTTTGGGGTGGCCTATCCTCACCACCTGGACAGTCCCACTTAGACGTCAGGGCTCAATCTAGATGTTACTTCCCCCATGGAGACTTCTCCAAGGTTAACCCCTCCCCCTCTGCAACACTTTGCATCTGTTTCAGACTTCCCGCCAAATCACGCTCACCTTCCTATGCCTGTCGTCCAGCATAGAACCCACAGCATCAGTCGGTCAGCCAGTCCTCAGTAAATCAGTGAATTGATTAACATTAGAACTGAGAGGATTTTGAAAAGTCACAGATGGCTAAATCTGAGTGGGGAACCTTTAAAAAAAAAACCCAACATATTCCTAGGCCCTACCCCGCCGGGATTCTGAGTCTGAACATCAGGCGGGACCCAGGAAGCTGGTTATGAGGTAGAAGGTGTCTCCTGGTACCCAGAGGGGACGGCCTGCAGGACAAGTCGGCACTGGGCACACAGGGTCAGAAGCAGTAGTGATGCACGCCTGTCAAGGAGACAAATCAGACCAAACCAGAGCTGTGATGAGGAGCCAGGCCTAGGCTCGGGCCCAGAGCCAGGCAGGAGGGAGCATCTCCAACGAGAACAGAGAAGGTGGATCCAGAGAGGCAGACGGTCTGTAAGAAATGGAGGGGGAAGGACGAGCAGATAAAGTCATGCTGGGGAATCTGGAAGGAGAAAAGGAGTGTCATTGAGCACACAGAGCAGAGGTAGCTCTGGGAGTTCCTGGATATGAATCAGAGGCGGAAGGAGGAATTTGGTAATGTGAGTTCGAGTTTATTGTTTTAAGTTGAGGTTCGGGTTAATGAGAACCACCACTGCCTGGAACTTTAGCAGCTGCAGGAGCCACAGTGGGGGGCCGAGGGGAAGGAAGAGGAGGGATGGCAGCTTTGGGTTTCCTGTCCCCAGGCCCTGAGGCTCTCTTGGAGTGCTGTGTTCCTCTGGTTCGTGAAGCACTGGCCTTAGCTGGGAAACTAGCCTTTTCCTCCGTGGTGAGACGTGAGGGGGATTGCGGAGCCTTGGGGACACAGCCATTTCAGCCTGTCCTACCCACCCTGTGCCCCGCAACTCAGGATGTACAGCTGTCAACCTGCGCTGAAGTGGTAACGTCTTTGCCTTGACATCCACGCTCCTTTGGATGATGAGTGGTTATAGGCTTTCAGCTGAAAGGTTACTCACAGAGTCTCTACATTAAATTCTTCAATTTGCAGATGAGAAACCGGAAGCCCAGAAAACCAGTGAGTCATCCCAGGTTACCCCGGCAAGTTACCGGCAGAGTTGAGGTTAGAAACTGGGCTTCCTAATTTATCTGCCAGTGCCTCTTCTCCTGTTTGGCTGCACAATCTCCACATTAGGCAAAGGGAATGATTCCAGGTATCAGAGGCTGTATCAGTTGTAGGGAGTAAAACCAGACTTACCAACCCAGGAAAAGAATGGGCTTATTCATACAGTGTATGTGTGTTATATGTACACATACATATACAGTTGCGTGCACACTGCATGTGTATACATATGCTTGTGTATGCACGTGTGTATGTATTGTGGTATTCCACACGTGTGTGTGCACGTGTGTATTCCATCTTATACATTGTGTCCCACTTAATGCTACAGTTAGTGTTACTGGCTGCTAAATAAGTAAACTAGTTGTTTTAAGTCACATATGAACAGTTTGCTTCGTTTTGCCGTCACGACCTGCACTGAGTCTCCCTTAAAAGCTGGTAATAATAAAAAAATAGCTGGTATTTAGGTTCCTTGTGAGGAGCTCAAGCAATGCTTTTTCTGTCATGTTCCACTTTGTAAACACTCTGTGCCAAGTGTGTTGGGCATTTTCATGTCATTAGCAGCTCCCAGCCTCACTGGGAGCTGCCGTTGTTTTCTGAATGCAGCATAAGGAAATCAGTGTGCAATAACTCGCTCAAGGTGCCATTTTAACAAATGATAAAGTAGGGTCCTAGGTCTGAGGCTTTCTGACTCCAGGGTCTGCGAGCTTTCTCTCACCTGGCTTCCTTGTGTTAGCCCATACTCACATGGACCTATGTATCTATAACAAAAGATAGAGCTTCTATTTCACATTCTTCCAGTCAGGTGTATTTCTGGATCCATTTCGTGGCTGAGAAAGTTGAGGCCCAGCGTACGGAGATGACTTCATAATGAACACTTGAAGCTGCATGGGTTTCTAGGGTTCTGTCAGTCGGGGAATAAGACCAGGCTTATTGGAATCGCCTCACCACTTTTTGACTGTATCATGGAGGGATCAGTAATATTAAAAGGGATATTAATATTGTTGATTAATTTGGCTGATCAGTTTTGGTGATTAGTGGTGAAATTAATGTTGATATTAATCTCCTCTGTGTGGTGACTTGCCAGTTCAAACTACCACCTGGTATTTTTACCTCGCTTAATCATTGAGCAAACGGGCACCCTGGAAGTGAAGGGATTTGCCCAAGGGTACTGGATCAGGGAGGGTTGGAGCTGAGACTCAGACCCTGATCTGTGGGTTTCTTCTCATGACTTCACATTGGCTTTGGTGCAGCGTTGCATCAAACAAGGGGACAAGCGCTACCTAGAAAAGGGAGCAGAATGTCATGTCTCAACAAGAGGTCTGTGCTCAGAGCTTCTGAAGACAAGCAAATCTTCACGAACTCATTAGCTTCAGGAGTTTATCTGGTTTTCAGACATTACCATTTGTTCTTCTCATGGACTCATATATGACTGAAAAGAGAAGTTGCTCTTTTCCTTTGCTAAGTGTGGCCACAAAACAAAATCACACTGAAGAGCCAGCCCCAGGTTCTGATCCTGCCAACCACCTGTTAGGAGGGCTTCCCAGTCCAAATTCTAAGGCAGAAGATTGCTAGGAAAGTGTTTGGGGGCCCAGAGTCTAACACTGCACTTGCGTCACTAGGGCAAGAGTCAGCTTACCCCGAAGGGCCACTGTTTTTCATGGCACGGGGACCGAACACCTGGTGCTCCATATCCACATAACATTTCTGAGCACCACTGTTTACTCCAGGGCTTGCTCACAGCAGCTGCTGGTGGGAAAATGCATCTCCAGCCGTCACCCCTCAGTGGCAGCCTCCTGTCTCACTGCTAGTCGCTTCCTTATCATCGGCCCATAGGCCTCGTTAGTGTCCTCATTCCAGTTTCGCCTTAACCATCCATTCATAAAAATCATTATAAAGAGCAGGAAGTAAAGGGGATCTTGAGGTTTGTCTCATGGCACCGTGTGGCCAGAGTAGATGTCTGTAAAAACTAAGAAAGAAAAGTTTTGGGGATCTAGAAAACTCGCAGTAGTCTCCAGCTGTTTCATTCCATAACATGGCTCCCACCCCAGGTTTCCATAACTTAGTCCTTATCATGCTGTGTACCGTGACTCCGATGTAAGGATTTGGCTTCCGAAGACCATGAAAATGAGAGAACTGGAGGAAACCCAGTATAGTAGTTGAGAAGACATAACGGACCCAAATCCTGGTTCCACTTGCTATCTGTGTGACCTTGGGAAGTCACCTGACACTCTGTGGCTCAGTGTCCCCATCTCTGCCTCACAGAGTCGTTTCAAGCATAAACGAGCTCATAGCTGTAAAGCACTTGGAACAGTGTCTGGTGGTGCTGTGTGTATTTAGCTGTGATTAATGTGATCTCAACAGACTCACATTATGAATAATAGTGGGCAAGAGAATTCAAGGATTCCTTCCTTCGTTTTTTTTTAAGGTTTATTTATTTATTTTGAGAAAGAACATGCATGCAAGAGTGAGTAGGGGAGGGGCAAAGAGAGAGGGAGACAGAATCCAAGCAGGCTCCACGTTTTCAGCGCAGAGCCCGATGTAGGGCTGGATCCCACAAACCATGAGATCTTGATCTGAGCCAAAATCAAGAGTTGAATGCTTAACCAACTGAGCCACCCAGGCACCTCCATTCCTTTATGTAACAAATATGTGATTTCTTTCTTTTATGTGTCAGGCATTGTTGTAGGTGTAGGTTGGATATAGGGGTGAACAAAAACAAGGTACAACTCTTATACAACTTTTAATCTTTTGGGGGAGTTCATAAACCACCATATAAAGATATGGGTGTTCTTATGTGTTGCATGCATGCATATCCGTGCCCACACATGTGTTCATATATGCACGTGTGCTACATATATGTGCACATGTATTGTGTGTACATGCGTGTGCCTATGCACATGTTTATAAGTGTGTGTGAATAGGTGTATGTTTGCACATATGTAGGCGTATGTGTACAAGTACTCATGTGTTTCCTTATATATGTGTTCACTGTGTGTGTGTGTATCTATGTGTTTGTGTGTGTGTGTGTGTGTGTGTGTGTGTGTTTGGGTGTATGTGTATATGCATGTAGTGTATGTGTCAGGAACTGCCAACTTTTCAGAAGGAAAAGTTTATATAAAGCAATGGAAAGCGTCAGGAGTTGCTACCAGCACAGAGAGTTCTGTAAAGTTTAGTCCAGAGTGACGACATTTGGGGAAACAGACCTCAGTGAAGTGAGGGAACATTTCATGGTATAAGAAAGAAGGTAGAGATGAATTCAATGGGCAAATATACGTTAGGTCCATACTTCGTCTCAGTTACTGCACTGGGCATGGGGGATACCAGGGTGCCGGTGACTCAGCCCTTTGGAGGAGTTCGGCAGCTAGGGGGGAAGACAGAAGCCGTGCAGCAGAGTGTGGACTCTAGAGTTCCCAGCCTTTCCACTTCTTAGCAGTGGAAGTCACTGTCTCAGACTTCTCTTCTGTGAACGGGGATCATAATGGTACCTCCTTGGGTGGCTGCATAGGTGGGTTCTCCTGACACGTGGTGAGCACTCATCCATTGTTAGCTCTTCCCAGTCAGAAACTCCATTGTAAAAGTCCTTGAATTCCAAGCCAAGGAATTTGGATGCTAAAATTAAGTTGGATCAACGCTATCTATTCAAATAGCTTCCTCAGCACTGATTGTCATGGGAAAACTATGTCAAGTGTCCTGAGCAAGCGCTTGGCTTTGGGAGTGCAGCTATGACTTCTAATACCAGTGGATGATAGTCCGAAAGAACAGTATGACCAGTTCCATCCATGTTGCTACACACATGGCCAGATTTCATTTTTTCTCATTGGCACGTAGTAGTCCATTGTATATATGTACCATAACTTCTTTATCCATTCGTCAATTGATGGGCACTTGGTCTGTTTCCATGATTTGGCTATTGTCGAAAGTGCTGCTATGAACATTGGGGTACACGTGCTCCTATGCATCAGCAGTCCTGTGTCTCTTGGGTAGATTCCTAGCAGTGCTATTGCTGGGTCATAGGGTAGCTCTATTTTTATTTTTTTGAAGAACCTCCACACCGTTTTCCAGAATGACTGCACCAGTTTGCATTCTCACCAGCAGTGTAGGAGGGTGCCTGCTTCTCCACATCCTCGCCAGCATCTATAGTTTCCTGATTTATTCATTTTAGCCACTCGAACCAGTGTAAGGTGGTATCTCAGTGTGGTTTTGATTTGTGTTTCCCTGATGATGAGTTATATGTAAACCAATTTGAAAATAAACTATTATAAAAAAAAAAAAAAGAACAGTAAGACCAGTAACAAAAAGGTACCATCTCATCTGAAGCCTAGAGCAAAAGTTCACATCCATAGAATTAAGCAGGTATGTATTTTGCAGGCTGTGGGCATTCAGGAAAGACCCACTCCCTGCTGGGGCTTGGCGCTCCACTGTTACAACTTCTCTTAACCCAACCTGCAGACTTGTAGCTGGAAGGCAAACTGTATTGCCCATCTCTGATTTCTCCCTCTCAAGATGATTGTTCCTCATCCGCCAGGTCCGAGGCTGGGCTAGTGTTACTTTTCACTGTCTCCTACCTCCTCTGATCGCTGCCACTGTCTTTCCTGCAGGGAATTTTATCTCCACTCTTTTCTCTTCACATTGTTCTCTCTTCTCTTCCTTCATACCCACACAGAGAATGCACAAAGTTCACTTGCACTCACTGTAGTCTGGTGGAAATTCTCCCGGAGCCCTTAAGGAATTCTGTGCCCATGCTTCTAAATGTTCCGTTCTCATTTTGCTGTCGGCAAGATGCATGTTCTCACACAGTTTCTCTGTTCCCCTTTTAGTTGGAAAATACCGTTTACTGGAGACAGAGGATGGAAGATAGATGGAGGGGTGACATGAAACAATGGGTTATTCAGATTATTTCCAATCATTCATAGTAAATTGAATTCACAATGCAGTTAATCCAAAACTAAAGTCTTTTAATTTAAACTTAGAATGATTTATAGATGTTTTTTAAAAAGTATCTGACGTCTCTCCTTATTTATTTACTGTAGCGGTTTTCAAGCGGAGTATGCACAGTCACCCAAGGAACTAGCTAGACTGCAGATTTCCCCCACAACCACCACCACTACTGAGTTTGCTCAGCAGACTCCCCTGGGGGGACTGTATACTCCGTGAGTCTGCTGGGCTTTACCAACGGTATCTTAAAAGACAGCATGAGCGGCAGCCTAAACTCCGTTTGGTTACAGTCAAAAGTTATCTATATATAGTCCAGGAAGAACAGGCTAATTGAAAGAGTACCTTTTAAAATTTTTGTTTCAAAAGCAGAGCAATGAAGAGCTTTTCGATCAGGTGTGCTCACCACAAGCTGGGCACTACCTAAGTGTTCACAGAGACAGTGTTTGGTACAGACACAAGCTCCCAGCTGTGCATGTTCTTACCACTGTCCTGTAAAGGGACTGATGACACTTACCTAGACTCGGGCAGCCAGTCTGGTGGAATTTTGAGAACCTTGGTCTGTCTGACTCCAGGGCTCTCTGTCTTACCTTTCATAGCCTCATCCAAGCCCGTGTTAACTGAGTTGGCCATAGGCAATGTTTTTAAAAATTTTCTAAGAATAGAAAACATGGAAAATCTTTGAATCAAATGCACCGGTCTAGAAAAAGCCTCGGCTCTTATATTTTGTTTAAGTAGAATGTGTTGGATTATTGATGTGCATTGCTGGGGGTCCCTTGGCTGAATTTAGTCTAGGGAGTTAAAAGCGTACCAGCCTGTGACTCACCACTGTGAAGCCCCGAGGTGGGACTCCCCCACCAGTGTCAGTAATATGCGTGAAACCTTTACACGCCTTCTATATTCAGGCCTCTCCCAGCTGAAAGTTGTAAAGAAAAACCCGCACAATTCAGTTCTGTGAAATATATTAAATATGCCCGACTACGTGGCTCTGGTTCGTACATTGTCTGCTGTACTGTGGTGTGACATTGTTGCCCAGCCTAATGCATGTGGCCTAATGCCTTTTCCCTTGTGCCTCTCTCTATCCTTACGTAGATGATAACATTGAAACACTTAAACAGGCGATTACGTTGCTGTCTCACCCGCTTAGACTGTGAGCTTCTTGCAAGCAGCGGAATCTGGTCGTATTCATCTGTGTAACTTCACCCCAGCATTCAACTCAGTAAATGAATGACTATGTACAGTAGTTAATGGGTTTGTTTATAAACCACATGCTAAGCGCTGTACTAGTTACTTGGCGAAGACAGTGATTTAACAAGGTGGAGATAACATATGGACCAAGTTGCATAGGAATTTGAAAGCGTGAAGCCTCTTGCAGTTGAAACAGGCAGGGGAAGCACAAAGACACTGGTATTCGTTGAACGACTTCAGTTTGACCTAAATGCGCTGAATCGTCCAAGTGTCTAATCTTCATATCCACTCCAGCAGCTCTTTCCGGGTCATACATCTAGTTACGATAACCCCCTGAGTATCCTCCTGCCATGGGCCATGAGGGAAGCAGGAGATGTCAACCTTAAAAATAAAACAGCCAGTTATCTCACTCACAGCCTGAGTTTACTCTGGAACAGCAGAGGAGTTGTGAATTGGGATAGGAAAACTATGGCGAACCATTGACAAGTCTGGAGAACAAAGGAGAGGGGCTTGTGTTTGTAACAGGAAGGAGGGATTTGGGGAGTGTGTTTTAAACAAAAGTTCACTAGAGAATAAGAGTTGGAGGTGTGGCCGTTTCTCATTGACTATAAGAGAGGGAAAGTGTGTTGTTGCTGGGGCAGGGAGGGATCTTCTTCCTTTTTCTTAAAAGCAGGAGATGGAATTCTTCTGTGAAGAATGTCTTCCCTTCCAAGATAATTCTTATCTTTATCTTCCTTCTTTCTCCTGCTGATGCTGGCTGCAGACAGTGGCCTGTGCGTGAGAGCTCCCCCTCCAGGGCTGCCCCCCTCCATTTAAATGTGGCATTTCCTTTGTTTTCGCAGATGAGTAGCTTTGAACTGAGCAGAACATAATAGGTGTTTTCTCCGTTGGAAGTGCTGAAATGTAGAGTATTCTGAATGGAGAGAATAAGTGAGGGCACGTGGGGTTGGGACAGGATAAGCTTTACAGTTTGGCCAAAACCTTTTTATCTCTAAGGGATTCCTAGAATATGGGGCTATAAAGATCAAATAAATGGGCACGGATTGGCAGCCCTCGAGGGCTGTGTTGAGAACTTTGTGCTTCTCCCCTCCCCCCAGACAGTTGCAAATCATCGAAGGGGGTTTTAAGCAAGAGACTCACTTCTAGCAGAGCTTTAGCTATGTAATTCTGTACACAGTAGTTTGGGGAGAGGAGAGGGTGGTGGAGGAGTACCCTGCAATAGGAATGTGGTCATGGGCCTTGAAAGGAGGACAGGGAGTTCGACAACTTTTTTTCCTCAATGTATTGATTAGGCAAGAGTTGTTTAAAATTTTAGATTCTCTTTACGTATCTTCCAGCTGTTACTAAATTAAATGCATGGAAGTGACTTTATTTGAAATGCTCTCTCTCATATTTGGAAGAAGATGATAAATAACTTGTTAATTTCAAGTCAGTCAGTAATTCATCCAGTTTCTAAGCTGGGCATTCATTCAAGTCTCTTATCTTTGGTGGCGATATCCAGGGAACTCACCCCTTTACTCAGAGCTTTGAATCCCGGAGGTAAATAACTAAAACAGAAGACCTCCAGGAGCCGAGAAAACACTTGTCACAGAGTTCACGCACTACTGGAAAGTCCAAGGACCATTTCTCAGGCTGTTTCCCAACACTTTTGACTTAGAATTTTGGTAAAAAATGGCAGATTTCCTGTGAATATTGTGGTTGTGAAAAAAATATTCCTTTCTTTGACCTTCAGCAACAGGTAACATATTCTCAATAAGTGCCAGGCATTGTGCAAGAACTAGAGATACCCATATGAACAAATCTAAGTCCATACTCTCAAGGAGATCACATTCTAACTATAGAAATGGACACATAAACTGTCAAAATGTGGTGAGGGAAATTGATAGAAGCATGCGTGGGTTATTACAGGAGGCTAAGCTCACTTTGCCTGAGTGGATGAGGAAGATTTCTTCTTCAAAAAACGGTACTGATTTGACCTTTGAAAGATGAATTGGAGAGAGTAAAAGGAATTTATCAGATGGATACAGTGGCAGGCAGGGAGAAGAGGAAGAGGAGAGAGGGAGGCAGAAGGGGACAGCGTGTACTAAAATCCGGAAGCATGAGAATACCTGTTTTGGCTACACAGTACTGAGCATAGCTGTTGCCTAGTCTGCGTGTGGAAACGGATGTGTGGGAAGATATGTGTGAGGACTAGGGTTTCAAGGACCTTGAATGCCATTTTAAAGAGTTTGGATTTTTATCATTAAGGTAATAGCTTTTAGGAAGGGACTTTGGAGATCACGAAGTTAACGGCAGAGGATAAGACAGCACTGAGGGTAAGAGATGTTGAAGGCTGAGACCAAGACAGAACCAGTAGGAATGGAAAAGAGGGAAAGATTAAAAAATTAAGAAGAGGCTGATGAGCAGTGATTAAAAAGATGGCGGCTATATTAATTGGATATCAATATGAGAAAAATCGAGTTCTGACTGTTAGCCTCTACATGAAAATAAATTCCAAATGGATTATAGGCCTAACAAGAAATGTAAGGGTGCCTCGGTGGCTCAGTTGGTTAAGCGTCCAATTCTTGATTTCACTTCAGGTCATGATCTCACGGTTTGTGAGTTCAGGTCCCACGTCGGGCTCTGTGCTGGCAGTGCAGGGTCTGCTCGGGATCCTTTCCCTCTCCCTGTCAGTGCCCTTCCTTCACTCATGCCCTCTCTCTCAAAATAAATGAACTTTAAAAGCAGAAGAAGAATTGTAAAATACAAAGTTTCTAAAAGGCAGTATGTAGGAGAAAGTCTTCATGACTTTAGGATAAGTAGACATTTCTTTTTATTTTTGAGAGGAAGAGACAGAGCATGAGCTGGAGAGGGACAAAGAGAGAGGAAGCACAGAATTGGAAGCAGACTCCAGGCTCTGAGCTGTCAGCACAGCACCCGACGAGGCGCGTGAACTCACGAGCGGTGAGATCATGACCTGAGCTGAAGTCGGATCCCAACTGACTGAGCCACCCAGGCTTCCTGAGGAGTAGATATTTCTTTAGTGGGACGTCAATATAAGCACAACCATAAAGGAAAGGGTTGGTACATTGGACTACATTAAAGTTAGGAAGTTGTTTTCATCAAAAGATGCCATGGAAGACTGCAAATGGGAACCACGGAATGAAAGACACTATTTGCAAGACATAGAACAAAGGACCTGTATCCAGAGTATATAAAGAATTTCCATAAGTTAGGAAGAACAAACAAACAAACCAAAACCATAGCCATGCTGATAGGAAAATGGTAAAAATTATTGGGATATCGTTGCAGAAAAGGTGATATGAAAATAAGCAATACAATAGGAAAAGTTTCTCAACCTCATTAGTCATTAGGAGAGTCCAAATTAGAAGTACAGTATGATGCCCCTGTACTCCCTCCATGTTGGCTAAAATTAAGCTGATCGAGAATACCAAGTGTTGTTGGGGACATGACGCAGCTGAGGTACTGAAGCACTCCCATGGGATGAGGAGTCGGTACACAGCTCTGGAAGGAGTTGGGTAGTGTCTCCATATGCACCGATTCAGCAGTCCTGCTTACGCATCTCTCCAAGAGCAGTGTGTACCCCCCCCCCAAAAAAAGCATGCAACAAGAATACACAGAACACCATTATTTGTAATAGCCAAAAAACTGGAGACAGACCTCAAATGCCCATCAATCATGGAATGAATACATAAATGGTTGATATATTCTTGCAGTGGAATCTCGCTCAGCAATTAAAAGTACAAAGATCACGGCATGCAGCAACTGGGTTGAATCTCGCAAACACGGATGACAGGAGATCGCAGAAGGAAAACATACGGAATGGTTTAAAAATTAAACATTGGGCAAATCCTATGGTCTAGACATCCAGATAGCGGTTTTCTTTGGGGGGTGTGGTGTCTGGAAAAGAGCATGAAGGGAATTATTTCCTGATCCGGGTAAGTGTGTTTACTTTGTGGGAATTCACTGAAGTGCATATGTGTGTGGCCTTTTAATGCATGTTATACTTCATTAATAAAGTTTATTAAAAATTTCAAAGGGAAAGTTATTAAACGTTGGCTTCATGCAACCTTGCACTAGGTGCTGGGAATGCAGGCAAGGAGTGACCTAGTCTGGCCAGCAGGAATGGAGCTGGGGAGGTGAGTGGTTTAATATTTAATAGGCAATCAGAAGTAACTTGATAGGCGTGAAATCAGGGTACATCAGTGCACAAAGGAGGAACTTATAACTCAATACTGGCCTGTGTAAGTTGTTTAATAAAGTTAGTTCCTGCTTCCATCTTGGTATACTGAGAAGTCATCAAGAAAAGGGAAAATTGTCTTCAGAATCTTCTTTTTCAGTGCACAGGACAAGTTGGGGATAAAGGTAGTAACATGTTGTTCTTTGTTGGTGTTTGAACAGTAAGCTTTCCTTACCAATGTGCTAAGTAGAATTCCAGCCTCCTCAGCTGAAATCAGATCATCAGTTTTTGCTCTCTCCACGGAGTGTTAATACAGAGACTTTCTCTTGTATATTTAACCAAGGATTCTGAGCCCTTTCTGTCTCTGCCTTAGACCATGCTGTGGATTGAGTGTCTGTCACCTCCTAAACTTTGTGTGTTGAAATTCTAACCACAATGTGATGGCATTAGGAAGTGGAGTCTTTGGGAGATAATTAAGTCGTGAGGGTGGAGCCCTCGTGAATGGGGTTAGTGCCCTCCTAGGAAGAGGCTTGATGCGAGCTTGCCGTTTCTCTGTGGTGAGGACACAGCAAAAAGACAGCCAACTGTAAACGAAGAAGAGAGCCTACACCACAACCTGTCTGTGCTGGCCCCGATCTCCGACAGAGTTCCAGCCACGTGAATTGTGAGAGATAAATGTGTATCGTTAAAGGCACCTCGTTTGTTCTGTTCTGTTATAGCAGCCTCAGCCAAGGCCACACAGCCCCATAGAAAGATCACAGACCACCTGCTGGCCTGCCAGAGTTTAGCCCGCGGAGTGACAGGCAGATGGCAGGATGTAGGGAGGACAAGGATGATGAGAAGGACAGGCTAACTTTGGGGGGCAGTGCCCACGGCACAGCACAGCAGGTGTGCGCGGGCCATGGTGATGTTGGAAGGCCTGGCATGTGGTAGCTGCTTCACGTCCTCTCATGCACTGGCGCCTCTGGACCACCCTGAAGGAGGCTGCCGAGTCCTTGCTCCAGCGAGCTCAGGAGAACCCAGCGCTCACTCGGCCATAGTCTGGGCTTGCCTGCAGGTGCTTTGAGGTGTGGCCTGGGAGTTACTTTTATAATCATTGAAAAATTCTTCCCTATGAAGTTCAGCGTTCCGAAGAGAGCAGAGCGTGAAAAGGAATGTAGATATGCAGCATATATCCGATAGAAACGTGTGCCGGTGTGTGCCAAAACCATATGTGCCATGCCAGCAGCCTCATGGTTGGGGAGAAAACATGGTTCCCGGAACCAGACTGAGTTTATATTCCATGCCATCACCTGCTGCTTCCTGTGTGATCAGGGTCGATTACCGACCCTGCTGGTCTCTGTTTTCGTCTCCAAGATGGGCACCGTACTAGTGGTTAATTACACAGTAGTGGCTAACTACCGCAGTAGCGGCTGTGAGGATTAACTAAATTAACTTATGTCCCTCACTTGGAACAGTGCCCGGCACGAGTAGATACTACAGACATAGTGGCTGTGACGATGTAAAGTGATGTGAAGAAGCACTAAGGCTTTTGAGAAAGGCCGTGGCAGGACCTAGAGGGCAGGAGCCCACAGATCGTCAGGGCAAAGAGGGAAGAGGACTTCCGTGAAGAACGCCCACCCGCCCCCCGCCCCCAGGAGGACTTAGTTCCCCTTGCCAGAGGCTTGTGGTTCTGTTGCAGACACTGTCAGTCTGCTGTGTCCCCGTGTCCTTGGCTCCCACGAGTCTGTCAGGTCTTTGAGGACAATGCCTGTGTTTTTTGTTTTTTGTTTTAAGTATTATTTCCCTTTTAGTGCCCCGGACAGCACTTGACCTTGAGTTTGCTAGGTGAATGTGGCTCAAATGGAATCCTACTAAACGCAGGACGGAGAGAATATTATTCAGGGCCTAACATGTGCCAGCACTATTCTGTCAGACTACGGTTATATCTTTACGCTTTTACTTTGAAGTCATCACTTCCCCTTTTACAGATGAGGTATCAGAGAATCGAGAAGCTCAGCTTATTTGCGTGAGGTCATCCACTGAGTCACCGGGGTGCCTGGAAGTATCTTCCCTTCCAGCTACCCCCCATTGCTCCGTGGTGCTTGGATGGGCACAGAGGAAGGAGCAACCAAGCCTGGCCAGAGCTGTGGTCCCAGGAAGGCGGGCAAGCAGGAGCAGGTGCATAGGGAGAATGGGAGGGCTGAGTCTTGATCTCTGCTGAAGCAGAGATGTTGTTTCAACTGCAGGTTTTGAAAAATGCCAGTGTATTCCTCATGGGATTTCCGGTAATTCATTTCTGCTCTCATCTTCCACACTATTTATTTACCTGAGCTTTTGTTCTCTTTGAAACGATTTCAGCCACATGTCATTCATTGTGCTAAAACCCTGGGCCCATCATCCTGCTCAGATTGTGTGTGTGTGTATGTGTGTGTGTGTGTGTGTTTTCCCCTCTCACCAGCTGCTCTGCATATCACTTTTAATTCACTGCCGCTCTGGACTGACTTCTGTCCGGTGCTAGGGGTCGCCTTACACTCCCACCCCTACTCTCCCTGGAATGGAACTGGGGGTGTTGAATCAGGATCCAGCCTCAGGATCTATTTTTCTTTTTTGTCTCCTTGTTGTCTGAAGCTTGGGACAGGGGTGGATTAATCAGTCTAGGTGTGGTGGGGCCCTGTGACCCTCCCTGGGGGAAATCCTAGCCCCATAGAAACTTGGCCTGCTTTTGGCTCTCAGAGTGAATTCCAGGCTTTGAAGACTCTGTCAATGTTCAACTAACCCCACAAAACCTCTGGAAGTTTTTGATGGAACCGAAACTCAAACCAAGGGAGGGAGTGCTGAGCTTGGCATCACAGGTTGGGGAGAGCTCGCTTGCCAACTGAGATCTTTTTCTCTGAGATTTCGGGCCTTGCCCCCTAGTCTGAGCGTCTTACAAGCCATCTGAGCAAGTCCTGTGTTCCTCATCATGTTTCCTGAAACATCTCACTGGTCTGCTCTGTGCCTTTGAGGGAATTGTCAGGGCTGCTAGGTCCTCTCTCCACCTTTTTGGAGCCATCAGAGAATTTTATAATTGAGACCATTTGTGTAGAGACAGTTGCTGAAAAAAACCTAGCGTTACTTTACCTTCTACAGGAAGAAATGGGGCACTAACATTTAGCTCAGTTCCAGGGCTCCTGCATCCATTAGACATACTCAGATCCGAGTCCTCATTTGTTCCCTACTGTCTTATGAGTGTCTCCATCCTTACTGGACTGGGAGCTTGTAGAATAAAAGGAAACAACTTCCATCTATGGATTTCTAGTGTGTAGCGTAGTGCCTGGCTTATGATTGGGAATCAGTATGTAGTTGCTGAGTTAATTAATTTCTAAGGTAACAGAAGGAAGCTGTGTGATTTAGAGTCACAATTTCAGATCTATTTAAGGATTTGTTTCATAAGATACATTTGTTATACTTGGGCCAGTCCTCTTTCTTTTGGTTTCTTTATTTGACAAAGTAACATGAATGTGTTAACTTGGCCGTTTGTGTTGGATTGCAGCCTGACCCTTTACCATGTCTAATGCCTCCAAGTGAAAAATTGTTTCTTATGAGGTCATATATGAGAATGTCCCAAGTAATCTGGAGGCTGTATTGAGGTTAGAAAGAAAGGAATTTCTGAAACCAAGTTTTTGCTTTGTCTTTCCTGTGGATTTCACTAGCTCTCTGTAGGGCTCAGATTTCTAAGCTATTACATACTGGTCTACCTTCGAGATTTGATCTTTCTGGTTAGAAGGGAGGAAGAGGAAAGGGGGACCCAGTTATCTGAAGGTCAGTTCTTTGTTCTCTAGGCTCTTGTATTGGTTTCTGATTGGTGCAAGTCGTGGAAGAGTACAGCATTTAGAAATGATAAATGCCATCGCCAAGTCGAATTGCAGTATGAATAGTGCTACATGTTATTGTGGCTTTTAGAGATAAAAACAGCTTTTGGTTTATTCTCAACAGTGTTCAAAATGTTAGCCTGGATTGTTGCTGCTATGTGGTACCTTATCTTCCTTATTCCCCTGGGTCTCCCATTATTCTGTCACCATTTGTGTACTCAAGGACAGGGAAAAAAAAGGTTCAGTCAATCCAAATAAACCCAAACAACTCAGACAAAGCACGCAGCATGCTGAGCACGAGTGCCTGCCCTCTCCTGCCAAGCCCTGCTATTAGCACCGAAGATCCAGAGTTGTCATTAGTCACAACAATGGCAAAGATACTGAGTAAACTATGTTCCAGGCACTGTTCTTCTCACTTAATCGTCACAATAGCTTTATGAGTTATACATGATCATTTTTCCAGTTTTATAGATGAGGGAACCGACACACAAGAAGGTGAAGTGACGTGACCAGCTTGCCAGACTCTAAGTCGGGGACACCAATTCCAAAGCCCTTGTTCTTAACCATTCTACCCTGAATAGTTCAGATATCCAGTGAAAGTCTCTCCCCATCTCATTTAGACAAAGACTTTCCACATTATCTTTCTTGTCCTATGGAGGGTGTGCTGCGGGGGTGGGGGATGGTGGCTCTGTTCAGGTGTGTAAAATTTTTTTGTAGACTTACCACATAGGGCTTTTGTTTTTTGTTTGGTTGGTTGGTTTGGTTGGTCTTTTAAAGATAAGTCTATTTCAGGTTTTAGATTGGGTGAATTCTAAACCACATTTCTCTCAAAGCCAAGGTGATGTTTCATCAAACACTGGGATCACAGAAATCTTTTCAGCTGTTTCACTCCCCTTCATGTGTTGGGCTTGAGATGAACCCTTTGGGCTGCTGCAGCGGCATTTTAACAATAAATCCTGAAGGGGATCTCAGTTCAGCTATGATGAGTGTGAATACTTAGCATTCCTGCTCCTAGTTGAAAAGAAAGAAACTTGTTTTTTTGTAGATTCCATATAATTTTGGGTTGGGTAGATTCGCATGTGATACCCTCACCCCCCACTCTCGAAATGAGGAACCTTGCACACGTTACTCGATAACTTGAAAGTTACTTGAAACTTTGGTTTCATTTTCTCTGTTAGTAAAACAGTGCAGTAATAACTACCTCTCAAGATCATTGTAAGAGTTTAATACAATAATTTCGCAAAGTATCAGACACAAAGCTATTTTTTTTTTTTTTGTAAGTATAAGGATCTTAGAACCTTTCCTCTTTACCAGTGATTTTGATCCTTCTAAAGGAGGTATGTTGTGAGGCGCCAGTAATAATTTTGCTATCACCGATGAGCTGTCACTCAAAGCTCTTCAGTATTTTTCATTTAAGACCCAGAGCATTTTTCCATGATTACATTTGTCCCTTTTATCTAGAAGATGCCTTGTGCTTCGTGAGTACCTGTCTTAGGTCACATCCATTCATTCAGATATTGGACAACAGCAGCAACAAAAATTACTGAGCCACTGCAGTGTCAAGACCTGCCCTGCCCTCAGTCTGCTCATAGTCTAGTAGAGGGGCACAGGTGTGCACACAAAGAATTTACAGATACTCTGATAGAATCTGAACAGTGTCAGGGAGTGGGGTGTAAGGAAAGAGGCTCTGTTGGTTCTCCCTGGTCAGAGTTCCTGGAGGGATGGGGAAAGGTGTGATCAGAAAAGGCTTCTGATGAAAGAGTTGAGTCTTCAGAATGTGGTCCATTGGGGCTCCTGGGCGGCTCAGTTGGTTAAGCGTCCAACTTCAGCTCAGGTCATGATCTCCTGGTTCATGGGTTTGAGCCCCACGTCAGGCTCTGTGCTCAAAGCGTGGGTCCTGCTTCAAATTCTGTGTCTCCCTCGTTCTCTGTCCCTCCCCTGCTCGTACTCTGTCTCTTTCTCTCTCAAAAACAATTAAAAAAACATTTTACAAAAATGTAAAAAGTCGCCCATGTTCCCCAGTTAGATTGTTGGGAGACAGGGTATATTGTATAAAGAATGTTCTAAGCCAGAGGAACAGCATGAGTAAGTGATCGGTGGTATGGGTGAGCCAGACACATTCAGGAATAAGTGGAAAGACTGTACACTTGCGCCAAGTACTTCTATAGGTCCTCGATTTCATAGCTCTTTTGTATTTAGTACTGGTTGTTCCACATGCATCTCACCTCATTCTCAGAACAGTTCGTAAGGTAAGTGTTGTTATTCCAGAATCTTCGGATACTGAAATTGAGGTTCTAGAGACAAAGGCATTTGCCCAAGGGCATAGAAGTGAGAGTCAAGCCTCTCAGTCTGAGGACAACAATAACTACAATAATAAAAGCAGTAAGCCATTCATCTAGTGCTGGGCATGCTTTGAGCTGCACTGCTACTTAAAATAATTAAAGTTGAATGAAATAGAAAAGTCAGTCCCTCGGTTACACTATCCACATTTTCAGTTGCTGCATGGGCCTGGTGACTACTCTCTGGGACCGTGCGGATAGAGGACATTTCCATCATCTCGGACATTCCCTCCATTGGACAGCACTTTGCATATATTAGCACATCTAATCCTTGAAACAGTCCCAGAGGAGGATACCATTATTCAAATTATATACACGGGGCAACCGAAGCATAAAGATAAGACACGTGATTAAGGTCACATGATGAATGAGTCCATGCCTTTAAGCACAACACTATAATGCCAACTCCATAGGTTATATTCTATATAACACAAATGAGTATTAGTCAAAAGAATAGAATTCAGTGTTTTCTTGCACATAGACTGGTGTTTAGCCCTCTGCAGAGAAAACGTCTTTGATACGGTTCTTGCCTTTCCAGGAGCTGACAGTTTTCGGTACCGGTTTTGCATACGTGAGACTGGTGGTCTCCAGAAAACTTTCTCCCCCGGGATGCTATCAACCTCTTGGTAGGACAACCAAGCTTGGTAGAGCAACTCATTTAATGGAATTTGTCAGTCCATTCTTGCCTCTAACTGGCTGAATCAAATGTTCAAAACCCTTCTCATTCTTTTTCTCTTCAAAAAGGTGTCTGAGGCTGTTATTTCAAGAGAATCTTGTTCACGATGCCAACACATCTGTAGCAGATCATTTTATTTTCAAATATAGTGGGAAAACTGTAAAACGGGAGACTGAAAACCCTAGTTTGAGCCCTGGCTCTGCCTCTAAGTAGCTATATGAACTTAACTAAGGAATTTCACGTCTCTGAAATTCAGTTTCTTCAACTCTGATCTGGAAAGAAAATAACATGTATCACAGGATTTTCTAAAAGCTAAATGAAGGGTACAGTGTTTGAGGATGCTTTGCAAGTTATAAAGTACTTTATATAGCTAGAACTTGAGATGATGTTCTTCTGTATAATCCTTTAAAGTGTTTAAAGCAGTGTGGCTTGATAATTTACGGGATAACTTGCTCTTAATTGTAACATTTGCAGTTTCTTTTTTTCTTTTACATAAATATGGTAGATATTTTAAAAATGGATGGAAGGAATGATGGATGATTGGTAGATAGGGAGACAGAGGGAGACAGCACATGGGCTAAACAGAAGACGTACAGGAGGTTTTAATTTTTTCTTCTTAATTTTGTTTTAAAACATATTCCTTGATAGGTACTGTGGTCTGTGTTTGTGGAGGAGTAGGAACCATTAAATAAGACTTGTGTTGATTCATTGACTCAGCAAGCTTGTTTTTCTGATTTTTTTTTTTTCATTCAACAAAAATTTATTGAGCAACTACCATCCGCTGAGTGTTGTGCAACTTTCAGGGAAACTACGATTGAATGTCTCACTTTGTGTATGCGTGTGCTTATTTCTTAAATTGCTCATTTTGCCCTTTAAACTTTCTGCTTTAAAAAAACAGACGCTTGATCGTCATATGAAGGGCTCCAGCCATGTTGAGGGCTGCGCTTGTCAAAATCTTGTCTCATGAATTGTTTTCTGATTTACATGTGTAGCCTGTGAGTCCTCTAGGGATTGTGAAATGTACTTATTCAGAAAGAAGAAAGTTCCTCCTTCCCTTTTTTGCTTTCCCTACTTCGGGTCTCTTTCCTCAGGGAAAGCCCTCCCCCCCCCCCCCGCCAAGCTGTATGTGGCCAAAGGGAGAATGAGATATGTCAGCTCTCAGATTCACGCGGCCTCACAGCAGGTATCTACTACACACTGATGTTGAATGGAGTGGACGTGAGGTAGGGTTAGAGGGCCCCTCCTGAGAGAAATTGGACATGACCTGCCTCTTGCCCGTGTTAGACACGCCTGGTCTAAGGTTATCAACGTCTCAGAGCTTGAGAATGTAGGATTTGGGGAGGCGTTTTTCCACCTTCCTGTTGCCAGAAAAGGAGAGACTTGTCTTGGTTGTTTGAAGAAGCCCCATGTGTATTGTGCACTGAGAATAGCTGAGAACAAATCTCTATTTATGATCAAAGTCTTCCGTTGTGGGTATGATGGAACAGTGCAAACTGTGATGTAGTATGGCAGAATGTATGGCCGAAACTCAGACTTTCTACCTCTAAACCCGTGGCTCTTACTAACATTCCGTGGTGTGCCAACACTTGTAAATGTATTTCCTTTATATAAGACGGTATAACATCAAAAAATTGAAGGAATCTAGAAAGAAAATAGGCTTTGGAATCACACAGGACAAAGTCAAGTCCTGACACTCCTTCTTCTATCTGTATCACCTTGGACATGTTACTTGAACATTCTGTCCTTTCCTTCTACATATGTCGAAGGGGGGAAAGAACATGTATGCTTTATGGATGTTGTGGAAATTAAATGAGATAACATTTAAAGAGCATAGTACTCAGCCTATCCTAGATGTCTTATATGGTTGCTAGAAAGAAAAGAAAGAAGACCACTATCTCTTGCGACATAATTCAGATGATGTTGATGCTGATGCAGGTGCTGAGGTCGTTGTGGTAGTGGTGATGGCGACATAGCTGCCATTCACCAGACTTTTATTTTTAAACATCTGCTCGGTGTCAGAACAACCATATGACATTGCTGTTTTCTTCATTTTGTAGCAGGTCTTCCTGTCTCCAGATTCCACTCCTCTCCCATTACAACACCCCAGGTCTTAGATTCCAAGCCTAGAATATCAACAGTGAACCTACTGGAGAAGAAACTAGGAAATATTTGTCACAGACTTCTTTTTTCCCCATTTTCCTCTTTGCAACCCTGTGAGGTAGGCTTTGCCTGTGCTTTACGTGCGTGGAGCCAGTAAATATAGGTCACCATCAGAGATTCCTTGAACTTATTTATAACCCTGTGGACCAGCAGTGGCCAACCTCTCTTCTGTCAGGGATCTCAGCATTAGGACCCCAATATTTTGAGATACACAGCTAAGTAAATATCAGCCACCTAATTATTGGGGGTTTACCTTGGAGGAAAAAAAACCCTAAGAACCAGCAGTTTGAAATCAGACTGCCTGGATATGAATCCTGGCCCCGCTTCTTGTGAGCTGTGTGAGTTGGTGAAATGACTCATTTGTAAGCTTCAGTTTTCTCCTCTCCGAAATGAGGTGGATATACTACCAATCACGTTCAGCGGTTGGAAGAATAAAATGAGACTTGCCTGGGGAGAGCGTATGTAAAACGAGCTCCATTCATACGAGCTCAATCACCGGTTTCTTCCGGTGCAAAAGCCTCTGTGCCCTGGATGGGGAGCTCTGTCACTCAGGGTCCACCCAGAAAAATGTAAAATGCTCTGAGTGTTTAAAAATCAGAATTTGGTACACAGAAATGGTGACCCAGATCATGAAGGGGCCAAGAAGGGCCATGTCCGCATAAAGCAAGCTGGAAATCAGCGAAATAGAAGCTACTACTACCCCCTTAGGCTAGACGGACAAAGGAAACAGGTTCCCGAAGTCCGTGGGTGGTGGACACCAGCAGGTGTTAGAGCCGTGTGGCCCTGTCGGCAGAGCTGAAGTCATCATGCAGCAGGGGACGTGCTCTGGCTCTCACTTCCTGCAGCCTTCGGATCTCCCAGCCGACCTCAGCTGACTTGGAGTCTGGGAACCGCAGTCCGTGGGAACCCACAGTACTGAGCAGAGCAGAGGACTTGATGAAAGCCCGTAGGAAGTTTTACAGGTTCAGTCTCGGACCTCAGTCGCCTGATTGCTGAGACCTCACTACTGTGATAACCACCACAGAAAGTTCGGAAGAGTCTTACTCCCCCCTGCTGATGGGCCTCTGGTGAACACTGGCTGAGCTTTTCAAGTTGCTGTGCTTGGGAAGGTAGCATTTGGAAAAAGTCTTGGAAAAACCTAGAAAGTTGTTGGAATGTAAGGGCCTGTCAGTGGCCCTCTAAATCCTGCTTTCTGGAAAGGCCTGCTTGCCTGAGCAGCCACTGCCTTTAATATGTGGGGATTTGTGGCCCGAGGGGGCGCCCCCATCCCTGCCTTTCCCCTGGCCGATTCCTGCAGAACGCAGCAGCGTAGACACGCTTCCTGGGGAAACCTCCCTGAACCCCTGCCTGTGAGCCCAGCTGTCCCTGTGGTCCCCCACACACAGTCTGTCCTGGCCCCCTGCATTGAAGTGCTCCATTTAGGGCTCTGTTTCCCTTCCACCACACTGTGAGCACCCCGAGGACAGGGAGTTGTCTTCTTTATCCCTGTACTCCCACAAATTGGTACTTTTGCCTCCTGCTCTGCACGAGCAGCTGTGTGGAACCTCGACTGCTAAGCACATGGATAAGGCAAGCCAGCTTCCAGAAGCTTTCACTATAGAAGAGGCAGGCAGCGGAGGGTTTTTAAAACCCCCAGTGTCTTGTGTGCTAGGGATGTTCAAGGATGCGTTTGAATATTGAACAGGGAGACTCCATCTTTCCTGGAGGACCAGGGAGGCCGCCTGAGGAGGTAACATTTGAGTGAAGAATAAACAGGACTTAGCCTGGCAAAGAAGTAGGGGAATGGCATTTCAGGTAAGGGAAGAACAAGTGTAAAGGTCTTGAAGTGGAAAAGAGAGTTGAGAGTTGGGGCGAGGCTGGCGCTACACAGAGCTGGGGAGGTCACCGGGAGCCCAGACTCTGCCCAGCCCCAGCATGGTCCACGTCCTGCCTGAATTATCCTGAGGAATGTTTGCAGGCTCCCACCTCACGATGCCTGCTATATAGTGGTGTGCATAGAAGATACTTGTCGGAGTGACACCTGGGTGGTCAGCCCATTAAGCATCCTACCCTTGGTTTCTGCTCAGGTCATGATCTCGAGGTTTGTGAGTTTGGGCCTTGAGCTGGGCTCTGTGCTGGCAGCAGGGACCCTGCTTGGGATTCTTTCTCTCCCCCACTCTGTCTGCCCCTCCCCTGCTTACACTCCCACCTCAAAATAAATAAACATTTTTTTTAAACGAAGATGCTTGTCAGACATTTTAATAAGTGGTGGGCAATTCTAGGCTCTAAATAATCTTTTTTTTTTTTTTTTCTTATATAAGAGAAAAAAAGTCAGCGTGCCTGGGTGGCTCAGTCAGTTAAGCTTCTGACTTCGGCTCAGGTCATGATCTCGTAGTTCACAAGGGCAAACTCCGCGTTGGGCTCCGTGCTGACAGCTCGGTCTGGAGCCTGCTTTGGATTCTGTGTCTCCCTTTATCTCTGTTCCTACTCTGCTTGTGTGCTCTCTCTCTTTCTCTCTCTCTCAAAAATAAATAAACATTTTTAAAAATTTTTTAAAAAGAGAAAAAGTCATTTAATTGCATTTACCAGGTGGTCTTTCAGTCCAAACCAGAGGTACAGTTTATATGATAGCTTCGATGGTCCATTTTGTGGTCTGTTCTGAAAATTCTAAATTTTGAGGATACAAAGGCAACATAACGAAGCATCTGCCACCTTGTTGTTAGGATTATTTCAGCTGATCTGGCTGCTTGGGTGAGCTCTGGGTCATCGGCCAGGAGTACGTTTACCAAAAATCACTTTATCTAGGTAAAGGCCAATTAGCTGAATCCACTCTAACTTGTCAGTTGATACTTGCTTTCATAATAACATGTAAAGGAATGTTCAGTTTGCTTGCCCTAACTCCCTGCTACTGTCAACAGAGACTGAGAGGCAGAAAAAGGAAGAATGAAGCTTAAAGTCTTCAAGGTCTCGCTGATACAGAATACATTCATTGCAATTATATCCTTTTTTTTTTTTTAATTTAAATCTAAGTTAGTCAACACATGGTGAACTAATGATTTCAAGAATAGAATTTAGTGGTTCATCACTTAAATTTAATACCCAGTGCTCATCCCAACCAGTGTCCTCCTTAATGCTCCTCACCCATGTAGCCCATCCCTCCATCCAGCATCCCTCCAGCAACCCTCAGTTTGTTCTCTGTATTTAAAAGTCTTTTATGGTTTCTCTCCCTCTCTGTTTTTATATTATTTTTGCTTCCCTTCCCTTATGCTCATCTGTTTTGTATCAGATTCCACATATGAGTGAAATCATGATATTTGTCTTTCTCTGACTAATTTTGCTTAGCATAATACATTCTAGCTCCATGCACATTGTTGCAGATGGCAAGATTTCATTGTTTTTGATTGCCGACTAATATTCCATTGTGTGTGTGTGTGTGTGTGTGTGTCTGCGTGCATGTACATGTGTCATATCTTCTCGATCCATTCATCTGTTGATGGACATTTGGGCTCTTTCCATTCTTTGGCTATTGTCAACAGTGCTGCTGTAAATATTGGAGTGCATGTGCCCCTTCAAAACAGCACTCCTATATTCTTTGGATAAATACCTAGTAGTGCAATTCCTGGGTCAAAGAGTAGTTCTAGTTTTCATTTTTTGAGGAACCTCCATACTGTTTTCCAGAGTGGTACACCAGTTTGCATTCCCACCGGCAGTGCGTAAGGGTTCCTCTTTCTCCGCATCCTCGCCAACACCTGTTGTTTCCTGTGTTGTTAATTTTAGCCATTCTGACAGGTGTGAGATGGTATCTTCTTGTGGTTTTGATTTGTATTTCTCTGATGAGTGATGTTGAGCATCTTTTTATGTGTCTGTTAGCCATCTGGATGTCTTCTTTGGAAAAGTGTCTATTCATGTGTTTTACCCATTTTTTCACTGGATTATTTACTTTGTGGGTGTTGAGTTTGATCAGTTCTTTATAAATAGATTTTGGATCCTAACCCTTTATCTGACATGTCATTTGCAAATATCTTCCCCCATTCTGTCAGTTGCCTTTTAGTTTTGCTGATCGTTTCCTTTGCTGTGCAGAAGCTTTTTATCTTGATGAGGTCCCAATAGTACATTTTTGCTTTTGTTTCCCTTGCCTCCAGAGACACGTCATGTAAGAAGTTGTTGTGGCCGATGTCAAAGAGTTTGTTGCCTGTTTTCTCCTCTGGGATTTTGATGGCTTCCTCTCTTACATTTAGGTCTTTCATCCATTTTGAGTTTATTTTTGCATGTGGTGTAAGACAGTGGCCCTGGTTCATTCTTCTGCATGTCGCTGTCCAGTTTTTCCAACATCATTTGTTGAAGAGGCTGTCTTTTTTCTATTGGATATCCTTTCCTGCTTTGCAAAGATTAGTTGGCTATATGTTTGTTGGTCCTATTTCTGTGTTCTCTATACTGTTCCCGTTCTATTCTGTTCTTTGTGTGTTTTTGTGCCAGTATCATACTGTCTAGATGATTACACCTTCATAATACAGCTTGAAGCCTGGAATTGTGATGCCTCCAGATTTGGTTTTTCCTTTTCAGGACTGCTTTGGCTATATGGGGTCTTTTCTGGTTCCATACAAATTTTAGGATTGTTTGTTCTAGCTTGGTGAAGAATGGTGGTGTTATTTTGATAGGGATTGCATTGAATATGTAGATTGCTTTGGGTAGTATTGACATTTTAGCAATATTTTTTCTTTCGACCCATGAGGATGGAATGGTTTTCCATTTTTTTTGGTGTCTTCTTCAGTTTCTTTCATAAGCTTTCTATAGTTTTCAGCATACAGATTTTTTACCTCTTTGGTTAGGTTTATTCCTATCTATTTGATGGTTTTTGGTGCAATTCCAAATGGGATTGATTCCTTGGTTTCTCTTTCTGTTGTTTCATTATTGAATAATAGAAATGCAACCTATTTCTGTACATTTCTTTTATATCCTGGGACTTTGCTGAATTCATGTATGAGTTCCAGCAGTTTTTTTGTGGAGTCATTTGGGTTTTCCACATGTGGTATCATGTCGTCTGTGAAGAGTAAAAGTTTGACTTACTCTTGCCGATCTGGATGCCTCTTATCTCTTTTTGTTGTCTTATTGCTGAGGCTAGGACTTCTAATACTATGTGAGAGTGGACAACCTTGTCGTGTTCCTGACCTCAGGGAGAAAGCTTTCAGTTTTTCACCACTGAGGATAGTAGTGTAGTGGGTCTTTCATATATGGCTTCTCTGATCTTGAGGTATGATCCTTCCATCCCTACTGTCTTGAGAGTTTTTATCAAGAAAGGATGCTGTATTTTGTCAAACACATTGTCTGCATCTATTCTATCATTTATTAATGTGATGTATTGCATTGACTGATTTGCAGATACTGAACCAGCCCTGTATCCCAGGTATAAATCCTACCTTATCGTGGTAAATCATTCTTTTAATGTATTATTGGATCTGGTTTGTTAGTATCTTGTTGAGAATTTTTGCATGCATGTTCATCAGGGAAATTGGTCTGTAGTTCTCCTTTTAGTGGGATCTTTGTCTGGTTTTAGGTAATGCTGGCCTTGCACAATGAGTTTGGAAGTTTTTCTTCAACATCTATTTTTTGCAACAGCTTCAGAAGAATAGGTGTTCCCTTTTCTTTAAAATGTTTGGTAGGATTCCCCTGGAAAGCCATCTGGCCCTGGACTCTTGTTTGTTGGGAGATTTTTGATTACTGATTCAATTTCTTTACTAGTTATGGGTCTGTTCAAATTTTTATTTCAGTTAGTTTATTTTTATTTCATATAGTTTATATGTTTGTAGGAATTTGTCCATTTCTTGATGGCATATTTTCCCAATTTGTTGGCATATAATTACTCATTATATTCTCTTATGATTGTATATCTGTGGTGTTGGTTGTGATCTTTCCTATTTCATTCGTGATTTTATTTATTTGAGTCCTTTCTTTTTCTTTTTGATCAGTCTGGCTAGGGGTTTATCAGTTTTGTTAATTCTTTCCAAGAACCATCTCCTGGTTTCATTGATCTGTTGTTTTTTTTTTAATTAGATATCATCGATTTCTGCTCTGCTCTATTATTTCCCTTCTTCTGATGGTTTTGGCCTTCATTTGCTGTTCTTTTCCCAGCTCTTTTAGGTGTAAAGTTAGGTCGTATATTTGATATCTTTCTTCTTTAGAAAGGCCTGGATTGCTGTATCCTTCCCTCTTAGCCTTTGCTGTATCCCAGAGGTTTTGGTCTGTCATGTTTTCATTTTCATTGATTTTCATATACTTTTTAATTTCCTCTTTAATTTCTTGGGGTAACCATTCATTCTTTAGTAGAGTGTTCTTTAATTGCAAGTATTCATGGTCTTTCTGAATTTTTCTTGTGGCTGATTCAAGTTTCGTACCATTGTGGTCTGAAAATATGCAATGTATGATCTCAATCTTTTTGTACTTGATGGGGGCTTATTTGTGTCCCAGTATGTGATCTATTCTGGAGAATGTTCCATGTACATCTAAATAGTCTTTTTAGTTCTGTCATCACATTTATAACTTCATTTATCCAGGAAGTATCAACAAATACAGTCTGGAGAAGAAGCCTGAGCTTATATCGTTTATGGGAACATCTCCATTATCTCACATTCTTAAACAGAAACTCACTGTCAGTCACCCTACCCTTTATACTGAGAGTTCTGTAATAAGTAATAGTAAGAATGGGGACCTAAAGAGGCCAAAAATATTCAAATCATCGAACAGCTCAGCTGCCTTCTTTGAGATTGAAATGTGTGTTAAACCAGATCTGTTCAGCTTTGCTCTTTACTAGCAGTGCGACCTTGGTCAGGTCACTCAGCCTCTCCACCGATGTGTTTGTCATTACTAATACGGACTTGAGACAGGGTTAATATAAAATGAGATCGTACATGTATATATGCAGCATGGTGCCCTGGTATTTCCTGGGCACAAAATCACCGTTGGCTTCACCTTTTATTATTCTGATTACAGTTACTATTATTACTACAATGTTAGATACTATACATTGACCAGAATCAAATATAGACAGAATGTGCTTCCTAGCTTCTCAGTGGCAGGCATGTTCTGTTGGTTTCCGCTTGAGGCTGGCCTACACAGGAATGCTTTCTTAATGTTTGGCTATAAAAAGGAGTGTTGTATGCTTGTTCTTAGCTTCCTTTTCTCATTATTTTTTTAAAGAGGGGTTTGTTTTGTTTTGCTTTCTCACAGGAGTGATTGGAGCAGATGTGAGAGGGCATGGCCTTGCCTGTGAGGGACAGCCAGTGACGTCACGGCTGGCTGTCATCTGTGGAACATCTTCTTGTCACATGGCGGTGAGTCTGCAGGGCCGAGGGCGGGCCACCACGGGGGGTGGGGTGGCGAGGGCAGCCCAAGAGGAGATGTAAGTGGCCGGCCCCTCCTTTGCCCTTCAGTTCCTTCCCTTCCTGCCACCTGCCTGCTCTGTTTAGCCAGAAGCCCAGCCCTTCTCCCAAAAGCTGTGCTTAGATTTGCCAGATCTTTCTTTTTCCCCTGAGCCAGATTCTTAAAAAGTATGAAACGGTTTGAGTCTGTCTTTGACATCAGCCTGCTCAGAGAGGCCAGGCATAAGGGGTGAAATTGGATCCAAAGATGGCAATGCCTTGCTCCCAAGCTGATCTGTCCCTAATGGGTCACTGAGTCTTTTCTGTAAGGGGTGTCTGTTTTCCTTGGCCACTGAGCTCTCTCCCAATCAATATAAATCCATCTCCCTGGAAGCAGCCTGATGATCTATAGAATTAGGCTGCATATCATGACTTCAAAAGAACACTGATAAGCAATTTTCACTTTGTTAATTTTTCTCCATGAATTAGTGGAAAGGCGTTCTCCAAGATTGCAGTTAAAATTTAGTGCCTGCCCTAAAATTTATATCTTCTTTAAATGCATGAGTCTGAAAGCATTCCATTTTGATAAGTACCCATTTCTACCATATTTTTATTTAAAAGTCATTACTCTGTTAAACTTAGATGGACGACTCCTTGGATGTTTCCCAGATGAGTAAAATAGAGGGAAAGAGGGGGAGGAGGCGGAAGGTAGATGGAGGAGGAGTCGGAAGGTGGGTGAGGATTAGAGTAGACATAGTCTGGGGCCGAATCTCTGCAGGCCTGGCGGGAATCCTGTGGCGTGTCAAACTGTGTGAGTAAGAGTAGGGACTAGTGAGCCTGGTACCATTAAATACTGTGTTTGAGTAAATAGTGATACATTTACTTACTTACTGATCCCCTGTTTTCATGTCCAGAGCTGTGCTAAACCTTGGGGACGTGAGGGTGACACGAGGCCTCCTGTCGATGAGGCATGGTTACAGTAGCCATTAGAGCACAGTACAAGGCCCTGGAGCATCCATTCAGATTGAACTTGTGGTCCTGAGCATCTGTGCTGTACTGACATTGTTTGTGGCTTCCCACTGCATGGAGATGGTGGAACCAGCCCCACTGGTTTCCAGTTTTAGTTCCTCTGCTTATGGAGTATGGGACCCCCCAGCATGGTGCTTACACCTTCTGGGCCTCAGATTCCACATCTGGAAAATGGGGAGGGCTCTAGTACACAGCTCCTAATGTTATGACCAGGAGATGAGGCTATGTGATGTGCTTCCCATGAAGTAAGCACCTCACAATGGTTAGCTCCTGATGACTAGTATTGATGGTATTGGGAAGAAAGGAGACAGTGACTGACTCTGCCTGGGAATGGTCCAGGGTTCGGGACAGGTTACTGAGGGAACATTTGCGTTAGACTTTAAGGTCGTAGATTTCCTTCACCCTCCCTTATCCTGGCCAAAAGAAAAAAAAGAAAAGTTTTCTTTTTTTTTTTTTTTTCTATGAACAAGGTTTTAAGTGGGACTTCTTTTAAAAAAAATTTTTTTTTTGGTAACGTTTATTTATTTTTGAGAGGAAGAGAGAGCGCACGCAGAGGAGGAGCAGAGAGAGAGGGAGACACAGAATCTGAAGCAGGCTCTAGGCTCAAGGTGTCAGCACACATTTCAATGCTGGGCTCAAACTCGTGAACTGTGAGATCGTGACCTGAGCCGAAGTCAGTCACTTAACCAACTGATCCACCCAAGCACTCCATTAAGTAGGATACTAGGTTTTACAAATCCCAGCCTCTTTCTCCCCTCAGCATCCCTTTGGAAGGCCGGGCTGTCACTAAAGAGAGAGATCTGCAGACACCTTGGGCTGCGTCAATCCTTAGGGCAGCCGGCGCTTATTTCCTTTGACATGAGTCTACACTGGTTAGCCTGTCGTAACTGAACCGTGTTTGAAACCTATTTAAATCATCCCCCATTTTCACAGGGACACATCTAATCTGGTTTCTCCTGTGAAATCTGAATTTTAGGCATTTTTACTACACTTAATTTGGATTTCTGAGCAAAAGCAAGTCCAAATGAGTGTGAGGGACTCTGTCAGGTCCTCCCCTCTCATTCTCCTTGTGTCTTAATGGGAATGGTACTGCCTTTTCCTCAAGGATCCATTTTATGAATTAGGCAACTAAGGCATAGAAAAGTCTAGAAATTTTCCCAGGATCACAAGCTGTTAAGTGGGAGCTGAGAAGTCAGACCTAGCTCTATCTCATTCCCAAACACATTTTGCTCAGTGCCTCGCTGTCTTTTGCATGATTGTAACGTCCCTTAAAGAAAGAAGTGGAGACAGCCTGGGCATCAGAGCTATAACATGCAGGTTGCAAACCTGCTCATACACTTTGTGGGCTTGTGACCTGAAAGGATCTGCTGGACTTCTCTGAACCTCTGATTCTTACTCCATCACATAGGGGGCGTCACTGCAGTTGCGTAGTGTAGCTGGTTAATGTGAATTGTGGACATACATAACCTAGTGCACAGCAGACACTCAGAAACAGTGGAGATTCTTAGTGCACTTTCCTAGTGATATATAAGGCTCACACGAAGCAACTGTTTGGGCTTTAACGAGTTTGATGGGCAGCTGCAGTTGGTTGCAATGAATTAGGGCCATAAAATGCCAGTTTATTATGGTCGTGTTGTGCTGGAAATAAAGTCCCTGCCCCCACCTTGCTTTGTACTTGGGAGTGGGAAGGGACCTTCTGGGCCAAGGGTATTAATCATCAGCTTTAATGTTATGTGGTGAGGGCGAGACTGTGGTCATGCTGGCATCAGAAAGTGCCTTTGATCTTGCTCAGGTGCCGGGCGCCTCGTGAGCCAGCAACAATAACACCTTTGTGAGGTCTAGGAGAGGTACAGGTCTAAGGAAACACTCCCAGGGAAACTCAAGGACCCCCTTTGTTGTGGTTCTGGCAAATAAAACCACCAACTGTCAGGAAAAATTCACCAAACAGAACACAGGGACCAGAGGGGGACTCTGGGTTTTCAAAAAGTGGTTTTGAACCTGGTCTGAAGGATTCTGTTTCTTCTTGTCTGCACACTACTGATTTTTTTGATTTAGTAGGTTGATAGAGTCAAAATTCCCAGGAATATTTTGTGTTTGATCCAGACTGCCTCTTTCTAGATATGAATGAATGAGCGGATGGATGGATGAATGGATAGATGGATGTCCAAGTAACCAAATGTTGATAAATACTTGGAAATTCCTTACCTCCCGGTCCCTGTTACTTCTAGGAATCTGGAACAAAAGCTTGAGGTTGAACATGAGACTTACTAATCAGGCCTTTGATATTTTGAAAGATACAAGTGTGGGCTGTACATTTATCTTTCTTTAGATGATTTAATTAACAAGGAAAAAAAAAATACTTGTTCTTTTTTTAACTCCATGAAAGCAGGGCTGCTTGTTCAGAGTTAATTACTACCAAGTCACCAAAACCCAAGATAACACACAGCAAGGGTTAGCCAGGGGTTGAAAAGTCACGGGTTCAGACGGAGCTGATCCTTGCCATCGCTCCAGCACCCCTTTCCTTGACTTGTCACGTCGGGTTGTAACCTGGCACCGTGTCTTGCAGTTAGTATGTCAGATGAAGAGAGGATCCTGGGAAGGGGAACAAGTCTTGAAGAGGCAAGATTTGAACAGAACAATAGTTGAAATCTGGGAACTCCGTCCACAATATATCACCCAGAACCAAAGCTTTTTCATGGGCTTAGATGAATGTGGGATGGGGGTACTCTGTCAGTCTCTGAGATATAGTAGGCTCCTGTGTTGGTCCCACCGCTTACTGCATTTAGGTAAGATACTTCATCTTTCACTGCCTCAGTTTCTTCATCTGTTAAATGTGGGCAATACTATTTACCCATAGAGTTGTTTTGAGGATTAAATGGGGTGATCTTTGTAAACAGCTTGACACCGTTTACACAAAAGAGCAAATATAGTGCTATCATTAAAAATGATCCATTAAGGCTGGAATGGTCCAGGTGGTAATGGATTTGAACTCATGTTTAGCATAATATAGATTACAGATGGATACATATAATGAGTATTTATAGATGCGTGTAGGTATACAGGTTAGTAAACATACATATTTCCTAGCTCTGACAGCTGAGAGGATCTAGAAACAAGGACACCCCAGCAGCTCGTTGTTCCAAGCACATCTGGTATCCAGATCTTGGTTTCTAATACCTTTCTCTAATGAAAAGAGCCTAGACTCCATGGAGAAATGGTTGATTCTAGGACTGGAGAGGAAATAGACGAGATAAGCCCAGACCATCTTTTAGTGCCAGAAAGCAAGGAAATGCTCAAAAAACAAAACAAAATTAAAAAGCAGTATCAGGAGCCAACTCAGGGCACTACCAGTGACCTGAAACAGGAACAATGTGGGCACCAAAATAGAGTCGTATTGGATAGTAACCCCAAAGTATAACATAAATATCATGAGTCCGTAGTGATATACATAAATGAATGAATGAATGAGACAAATCTCTCATGCAGAAGAATTCCAAATAATTGATGTAGATACTCCCCCATCAAGGGCGTGGAGCATAGCTTCCCACTCCTTAAGTCTGAGCTGTGCTTAGTGCCTTTCCTTCAAAGAGGACAGTGTGAGAAGGAGGAAAAGTAAAATTTTACAGTGGAGAAGTCTGACAAATGTTGCCTCTGCTAGGTGGCCAAGGTCAACATCAGCAGTGAAAGCCATGTTGATAGTATGTACCGATGCTATGATGTAATGAAAATGGTGCTTTATCATCTTCCCAAAACCTATAACCACAGTATCACCCTAAGGAAAGCATCAGCAAATCCAGGTTGAGGAACATTGTACAAAATACCTGACCAGTACTCCTTGACGGTGTGATGGTCATCAAAAAACACGGAAAGTGTTAAGAAATCTTCATCACCAAGAGGAGCCTAAACAGATGTGGCAGCTAAATGTAACCTGGGATTCTGGATGGGGTCTTGGAGCAAAAACAGGACATTGGGTGAAAACTCAGCAAATTTGAATAAAGTAAGGCATTTAGTTAGTAATAATATATCAATATTCTTCAATTGTGATAGGTGTACTTCATGTGGGATATTAACGATAGGAGAATTCGGGTGTGGGGTATGTGGGGACTCGATACTATCTTCACAAATCTTCTGTAATCTCAAGTTAGTCTAAAATTGAAAGTTTTTTTTTGAGAGAGCACACGTTAGTGGGGAGGGGGAGAGAGAGAGACAGAGAGAAAATCTAAAGCAGACTCCACACCTCTAAAGTTTATTTTGAAGTCATTCATTAAATCTTTCATTTATTAAGAAAGCATTTTCTTAGGGACACCTGGGTAACTCAGTTAGTTGAGCATCCAAGTCTTGATTTTGGCTCAGGTCATGATCCCAGGGTCGTGGGATTAAGCCCCACCTCAGGCTCTGTGCTGAGTGTGGCGCCTGCTTAAGATTCTCTCTGTCTCTGCCCCTCTTCCTTGATCTCTCTCTCTCTCTCTCAAAAAAAAAAAAAAAAAAAAAAAAAAAAAGACAAGCATTTCCTTGTATTTCCCTGGCTAAGTGCAAAATATGATGAAAGTGTCATGCCTGCCTTCATTAAGAAAGACAAAAAGGAGAAAACTACAACCCAGATGGTAATTGCTGTGGCAAGTCCATGACCGAGTGTGGTGGGAATAGGGGAAGGGCCTGCCCAAGTATTGAGTAGACAAGGAATTCCTATAGGATGGGACATTTCCCTGGTCCCCCTGGGATACCTCCTGCCAGCCCAGTTTCAGGCCACAAGCCCTGTCTTCTCTCTTCGTGACTGTTTATCTCCTGCGTCCACAACACCTTGCAGGTGACTTCCTCTGTGGTCTGGAGGGGATATGGTTATGTATAGGCCCATCAGAAGGGCACCATAAAAGGGGAGAACAGCCACATGCCTTGAACAGATGAACTTCTGTTAGTAGGGTCATAGCTAAGCAGAGAGTAGGCAGATAGGACCAGTTTCTCTATCTTGGTCTCTTTAGCAGGTGGCCTTGGCAGAGGTCATTGAGAAAGGTGGATAGGGAAGGGAGTCCACTTGGTGCAAGTGGGATCACTGTTAAACATAACAATGAAAGAATTGGGGTTCTGTGCACAAAGTGGCCTGCTTCCTCTTCATTCATCAGGACCTACTGTTGTCAGCCTTCCAGAAACAAGTATTCTCAGGAGACTTTCCATATGAAGACTGGCCCAGGGACCCACAGCCTCACAGATTGAAAGTAGAATATATACTAGGCATTGATTTGTCGAGGAGAGGGTTGAGGTGGCTCAGTGAGCAGCAAGAGACAGATCATGTACTCAGGAAGCTCAGGGTAGTGCATCTCCTGGCATTTGACGCTAGGGCAGCTCTCCACCATGCTGGACAGTGACGTTTAGCATCTCTGGCCCAGCCTCAGTCATTAGGAGACAGACAATGGTATTAGCTGCCACCATCTATCAAGCACCTACAGCGTACCAAGCACTGTGCTAAATCCTCTAGGTCATGTGATGAGCAATTTGGTGAGATAGCTACCTTTACTGTCTTCATTTCCCAAGTTAGGAAACTGAGGCAAACAGCAGCTAAGTGCGTCGTGCCATGTTTGAGCCCTCTAGAGGATTGACCCCAGAGTCTTTGCTGTTTCCTTTCAGTCAGATAGCTTCTCGCAGAGGTCCAGAGGGATGAAGAACAGGCTCATGGAAAATATGGGCAAATGTTGGTGTGGACATCTGACCAAAGCACAGATTTGAATGACAAGTGCCTAAGAGGGTGCTCGGCATCATTAGTCCTTTGGAAAATGCAAACTGAAACCACAGAATATGCTACACACTTATTAGAGTGGCTAAACGGGGCAGGACGTGGGAACTGCAACGTCCATGCTGCTGGTGGGAACGTGAAACGGCACAATCAGCTTGGAAGATAGGTCAGTCGCTTCTTACAGTGTGATCCAGCCATTCCACTCGTGAAAGCCTATGTCCATACAAAAACCTGTACAGGAGGGGCGCCTGGGTGGCTCCGTCGGTTGAGCGGCCGACTTCGGCTCAGGTCATGATCTCGCAGTCTGTGAGTTCGAGCCCCAAGTCGGGCTCTGTGCTGGTGGCTCGGAGCCTGGACCCTGCTTCGCATTCTGTGTCTCCCTCTCTCTCTGCCCTTCCCTTGCTCATACTCTGTCTCTATGTCTCTCAAAAATAAATAAATGTTAAAAAATTAAAAAAAAAAAACCTGTACAGGAATGTTCACAGCAGCTTTATTTGTGATAGCCCCATACTGGAAACAGCCCAAATGTCTATCAATGGTGAATAGATAAATCTGCTGCTGGTATGTCCATTATAATGGAATACTATTAAGCAATAAAAACGAATGAACTGTTCATATAAGATACAGCATGGATTAATCTCAAAATAAGTATGCTGAGTGATAGAAGCCAAACCAAAAAAAAAAAAAAAAAAGAGTACAAGCTACGTATTTCCCTTTCTTTAAAATATTAAGAAATGCACACTAACCTCTAATGACAGAGGCAGAGCAGTGGTTGCCTGCAATGGGAGAGTAGGTGCAAGGACCCCCAGGAGGATGACTGGAGCACAAACGGCACAAGGAAAACTTCGGGGTTGGTGGATACGTTTACCTTGATTATGGTAATATCTTCACTGGTGTACGCTGTGTCCAAACCTGGCAAATCCGACGTTTGAATTATATACAGCTTATCAAATGCTAGTTACACCTCAGTAAAGCTTGTTTAAAACACAGAAAAGAGGGGATGCCTGGGTGGCCGGGTCAGTTAAGTGTCCTATTCTTGATTTCGGCTCAGATCATTATCTCACAGTTTGTGAGTTCAAGTCCCACGTCAGGCTCTGTGCTGATAGCGTGAAGCCTGTCTGGGATTCTCTCTCTTTCCCTCTCTCTCTCTGCTCTCCCCCACTCTCTCTCTGGAAATAAATAATAAATAAACTTTAAAAAAAAATAAATAAAGACCAGAAAAAACAACACCAGTAGTATCTGCAGTCACTTATATATCGTGCTTACTATATTTCAGGCACTTTTCTCAATATGTCTATCGAAATGATTTCATCTTCATTTTAAGACATGTGCAACAGGGGCACCTAAGTGGCTCAGTTGTTTAAATGTCTGACTCCGGCTCAGGTCATGATCTCACAGTTCAAGTGTTCGAGTGTCACATCGGGCTCTGTGCTGACAGCTCAGAGCCTGGAGCCTGCTTCAGATTCTGTGTCTCCGTCTCATTCTGTCCCTCCCCTGCTCACACTCTCTTCTCTCTTGCTCAAAAATAAAGAAACATTAAAATTTTTTTTGAATTGTACAATAATTATTACTTTTCACGTATTTCCTTTTAACCCAAATCAGCTCTCTAGCTACTCTGACATGTTTTTTTTGTTTGCTTGTTTGTCTTTTTGTTCTTTTGGCCCCTAACACAGACCAATAGTTTTGTTTTACTGGTAACGACTTGTATTTCAGATGAAGCTGTCTTGCTTAGTGGGTCCATGTCCCCCGTGGCCCCCGTTGACCCCTCCTGTCCAGTTCGGAGCTAGGGCTAGGTGAATGCTTAGTGAGTGCATGGTTGGATTGCTTCCCACCCACTTGCCCCCCACCCCAGAAGTGTGCAAGCTCTCGGATTTTCCTGAGTGCCTTCTCACTCCTTCCCGATCCAGTGGCGTTACCTTTCATCGTCTGTCTCTACTGAGCGGGGCCTGACTGAGTGGGAGAAGTCCCCCATGTGAGAGTTGCTGGCAGTCAGTTGCCCACACCACTTTACCAGAGATCTCTGGATGTTCATTTGGCCTCTCTGGGAAATAACATTTTCACTGAACGGTGTTACGTAGTGGTACCTGGAGACACAAATCAGCCACACCTGCTTTCTCTTCTTTCGTCCGCCATGACAGTCTTCCAGAGTTTTCCATTCCCATGCTCGGCCCGTCCCCTCCACATACACTGTGCCCTCGGGAGGGGAACATGACCCTCCACGCTTCCTCCCAGCAGCTCATCAGGATGCATTTTTGGCTCAGAGTCGTTCTGCAGCCTGACATTTGTTCTCTTAGGGAAAGATTGTTCAGGAGCCCTAAGCTCTGGGCTCTAACCAGAGAAATGCCACCCATCAGACCATGCCACATTGTTAGAGCCATGCTCTTTGGGCGATGGCGGTGGTGTGGCTCTACGCTTACTCACGCCATCCAGGAGGAAGTTCCCCCAAAGCAAAGGGTGCGGCCTGGGCTGGGGCACCGTATTTTATTCAGGCCAGTGTTAGAGGAGTGAAGGACGCTCCATATCATTTCTTTTAAGGGAAATACAAACTTAAACCACCATGAGAGCTACAGCACGCTTTTAGATTGGCTGAACTTGGAGTGAGGATATGAGGACCGGAACTCTTTCATGCTGCTGATGGGGATGAAAAACGGCACAACCACTTTGAAAAGTAGTTTAGCAGTTTCTTACAAAGTCACACCTACCACGTGACCCCCATTCCACTCCTATAAAAGCTGGGCAGCGCTGTCTGGACCAATGTTAATGGAACGCCACCAGGAACACAGCAAAGTTGAGTGACCCAAGGCCTCTCAGAGGTCAGAAACGAAAGCTTCTAGTGGGAATCTGTCAACTGTCCTGAGCCCGGCTTTTCGCAAAAGACAGCAGCTTGCCTGGAGGAATGGTCAAAGAAACAGAAGAAAAATTAAAATTAGCAGCAGTAAGAGTAACACCTGATGTGTACTGTTTGCTTATCATGGGCTAAGAAATTTAAATTATGTGATCAAACCATCCTGATAACCTCTTGCAGTTATCAGAATTATCCTCCCATTTACAGGGATGGACACTGAGGGTCAGAAAAAGAAAGTACTTGCCCAAGATTACATAGCTAGTAAGTCCTAGAGGTCTGTTTCCAACGCTGCTGTTTGAGTCCAGAACTGATATTCTTAACTCTTAGCAGAACAGTGAGACAGAGGCGATGGAGCAGGCTAGCCGTGCGCACGGGTTTTTTGTGGGAAACGGGGGTGGAATGATTACAAGGCAGATGTTTTCCAAAGCCTGATGAGAAGAGCAAAGTCTAAATTGGATCAAAGCTAGACCACAGTGCTCTTGTTTTCCCTTCTTCCCCGTCTTTCAAATCACTGCCTTTCATGAAGCCACTAGTCTAACGATAACAATAAAAATAAACAGCCTCACTTGTCACCATCGTCCCCTGGGAGGAGAGTATTTATGAGACTCCTTATTTAATCTTCCTTGTTTCCCTGCTGCTCTGTGGTCAAGTAGTTGAATAGGCAATTTGAAGACATGAGACTGACCTCCCAACTCATGAAGATGTTTTATATTTGTTTGGAAGACCATGAAATGAAAACCACATTGATTTTTTCCCCCTTTTCCTATTTACCACTCATCTGCTGTGTGGGTAGCTCTAGTACCGTGGCTGCTGTGTGCTTTTCCAGTGGCTCAGTGCGCATGAAAAAGATGCTCAAAGGGCCCCCGGGTGGCTCATTCAGATAAGTGACTTCGGCTCAGATCAAGATCTCTTGGCTCGTGAGTTTGAGCCCTGCATTGTGCTCTGTGCTGACAGCTCAGAGCCTGGAACCTGCTTCTGATTCTGTGTCTCCCTCTGTCTCTACCACTGGGAGAGTTTCATGTTTTTGCTTTTGGGAAGAAAGACTGTTTGCGCTCAGTCTCTTTCTCTCTCTTTCAAAAGTGAATAAACATCCAAAAAAAAAAAAAAAAGGAAGAAAAATAAAGATGCTGAAGACAGTCTTCACAGAGCCCTCTCTCCAAGGATCAGGTACTGTGCCCAGGACCTCAACACCCATCAGCTCACTTACTTCCACATACATTTAGTTCAGGGGTTTTAGTTGTTTTGCCTTGTTGATTTTCCCTTAGTTTTTCATCTGTTTCTCCCACTCACCTTGTATGCTCTGAGGACCTCATCTTTCAAATTTTAATTAAACTTTCGTATTTTTTTGTTCCCCAGAGCCATCATAAGTTTGGAGTAGTTTCTCTTCTAACACTTAAGAAGTGTCAGAGCACAAGGAGCAGTAACATCTAAGAACTCAAAGGTCCCAGGAGAATCCATGAGAAGTTTATTGAGCAGTCAAGACTCTAGGATAGAGGCTGAGAGTCCCTTCCTAATGAACAGTCATTGGCTCCCTGTTGCCTATAGAAGAAAGTGTTCAAAAGGGAGCACTAAATGGACATTTGGCTGTGTTGTTCAAGATTCAGATTATATTCTGTTAAAAAAAAAGAGATAAATCTTAAATACAGAAGTGGTAAGAGTTACTTCAGTGCCATCATGCATTTTTTTGAAAGCTCTTTTAATGAAAGATGATTCACATATTCTAAAATTCACTCCTCCATGTATTTTCAAAACCTCTAGAAAGCTGAGTTTAGTGGTATTTGAGAAGGAGTAAGTTTTACTGTGCATCTTTTAGGTTATGCTATGAAATGATACCAGCATGTAGCCTTTATTACTTAGAGAGGGAATAGAAAGATTATTTCAAAACAGTAAGTTTCCACTTACTTGCACTTAGCACCATACCTGACACACAGTTTGGGATCGATATGTGTTGAACTGATAGATGGACAGAAGGACAGGCAGAAAGAAACATACTTTGTATTCGTATACGATATACTAGATACCAATTAGAGTTCATGATCATGAAGATCAGATCGTGCCATACCAGTTCAATTTTCTTTTTTGGTGGATTTACAAGCTGTGCTGTGAAAGGAAGTTCCAGCATGTGAGCTGTCTGGTCTTCAGTAAGGCTTTCGATTCTTTCTTTGATTAACACACTCTTCCCCCTGACCACAAGGCATTGGTCAATCCAGTCACAAAGTTTTACCCACTTGAGAACTGAGATTTCACTGAATTATAGCTTGAAATAGGCCAAAAGCAAAAACATGAAACTAATTGAAAAGTATCCACATCATCCAGTTGCCAAAGTTACGTGCGGGCATTTCAGGCATTGGTTTTGGCCTTGTGCGGAGCCAGGAAAAGACTGGGTCTTGGTTCTCTGTGTCAGGAGGACATTTAACTGGAGGGAGCTACATGACATAGACCAGTCATGGAGCCTCCCTGACCTGGGCACCAATTACCTACCTGCGTGTTAAAATTTACTTTGAGTTCCTTAGGTATCCACGTAGCTCCTAGCTGAGAGGTTTACTGTGATCTTGGAATACAGAGCTAGGGTTCTCTGGAATTGGGGAAATGGCCTATGAAAAAGAAGAGAGAACCTAAGAGAAATAGGCCGGTGATATTAACCTATGTATTTGTTTTTCTGTGGCTTGCACGACACTAGTTTGCATGGACCTGACTACCCCAATAGACTCCCAATGAAGATGCTCCTCAGTATGAAGTCTGATGGCCTCACGGTCTCCATTAAAATCTTCCAGTGAGTCTCAGAATCCTAGCTGGGCGTGGGAGCTCTCATGCGATCTGGGCCCTACCCACCTCTACTTTTATCCCCCACTATCCTTCACTTTTCATCTGTAGTCTAGCAGGTGTGTGCACACATCCTTATCTGAATTCCATGGGGCCAAAGATGTTTGAGAATAAAGAATATCCATATTTTAGAAAGTTAATATCGGTGTGTGTGCAGTGTACTTCATTACACTGCCAGGCAAGTCTGGGACAGCACCCACGATACAACACGTTAGTATTTCTACAGTAAAACTTACGAATATTCACACCAAGCATGTTAAGTAGATTCTACACAGTTTGATGAGTTCAGATCCAATTTGACCATCAAATGAATCAGGGAGGAACTTGCTGGGTGGAATGCTTTAGATGAATACAGACTTATATGTAGTCTATGGGAAAAGAGTCTGTGTGCCCTCATTTGAGTGACCTTCAGGCAGGTGTTTCCTCTGTCTGGAGTGGCTGCGTGTCCCTTCTGCGTGGTGGGTACCATCATCACCATTGTTATAATTGACATTTGTTTAGCATGTTTTGTATTATTTAACACAGCTGACTCTGGGATGGTTTCTCAATGTGTTATGATCCCCAGTGTTCAGATGAGGAAACTGAGGCCTGGAGAGGTCACAGAGCAAGGAGTGTAGCTGAGGTTGTACCAAAGCACAGGGACCTCAGAGCCCATATTCTCGGTCACCGTGCTGTGCTTAGCGTGTGCGTTCCCCAGGATTCCAGTTTAGGAATCTCCACGAGGCTCTCCTTTCTTTCTCGGCCACGTTGAGTTCACCATACCCCTGTGGGCCTTCATAGCTCTTCCCGCACATCTCCGGTGCAGCACTTATCATTCTCCACGTCGTCCCCATGAGTCTCAGCTCCTTGAGCAGTTGGGAAAAGGTCTACTTCATGCTCCATGTCTAGCGCACACAGTAGGTACTCAGCACATAGTTTATAGTCAGGTTCACCCAGACAGATACGCTAACAGCACATAATTTGTATCCATGATATAGCTAGTAAACACCAAACACCAAGTTTAAAGATGAAAAATTTGGATTTAAAAAAGAAACATTCAAAAAGGAAAAGGCTACTTACGTTTATGCATAGTGTAGAAAGAAGAAGAATTCGTTAAGGGCAAGATTTCAAAAATGAACAAGGAATATGTTTAAAGGATAATGATAACTGGGATTTATTACATATGTACCATGCGCCAGGTTCTGTGGGAGGCAGTCTGTATATAGCATTTCTAATCTTCACTGTTGTGCTACGTTAAGATTAATTGAAGAAAGAGAAAGGTGTAGTAGCCATGTTTTTAGACCACAATAAATGATAATACTAATAGATTAAACAAAAGGTAAATTTCACTAGAAGTTAGTAACCAAAAATGACCCAAAAGGGTACACTTCTCCATCTAAGAGACGATGGAATTGAGGTCAAAGAGATCAGGGAGCTAGGACATGTCAGGGGAAGCCAGGTCTGGCTGGGTTTCTGACTCTCATATCCATTCCTCGAAAATGTTACCATGGCATCAGGAATGTATCCTGCTCTCCTACCCAGGACCCGGTCCAGCTTTGAGCTTTGCTTTGAGAAAAATGTGGCGCAACCTGGAACCTTCTAAGAAGCACATAATACACAACTACAGTGTTTAAGAGATACCAGCCCCCACGTTTGTTTGTTTTTAATTTTTTTATTCAAAAATGATTTCAGACTTAAACAGTAGTTGCAAAAGTAGAAGAATTCTGTATACCTTTCATCTAGATTTCCTAATGTTTTGCATAAGCATTCCACTCATTTCATATGTGTGTACAAATTATTTTTTCTGCATCATTTGATAGTAGGTTGCAGATATAATGCCCATTTACTCCTAAATACTTCAGTATATGTTTTATGAAAACAAGGATGTTTTCTTCTGTAGCCATAATAAAATGATCCTGTCAGGAAAAAAACACCGATACGGTGCCGGGGTGCCTCAGTGGCCCAGTCAGTTGGGCGTCTGACTCTCGATTTCGGCTCGGGTCATGATCTCACTATCAGAGACCATGATCTCTCAGTTGTGAGATCGAGCCTCACATTGGTCTCTGTGCTGAATGTGGAGCCTGCTTAAGATCCTTTTTCTCTTCCCCTCTCTTTGCCCCTTCTCCATTTGCGCACATGCATGCACTTCCTCTCTCTCAAAATAAATATTAAAAAAAACAACAACACTGAAGAGTCACCTGGGTGGCTCAGTCAGTTAAGTGTCCAACTTGCTCAGGTCATGATCTCATGGCTCTTGAATTCAAGCCCCGCATCAGACTGTGCTGATATCTCAGAGCCTGGAGCCTGCTTCAGATTCTGTCTCCCCTCCCTCGCTCTCTGCCCCTCCCCCATTCACACTCTGTCTCTCAAAACTAAATAAAAAAAAAAAAGTTAAAAAATTTAAAAAGAGCAATACCGATACAATTGTATTATTTAATCTGTGGACTTTATTCACGTTATATCACCTGTCCATACAATGTCCTTTACTAATATTCATACCAAGCATGTTAAGTAGATTCTACATTGTTTGATGAGTTCAGATCCAATCTGGCCATCAAATGAATCAGGGAAAAACTTAGATGAATACAGACTTATATATAGTCTTTGGGAAAAGAGTCTGCATGCCCTCATTTCCTTTACAGTAAAAGAAAAAATGTTTCTCAGAGCTCGGGATGGTTAGAAGATGGGGTAGTTCTGACTGCTTGAGAGAAACCTTAGGGGTTGGCGTTATTTTTGTTGTTGTTGTTAAAGTTTTTGTGATGATAAAATGACTAACTTTTTCTTGGTGCTTTGAAGTTTGTTAAATGGCCTTGTAGAATTTGATACTCAGAATAACTAAGTGAGGCCAGCAGAGCAAATGTTGTTTTCTTTTTTCTTTTTTTCAATTTTTTATTTAAATTCTAGTTAGTGAACATACAGTGCAATATTGGTTTCATGAGTAGAACTCGGTGATTCATCACTTACATTCAACACCCGGTGCTCAGAGGCTCAAAGAAACAGTGATTTGTGCAACCTCCCACAGCTAGCGAATGAGAGGGCCAAGACTGAGATACTGTCTGAGAAAACCCCGAGCCTGCTCCCCTGCATCCATAATCAATTCATCCTTCTTTGCTCAAAGTGAAGGATCAGGCAGCTGGGGAAAATCCGGCCCGTCGCCGGAAGTGCTCCTGATTCTCTGTCACCAGCTCCATTGTGATCGGAAATTCTCCTCTGAGTGCAAGCTGTTAGTTCTCAGTTAACATGCCTAAAATGGACCTAAGGAACTCCCTAAAATGCCATTCCCCAGGCCCCACTCCCACAGGGTCTGACTCAGTAAGTCTGGCTGGGAGGCAGTGTATACTTATCTATACTTTTAACTTGTGCCTAAGTGATCTAGTGTGGGACTTGCATGAAAACCACTTTCAGCTTCCCAGGAGTAGCAGTCAGATCTTTCCATCACTGCTTCCTCGGTGCTTCGCAGAGCGCCTTGTACATAGGAGGACTCTAAATTTATCCTCGATGAATGCAAGAGTGAAGTAAGTGAATGTAAATGACTAGAAACTGAAGGAAATCAAGTTGAATAGTCCGTCTCCGTGGGTTTGGGACACGCTAGGGAGTTCCTTGAATCCTCTTCCTTTCAAAGAAAGTCTCTCTTGGTGGGCTTAGGTGCAGATGGCCTGGAAAGTCTGGACTTGGATAGAGTACCTGGTAGAATCTGCCAACAATTAGAGACTAGAATTCTTAATTTCTCCTGAGAAGCAGAATGAAGTGAAACAGGGAGAGACCCCATTTGTAGCTCTGTGCAGACAAACACAGAAACCAGAGCACAGACACACCAGGATGCAACAGGAAACCACAAAGGCCTAAGATCTCTCAGAGTAAATAGGAAGCCAGAGTTTACTTTTGAACCCGCAGGGCCAAGCCGAAGCAGAGTCTAATCCAGTTCTGTGCCCAGCCCTTCCTGGATCCCTGGCACAGATGAAAGCCGGTGCCACCTGGGTGAAAGCATTTTAAAATGTTGGTTCTGATCAGGCTTGGAGCGAGCTCCCTTTGTTTGTGCTGGTGAATAATTTGGGACACAGGTGCAACCTGGACTTGAAAGCATTAATTGGTCTCCCTGGTTTTCCCTGCAGTGATATCTGAAACCCCAGTCTTCCTCTACTAAGTAATCTTAATCCACATACATTCATGGGGCATTTGCCATTGACAGTCGGCTTTCATATACCCCATCTGTGGACCTCTGGGTCCAGGTGCGTAGTAGTAGAACACTGCTTAATACGCACTGTGTGTTTGTTGGATTGGTATCTGTAACCTTCGGTACTGCCATTACCCTGGAAAGTAATAAGTAGGATATAAACGATCTTCACTGTTTTGAGATAAGGAAAATGCAATGTGGTAGAAAAGACATGGGTTCTGAAGTCAAGCCTGTGTTCACATCCGAGATATTTAAACTTTCTTATCCAGAGTGCCTTCTTATATTCAGGCAGTTATTTGAGTATCTCCAAGGTGCCAGGTGCTGGGGTGAAAATAGCACAAGTAGACACTGACCTTACAGTCTAGTGGAAGGGAAGGGTGTTAAGCAAACAGTCACAAAAGTATATGATTACAGACCTTGATAAATGCTCTATGTTCATACCCTGGTGGTGGGAGTATGAACGGGTGCAGTCACTTCGGAAAACAGCAAAGTAGTGTCTTTTGAATATGCATGTAGCCTGAGTATCACCAATTCCATTCCCAGGTAAAAACCTAGAAAAACCATTGCTCCTGGGTACCTGTGTGTACCCAGGGGACAAGTACAGAAGGATTCATCACATTGTTTCCCATTATAGCCCCAAATTTGAATCTACCCGAATGTCCACCCATCACATAATGGATAACTCAATGGTGTTATTTTCCTGCAGTGGTGTACACATTTAAAGTGAAGGAACTAAAGCTGCATGAACAACATAGAGGGATCAATTTTAAGTGAAAGAAACAGGATATGAAAGAAATACAGAATCACTTTATTCATATGCAATTCGAAAAGACAAGAGATACCATGCATTTTAGGAATGCATATATAGGTGCCAACATAGAAGAAAATCAAGAAAGGAAATGATTGGCACAAATATCAGGACACTAGTGAATTACATGGCTGGGGGTGCTTATTGTTGATGTAGAAAGAAGCCGTCTGGAGGGAGTCTGGGGAGCTGGCACTTACTGGTGAAAGATCCATGAGTACTTATTATCGGTCTCAAAAGTGTACACACATTTTATATGCTCTTCTGTATATATGATGTATTAGTGCTATCAAGCGAAGGAACAACCATGAGAGCATAAAGCCAAGTGACTGATATAGTGTGGGTGGTTGGCTTCTGTAAGGCAGTGATGTTTGAGCTGAGATACTTTGATTAGGTAGCTAAGCAGAGTCTGAAAAGAAGGAAGGAGATGCCTTCATGGTGGTGGTTGAGAAGAAAAGTGGTCCAGAAATTGCGGCAGGATAACGGGAGGGAAACTGGCAGGTTCAAGGTGGCATAGGAGAATGGAGTGGCACCTGTTAAGGCTGGAGAAGCAAAAAAGGGGCAGGGGTGGCTGGATTTATAAGCCTAACGAAGGATTTTGGTCTTCTAAGAGGTACTGAAAGGTTTTAAGCATAGTGGGTAACATAATTAGATTCACAGAGGATCAAAATAATTGCAATTTGGAGAGCAGATGGGAGAGAGACCAGAGTGGATGCTTAGAGGACCAGATAGAAGGAAATTAGGGGTCTGGTTGAGAGGTGACATCATGGTAGCTTACCTTGGATGATGGTGGAGGAGATGAAGAGAAGTGGATATGTTGGAAAGGTGTTTAGAAGATGAAGTCAGTGACTCTTTGTGCATTAACAAAAACACCAGCATTTCAGGGTGGATGCAATACAGGCTCTGTAGGCGCATGCCCCAGCCTTCGGTGATCAGCTCCTGCCTAGTGGGCAGAGGTCTAGGTGGACAGCAGCAGGGGCTCAGGCATTCCTTGGCCAGACTAGACTGACAAGAGAGGAGCTTTTTTGGTTAACACTGTCGGCTGTGTTTTTATATAAAAGTTAAATTGTTTTGCCCTTGGCTCTTAGTGAAGTTCTCCCCGAGATGTAGCCACGTGAACACAGTATCACTTCTGTGGTTGTCTTGACAAAAAGAGTGAACCTGAATCTAATCATGAGGAAATCTGAATACCAGATTGAGAGGTATTCTACAAAATAACTTGCCTCTCCTCTTCAGAAATATCCTGGTCACAAAAGATAAAGGCAGAAGGGTTCCAGATGAAAGCAGACTAAAGAGACGAGACAGCTGAAGGCAGTGTGTGGTCCTGTGTTTCTTTCTTTCAAGGTAAAGGACATTTTGTGACAGGTGATGTAATTTGAATAAGGTCCATAGATTAAATGATGGAATAGCATCAGTATTTATTTCCTGATATGATAATGACCGTGTAAGAGAACGTCCTTGTTTTTATAATGGGCATTATATCTACAACCTACTCTCAAATGCTTCAGAAAAAAGAATTTATGCACACATATAAAATATAGGTAGAATATTTATGCAAAATATTGGCAGAACCCAGGTGAAGGGTATACACAATTTTGTTTTTGCAGTTTCTCTCTAAGTTTGAAATCATTTTTGTATAAAAAATTTTAAAATACACACAAAAAATAATAGTCACATGAAAGCTGGGCCTGCATTTGCTATACCCCTGCTGATGAGTTAATGTGTCACTCATTTTACCCCTTCAAAAGTCCTCCTGGAGAATTTTAGAATTTATATAATTGGAGAAGTGATGTTTAATCTGAACATCACTCTGTTTTCTCTCTTCCAGTAATAAAAGCTATATAACTGATCGTCTTTTTCTTCTATCCCTGGAAACCAGGAAGCTCAGAGTTGAAATTGAACACTCAAGCTAAAATATTGAACCTTCTGTTTGCCATATTTCCATTCTTTTTTCATCAGTCTTACATTACGTATGTTACTGTAATATCTGTCTGTGTGTATGTGTGCACATATGTATTGAGGCAGTATTTAAAATACGTTCAATATTTATATTTGTTTCTTGTTATAACAAATTACTACAAATTTGCTGGCTTGAAACAGTGCACATTTATTTTCTTAAGGTTCTGGAGACCAGGGTTCCAAAATCAGTTTCACTAAGCTGAGATCAGATGGCGGCAGAGCCTGCTCCCTCTGAAGGTTCCGGGGTAGGATCTGTTCTTGCCTCTTTGCAGTCCTGGTGGCTACTGGTCCACCTTGGCTTGTGGCCACATCACTCATCCATCTTGGCCTCCATAGTCACATTGCCTTTGCTGCGTCTGTGGTCAGTCTCCCTTATGATCACATTGAGAGCCCACCTGGATAATCAGGATTCTCTTCCTGTCTCAGGATGCTCGATGTAATCACATCTCCAAAATCCGTTTTTATGCTTTATAAGGTGACATTCACAGGTTGGAGGGATTTGGACATGGGTGTGTTTTTTTCCCTCAGGGGTGGGAGAGCATTATTCAGCATACCACACACACCCTTTGTGAAAGTGACATATCCATCCCTTTTTAGGAGTAAGTAAAAGTAAAATATATTAGTTCATACCTCTACCCTAATTCATGTATAGCAGAGAACACAGATGAAGCCAAGGAATCAGATTCTTAGAGGGTAACTTTCAGTCATTTTTATGAATTGCATTTAGTTTTCTTTTATATTTCCTATTTAGTTATTGCTGGAGTAGAGAAATGTATTTTATTTTCAAACATCAATCTCATATCCACTAACCTTGCTACTCTCTTATTAAGTTTTAAAATGTACATGTGTTATGCACTGTCTGCATGCATAAGATCTTTCAGAGTATAGAGCGAGGTGATCTAATGTGGTTTGGATGGCGAGGGAAGGCTTCTGTAAGACACTGACATTGAACTCTAATATTCTGGTTAGAAAAAAGAGGGGTCCACTTGGAGGGGACAGTGTGAGCTATGACTGAGATCGTATCACCTGCAAAATTTTGTCTCTTCTTTCCTTCTCGATACTTCTTGATGTTTTGAATTTTTGTCTACTTGTGTTTTGTCAGGACCTCCAATTTTGTTGAGCGGTTAGAATAATAAGAAGCAACCTCTTCTTGTTCCTTATGTTAGAGAGAATGAATCTGAAATTTCTCCAGCAACCATGATATTTGCTGGAGATTTATATATATGTGTGTGTGTGTGTATGTATATATACCCTTTACGACATTGAGGAAACGATCTTCTATAGCGTTCAGGACAGATGATCAGTATCCTGTGCTTGAATGACCACTAAGGATGGTTTTATTTGACAGTCCAATTCCACAGCCACAGGGCTCCGTCACTGAACTTCATGAGGGCAGTGACCATTGACTCGCTATGATAGCCTCAGTGACTGGCACAGTGCCTGGGACTTAATTAGGCATTCATTATTGAATGAATGAACGAATGAATGAATGGAAGATACTTGAAACGTATTTGTTGGATGAATGAATTGAAGTTAGCAAATTATTATTTAAAGGGAGCCAATACTTGCACTACTTTCCGTGCCCCTCATACAATGAATTGAGTTCATGGTGCTGCCGTTCTTACAGCCTCAGCACCTGGCACAGTCAGCTAGTCATTTGACATATGAAGGGATAAATGAGCGAGTCAGTCCCAGAACATTCTGCCAGCGGCCATTAGACTTTGCCCCAAAAGATTCGCATTTATTTGAACCGAAGCCAGGTGACTAAAGATGATTTAATCAGGACAAAAATTAAATACTCTTTTTAATAGGATAATTGCTTATTTCATTTTCTCCTTAAAGTTAGCCATTCATCTCCTGCCACTGTCTTTCAATTTATACATGTTGTCCACGAAGTAATGAAAGTGATTATTCTGAATGAAGTCAAAAGTATTCACAAGGGGCTGTTGTCTTGTGCGACCAGGAAGTTTAGAATTCCAGTATTAAATTGAACAGGGGTTAGGCACAGTGGCAGGCTTAAAGTTTACATACAAGAAGACAGAGTTGAACTCTTGAGTAACCACAAATACAGATTGATTGGGGAACAACAGAGGGAGACTGGTTATCATAAAACAGGCAGGCAGTTAGGTAAGAATGTCTTAGTAGTTTAAAATACTGGATGGTGGTGGTTTTAATCCTGTGTGTACTTCCCATTTCAAAGGGGAACTTCATTTAGTAAGTTAGTTAATATAACACCTGATGTTACAATGTCCGGTGTCTCGAAATTGATACCTTTTCCTGATGTGGGACTCTGTTCAGAAAGCCTTTGATGATACCATCTTGCCTAGAAAGTAAAGGTCAATTTGCTTAGCCCTCTCTAGCTCTGTCCACTTCTCCCAACACACCTTCTGCTCCAGCTACATGTAATGGGATCGTCCAGTAGGGGTCTTCTTTACGTGGAGTTTCTGGAAGAGGCCCCAGAGATTGGATGACCTATGCAGGACCTGCTAAAAGATGGCAAAACTCACTCTGAGGATATAAAATAGAGATGGAAGAAGTCGGAAGTGGGGACTAAGGAAAGAGCCTGAGGTTGACTGTTGTATCTGAGATAGTAAGCACAAAGTGAGGGCTGCTTTGAAATAGGATGTACGTCCACTGAAAACAAGGCAAACTGTGTGTGGGTTCAGGACAGGGGAGCCAGCTGGGCAGATCTTAAGTGGGACTTCATCCAAAAGATTCAGTTGAAAGAGCGGTGTGGTGCCAGTATATGGGTGAGCCACCAGAAGACCAGGAAAAGGGAGTCGGGAGTAGGGCAGTGGACAGAGAACAAGCGAGCTTCAGACATACTACTGTAGGGAGGTGGAGGGAGTCCCCAGGGGAACATCGTAGTGATTCACCAAGACCACATGACCAGAGAGTCCTTATCGGATAGGCACCCCACCTGAGGACATGTGACAGTCCAGTCATGACCAGGTCAGTCAGCAAGACCTTCCCTAGACACCCCACCCGCTTTATGAGTGCAGAGCCCCAGTAGCAGTCAGCTACCCATGGAGGAGAAGGTGGAGCAAAAAAACCAGAGAGGCAGGATAGCTCCCCGCTTCTCCAGTTATACTTCTAAGCCTGAAATACACTGTAGCTGTAGGAGGGGGAATTTTAGTTCGGTGAGATGGGAGTTTTGGTTGTTACTGTGGAGTGTACACATTTAATGCTCGAAGGTGGATGGTGGATCTTTGTTATTTAAGAGTTGAGGAATACTATGGATTCACCTAAAATTCCATCTCAGGACAATGAAAACTGTTCACAGAACAAATTTAACATGGAGTAGATAAGGGAATACAGCTGTTTTCCCTCCATACCCGTACCTGTGCAGATCCTTTAATAAACTAGAACATACACAAGGCTCTATCCATTCTCCCTTTCCCCTCCTGCATTGACAAATCTCTTTCTTGACTTAATCATTTAACATTACAGCATGCTATAACATCTGTCTTCTAAAGAACCAGAGGGAGAGAGGGAGAAAAAAAGCTCTTGACCCATATCTCACTCTTATACCTCCATTAATCTGCTCATCTTTACTTTTCTACCTCATCTGTCACTCTTCTCCTTGTTCACACCGATCCAGCTGTACTGTTTATGTAAGATAGCAAGCATACCCCTGCCACAGGGCCTTTGCACTCACACTTACCCATTCTGCTTGTGTCACACCTAACTGCATGCTTCACTCCCTCACAGTCTCTGCTTAATGCAGCCTCATAATTAAGGTCCACCTGATCACCTTCTATTAAAATGACAACGCTTGCCCTCACTGCATTACTTAACCTCTCTCTCCTGCTTTATTTTTCTAAATAGTATTGTCACAGCTGACATTATGTATTTGAATATTCATGTGTTTTTGTCACTCACTCTCCACCAGATTATATGTTCCATGAAAGTGGGGCTTTGTCTTTTCATAGCTTTGGTTTTGGCCCCTTGAACCATGCCTTGAATATAGTAGACGCTTATATTCAAGAAGTACTTCTTTGTTTTTTGGGAGTTTTTTTGGTTTTTATTTTTGAGAGAGAGAGAGTGTGTACAAACGGGGGAAGGGCAGTGGGGGATGGGGATGGGCAAGAGAGAGAGAGAGAGAGAGAGAGATTCCGAAGCTTAGCTTTGAGCCTGACGCAGGGCTCGATCCGACGACTGGTAGATCGTGACTTAAGCCGAAAGCAAGAGTCAGATCCTCAACCACTGGAGCCGCCCAGGCACACCATGAAATACTTCTTGAATGAAGGAATGCTTTGTAACTTATTTTAGCCTTTCAGCGTTCCGTTCCTTCAGGCATGAAAGCTTCCTTTTACCCCTTTTCCTCACAGCCCAGCCCCAGTTGAGCCTGTTAAATTCTGTGCATCCTTTGAGACTGCATTTCCATACCCCCTCCTCTGGGCACTGCCACAGCCAGATTTAACTTCTCTCCCCGGAACTCATAGCTCTCTGTTAGATTTCACTTTAATCAAGTTCATGCTCGTAACCACTACATTGTACTGCCTCTCAGACTTCTATGTTCTTTCTTGATGTTTAGGTTTACAGATGGCTGACTCAGCAACCACAGGTCCTTCTCACATTGTAAAACTGGAAAGTAGCTGTCTTTGAACTCCAAGCAGCAGTGTGCATCCTAAATCCAGAATTTTCTACCATACTCCAGCCCTACCACGTGTATTTTCCCTTCTCCTTCTCCTGCTAATATTCTTCTTCCTCTTCTTCACCATGCGGACGTCCAAGGGCGCTTTCCACATCAGTCACTTTACTCAAGCTTCTTTCATTCGATGTTAAGGAAAAAGCCCACCTCTTCCACCGAGGGTCCTTCTCTGTGACTCTGGGGAGTGAGTATTCTTTCCCTCACTTGACCTATGTAATAGCTGACACTCCCCTGATCATTTATAATATGATGCTAAAAAGTGGCCCTCATTAATGGCTCGGATTAACTTTTTGTCTAGTTTATCCATGGGGGAAATGACTTTGGGCTGTTGATCACACGAGGTCATTTTCGATCTTCCCTGAAAAGGGTTTGTGAGTCCAGGCAGATCCGTCACCGCAGCTCTGTGCCTCCCTGGTAAGATCCCACTAGGGTTTTGGCCAAGAACGTGGTAGTAATATTTCATGACAGAACTTGGAAAAGTTAAAAATTTACAGATGAACTAATGCTTTTTTTCTCTCTCTCCTCCTTTTGACTTATTCATTATTTTTTTTTATTCCATGAGACAGTTTGCATGAGGAGGAATTTGATTAGAATCCCCAGCTGAAAAAGTCTTCATTGGACACCGTTGGACCTAGAGAGAAAATGATCTCACAACTTGTGTTGACTGAGACATACTAAATAGGATCTTACGCCAGCTTGTTCGTACCAACCTAAATCGTACCTCTTCCCTAAAGCTTGGCCTGGGCTTCCTCCTATGACCCCCAGCAAAAATAATCTTACCTTTATGTTACCATAGCGTTTGATTCATATGTGTGTTGTTATGCTCATTTGATTTTATAAAAATATATTAAGTGTGTGTCCCTGCACTAGACCTGGAGCTCACGAGGGCTGTGGCCATGGCTCGTTCATCCCTGCATAGTTGGGGCCTTACATGTAACAGACGTACAGTACAAGCTGAAAGAATACACTGAGCTACAGTCTGTCTAGTCCAGTTAATACAGTCAGTGGACATTGGTTGAGTAACTGCTTATGTGCCGGATATTTTAAGATATTTGGTATTCTCTGTTTCTTACAGTTTCCCTCCAAAGCATTGCTCTCCCTGTGTTACAGATAAGAGAGTGATTTACCCAGTCACATAGTAAGCGGCACACTTAGCTTTGAGTCAAGTCACTTGAAGACACGTCCTGTGTTCTTTCGCCTTCATTAGAGCTCGACACATTTTTTCAGGCACCCCTCCATAATGTTTGGCCACCAACCCCCTATTACAGCATGAAAAATATTTCTGTAACTGTAATCCTCCATTTGGTGACCAGAATGGGAGACCCAGAAGGAACGTGTAAAGATAATCTAATTCGTATTCTCATTTGCAGATGACAGAATGGAATCCCAGAGAAGGAAAAGGTCTTAGCCAGAATCTCTCCTACCAGTCTGAAACATGTTATCCTTCTGTTTTCCATCGCCCCTAAAGTAATCATTCCGATTCCTTAGCATTCTAATGGCCCTCTGCACAGCATGGCCCATGATGACCAGTCAACCCAGCATGAAACTGTTCCTCTTCGCGGTCTCTCTCTTCCAGCCCTGCTCCAGGGCGTCCTGAACTCCCTGATGCTTCTCCCTTTGCTTCCTCTCCCTTTTCCTGTCTGACAACTCCCACTTAGCCTTCAGAGCTGAGCACGGGGTCACCTCGTCATGGAAGCTTTCAGAATCATCGAGGTGGAGTATCCGTGTGCTCCCACCGCACATACCATACGTCTGTCACAGGGCATCCTCCTCCCTGTTCGTTGCTAGTTACCTGGACCTGCATCTTCCTTGTTCACGTGGCTGTGAAACCCTCGATGGCAGTGTCGTGGCTCTTCCATTTCTGTATCACTAATGTCTAGTACAGTCCCTGGAACGAAGTTGGCTTCCAGTCAGTTTTGAATGAAACAGTCACTCCGCAGCATTCTACTGTGAAGTGAGATGAGCTTTGGAGATGTGGCGGTGGCGCATGCTCGCCTTTTTGAGATCTTGAAGGTGAATGTTCTTGAAGACTCTCCCCAGTGTCGAGGATCCAAAGGAGCCCACCGTTTCTTAATGCCACAACTATGTTTTGGGGTCTCTCTTATTTGAGGGCTGTTGTTGAGTGGCACCAAGGACTCCGTGGGAAGGTCCAGCATGGCAGGTGCAGGAGAGCCTCTCACCTAGTACCGATGGTCTCATAGTTCTGTTCTGTCTTGCCACGAAGAAGAATAAAATGCATCCATGTCCTTTCTGTTGTATGGTACAACTCACTACAGCATGTGTCCCTGTGCAACATCTGTCTTCTTACCAAAATCAAAGCTTTACATTAAGTGAGCAGGGCTCTCCTGGTGCCTCATCCTACAGGAGACCAGAAGGATGATGGCTTTGTGGGAATGTAAAGGTGTTTTTGACTTCTCTGAAGTCATGTACATCCATTCTCAGTATTAGGCCACCAGAGAACTTCCTGGCCTCAGAAGTAAAAAGAAGGGTCTTAATTTTGACATTGACACTTTCTGTTTAGGTGAACATGAGTGATTCATTTGCTTTTTCGGGGCTTCCATCACTTTCTAAAGAACGATGACTTTTCCTACTTTCTAGAGGTATCAGCTTTGGTGGAACTAGTGACAGCCGTCTGGAAACCTCTGTAGCATGCAGACCTCTTAGGAGCAGTGATGCGCATTGGGAGCGGGGGATACTGAATGGGGAACGTACTCGATGTGCCATATGGCCTCCATGGAAGAGTACCTTTACCTGTGGCCATAGGCAATAGCCCCTCTGTAGGGTGTGGGGACTAGGCTGGTGCGCTCAGTTGAGTCCACTTCTGGGTGATGATCCTAACGGAGACTTTCAGGTCAGGGAGAGCTAGCAGAGAGTGCCTTTTAGCCAGAGTCATCAGGGAAAGTCAGGATTTGGAAGGCTAAATTCAGATGCTAGGCACTGTGGAGCAGACGTGACATGGATGAGGGATGCTTGAGCAAGGGCCTTGGGCCAGATGCTGACTGAACCAGGGCAGATTCAGGTGGTTTAAAAGTGCAGGTCACATGTGCAGGTCAGCTGGTTTAAAAGTCCAAGGTCAAGGTAGCAGTTTGGAGCCATTTAAAGTATAGAGGGGCCAAAAGCTGTGGGAGGGTGAATTAGGACAGAGGAGATGGATAGAATGAGGTGAGGCAGTGACGGGCTTTTGGATAAATGTATTACGATGCATAGCCTCTTTTCCACTGCCTGGAACTGTTGACTTAGCAAAATAGAAGAAAGCACACATGCTTACACACCACGAAGCTCCGAGGAGCTCCCAGGCCCCGGAGGGCCAGGGAAGGCCCTGCTCTGTGCCGAACACTTACATAGCCTGTGACCACAAGACCTTGTGGGCAACGTAACAGGTGATTACCATCCATTATGCATTCAGTTGTGAATCAGAACAAACTAAAATGAACCGCCGTGCGACTCCAGCTCTGGTAATCCTGAATACGTGCTTGAGAGGCGCCGGCCCTGGGTTCCTGGGCTTCTAGCTACAAAGTAACCAAAACATAACTTGGGACTATTTCCCCCTTGCCTTCAAGAGAAAAATTCCAGTTACTTAGCATGTCATGATAGAACCTTCCTGATCTAACCTCTGCCTGTCCTCCCATTCATAGGTTTGGTTTTTTATTTTTCCTTGTATCTTCTGCTCCAGGAAGCCTTACCTTGAGCAAGTTATATAACTCCTCTAAGCCTCAGTTCCTGCATCTGTAAAATGGGAATACTGATACAGGCCTGCAATAATTATTAAATGAGATAGTGCACATAAAACCACTTAGCCTAGTCCTTTGCTCGTAGTATATGGCAGTTCCACATTTCTGGGATTTTTGTTATTATTACTGTAAATTCTACCTTGCAGCCAAACTGTAACTCTCTTCATGCCATTGTTATACTAAGAATTTATACCTTTATTGGGGTGCTTATCAGAGTATCTTGCTATTCTTAGATTAACTGTCATATATCCTAACTACACTGAAAGCTAGGACAAGGACAGTATCTTTTTCATCTGTTTCTCCAGAACCTTACCCCATAGTAGGTGCTCAGTTAAATATTTGCTGAAGAAATGCATGAAGCGTCTCTCTTCTGGAGAAGATGATTCTCAGCGGTCCCCAGATGCTTCCTGGGCCCCCCTCTCACTACCCATGCATGATAATGAGGTGCTTGCATGCATGTTCTCAGATAATAGCTCTACAATCCTAGAAGGCCGCTAGTCTATAAACTCTTGACAGTTGAGTGCAGAGCTTCAATTAACAGAAATGCCTCAAGTGTAAACATTAGATGACTTTTTTACCACGAACCCACTAGGATCTCACATTGAGATCCAAACAATCCTACCCGTCTGGCATGAAAAATGAAACCCAGATTTCTTCCGCTTGAAACTCACTGTATCCCCAGCTATTCCCCTCCCTCTACTGGCACTGCTGTTGTTTGTACCTTACCGGGATTAAGCAGACCAGTCTGTACTCAGAACTCAGAAAAAATATCGATGAAACATTCCCCGGCTGTAAGAAAACAAGAGGGCAGCTCTTAATTGTCGATTATTTACTGTGTGCAGGCGACATGTCGGGGCTTTCTCTGCATTGCCTCTAATCTTTCCAGACACCCTGGAAGATGCATATTCTTGTGTGTCTTTTACGCTGGAGGAAACCGAATTTGCCAGGATCTCATAGCTTGATCATAGAGTTATGATTCCTGACCTGGCCAAACCCAAACGCCTCTCCGTATGGCACCCGTCAGCCTGGAGGAAGCAGCCTCCCCGGCCCCCCAGCCTCTCTGACCCCTGCACACTTCTCTGTATCCCCCAGAGGCAGCTGCATGGGGACATTCCCTCCCACCACGGCTGAGAGCTCAGTCACCACCCTGTGAGCACAGGCCAGTGAAGTGGAAAAATAGCTCTTACTCCTCACTCTGACATCTGTCCCTCAGGTGAGAGCCAGATTCTCAAATTGCTAGGGCAATGGCAAATAAGCCTCCACCACACACACAGGGTATCAACACACAGAGAGTTCTGCCGGAATTCACACATCCTGGAAGCCAGGCTGGCGTTGGTGGCCAGTTTCATTTAATCTTGTCTCTGATTGCCGCATGATGAGTGAGGAGAGGGGAGGAGGGCAGGACCACAGGAAAGCATATGCATCTCCAGAAACTGGGTTTGGTTTGCTCCTTGAGAGCGCTCTTAGGTACTGCCCTGACCCTTCTCTGTAAAGCCACAGCAGAAGCTGAAATGTCCGGGAAGCGAAAGGACGAGGGCTGGTTCCACTGGCCCCCATACGTTCATTAGACTTTTGTGGCTCTTCAAGTAGCCAGGAGGCAGCCAGGTATAATAAGAAGAGCATGGCCTTTGGAGACAGACTGAACCAGATCAAATTATGTCCCCATGCTGCCACTTGGCATCTTACATGACCATGAACAAGGCTTGCAACTTTTGTGAGTCACAGTTCTTCCTCTGTAAACTGAAGGAAGTGGCAGGATTATCATGGAGATCATGCATGAGAATGTATATAAAACAATCAGCACCTCGTAGGTACTTGGCACACGTTAGCTGCCTTCCCTCCCTTCCCTGCCTCCATTCACCTGTCATACCTGCTTTAAAAAAAAGCCATTGTAATTGTCATCTGTTACTTTGTGAGCTAAATGTGTTACTAATTAGTAACACAGAAACTATTTAAACCGCTCTCACAGAACTGTAACCCTGCCCTACATCATGTCATATTATTTCATAGATAGCTGTTTTTCCCCCCTCTCTTCCCTGTTACTCGCTGTTTTTCTTTTCTCTAAGGAAGTCCAGATGGGCCCTATACATTCTTATACACTGGATGGCCTCTGCCAAGGGTTAAAATCAGGTCTGTTTCACATGCAGATGATCTATTCATAACAAAAGCTGCCTCCTGGCCTTTGGCCACAGCTGAACACTGTTACTCTCAAGCCCTCATTTCATTTGTTTCTGATTGTCCTACAGTGTTTACATATCTTACTTATTAGCATGGTCTTTTATAGAGTACAGGCAGAGGGCAAACCCTCTAGATCAGCTTTCCCTCCGAGTGCCCTTTCTTCCTCTGGTCTCCTTAACTCTGTGGACTGTTTCTCTTTCATAAGACCTCATTCAAATAGGGAAGCAATTTTTAAGTCTTTCCTTATTTTTTTTTTCTTTTTTAAACCTGAGAGTCACTTAGCATTCTCAAAGAACTGCTGTTGAATATGTAGAAAAGGGAAAAGATACCACGGGAATGTGTGATTTTTTTTTTTTTTTTTCTCTGTCTCTCTACCCCTCTTTGACAAGGGAAAATCCCATCTTGTCTATTGACTTTTCAAGGGACGTGTTCCATTCAGGGCACAAAGGGAGCTGGGCTGGCCCCAGAACACGTGGAAGATGATGCTGTCTGCCTGCCAGGTCCTCGCCTCTCCTATATATAGCCTTTTTCCTCCAAAAAGGTGTCTCAAGAAGCTTGTGGACGCTTGAGTCAGATTTGAGTCTCCAACCTGGTTCTGCCCCCCTTTGTGAGCCGGGAAACTTGAATTAACATCCTTGAAGCTCATTTCCCTTGACTGTCGAAACTGGGTGACACAGGCTTGCCCAGCATCTCAGGTAGGGGAGTGGATGTAAAACTGCCCCATGCGGGGTTGACAGAAGCTTCGCACAGACATCTCTTCAGCTGATGGCGGTGGCTCCCTGGCGCTCTGGCTGGTGCAGGATTCAGAGGCGCGGCCCAGAGATGGCAGGAAGCGGGCCCTTATCACATGGGTGTGTTGGTGCATGTGCCACTTGGGTGCTGTCTCTGATAACGTATTAGGTGGCCAAAGAACATGGCGGTCCTACCCTGTCTCTCATCTTTCTCCTGACCTCCTCCTCTCGAACCATCGGGACTTATTAAATGCTCTTGCAGTCTCCTTCATCACAAAGAAGATATAAGGGATGAACTCCTTCACCCTGATAATACTCGATCAGCATTTGTTAATTTATGATGCTTCGGCAGTCCCTCAGTCGCAGAACCACCCAAGTGTCTACACAGTTTTTAGTTCTCTTTGCTTGGCCACTTTAGCCTTCTCATCTTCTCATAGGCCAGAAGTGGAGAGAGAGTTCTGAAGATCAGGATTCTTCAGGTCCAGAGTTGTGTGGACACGTCCCAGGTCCTGAATTCCCTGAGCTAAAACTAAGAAGTAAGACTGGATTCTCTTGGGGAGTGCCTTCAAAAGGCAATGATTGATACATCTGCCCAGAAATGCTGACGTTTTTCAAAAGAGGCCCTGCTCTCATTCAGCCAGGATTCTCTTTGCCTTTACACCGGTCCCTGTTAACATGGTCCTTTCGGTTGTACTTACGCCCAGTGACAGAGCTTGCAAATAGAAATTAATCCGTCTGAGTGATCGTGTTGATTCTTATCTTGCTCTTCTCTAGAGCCCGTGCAAACCCGGTACCCCACTTTAGAATTCCAGTTAAGATGGTGTTGGATCTTACTTTTTAAAATTAAATACCTACGTGTAAGCCACTCCATAAATAAGAAGTACACCTTGGCCAGTATGGAGGTGATGATATTAATACAGGCTCCATTTCCCTGGGTCACTGAATGTACCAGGCACCGTACCAAGGCCTATAATAGACTGTGCCACATTTAGTCTTTACAGGTCTATAAAAGAGGTCCTGTTTGCCCCATTTTTCAGATGAACACCCCAAGGACCGAAGTCCCACAGCAAGTTAGGACTAAACATTGAGAGTCACACTGGACGACCTCTAAATCCGTGGTCAGATTTATGAGACTATCTGTGAGACTAGACAATGGTATGAAAGCAAAAGGTCGTAACAAGGGAAACGCAGAGGCTGAGCAGGAGTAGGGCAGGAAGACAAAGTGTCCACAACTTAGCAATCAGAAGTCAGAGGATACCTGACAGAGGCTCTGTGTGTTAGGGGGCCGTGCGCTTGTTATAGGGAAAAGGCTGTGTCATCCTCATCTGCACCTGCTGATCGGCCTTGACCGTGAGGCTGCCCGAGGCAACTTTTTACTGAACTGTGAAAGGGAGAGCTGCTTTTCCTAACAGCTCATTTAGAATCAAAAGAAGACATTGGTTGGGTCATATTTGAGAAGCACACTGTTAGTCCTCTGCTCACGCCTGGGGACGTGACAGAAATGGAAGACAGGGTTCTGACTCGGAGTGTCCAGCTCACTATGTGACATTGGAACACCTGAGGACCACCACGCAGAAAGGGCGCCCTCTCTCCTCTCATTAGCTCCCTCCCTCTCCGCCACTCACGCCACCAGCCCCTCCTCCCTTACTCATAGGATCCACAGAAGGGACCGATAACTGTTTACCCACTGCAGATTGTTTAGGCTGTGAAACGATGCAAGCTATGATTTTATATCTTTGGGGTCAGAGAGCTCTTGGAGCTTTCAAAGCTCGGAGCCGGTCTGAGCTCACTGGAGCCAGTCAGGCATCTGTAGAGAGGAGGCTAAGTGTGGCTTCTTGTTTGCAAGGGAGAGAAAATTGGGGGAAATTTTAGGACGGCCTCAACATTTTCTTGGCCATTCAGTCTCTTGCAAAGCAACTTTGGGTGTGTTTTAAGTGCATGTGAATGAGAAACATACGGATTAAGTTTCTATTGTGATCACGTATGGGTTTCAGAATGATGAAGAATAAGGAATTCAGGGTTTAAGGAGTCCAAAATACTTTGCAAATACCTCAGGAATTGCAAGCAACATTTGGCTGCCTCCCTCTATCCCAAATTTGGGGACTGTTTGGTTGGGTGACAAGCCCGTTCAGTGTCCTCCCCGCCTACTCAACTGCTAAGCCCCAGGAGATCTCTGTAGACAGGTTTCATGTGTTTTTGTTTTGCTCAAACTGAAATAAAGGGATTGGATTTCTAGGAAGGGCATGCTCTATACTGGAGGACTCTTAACCTTTCAGAAACCTCCAAATATAGCAAAGGAAAATTTGGCAAGCCTGCAGCTTTGTTAACTATGTGCCACTTACAGGTGATTGGACATGTGTTCTATTCTGTTATAGCTCTGAATATCGGTGACATTGTTAATAATTTTAGCCATGTGCTACATTTCCGTGATTTGGTTTACAAAGCATTTTATATGCATGTAACATATTAAATATGCATTACTTAATTATGTAATCAAATTACATATGATTTATGGATATAGGTATACACACTTAGACATATATATCACAATAATCTACAGTATAGAAGTGCAGAGGGTTAAGGAAGATGGAGGGAGAAGCAAATATTAACCCAGTCAGGGTTTGAGAAGTTTCCCAGACCAGGAAGAGTTATTAGTCAGAGGGAGATCAGAAGGAATGCCTTTTAGACAGATAGAAGAGAATTTATGAAGACATACAGATGAGAAAGAAAGTGGTGCACTTGGGGATTTCTAGGCTGTGATGGGCTTGTTGGAGTAGCAATAATGGGGCAAAGGATGAGGAAGTGTACCATGTGTGATTAGGCCAGACTTGGAGATAAAAGCCAGGTCAGAAAGGTCTTCTATGTCGTGGAGAACTTTTTTTTTTTTTTAATAATTTGTTGTCAAATTGGTTTCCATATAACACCCAGTGCTCATCCCAACAAGTGCCCTCCTCTGTGCCCGTCACCCACTCTCCCCCCTCCCACGACCCCTTCACCCCTCAGTTTGTTCCTAGTCTTGAGAGTCTCTCATGTTTTGTCTCCCTCCTTCTCTGTGTCTTTTTTCTTTTCCACTCTTCCCCTCACCCATGGTTTTCTGCTAAGTCTCTCAAAATCCACCTATGCGTGGAAACATATGGTATCTGTCTTTCTGCGACTGACTTATTTCACTTAGCATAATACCCTCCAGTTCCATCCATGTTGCTACACATGGACATATTTCATTTTTTCTCATTGCCACATAGTATTCCATTGTATACATGTACCACATCTTCTTTATCCATTCATCAGTTGATGGGCACTTGGTCTCTTTCCATGATTTGGCTGTTGTCGAAAGTGCTGCTATGAACATTGGGGTACACGTGCCCAAGAGACACAGGAGTGCTGATGCATAGGTTTCCCTGTCTCAAAACCTTTTTGACCTGAGCCGCAGCAATTCCTAGCAGTGCTATTGCTGGGTCATAGGGTAGCTCTATTTGCATTTTTTGAGGACCCTCCACACCATTTTCCAGAGTGGCTGCACCAGTTTGCATTCCCACCAACAGTGTAAGAAGGTACCTGCTTCTCCACATCCTCACCAGCATGTATAATTTCCTGAATTATTCATTTTAGCCACTCTGACAGGTGTGAGGTGGTATCTCAGTGTGGTTTTGTTTTTATTTCCCTGATGATGGGTGACATTGAGCATCGTTTCATGTGTCTGTTGGCCATCTGGATGTCTTCTTTGGAGAAGTGTCGTTCATATCTTCCGTCATTTCTTCACTGGATTATTTGTTTTTCGGGTGTGGAGTTTGGTAAGTTCTTTATAGATTTTAGATACTAGTCCTTTATCCGATATGTCATTTGCAATTATCCTTTCCCATTCCATGGCTTGTCTATTAGTTTTGTTGGTTGTTTCCTTTGCCGTGCAGAAGCTTTTTATCTTGATGAGGTCCCAGTAGTTCATTCTTGCTTTCAATTCCCTCGCCTTTGGAGATGTGTCACGTAGGAAATTGCTTCGGCTCAGGTCAAAAAGGTTTTTTCCTGCCTCTCCTCTAGGATTTTGATGGCGTCCTTTCTCACATTCAGGTCCTTCGTCCATTTTGAGTTTATTTTTGTGAGTGGTGAAAGATAATGGTCTAGTTTCATTCTTCTGCATGTTGCTGTCCAGTTCTTATGTCATGGGCAACTTCTAAAGTATGGAAGGGAATGTTAGAATTATAATTGGGTTTGTGTATTAGAAGGATCATTGCCCTGGAGGTAAAGAAGTTGGATTCTCTGCACAAGGTTTTTGGAGATATTTGAGACAGGGAAACCAGCTTAGTTACTGTTGCAATAATCAAACGAGATTTAGCAAAGGACTGGACTAATGTAGCAATGGGGAGAAACCAGCTTTGTTTGAAAAACAGAGTTGACAGTATGCGTTACTATCGTGGGTCAGAGGAGAAGGATGTTGGCGTGTGAGGGTTAAGAATAGTAAGTACCCTGATGGTTGGGTAAATAGGCAGACATGGACCCCAGCACAAGAACAGCCCTAGGAGGGAGGATGGCAAGTTCTATTTTGGGCATGTTGAGTAGACATCCTGGTCAGGTGTCCAATTTGGAACTCAAGAATAGGACCTGAGTTTGGGATCAAAATTTGGGACTCAACACCATAAAAGTTGTCAGTGCTCACATAGGAATGGATGGGCAGCCCCCATGAGATGTGGTGAGTGCCACAAGCACAGCGGTCAGTGAATCCACAAAGGAAGAGGAAGAAGAACCTTCCAAAGGAACAGAACTAAGAAGGGGCAGAGCCTAGATTCCAGCCCAGGACTTTGTACTCCAGATCTTTCCACTGTCCCAAAAAGGAGTAATCTGTTATTTCACATTTCTTGAGGGAATATTACGTCCCAAGGTTTTTACACACATTATACCGCCTAGGATTCACACAAAACTCTGTGGGAGGTAATATTATCCCCATTTATAGGTGACGAAACTGAGTCTGAGAGAGATTTAAAGGAACATGATTAATAAACAACCCAACCAGACTGAAACTGAGGTTTCTCTGACTCCAAGGTCTGTGCTGACATTACTAATGCACCGCCTTTGAGATAAGATGTGGTTCCTCACTATTTCCTAGGAGAGGCAGACAACTCACTACAGTTTAATCTGAGAAGTGCAAAAATAGAGGTCAGTGCTAAGAGCCCTATTCAAAAACCAAATTCTCTCTGCTCTTTTTTGTTCTGTGTAGTGAGCTGGGAGTTGGCTGGAATGTGTATAAATGGTTTTTTTCTAGTAAGACGATAGCACAGTCCATTTGGAGAGAGAGATGAGCCACCACGGAAATACTCAGTCCCACACATGCCTGCGGCTACCCTCTAAAATTCCCAACCTGGCTGGAGGCACTGAAAACGAAACCTCCTGTCCCCTCCCAGGACCACTGGCGCCTGGAGCCTGCCTGCTGCCCCTGCCAGAGGTTTAGGCCAGCCTCGGGATGATGGGGTGGGGGCAAGGCGGAACGGAAATTGCTGCAGGAGCTCCCTGCTCTGAGGCCAGTCATCTCTCCCAGAAAGAGGTGTGAGCAGGCGCTCAGGCTTTAGCACCGCAGGGAAACGCAGCTGACAGCAGCCCAGCCTTAGATGAAATTCAGCCAGTGGCATCCGCTAATGGAGCCAGCTTGGGCACAGACATGAAAAGAGGCAGGAACAAATGGAGAGAGGCTTCTAATCCCTGCTGTACCATTTCTGATCCTTGTGATCCTGGGTAGTTCGCCTACCCTCCGCATGCTTTTGTCTTCAGCTATACAATGGGCTGCACATATTGGACTCCATATACTGTCAGGGTCATTGCCAAGTCTGAATACAAATATAAACTTACAAATCACTTGATTCCTAAGTGACCTCCACCTCTTCCTGCACACCAGCTCCTCCTAGTTTGGAGGAGCCCTGATGCCTGTCTTTCTGTATCTTCTCATGTTGGAAACAGTAGTTTGAACTTGCTGTGTATCCAATAAATATGGCTCTGATGCCCATCTTTCTGTATCTTTTCATGTTGGAAACAGTAGTTTGAACTCGCTCTGTATCCAATAAATACTTGTTGAGTTTGTGGTCAGCAAATGTAAGATATTATGGATGGTAGCTGTTACGTACAACCCATGAAGTTGATGGTCAAGAAATGCCCCAGATAATCCTGGCCACGGGTCAGAGAGGTGGCAAAGCAAAGTTGGTAGTCAGAGAAGCCTCCTCGAGACCACCCAGACTGATCCTCTGAGCCACAGGGCGGTGTCTGTGTTGAAAGAGCTTGCTGGAGCACTCTGGTAGGCCACCTGGGAGGAATGACTGCTTCATGGAATCTTAGATAATCTCAAAGACAAAAGAGATATTAAATATTCTAGTCCGATCTAATTACTTTATAGATGAGGAAAATAAAGTCTGCAGAGGAAAAGAAGTTGGTAGTTCCTAGCTTGGGTCTTGTTTGGATCTGAAGTTACTGTTTTATACACTATCTATCTGACCTCCTTCAGCTTAGATTTCCTCGTTTGTGGGGTAAGTATAATAATAGGACCTATCTCATTGAGTTGTCATGAGTATTATGTGATAGAACCTCTATAAACAGCCTAGAAGAGTATTTGGCATGTTCTAAGCCCGCAGTAACTGTTAGCAATTACTATTTTAGTATTTCTTATTGTTATCCTTATTTCTGTGTTGTTATTTCTTACTATTGTTGCCTGACTTAGAGGGTAGTTTCACTGAGGCTTTTTTCCTTTTATTTTTTTTTTTAATGTTTATTTATTTTTGAGACAGAGAGAGACAGAGCATGAGTGGGGGAGGGGCAGAGAGAGAGGGAGACACAGAATCTGAAGCAGGCTCCAGGCTCCGAGCTGCCAGTACAGAGCCTGATGCGGGACTCGAACTCACGGACTGGGAGATCATGACCTGAGCTGAAGCCGGACACTCAACTGACTGAGCCACCCAGGTGCCCCTCTTTTTTCCTTTTAAAATGCCGCAGCTGGGGCCCCTGGGTGGCTCAATCGATTAAGCACCAACTTCAGCTCAGGGCATAATCTCATGGTGCGTGAGCTCGAGCCCCGCATCAGGGTCAGTGCTGACAGCTCGGAGCCTGGAGCCTGCTTCGGATTCTGTGTCTCCCTCTCTCCCTGTCCCTCTCCTACTTGTACCCTGTCTCTCTCTTAAAAATAAATAAAGATTAAGAAAAATTTTTTTAAGCCATGGCTTTTTCAAATTTGAATTTTTGACAGGCAGTAGGGTATATTAATGCAAACACATACCTGTCCTTCAAACCTTATGACCTTTTATTTAAAGTAAAATTCAGAACTTTAAGCCCTCATGAAAACTAGAATGCGTGTGTAGCTTCCTGAGTGTGAGCCTAGCCCACATAGTCCTTTCTGCCTGGCATGCCCTCCTTTCCTTAAAGAATCACTTATTCCTCCTTCAAGGCCTACCTCCTGTGTGGCCACCTCTGGAAAGTGCACACAGTCTGAGTTCCTACCACTCCTTCCCTACCTTACTGTGGTACTTAGCATGATTTGTCGTAATGTCTGAATTTCCACCCCTTGTCTGCCTGGTCAGACTAGGAGCTCTTGGAGGAAAGAGCCACACCTTATAATTAATTGTTATTGTTATTTTATTTTACTTTGTTACTTTTATAGCCTGGATGCTGACCTCAGTGCCTGGCATATGGTGTGCAGTCAAATGTTTTGTTGTATTGCAGGTTTCTTTAACTTTATGGACATCACACGTAATTTAAGAATATAGCAAGGGTCTGTGTCCTGTGAAACCATACCAAATGGAATACTCATATACCACCACCCATGAAAAAGAATATAAGGATATTTCCAGTACCTTTTAAGTGAAATGTTTATATGATTAAATAAATGTCAGCACCTTTCTTGTATTTTGCTTCATGTTCTAGCTCTTTGAAGTAATTTTGAATCTTGATTTGGCCATGGCCCATAATAAGTAATCCTCCCAAGTTTATACCTGCTGAAAATATGATAAGCTTTACTTCTGTATCATTTTCTATTTCATTGTTAAGAATATTGGCTAATTCAGACCATGGACAAATCTGGAGACTTTCTTACATGATCATAATTACTTTCGGCTGTGGTTGTTCAACCCTGTCACTTGACTGTTCTCTCACACAAGCTCCGTTTCAAGGAGAACTAACGTTTATTTGGTTTTTAACATATAAGAAGCTGTTTGTAGGCGATAGCTTATTTCATCTTCACAAATTCCTCCACCATTCACATCGATACTCCCATTTTTGTATAACCATACATTTTCTTTTTTCTTTCTTTCTTTCTTTTTTAAGTAATCTCTGGATCCAGCGTGGGGCTCAAACTCAGAACCCTGAGATCAAGAGTCACAGGCTCCACTGACTAAGCCAGCCAGGTGCCCCTTGATGCTCCCATTTTTTTTAATGTTTCTTTTTGAGAGGGGAGAGAGAGAGAGAGAGAGCTCTGTCAGCACAGAGCCTGCCATGGGGCTGGAACTCACAAACCACAAGATCTGAGCCGAAATCAGAGTCAGAAGCTTAACCGACTGAGCCACCCAGGCACCCTGATGCTCCCATTTTCGAATTGAGGCTGAAGCCTAAAAAGATGTCCTTGTGTCTGATCACCTGGCTGGAATATGGCAGTCGGGAATAGAACGAACATAGGTATTCGACTCAACCGTGAGCTCTCCTCTTCCCAGGTGTGTTGGAGAAAACTTATCAAAAGGTTTTGGAAATGCAGATCCCCTAATTTATTTGTCAGCAAAACCAAAAGATTTGTTCTGTTTGAATGAGTCTGTTTGACTGTGATGGCCCTTGCTTTCTGCCTTCGAGAGCCAAAGAAGGATTCAGAGAAACAAAGGTAGCCTAAAACTAAGACAATGTTTTGTAGAGACAACTAGGGACCCTGGTGCCTGACTGCTTTGCGTTTTTTAAAACCTTGGACTCACAATTGAACTTTCTCTGCCTTAGTTTACACATCTATACAAAAGAAATAATGATGGAATCTTCCCTTAGGGTTTTCATGAGAGTTAAGTGATTTAATTCCTATAATATGCTTAGAGTAAGGCCTTTGGTAAGTAGCCAGTCCATCTTAACTGTTGTTGTTGCCAACAGCACCACTATTACTAGGAAATCAGTGTCCTGTGCAAACAATTGTTACCAGTGGAGTAAAATGAACTCCCTCCTTTGGGTAACAGAGCAGCCTGCAGGCCAAGATAGCCCACAGCATGGGAAAGAGCTTTCACGAAAGTATTTTTAAATATTTAGGTTCATTGCAAAGGATTAAAGCACACAGACATACACAAATGTGCATTCTCTCTCTCTCTCTCTCTCTCTCTCTCAAAACAAACTATCCCTTGTTTTCTCCAAGAGCACAGAGCTTGGAAATGATTGGAAGTGCTCTGGGAAACATATTTCTGTGTCTTGGTTTCCTCGCTTCACTCAGATGTCTGAGCGAGAAGCATTTGCCATTTCAAATGAGTGAGCACGAACAGGAGTCGGCTCAAAACTTTCTCTGTGGGCAGAGCCAGGCAAAGCCTTCACCTGACATTTCTGAGCAGCAGAACCTCAGGCTTCCAGTGGAGCTCTGCTCTAGCTGACTCAGGCCCAAGTTTAAATTGTGAGACAGGGTGGAGGTGGGGAGCGATGCATAACCTTCCAAAGCAATGTACATGCTACAAGTTACAAATAAAGTGTGCCACATGGTTTGAGGCCGACAGCTGCCTGGGTTCAGAACCCACCTTGGGCAGTTACTACCCGTGTGACCATAGGTATCTTACACAACTCCTCTGAGACTTACCTGTCAAATGTGGCTAAGAGTTCTGGAATGGAAGCGGTGCAGGGCAGGAAAAGGGATGATTTGACTTCAGTTGCTATCCATCTGCCTTTCAAGCACTGGGACCTTAATGCTTGTGAACATGAGCTGTCTTATTCACCCCAGAGCCACTCTGGGGTGCAGTTTAGGGAGTCGTTTCTAGGACCGGCATGTGATAAATATTCACGGGCAACGACAGAGTGACAAAAATGAGGATCATGTAGTGTGTGCTCCTTCCGGTTGGAACACTCTCTGTATCCTACACATACACAAAAGCACACATACCCACACTCCTATTCACACCCATACCTTCGCACCTACTGAATAACTTCTATGTATGTTTTACTTCTTAATTCAAACATTGCTTCCCCAAAAAAGCCTTCCCTGACCACTTATTTGCTCTTAAAAGACCTTTTGATTTTCATTCATTTATTTATCATGCTTTCTAGTGACACCTCTGTGTGATGATGTGATTAATATCTATCTGAGACTGCCCAGTGATTTATCCCGTTTGCCTAGGACTGAAGGGTTTTCTAGATCGCAAGGCCTTCAATACTAAACCAAGAGATTCCTGGCCAGACTTGAATGATTGTTCACCCTAATCTGTCTGCCTCTCAAGACAGAATGCTTCCTGAGGGCAGGGGCTGTACTGTTTTGTTTAATATTCCTTGCCTGTGCCTGGCAGAGACTTGGATCACAGTGGGAATTCAGGAAACATCTGTTAAACCAGTAAGGAAATGAGTATGTCAGCGTAAGCGAAACTGTCTTTTCTTGCAAAAGTCTGTCTTTTTTCCTTGACATTATTCTTTCTATTTTAGGTGTTCAATGTCCCTTTTTATAAATTATCTTGATTTCACAAAATTTAGAGTTGACAGCGTTTTGTAGTTCCCTGAAGCTTTCTCTTGCCTCCTTCCTGTTTGAACTTTGGAAATCCTACTGATTTGAGGACTCACTAGCTTAGTGAAAAGGGAACTGGAATGGTTCGGGTCAAGACATTTAGATAACGTTTGTCCCTATGCTAAAATGCTGTATTAAAAATTTCAGGAGGGTAGAAATCATGAATATTCAGTTCATTTCTGTATCCCCGGGGTGTGACATAGTACCAAGCATATAATAAGGGCTAAATAAGTATTTGGAGGATAAACGAATGAATGGATTTGCTGCCTATCCAGAAGACATGTGGGAGTAGACCTCCCTTTCCCTCACCAACCTCCCCTACACTTCTCCACAACCAGAAATACAACTTCAACATGCGTCCCTGCTAGATGGATGAGAACATGTACCATTCAAGATAAGTGGACACGCGGTCCATCCTCGTCTGTCCAGGTTCACGTCTTGATGTATTCTCCTAACATCTGAAAGGACTCCCGTGGTCTACTACAAAAACACTGTTGCAGTGTCTTGAGTCCTAAGAGCATCTCTCTCTCCCTTACCTGGCTTTGTTCAAGCCCTTCCCTTAACCTAGAATGCCTGCCTCGATCCTACTCATCTGAGCTATGTCCTGTTCCCTAAGACCATTCACCCCTGGCCCCCTCTGTCCCTCCATAACATTCTGTGTATTCCCATTACCATCCCATGGGCCACACTGTATCCTATTTGTCTATTTACCTGTGGAGCTCCCGTCTAGATGGGTAGCTTCTTGAAGACAAGAACTCTGTCCGATTCATCTCTGTGTCCCCAGAGGAGAAGGCATGCCATTAGTTGAGTAGTAAGCGTTTGTAAATGGAAGGGGATGCATCACTTACCTGTTACCACACAAATGCTAGGTGACAAACACAAACTCCTAGTGACTTACAAGACATTTATTTTTGTTCATAAGTCTGTCAATTAGCTGGGTGATTCTGGTGATCTTGGCTTATTAGTGTTGGTTGACTAGGGTGATCTGTTGATCTTGTTTGGGCTGTCTCTTATGTTTGAGACACACCTGCTACATTTGGGCTGACTCAGCTCTGTTGCATGTCCTCCCATCCAGCAGGTTAGTCTGGGCTCTTCTCATGGCAAAGGTAGAGAACGAAGAGGAAGAATAGAAGCACACGGTCCTCTTGAGACCTAAGCCTGGGAGACTAGCAGTGTACTTCCATCTCATTCTGTTGGCCAAAACAAGTCACCAGGCTGACCTAGATTCCATGGGCAGGAATTCCACCTGTCAGTGAGAGGAGCTGCAAAGTCACATTGCAGAGGGGAGGGAAGCAGGGAGGGGTAGAGAATGGGGGCCCCTGATATGTGGTAGATCAGTCTGCCACAGAGAGGGAGCCAACAGAGAAATGTCTTATCAGTTTCTTTCCAAAATGATCTTTTGCTACCCCGACATCTTTAATGAATGTATCAGGAAGACCTCCAAAGATGAAGCCATTCCCTTCCTTTGGAAGGAATGACTTTCTTACCAAAGAAGGTATTTAATAAGAAGTTGAATCACATGGTCACAGAAACATCAGATAGGAGGAGGATAGGGCTTCTTCTAGCTCTGAGCATCGATTATTTTCACAGACTTTGCCTCTTTCTTTTCAGATCAGCAAAGACCCAATTTTTGTACCAGGTGTCTGGGGCCCTTATTTCTCAGCCATGGTCCCTGGGTTCTGGCTGAATGAAGGTGGTCAGAGCGTCACTGGTAAATTGGTAAGTTGACCCTTTCTCAATATGGGCTTAAATGTTTTTATAGCCTTGACTCTCCATTTTGTCACACTCCCCATATTTCCAGTATCTGGAAGATTTGCAGGCTCCTAAATCAGAAAAATTAGCTTTCTTTTAGTGCACAGCCTAACATATGGTGCTATGTAGCATGCATTTGCCAAAGGAATAAATGTTGGTCCAGGCACTGATGACTAACCCGTCTTGACACCTATCTTTCACGTAAAAAAAAACATTTTTTTTTCCTCATGGCAGTGAGAATGATATTCTCCTCTGTAAAAGGCACCATGTTGCTCTCCAGCCAGAATCGTTCACTGGTTCTCCATGGCCTTGCGGACATCATTTGGTTAGTTTTCTGGGCACATCACACCTTTCGTGGTCCAGCCCTTCTGGTCCCACACAGGTACTTGTCACTAAGGCTAGATCGCCCTACCCACAACTCCCTCATGGCTTATGTTATGTGCCTTTGGATGTGTTTGTTTCCCTGCTTGGAGAGTTCTTTACCACCTGGATAATTTTCCTTGTCCTTTAAGACATGACTCTACTTATTCTATTATTATTGGTTTACAAATCTGTCAATTCCAGAAATCTATGAGCTCCTTAAAGGCAAAGCCCATATCATACTTTTCTTTGCATACTCTTCTACTGAACCAGCTCAGTGCCTGGTTCGTAGAAGGTGCTTGATAAAAATTTGACGAATTCATGGGGTTGTCTAATAAGATAGAAGATCCATAACAGTGAGATGAATACTACAACAGAGGTTCAAAGCACAGAGTCGACATAAAGCTAGGTTAAAGAACTCTTTGAGGGGGAGAAGGCATTTATGCTGAGTCTTAAAAGGTAAATAGGGACAAACCAGGCAAAAACTGGTAGGGGTACTCTTCTAGGCAGAGCTGGCATAGGACCACAGATATGGGAGTGAAACATAGCAAGGCCTTCTTGAGGTAATGGCATGTAGTGCAGCGTTTCAGCTGGGGCATAAACTGTTCTTAGAAGAATGACTTAGAATAAAAGTTAGAGAGCTGGGCAGGGACCACATCGTAACAAGTCCGTGTAGAACATGCTCAGGAGCTGATCTTTGTCTGGTAGACCAAGGGGAACCAGTGAAAGGTTAGCAGAGCAGACGCATATGTTCAGATCCCACTTGTACAAACTCCGACTAGTAGCCATGAGGAAGAAGGCCTGAGGGCACACGGCTGACAGTGGGGAGACCAGGTTTAGCAAGTTAGTCCACAGACAGAAAGCCTTGCAGGCTCGAATGAGGACAGGGGCAGTGATGACTGAGAACTCAGGTCAAGAGACTAGTGGGCCCTGGGGGGATTACATGGAAGGCAAGGGAAAATAAGACCTAGGCTCAGTTAGCCAACCTCACATTTACTCACATTTACTCACATTTACTCACATTTGCACCGAAATCATCTGTTTGTGGTCTGATCCAAAGCTGGCTATGGATGCAAATCACCATTAGTTTCCTTTTCTTAGTATATTGATGTTTTATACTTAGCTGCCTCAAGTTCTCTCTCAAAGTCAGTGGAAGCATAGATAGATGGCTGGATTCAAACACAGATTCTGGAGGAATTAAACGAATTAGGCTTTATCAGGCACTGGTTTTGAGGAGCTCATTGTCAGGTAGGGAAGCTCAGTGACTATAACATAACATCTGATTAGTCTCAATAACCCCATGCTGGAGAACTTGAGATGACACCACTGTCTGAAGGTGCCATGGGACTCAGGCTTTGCATTCTCCTATTTGAACGTGTCATGTATTCCTACAACTTTCCACCTAGATATCCGTCCCCTCTCTGTGACACGCTGAAAATCCATTACCGAAATACAGCCCTTTTCAACCCTACGTCACAGTATGATCACCCTTCACGGACCCAGAGCTCCCAGATGACACAGTCCAGAGACTTTTTGTTTTTTTTAACAAGGATCATGATCCAGTAAACCAACTCTTTGTGCAGGATGCATTGTCCGTGCAGCTGTCCATCAACAGGTTTTTGGAGACTTAATATGCAAATTGAACATCTGTGTCAGTCTGGAAATACTTTTCCCAGTATTTGGCCCAAAGTTTGCTCTGTTGCTATGGATATAAGCCATCTTTTCCCAAACATTATGACATATCTTTGTGGATAAGAATTGGTCACGCCTGCTTCATGAGCCCTGAATTTAAATAAAAAATGTGACCTCTTTTTTGCCATTAATAAAATATTCATAATAGTCTACTATGACTTTCGACGGGAGGCATGGGAATTATTGGCCTTTCTGTAGTTAGCTGATTCTGTGCCATCAGCCAATCAAGCTGCATTAAGAGTTCTACTTTGGGCAATTCTACTTCTATACTTTTACTGGCCGTAGACTGTCCTATGGATTATAGAGAGCAAAATCTTAGGAAATCAAATGTCTGCATGATGGAGCAAAATCTGAATCAAAAACCGAACAGATCACCCCAAAGCATCAGTCCAGAGAAGACAAGCAAAGAAACAGAAACAACCTATAAAATAGACAAAACAAGAATAATAACGATAGTAATAATAATAAAAATCACACTTTATTGAGTATATTTTTCTGTGGAAAGGATTTATACATATAATCTTGTTAATCCTTGAATGATATTCATAATAATCACAATGCCTGCCTTTCATTTTGATGGCTTATTTCCCGGTCTCAATGCCAAGAGCTTCACATGTACTACCTCATTTAATTCTCTCAAAATCCCAGTAAAATAGGTACAGTTGCCCATATTTTTCAGATGAAGAACAAACACTCTGAGTGGCAAGCACAGCCCAGGGAGATCCCCAGTGCACCATCAGTGGCCTTTTTCTGTGGTCTCTTTGCCAGCCATCCTTCCTTTCCTTTTACTTATTCTCATTTATTCTGTCCTGAACTCTAATCTCTGGTTTTACAACACATTGGTTTCCTAGAGCACACTGCAGGGAGGAAGTTACATTTTTTTTTGTTCTTTGTCTCAAATACACATCTCTGATACACTGTGTCTGCTCTGTTATTGTATTGTCCACAGTACATTCTAAGCATGCAGTCACAAACATATCCCCTGAAGCAGAAGAGGAGAGAAAGGAGAGGAAGAGGGAAGGGAAGGAGGAGAAAGAAGAGGAGAAAAAAAGAAACAAAAAAATTACCTAAAACTCTAGATTTGAAAACAAAAAAAAGCTGTTTTGTCTCATTTTTATAATTTAAAAAAAAGAAAGAAAGAAACACAGAAAGTAAAAGAAAAGACGATCTATCCCAAAGCAACTCCTTTAAATCCTTCTATGTGAATAGATTGGTACTGGAGTGGGGGGGAGCTCCATCTGGTTAACTTCAGCATGAAGAAAATAAAAAATAGAACAGGATTTCTTCTGGCTTTAGACCTCTTGTAGTTTCATTCACCTGAAACTTGGATTCATTTTCCACTTGTTTCAAACTTGTGCCACTGATACTCATTTCCTGTTAGAAGGGCACATGCCTCCCTCCTGTGGATGACTGATTTTAGCTGCATCAGTTGGGCACCCATCAGGGATTGCCTCGTACTTGTCAATACTCTCTCCAAAATAGTTGTTCAAAAAATAATCGCTTTTCGCCCAGGCGTTTTCCATAGAATACCAGCCCGTCCAGCCACTGCATCCAGATGCTGAAACTTGTTTCCATCTGGACCCTGGCCATCCCTCTCTTCAAACACTCATGTCTGTCTTACTTTGAGTCATTTTCACTGAGGGAGGTGTAAAGTAAGGGAGGCGAAGTCAAATTCCTAAGCTGCCTCCGTGGTAGCTTTGGCTTCCTGGGACAGGTGGGCTTGGGTGGGGTTACCTTTGAATTGTTTGAACCTAGAATTTAAATTTATGACCTCCAGGATCACAATGTAGCAAGATGCTGTGGGCTTGGAATTTTAGCATTTGTGCACTGGGAGGCCCATCTGCCCCCTGCCTTATCCCTAATGCCAGTCAGCCTGGAGCCTCAGGAAGTCAATGAGTCTTCCATAAGCGGGTATGGGTGCATGGGGTGCATGGATAAGATAGTGATTTCACCCCTTCATTCATTCACCCTTTCCATCATGTTGCAGTGATTATGCTGGGCCCACCAAGAGTACAGTCACATGATTCCTGTCCTCCAGTAGCTTATCATCTAATGGGAAGGCTGGATATAGAACTGATAATTATTAGTGTAGCACATAGACTGCACCATGCCTGCATTCTACTGGGAGTATCCGCTATGAGACAAACACTGTCAGGCCCCATCTGAACACAGCATCAGTGGTAAGTGTTGTTACGTCAGTTTTACTAGTGAATAAACAGGTTCAGAACAGTGAGGTAATTTGATCAAGGTCTTAATAGTTGTAACTGGGAAAGCCTTGATTCAAACCCAAATGGGCTACTGGAAGCCCCAGATCTCTCCAGAACTGGACCTGACTTTTGCGGAGCTACATATTTGAGTTTTTCTTACACTTGTCTTATATAGTCCCTTGAGAAGCAATTATGGTGAGTTAGTATGATTTTCTTTTCAAGTATACTGAAGCAAATATAGTTGGCAGGCCTTGTAGGACCATGGAGAAAAAATGTTATGTGTATCAGTATTGATAGAATCTATGTATAGGGGCACCTGGGTGGCTCAGTCGGTTAAGCCGCCGACTTCGGCTCAGGTCATGATCTCGCGGTCTGTGAGTTCGAGCCCCGTGTCGGGCTTTGTGCTGACGGCTCAGAGCCTGGAGCCTGCTTCAGATTCTGTGTCTCCCTCTCTCTCTGCCCTTCTCCTGCTCACGCTCTGTCTCTATGTCTCAAAAATAAATAAATGTTAAAAAAAAAAATTAAAAAAAAAAAAAAGAATCTATGTATAGACTTAGGTGTGTCCCCAGCATTTCACATTGGCTAATTGGAATGACTTCATGGATACAAAGATCTACTCTGAATAAACAGAGGCTTCCGTGTTCCCTCCTACCCAGGCTTTCACTGTATTTTTGTATACACACCTGGAGTCCTGCACAGCTCTCTGATTACCTTCTTTTTCTAATCCTTCCCTCTCTAACCCTTTTGTCTTAGTGTGTCCTGCTCAGATAAGGTGCCATAGACTGCAGTGGCTTATATACAACAGCACTTTATTTCTCACAGCTGTAGAGGCCCGAAGGTCAAGATCAAGGTAGTAGCATGGTTGGGTTCTGGTGAGGATCCTCTTCTGGATTGAAGACCAAGTGGAAGGGGAGAAGTTTGGTCTCTTCAGACCCTTATAAGGGCATTAATCCCATTCATTAGGGCTCCACCCTCATAGTTAATCACCTCCCAAAGGCCCCAGCCTCCCAATACCATCACTTTGGTAGTTAGGATTTCAACGTGTGATTTTTGAAAGGACACAGGCATTCAGTCCACAAAATCCTCTTTAAAGATTGTGCTGAAAGCACATAGAGATGACCCCGTCACTCTCGATACCTCTCCAGTTATCCGTAGGATTAAAGTCTACTCTTTAGAGTGATGTTTATTGAGTGCCCATGGTCGTGTTACTGTTCTGAGTGAGAAATAGTAAATAAAACAACTTCTTCTGCACCCCACTCCAAAAATATGCCCCTTGTCAAGCCTACATTCTACCAAGAAGAGACAGATCATACACAATAAATAAAGTGAGAAAGCAATAGAGTTTATTTTATGGTGTAAGTTGTTGAAATTAAAAGAGGAAGTAACCTTCTGGATTCAGGTGAGCAGTTTCAGTTTCTAAAAAAAAGGTAGCCAGGGTAGACCTTCCTGATGTGACATACAAACCTAACAAGGAGGGGAAGGAAGTTAGCTGTTGGGAAATGTGGAGGAAGAACATACCAAGCCAAGAGAAAAGCCTGTGCAAATGTCCTGAGGGATGATTGCCTGCCTGCAGTGTTACAGGAGTAGCAAGGAGGCCACAAAGACAAAGCAGAGTGAACCGAAATGAGAGCTGTAGGGAATAAGTTCACGAGGTGATTTGGGGCTGTATTATTGGCCACTGTGAAAGTTTTGGCTTTTACTCTGAGCGAAATGGAAAACCGCCGGAGAATTAGGAGCACAGGACAGATATGACTTAGTTTTTAAAGGATCATTCAGACTGCTGCCCAGCTGCTGTGTTGGGAATAAACTGTGGGGTGGAGTTGCGGGAGATGGAAGCAGGGACACCCCAAAGAGGCTCTTGCAGTAGACCAGCTGAGAGATGGAGATGATGGCAGCAGAGCTGGTAAAAAGTGGTCGTATTTCGGGATATATTTCGAAGGCAGAGACAGCGTGGTTTCTTGATGGATTGCATGTGAAATGCACAGGAGAGAGAGAGGTCCAGGTTTCTGAAGGATAGCATTGCTATCCATGGAGAGAAGATTGATTCCACGTCAGGGAGGCAGGGGGAGGAAGGGTTTCAGTTTCTAACTCGGGTAACTGATACCTTCTCTGTGTTTATCCTTAATTACTTGTCTTCATTTGAGTAAAGACCACCTCATGTGTATTTTTATCAAAACCAGAAAATTGGGATTAATTCTTAATTCCTCCCTTTCCTTCTCTGCCCACATCCAGTCAGAAGGTTCTATGGATTCTAACTCCAAAATGTATATCATCTCTCCATCTATTTTTTTTAACGTCCTCTCCCAACACCATCAGTAAGAGCACCATTATCTCTGTCTGTAATGCGCATCTTTTATACACAGTATATAGTTGGGCCTTGCTTTCCTGCAGTCTTGCAATCTCTCATGTTTACTCCGATGTTGAAGCTACCTACAATTCAATGTGAAGGTGAATATTGTTAGATTTAGACCTGTCATTTTGCTCTTTGTTTTCTGTGGTTCTTTTTTTTGTTTTGTTTTGTTTTGTTTGGTTTTTTTGCTCTCTCTCCTTTTCTGCCATCTTTTGGATTATTCAAATATCTTAAAATTTTCTGAATTCCACTTTAATTCTTCTGTTTGCTTTTTAGGCACGATTGTTTGAATTCCTTCTTTAAATGATGTTTTTGGGAATTACATACAATAAACATTCTAAACTTTTCAAGCTACTTAGACTGTATATTGTATAACTTCATGTAGTATAGAAAAAGCATTCAACTCTGTAGTTACATGCTACCCCCCCAACTCTTAAATGCTGTAAGTTGTAGTATGTGTGATGTCCACGTATGCTATACATCCAAAAATATCGTAGTTGCTATGTTGTTCACTTTATTTTTTTTAAGATTATTTATTTATTTTGAGAGAGAGTGTGAGTGCGTGTGTTTGAGCAGGGGAGGGAAGAGAGAGAGAGAGAGAGAGAGGGAGGGAGAATCCCAAGCAGGCTCCATTCTGTCAGTGTAGAGCCCGATGTGGTGCTTGATCTCACATACAGGGCTCAATTTCACAAACTGTGAGATCATGACCTGAGCCAGAATCAAGAGTCCAGATGATTGTTAACTGACTGAACCTCCCAGGTGCCCCTGTTGTTTGCTTTAAATGACATATTAGACTGCCCAAGGTGCCCTAACAAAATACTATAGACAGGGTGACTTAAACAATAAACATTTATTTTCTTACAGTTTGGAGGCTAGAAATCCCAGATCATAGTGCTAGAAAATTAAGTTTCTGGTGAGAGCTCTCCTCTAGACTTATGGACAGCAGCCTCACCCTGAGCCCTCACGTGACCTTTTCCAGGTACGTGCACGTAGTGAGAGAGCTTTGGTGATCCTTGCTCTTCTTATAAGGACAGCAATTCTATATATTAGGGCCCTACCCATATGACCTCATATAACCTTGTTTACCTCCATAAAGTCCCTATTTCCAAATATAGTCACATAGAAGATTGGGGCTTCACATCAGAATTTTGGGAGGATACAATTCAGTCCATAATAGTCATACGTATTTCAAAGAAATTCTGAGAAGCAAATACTGTCTTTTATATTTACCTACCTGTTGACCATTTCTGTTGTTTATTTCTTTCTGAAAATGTAAATATCTACCTAGTATTTCCCTTTATCCTGAAGATAGCTGTACTGACAAAAGAGAAAAAAGAATTAGTTTTTTTATTTTAGTGAATTTATTTTACCTTCTATCTTGAAAGATATTTTTGCTCCATATAGAATTCTTGGTTCGGGCGCCTGGGTGGCTTAGTCGGTTGAGGATCCAACTCTTGATTTCGGCTCAGGTCATGATCCATGAGCCCCCTGACGGTCTCCACATTGAGCACGGAACCTGGTCGGGTTTCTCTCTATCTCTGCCCCTCTCCACTTGAATTCTCTGTCTCTCTCAAATAAAAAAAAAATTCTTGGTTGACATGTTTTTTTGTCTGTTTTTCTTCAGTGCTTAAAGGTGTTACTATCTTGTATTCTGGCACTGTGGTTTCTTTGAAGTCAACCTTCATTTGTATTGTTTATCCCACGTATACAGTACGCTATTTTTCTTCTACCGCATTCTTGATTTTCTGTTAATCGTTGATTTTTATTATGGTGTGCTCAGACATGGCGTTCTTTGGATTTATCCTTCTTCTCCTGAGTTTGCTAAACGTCTTCAATTTATAAATTTCTCTCTTTCACCATGTTTGGGAAATCATCAGCATTTATTTATTTAAACATAAATAAATATTGCATCCATATGCCACAGCAGCAATATAAACAGCAACCCAAGATTAGTGCACCTATAAGACAAAAGAAAGTATTCAAAACTAGTGACCTAGCAAGCGGTCCTTTCCACCCACCCAGCGGTTGGAGTGATTGTAAACTTCAGCACGGGTGGTGGCCATTGACAATACATTTGCTAATGCAGTAGTAAGAAACACCAGCAATGTGAGGCTATAGGCAATAAGACGGATGTTTTATAGGTAATAGATATGGCACATCTTCAGTTAACAACAAGGGTTTGGTTCCTATGAACCAGTAGCACCCGTGGCTTAGTTATTTTCCCCGGGGATGATACTGTAAATTTGCCCCTTAATATCACCAGAGGGTATGTCTGTATTATACATAGGCATCTCGGCTGCGCCCATACTCACAGCCATACCTCAAGACCAAGGCCCCATTTGCTCTCGTTCCTCATACTGTGACTCCAGTTACATACATTTGAGACCCTTGGCTATTGTCCCATAGGCCCATGAGGGATTTTTTTTTTTTTTCAGTTTCTGCCTCTCTACTGCCCCTCCCACCTCTCTCTCTGCCTTCTTCTCTCCCTCACTCTCCCTCCTTCCCTCCTCCCTCCTCAAAATTAGGTACTCTTAAGTCTGTTTTCAAGTTCATTTACTTTTGTCCTTTATCTTCAATTAGCTAATATTTCAGGTATTATATTTCAGATATTATATTTATCAATGCTAGAATTTCTGTTTTAATAGTTTTGGTTTCTCTGCTAGTTCTTCTCTGTGTACTGATTATGAGAATATTATCCTTTCTATCCTAAAGCATTGTTAAACTCCTGAACTCATTTTTTTGTTTATTTATTGTTTATTTAAATGTTTGTTTATTAACAAACCAGTGTTCATATCAAGCAACAATTTTACAGTGTTCTTCTCACCTCCCCTCCGTTTTTGGATGTTTGGTGAATTTTTTTTCATGTTGATTTTATTTTGTTTATTTTTTATTTTCAGCATATTTTTGTAATTAAATTCAAGTTAGTTAACAATGGTGTAGTCTTGGTTTCTGTTTTCAGTGTAATTAACATGTAGTGTTATATTAGTTTCAGGTGTACAGTACAGTGATTCAACAATTCTGTACCTTTCCCAGTGCTCATCATGATAAGTGTACTCTTAATTCCCATCACTATTTCCCACATCCCTCTGCCCACTCACTTTCCCTCTGGTAACCATCAGTTTGCTTTCTATAGTTAAGTCTTTGTTTTTCGTTTGTCTCTCTTTTTCTTTACTTGTTTTGTTTCTTAAATTCTACATATGAGTAAAATCATATGGTATTTTTCTTTCTCACACTGACATTTTACTAGCTCCATATCTCTAGAGCCATCCATTTTATTACAAATGGCAAAATTTCATTTTTTTTGATGGTTGAGTAATATTCCATTGTTTGTGTATAAATACCACCTCTTATATTCGGACACTTAGGTTCCTTCCATATCTTTGCTATTGTAAATAACACTGCAGTAAATATGGGGTGCGTATCTCTTTTTGAATTAGTGTTTTTGTCTTCTTTGGATAAATACACAAGAGTGGAATTATTGGATCCTATAGTAATTCTGTATTTTATTCTTTGATGAACTTCTACACTGTTTTCCACAGTGCCTGCACCAATTTACATTTCTGCCAACTGTGCATGCAGGTTCCTTTTTCTCCACATCCTTACCAACACTTGTTATTTCCTGTGTTTTTTATTTTAGCCATTCTGACAGTTGTGAGGCGATTATCTCATTGTGGTTTTGATTTGCGTTTCCCTGATGATGAGTGATATTGAGTATCTTTTCATGTGTTTGTTGGCCATCTGTATGTCTTCTTTGAGGAAATGTCTGTTTAAGTCTCTGACAATCTTTTTATTTTCTTATTTTTATTTTTATTTTTTTTTTCTACATTTACTTAGTTTTGAAAGACACAGAGAGACAGAGCACAGCGTGAGAGGGGCAGAGAGAGAATGAGACACAGGATCTGAAGCAGGCTCCAGGCTCTAAGCTGTCAGCACAGAGCCCAATGCAGGGCTTAAACCCACAGACCGTGAGATCATGACCTGAGCCGAAGTCAGATGCCTAACCGACTGAGCTACCCAGGCGCCCCAAGTCTTCTGCCAATTTTTAATTGGATTATTTGGGGTTTTGTTTTGTTTGTTTTGTTTTGTTTTTTTGGTGTTGAGTTGTATACATTATTTTATGTTACTTTACTTTTTAATTTAATTTAGTTTTATTTTATTTTAATTCCAGTGCAGTTATCGTAGTGTTCTATTAGTTTCAGGTGTATAATATAGTTATTCAGCAATACCATATATTACTCAGTGCTCATCAAGATACATAGACTCCCAATCCCCTTCACCTATTTGTTTAAGTTCTTTATATATTTTGAATACCAACCCCTTATCAGATATGTCATTTGCAAATACCTTCTCCTGTTCTGTAGGCTCTCCTTTAGTTTTATTGATTGTTTCTTTCGCTGTACAGAAACTTTTTATTTTGATATAGTTCTAATCAAACTATACTATTGATATAGTATCTAATGGTTTATTTCTGCCTTGCTTCAGGAGACAGATCTAGAATAAACTGCTGAATTCTTGCCTTCTAAATCCAGTATCTGTGTCATCTCAGGGTCACTGCCCATTAAATGGCTTTTCTTATAAGTATGGAGTACATTTTCCTTCTCTCCGTATGTCTAGCATTTTGGGATCCTATCTTAAACATTATGATTGATATATTGTAGAGGCCCTAGGTTATTCTTATTTCTCTGAAGAGTATTTTTTTTTTAAACAGGTGGTTTATTTGGTTGAACTCAAACTCTCAAGTTTTGTCTTTCTTGTGATGGGCACCTACTGAAATCTCTGCTGAATTCTTTCAGCTTTAGCTAAGGCTGCTTATAATGTAGTTCAGAAATTATCCAGTAGTTAGGGTAGCATTTGTATGATAGTGTTGAACTTCCTTTCCATGACTACTGAATCCCCTGTGCTTACTACAACCAGAGCAGAGTCCATGTCCAGTAAACATTTGTGGAATCTATACAGACCTAATCTTACGAGGCCATATTTGAATTTTGGTGTGCCCATTTTCCACTGACAGGCAGAGCTTTGTGAAAGCAATGACTTTGATTTATCTTTGTATCTTCAATTATTAGAGTGATGCCTAGCACAGGGTAGCCATATATCGCATTAGTTTCGTGAATAAATAAATCAATTCACAAACTATAAAAATACAAAAAGCTTTGATGTTGAATACATTCAACTTTGATGTTGAATGAAACTAAAGTAGCTCTGCTACTTAAATCAGAATTTGTTCACCTGTAAGGGAAGCAGTTCTAGCTAAAGCTACTATTAATGTTAAACACACACACACACACACACACACACACACACACACACACACACAGTTTACATTTTCTTTCAGGAATGTTTGTTGTTCTTAGGAACTGTTCGGTGTTGAAACCCACAATTCTTTCCGGCAACATAAAAGAAATTGTCTACATTGGGCTTTCTTCTTCCATTAGATTTTTATGAGAGTTTCAAGTCTGGGAAAAATCAGGCAAAACGTTTTTTGCTTCGAGATAAGAAGGAGAGGTAAGGAAAGAGTTGGAATAGCTGAGATGAAAAAAGTGACATTTCAGGTTAATGCAAATGGCAAAAAGGAGTTGTGGCAAGCAATGAACATTTTTCTGAGCCTAATGATTTCATTATCTGCAAAGTAAGGTAAAAGACAGCCTCGAGTCTAACACATAAAATTGATTTTAATAGGGAAAAACCCATCATGCAGAAAGATAGCTGTGTCTTAGCAAAATGATCATAGAACCTAAAATTCTGGTGTTCAAAATTCACCTGTGTCATGTGTTCTCCTTGCCTGGGAATTCTGTGCCAGCAGTTTTGATATCTCAGGCAATGCAGTCCTCTGTGTAATTTTGCAAACACTTGGCTATTTGTCATATTAATTTATTAAATGTTGCAGAGAGAGAATTGGAAATTGTCTTGTCTAAGGTCTAGGGTCTGTCTTCCCTAAGCCAGAATTGACTGCAGTCTTAGGAGTCCCTGTTTGTGTTCTTTCTGCCCTATCAAGAGTTGAAAATACCGATGCCCTAAAGGCGTCAGACAGCATTAAAGAATAAACACACTAGGCAAAGAATTTTTTTTTTTTTTTCTTTTTTACTTCTACAGAGAAGTTTTTCCTTCAACGCATGACACCCTAGGGAACATTTTATGTTCCTTCTTTTCATAGAGAGATGGGCCTAGAGAAATAAATCTCTCCTACAAGTAAAACATGAGTGCAGTCATGATGAGAAATTGGTTAAACATGGTGTTTGTTATTGGGGAATGGTGGGGAGCAGTGGTGTCTTCTACGTAGTGAAGGGTACAGTCCTGTCTGAGGGGATCAGTCATTACTCGGCTCCAGCTGACTCTAGCCTTGGGGGTATATGGGTGGCCCAGTGTCTTATATATGCCAATTCTTTAAGAGAAACCAAAATCTGGATTTTAAGTGGAATCTCCCAATTTAAAAATATTGGCTGATTTTTTAAACATTATATAACCCAAATAAAATACATATGTGAGCCAGATGTCCCCTCCTACTACCCATTTATGATTTCTGTGTTATACGGTATTGTCTTTCTGTTTCTCCCATGTTCCAAATACAGATGCTACCTTTATAAAGAAGGACCTAAAAACCCAACCCTAGTTATATATCATAAGGTAGCTTTCCCTCTTGATCTAGAAAGTCATCCTGAAGAAGATGTGACTGCATCCAGCTCAAGATTCCTACCTATCCATGCAGCTTGTAGACTTTTCTGCTTGCTCTCAGAGTTGAAATCTGAGAAGATGGAAGAAATAAGAAAGTAGTCATAAGGTTAGGCGAGCTCTGTCTATATATTTCTAAGGCAACCACTTGGCAGATACAGCCATTGTGGTTAAACTGGTTATTTTACTGAGAAGCAAATAACCATAATAGGACACTATGTTCTATACTGGACTAAAAGCATTAGAGAATAGGACATAAATAGAGAGATCAGCCTAGAATCAGGCACTCCAGGCTTTTGAAATGAGTGCTCAGTTATTTGAAAAACTGACTTGTCCTTTGCTAACCGGAGTGGGCCTTTACTACCAGATGCTGTGGAGGAGAGCGGGGAGTGCACCTGACCGTTTGAGATTCTGTTCTCCCAACCATTTTTTACCCTTTTGGTGATACCCCCTTCTTTTATTAATAATAGATGTCATGAACTGAGAGATACCTATGTATCGGGCCCTTGCCACTACTTTTCCTGCAAGGCGGATTTTATTATCCCGATTTTACAGTCGTAGAAGATGGGCTCTGAGAGGTCATGTGACTTTTCCTAGGTAGCACAGAATGTGAGTATAGACCATGAATTTGAACCCAAGTCTTGTTTCCAAAGCTTATGTTCTTTTTGCTAATCTACTAAAAATGTAGATTTTATTATTATTCAGATATTGAGGCCAACAGATCAGGGGGTGAATGTCATTGAAAGGACACGCTTGTCCCAGCCTTCTGGTTCCTGGCCCTGAGTTGCTTAGAGTAGGGAAGGGGTAGCCCATTGAGGTGGGGGAAGGCGGGCTCTGGAGTGGTGAGTTTGCCTATGAAAGGCGTGCTTTCAGGGGTGCTGAGTCCTTTGCTTTCTCTAGGAATTGCCAGCCCGGGGAGGGGCAGTCTCTCAGGGTCCATAAGGTCATAGAATCAAAGCATCAGAAATACGGAAAACAAAAAGACATGATTAATATAGCCACATTTCCTTTTCTTTGACCCAAAAGTCATCCTCGACTCTGATTTCCTTAATATTCTGTAATTGGTTAGCCACTAAGTTTGTTTTGTTTTCTTCCAAATATATCTCATTCATTCATTCAAGATGCCAGGCATCGATGCAGGCACTGGAGATTGGGAAATAATGGGGCTCTTGATTTAAAAGAGCTCCGAGTGTCAGGTAAAGGCAGACATGTAAACTAATGATTATTTAAAACAAGTTGACAAGTGCCACAATGGAGCAAGATCAGGAAATAGTTTTGCCTCCTGTTCTCACCTTCAGCCTCTGAGCCCCCTCTGCATTTCTTGCCCTCCACACCTGATCATCTCTCCGTCCTGTATACCCTGCCAGACTACTTTTCCTTAGCTTCTCATCATTTTGCACACAAATCAAAATAATCCCATGGTCTTTAATCCAATAAAACTATAAACACTTACCTGATTTTCAAGACCCAGTGTCTGCCCCCACCCTCCAGTATTTTCACCACTTCGTGTATTCTCTAAGTTAACAGCTATCCTGTGACCCAAGTGTGCCCCACACAGACAGATGTAAAGTGTCTGGTAGTGCTTCCAGGAAGTTCATGGTACTGTGTGAGCATGTGGTGTGTCTCCATTTACGTTTCGTGCATCCCACATCTTTGCTCAAACGTTTCCTGGGCAGCCACGATATGCCAGGCTTGGGACTTGAGCAGTCTCCTTACTGTCCACAACCATGTATGTCTTCGCATCTCCATATCTAGTCATCACAGCCTCATTCCCAGCATGCCCTGCCCTACTCCGCCAAGCTGCCTGTTCTCAGCCTCTCAGCTAAAGCCTCACCTCCTCCAACTATATAATAATTGCCAAATTATTGACCTCTTACTTTGTGTTACTATGTATTATATGTATTGTATTTCTTACTTTCTGTAGTATTCCCAGTACCTAGGCCCAGTACACGATGAATCCTAGGCATTCAGTACACACTGAATAACTACATCCATGCACATACCACACATGCTAGTTTCTGTGCTTCCCACTGGACACTCATTTAAATCTCCCTTGTCTGAACTCTGACAGTGTTCCTATAGAAATTAGCATCAAATCAAATAATGACTTTACTTATCTGTTACTAGTGCGACTCTTTAAGGTCCAGACACACCCCATCACAGTAACCCAAAACAACCTGTAGCAAGTTAACATTCAAAACCTGCATAGCTTTTTCCCATTGAAATGACAAATTGCTTTGATATTATTTTGAGCATTTCCACATTACCGTACAAATGAAATTCAGCAAGTTTGGTAGCCATTATGGCATGGTAGTTAAGAACAAGGACTTCAGGGGGCGCCTGGGTGACTCAGTCGGTTAAGCGTCCGACTTCGGCTCAGGTCATGATCTCATGTGATTTAAGCCCCGCATCAGGCTCTGGGCTGACAGATCATATCCTGGAGCCTACTTCGGACGCTGTGTCTCCTTCTGTCTCTGCCCCTCCCCCGATTGCACTCTGTCAGTTTTTCTCTCAAAAATAAATAAACATTTAAAAAGTTAAAAAAAAAAAAAAAAAAGAACCAGGACTTAAGATACAGGGTGACCTCCTCAGTTTGTAACCTAAATGCATCACTTACTCCCTTTGACCTTGAGCAAATCGATTACTCTCTCTTGGTCCCAATTTTCTCATCCCCATAATAGAGAATAGTATCTTTTTTCCTAGGAGTAGTGTAAGGAGTAAATGAGAATGTATGTAAAATGCTTAGCTCAGTGTTGATATATGGTAAATAAGTCAGTAAATTTTAGGCGATAGTATTTGTACTATTCTTGACATTGTGATAGACACTCTCTACATCCCATCAACCCTGTTTTAAAGTGAGGCTGGGAGAGGCAGAGGAGGTTTTTGAGGCCCAGAGTAGTTAAATGGCTTACACAAAGTCACACAGCTAGGTGGTATCAGAACCAGAACCCAGACCTAGCCTCCGTGGCTCCAGAAAAATTCTCTTCCCCTTTACACATGTTAGGAAACATGCTTAGAGAGCCTGTCTCCATAAGGTCAAAATAACCAACCAGTTCATAGTCTCAATGAAAATAAATTGGTCCGGATGGTTTTGGAGTCCTAGAGACTCATGTGAACATTGGGAAGACACACAGATGAGGTTCAAGAACACAAGCACAGTGTTGGATGTGTTTTAGCAAGCAGGGTGGTAGCATCATGGGAAAATATTTCTCTTCCTGATACTATTACATATTATTTTGTTTAGAGCTACCTAGTGGATTAAGGAATAAAGTCAGAGATGTGGGATTTCAAATAGAAGAAGATAGTTGTCTACAGAGCTTAGACGTTTCTATCTTTGGTGAGCTATGTCCCAGCTTTTCATGTGATAACTCTTCCTTTCTTGACAGCGCTAAGGCAACCTTGGTGGTTGTAGTTTGAACTAGTTAGTACTCCCTCCTCCTCCGTCTCTTTACTCAGCCCCACATTTGGTAAGACACAGTGAGTAATTCAAGGTCTGACCTTGCCCTGGGCTAACAGTCTGGACGGGGAGGTAGAAATGGTGTGACCCAGAGATCGGTGCTTCAACACCCAGGCCCCTCGCCACATACCTGCAGTTACTACCTTCTCACTCCTGTCTTCACGCCTCCTTTTGGGACCCGATACTATCTGTTGCCACTAATTTAGCCTGAGAGTTTCATTTCCTGCTACGTTTTGCTTTAGACCGCTTTGTTTTGTGGATCAAGAGGCTGGTAGTAGGTTAAGTGAAGCTAAATTTCTCAAAGAGCTAAGACACTGAGGTTGAGTTAGCATTTTCACATTCTTAGATCCTCTGTGGACAAAGAATTGAAAGAAACAGACATTTTAATATATCCCTTTCTGGCTTAAACATAAATCAGAGAAACTATAAAACTGACCCATCTCTTGTTTTTCAGATAGACCACATGGTACGGGGCCATGCTGCCTTCCCTGAAGTACAAGCCAAGGCCACAGCCAGGTAAATGCTACCCCTGTTCCCTTGCAAGCTCCCATGGATTCCTGCACTGAGGGCATTCCCTTGAGGCATATGTGTGATTTTCAGTTCCTCTGGGCAATGAAGATGCCTGGCAGTGTTTGGTTGTAAGATGATCCAGGACCTACATGCCTTAATTTTCAAAATGGTCTAAGAGGACTCAAAGAAACTAGAGATCCCCAAAGAATATGCCAGGAACTCTGGATGAGAGACTGTAATGTAGTAGAAGGAACATGGATTTAGGGATCAGAACTTCTTGGGCTCAAGTTCAACTCAGCTTTACTCCTAATTAGGTGTGTGACCGTGGGCAAGTTATTCAGTGTCTTTAAGCCTTTTTCTCTTCTTCTGTAAAACTGAAGATATTAACTGATACAAATGATTTTCAGGAAATGTTGTTAGGTGAAGAAAGCAAAGGAGTGTTTAAAGTATACTTCTTTTTATGTAAAAGGAAGGTGACTATAAGAAACTATATGTGTACTCACTTGTGGAAAAGAAATACAGGGAAGTTAAATCAGAAATTGGTGAAACTGGGGGAACCTGGATGGCTCAATCAGTTAGGTGTCTGACTTCGGCTCTGGTCATGATCTCATGGTTCATGGGTTTGAGCCCCGTGTTGGGCTCTGTGCTGACAGCTTGGAGCCTGGAGCCTGCTTTGGATTCTGTGTCTCCCCCTCTCTCTGCCACTCCTCTGCTCACACTCTGCCTGTCTCTGTCTCTCAAAAATAAATAAATGTTAAAAAAAAAACTGGTGAGACTGGTTACCTAGAGTTGGTGGGTAGGAATACGATGGAAATATGGGGAGAGAGAACAGGGTTATAGGTGGGAACGGTACTTTTCTGAGTATGTCTTTTGATATAACTCTAATTCTTAGAACCATAATGATACTTCACGTGTCCCTGAAAATAGATAGAAGGGAGGGAAAGAGGGAGGGAGGGAGGTTGATGAGATAAGTAGGTAAGGTAGGTAGATAGGTAGGTAGATACGAATATATACATGTGTGGTGGGAATATGTCAAAATAAAATACAATTAGCAAAAAGGAAAATTATGTTTTAATGAATAACATAACCACACTAAGAAGAGTTTGGGAAAGAAAAGAACTAACCTAAGTAACTTTGAGAAAGAATGTTTTGATAGTGTAATGTATGGCTAAAGATAAAATAACTGTACTTGAGAATTACAGTCTAATTCCTAAATTTGTTTTTTGTAAATGCGTGGATTAGCTCTTCTGAAAATCTGTCATGTGTATACTACAATTGAGCAAATAAATAAATATATGGGAGATAATGGGAGCCAGGTTTCTCTTAAATAGGCAAAAGGGAAGGTTACCATGACCCCTATGGTAGTGGGTGGAAATAGGAGGTATTAGGATCAACTTGTGATTTCGTATGTATGGATGTGTGTAGGTATAGCTGTGTACGGGTAAAGCTATAGCTATAGAGAGAAATAAATCCAGTATATATATTCGTGTGTGAGTACACATACATACATTCCCTGTGCTGTCTACTGAGAAGGCCTAGAAACAATGACCCCCCGGAGCAGTATGCACGGCTAGCACCAGTTCCTGGTTTTTAAATACTGTTCTCTACTGAGAAGTAGGACTTTGAGAAATAGGGCCGATTCCAAGCCAAGGGCAGGGGACATACACACATGAACATTTTGTGATGCCAGAAAGTAAGGAACTGCTCAAAGAAGAATTGCCAAAGTGCAGGAGCCAGGGCTAAGAATCTCTCAGTGGCCTTTGGGGACAATTCGATCAACAGAATAAGGAATGATAGTATAAAATGACTCCCTGAGGCCATACCAGTAGAAGTAAATTATTGAAGAAATAAATGGGAAAGAAAAGACAGATCTCACTGTGCACTGCAAGGACCATGTGCTTGAAATTAATAAGTGTGGAGGAGGGGTGCCTGGGTGGCTCAGTCCGTTAAACGTCTGACTCTTGGTTTCAGTAGAGGTCATGATCTCACGAACCCATGGTTCGTGGGTTAGAGCCCCACTTTGGGCTCCATGATGATAGTGTGTAGTCGGCTTGGGATTCTCTCTCTCCTTCTCTTTCCTCTCTCTCTGCCCCTCCCCATCTCATTCTCTCTTTCTCTGTCTCAAAATAAATACGTAGACTTAAAAAAATAAATGTGGAGGAAATCATGGAACTAGAATATTATCGTTAGGCAAACACCACCTGTTGCAAGCAAGAATTAGCAATGGATGCTGAAATTAGTGACTGAAAGTATGATGCAAAGAGGATATGTGCATAGTCCCGAAGTATCTCACTGCAAGACACTCATTAATATCAAAGGAAATAAAATAACTTCACAGTGGAGAGATCTGGCAGACAACACCTCTCATGGTTCGTGAGTTCGAGCCTCGCGTCGGACTCTGCACTGCCAGTGCAGGGCCTTCTTGGGATTCTCTCTCTCTCCCATTCTCTCTGTCCCTCCCAACCCTCTCAAAATAAAGAAATAAACTTAAATAATAATAATGTACTTATGTTAATTTCTTAGGTGATGAGTATAAGAAAAGTCTGTGTGCTATTTTTATAACTTTTCTCTAAGTCCAAAATTATTTCAAAATGAGATCCAGTTATTATTTTTTAAATCGCTTATGACAATAATGCTGTTGGGCCTTTTAAAAAAAAAGTAATGTATTTTATAATATTAACAGAAAAACCCCAGGTAGCTAGTACATTGAAAATGAGAGATAGTCTAAGGTAGAGGTTAATATCATAGACTTCGGAACCAAATTTCCTATGTCTCAGCTTCACCCCTTAGTAGCTAAGTGACCCCAGGCAATTTACCTAACCCCTTTGTGCCTTAGTACCTCACTGTAAAGGGAAATAGTAATAGTAAACACCTCATAAAGTTGAGAAAATTAAATGAATTTGAATGGTAGGTAGCATATGGTGACAATTAAGTGTCAAGCTGTTCTGAGTTTTCAGGGAATGAAAGTAGTAGTGATAGAAGTTATCATTATGGTTGTTGTAGTTACATATACTAGACATTTCCATTCTCCGACGGGGCTTACATTCTAGTAGGGGAGGCTCCTGATCAGAGCAGAATGAGATGCATACTGTACTAGAATATAAGCTGTCTAGAGACGCCTGGATGGCTGTGTTGGTTGAGCGTCCAACTTCAGCTCAGGTCATGATCTTGTGGTTCATGAGTTTGAGCCCCACATTGGGCTCTCTGCTGTCAGCACAGAGCCCACTTGGGATCCTCGCTCTCCCTCTCTCTCTGTCCCTCTCCTGTTTGTGTGCTCTTTCTCTCTCTCTCAAAAAAATAAATTAACTTTTTAAAAAAGCTGTCTATTGTCAGCGTGTAGAGAAGGAATGCCCCTGACAGAGAGTTTGAGAAAAGCTTCACAAGCTTTCCCTTCTAGGAATCTCTGGTTATGACACTCTTACCACTGAGAGCGATCACACCACATAACTTCATCAACTCACACTTTATGTGGGTTAGAGACCATGTAACCTAGAGCAAGGGTTCCTACCTTCAGATCATCAGTGAACCCCTTAAATGTATGCAGAGTTTTGTTGATTGTATACTTATGGGTATAATTCTGTGAAGAGAGAAAGTTATGGCCTTTCTCTCTTCATAGAGAGTTTTGTTGATTGTATACCTATGGGTATAATTCTGTGAAGAGAGAAAGTTATGACCTTTCTGTCTTCATAACTTTCATCAGATTCTTGAAGGAATTCACCATTTATAAACCACGTACCCAAAGACAAGAACAGTGGATTTGGAGTTCAGAGATTTGGATTCAAATCCTAACTCCCAACATGCATCATCATATGAATTTGTTTCCCCATCAGAACATGTGGTAGTCACTGTGAGAGATCCAGCCCTGGGTACCTCTGAGAATTCATTTTGATTTTAATGAGGTAATGTATTTGGCAAGCTTTGTAAACCCTCCTATGACAATTTTGACAACCGCTTTTTCTACCACTATTACTAATGGGTATAAAAGAGGAGGATGTTTTGATGGTGGTGGTTGTAGGGTTAAACAGCAGATCAGTCATCCATAACCTGCTGACCTACTTGTGGAAAGTGTGGTAACGTAGCAAGAACACTGGGCTGAGAACTGGAGGTCTTGGATTCTTGTGCCATTTCTGCCATAGTTGTCACAGTGACTCAGTTTCCTCACCCATGAAACCACAGTAAAACTGCTCTGCTTACCTCATTTTACAGATGTTACATGGATGAAAGTAGATTGTGGAAATTCTAGTCTCTGAAGATCTTGACGCCAAATACAGACCCAAGGGATATGTAGATTTTGGAATGAAACCTTCAAAATTTCCACAACTTTCCTCTGTGGATGAGCCTCCAGTGAATAGTTTTTATGGAGAAGAGGAAAAAGAGATTTATGGATTAGTGCTCAGACTCAGAGAAACAACAGCAAAAGGTGGTCCAGAAACAGCAATTCATAGAATTCAGACCTAGAGTCAACTGGGTTTAAATCCTCTTTCCACATACTAGTCGACTTTACACCACCTTCTTACTACCTCGTTGTATTTCTCCCCTTTTCTAGCTAAGGTTCTCCAAAGTGTTGCCTCCATTCTTGGTCACTATTTCCTCACTCTGTACTCATCCCTTGCCGACTTCAATTTGAATTCTGTCCCCATTGGCCCCTGAAACTGTTCATGGTAAAGTCCCCAGCGGCCTCTGTTGATGAGTCTATGGGGAGCATTCCAGTCCCCATCCTTGGGCCGTGAGCAGGTTGTGGCATCAGTGATCACACCTTCCTCTTCTTTATAACACTCTCTTTCCTTGGCTTTCTTTCTGGAATGTTACCTTCTCCCAGTTTTCTTCCTATATCTCTGGCTTGTCCTTCTGAGTCTCCTTTTCAAGTTCAGGACCATCACATCCAAGTTCATTACAGCTGGGTTCTGGCCCCTTGCCCTTCCCTCTTTGCCATTCTTCCATGATGCTCCCGTCTATACTCTTGGCTTCATTTCTTTCTCTACCTCAAATGTTACAACCAGCTAGCTCGTATATTTAGCAGGTATTCAATAAACGTTGATTTTCTTTCCTTTCACTTTCCTTCTATTGTTTTGTAAAAGAAAGTGCATCTTTGTCTTAAAGATCTAGGAATAGAATATTCCAAGACTACAGAGGTCTTAGGAAGAAATAAGCATGACTTCATTAAAGTGAATTTGGCTGTTTGGAAAGGACAGCAAATCCCTTGGAATCAGAAACCTTATGTCTCTTTCGGTGTGGCTTGAGGCTCTCTGAAAGTAGAGTGCCAGTCACCCCTGCCTTGGAGCTTAGCATTAGCAAATCCTATTTGCAACTGTAGGAACAAGTGTTGATAAACAGATTTAGTATTTCATACTCTTGATTTGTCATAATCTTTTCAGACCCACCCCTGAAGAGTGATATTTTGTGAGCTTATAAATCAAGTAAATAATACCTAGATGTGTTCATGCATGTAATTGGCAACCAGAGTCTCTCTCTAGGTGAGCCCAAGATTTCACTCTTTAGACAGAGATTGCCTTACATCGATCATGACTTTGGCTCTTTTTCTCTAACCTGCCCTTTATTGTATGAATTCTCTTAAAGGCCTTTAGTTCCTAGTGTCTCAGAATGAAGTCCTGTTGATAGCAGGATTTGGTGGGAAGGTGTTGGCACAAACCACCAGTGCTAGATTCAAGGGTGGCAGCAGAACCAAGGTGATGAGTAGTGAGTGTCTTATGAGCATTTATAACAGTGAACAAAGTTTTCTTAAAAAGTCCCTATTTTCATGAAATTACATATACACATACAAATTGTGTATGTAAATAGAGAAAGAGCACACATTTGCACACCAGGAATTGATCATCTTTCTGAAGAAAAACAGAGATGAGGGGCTCCTGGGGGGCTTAGTCAGTTAAGCGTCGGACTTCATCTCAGGTCATGATCTCGCGTTTTGTGAGTTTGACCCCTGTATCAGGCTCTGTGATGACAGCTCAGAGCATGGAGCCTTCTTCGGATTCTGTGTCTCCTTTCTCTGTGTCCATCCCTTGCTTGTGCTCTCTCTCCTTCAAAAAATAAATAAACTTAAAACAAACAAACAAACAAAAAAAGAAAAACAGTGATGAGTAAAGAGACAGAATGAGGAGTGTTGGGGTGATGGATGGGAACTCTTTCAGGTGAGGAAGCCAACTTTGATGGGGTGACACTTGAGTGGGACTCTGAATAAAAAGTGGAAACAAACCATGACTCCATGGGTTATATGGCAACAATAACGAAGTCAGTTTATCAGTACTTTTTTTCTACAGTTTCAGATAGCATTTGCTGATGCTTAGCTCTGAGACAGGGGCGTTCTGTTTTTGGAGATTCCCCAAGCCACACCAAAATACCTGAGGAACAGCAAGCCCCAGGCCTTGAGGCAGCAGCCTGCTTGGTGGGCTCCAGGAGAAGATAGAATAGAAAGGCCTGTTGTGGCTGGACCTGAGTGGGAGGGAGCTAGAAACAGGTAAAGGCTTAAAAGTTAGCCAACCCCAAACCATGGAGGCCATTGTAGATAAAAATGAAGACCCTTTTATTCAAGGTTCTATTCAAGGTTTTTGTTTCTGAGCAGGAGAAAGCCACCATTAGATTTACCTTAGAAGGATCACTTTGGCTGCTCTGTGGAGAGGAAACCAGACTCTTGGTGGGGAGACAGGGACAGAGGAGAACAGAGGGCCCTTACTGTCAGCAAGCTCTCAGTCTACCAAAAGGACAAGACTGTAATCAGAAGCCCAGCCTGTCCCGAGTTCCTTTTACGAAGGTCACTGCAAGCAGTGATCGTTTCTCCTTGTGGCTCTCTGGTTTCAGGTCCTTTAGGATCACCAGAATGAAGTGTCCCCAGGTCACGTTTTCTCTCCCAGCCTTTCTTTTCTCCCACTCGCCCTGAATTCTTCTGTCATTTCTGTAAGGACAGTCAGTGTTTCTCAATCTGATTTATTTCTTAGACCTTATTTTCTTTTGGCCACTGTTATTCCCATAGTCCCATTGAGGATCCGTGTCTTCAAATGCACTGGCCCCCATAGGCCAAATCTCAGGTGTATTTAAAGCTCCTCATTAAAGCTTTGTATATTCCACTGGAGCCGGGAAAGGAAAAAGAAAAGACAGAAAAGACATTTATTGAGAACTTGCAGTGTTTCTGACACTGCATTTGCTGATAGTTTATACATAGGTATATAATATATAATTTATATAATATATATAATAGATATGTATAATGTAATTATATAAATATATAATAAATATATAATAATACATAAGATAATTATATATTTATAAATTATATATAATATATATAATTTCATTTAATTCTAGATGAAGAATCTAGAGGAAGTTTGAGGATTATAGGGAACTCTTAGACTTCACTTCTAAAGATTATTCTCACTTTTCATTCTCCTCTGGTGTTCTCAGATTGCTTCCTTGGCCTTTATGGCTTCTTGAGTCTCGGCCCTTCGTTCTGACAACTGGGGCCATCAGTCCATCAGCAAGTATTTACTTAGCCTCCCCTGAGCTAGGACAGTCATAGAACGAGAGTGATGATATTAACACCTTTCATGCCTTAGGATGTGCCAGGATAATCGCTAAAGTCTTGATGGCTCTTGAATGAGAAACATTTCTTAAACAGAAATAAGCTAGATATCATGATGCCTTTCTTTGGCTTCTGTTTTGCGTGCAAGGATTAGAAAGCGGTCGGGGCATTGGGGTCCCCTCAGAAGACTGAGGACCGTGCTGACCTAGGAAATAAATTCTCCATTTTCTACCTCTCAGCAAGTTACTGTCGCTTAGCACAGTGCCTGGCACATGGAAGGGGGCGGTGTCCCGAGATGTTTTTCCTCTTCCCCGCTCCATTTTGAGGTGTACACCAGCGTGCCTGGAACATCATGTCCATAGGACTCCAGAGATCCACCCTTTGGCAACCCAGTGGTAGAGTGAACCGTAGAGTTATAAACAACCCAGAAATTCCAGTTCTGATGTTCTCTGTTGGAAGATGTGTATGCAACACAGGGCAATGTAGGGAGAGCTAGACAATGAATAACATCTTATGCCAGACAAGGAAGTTTGTGCTTTATCTAGAGCATAATGGAGAGGAGTCACCGAAGGATTCTATTAGGCAGGGGTGGGAGTCATAATCAGAGTTGAATTTTAAAGTTTATTTATTTATTTTGAGAAAATGAGAGAGTGAGAGAGTGTGCACAAGCAGGGGAGGGACAGAGAGACAAAGACGGAGAGAGAGAATCCCAGGCAGGCCCCTGTGTTATCAGCCCAGAACCCGACCTGGGGACTCAGTCCCACGACAATGAGATCATGACCTGAACTAAAATCAAGAGTGGGATCTGAACTAGCTGAACCACCCAGACACCTCCCCCCACCCCGCCACCCTCCGCCCCAGGTTGCATTTTAGAAGAATCACCAAAGAAGGAGTGCAGGAAACCTAGTTGGGAGTGTGCAAGATTTCAAGAATGGACTTGAAGAGGAACACTGCATGGGTTGTTTGCTGTCTGACCTGGAACTCATGAGAGAAATGGGCATGAGACACGAGCATTTATTTGAAAGTCCTCAGCCCTAGATGGTACCTGGAGACACAGGAGGAAGATGGGATCATCCAAGGGTATGGAAAGAGGGACAAGTCTCTGGGAGACTTAAAATATTTAAGGGACAAGTAATGAAAGAGAACTAGCTGGAAAGGAGGTAGGAAAACCAAAGGAGTATAGTGTCTGGATGTGAGGGAAAGAGAACCAATGAGTAAGAAGTGGTCAAATGGTGCAGAATGAAAGAGAATTCAAGTAAGATAAAGGCAGGAGATGGTCCGTTGGAGTTGGCAGCAAAGGCTATTGTTCCTCACCTTGGGACCAGTTTCAATAGACTACATATTGCAGCGGGTCAAGAGGTGAGGAACTGGAGACAGACAGACTTTCTCAACTCCTGGAAAGGACACACCTGTCTTCTGCTAGACCATGTATTATGAGTTTTGCTTTGAAAATATGGCCACTACACTTCTGGGCAGCCCAAGAATCCAAAGAATTAACTGATTTATAGAGAGGGAGGAGAGAGTAGAGATTCCAGGGGTGCTGTCCTCATTTAAGATTATAAGCAGTAAAGTCTGAAAACAATCTTCTCTGGCTCTTGGATTTTTCAAAGCTAGAAATGAATTTCCTACAAGGGGAAGGGAGAGGGAACTATTTATTGATTACCTATCATTGTATAGTGCTCAGGCTCTATATGAATCTTCATAGCAGCCTGTAAGGGAAAAAGAATTAGCCCTGAATACAGAAAAGTTAACGAAGCTTATGGAGGTGTGTGTACCTGACCACCCAGCTGCTACACGGTGAAGTCACTTTGTGACTGTTGCGACTGTGTTTTCTTCATCATATGCAGTGGGACCAGGGCAGCAAGAATTTCTCCCTCCGATGGAAGATACAGGAGTCTGGAGTTTGTGGGAGGGAGGGAGGAGCACACACTTAAAACAGTTAATGTGTGATTCCCGAGCTGGAAGAGGTCAGACTGCCATTTGAGAAGGAATTGGTAAAAAAAAAAAAAAAAAAATACAAAATACAAAATAAAATAAAAAATACAAAATGAAACAAAGAACCAAAAAAGGCATCATGTAAGGTTAAAATTATGTGAATAATGATGTGCACTTGTTATTATAATGTTTTCCAAGTGCATTTCATTTTGAATGATATACTCAGATAGCACACATGGTAAGGTGTAATTGAAAAAACGTGCAGGAGAATGGCCAAATTCACAGAATAAACATACAGCTGTGAGGAGGTTAGGAGTCAAAGGGGTAAGCATATGGCCCGTCCCCCAGGGATCTCATTAGTGCATGAGTGACCATATATGTAAGAGGCTAAACGAATCTCACTGTTTGCAAAGACCCGCAGTAAATGAGACAATGACAAATCAATAGTAATTAGGCCTATAGGTTCTTATTGACCCAGATGTCTGAAACCAAATGCCCTGCCCTGAGATTCCTTGAGAGGCAAATGAAAAGATTTATAGACGTGTGCTTTAAAAAAAGCCCTTTACTTTAAGTGCAGCGATGGTGTTCTGAAGTGGGATGTTGCTAGAATCAGTGCAGACTCTTGATTCTGACTTGAATGGCCATTCTTGTGGCTTTTGTTGTCAGTGTTCCTTTTGAACTACAAGCGGAGAGAGTTGGGAAATAGAAAACCAGGATGTGATCGTATTCCACCCAGGTACATGGCTCTGGCCCCACCTTCCAGGGAGGCCTCCAGGATCCTCTCCTAACACTGTCATAGACTCATGCTAAAACAGAGTTTTTTTGTGTTTTTTTGTGTCTTTTTTTTAATTTATTTTTTTTATTTATTTTTGAGACATAGAGACAGAGCGTGAGCAGGAGGAGGGCAGAGAGAGAGGGAGACACAGAATCCGAAGCAGGCTCCAGGCTCTTAGCTGTCAGCACAGAGCCTGAATCGAACTCACAGACCGCGAGATCATGACCTGAGCCGAAGTCGGCCGCTTAACCGACTGAGCCACCCAGGCGCCCCAAAACAGAGTTTGAATGTGGGCTTTGACAAGTCTTTTCTTTAAAAAAAATTTTTTTAATGTTTATTTATTTTTGAGAGACATAGAGGCACAGCATGAACAGGAGACGGGCAGAGAGAGAGGGAGACACAGAATCGGAAGCAGGCTCCAGGCTCTGAGCCATCAGCACAGAGCCCTACGCGGGGCTCGAACTCACAGACTGTGAGATCATGACCTGAGCTGAAGTCGGCTGCCCAACCAACTGAGCCACCCAGGCACGCCTGATAAGTCTTTTCTGATCTGGGTTACACGTGAGGCTTCCGAATCACAGAATCACACCGAGAAGGGTTTATTTAAATTTGGACTCAGTCACATGTCTTCACTTCTTTGAGCGTCTTTCTGTTGAAGGATGTTAATGGCATTTGGCTCCCTGGGCTGGGTTGGAGGGAACAACAGTTGATGTTGCTGTGGCTCGTGAGCCTTTTCCCAACAGTATCAGTATCCTTCTGGTACAGTCCAAAGCAGATTTTTACAGATGGGAATGAGGTGTCGCAGCATGAAGCAGAGATTGCCTAGTGAGCAGGGCGGCCCTAATGCCCGGCATACCTTGCACACATGCTCCCACACGTGCACACAGACTCACTCACTCACTCCTACACTTACATGGAGCAGTTTTGCTTTTCTGTCCTTTGTATATTGGAGTTCCACATAAAATTTTTCGTTAACCAGGGGCGCCTGGGTGGCTCAGTCGGTTAAGCGTCCGACTTCGGCTCAAGTCACAGTCTCACAGTTCACTGGTTCAAGCCTCAAGTCAGGCTCTGTGCTCACAGCTCAGCCTGGAGCCTGCTTCAGATTCTGTGTCTCCCTCTCTCTCTGCCCCTTCCGCACTTGCGTTCTGCCTCTCTCTCAAAAATAAAATTTTTTTTTAATGTTTATTTAACAAAAGAGTTTGAGGATGACTACTCTAGTTGTTAGCTTCTTCCTTTAAAGTTAGTTTAGAAAACCTTCAGGAACTTCATGGGCTCCGTGGGAACATTCACAGTGTCACAAAACGAACTAGAAATCTCTGAGCTACACTCCTAAAGCATCTTTAAAATTCAAATACTATCCTCTTGAGTACCTTAGATATTACCCTCCCTTGGACATCGATTTTCTATACTTTTCTTTCTGCCATTGTTCAAGCCATGTTTTTAACCTTTAAAGAGATCTTTCCAAGATCACCAGCGACGAGGCATGGATCCCACCCTCTGATAAACCCACTTTCCTCTAGAATCACGGGTACAAGACTTTGAGAAGGAAGCACATTTAAAGAGGGGAAGGGTGGCCAAATTTAATCTTTGGGCCTTGCAGTAAGATTCAGCTCAGTGAAATAGGTATTATTTTACCTATAAAATCCCCATTTTATAAGGGATAACTGAAGTTCAGAGAGGGCGAGTGACTGACCCATGTCACGCAGCTACTGATCTAAGCCCAGGACTACCTTAGCTCCCAGTCTCCTCACCTCTGTCTCCCTCCTCCAGACATGTAGAGGCTGAGAGGTGGTGTGACCCCCTTATCCTGCACCCAAAGAGACTGAGCCTTAGAAAGGAGAAAGAACACACATGTCGCCATTTGGTCCCATTGGGTCGGAAATCGAGTCTCCTAATTCCTGATCTAACTGCATTCCTGTGTCCTGTCACTTCCTGTGGCCCAACTTCTATGCTGAGTCCAAAAACTTTGGTTTATATTCGTCATCTCATCATTATTGTTATAATTAGCAATACTGATTTTTTAAAAATCCTTTACATATGTACTGTATTGTACCGTTTACAAAATACTGCATCTTCACATACGTAGCCTCCTTTGATCTTCACAATAACCCTATGAGGTAAGTTGGATAGGGATTATGAGATCTGTTTTTACAGATGCGGAGAAAGTGGTTCAGAAAGTTTGAGTAACTTTCTCATGGTTACACACCTCCTCGGGGTAAAGCTACTCCTGGACTTGGCCTTCCAATTCCAAGCCTTTCCACTTTGCACCAGGACATGCTGCCTGTTCTTGGTGATGGCACAGCATGATCCGAGATTGCAGAATGCTGGTTTCTGTGGGTTTGGGTAGTTTCTTTGCTGAAGGCTTGGGACTCTGCTTTGTTTCTGGATCTGATAGGGAAGTACAAATCGTTTCTTTCTGCAGAACAGTTTGCCTCCTGACCCTACCCCCCTTTTAAAAACAAAATCAATGTCTCTTCCAGATGCCAAAGTGTATATGCATATTTGAACAGTCACCTGGATCTGATTAAGAAGGCTCAGCCTGTGGGTTTCCTCACTGTTGATTTACATGTTTGGCCAGATTTCCATGGCAACCGGTCTCCCTTAGCAGATCTGACACTAAAGGGCATGGTAAGTAAGTAACAGCCAGTCCTTGCACGGAGGTGCAGGCAGGCCAAAGGGCTACAAAGTTTGAAAGAGGCAAAGTGAGGAGAAAGGAAAAGAGGAAAAGTAAACAAGACCGGCCAAGGGCACACAGGCTTCTCGCAGATGCATCGCTTGTTGCGAAGGCCCTTGCAGCTCGCGCTCCATAGGACCAGCTGCTGAAAGTTCTCATTGTTGCTGAGCCAACCTTGAAAGCGTTAAAAGCAGTATTTCTCACATTTAGCTACTGCTGCCTCTTTGTCCTGTGGAGCGGCTGGAAGTCATGAGCCCTCCCGCCTGTGTGATTTTTTATTTACATCATTTTGCAGAGTCATGTTTTCTGTCTCCATCCCCAGGCAGCCCGGTAAATAAGTGGTAAATATTACCACCCATGGTCGTGATTGCTGTAACCACATGTCTGCTCCAGCTCTGAGTCAGAGCTGTTCAGAGTGCATGTTACCATTATTAGGCTTTCAGATTAAGCTTTGCTAAAAGGAAAAGAAAATGAATAACTTATATTGATGGATAAATTCAGCTGCTTGGTGACCTTTGGGGCCGCTGATGGTGCGGAAGATTGTGGGCCATCTTGGAGGGGCCAGGGTGAACTTGTGGCAGAGTTCACAGCCTCCTAAACTGAGATGGAACACCCTGGTGGGTTCCAGGCAAGATTAGTGGCTGAGTGTAGGTAGGATAGCCATCGAGAATCATATCTGAGGTTGGGAGAAGTACATTCGAGCTAGAGAAACAGAATGCAGCTTCACTTCCCAGAAGCCAAGAAGGGCCACCTATAAGAAAATAAACCAGGAATTCAGAATCCAGGAAGATGTCAAGTCAAGAAGCAGAATGTGCAGTGAATGGAGGAGGGGAGTTCAGAATGGACACCGTGAGCAATGCAGGGTTTACACTGAGTGATGGTAGAGCCGGCGGCTGGCTTTGAGAACTTCGAGACTCAAACTTCTATGGTTTTGTGATTGATTATATTGAGATTGTTTCAAATGTTTTTACGATGCTAGCAGGAAGACCTGATCTTTATTTTCATTACCTAGTTGATACAATCAGCGTCTGCTAATAAAAGGGGAGTCGCGGGAAAAGAAAAGAAAATTAGACACAGCAAAAGCTATGTCTGTCTGGAGTCCATGAAGCATGCCCACACCACAGATAATGAGCTTGGCCTCCTTCCTTGGCCTGCAGACGCAGAAGAGGAATGTCAGGAGAGGGCCGCGTGGCCACAAGCTGCAGCCAGAAAGCTACACTTGCCGATAACTGACTCCTGGGTACAAATAGGTGGGGGGAAAACACATTTTGTATGGGTACAAGAGTGAGTGACTTAATTGGAGACAAATATCTGAAGCCAAATGTAATGGGCCTTTAAAATGTACCCAATGTTAAGAAGCATGAGCAGTTCATATAATAACCGCAGAACAGTGCAGGACTGTGGAGTGAAATGATCATGGGTCTGGAGCCCGTGGACTTGGATCTGGAGTCCTTCCCTCTCTGGCCAACTTCTGTCATACCCAGCTGCAGTACCCAGTGTGGCAGGACTCATGGTTCCCGGTGGCTTTTCTCTGTAACTTAAAACCAAGCCTGACATCTGAAGACTTAAGAATTACCATCATAAGGATATTCTTGTAAAGGTAACTTAACTCCAGAATGTAATTCCGAAGGAGCCAATGGAGTGTTTTTAAGAATGTGTGCCTCATTATAATAAGTACAGCTAAGTACACACTCTCTCTAAAGGAGACTTCTTATATGGGGACATATGCCCAGAAAATCCTAGTATGTTTACTTTTTAAATAGTTTTATAAACATAACTCATATATCATGAACTGTTTCTTAACAATGATTTCCTTTTGTAACTGTCCTTGAGTTGGGCTTACATTGGAATAGCTGTCACTCCATGAATTTACTTCATATCACTGAAAGGAGAAGGTGACTTTGATAAGACAAAAGGAAGGAAATTCTGGACTAAAAATTTCTCCCAATATTTCTTTTTTTCCCTCCCTCCCTCCCTCCCTCCCTTCCTTCTTGAAAGAGAGCAAGAACCCCACGAGGTGCAGAGGGGATTTTTTTGAGCGAGAGCGACGGGCAGAGAGAAGTAGGGCTTGTGTTCACCTGAAACGGGGCACAAACTCACCCAATGCGGCACTTGAGATCATGAACCGTGAGATCATGACCTGAGCTGAAGTCGGATGCTTAACCGACTTAGCCCCCCAGGAGCCCTCCCAGTATTTCTTTCCCTCGGTTTCAGATAACGTCAAACTAATTACCCTAAAATCTCTACTGACATGTTATCTTTTGTCAGAACCTGCAGTGACCAGTGTCTTCAGCACTCATTCAGTACATATTTATTTGGTATCCAGAAGTGCCTAGCACTGCTGTAGATAATAGTAAGGTACAACAATTCCTGTATTCATGGAGCATGTTTCAAGGGAGGAGACAGAAGTGCTCGATTGAATGTATACTTAGCAACTAGAATTGTCAGGATATTCCCAGCAGGGAATGAAACCTTTATGATTTCTTCTTTTGGCGTCTGAAACATTGCTCTGGACAACCAATCTAGTTGGTCTAGTATACCAATTTAGTATACTAAATACTTAATATGTACTTAATTGATAGTCAACATGGAGATAAGAAAGAGACCGTGTATTACTTTAAAAACAAACATATGAACAGTTTGCTAATATTAAATAGATTGGTTGCTACTCTTAGTATCCATAGGATATGTATTTAATACCAATATTAACATCCAGGTAAATGAAGCTAAGAGATTCCCATTTTATCCTAATTATGAAGACATTTGCTCATCAGCTAATTAATTAATTATTTGAACTAATGCAGGCCTTTTATAGTTCTTGGGGGATATAAGAGTAGCTAGATATAATTCCAGCCGTCAGGAATATTACTGTCGGAGCAGGGGTTGGGCAGACAGAATATATAAACAGGTGATACCGGTCAAGCTGCAGATGCCACTTACTGTCCAGAGCTACCTAGATGTGTGGGAGATGACTGCCCAGCCTAGTCTCAGAGGCCAGGAAAGGCTTCAGACAGGAGGTGACACCGACACTGAGTGAAGCAAGGAAAAGGGCTTGGAACCAGGAAAACCAAAGTAAATGCAGTGTCCTAGAGGGAAGGAGACCATGGAATGGGAATGCCTTCGATTTGGGTTCGCTGTATCATCATCTAGGCAGTGATCGATTGCATTTAATGTTTTATCTTGGTGATAAAAAGAAATCTTAAGAGAAGCCCTGGACGCTCTGTGCTTCTGTTTTCTTGCACTCCACTCTCCCAGTTCTTTATTCTCCCCTCGGTTGGCTCTTGTCTCTTACCTTTGCTACTCATTCACTCATTCAACAAATGCTTATTGATCACCTACTATGAACATAAAGAAAAAGAAACTGTGGGGTCCCATGTTGGCATAATAGCAGGGAGATAATTACTGTGTACGTGTGAGTGTGTGTGCACGAACATTACGCAGTGTGATCCCTGTGATATGGCCACCTGTGCAAGCCAAAGCAGGCTCTCAATGGATGTCTGACTTTGAATGACTTTTTTTTTTTTACATGGCATTTGGGTAGTAAGCCCTGATGCAGCCTGCCTCTACTTCATTTGAAAGTACATGTGAGGATGCAAAAAAAAAAAAAAAAAAAAAAAAAAAGAGCATAAACTCATGCTGACTTTGAAAATTAACATGTCGTTTAAGTAGCAACACTAGCATCAACAGTCTCAAAATCGATTTCCAGAATCTAAAAGAGTAACTGGAACTCGTTTGATAAATATAATACATGACATATGAGCAAAGTGAACCTCCAGCCTTGCAAGAGTTTGGACCTCTCTACCTTCTGCTCCTTGGCTTCATAACGCAAGGTCCCTTTAAGAACAGGGCAGGCCTCCCTTTACTCCGCTGCTGATGGTTAGGGCGTTTTGTTTTTTTGGAAGCAGCCAGTGAGTTTAATTTCCCAGAACTCTCCCACAACCCCAGACCTTATCTTCCCTTTCAGTTCAATCCATCAGAAAACTGCCAACCCAAGAGGCCAGCTCAGTAGGAAGACCGATCTGGGATGCCTGGTGCTGCCCTGTCTTCTGAGGATCCCAAGTAAAACTCTGTTAATGGGACATGGATAGGAGAAGCTGTGAATTTGGAGGAGGGCATAAGTTTGCATGTCTCCTGTCTGTTCTAAGGTTAGAAAACTGGGTAGTAGTGAGGCCACCAAAGCTACCCAATAGAATCTGCTAATTTAAAAAAAAAAATTTTTTTTTAAATAGGGGCAACTGGGTGAGTCAGTCAATCACGTGCTGGCTTCGGCTCAGGTCATGATCTCATGGTTCATGAGTTCAAGCCCTACATCTGGGTGCTGACAGCTCAGAGCCTAGAGCCTGCTTTGGATTCTGTGTCTCCCTCTCTCTCTGCCCCTCTCCCGCTTGCACTGTATGTCTGTCTCTCAAAAATAAACATTAAAAAATAAAAAATAAAAAAACTGCTAGACTCTGGGAACTGGCAACTAGCTTTAGATCTGAAGAGGCAAATCCAAGTTGCAATGAGTGAGGCTGAGAGTAAATCATGTGTACTGTCTGCTGGGAAACACTGAATATGTATATAGCTCTCTAGTTGAATAAAAAAATAATAAAGTGAGTCCATTAGAAAAAACACATTGCATACAAAGCAAAAGAAGTACCACTGGAACACAGGGAAAGGCCTCTGAAAGAAATATTTACTACAAAAACTAAAAGAAAATATTATAAGCTCTTTGGCATATTCAGTAGGTTTTTTTGGTTTTTGGTTTTGTTTGTTTGTTTGTTTGTTTAAGGGCACATCTCTATGAAATAGGACAGAAATTTAGTGGGGGGGGAAAGCGAGCTCAGATAGAAAGCCAGTGGAATGAGGGGAAAAAAAAGGAAATGATCAAGACAACTAAAAATACAGTCGCAGAATGAAAACATGCACTGAAGTCAATAAAAAACCATTTTTACAGAAGAAAATAAGATCAGAGCTGCTATATGACCTAGCACATATTTGACATTCATTAGAAAAACATTTCGAGGGTAGGGACTACTTATGGCTTGTTTACTTTTTAAATTTAAGCAGTACTTAGGGGCGCCTGGGTGGCTCAGTTGGTTAAGCCTCCCACTTCAGCTCAGGTCATGATCTCACAGTTCGTGGGTTTGAGCCCCACATTGGGCTCTGTGCTGACCGCTCGGAGCCTGGAGCCTGCTTCAGATTCTGTGTCTCCCTCTCTCTCTCTGTCCCTCCTACACTCACTCTCACTCTTTCTCTCTCTCACACACACACAAAATAAATAAACATTAAAAAAAAATTCAGCAATGGAACGCCTGGGTGGCTCAGTCGGTTAAGCGGCCAACTTCAGCTCAGGTCATGATCTCACAGTCTGTGAGTTCGAGCCCCATGTCGGGCTCTGTGCTGACGGCTCATCAGAGCCTGGAGCCTGCTTCAGATTCTGTGTCTCCCTCTCTCTCTGCCCTGCCCCTGCTCACACTCTGTCTCTATGTCTCTCAAAAATAAATAAACGTTAAAAAAAAAATAAAAGAAAATCAGTGTTTAGGTCAAAGACAGGCATCGAATAATAATAATTACCTTATGGCTAAGCAATTATTTCAGTCTTTGTCAAGGGAGGAATGAACAGTGACCTGTGCAAAGTCACAATGCCAAGAAATGGTACACCTAAATAAAAATGTGAGTCCTGACTTTGAGCATGCACACCCCCACAAGGCTGCCTTAACTCCTACCTCTGGACTTTGCACAGTGCGCTGGGGACTGTGAGATGGGAGTCCTAACACCCATCTCATGTGTGGTTTCGTACCAAAGCACACTCCTCAGCCTGGTCCTCGGTCCCCTTCTCTGGAAACTGGCCTTCTCACTTTCTCCCATGTTTGTCCTTACCCCGGCCCTTGGGTTTAAGCTCTGACCTCTCTCTCTCCTTAGTAATGGTTCTTGTTTCCTTCACACCCTCACCAACTCAGATTTCAGAAGTCATCAGCATGCCTGCTTTGACCTGGCTATAAACTCTTCTGCTTTAGAGCTGCCTGTCCTCGTAAGTAGGAACAGGGCATAACCCAGGAATCTTTCCATTATGCGTGAGAACATCATTTTCTTTTGTTCTGGTAACAGTTGGCTCCCTGCCATGTGCATGGCTGTTTCGTTTCTCCTTCCGTGATTGACTTGCGGCCCTGGGCTAGAAAGAGGTGGAGGCTAGGGGTGTGGGCAACTTAATAGTGTGCCTGGACCAAGTAGCTGCCTACATAAATATTTCTCCTTTCCACTTGATAAATTAGTTAAGTGACCTGCTTATGATGTGTAAAGGAAGCAGAAGCTCAGGTCACAGCAATCAGGATCGAAACATTTAACACTCCAGGTTCTTTAAAAGCAAAACAGAAGAAAAAATGCTCACATTTAAGGAAATACGACATGGTCATGCATAAAGAAAGATGAAGCTGAATCCTCACCATCGGGAATGATGGCCTGTTTTAGATATTTTTTATGATTGTTTTTATTTTATTTTATTTTTTAATGTTTAGTTTTGAGAGAGAGAGAGAAATACACGGAGCGTGAGCGGTGGAGAAGCAGAGAAAGGGAGACACAAAATCTGAAGCAGGTTCCATGCTCTGAGCTGTCAGCACAGAGCCCGATGCGGGGCTCAGACTCACAGACCCTGAGTTCATGACCTGAGCCGAAGTTGCACGCTCAACAGAACGAGCCACCCAGGCGCCCCTGATTATTTTTATTTTAAATGTTAGGTTGGAGAGTTTTTACCACTGTGAAGCAGTAAAGGGACCCCAGTGTTTGAAGTCAGATCTGCATTTGCATCCTGCCCTAAAAATGTACCAGTTGTGTGACCTTGGAGGTTAGCTCTGTGAGGTCAGTCTGCTCATCAGTAAGCAGGACCGGCAAGGCTTCCTTGTGGGGTCATCGTCAGAATCAAAGGGGAAGACTATCACAGAGTGGACAGACAACAACACCAAATACCTCTGAACCTGTGGCTTCTGCTTCGAGCCCCTTATTTGCATGTTAGAAGATGACTAGCAGTATTCTACATGTGACCTCTGAATGCTAAGTAGCCAGTCATGAACCATCCCCCCCTCAATCCTGGGACCAGCTGGACTCACCAGCCACAGAGGTCATCTGCTGTGCACAATCAGCTGGTGAAGCTGAGCAATCACTTGGTCCCTCACAGAAACCAAGTTTCATACAGCAGAGAGATGAGTCTTTTCTATACGTAAATCCTCAGGCCTCACTTCCCTTAACACAACAGGAAACACTCAAATTTTGTGTACCTTACACAACTGCTAGTGCTGGAGGAATTTAGAAAGAGTACATGCCTCTTGGTATAGATGACTAGTTTCTATTCTCAAATTAATACTACCTCTTTGTTTTGGTGGTTTTTAAAAAATTCTCTTCCTGAAGTATCCAAGAAGTGAATTAATCAAATTTAATCAAAGAAGCAAGTCATGTCAGAAGCATATCAGGCCATGAAAACACCATATTCACCAGTGGTTGAAACGTGTTTTCTCCGCTTCATTTTGCAAGAACAGCGCTACCCAGAACGGAAAGTTATTTTCTTGTGCTTTGAAGAGCTGTGATTTCTAACATGAGACCATATGCTGCTCAAACTGCTGGAGAAGTTGAGTCCTGCTCCAAGGGCTCTTCAAAGCAAGCACAGAGCAAGTGTGCATGTGAAAAACGGAGACGAAGTCAGGAAAGAAGCATTGTAAGATCTCAGCCAGTGCCCAGAGGACTGAATCCCAGCTAGAGACCAGCCTTGCTAAACAGAGTCAGATGTGCATGGAGTCAGCCACCGAGATGAGTCTTTGCAGGATCTCAGGAGGAGCCAGAGGCTGTATCCCAGTGGCTTCCTTCCTCTGTCAGTGGATGACAGAGCTGGACTCATGAGCTAATTCAAGCAGCTTTTGACTGATACATTTATCAGGCTTGCAGAGATGTGCACTCTTAGACCTGAGTTTGTTTATGATTTTGTTACAATTTAATGCTATTTACATATTTTTGTCTATGACAAGTTGAGTCATATAACAAAGCTTAATATCCTACCTGTCATTTAGCTGGTTTTCCGATAATGTGTTTTCTTATTGAAGCAACTAATTTAGCCGCTTATATTTTGTTTTATGATAGGTGTCATTTTTTCCAGGACTTCAGTGTGGCAGGCACCATGACAGATGCTTGACATGCACCATCACCAACACTTAGAGTAGCCCTGCCTGACATTGCCCTGCCAGGCAATGTGTTGTTGCCGCATTTAAAAGGACAGAGATGGGGCGCCTGGGTGGCTCAGTAGGTTGAGCGTCAGACTCTTGATTTCGGCTCAGGTCATAATCCCAGGGTTGTGGGATCAAGCCCTGTTTCAAGCTCCATGCTAAGCATGAAGCCTGCTTAAGATTTTCTCCCTCTGCCTCTCTCCCCTGCTCATGCTGTCTCTCTAAGGTTCAGAGAGTCACAGATATTTTCCTAGAGGGGAAAAAAACCCAGAAGTGATATTAGAACCTAGTGGTTTGGATTGAGGTCCCTGATATCCACTGGAAAGAAAACAAATTTTTTTAAGGAAAAAATGTTTTGGAAAAAAAAAATTAAATTTTTGTGTTTTCATACTCCTACTCTGTTTTTAGTGTGTCTGCCATATTTTCTCCTCATTTTAGTGACTTTTTAAATTATGTCACAGATTCAGACTTTATTTCCTTAGTGCTTTCTATCTTCCCTAACTATAACAAGCAACAAGTAAATCCCAGAGGAGGGAGGCAGGAGGAGTATGGATTATAAATAAGAGTCCTTCCCAAGGTAGTGTGGCTTGGTAGAAGATGGAGGAGTGAATTGGGTAGAAATCCGCTAGGAGTACCCAACAGATAAATTATGAGAAAGATCTAGGCCAAGAGACCAAGGATGGGATCCAAATTAGTATGTAAATTATTAGTATGTAAATCAAGACAAGCTGGATGACACCAACTAAGAGCCAGGACAGTTGACCAGAACAGCTTTCGGATACTGGTACATGAGTACATTAAAATGGCTGAGATTTAGAGCATCAGAAGCAGACAAAGATGTGAAGTACCTGGTGTATTTGGGAACTAGCAAGTAAACTAGTGTGTCCTAAAGGGATCACCAATAGAATAAGGCTGTGGGGGAGAATGTCAGTCAAGGCTTTGTGAGTTTATCAGTTGTCTGTCGCTGCTTTAATAATTACCACAAACTTAGAGGCTTGAATTTACTGTGGGTGAGAAGCCCGGGCCGGCTCAGCTCGTTTCTTTGCTCCAGTTTTCTCAAGACCAGAACCAAAGGCTCCTATCCGGAGGCTCTGGGAATAATCTACCAAATTCATTCAAATTGTTGGCCAGTTGGAGCTCCGTGCAGTTGTAGGACTGAGGTTCCTATATCCTGGCTGACTGTCAGCCAGGGGTCCTCAGCTTTTAGAGGCCACCTGTATTGCTTGACTCATTGCCCCCTTTGTCCATCTTCCAAGCCACCAATGGCAGATAATGTCCTTCTCATCCTTTGACTCTCTCTGGTTTCCATTTCTGCCTCATTTCTTCTGCCTTCTACTCTGTCACTTGACTGACTCTTCTGCTTTTAAGGGCTAATGTGATTACATTGGGTTTATACTGCATAATCTAGGGTAATCTCTGATTTTAAGGTCAGCTGGCTAATAATTAGTTCCATCTACAAAGTCCATTGACAGCAATGCCTAGATTAGTGTTCGATTGAGTAACTGCAGGATGGGAATCGTGGGGGAACATCTTTAGAGTCCTGCTCGCTACATTATCTGCATTTCCCAAATCTGGGTGAGTTTTGGGCGATGCCAAGTGTTAGCCTCGATTCCTGATACTTACTGAAACCTCCGGGACGTTCGTTCCCTTTCTCTTCCAGGCTGCTGATTATTTCGGATATTCCCATGTCTGTCCTCTCTCCAGAGGTTTTCTATAAAATTTTCTCTCATCCTTCTCATTTCCTTGCCGTCTGTCCATCAGCTCTGCCCTTATTATTGACTGAGCAAACAGCGTTTTTGCTGTTCCTTTGTTTTCTAAAAGCTTTCAACCAATTCCCCTGAGCCTTGGATACTCCATCAAGCTTTGATGACCCTAGAAAATCTCAGGACTGGGGATCCTGTTTTCTTGTCTTTTGTAATCTTTAGAGACCCCTTGAGAATCTATTTCCAAGCATTTTTTTTCTTACTAACGTATATAACTAATTTCTTTAAAACGACTACGAAGGAAAAAAAATTAGCTAACTGAATTACTCCTGTCTTTTAAAAAATAATTTCGACAATTTTAGGGCCTATCAACCTGTAATTCACAGTGCCAAGGTTAAGGAAAGGCATTCCCAGAATTTATTGTACATTATGACCGTGCTGAAATGCAAATTGCTGGGCCCACACCAAAGATGCAGTAAATCTAGGGTCGGAGCTCAGGAAGTCTGCATTCAGGGAGGATCCCAGGAGACGATGAGGCGTGCTCAAGCTCTCACAGCTCCTAAGAGGCAGCAAGGCTTACGGTGAAGTCCATGGTAAAATTCATCTGTCCGTACTATTTACAGAGTGAATGAAGGTGTGTAGGTCGATAAGGACTAAGACTTCTCCAAGGAGTCCTTCCAAGTGAGTGCCCCACCTTCCGACCCCCGGGCACTTCTCAGGGGCTTGCTGCTTGTCCACTCTGCTGGATGTCCATGTCTTTAACATTATGATCCTGCTGCTGATGAGGGTCAGTGTGTGTTCTGCCCTGTCTTCCCCACACTGTATATGCACTAGTCTTCAGTGCCCCTCATTAATACCCTCGGGGTACCCGTACCACGTTAAAGGAGACGCTTCGTTGCTCTACTCCAATTAATGAATGAGATTGAACCCTTCATCCATTTAAGGTAAAGAGAACAAACGTTCATTACGAGAAAGGAAAGAAAATCAACATTGAGTGTCATTGGCATCACAACGGTTTAGCTTTTGTAGAGTCAGTATAGCTTCCTAAAATGTAAGACACTTTGCAAACGATTTTTAATCTTCACAAAAATGCCTTGAGGTATCGTTATTCCTACTTCATAAATAGACTTCAGAAAGACTCCTACTTCAGAAAACTCACACCGTTGTGCCGCCAGCTGGGGGAATGTCAAGATCTGACCCCAGGTGTCTTCCTCCATAGCTTGTCTTCTTTCCATTCACTTGTCTTCCAAGCTCAGAAATTCCACGTAAGCATTTTATAACCATCATCTAGGATGTTGAAGTTATCAGCCGTAGTTTGCATCTCTTTGGCCACCATATGCAGCTTTCACACATCTCTAAATATTAATTATAAATGTTTTCTCTTACAGTTCTCTTTGTTACACAATAGCAAAATAAAATGTGCTTACCAGTGCAACTCTCCTGTGGGGCTTCCCCACACATTTCACTGTCTTGCCTAAACATTCAAAATAAGCACATGCACATCTTCTATAAACACTCCTTCTACTTATGCCTTCTTCCCACTTCCTCTTATCGATGGAACAATTCAGCCTTCAGACAGAGATATCTGCTCATCTGTCACATCTGAGCTTTCTCACTGGTTACAAAGCTGCACCTCCCCCAGGACCTCCCTGGCATTCCTGGGGTACTACTGCCACTTCCCTACCAAGATGGCTCCCTGATGGGCCTCTGTAGCCTCCTGAGTGGTCCACATGGCAGGCACTCCTTAGAAAGTTCTACCTTGGGTCAATAGCCATTTGACATTCCCCAAGGCAAGGTTAAAGCCCCTAGTATTTGAGAGAAAAATCAAATGGCATTCTTGATGATCGGCCCTTCTAGAGTCACCATCTGCTTATAAGATGAGATGTCAAGCGAGCAGGGCCCCAGGCCCTAGTAACTTCACACTTAGAGAGAAGTGTCTTTCACTGAGTCACATTTCAACTCCCTGGCCCTGGTGTTAGTGGTAAGGAAATGTTGGAGACGGTGTGGAAGAGCTGTGCTTGCTCATTCCCTTTCGTTGCTGAGTACCTTCTTCCTTAGAATAATAATATTTTCTTCCTTCAAGTATAGGTATGTTTTATTTATCAGAAAAAGAAAACGCTATGTCACCCATGCTGTGTCCCTTTTGCCAGAGCTACTAGCAAGCTTACGAGTTAAATTTAGTGCTCATTTGCATGATCTCATTCTCAGTTTCTGGAGAAAAGAAACTATCTTCTCTTTCCTCCTCTATGATTTCTGAGCCCTGGAGGCTCTAGAAATTTAGAGAAGGAGCCGTGATACTTTTTTTTTTGCTTAAATACCAATACTTGGGGGAGTTCACCTGAATATTTACTGAGGGATAAGAAAATAAAATCTGGGGACACCTGGGTGGCTCACTCCATTAAACATCCGACTCTTGACCTCAGCTCAGGTCTCGATCTCAGGGTTGTGAGTTAAAGCCCCGCATTGGGCTTCACACTGGATGTGGAGTTTACTTAAAAATTTAAAAAATAATAAAAAAGAAAATGAAATCTGGTGATATTCCAACCATTCTGTCTTAATGGGGTTTTACTAATCAAGAAGCCTATCAGAACCAGTTACATTTTCAATGTTATACATGGCACTAGGGTTCCTAGTTAATTAGGAGGAGAATGTATCTCATGGACAAAGTCAGATTTCTTCCCCACCCCATCACAGTTTATCTAAATTTGGTCTTCAGGACCCACCTACAGGGAGATGTGAGTCCGCCAAGCACACACCAAGGATCATGGCTTATTCACATCACATTGATGACCAGAGAGAGGATCCAGAAGTAGCCTGCCTCCTGGACCGGCTCTGGAAGGGTGCTCTAGGCCCCGGCCCAGTTGGCTTTCCCAGTAGATAAGCTGTAGTGATGCTGTTGAGGCCAGGCCAGTAGAGAGAGACCATTCATGATGCGTGATCTTCATCCAGGACCATCACGTGACATGGTGCTGGTTGATGACACGGGATATTTGGCTGAAGGGACACACGACAGGGCTGAAATCCTGCCCACTCTGCTCCTTTTTTTTTTTTTTTTTTTTTAATGTTTATTTATTTTTGAGAGACATAGAGGCACAGCATGAACAGGGGAAGGGCAGAGAGAGAGGGAGACACAGAATCGGAAGCAGGCTCCAGGCTCTGAGCCGTCAGCACAGAGCCCGACGCGGGGCTCGAACTCACGGACCGCGAGATCATGACCTGAGCTGAAGTCGGCGCCCAACCGACTGAGCCACCCAGGCGCCCCTCTGCTCCTTTTAATAATTTATTCTTCCAAATGGGATGCTGTTTGCATTTAGTCTGCCTGGAGGGGGCACCTCTTTCTAATTCACACAAAGGTTCCAGATGAGTAACAGAGATGCTCTTTTATCCCAACCTCGTGTAAGCCACTGATGAGGGAAGCCAAGTGTCGACTCTGGGGGATGGGGTGGAGTGGGGTGGGGTGGAAGCCTGTAATGAGCAACTAGAAGTGACCTTCCACTGTTCTTTCTCAGGGAATGGAGTAAGTGAACCTCCCCTCTCTGAATATATGAGGAGCTGAGGGGATAAATATTATCCTCCCGTAATCGTGTAGTTAGACACAAAAGGCTAGGATGTTAGGAAAGACAGGGGTATACAAAGGGAAAAAGCACTGTCACTCATTCACCCATTCAACAGGTAGTAACTTAGTACCTACTGTGTGCCAGACCTAGTGCTAGGCATTGGAGATACTGTGTGAGTACCACAGGTAGTCTGTCAAAACAGCTAGGTTCTGGTTTCCATTCTCTGTGTTCCCTGGGGCACGCTTTTTCCTTACGCACGTTATGAAGCGAACTTCTCTAACGTCAGCAGTGTTCATGTTCTCCTTTACTGCTAGTATTTTTACTATGTGTTTAGGTCTCTGGGGAACTTTACAAGGGATGTTCCTTCACACTCGAGTTATTGGCTTGGGAAGATGCATACCCAGAATTCCCCTCTAGTCTCTCATTCAAATCTTCATGTTCCTGTGCGTTAAAATCAGTGCCATAGTTCTCATCTGGTCACCCAATTATTTGGCAAGAGAAACCATTAGCAGGTAGCTCTACTTGGATTCAACAATCCCTGCATCAGCAGACTTCGATGAGTAGTCAGAATAGCCGGAGCAGAGGATACTATGTGAGGAAGACATGGACAGATGCTGGAGGAACAGGCAGGGGCGAGCCCGAGAAGCAGCACATAAAACAGCATGGGTATTTCTGCCTCGAAATGAGGTCAGTGGACAATTCGTAACAGGGAGTAACCTGATCAGATTTGTATGTGAGAACAATTCCTTGCTCCCTTGTGGAGAGGAGCACCATTAGCAAAGGGGTTCCTTCAGCACACAGGAAGGACTTGACGGTGGCCTGGATTGAAGAAGTGAGCGACAGGACGAAGAGAAGGGATGGATTCAGAAAAGATTTGGGAGATCAGATGGACAAGACTTGGAGACCACATAAATATGGGAAGAAGGGAAAAGTGGAGGAAGAGTGCCCTCAGGTCTCTGGTTTCGACGACGGAATGGAGTCCGTGCTCTGCAACAGGCCAACAGGGCCCTCTAATCTGGCTCAGAGGGCAGTCTGGAGAGGGTAATTAAATGGGACTGGAGAGACAAGGGAAAGAGACCCAGGTAGACCACTCAGCTCTCCTGTTTTAATGCAGGCTGTGTGTTGCCACCTCATTGCACTCATGATCAAACACACTGTAGGCTCTAAGTAGACGTATGTTACATTGATTAATTTTGTAATGTGAAAATACGAAGCGGACTCTGGTATCAATGTCCACAAACTTCAGACTAGGCTTGAAGAACCCCGCTGCTTCTCACCCTCTAGAAATGTCCCAAGAGAAGACATTAGTGAATGGGAAACATGAAGGAGGCACTGTGAACAGGTCTTGAAGGCATCCACATTTTGCATCCTGTTCAGTTCTGGAATCTCTCAGAAATTGACATACTCCATATAAGCATGTGGTTCTGATTGACTTTAATGGGATTCCCTTGCAAACCACAGATTGTAAATTATCCCGTAGTAGGTATAACATTTATAGGAGACATATTATTTTACTCTGAATACCCCCTGGATGCTGTTACACTGAATTCTGACAACAGAGCTCAGAATAAGATCATCTTTTACTAGAATGCCACTGCTCCACGTTGATTTCTCTAAGCTGAAGAAAATGGGTGTTTATAATAACATTTTTTAAAAGAAGAAGAAAGATTTAATTCCATGCTAAGGAATTTCACACACAATCTCCGTGTAGTACTTGTTTTGTTTTTGTTTAATACAAGGCAGGGCACTTTCTTTTAGAGAAGAAATGATAGTATTTCCCAGGTCTGGAGATTAAACAGTTTGGTAGTCATTTCACGTTCAGCTCACAAAAAGGGGATTTGCATATGAACTTGTTTGGGCAAGAAAACACATCTGAACGTGTTTCATGGGAACTATCTCTATCCATGGCAGCTCCTTTTGGCCATCTCTTTCTTTTCTTGTCCTCATCCCTCCAGGTCACTGGGTTGAAACTGTCTCAGGACCTCGATGATCTTGCCATTCTCTACCTGGCCACAGTTCAAGCCATTGCGGTAAGACCCTTTAATGCCTTTTTTAAAGAGACCGAGGTCTATCAATAAACTTTAGACCACATGCTCCTCCAGGGCACATCTTGTGCTTTTGCGACAGAGATTGTTAATTCAAAGGGAGCTTGCCAAAAAGACATGCGTGTCTTTTAGGAAGGAAACCCTGATGAAGTTCTTCACCTCCTTCACTAATCACCTCACATAGCTGAGAGCTGAACGGAGCGCAAGCCTTTGAACATCATAGCTGTCATGTATGTAATTTGTCTTCCAAGCTCAATTAAATAGAAGCAGATGCCATGGATGCTTGCATTAAGAAAAGCTGGTGTTAGGAATGTGCAAACTTCTAAAACACATGACATTGTTCCCTTCACAAAAGGATTCATTACAGGGTTCCTGTAAATAGTAAGCATCCTTAGAAAATGGCAGTTTGTTTTTAGGTAACTAGCTGCTTCAACGAGAGGTTTGGGTGGTTAGGGAGAGAAGGAGGGGAGAATGTAAAGAGTTAGGAACTCCTACACTGAAGATGAATCCAAAGTGAAAACAAACTCCTAAAAGCTCAAACATCATTGTCTAAGGAATCCTTTTCTCCCAGCGGTGATCTGGAGATTGGCTACGTGAGCATGTTAGGAAGTGCATTTTGGAGGAGCGGGTCATGGCTTTCCGGGTTTCAGAGCTGGGAGGAACCCCAAAATTGTAGTTAATTAAGTGAGCGTAGCCACTCTGGTAAGAAAACCCGGACCAACAGAAAGGAAAAGTCAGTTTGCTAAATTCTGATTCAAAACTTATTTTTCAGAAACACACAGAAAGTTTCTTGGTTGATGTTATGGGGATACATTTATTTGTCGTCCAGTCATTTCTTTCCTCCATATACCACTTCCATGACCTTATTCCTTCAAGTAATAGAACTGCACACATTTTTTCCATATATCCATATCTAAGAAGTGCTATTCTTGTGTCCACATTTACCCATGTGGACATGATAAGAGATCAGAGCTTCCCCACCACTGAGAACATACAGTCTTACATGGAATAGGTCACCTGGATTAGATGAAACAGCCCTTTTAGTTTCTTTATGTGCCAGTTTGACTATCTTCCTGAAGCAACTGTCACTGATTGAATAGTTTGGCCATTCAGTGGCACTGATCAGCTGGCCTTATTTATGGGAACTTGGTCAAAAACAGATAATTCTGACATCTGTCAAAATGGAGGGAGTGATAGTAAAATGAATATGGAGAAGAATGGGGGCTTCCATAGTCAAGACAGTTACTTAGGGATCCTTTTTGGTGGTAATAATGGTAATCATGATGAATAAAATAGTTTCGGGTATTATGTGCCTGGGGTACTGTGCTAAATATTTACACACATCAGATGACTTCACCTAATGAGCTAGGTGTTAGAATCCCCTTTCCGCAGATTTAAAACCTGCACTCGAGCAAGCTTAAGTAACTTGCTCAATTTCCTGTAGTTTAGCAAGTGGCAGAGCTGGGATTGGTAGCCACGGCTTTCTAAAATAAAAGTAGATGTATGGAGTATTGAGGAACTTTCATTTTCTGATCCATCAATGGCCTTGAATGGAAAGTCTTCGAATGGAATAAAATGACCACACTGAAATGGAAAGTCAGAGCTGGGTGACGCTCATGCTGAGTACGTGCTGAGAGGCAGACCAAGGGGCACCATCACACGATGATAATGACTTTGCCTTTCGTCAACACCCACCAGCTGTGCCGGGCGCCAGAGAACCTACCCACTGTGGCCTAGGTCAGCTACCCTGTAAGTAGGTGAGATTGTCCTCATTTACAGACAGAGGGAAAAGCAGCTCGCAAGGTCAGGTAGGTAGTGCCCGGGAGAGTCAGAACTGGAGCCTGAGAAGTGTCTGTCTCGCTCCTAGTCTTCTGCTCTTTCCACTCTACCCACCTGCATTTTCTTTTTGATATGCTTGTAAATGCTACATGGATGAAATAAGCTGTCAGGCATTTCTAAGACGGGTTTTTATTTTACACGTTTTAGCAAACATTGTTACTTTGGCCGCGGTTGTCTCACAGAGGCTGCCCCTTCCTGGTAAGAACACTACAGAAGTCCAAGAATACATAAATGAGGTTAAATGTAATGCAGGCTGGGTGGAGCCAGCTACATTTTCCCAAATACCACACACTCGGAAAATCAATCTTGTATTCAATGGGTCGTACATGTATTAAAACTATCATATTTATTCTGTCCATCGTCTTAATGACCTTTATAATACCACGAAGGGAAGGAAATTTAAGATGGATTTTTTTAAATAAGGCTTTATTGTAGGGTCAACTGAATTGTGAGTCGTTCAGTCTGTTTTGCAAAGGTAAGGCGGTATGCTGATCTTTCAGGCAAAAATGTGCATTTGAATGAAGTATTCTGATAACAGATATTTTCCCATGCTGTTCAACTTGGGAAAAAAATGGTTTTTTTGTTTCATTAGCTCTGAATATTGCCCTAGCATCTATATGTTGTGAATAGATGTGGTTGGTATTTTGTAGGAATAGAATGAAAAAGATATTGTAATGAAGTTAACTTGGGACTGTGCGAAACTCTCCATGAAGTAAAATTCTCTCTTGATCACACTGAATTGAAAGACTTGTCAAACAACCAGTTTATCCATAGCCTGTTCATCTATAGTTTTCTTTTCAGAATAGATCCTTAAAAAGTACTATTTGCATTTGAAGTCTCTCGATTTGCATTTGGTTCTGTACATTCCCAGTGGACTAGCCTGATTTTAATTTAAATTTCTCTGTGAAAACATGTTTTCCAGAAAGGTGAGCACAAAATCATTTTAGCACAAAGCCCCGTGGCGGGGCATTTAAGGAGGGTGGGACATTTCACAGAGTGGAGCCTGGGACACCCAAAGGGAATGCCCTGTTACTAACTGAGTGGGAAATTCCAGCCAACAATGCCACATGGGGGAGAGGCAGGCTGTCACAGCCCCTCCCAAGGGAGTGCCTCTTGTGCAGATACTTTCTTGCCTTTTCCCAAGGGAATGTGCTTTGTGTTACCCTGGGCTCTGGCCTGCTAATCACGGGAGCTGCATGTCTCTGGTTTCAGAAGTATCAGACATACCAATTTTGCATGGTATTTTCATGCATGTTGGGGGGAAGCTGTCCTCCCCCCCACACACACAGAATCTATTGCCTCAGGCAAATCATAGAACTCCTACATGGGGATAACATGGTTTTTGAGTTTGTCATAAGTTAGAGATGACATCAAAGTGCAGAGCAGAGTGCCTCGAGTATAGCTAATAACTAAGATAGCGCTCATGTCCAAACACCTTCCATGTACTTGACTCCCTTGTGTGAGGGGTGCATGCGTACGCTGTCTACCGCAGCAACCTTGCATGTATTACTGTATTTCATCAAATCTAAGACTGTATTAAAAAAATGTTACTTGCATGTTAACATTTCTCTCAATTTGTAGAGTTTCTAGATAAATGAATGTGATATTACTATTCTTTTTTAAAAAATGAGGATGGAGTCTTAGGCTCCGTACAGTTTGATTCAGGAAGTAGGTGAAATGTCCTAATGCCAACCTAGGTTTCTTGAATGCAAAAGCCATGCTTTTACCTACTACAGGCTCATGCCCCTTGATTAGACTAGGGTGTCCTGGAATCCACAGACACCACATGATCCGTGGTGGACTTAAGGGCATCTGTCGACCTTTGAAAATCATTCATAATACTATTTTGTAGGTGCCTTTTTTTTCTGGGAAGGTCAGTAGGTTTTATCATATTCTCAAGAGGGTTCATGACCCCCCAAAAGCTTAAGAAAGAACATCTGGGGGTAATCAGCCACATGCAGTAAGCAGGATCTGGCCTTATACGGTACAACATGTTTTAATTTTTTTTAACACACTACATCTGTGGATTATTTTTGGAGACCCAAGTTTCACCTAATCCATATTCTTACCAGATTCACGAATAGCTGAGGGCCTCTGGGCTGGAACTGCTGAGCTTTTGCTCCTGAACTGCCCCTGGCTCTCATAATTTACTACACAGCATTCAGGATTTTATGCCCCATGGTCCCCAAAACACCTTCTAGCCACCCTCTCTCCCAGAGGTACCCCCAAACACGGGGAAGAGAGCTCTCCAGACTGCCCGGTCAAAAGAGGCTTCACTTGCCCTGCACCCCACCCCCTGGGGGTCTGGGGGGGCACCCTGGCCACTTCCCAAACCCCCTTCCTTTACTTTGGTTACTCTTCTGATAAGGCATGCCCTCATGCTCAACTGCCTCGCACTCGGATATCAGCTTCCCAGCAACACTGTCACACAGTCTGTGATAGTGGTCACAGTCTTCTCTCCAGCCCTAACTCCGCCTTCCTGACCTCCTAGATCCTTGACCTTTTTACGTTCCCTGACCTTCTCCTCCCTCTGCTTTGTCAACCCACCCCTATGTCCACACCTGGGGCCATGTCATCCCTCAGAGTTAATCACTCTCTAAACATCTCAAGGGCTCTCTCTCAGCATCAAAAAAAACGTTTCTCTCTCATTTCCCTCCAGAACCACTTTCTCAGCCATTGCCATGTGGCTGCCTCCTCAAGTCATGTCACACTCCATCTTTTTGTTTTTAATCCTGACCCCAAATAAATGATGATCCATGAACTTCCAGTTTTTGAACCTCTAGATAAACTTATTCTTAGCTGTTCACGTATCCTAGTTAAAACTAAAGAAGCGTACATTGACATTCACCCTGATGACCCTACAGCAGTGTCCTTTTCTCAAGCATCAGTGATTTTTACTGAGTTTAGTAAACTTAGCAAGACAAGGAGGAGCATAACATATTCTGGGAAGATACCGGCACACGAGGGCTGAAATGAAATACGGTGAAGCCCTCCACAAATGAGGGCATGGGTTCCCACATCGTCCCAGGCTACGGGCTCCAGCATCGTCATTGGAGAACCACTCCCTGGCTTCCAGTGAGAATAAAGGTCAGGTTAGCCCTTCGCCAACCTGAAGTCATATTCTCCCCTTTTTGCGGTTGGAGCGCTCTTCTCACGTTTCTGCTGCCGATTTTACTGGTGTCCTTTTCCAAAGAACAAACTTCTTCAATTCCTATCCAGGGAAGGAAGACTGACCCAGGGACCACCACCAGCCAGTCACTCCATTCCTCGTTCCTGCTAGAGGATCGGGGCCCCAGCACACTCCTCACGTTTGTTCCGGTGTACTGTGTTAATGTTAACTGTGGTAGCCCTGTCAGTTGTTTTTGTCGGTGTTGTGTAACTGGCGATGGAAGCAAATGGCGTAGTAATTAAGCGGGTTCAGGAGTCAGACAGGCCCCCATTGGAATTCCCATTCTGTGACTTCATTAGCTGTGTGATCAGAAGCGACATAATCTCCCAGAGTCTCGGCGCTCGAGACAGTGCATGTAAGGCGCTCAGTGTGGTGCCTGGCGTTAGGTAAACACTTAGTAAATGTTCCAGAGCTTTTCTTTGCACTGCTGCTGCACTGATGCTTTCTTCTGCTTTTTCCCTTGAAGTTTGGGACCCGCCTCATTATAGAGGCCCTGGAGGCCGCAGGCCACTCTATCAGCACTCTTTTCCTGTGTGGAGGCCTGAGCAAGAATCCCCTTTTTGTGCAGATGCACGCAGACATTACAGGTAAGTCTGAGGAGGGACCGAGAAGGCCATTTTGGGCTTGGCAGCCAATGCGCCTGGCTGAGACCCGGGCGAGGTTGGAAACAGCAGGGTACAGGTGATGTGTCAAATTATTTTGCATATTTAGGTTAACGCGTATATTTTTTTTTTTTCTCAAGATCACTGTGAAGTGTTTGTAGCCATGATGGAGAAAGTGCCTTCTCTGGGAATGCATCTTTTAACTGATCCTGAGAAATGAGATGAGAATGGTCAGCAAGGGCTAGCATGTAACTTAGCATTTACAAAACAGTCCGACGCCTCTTCCAATGCACGTTTGTGGGGAGTATTGAAGATACAGAGATGAGTAAGACAGGATTCCTGCCCCCAGCGAGCTTGGAGTCTATTGAAAAGGACAAACAGATGTGCAGATAGTGTGTGGCAAGAGCGGAGAGTGAGGAAAAAAAGCACAGAGTGTTATGGAAACAGTAGGACACCTCGCCCGGGTTTGGACCTGGGACCAGGCAGGGCAGATACTCTGAAGGAAGTGATGGGAAAGCTGTCCTAAAGAAAGAATTCAGAGCCCAGCTGGTCTGTGGGAACTGGGGTCTGGCCGCAGATGGGAATTTGAGCCCCGAGACCCCAAGATCCTGTGCTTCTTTCATAGCTTATGACACAGACCGAGAAAATGCAGTGTCATGGGCTGATCCCTTTGTAATATGAGCACAGCAGAGCAGGACCCCTGCTGCAGGTCCCTGGGCCTTAAGAAAGGGACCCCGTTGGCAGGAGGCTTGCTGGTATTACAGAGCCTTCCCTGGACTGCTGTCCCTTGGAACCGGTGCTCTCTTTGAGATTGGCTCCCCGGGACCCACCCCAGGATGGCCAGGCACCAGAGCAGGGCAAGGGAAAGGAGACAGAAAGGAAAGGGGATTGGACCCTGCCCCTGCCCACAGCCCCAGCTCCAGCTGATACGAATCCACCCTTCATCATGATGTCTTGCTGTGCCCCATCCCCTGGATGCCTAACCTCTGACAGCTGGGTGAGTCAAGGTCCCTGCCCTTGACACTACCTCATAGCACCCTTGCCCCCTCCAGCTGATGCAGATCCCTGCAGATGAGAGCTTTGCCAAACGTCAGGGGCATAGTTAACCCCTGCACTTCGTGAGATCAAACTAAGTAAAGTACTCGTCCCCGTCTTAGAGATAAATGGGCTGAGGCGCAAGCCAGAAGACAGTAGAAAAAAGCACATAGTCTAAGGGTAAATATATCAGGACGTTAAGCATAGAAATTACTACCATTAACCAAGCTCCCACTGTGTGTTGCTAGAATCACTCTGTTCACGTTTAACTTCACAGACTGCCAAAAGGTAGAAGTCGGTGCCCCATCTTACAGACAAAGAAACTGAGGCTCAGGGAGGTCCATAAATTGTCCAAAGTCCAGCTTTAGTGAGAGGGGAGGGACAGAACTAGGACTGTGACCTGGGTGTGTCTAGGCCCAGCATCCCCTCCCCTGTGCTGCTCACCCCGGCTTCTTAGCTTCTCTGAGTAGTTTGTACCGCTGGGATGAGTTCTCTTCCTTGACCGAAGCGTCCATAACCGAGGGATGTGGGCTGTGCTGAGGCTGAAAGAGGAAGGACCTAAAAAAGGAGCCCAAATTACCTTGTCATTTTCCCCAGGAGAAAACCGATAACCACATTTTATCTAAAAGTCAGCTAGCTTGTCTGATAAGATTCAAAGTGACTTTCCAATTTCCAGTCTCATAATAGCCACGAAGCCTTCCTACCTATGCGCAGGAGGGCAGAAAAGATCTGCCTTGGCTAACCCTTCACCTGTGCGAATGCACCTAGAGCAGGGCAGTTCGAGTGACCCCGGGTCCCGACCAGGCACTGCGGCTCCAGCCTTAATGAAAGCGGATCCTCTTCCAGGCCTTCCGTCCCTGAGCTGACTCAGGAGCAGGGGGTGCAGCAGCTTCACAAAAAGTTCTGCTTTGGAAACGGCTCTTCAAGGCTGTTGAATGAAAAGGCTGTTAATCGTTACTTGGATTCCAATTGAAACTGGACCCTTTGTCTCTGGCCGTGGACCGGTTACAGTTCCAGACAAAGGGACCTTTTCTTTGGCTGGAATTCCTCTGCGTTGGGAAGCTGTGACTGACAAGTGATGGCAAAGTGCATCTGCCTTTAAATGCTTTGGGTTCTGCTCAACTCATTAATGCATCAGATAAATAGTTCACATTCCAGGCAGGGCTGCCTTCTTCCTCTCCTTCACCCAGCACTCACAGAAGAGACCACATGCGTTCCTGTAAAAGGCAGGTACACAGCAGTGGGTATATAGGTAGAGCCTTGGATGCCTTGAAACGTTGCAATTGCTCTGGTTTTCCTGCAAACACAGACTTAAAGAGGATCATAGACCTGGTATGTGGGTCTCAGAACACCTGTCAAAAACCCAGCAGGATTTAGAAGTGTCTTAGGAGATAGCGTAGAGTCATGGAAAGAGCAGGAGATCACCTCTGTGACTTTGGGCAAGCCGCTTTACCTCTCTGAGCCTCATTTTCCTCTTCTGAAAGAAATAACATGATTTCTCTGATAGGTTGTGCTGAGGAGTACGTACATGGCTGTGAGTTTGCGAGCACCAAGCTCCATGCCTGGAAGTCAGTGTTCAATAAACGTTAGCTTACTCTTTCCCTTAAAGCAGCCTCACGCCAAAAGGAAGGAGGTGTGTTGGGTGGCGGGGGGAAGCACAGTTTAATAATTTGTAAGCAAATCTTTGTCTTTTGACGAGCAGGCTTCTCCGTGCAAGCAGAGAGCATGGGACTTTGCCAACTTGGGAAAATGTCCTCTGCGTGAGGAGGAAGGATCTTCCCCTACGCCTGGCAGTTAGTTTAACTGTGGTTTCAAGACCTACTTAGTGTGTCCTAAGTAATTGTAGGTTTCCTCCATTGACTTGGGACTGAATGTTCCTTCTCTGAATTTTGTTGTTTTAATCCCTGGACGTTTCAGCAGGGGTTTCCCGCTTTCTTTCTTACTCATCATTTTAATAATTTGTCCTTCTATTTAATTCACTCAGAAGTCTTCTCTGAGCACACCAGCGTACCAAGGACTGGGCTTGGCAGGGGGATGCAAAGAACAACGATCAAGTCCTGCCAAAAGGGTCATTACAAACCGAAAAAGTGCTCTCGGTACTCTGACCAATGTCCAGAGAGGACAGTGAGGACCCAGAGGATGCTGGTGTCAGTATGAGTCAGGTCCAGGCAGGGAACAGATGACACACAAAAGTTTGGAGAGAAGTCAGACAAAGGGTCTGCTACAGAGGTGTAGGCAGGGTGTAGGGAAACCCCGCTGACCAGGCAATCCCCTGGGGCTACCCACAGGCTTACCACCCCTAAGCTTGCAGGGGGCAGGCAAGGACGTAGCCAACCCGAGACTGAGAGGCTCTGAAAATGCTGCCCAGCTAGAGCTTAGTCAAGGGTGCAGTCATGAGGACTGGGGTGCCATGGATGTGGTCTGCACAGGCCAGTGTCCCAGGACCCACAGCACGTAGGAGATGGAAACTGACCTGAAGGGGAGTGGAAGCAGTGAGTTGATGTCACCCAGGTGACAGGGGTGAGGAGGAAGTCTTTAGAGATAAGGTAAATATTAAGAATCCTAACAGCTAGTGCTAATTTAGTGTTTGCTCTGAGCCAAGCACTATTTTTAAGTGCTTTATTGACAAAATACTTTTGACCCTCAAAGCAGCCCTAGGGAGGTAGAATTTTAGCCCCGTTTTGCAGATGGGGTAACTGAGACACAAAGAGGTCTAGTAACTTGCCCAGGATCACACAGCTCAATCAGTGAGGAAGCCAGAATTCAAATGCTCGCAGTCTGGCTCCAGAGTCCTTAGGGTGCAACTGGGGAGCTAGTGGGGGATCCACCAGGTACACTCTCGTGTCCGGTTCCCAAGGGGAGGGGACTATAGGCAGCTACTTCCTGCTCAGAAGGGGTGAGACTTTTGACAGGATAAGGAGGGGCTGGAAGGTCTTGGCATTAGGAGGTGTTCGCTGTCCTCTAAGAAGTGCCAGGTCCACAAGAGTGGTCCCGGATTCTACAAAGGCATTCAGCACTCCTGACTTGGCCTGCACAGCCCTTCCATGTGGCCCAGTGTCTGCCCTTCCCCTGTAGAAGGTTGACGGGCACCTGCCTGTCCCTTCCCCACTGTTGCAGGTGAGTGCGTGTAGAGGGACTTCGCTCACCTTCCGTCTTCATTCTAACAGTAGCAGCCACCATTCTCAGGGGTTTGAGACACTAGGCATGTGCTGAGCCCCATGTGTGCCTTCTCTCATTAATCCTTACTGCAAACCCGTGCAGCACACCTTACCATCATCCCCCTTTCACACACCAGGAAACCGAAGCTAAACGTTTAAGTCACTTGCAGAAAGACCCAGGGCTAGTGGAACGGACTCTGAGCTTTTCCCAAGGACCCCACCCCCGAAGCTTGTCAGCAGAGTCTTGGGTGGTGGCCACGGGCTGGTATTCCTGAGCCCCCAGCTGTGTGGGGGAGTTCTGTTCCCTGACCCTCTGTCCCAGGTGGCTGGCAGCTGAGTGAGCCTGGGAGTAGGAAGAAGAGCTAGGAGGTAGTGGGAGCCTAGGGACTGATGTGTCAAAGAGATCTTCCCAGAAGGATAGGAAGACACATCCATTCTTTGAAAAAGTCAGTCTGATGTCTTGAGTAGAGGAAGGTTTTCAGGTCTAGCCACCGAGCTTACCTCTGTGGAGTCTGCTGCCATCTCCTGATTAGCCAATGCATTTATACTTATATTTTGTATATATTTTATTTATAGTTTACAGATATACACATATGCACATATAAATCCCTCAGAATTCTAAACTATTTCTATTAACCTTAAACCCGCAGCGAACCCTCAAGCTCCAGCAGCTGGCATGTGGAATGCTTTCTTGCTGCTCGGTGCACCCCTACTCATCCTCCAGGTGCCTCCGTAGCGCTCATCGCCACTCTGATGAACACCCCATTCCCTTTCCAGGAAATTTGCTCTTTCGTCATCTAAGCCCTTACTGTGTGCTAGATAGTAGTTACACAGTCTCAAATTCAGGAATTCAGCTGTGGACGAGACCGCACGCTTGCCCTCATGGAGCTTTAGGCTTGAGCAAGGGAGATAGATGGTAATCACGCAGGGGTGAGAGATGCTGAGAAAACAGGGGAATGAGTGATGCCATGGGTAAGCTGTCGCTTTTAACTGAATGGTCAGGAAAGCCACAGTGGGACGGGGAGGTTTGCGCAAATGCACCAAGGACAGAGAGGGAGTTGCTGTGTGGGCCTCTGGGAGGAAGTGACCTAGACAGAAGGAACAGCATGGGCGAAGGCCCTGAAGCTGACTCAAGAAAACGAGGAGGAGACTGTCGGGGTGGGCGCCAGCTCTGGAGGGCCTCGCCAGCCATTGTAAGGGCTTTGGCTTGTCTGCAGAGAAATAGGAAGCTACCAGAGGAATTAATAACACCCTTTTACTACTTCCCTTTTCTTAGTGCATCTCCATTAGAGATCGACCCCCCTGTGCCCCTTTTTCTCTTTCTCATCCACCTCCCCTTGGAGACGTGAATAACAGGACAGAGGTTTATCTCCACATTCGCTGGGCCCAGCAAAGCATTCGAGAAATGTTTGTTGAAGGGAACTTGAACCAATGGCAGGTGGTAGCTGGCAGAAGCCTGGGAAATCTGGGCAAAATGGTCTCATGAGTGCTCGGTCCCTTGGAGCTCCTGGCCGCTGCACCAGCAGTCACAGGCTGTGAAATCCTTTAGAATTGGGTCATCCCGTGGAACAGAGACCTATGGGGAACAGGGAGAGGGTGTCCACTGCTGCCTTCACGTCACGTCATGTCAGGTGTTTCTGTTGCTGGGGCTGGTTGCCGGCTCCCCTCTCTGTCCCTGGCCCTGCTCCCTAACCAAGGTGTGGCCTTGTCCTGTGCAGGCATGCCTGTGGTCCTGTCGCAAGAGGTGGAGTCTGTTCTTGTGGGTGCTGCTATTCTGGGTGCCTGTGCCTCGGGGGATTTCGCTTCTGTACAGGTATGTGAGATCGGAGGGGTGGGCCGTGGCTCCTCCCCTGTCTGAGACTGTTCTTCCTCTTGACAGCAGCTCACATCTTGCAAAACACACATAGGATATAATTAAGAAATGATAGGTTCCAGCCAGGGAAAGCACAAACACTTCTAGCCTCAGACATATTTATTGCAGTTTTCATTTGACTTGGCCTCTGTTAGTGTTGGTCATTCTATTTTCCTGTTAGTTTTCTTTTTTCTCTCCTTTAAAATAGCTCTTAAATTATTTCTTTTAATTTCCCCTTGGTTTTTTTTTTTGTGTGCATATGTGGCAAATGAAACAGATAAGTTTTAAAACTTTGGTTTTCCCTGTAAATTTCAGATTTATATTTGTTTATTTCATCTCCATGTACCACTTTCCAAATAATTTCGAGTACTCTATCAATAAGAGACACGAATGAAAATGTTAGTTTTAAAAAAAAAGAATTAAAAGGGAAAATAAGGAACAAAGACTTAGGAAGAAGGAAATAAGTTGGGCGCCATGATGGAGCACACAGTTGGACTCTGAGCTTCCTGGCAGCCAAGACAAAAATGAACACATGATAAGTTGCATAATTCTTATTTTCAAAAAAGAGGAAACATTAGTTTCTTGTGGGAGACAAGGTTTTCCTGCCACCAAATTGCAAAACACATTTCACACGTAAGGTTTTGTGGAGGGATTGTGAGTGGTTAAATAATAATGTTCACAGCAGGTTTATGAAAAGCCAGAGAAGCAACAGAGGAGGCTAAGAGCACAGGCTTTGGACTCAGGCTGTCTGGGCTCAAATCCTACCTTGACTACCTCCTAGCTCTGTGCCCCGACCACTCTGCTCATTACTCCATTTCTTTATCTGTAATAATCATCAGGAGCACGTCATGAGTTCTTTCTCTAGGTCAGGAATGCATACTCAGTCTCGTTATTCCCAGTTTACAGCCGAAGAAGATGAGGCATAAAGAAGTGAAATGGCTTGGCCTCAGTTGAAACAGGGAGTAAATATCAGACCCAAGAAGTATGGCTCCCCAGTCCCCCCTAAGATTCAGGAATATTTGTTCGGAGAGCTTAAATTACTTGCCCAAGGCCTCCAGGTCAGGATGAGAAGCCAGTTTCACACCAGTGGCCCAGTAACAACAGCGCTGTTTATCACGACCCTTTTATGTTCTAAGAACAATGCTAGGTGCTCTTCGAGGATCTTCCTGAGACCTGTTACCTACACGGGCAGCAGAGGCTAAGCAACCGAGATCCCAAAAGGTGACAGAACTGAAAGGCACACTGTTAGGCACACAGATCCAGAAACCTGATTCCGCTCTCTGTCCGCATTTTGAGAAGCATGGTCTGGGACTGATATCTGTCAAATATCACTTCCAAGGAATTGCATCCACTTGATGCTAAGTGCCTGTTAACTGAAGTTTTTAATCAAAGATAGTGCAACTGAATTCTCAAGGATTTTTAGAGTTTTGGTACTCTCTCCAAATCATTTGCATGGGTGTTTTCTTTCTTTCTTTATTGTTGAAATGTCAATCATTATTTGAATGCCTCCATTTGTGGAGGTGTTCTAACAATTAGATGCTATTCCTGGGACAAATGTTAGTGAAAGCAAAACAGTAGAGATCCTCCCTGAAGCCCTGTGTTGGTTTACATCATATTATAAACTGAACGTGTCCCCTCCCATGTTACATGTTGAGGCCCCAACTCCCTGTGTGATGGTATTTGGAAACTGGGCCTTTGGGGAGGTAGTTGGGATTAGATGAAACCATGAGGGTGGGGTCCCCATGATGGAATTTGTGCCCTTGTAAGAAAGAGACACCGGAGAGCTTGTGTTTTCCCTCCCTGCCCTGCTAGGACACAGCAGAGAGGTGACTCTCTGCAAATCAGGAAGAAGGCCCTCAGCAGAATCTGACCTGGTTGGCACCTTAATCTTAGACTTCCACCTTCCAGAACTGTGAGAAAATAAGTTTCTGTTGTTTAAATCCCCAATCTGTGGTATTTTGTATGGTAGCAGGGGCAGACAAAGGAACCTCCTTTAATTTTGACAGCATCCCTGCCTGCAGGGTAGATGTTTTCATCCTCACGTTGTGTATGAGGAAGCCGAAGCCTAGAGAGGTTTTAATTTGCTCAAAGCCACAGTTAATAAAGGGCAGAAGAGGAATTGAAACTAAGGCACTCTGGATCTATGTCCCCTCCTGATTATCATTCTTTTTCTATTTCATTCGACTTTTTTTTTTTTCCTTTTTTGTGTTAAAAATCGTTTGTGGCTTCGTGAATGTTGAGTAGTGTATCTTCTGAAAAGACATACCCTGTTGGTCGCAGCTCAGGAGCTAGTCTACAGCTCGAATCAGGAGTAGTGTGGGATGGGCCTGCCTCATCACATGCTCCATACATACCGCAACTTCTGGTGCCTCAGTGATATCTCGGTGAAATCTGGAGTTTCTAGCTCCAAGACGATTCCACTCACATCTTTCCCTAAGTGGAAAGTCTTGACCTTCATGGCATACTGACGCGTCGTCACTGCGTGAGACTTTCCGTTCATCTCCTGGAACCGGATCTTAAGTAGGGTGCATCGAATATTGGACTTGGTGACTCGAGTGTAGTGGCAAGGCTCACAGCATTTTAAAGACCAGCTCGTCTCTCCTCTTAAGCCCAAGGAAGTATGTGCCCCTCCTGATGGTAATTTCTAGAAGCCGCTGCAGTCTAGTAAAAAGAGCCCCCAGCTGAGAGAGCCTGAAAGCTCATCTGTCATTGCATGCCCGAGAGAATCCCGTAGTCTCGACCTCTGTGCTTGCTTGTTGTGTATCTTCAGTCCGTGGCACTGGGCCTCTCCAGGTACTTGCTTTATTTGTGTATTTCCTTTTTAAAAAATGTTTAGAGAATTACCGCCGATGTGGGGGTATTGAGATAAAGAGCCTTTGGAAACTCTCAAGACCTACATGAGCCCCAGGTGTAATTACCAACATCGTTATAATGAGTATGTTCAAAACTGCTTTGGAAATGTAAGCGCCTGTAACTGTGGCTTCCTTCACCCCTCTCCAAAGAAGAGACCCCAGCTTCTGTGCCCCAGGCCTGGGGGTGAGCTCAGGATTCCGGCAAGTCGAGGCGAAACAGAATTGCTTTCTCCCTCCGATTCGTATTGTTCAACCTGAACCTCAGTACACTTTTTTCTTTGAACTTCAAAGATCCTACTTGGTCTTCAAGGTGCCTGCTACTCCTTCCTTTAAGAAAGCTGAGTGATTCCCGACAGCAGCTCAGTGTTGCTTTCTCTTTCGACAGACCACACATTTGGTAGTTGGAGGAAGGATTTCACTTGATGTTACCATAGTGTGCAGACTTTGATAGACCCAGCCAGAGTCCTCTCTTCCAGATGAACAAAAGACTAGGAAGGGTCCAGAGGACCCAGGCTACACTTGGAAAGAATCCTCCATGTCTGTGGAGACAGGGTTTCCTGATTTCCTGGGCCCGTGAGTGGGTGTCTTCAGCCAGAGGTAGAACCCTGTGCCTCCCTATGGTGATACCAACAGGTCCAAAGGACTTCGAGGTGCAAGTTTTACTTATGAATATCACAAACCTCTCTCTATATTTCAATTCTGGGGAAATTTTATCAGATGGAGAGGGCTAGGGGATAGAACAGTCTGGTCGGATGTTAAGGGAAGAAATGAGTCAGGTACGAGGTCCATTGCTATTTCAAGTTTTGAAGCCTGCCAACATTGCCTAGCCTCTACTTCTCGTTCTTTTATTTGTTCCTGTTACCATCATAGTCTCTCTCCCTCCCTTCACTGCTTCTTTCCTGCCTCCCCTCCCTTTGACATCAAAAGCTTCCTGCTATTTATATGAAACAAACTTTCCTGCTATTTCCCTTTCAAATGAGGATCTCACAGAGAGTACTGCAGCCATCCCTCTGCATTAATAGAATGACTACTGATATCTTAAAGGGTTGGGTCTCTCCAGAAATGGTGTTCTCCATGCACGTAGTGTTCAAGACTCTGTCTCCAAAAGAAAGTATGACAAGCATCATGGCACAGTCATCTTCGTATCTGCAGCTTAATCAGTAAGAGGGACTCAAGCCACAGAGATGCTGCGTTCGTGGCAAAAGTTGTAGTGTTGAGTAAGTGGGAGGGATCGCAAGAGGAAGTCTTCCTTCCTCCTTTTATTCACTGGAGTATGGAGCCCACGCAGTCTTGACCTCTGTGACCTCCCCATCTGACCACTCCTGATCCCCCAAAAGTCATCTCATCCCTTGACTGTCCATGCACTCCAAAGAGATTCTCTAATTCTGAATATCCTAGAAAGCAAATAATTAGGATTAGAAAGTTGGGATCATCTCATCACCCTTCTGTAGCCTCCCAGACCCCGGAAAAATAACAAACTGGAAAAAAATACATTTACGAACTATCAACGTACTTAAATTATCCAAACACAGATGGTAGGGAGGTTCTAAGAAATGCAAAGGATACATGAAACAAGAAACCGGTTTCAAGATACCATGAAAGAAAACTCAGTCAAATGGCAGAGGCAGAAATACAAAACCCCTTTCCACTCCCCGCTTCCTTCAGGCTCCTGCAGACGTCGTCATTAGCTTTCTGTCATTTCTTATCTTAAAAGTCAGCATTTGTTTGTTTTTTTGGTTCCCAATCTATTTATATGAAACAAACTTTAATTCCAGCACTGCTATTTCGTTTTCACCTTCCTCCCCACCCCCCACCTGAGAAAAAGAAGTGGAAGCAAAAGTCAGCAAAAGGAGACTGTGACGAGACATGAAAATGAACTCCCCAATCAACATAAGGCGCGTACCAATATAAAGAAAATAAGCCCTTGCAATCAACCAATTAATCAAAACCTTTCTTCCCCCCTCCCCCCGCCCCGTGTGAGGGTTGCCACGTCTGTAAACCTTTGACTCTGTGTGTTCCCACCATTAGCTTTCCTTGTCACGTTCCAGACAGACTCCTGTGTCTTGCAGACCAATACGTGTAAGTGGCCTGTTGAGAGGCGTGATTACTCACCCTTTCTGTAATGTGTGCCCACAAGAGAAGCGATCCACACTGACCGCAGTGGTCTGCCCTCGAGGTCAGTCCTTGCAAACACCCTCCCCGCTTAGCTGAAGCTTCTCCTTCTATTCTTTTTCACACAATATGCTTCATTTAGGGCCAGTTATATTCATCACCTATTAGGTGCTTCAAAGCCTGTGATTTCATATATGACACAGTGCCTCTCCGTTCTGTTTTATTTTGTGGGAGTCAACTTCCGGTGATTTTTAGAGCTATTACATTTTACAAAAGTAAGCTGATCATGGTGATGTTAGTTTCTGGAGGGTTGGAAAGACCTGCTATATCATGGGTGTTCAGAAATATGAAACCATCCCATTTCTTGGCACATTCGATCTTAATTTGCTCTTTTTCTTTTTCGTTTCTTGGACTATAACCAATTATTCATGTTCATTGGGAAAAAAAAATAAGAAAATTCAGCTATGCTGAAAAAAAAATATAAAAACACTGATCATACTACCCTAAAATAGCCAGTGTGGAAGATTCTGGTTTCTATACTTTTAGTATTTTTTTTCATATGTTTTAAAAAATTTATTTTTATTTTTATTTATTTTTGAGAGAGAGAGAGACAGAGCCTGAGTGGGGGAGGGCAGAGATAGAGGAAGACATAGAATCCAAAGCAGCCTCAAAACTCTGAGCTGTCAGCACAGAGCCCGACACGGGGCTTGAACTAACAAGCCGTGAGATCATGACCTGAGCCGAAGTCAGATGCTTAACCAACTGAGTCACTCAGGCACCCCTTTTTGTACATACTTTTAAAGCACTTTATACTTTTTTAAATTACAAAAATGTGTTCATACAATGCATAGTGTTTTGTAGCCTCCCCCCCACCAAAAAAAATAGGTGGTAAACATTATTTCTTGTTTTTACTGGTTGCATAGTTTTATACCACACAGGATAGACCGTGGCTTATTTCACCAATCCCCTCGGTTTGAATATTTACATTGTCTCCATTGTCTTAAAGAATGTTGTAGCTAACATCTCTGTGGCTGAATTTTTGCAAATACCCTAAATTATTTCCATAAAGTAAATTAGGGAAATACATTTGTTTGATCAGAAAGTTTCCCAGCTTTTAGAATTCTGATACATGTTAATGCTTTATACTCCCACCAATGGTGGATGGAAATTCAGGGCTCCCATTTCTTGAGTAGGCGAGCCTTTTGCTGTGAATTTTAGTTCCATTTAGCTTTCGTCCCCAGGCCTTTTATAATCCTATTCATTTCACATATGGTCCTGATATTATCAACTTTCTTTAGTAGCCTTTTGCCCTTTGCTGCTTAAGCATGTGTTTCTGGAGATATGAGATGCTGGTTTCTAATTAAATAGATTCAGATTTCTGATTGAATTTTCTGAGTGTCCTGTCCCATATGTCAGTGCCTCATAGAAAGTCAACAGAAAATCCTGGAATGAGAATTAGTAGTTTAAAGAAGGATTAAATTAAGAATGTGATGCTGGCCCTAACATTCATTATACTTATTGCCATACCTGGTTAACAGTACATTCTTATCTTTTTGAGAATGATTTCCTGTCAAAAAAGCAACAAATTCAGGTTCTGATTAATTTTAAATCTCCTGTTCCAATCTACTTTGCAGAATGGAATCATGGATATAAAAGTCAAAACATTGGAATTCTGTTTTTAGGCAGTTATCTCAGTATATGATATATAACATTTGACTCTCCTGTTCCTTTTACAGGGTGACCTAGGAACAGGGCCTGTTACTTTCCACCCCTTATCATTCACAAAGTCTTTGTGGCAACCCGTGGGTGTTTAACAGTCCCTACTGTGAAGACAAAGACTCCGAAACACGGAGGCGTAGTCAAACCTTACTTGATACAAAGTGTGTTCATTTTATTCCGTCAAACCATATCCCAGTAAATATAGATACTTTCCCCGGGAAACGCCTCGGTTCCAGCATGGCAGTGCAGCTACCTTCACAGGGTAGTATGCTTTATAGAAATTATCAGCAGCCCACATTTGTCATCACTGCTTAGTTGGGTGTCAAACATGGAAATAAAAATAAGAAGTGTGCTCCCTTTGACTTGGAAATTTTCTAATTCCTTTGCCTGGAGAAGACTGCATGCCATGAGCACCAGTTTTGTTTTATTTTATTTTATTTTATTTTATTTTATTTTATTTTATTTTATTTTATTTCATTTTATTTTATTTTGTTTTACTGTGTTTTGTTATTTTACTTTATTTTATTTTGTTTTGTTTTTATTTTATTTTGTTGTTTTAACTTATTTTATATTATTTCATCTTAATTACAATGCACCCACTCCCTTTTCACAGAGGTAGATTCAGAAAGGCACTTTAATTAAGAGCTTTAATTGAGAGATACTTTTTATACTATCGTTATTAACACAAAGATTTAAACTAACCAACATTTTTCCTAAATATGTCCCTCCCCTTTTTTATTTAGGAACTTAAGAATTGGGCTTTTTATAAAAATCAAACAATGGCTAAACCTCTACTGAGCCCTTTAGAAACTTAGAAGGGTTACAGAACTGTATTTCTAAAATAAAGTTTACCAAACTCTTTAATTTCATTTTGTTCAAGGCAACACTTCATACTGGTGCAAATCTGCAAAGATATGTTAGGACCTTTCTGTGGAAACAAATGCTTGCAAGTAATTAACTTCTCATTGCAATGGTGCCTTTACTTTTAATAATACACTTCCTTTTTGGCGTAAACTAGAAATGAATAGATTGGATATATTTTTTGTTTTCCTTCACACTGATAACTCATGAAAAGCAGATCTATGCTTTTATAAGCTTAATGTTCAGAATAATAAGTTAGACTATGGGCCCAAATGAAAGACCAGGAAAGACAAGAACTTTAGTTAAGTCAGGAATTTTCTTTAATTGGGAAAAAGGACCTAAAAATGACTACATACACGCATGCACATGCACACACACACACACATATATACATACATACAACATACTGTTGAATAGAGTCCAGGGTCATGAGGTGTACAGAGGTGTTACTGAAGAGTCAGTGAAAGAATTCTGGTTGCATCATTGAGGCAGGTGATCAAGAAGTATTCAAAAGGGGGAAAAATTTGCAGCTATTTATTGGAGATGTCTGGTACTCTGCACTTTACTGTGAGAAAGTACCATGTGTTCAGAAGTTGAGTGGCATATCTTTAATAATATGCGTAGCACAGAAATTCAAACATTTAAAATATTGATACCATGTGAAAAGTTGTTTATAAGGACATTTTCTATGCAGTTATCATAGTAGTTCCTATACTGTTATAATAATTTTACAAGAGAGGTTAATGACTTACCAATGCCAATAGCTACAAACAGATGGAGCCAGAATCCAAGGCTTAGCCTAGGATTTCAAAGGTAAGGGTTATTTGCCTTTATCACAAACGGAAATGGATTCTCCTGGGGCCGGGTGTGATTGCCGTTGCTTAAAAAAAAAACTAGTACTGGTATTAGACAGCTGGAATTTGGATGTACCTTGAAACATCCCTGTGTTACTCAAGGCCCCCACAAGGGGCACTCTCAAATTAGGATAATTTTAGAGAATTTAGTGGAGGGACTGTTTACAAGACTGTAGACCAGGGCATGGAGAAGTCACAGGGGAGGATGTAGCACCCTGGGGTTTGTAACAGTTGGACCTTAAGAGATAAAGGGAGAGCCCCAGAACCCCAAAATAGAGGCCTGTGTGGAGACTACTGATTTGGCTTGCCAGAGACCTTGGAAGGAAAGAACCGAGTTATTGATCCTGTTTTTGAAACTGCGTCTCTCTGTTTTACCACCGGGCTCCCCATTGGCTGGACTCAAAGTCAGAGAGCAAGGGAACTTGTTGATGTAGTTAGTACAGGTGAGGCTGGCAAGGCCCAGAGAAGGGTCAGGAGGGGTCTTCAGGAGCACACGCAAATGTCCAAAACAGTCATCCAGGCTGGGCTATTAGGTCGGTCAGTGGACCAGAGAGCAATCTGTGAACGGTTTGTTGCAGATTTGTGGTAAGATAAGGGACTTGCATCAGAATGTAAATCAATTATGACATTTTACTCATGCTAAGATGTTCTCCATGAAAGAGTCAGTGTGTTTATTCACACTCTGGGGCAGGCGCCTTATGGCATTATGGTTGGGCTGTTTGAATACACTGATGAGACTCCACAGCTCTGCAGACAGACAGACATGCTGAGGTCCTCAAAAGGTGCTCCTGCTGTCCTGCTTTCATTTTCCTGCTTTCCCTCTGCTAAAAACAACTAATCTCGTCCTCCACCTCCTCTGAGCTGGGCACTATGCTAAGGCACCTTAGATCATGTTTAATTCTTACAAGTTAGGTTATTCACCTCACCTTTACAGATAGAAAACCGAGTGTCAGGAAGTTTAAGTGCCATGCCCGTGGTCTAGCAGCTGGCGAGTGGCAGAGCTACCAGTCATACCCAGAACTGGTGCCAATCTCTTTCCTCTTCTATGTCTCAACTGCCCCGGGGCTCTTCTTAAAATTACCTGACTTGAGGCCCCTGGGTGGCTCAGGCGGTTGAGCGTCCGACTCTGGCCTAGGTCGTGATCTCACGGTTTGTGGATTCAAGCCCCATGTTGGGCTCTGTGCTGACAGCTCAGAGCCTGGAGCCTGCTTCGGACTCTATGGCTCCCTCTCTCTCTGCCCCTCCCCTGCTCATGCTCTGTCTCTGTCTCTCTCAAAAATAAATAAACCTTAAAAAAAATTTTTGTTAATTACTCGACACTCACACCCAGGAAATAATGTAGGATTATAGGGGGATTGCCTTGGTTGGACACACATGGCTGTGTTTTCTGTTGTCAGTTACAACCAAGTTATGGTTTCTGGGAAAAGATGTACCAAATTCCTAAAAAATCTGATAGCACCCTTTAGAGGTCCCATGTTTCTGCACTTCACAAGGCCTTGCCCAGCCCAGCCCAGGCCAGCCAGCCAGATCAGAAGGCGAAGTCAGCCTGTTTCTAAGTGGCTGATGTCTGTTCCTATCTCTTTTTAAAACTGGAAGGTGGAGAAGATGATGGGGAAAAAGAATTCATGAGAGGGATGCATTTCCTTAGAAATGTTATTAATTGGCTGGGCAAAACAAGAGAAGGAAATAAAATAGCTGCCCCTTACTAAGCAAAGGCATCTCCTTCCCTTATCTCATTAAAAATTAAAAGCACTCTTGGTTTAAGTAGGGCAAATTAGTAATTAAGTGCTATATAATCAACTTGTGTAAACATAATATTGAAGGGGAGGCCAAATTAATCACTCCACTGGCTTGTTTTTCCCCCCATTAATGTACCTTTTACTCCGGTCCTTCCTGTGATGTCAGGATGCATTTTCTGTTCTCCACCACTGGAGTTTGGGTGGGCCCTCTAGCTCAGCTGACAGATGCCAGTGGGCTGGATCTGGAAAAGGCATACAAGTGGGCCTTGATTCAAGCGGGTAATGAGGCTCCCTGTTTAATTCTTTAAGCCAGGGTTCGGCAGCAAGAGCCTGCTGTGTGACGGGGATGGCCATGGGGCAAAGAAAAATTAAACATATCTCAGTGCCCACATAGTTCCAATCTAAGGGGGAAGAGATGGACCCAGATACTGTTATGAAAAAGTCTATGCTAAGTGAATGTCAAAGCCATGGGGCCCTGAGTGAGCTCCAGTCATGGCTCTGCCTCTTAGCCTGGGCGAATTAACTTAATTTATCTGTGCCTCGAAGTGTTTATCTGTAAAAGATAGCAATAATACCTGCATTATGGTGATATCACCTCATAATTCATGTTATAAGAAATAAACACATTAGAACATGTAAGGCGAAATAGTGTTTATTTAATGTTGGCTACTATTTTTTTTTAAACTACAGTTGCTATCTAATGGGATAGTGGAGCACCAAAGAAGGAGTATCTTCCACTGTCTTGAGGGCCGGGAAAGTCCTTTGAAGGCAATATTTGAACTGGGCCACATAGGATTAGCTAGTGATAGAGCTGGAACTCCAGGAAGGGGCCCTGTAACCCCAGGTCTGCTCTTAATCTTCGCAGTGGAGGGCCTTCTAGAAACCCGAGAAAGGAACATGGGCCTCAGTCCTCAGAGATCTCTCTCCGTTTCAGCTCAACACAGTAAACATTAGTAATTGCTGGAGCCTCGGTTCTGTGGCGTTATGTTAGCTGCCTGCAAGGAAGCAGTGAGGGGGCTGGTGGTGTGGAAGGGGGTAAGTGAGCTGAATCCACTGTGGGCAAGATGGAAGGAAATCAGATGGGGCAGGGGAGAAAAAGTAGCCCTCTCAGTTACTTTGCTGCACTCCAGGCTGTGGCTTCTTCTTGGCTCGCTAGCTACATGAACGAACCTGTCTGGGCAAGGTACTTAACTTCTCTGAGACTCAGTTTCATATTAACAGGCCCACCGAGTTGCTGCAAAGATGTTATGAATGAAAGTACATTAAGCATAGTGCCTGGCACACAGAAGGACTCTAATGTTGTTGCCTGTATTCATTTCATCTGCATAACAAACCCGTGAAGTAGGTTGTGTCTTCCCACGTTATCAAGCAGGAAATTGAGGCATCAATAAGCTGGCCTCAGGTCACATCAATGGCTGGTGGTGGAATGAGGGTTTCAACTCAGGTGGTCTTGCCGCACACCGATACTGCAAACCCCCCGCAGCCCCGTGCTTCAGAGGGCACCTAGAACTAGTTTTTACACGTCACGTGCTAGGGAGGACAGGTGCCACATGATTCTGTCCAGGCCCCACTTCGTTTGTTCTCGTGCCTGAGGGAATGGGAGGCCTGAACCCACAGCCAGGGTAACCTTCTACCAGGTGGGGCAGGCCAGACGAACGGTCTGCCCTTGGATGCAGCGGGGATGCAGCTGCTTGATCTTGGCAATTTTGCTTAGGGAAGAAAACAATTTGTTTACTTATCATTTATACTTCACTTCCATAGAGGATTTGCGGAAGCTTATATGAGTAAGCAGAATGAAACTAAGCAAAATAAAAACTCACAAATCAGAAACTATGTAGCAAGAAGAGAATGTACCAGCCACTTACACTTGGGGGTTCTCAAATCCATACATCTTCAGGTGCCAGAGAGTCCATATAAACATGGGGAGATACCAGCAAAGGACAACATGATTTGGCGTATACCAAGTCGTAGAATGTATATGCTGCCTGAGGGCATTGAAATTCAAACTAATATAACCCCGATTGGTGAGTGCCAAACCAAACAGATTTATGGGACAGACTGGCCTATGGGTCTCTGACCCATAAATGAGGGAATTACTCTGAGCTTCCAGGCAGCCAGGACAAAACTGGGAAATGTGTCAAGTCACATGGTGTCCGCAGACTCAAAGAAGTATACCAGTTCACCAAAAGAGACTACATTTTCCCTGGTACCAAATCCTAACAATTCTATTCCTCTAAAAACCAACCTAGAGGGGCACCTGGGTGGCTCAGTCGGTTTAGCCTCTGACTCTTGATCTCAGCTCAGGTCATGATCCCACAGTTCATGGGTTTGGGTTTGAGCCCCACATTGGGCTCTGTGCTGCTGGCACTTGGGATTCTGTCTGTGCCCCTCCCTTGCTTGTTCTCTCTCTCTCTCTCTCTCAAAATAAATAAATTTAAATTTAAAAAGAAAACAATCTAGAAATCCTCCCATGGAACTTTCACAGAAGCAGCCGCAGAATTCATCATGTACTACTTGTTCAGAGCCTGGAGCATGACATTGAAACTTGACCTCGAGTAAAGGATCGCTGGGGTTTATAACTTTCAGGAGATGTTGCCTGACCCAGGCAACCCAGCGTGGTCGATGGATGACATGACTCTTCACTTCTCCTCCCTGAATATCCCTTCCTTCACCCAGCTTGACAAGCAAAGCTGCATCAGTGACCTAGGAGTATGTTAGAGGACCTCGGTACCAAAACTTTTCCCCAGCCTGGCATCAGGGAAGTGCTAAAATGAAGCACCATCAGTCGAGAAGGGCAACAGATGTTGAAGCATATCAAATGTCAGTAAACAGCAAGCCTACAGAGGCCGCTGAACTTGGCATCCTCTTAGCAAAAATACCCTGTTGCCTTCAAGAGGGAACACCATGGACTTTCATAAACTGCATTAAGTGATGCATTTTTTTTTTCATCTGTCCTTTTTTCTAAGGGCAGATTCAGTGCTCATGGTGTTCTAGGCTTCAAGCCCTGGAAATATAGGCCTTGAAAATATCCTCCCCGAAGTTTTGGCTTATCCAGTACCCTCTCTTTTACTGTTAGCGGTATGATTCATATTAGAAGTAATAGCTAGAACCATACTTAAGAGCACAGACTCCGGTACCACTTAAGTCTGTGTTTCAGTCCTGTGTTCAAATGCTGCAGCTCTGCCTTACAGCAGTCCCTTCTCCAGCTGGTTTCTTCATTTGCAAAAATAAGGCTATTAAGAGTGTGTACTTCATTAAATTGTCGTAAAGTTTAAATGAGATAATATGCAACAAGTATTTAGCACAGTTACTGGTATGAATAAACTTAAAGTGTTATACACAATTATAGTAGTATTTATGTGAGTACTTATTACTAGCTGACTATAAATTACACACTGTGCCCTTGCTTTGGATATGTTACTGAAAGATGGTGGGGCTGGTCATTTGCCTGTTTGTTCTCAGGTAGCTCTATTCTCCCCTCCCCCGACCCCTAGGCCCCATTCTCTTGTGTATTACATTTCTCAGGCTCCCTTGAAGCTGGCCTCTGGCTAGGTTTGGCCAATGGGAGACACTGGTGAAAGACTCACCAGCAGGAAGAAGGGGGTTGTTAGGTCATCTCTCTCTGTGTGATCCCAGCTCTCAACCTCTCCCCTTCGTCTTCCACTTCTGGCCACTCTGCCCTTCTTTGGTTTCAGCTCCAGCCTGACATCCCCAGCTCCCGGCTCGGGTCACACCACAGCCTCCCATCATCCCTTGATCCCCAAAAGGAGTAGCAGCTTTCTGCCATTCCTGATCTCTTGAGGAACTGCAGGACCATCTGTTTGGCTTTTTAGTTTCTTCAGTAATCTCCAAAACCAATTTCTTGTATTAAATTCTGTTGAAAAACCTAGAGTAGTTTTGGTGCTCCTGACTGGATTCTGATACAGTTGCTTTTAATTATTAAAAGAGAAGTCAGCCCTTACGGTGAATCCACTTCGCCTCCTCTCTCCCTGTTGGAATGAGCTGGTCCAGCTGGAGAAGAAGGGGCTGGTTATCAGGGAGAGCAGTTCACTTTCACTAAGTGATGCCCAAAAGACAAGGAATCAACCTCAGCATCTTTAGTGAGTACCCAACTCTGTATCAGCCAGCTCTAAGTTAGGCATTGGAGGCCAACAGCCCCTTGTAGCTTACTACCTCTCTGAGGAGACAAGACGTGTTACGAGTCAGAACCAGGCACGATCCAAGGTAGTGTCTAGTCAAAAGGAGTAGAAATCGTCTTGCTAGAGCCGGATCTCGGGACCATTCACTATTCTAAGTGAGTCACTATGTTAGGTATGTGATTATTCACAACGCTCCCACCGCCCCAGATAAAGAAATGGAAACTTACAGAGGCCAAGTGATGTGCCCAAAGTCACAGAGATAATAAGCATTGGCGTTAGGATTTGAACTTCAGTTCATATGTCTCAGAATCTCTGTTTATTAGGGAATTATATCTGTTCCTCAAAGTTTTCCAAGCTTTCTTCCTGGTTCAAAGCAGATAGTAAGAAAGCTACATACGTAACCCATGTTGCTATGGTCTTCTTGTACAAATTTCCTTACAGAAACAATACTTAACCTTTTTTTTTTTTTTTTTACCTAATTCTCACAATAGATTTACTTGGAAAGCATAGTTTTATCATTTTTACAAATGAGTAAACAGACTCAGAAAATTGGGAGAACTTATCCAGGATCATACTGGGTGTTAATATTCAAGCTGGAAATTGAATACAGGTTTTTCTGTCTCCAAGCACACACACTCTGCAGGTGACATCCCAGTGCTGGATTATGTGGCCTAGGGCCAAGCATGTTTTACAAATAAAAAATATGTAAAAAGTTTTAAAAAGAGGAGAAGCCACCTTCAGGTGGCTGATTGTCAGGCTGGATAAATAAAGCAACCTAAAACCAGAGCGTGTCATTACATAATCTGCTCTCAGTAGGAAAGACAAGTTTGGTTTGGGATAAGAAGTGGGGCTTCACATGGAAATGTTAATCCAGGGTGGACAGAGAAGCTGGACGAAGAGGGCTTGTCAGGGGGTGCTGGTGAAAACAAAAGAATAAACACATGGGAAGGGTCCCAGGTCAGGAGGAGCAGAAGAGAAAGCCGGATATATAATGACTACAGTCGATTGGAGGTGGTGGTTTTTAACTATAAACAGATCAATTAGTAATTTGACCCGGAATCTTATGAGCACCCTTGGCCCAATATCCCTTGACTCTATTCTTAAAAAAAGAAAAAAAAAGTCGTAGGCTAATAGCATCGTTTTTAGAATATCAACGTTAAGTGCTTCACAGGTGAGAAACGTGCTTCCTGCTTAGGAAAAATAGCCTGTAAATTGATTCAGCCTGGGAGTAATTACAAAGGTTTATCACTTATCACCAGTAAGAATAGAAGGGGAACACTCTATAAATGCCCCCTAGAAACTGTCCGTTTTCACTAGATCACACCTGTCTGTGTATAGGGCGTTGTAACAGACCACGTTTGAGAATTTCAGGATGAAGTAGGCACCTAATGAGACAAGGCCAGGGGCTGTGGGAAGCAAGCACCCCACCTCCCGCCAGATCTGAATGTACCCCTTCTCCCCTCCTCGCCCCCCTCCCCGTCAACCGACACCTCTGCCTGGAGGAGCCTGTGTTGGATGGAGTCCATCAGAGTGAAATTCCTACCAAGCCGGCTGTGTCAGTTTCACCTGTCAGCATCTCCGATGAGGAGGGATCCTGGCAGATCAGACTGGTTTGTATACTTGGATTACAGTGGTTGTCTTCATCTCCGTAAGCTGACTAACCACTGCTAACACTGGAGGAGAAATTCATAGGCAGTCCTGAAGTGGAGGTTTGAGCAAGGGCTTCGACTACTAGGAAACAGCAGACAGTATTGGGTCTGATGCCCTGGAGGGAGTGGGGAGCTGGCACCCCTGTCTTCAGAGGACTCCTACAAATCATTCATGTACTATGCACCAGCCTCTGTCTCTACACTTTTTGTATATGAACTCACTTAATCTTCACTAGAGTCCCATGAGGTCCTGATGTTAGTTGTGCTTCACCTTCTAGGAGGCTGGATTGTGAAGAGGTTAAGTACTTCCCCAAGGTCACGTAGCTAGCAAGCTATGAAGCCAGGTGCTCTGATCCTATAGTCTGCCCACTGGGATAATACAGAAACTCATCTCTATAAAGTTTCTTTGGATAATTCCTCTTGGCAAGGCTTACCTCTACCCTTCTCCACCCCCCTGTGCTTGTCTCTGGGGCTGTCCTTAGACATTTCAGTGTCTGCTTACCCCATCTGAGTGGGAGCTTCCAAGTAATGGACCAAGTCTTCCTCATCAGTAGGTGCTGGATAAATGGATCTTGTCCTGAACTTTAGGTGAAATTTTATAGATACTTGGCTGGTTACACAGAAAGCCAGCCACCTAAAAGCAGTGGTGCCTCTGTGGATAGACTTGGATTTAAAGTCTTTAACAGATAAAATCCGATCCAAGACCACCTAGATTATAGCTGAAACAGCTTTCCCTGTTGGCACCAGCACTCGCTCCAGGCTGCTCCTTATGATTCTCAGTTACCCCCATTTTTCAAAAACAAGCTGTCCCTCATCCTTAATGGCTCATTTTCTGAACAGCTCCGTGTGTAAGTTGTGGCAAAAGGTTTACTTCTGTGGGCCTCCGATTCCTCATCTTTAGACTGAAAGAATCAGGTCTAGTCTTCAAACACTTTAAAGCAGTGGGGCCTTTGGGAGGCTGTTATATAAAAAAGACAGAAGGTGAACCATGGCTCCTGCTTACCCTTGTCACTCCCCATCTTTCCCCACGGTAGGCATGGCAGCCTTGGAGGGGCTGAGCAGAACATAAGAAGCAATGGACTAGATTGTTTCAGAGCAATTAACCCAAAATATATTAAAGTAATTAATACAAATAATAATGGGGCACGTGGGCGACTCAGTCAGTTGAGTGTCTGACTCTTGATTTCAGCTCAGGTCATGATCTCGCGGTTAGTGGAATCGAGCCCCACGTGGGTCTCTGTGCTGGCAGTGCACAGAGTCTGCTTGGGATTGTGTCTCTCCCTCTCTCTCTGCCTCTCCCCCACTCCTGTGCACATACTGTCTCAAAAGAGAGAAATATTTCAAAACTAACAATACAATAATAAAATAACTTCATAATGAGGGTTCCAAGCCATTGAGAAAGGTATGCTCCCGGGCTCTCATGGCAGGACCTCTGAGCCTGTGTCATGGTTAGGTGCTGTGTGTTGCTGGCGAGGGGTGTCGGCTTGGCCTGAATGTGTACAGTGGGTTGGGGAAGCTAAAGCCTCCGGGCCTCATCCTCCTTGGCTAGAAACAGACTGCGTGTCGTGGCACTGGTGAATTAGAAATTCTATCCAGCGACTCTCCGAGATTGATTTTCCGTCTGGGGATCTGACCTCTTGCTTCACCAGCAGAGGGGATCAGACTGTTCTGGGAGGAGTCACGGAGCCAGACTTCTGACAGGCCTTCCCTTTCTTTTCCTTTTTTTTTTTTTTCTTTTCTTTTTAAACTAGTATGTTTCAACAAGAATTTCTAATTATGTGGGGGGCTTACCACCCCCAGTTTGAATCCTTCTTGGCACTTAGAGCTTCGAGATCTCCATACCGCCCACCGCCCTAATGCCTTGCACTAGCAGATTACTGCAGATTTAAATGCAGTTATGCCACTGGATTCATCAAAAAGCCTCTGGAGTCGGGACGAATGCCTCATTTCCTTTATTTTTGTCAATTTTCATAGCCCCTTGTGTGAATGCCTCAAGGGTGAGAATCTTGCTTTAATTATTTCCATATCTCCAAAGCCTAACACAGAAACTGGCATGGGAGAGCTGCTTGGTAAATATTTGTTCATTCATTCAACAAGTATCCCCTTGGGTACAATGATGAGAAAAATAACCATCCTACCAATTCTCATCGCATTTACAGCTGAGTGTTTATTTATACAAATAAATATATGCTGTGCCTTGGGTTAAGGGCTGTAACGAGAAAGAATAGTTTCAGGGGAAGAACAAATGATTGATGAATGAATGAAGCCAAAATGACCTCAACCCCCAACGCTAACCCCCCGTTTCATCTCCTCTCATCTCTTTGTAAATAATAATTATTGCTATTATGTTAACTATCACATCTGCTATCCTTTCTTGGGCATCCACTACATTCCAAGCCCTGTGTTAATATCTTCATTTTTTGTTACATCACATTGTCAAAATTACCTTGTCACTTAGGCCTTCTTATCATATATTCCAGATGAAAAAACAAAGCCCGGGAAGCTAATTAACTTGTTCAGAAAGTTCACGAGTATGAGACATGAAATTTGAATCAAAGTTGGTCTGACAGAGTCTCTGCATTGAGCAAAAGGGAAAAAAATTCCAAAGGTTATCACCAGGAAGCCCAGAGGCATCCCTGTTGGAGAACACTGCATCATACCTTGTGGCAAAAGGTCAGTTATGTTCCTATAAGTGGCAGGAGAAAGAAAGAGGAAAACCTCTGCTGAAGAGCGAGAGGGCAAGGAGGAAGATAGTATTCTTGAATTGGCCATCTTATCAGCCCAGCAATAATAAACCATCACCATCGCAACAGGAACTCTGATTAATGACAGATGTTGAGTTCCTTTAAAAACCACACCAACCGAATGCCGAGCTGGTGCTGTAAACCTCTCTCCCCTGCCACAGCTGGGCTCATCTTGTCGCAGAGACCTGCCTTTCAAGGGTGGAGCAAACTCTGGACTTGGCATTAGGAGACTTTCGTCTGAGCCCCAGATCTACCCGTTCTGAGGTCTTTTGCCTTAAACAATGTTTGTCAAAAGTGGGAGGTGGCCATCATTAATGTCATCATCATCATTTTTCCTACTAGTAGTAGTTTTCTGAGATTCCATTTCAAGATCTACAAAATACTCATATTTGTGTAAAGCATGGTCAGGAGATTTTAAAACCAGTGAAGGATATGGAAGTGATTAGTAAACATAAAATAACTCACAGAGATAAAGTAGTATTAACTCCAGGAGGCGGCCTGATGTGGTAGAAAGGGCTTGCGTTGGAATCAGCCAGACATGGCTGTTGATGGACTGTTTCACCTTGGAACAGGCCCTTAAATGCACTGAGTCTCGGTCTCTTAATCAGTAAGATTTCTTAGCGTAGATCTGTAAATTGGTCTTACGCATCTTATGAAATGTGAGTCTTCCTTAGCCTCTCTGCCTTCAGTTTCTCCCTCCGTAAAATGGAGAAATGGAGATGACATTAGTACCTTTACTAAACAGTCGTGGTGGGGAGTAAATACAGTAACTTAGGAAGTGCCTGTACTTAGAGCAGTGCGTGGCAGTGACCCATAACACGTAAGTGTGGTGGTGGTGGTGGCGATGGTGGTGGTGATGATGGAAAAGGAGAGGAATGAGGAGAAATTGCCATGATGTGAGTGCACAGAAGTGTCAAAGCTCTGACGTGTGACACAGATGAGGGCATTGGAGCCATTGTCAAAATACTTTTGATCCATTCCTGGACTGGTCAGCTCATCCATATGTATAGTTTTCTCAAAGGTTCTATTGTCGTCTTTTCGTCCAGGCCGCAGTATGTCTCCTGAATCCAGCTGTATAGTTTAAATTGGGGAAGGAGAACTAGGGCAAAGAATTGATAGAAACCATCAGAAAATTTGGCTCACAGCTCAAGTTCTCTGTAAGCCAGAGTTTTCCACAGAGTGGTCTTTGGTATATTAAAAGGTATTCCTGCAGAGAATTTGTTTGGAAAATGCTATGTTCAAGTTAACTTGGTATCTTTACAGCAAGACTTCTCATAAGACTTTAATATGTAAACATGCATTGTGAATTTCCATGTAGAGCATAGTCTTTCTCAAATTTACTTGACCAAAGAATTAGCTTTATAGCATCTTGCTTTGCTAAAGTTTCTAGCACCAAACACTGGAAATGCTGCCATAAACCCGTGGTCCAAACCATCAACCATACCACAAGCAGTACCACAAAACAGATTTGAAAACTTCTGCCAATGTTCCCATCAGTTAATGTGTGCAATTAACAAATGAAAAGTGCACCAGTGCTGAATTTGTTAGCCCCTATATTTGTGCTAGATGGTGGAGAAGCAACAATAAGTAAGACAGATAAACTCCCCAGTCTCTCGGAACTCTTCTGGGCCTCCTGGCATAAAGGAGAAGTTGCCTGGCAATTTTAATAGTGTGGCAAGTGGGGTGCCTGGGTGGCTCAGTCAGTTAAGCGTCTGACTCTTGATGTCTGCTCAGGTTATGGTCCTCACGGTTAGTAAGATCAAGCCTGGCATCGGGATTTTCTGGGGATTCTGTCTCTCCCTCTCTCTTTGCCCCTCCTGCACTCTCTCCCTCTCTCAAAATAAGTAAAAAAACATTTTTTAAGATATGAGATACAAGATCTCCTGGTGAGATAGGACGAGAAAGGTAAGTCTTGGCTGGTACCACAGGCCGCGCACTGTGTGAGGAGCTTTCTACAAGTACCACACCCGATCTTCACCACAATGAGCTGTAGCCTTAGTTTACACATGAAAAGTTGAGACCGAGGTTTCACAAAGCCACACATATAGTTAGCGCACAACCAGGACTTGAACTCAGACGCATGTGACTCCAGAACCGTCTCCCGTTACATCTTTGGCCCATTGATGTTGAGCCTGTCAGTGGCTGGCCCATGGTAGAGTTTTCACCAGATGCAGAAACGTAGACAAGGAAGCAGAACATCGTAATTGTTTTTCTTAAGTGATTTCCATTAGCCTAAGAACTGTTTGGTGTAGAAAGTCTTCTGCTTTGTTGTTGTTGTTTTGTTGTTGTTGTTGTTAATTACCTTTTGTGAGAATACTGTTTTGAGTTCTTGCTTGGGAAAATAAAAACTTGCTTACCGTACATGGATCTCCAAAGTAGTTTTGGAAATGTTAGTGTCCTTGATATTTGAAAATCTCGGAAATACTCTATTCTACTTTATAGAACTCATTCTAAAGACGAGAGAAATGTGAACCAGCACGCTGTGTTGGGTCTGTTGTGTCTGCTCTGGCTCAAGTGTCCAGCAGCTATAACTGGAGATAGGGTAGGATAATGTGGCATCTCCCAGATGCACCCATACACCACCAGTGGCATGCAAGATGACTTCAGCTGGCATGTGGGCACTCTTTTTCTACTCGTTATATATTTATTTTAATGTGTATTACAAAAAGTATAGCCAGCTCCCCACTTGGGTTCTCCTGGACATTATTGCTTGGAACACGGCAATTTCAAACAAAGAGAAAAAGGGATTTGTTGGGAATTTAGAAGAAAAAATTATACATAATAAAAAGTACAGGTAGGACTTGGATATGGAAACAATTATGAAGATGGTGTGTGAATTGCCAAAATTGTAAAGTAATAAGATGATATGTGTGGAACGGCCTCATGCAGAGAAGACCCCAGTAGACCCTTCCTTCCTTTCTGATTCACATGACTAGCAAGTGACAGAGTCCCTGATGAACCTCATAGCCTCAGACTCCCAGTCCAGTGCTCCTTCCAGAACACCTTTTACTCTTTTGCTTCCTAGCGGACTACATCATCCTGCATCCTTCCTTCCTGCTTTTATCCCTCGGGAGAAATGTAGGGAGTAGGTATTTCAGAAGCAAATAGTGGCTTGCAAAAATGTTCTGACGAATGTCCATAATGAATGAAGTATACTGAACAGAGGACAGTGTTAGCGTTTGGAAAAACAGGAATTGGAATCTGAGAATCGAAAGGGCCCTCGGAGATCATCTCGCCCACTCCCTCCTTTTATGGATGAGGAAGTTGGAACCCAGGGAGGGGAAGTGCTTTGTTCAGAGCTCTTCTGGCTGGTCAACCGAGATGAGAATTCATATAAAACATGCAGATATAAAATTTTACATGTAAAACAAAAAAGACCTGTTTCCTCCAGACTTCCTGCTTTCCAGAAAAGTAGCAAAGTGTCCTATAAAAGGACTTGTACTTCCATAAATCTGAAAATTTGGAAGGTCCCTTTTCATACTGGGCCAGGCAAGAGAGCATTGTAAATGACCGCCGGAGATGGTGTTCCTGACTGTATCCTTTTGTTTGTTTGTTTTTTAATTGTAGGAGAACACACATACCATAAAACTTGTCATTATTAAGTATATAGCTCAGTAGTGTTTAGGATTATTCACATCGTTGGGCAACCAATTTCCAGAATTCTTTTCATCTTGCAAAACTGAAACTCTGTCCCCGCTAAACAGTGATTCCCCACTCCCCCTTCCGCCCAACCTCTGGCAACTGCCATTCCGCTTTCTGTCTCTATGATTGTGACTACTTTAGGTACCTCATGCATGTAGAATCATACAGCATTTGCCTTTTCATGACTGGCTCATTCCTCTTGCCATCATGTTCTCACGGTTCATCCATGTGGTAGCGTGGGTCAGAATTTTCTGTTTCCCTGCTGAGTTCTTAATCTAGCACGCAGCCTGTTCCCTGTGGTCCCTGATTGTACCCATCATCACTATGAAGACTTTGGCATGCTCAACATTTTCGCGCGTTCTGTCCAGTGGGGGACATAGACGGCCCAGTTACAGATGACAGCGGCAGGGAGAAGCAGTCTCTGAAAAGAACTTGGCACCTCTTCTTCCATTGTTTTGCAAGTAGGTGACAGGGAAATAAATGAGATTGCATGTGGTTTCCCCATTCTTACCCCCAACTTACTTCACTGCTGCTGTCCCGAGTTTTCCGTCATCCACAGAGAACCAGTGGAACTGTGGGGTGAGAGGTTAAAAAAGTAGATTTCCTGGACGCCTGGGTGGCTCAGTTGGTTTGAGCGTCCGGCTCTTGGTTTCAGTTCAGGACATGATCTCGCACTTGGTGGCTTTGGGCACCATGTCAGGTTCAACACTGACAGCACGGAGCCTGCTTGGGATTCTCTCTCTCTATCTCTCTCTCTCTCTCTCTCTCTCTCTCTCTCAGAATAAATAAACAAACATTAAAAAAAAAAAAGATGGATTTCCAAGCAAAATGGTTTTGGGTTCCTGTCCAGGCTCTGTGCCTTACTGAACGTATGATCTTGGGTGGTGTTACTAACCTCTCTCACAGTCCGCCTCCGATCATCTGTAAATGGATAGAAAAATACCTGTATCAAAAGAGCTTACTCTTTCTTTTCCTTCTGATTTGTAAGATAGTTTCTGGACTTTTCCAGGCTTAAACATATTTTCTCAAATTAAAACATAATAATACCGTGACCTGTTTCACTGAGTTGTTTAGAGATGTGTTGTGAAGTCATCTGACATTTTGGCCACTCTTGAGATGTTTTGTTCCAGCCTGCGGATTTTAGGGAACCTCATGATACTGGAAAAGAAAGAATGTTCATTATTGTGCAGCTTTTGCATGTCAGATGTATTATTTTTTCATCAAAAACATTGAGTAGAACTGTACTATGGTACTTGGTTCTTTGCGTTATTACCATTTTCCGTCTCCCTGGTTGTTCTGAACCAGCCCAGCGCCCCCAACTCATACCCTTTGATCAGCGCCTCATGCAATGCCCAAAAAACTACAGATGCCACCCCCCACCAGTTAAAAAAAAAAAAAAAGTTTCTTTAACGCATTGAAAATCAATCAGCATCTGCCTGCATTTATTTGGCCACTAATACATTCCCCATATCTTAAGATACTCTGTTCCTGCTGTGATACCCCCATGGCCTCATGGTGAAACGTACCATTCATTCAACCTCTCAACTCAGGCAAAGAAGGAAGCCTGGCTGTAGAAAGTGATTTCGGCTCCTCTCTGAAGTTGGGCATCTCTTTTTCCAGACCAGTTGGGAATTTTTTTTTTTTTCTGCCTCTGACCCTATCCTCCTTTCTTTTGATAAACAGGACAGCTGTCCCCAAAGGGATGAATCCATTACCTTTGAGTTGAGTTCATTTTCCATTGCATGTTTCTGTTTAAAGAGAAAGGCTTTTAAAAGGCTTGAGCATACATGGACTGTGTGCACTTAATTTTTAATATGTGTGTGCACACCGCCAAGAGAAGAGAGAAGCCTTAAATAACAATGAAACCGAATTGTACATTTTGCATGTTTTATGTGGCGGTGATTGCCAAATATACTCTTAGCAGCCAGGTATTATTTAATACATCCCCATTAATCAAGTTGCCAAATCTAAATGAAAACCATGTTTAAATATATTTAATAAGATTACAGCTTTTGGTTGAATATCAAACTAACATACCTGTATTTTTTTCTCCAGCCAACTCTCATTTGCTGTCTTATATTTTTACTCTGAATGCTAGTTCTTTTGTCCTATCAAATGGATCTTGATTATAAAACAATTTATGCTACAAACTTTTCGCATAGTGTGGGTTTCCTCCGGGCCCTTCAGTGTAAATGTTTTTGAGCAAGAAAACAACCCTGAGATTTTTTTCTGGCTGAAAAATGAGATGTCTCTTTGTGGGGTGAGCACTTGAATTAAAAAGGAAATTAATAATTGTCTTGGAGATACTAAATTGTAGCTTCTGTAATAAATGTAGTCTGCCTTTGAGCTGTTATTGCTTTTAGTGTTTTGTACTAAATGTACTTTGTTGATTATTTTTCTCTTTGGACTATTCAGGCTTCTGTTTTGTAATAGCGCCACCTAGGGGCTGCAGGGAACATGGCATGTGCTGCTAAAACCTCTGTAGCTTTTAAAAAAGCAATCCCCCCTCTTCTTTGAGATGCAGTGACAAAATGCAGGGGTCTTGGGGTTGAAGGAGGGAGAAGGCGAGGGATGCTGATGAGGTAGGTTGCAAGTTCCATCCACCAGTCTTCCAATCTGGTGGTAAACAAAAAGAAGCTGTAACTAAAAAGAACTGTTTTTATAAAGAAGTAGCCAAACTTGGAGTAATATGTTCGTTTCTGGCAGATTTTTTAAAGTTGTGAACAAATTTCCTTGGATTCATTTAAACCGTTTAACGCTTGTTCTTGTCCTCAGGAGTTTGCTGTTTTTATCCTCGTCGCAGGCATTTCCCGTAGTGATTGCTTTGAGACGATTATCGCATGTGGTGCTTCGATTCACGGTCTTGTGCTGATTTCTTCCCACTTATTCAAATGTTCTTCTCTTTTCTTTCTTCACTGTTCTCTGTATGAGTCCTTCTGGAGTTCTGTTTCAGCCTTTCAGCCTCTTTATCCTCTCCACCCATGATTAATTATCACTTCTTCCAGCTTCTCAGAGTTCCTACGTGGCCATTCACGCTTACATGTCTTAAAGCTTTTGCATCTCTGATTAATACGATCATAAATGTGTTTATTAAAAACAGTTAGATTCTTTGATTCTGAATACCAATGAATAATCCTTATAAAACTTTTTGTACTGCAATAAATTCAAAATAAGAGACATATGTTTAACTTTATATACTGTAGAAATTCTGTGCTTCATTTTATTTTTTTTATTTTTTTTGATGTTTTTATTTTATTTTTGAGAGACATAGAGACAGAGTGTGAGCAGGGGAAGGGCAGAGAGAGAGGGAGACACAGAATTCGAAGCAGGCTCCAAGCTCTGAGCCGTCAGCACAGAGCCCAACGCGGGGCTCGAACTCACAGACTGTGAGATCATGACCTGAGCTGAAGTCGGCCGCTTAACCAACTGAGCCACCCAGGCACCCGGTGCTTCATTTTAAAAGGAAAATGTAGGGTCGCCTGGGTGGCTGAGTCTTGAGCTAAAGTGTCTGACTTCGGCTCAGGTCATGATCTTGCAGTCCGTCGGTTCGAGCCCTGCGCTGGGCTCTGTGCTGACAACTCAGAGCCTGGAGCCCGCTTCGGATTCTGTGTCTCCCTCTCTCTCTGACCCTCCCCCACTCATACTCTCTCTTTCTCAAAAATAAATAAACATTACAAAAAAAAAAAGAAAAAGTGAATAGAGTGCATAGCAATACATAAAATTCTTCTGAATAAATACTATCTGTATGCCATATCTCTTTGTAGAAGAGGAGAGGCAACATATGTCGATGCTTTCCTTATTTATTTATTTATTTATTTATTTATTTATTTATTTATTTACTTACTTTGAAAGAGAGTGTGGGAGAGGGAGAATCCCAAGCAGGCTTCCCGCTGTCAGCGCAGAACCCAGCGCGGGGCTCAGTCTCACAAACCTCAAGATCATGACCTGAGCCGAAATCAAGTGTCCGACACTTAAATGACTGAGCCACCCAGGCAGCCCTATCGATGCTTTCTGTATGTCAAGCGCTGTTCAAATCACTTTATATGAGTTGACTGATTTAATCACCACAGAAATATCATAGGGCAGGAACCAAAATTATCTCCATTTTACATATGTTCACAGATCGCTTATGCGTTCCTAAAAGGGAAACTTAGCAGTGTCATGTAGGAGCCTGCTGTATTAGTGTACGGGAAATGAGTTAATATTATTTGTTCTTCCTTAAACTTTCCAAGTCAGTTTGGGTCCCTTTGCCCCATTTTTCTGCCTTTCCCTTTAGGAGCATGTGCCATCTCTTTCATCCTTTGATACCTGTCTCTTTCTCCTCACTCAGCACCTCTAGCTACGTCTGTTGAAAAAGCAGCGTCTGCCCTCACAAAACTTACGTTCTAGTTACGAGGAATCCAGCAACAAGTAATTTTAGCAACAAGCGATCACAACCAATAATATGACTTCGGGTAGTGAAAAATTCTGTGCAATGAAGTAAAGCAGTACAAGGGAACAAAGAGGGACCAGGCAGAAGGAGCATGAAGGCCTGGCTGTGTGAGCAGCGGGAAAGGCCTTCCTGAGGAAGAGGTATGTGAGATGAGTGGCAGAGAACACAGTGAGTGCAAAGACCCTGAGGTCGAAGTGAATCGAATGTGTCTGAGGAAAAGCAAAGAGACCAGGGAGGCTGGAGTGTGTTATGTAAGGAGACTTCTGTGATATGACTCTCTTCTCTGTCTTTCCTTCTTCGCTCTATGGTACTGTTTTGGTTTTTTGTTTGTTTTGCCTCAGACCCTATTTCATTGAATTCAAAGAAATCCTCAAGTGTCATCCATGGGAATCGGGGTACAGGGAAGTTCATAGGAGAATTGGGCTGAGAAGGTTTACACTCTGTGTGTCTTCCAACTATACTCATATCCCATATGTTTGCATCCTATGCAGTCAGATTAAGATGGACATACAGCATAAGTGAAATCCAGCCTCACTGGCACAGTTAGTCTTTCATTAGTCAGGTCTGCCATTGCACAGAGCAGACCTGAGATACAATACTTCCCACAGGTATGGTGACTGTCCTTTGTGTGTCTGCCCCGCTCTGACTAGAGTGGAAGCTTAATGGGGGTAGAGTCTATGTCAGAATCACTCTTCAATGAGTTTTCTTTATTTTTCTCATTTATTCAACAAATGTTTCTTGAGTGCCGTCTACGTACATGCCAGCCACTTGTGCTAGGCATGTCTCTTTTTTCACAGACACAGCTCTGAACAAGAGAGGCTCAGTCCTTCTTAAGTTTCTCACAGTATTGCAGAGGAGAAATAGGATGAAATAGACAACTGTAATAGAATGGGCTATACGCTAGGATAGGTGACAATAGGTGACACACCTTCCCCAGCCTTGGGGAGTCAGAGAAAACATAGGAACCACAGTTAACACAAGGCATGGAAGTGTTAATTAATCAAAGGTGTGTGTGTGTGTGTGTGTGTGTGTGTGTGTGTGTGTGTGTCTGTGCACGCGCGCTCACGTGACTTGAGGGGCTGAAATGGGAAGGTAGGCAGAATTTTAGATCTTGGGAGCAAAGGATTTATGAACCCAAAAGTGAACTCAATTGTATATTAGGAAGAAAATGTGAATTGAATGAATGAATGAATAAATTAATGTTTTTGTGCTCACATGTGGTAGGGGCAGGTCATGAGATAGAAGCATAAAGCCAAAAGGCATTTTGTTAATTCACCTTGATAGATCACTATTCCAAATTTTTCCCGTCATTTCCCTGTAGGCAGACTCTTACGGAGATCCACCTCATTATCAAAAGGTTGCTTGCCTAGTCGATTATTCAGTGATTTATTGGGAGAGCAGGCTAAGCATTCATCTTACTCTGGGGACAGTTTATCAATGGGATTGGACAGATCCAAAACCCAATGGCCAGTATCCTTTTCATTCCTGAACACTGCTCGGATGAAAACTGTGGAATGGATGAATGATTGAAATAAGTCACAATCCAAGAACTGTGTATAGAAGGGACAGTGGCCGCTGGTGTGTTTTAGACGCCAGAGGCAGATTGCTGACTTGGGAGGTAGGGATCTGGATTCCAGTCTTTGCTCTACCGTTAACTCGAGTGGCATTAAGTAAGTAACAGTTCTCTTACCTATTCAGTGGAGTGTCAAGCCATGTCTAAGGTCCCTTCCAGTTCTGGAATTCTGTGTTCATTTTCGTTCTGTCTGCTGAGGAATGGGAGATGATGACCATGGGTGGGCACTAGCCAGGCAGCTCCTTCATCCTTCCCGGCCAGCAGCCCTCTCCTGAGGTACTCATTCCTTCAGAAGCATGGGCATCTACAGGCCCAGAGCACCCTGAGAAGCTGTCCTAATATGCCACACTCTTGGGTAGGTTCTGGTTGTCCACTACCTTTGGCCCTGAATGACCACACTCCTGATGTCCTTCTTCCCCTCGTATCTGTTCTTCTAAAGTGATCTGAGAGGTAGGCTATTCCTGATGTAGCCTTCCCTTAGATTCCGCGTGGGGAGCTTCTGGTCTGCCCATGTTTCCTCTCCTCTTCCTGCTCTACAGCCAGACAGCAAGATCCCAGACCCTCTGCTAACCACCTGTGTGGTCTAGGTCAGCTCCCTTAATCTCTCTGTGCGTCAGTTTCTTCAATCAGGAAATGTGGATAACTTTTGTTTCTACCTCATAGGGTTAATTGTAAGATAACGAGATAATTTCTTTAAAGCAGTTAGAACAGTGCTTGGCACATCACGAGTACAAAGCACATTGCTGCCTTCACCCCTTAAATATCTGTGCCCCATTCTCAGACAAGTAGTAGGGCTACTGAGGTAAATAAGACACATTCTCTGCCCTGAGGAGTCCAGTCCCGGGTCATTCACCGAGTGCCTCCTGGGTGCTAGACACCTTGCCTGGATTACCTCCCTGAATTCCCACCACAGCCCAGTGTGATGGCTTATTATTCCCATTCCACACCCCAGGAAACTGCAGCCCAAGGAAGTCACATGACACTCCCAGCATCATGCGCGTAGTAAATGGCCACCCTGGAATTGGAGCTCAGTTCTCTTAGGCTCCAAATCCAGTGCTCTTTCCACCAGCTCAGCCAGCTACCATGAGGCTGCCCTCGTGTGGTTTGTTTTGGAAAGAAAAGAAGCAGTGCATAATGGGAGTGAACCTGGTGGGAAGTAAATCTCTCCTGCTCGGGGCTCCACGTTTTGTTCTCGGAAGCAGGGAGAAGGCGAGGCCCGAGAGCCCAGCTCCCAGCAGCCCTTGCTTCAGCCCATCTGAAAAGGATCCGTCTCTAAAAGCAAGGAGCCAGAAAAAATAATTCATACTAAAAACAAACTCTGTCATGAGTCATTTGACTTTGCTTTCCCCCGAACCCATAGTTTATGTCTTGGGCGAGCTAAGGCTAAAGGAACATCTGATATGTTTTAGGCCAGCAGAGCCATTATTTAAGGAGCTTCACATCCAATACGTGCCTGTTGGACCCCGTGGTTTAAATCAAGGCTTGAGCCGACGGGGCCTGACAATTTTGTTATTTTTCTTGTGGTCGTATTGGAGTGTGATTGTGTAGTAGTTTTATCAAGATGACAAGAATCACTTTGGTCCGTGATTCAGAAGTTCTTGAGCCATGAACTAGCCTATGTGGTGGTTATTCTGAGTGCATGTGTGCCGAAGAGGAATGCGTTTATGTGCACACAAGTTCAGATGTGTAAGCACCTTCGGAACTGCGGGAGAGAAGGGGGGAAAGGCAGCTTCCCCGTGAGCTGCTTTCCGTTCCCATCAGCAAAGGAGGAAGCCTCAGCCCTGAGTGCACACAACCCAGAGAGCACGGCAAGTGGCTCTGTCTCCGTGGCCAACTTGCTCTTTCTAGAGAAGTGAAAAATAATAGGAATACACTTATATCGTTAAAAATTGAAACACTCCAGGACTACAGGGTAAAAGACAAAAGACACAAACCTCTCTTGCCCTTAGATGTAATCACCGTTATACATCGTGTATGTCTTCTGAACTCTTTCAGTGCTTTGGCAGACACAGATATGTTCATGTATAAGATCATACAGTACAAATCATTCTGCAACTCTTTTTTCACTTATAAGATATTTTGGAGTATGTGAAAGCACAGAGAGCTGCCCCAAGTCTATTACATACTGATAGAAATTCCAGAGTCTCTATAAGAAAAAAACCATTTAACCATTGTCTTCTTGGTAGACACTTGAGTAGTTTCTATTATCTGGCTTTGATGAACGGTGATAACAGGGGTGCTCAATACGGCAAGTATGAAAACCTCTCTTGGAGAGATTTGAAAAAGCAGTACCGGAACTGGAAAGATTGTGCATTTAAAATTAGTTGTGGCGAAACATCCTTCACAAGGGCTGTCCCCATGTACATTCCTGCCAGCGGTGTCCCTGTGCCTTTGCCAACACCGGGTATTGCCGTTCGGTTAACATTTTTGCCAATTTCTTGGGCAGAAAACGACTCTTGGTCGTTGTTTGTCTTTGCTCTGTTACTAGTAAGGATGAACATTTTCTTCATCTCCTTGGTCACTTGATTTCTGTTTTCTGTTCTAGCCTCTTAATATCCTTTCTTCATTTTCCTTTGGGGTTCTTCTTCTCATTGATTTGGAGTTCTTTATATGCTCGGTATATCAGTCCTTTGCCATATATATTGTTGAGTTTCTTATAATTTGTCCCACACCTTCTACCTTTGCCTGTGATGTCTTGTACAGGAGTTTTAAGTTTTCATATATTCGTATCTGCTTATTCTGAGTCTTCACAACTTCAGGATTTCTTGGAAATGTTCCCCGTAAGCTATTTCTTCTCCTAGAACTGTTTTTCAGCATGCTAACGTTTTAGACCAGAACACACCAGGTTCGCAGAATGGTCTGTGGGTGTGTGCAGACATTCTTGGCGATTTCACCATTAATTACGGGGAAAATTCTGAAACCGTATCGATCAGTCATTAGGCAAATGAGAGGCAGCAGAAGTCTAGCTAAAACATGCAACCTGAACCATTTATATGGGCTTTGGACCATATCTAAGATCCTTTACTTGCCACTTGATTTGGAGACATCCCTTTGCTGCTCTGCGCCTTGGTTTATTTCTCTGTAAAATGGGGTGAATCATAATTTCAGAGGTTATTATGAGGTTTAACAACTCCCATGTTTCAGCATGTGGTCACTATTCAATACATGTTTGTTTTTGTCTTTCCTGACAAAAGACCTCCCCCCCTCCCCAGACCTTTAAATATAACTGGTCATCTGAAACTGTTGACTTCCACCTCTTCTGAGGATTTTGTAGCTGAGTAGTGGAATCAGCTTGCTCAAGAGTGTAACTAAGGCAATTTCCTCATGATGCATCTCAGTGGGCCTAAAGGAAACAAAACACCTACACCATTGCTCAATGCTGGAAAATTCTCCAGGGTGGCCGACCCCGTTTGGAGGAAAGAACCAAGGCTCTGGGGTACTGCTTCAGTCTATGTGGGTGGACAGGTCCTTCTTCCAGAACTTTTGTTCTCACTGAGCCTCTTGCCCACACAGAGATTATTCCCTCCGCCTCTGGTACCCTCTCCTCTTCCCCTCACCTCACCTGGTATCCTTCTTCCACCAACATTGTCCTAGAGACCAGGAGCTCAGACCCTTGAGCTGGACTGCATGGCTTCAAAATCCAGCTCTGTCACGCTTACTTGTGAGGCCTGTAGCAGGGGTTTAATGTCTCTCTGCCTCAGTCTCCCTGTCAGTAAAATGGGAATTCTCGTGTTACCTACCTCACAGAGCTGTTACTAGAGTTAATATTTATAAAGCAGCTGGCACACAGAACTATGTTCAGGCAGCTACAAAGAAAATGTGCCTGGTCTCTGAACCCCACCTCCTCCTCTCCTAGCCAGTTGACTCTGCATGACATACTTTTCCTGACCTCAGCTTTCTCGTTTGTAAAATGGGTGTGAAAGCATCCACTTCATGGGGTTGCTAGGAAAGTCACCTGGGGTAATGTGTGTATTGATACAGGTGTTCAGTCAGTGGTGACTCCTGTGGTGATGATTCTAGAAAAGGACAGGAGTAAACATGCAAGGAAGCTGGCGATTTAACAGAAAAGCCTCTGGAGTCAGAAACTGGGTTAAAACTTAGCCTCCAGCCCTTGGCCCTGGGACCTCGGACTTAACTTCTCCAACATGCAATTTCCTGATCTATAAAACTGGATTGATAACGGTGCCTGCCTCTAGGCTCATTCTAAAAGGGGGAAATGATAATCAATTGGGCGCATAGAACATGCTTAATTAAATGAACTCTTATTGGTATTTAGTCTCTTGTCCATCCATGGAAAGATCCCTGCCTGCAGTCAGGGGTCCCTGGTGAGAAAAAATGGCAGGACAGCCACATCCCCAGCCCAGTCCGCTCTCCTGCATCTAGAGCACAAGACAGGAAAGAGGATCAAACTCAGGAAGGGGAACCGAAGCAGAAGCTTGGTTTCTGTAGAACAAGCCAAAACGATCCGGGCAGAGAGAAAGACTCAGTGAAGCATGTTCATCAGGATATACAGTGATGCATCTCATTTTAATTCTTAAAACAGTCCTGTTGGGTAGGTATTATTGTTTCCTGCTTTTACCTGGTGAAACTAAGGATCAGAGAGGTTAAGTGACTTGCTCAAGGTCACACCACTACAAAGTGGAGAAACTGGGATTTGAGCCCAGGTCTATCCGACCCCAAATCCCTAATGATACGCTCTTAATATACGTCCTGCCTCTGCTAAGAATGACTCATAGGCCAAGTGGGGGCGGGGGCGGGGGCGGGGGGAGGAGGGAGGAATGACCCTGTTTCTCTGGGAAGAGGCAGGGCAGTAGGCCTGGAGCTGACAGGCTGTATGTAAAAATTTGGAAATTTTGCCCTAAAAGACAAAAGAGTGTTTTCAGCTGAGGCCATTTCCCACTGTACCCTATGTACTGGGCCAAGGGTAAACCAAAACACAGCCATAAATAGTATTCCCCAGAATTCCTGTCACAACAGCCCACTGTGCTCCTTCTGTTTGGAGATGGATGTTGAAACACCCCGCAGGAAAATGGCTGAATCTGTCACTGTTCGTGAAGCCAGTCACAGCCCATTCCAGTGATATATGTGCCTTGGGTGTGAATCACCAGGAATCATGAGACGTCCACCATTGTGGAGCCCAACCAACGGCCTTGCCAGAGCAATCAGGAGCATCCTTGGACCCGAGGCAGCCTTCCTAAAGCCACTGCTTTGAAGGGGCCCATCCTAGTTCAGCAGGCATGTCCCAGCTTGTCACAAAATATGTTTTTACAGCTATCCTCTATCTATCAAAGCTGAAATAATATTGAACAACTTATCTAGTCTAATGTGTTTAAAAGACAGGGGCATTTGGTTCCAGAGTAGGAGGTGATGAAAGTAAGGTTATGGAGAGAAAACTTGAGACTGGAGTCTGGGCCTTCCGATTCTTCATCCAAATCATGTCTAAGGCTGTTCTCTTGAACCTTTCCAGAAGGTTCGCTAACCTCTCCAAAAGGCAGGGAAGGAGGTTGTGTTTGTCCTTGGTGCTTTCTACCCTACCCCCAATTTCAGTACTTCTTTTCACTTGCCAAAATAACTAGGCCTGTGTGCTCAGATTTTGTTCCCAGAGAAAGTTCCTCAGATTTCCAGAGTTCTTGGTCCTCACCTAGCCAGGACTTCTTCCTACTTAGGGCAGCGCTGCCCCTTAAACAGTGGGAAGCCCTCTTGGCCAGGAGGATGCCTGACTCAGCCCCTGCTGGATGGCTTTCCCCCAGAGGAGACATTGCCTCCCCAGGCATTGTTCCTCATCTCCAGGGGGAGGGGAGGAAGAAGAAAGCAGTAAATGTTAATTGATCACCCATCACTTATTGGTTATATAGCCATATTTTTTTTTAAGTTTATTTATTTATTTACATATATATATATATAGAGAGAGAGAGAGGGAGGAGCAGAGAGAAAGGGAAAGAGAGAATCCCAAGCAGGCTTAGTGCTGAGAGCGCAGAGCCCAACGCATGGCTTGAACCCACGAACCTTGAGATCATGACCTGAGCTGAAACCAAGAGTCAGACGCTTAACCAATTCAACCACCCAGGTGCCTCTATATAGCTACATTTAATCTGTAAGTTAGCTTGTGTGAGGTAGGTAAATATTAGTATTTCTGTTTACAAGTGAGGAATCAGAGGGGCACCCGGGTGGCTCAGTCGGTTAAGCATTTGACTATTGACTTCGACTCAGGAAATGATCTCGTGGTTGCGAGATCGAGCCCTGCGTTGGGCTCTGCACTGGGCATGGGGTCTGCTTGGGATTCTCCCTCTCTCTGTCTCTGCCTCTCAAACCAAAACAAAAACACAAAGAATTAAAAGTTGAGAAAAAGGCAAATATGCTTGCTCAAAGCTACACAGCTGGAAAATGAGAGTTGGGACCTAAACCTAGATTTGCCTAAAAATCCAGAGTATAAGCTCTTTTAGGTTCATCCAGCCGGAGAAGGGGAGATTAATGAAAGCTCACACGTGCCCACGTACGCGCACATACACAGTAGAAGAATGCTTTCTGAACTGTGGGGTGCTGCCCACCAGTGAAGGGTGGTAAGAATGACATTTTGCCACCAAGTCAGAGCAGTGCTGAGTCCTTAGGGAAACTGGCCTTCCACGAGGAAGTCTGAGAATCACAGCCATTACTCACAGAGTCTCCTCACACATGAGAGGAGGCGGGGAGCTCTTAAGGGGCAAGAGTCTCTGAGTAGTCCAGTAGTTCTCAGATGCCATCGACAGCTACTGCAGGCAGAGCCAGCTGCACAGTTTGTGGGATCCAGTGCAAAATGAAAATGTGAGACCCCGGCCAGGGGCGGGGAAGTCTCCCCTGCCCACAGGCCTGCTGCCTCAGCTCATGGCTGACAGGTGACCCCCAGGGTTTCCAGCTACCCATCCAGCACCTCACAGCAGTGGGGAAGCAGGGAGAGCCTCCGCCTTGCCCCACCCTGAGACGCCGACTGCCCACTCCCTGGCCTGGCTCTCCCCACACCTGTGCTTAGCCTGTGCACCCGTCACCTCTCATAGCCCGTCACCACCCCAGAGGTGCACGGTCAGCAGTGGGATGTGGAGTGAGGCAGAAGGCAGGGAGCAGACAGCTAAGAACCACCTGGAGGAAAGGAAAGGGCAGCAGCCGGCCCCCAGCCCACATTCCATTGTCCCATCAGCCTTTATTTGCAAAGCACAAATTCAAAGATAAAATTATTAAGAATTTCACGGCAATGGCTACAGATCACTAAACCCCAAGCTTGACATGGGGCCCTGGGCGAGAGCACAGAGGACACACCCATGAAGCTGGCCCTCAGTCACCCTTAACAAAGGGCTCTTTGCAAAGTTTCAGGCCTTAACAAAGTTTCCCCAGCCAGTGGGCATTGAAAAAAAAAAAGAGCATCGTATTGAGTTTTTAACAATGCTAAATGTAGACAACTTAAATACTTTACCTTTATTCAGAGATCTTGGTACCTTCTTTTTATTATGTTAAAATCACCTATTTGTTATGACATAATGGTCAGAGTACCTGTCGAGTAGTTGGTTTGGTTTTTTTTGTTGTTGTTGTGGTTTTTTTATATGTTTTATTTTTAAGGTCCTTACTTGGCAAAATAAAAAGCTGATAATTCTTCGCTGGTTTCCAAAATCGATCCACAATTTGGGAGCTCCTGAGCTAGGCGTTAGGTGAAGACAGCCCTTTCTGCTTCCTTTTCCCCAGCCACCAGCATCAGAAGGGCTCCACCCTGCATATAGTCAGCATTGTTGTTGTACGCATCAGTGTTTTCTTCTAGGCATATCTTCATTTTCCTGAAGTGTGAAGCCTGATGGAGTCTGTCAGAAGAGGCAGCACAAAATAAGGGCATTGAAACAAAAATGAAAAGTTTGAAACTTCGCAGTTTCTTATGACCCCAGAGAGAGCAGAGCCTGAAGACCCTATTTCCCCGAATCTCCCAACCATCCACGGCCCCTGAGGAGAGGTGATAATACATGCAGGACAGAGCCGGCTATGTCTTAGGTCCTGATGTCATTATTAATAATTGATCATTAAAGGTGTTAGGCCTCAAAGGTGAGTTTTACTGGGATAATAAACTATGGCCACCCTAATTACACACCCTGTCATCTCTCCTGAGACAGCAGGCTCCCCAGAGGTGGCTGTCTTCCCTGGGCAGAAAGCCCGTGGTGGCCAGTGGAAAGGTGGCATCTGTCAGGCTGGAGTCTGGAGGATCCACTTCGTTTCTGGGCTTCAAAGACTTAGTGGTGGATGCATCTCTGTAATTCCCAGCCCAGTGGCTTCTGCCATCGCATTGTCTTGCAGGAACGTCAAGCTGAAAGCCAAGCCACTTTCCATCCTTTGATGCGGTAAAATACATCAGCACAGTGGCCCACTGAACTCTGGAAGTAGACAGCAGACAGCGCCTTTGGGGCATGGCAGCCTAAATGGTTTTACTCCAGAAGATGTGGAATTAAACATAAAGCAGACAGCTCATTGCTGTTAAATTCACAAAACCAATCATTAGGGTGTCTTCTCCGCTATAGAACCAGAGAGGCTTTCTCTAGAATAGACTGGATGGTAGACTTGACTTTAGGGTGTAAGGAGGAAGGGAGGAGGAAGGAGACGAAGAGGAGGGGATAAAAATAACAAGTCTGATAGGTGGATAGTTTTGAAATACACAAAGTCTGTGCTATTTAATGGGGACTATTTTTTCTTTTTATTCCATGTGTTTAACATATGGAAAGAAATCTTTGCTGGTACTGGCTTCAGAGTCTCAGGTTTAAGAAGCCAGTCACTGACCCGAGGAAAGAGTTTTATAAATCACACTTTCAAGGCTTTCAGACAAAAGAACAATTTGGGGCAAGCTAGAGAGTTTGCAGGGCCTTTTGGTGACATTTCTGCATGCCCTTTGTTTCCCCCTTTCAAGAAAAGCCCTTTCTTTCCTTGCCTTCTCATATAACAGCTTGGGATTCTTGACCCCCAACCCCCACCCCAGAAATGCATTTGAACTTGCTGGGTTTGTTAAGAGTTGGGGCATGAAGCATTTTTCCATGGTAGAAAAGTTCTGGCATTCCAAAGCAGAACTAATGTGGGATTTGGGAAGGCTGCCCTATTTGTGCACTTAATTAGGGTTCCCCAAAGGCAACTGATCCATCGCTGTCATAGGAAACCCACGCTGACGCCAGGGAGGGCTGACCCTGTGTGAGCACCCAAGAGGGTAGTGAACACGGATTCCACACCTGTTCTCCACTGACTGGAATCAGGACTAATAGGAAGTAATGTGGGGGCTTTCTGACGATGCCCGTTTGGATCTCAGGCCTGATTTCCTCATTCAGTGTGTGATCAGCGTTTGAGTCAAGTCCCAAAACATTTGGAGATACAGGGGAGTAGAGCAAGGCTCCCTTTGAGTTTATGAAGTAAGGTCTTGGTTCTGATAAGATCCTTGAAATTGACAAAACTTACAGTGGACAGTTACAGACTTTAGAGCCCCCCAGGTCTGTGCCCTGAGTCTGGCTCTGCTATTATTAGAAGATGCCAGGTCTTGGAGAAGATCTTCATTTCTAATCCTTTAAAAAAATTTTGTTTTAGTGTTTGTTTATGTTTGAAAGACAGAGACAGAGACAGAGCATGAACAGGAGAGGGACAGAGAGAGAGGGAGTCACAGATTCCGAAGCAGGCTGCAGGCTCTGAGCTGTCAGCACAAAGTTGTACACGGGGCTCAAACCCATGAACCATGAGTTCATGACCTGAGCCAAAGTCAGACGCTCAACCAACTGAGCACCTCCAAGTTCTTCATTTCTGAACTTCAGGTTTCTGCCCTGTAAACGGGCATTCTAACACCAGTCCGTGGGTTCATTAAAATGATAACAACAGCTAACTTTTGTTAACCAGTTACTGTGTGCAGGGCACTGTTCTAAGAGCATGAACTTTATGAACGTTGATCTTCTGGGACCCAGTAAAGTAGATCGTGTATTAGAGGTTGGCAAACCACTCCCCATGGGCCGGTTCTTGCCCACTGCCCGTTTTTGCAAAAATTGTATTATTGGAAGACAGTCACGCCCATTTGCTCACCTAGAGTCTGCAGCTGCTTTCATGCTGCAGCTGCAGGGCTGAGTGGTTGTAACAGAAGCTGTGTGTCCGACAAACCCTGCGAAATTTACTATCTGTCCCTTGATAGAAAAAAAAAAAATTGCCAACTCCTGCTTTAAAGAATCCCAATTTAAAGATGAAGAAAATATGCCATAGGTGTTTTATATAACAGCTCACCCAGCTGGCAGCTGAATGAACTGGGATTGGAACCCAGTAGCCTGGTTCCAGGACGCGAGCTGTCCACCATTGTCTTCGTACATCATGCGTCCGAAGCGCCTAGCACAGAGCCAGGCACGCGGGAGACTCTGAGCGCCTTCATTTCATTAGTGGTCCTCTGCATCCCCCTATAGAACTCCTTTTCCTTCGATCTTAGGTTCCTATCCTTTCCAGTTGTGTTTCCCTTCTCTTCTGCCAGCTTGTCTTTTCAACTCAGCAGACTTCTGAGCAGTTTTACCCCCGTTATCTCAATCCATCAAACAACTCTATGAGGCTGGTATTCTTGTCTTCATTTAAAAGAAGAAAACCACTCTGACCTCTGAGCTCCCAGGAATTTTTACACTCCATTTGGAAACCCTCAGAGTCAAAGTCACTAGGAGCTTTTAGAACATTTGTTTTATGCTGAAAACTAACATTAAAGGAAAAAAAAAAATCCCAGCAGTTACTCAAGAAAGGATTACAGTCTAAGTGGGGTGAGAAAATCAAAATATTGGAACAATGGCAAGTATTTAAAAGTTCTTTAGTACACACTGTAGACGGGGATGACTCTGGAGAGGTGGGACGTGAGAACGGACCAGGGGTGGGGGTACGTGGACAGTTTCCTGGAGAGGGTCCAGTGCACGCAGCCCTTGAACGCGGGGCAGGATCTGAAAGAAGCTCGTATTGGGGCATCATGGGAAGGAACCACAGAGAGAGACACCGAAATGGAAACATCGCAGAGGAGCAAGCCCAGCAAATTCCTGGGAGCTGTTGGAAGTCAGATGGGGCAGTTAGCATGGGGAGAGAGTGTGCAAGACTTTGAAGCCCAGAGGGAAGGATCTGGATTTTAGAATAATAATAATAGTGATAATTATGATGGCACTTAACCGGACACAATTGCTGACCCAGGCATTATATATGCATCCTCTCCTTTAACCCGGCCGACTGTTTTGTGCTGATGATAATCTTAGGTTCTGCCTGTGAAGTAGTTCCTGCTTGCTCTGATGCTATTAGATATTGTCGATTTCTGGTGCACTCAGACAGAAAGTACCAGGAATTAGAAGCTCCCCACCACCTGGACCAGTCTGATACCTCCCACCACAGGCACTGGGGAGCTATGGAATGCTTTTGAGCAGAGGATGCCATAATGAAGGGAACTACTCTGCCCACAAAGGCTGGTTGGGAGCTGGGAAAGACAGGAGGAAGGAGATAGTATGAACCCCTATGTGTGAAATGCAGTCGTGCAGCAACCTTGGATTGGGCCACGGAAGCTTGAATTTGGGATAACTGAAGAGGACATGGTAAGAAGTCAAGGACGTAGAGTCTGAAGAGATTTAGGTTCAAGTCCTGGCTCCACGGCTACAGCTGTGCTGTGTCAAGAAGGACAAAGGGACGAGGGAAGAAGTGTATGCCGACGGGATTACACAGCCTCACTGTGTCTCCCCATCAGCTCCAGGAGGGGGTAAGAACAAGAATAGCTTCAGTAGTTGCATGTGCCAGCACTTTCTGCATTCTCTTCTAGGCAACACTTGCTATATATTAACTCATTTGATCTTCATAGAAACCCCATTAGATAAAGTGCATTGTTATCCCTTTCGTGTAGATGGGGAGGAGACCGAGGCACAGAGAGGTGAAGTAACATGACTCCGGTCACACAGCTGGTAAATAGAGAAACTAAGCTTTGAACCCAGGCCCCCGAGTCCATGCTCTTCATCACTTTCACACTGTCTCTAGGGTGATTTTACCCACAGGAGTGTTCTGGGGTTAAAGTTATCCCTTCCCACCCCTTTCTCTGTGTATTGATACTCCGCCTCCACACCATGGAATCAGGGACCTCCCTTGAGAAGGCCTGCCACAGCCTGGCATCTCCCACAGCCTGTCTGGAACCTTTCACTGCCTCCCCTGACCCCAGACCCTCACCCCTGGCCTCCTGGCTCCCGACCACCCCAGTGCCCTTGCTTCTAACTTCTTGCCGCCATTGAACTGGCACCAGGGGCCACTCCCCCAGCTTCCTTTCTTGGAATAATTTGCTTTGCCCTTGGGGCACTTTTACCTCTTCATTCCAGATGACACTCCAGCCCAGCAGCCAGGATCCTCCTCCCTGCCAGCCCACATGCATGGGCATCTCCCCACCAGCTGTAGGCTGGCTCCTCAGAACAGGACTCAGCCAGCTTCTGCAGGCTAGTCCCTGGTAGCTTGACCAGTCCCACTTGTTCCTGGTAGCTGCCGGTCCAGATGGTTGAGGCTCTTCTGGGGAGTCATAAGAAGACTTACTCACCCAAACTGAGCCTTCGTAGCAAAAGAAGCCAAAAGTGCCTTTAAAAAAAATACCCTCCAAAATACTGCAGAGGGTGGCTTCTGGAATCAGAAGGATGTGGACTCAGAATCCAATTCTGCTACTTGCTAGCTGTGTCATCCTAGGAAAACTGCTCCTCTCAGTGCTTCATTTTTAAAAGTAGAGCTGAAAGAAGGCCTGCCCTCTTAGGGGACTGAGAACTCAGGGAAGTGATGTGTGTGTGTGCATCACAGCACCTGCCCAGCTGTAAGTGCTCAATAAATGACTGTTACTGTCAGCATTGTAGTAAGTTTCACTACATAAAGTATCATTCATGACTCCCTGGAGATAATTCATTCAGACGATTTTGTATTCAGCATTTATCAGGAGGCAACGATTTACCAGATCCATGTCGGGTACAAATACAGGCTGGGTAAGTATATGTTCATAAAAGGAAGCAACACATGTCGAGCACTTATTTTAAGCTAGACACTGTTCCAGGTGTTTGGGGACCTTATTTCATTTAGTCTTGATAAGGGCTTTGCAGGGAGATGCCGTAGTTGCCATTCTACAGGCAAAGAAATGGAGGTTCAGAGAGGTTAGCTCTCCGAAGACGTGGCCAGTGATTGAGTAGGACACCACCTATTCTTAAGTAGATGGATATTCTGAGATCAAGTCCTTGCTATTGAATGATCCATATTTTACTCCCATGCCCATGCAGCAGAATGCCTCTCTGTACATTTCTTGTTAAAGGAAAGTTCATAGAAAAGTGTTTTTGATTTCATCTCTGTGGATGAGGGTTTTTGTGCCCGTCTCGGCACGCAAGTGATGAGCCTAGTGTGCTGTCCTCTGTCGAGTGTGGATTTCATCATCTTCCAGGATACCGTCTCTCATTACGTGGGACTCAGAGTAGAGAGGGAGAAGGTGGCTGGTAAGGCTCTCATATTGGACTCACCCAGGACATACTTTGCAAGTAATTTTGTTTTTTAAACAAGTCCCAGTCATAAGCTTGCTTCTTGGATTGGTGCCCTTTGCCTGTAGCCATTGAAAGCCAAGTATGTCAAGGAAAAAAAGGTCCTTCAGTTAGTTGAGGTTTTATTCTGGTTCTACTTTGGTGGTTTGAAACTAATTACAGACTCTGGGTTGTGCCTACAAGTACAAAATGAAATGAGAGTTTGAGCCAATTACTTTAATAATGAAGAGAGGAAAATCCACTTTTCTTTCCATTATCTAAAGATTTCAGGCATATGTAAGTTTCTTTTAAATTGAATTATGTGAAAAGTTGGCCTCAAGCCTTCATTTCACTTTGCCTGCCTAGAAACCGTCTGTGATTTTGTTTCAGAGAGGAGATGCATGCCTTAGACTGCTTCTTTGGGACTAGAGGGTCTGGTCAGCATAACTGCAGGCTGAGAAATGTTGGGGTTCTTGTGATAGAATATTTGTTGTACTTTTGGGGGAGGTATATCAAGGTGACTCTTCATTTACATTGAAAAAAGAAAAAAAAGGCTAGAGTGCCTAGAATAAATTTCAAGATGAAGAGTTTTCATTCACGTCCTGTACCAATTGACTTGCTTCGTGACTGTGGCCTGCACGGCCCGCCTGGCCTGGTGCGCACCCCCTTTCTGACTCCACCCCCTGCTCCTGGCCCAGGCCATGCCACCTACCCTGGCTTCCTTCTTTTCTTGGTACATACTGAACACATCCCCAGCCCCAGGGCCTTCCTAATGTGCGTTCCTTCTGTGTGGAATTCTCTTCCCCCAGACATTTCCATGGTTCTCTCCCTCATTCCCTTCAGATCGCTGCTCAGATATCATTTCACAGGTATCGATGTGTCAGAGAGACACCATTCTTTGCCACTCATGCAGACGGGCTGCTCCGTTCATCCTTCATCATCATTGCCCTACTTGTTTCCTTCTAGAACTGATTACCGCCTGACATAATATGTGTGTACGTGTATTATATGTACGTCTGTGTGTATTATTTCGACAAACTTTATTTTTTATAACAGTTTTTTACTTACAGAAATGTTGAGAAGATAGGGTTTTCCTAAACTCCATCCCAGTTTCCATTACTCTCGACCTCTGTCCCTTATTGTGACCAACTTAGGTCCGTTACGATGAGTGAGCCAGTATGGATGGATTCTTAGCTAATGTCCCTACTTTATTCAGGTCTCCTAAGTTTCTGTCTAGTGTCCTTTTTCTGCTCCGGGGTCTCATCCAGGATACCATGTTACATTCAGTCGTCATGTCTCCTTAGGCTTCTCTGGCTTTGGATGCCCTTGACCGCTTTGAGGAGTACTGGTCAGATATTTTGTAGAATGCTCCTCAGTTGGGATTTGTCTGATATTTTTCTCATAATCAGACCAGAGTTAAGGTTTTAGAGGAAGGGACAAAGTGCCATTCTCACATTGTATCAAGGTCCATACCATCACCGTGACTTACACTGTGAGTATTGACCTTGGTCCCGTAGCTGAAGTAGGGTTTTCAGACTTCTCTACTGCAAAATACTTTGTTTTTCCTCTTTCCCTGTACCCTTTGGAAGAAGTCACTGTGTGCAGTGCACACTGAAGGAGTGGACATTCTGGTGCATTTCCTCAAGGGTAGAATATCTACATGGATTTGGAATTATTCTTCATGGGACATTTCTCTTTTCCCATTCATTCATTCATTCATTCATTCATCCAGTTGCTTTAGAACAGTGTGAACTCACAGATATTTATGTGATATTTTGGGCTATAATCCAGTACTACCTTATTCTGTTATTTGTTCTGGTTTTGGCCTTGGAACTCCTCAGACGGATCCTTCGTCTCTCTGAAATAACCTCTAATTTTGTTCATTCTTTTTTATTGCTTCCTTACTTCTGACACTATAAGATCCTCCAAGCTCATTTTGTCTGTTTCCTGCCCCAGCGCCAGAATCAGCCAATTCTCCATAGAGCCCTAATTCTTTTTGCTGGACGATGATAACAGACACCAAGATCTGGGCACTAAGTGTGCTCATTTGCTACTGAGTTGTTGTTGCTTCCTAGACCATCCCTGTTGACAGTGTGAGCAGATACCTGTGTGTGTACCGATCTGTGTGTATACCCCTATCTATAAATATTTGTATATATAATCATCTCTGTCCACATTAAGCTAACCATTAGTTTATACTTTACCTCCAACAGTAATCTTGTATCACACGGATCATCCTAGCCTCCCTCTCTTGCTTATCTGTAAGCTCCCACTCAAGTAACGAGAAACCTGGTTCCTACCATCCACCCTACGTTTTCTTATTTGTCCAATCCAGTATAAAAGTGTAGAAACACCAGAATTGTTAGCTTTATCAACTGGAGTATATATAGTGCTGATGTACAGTCTCTATTGCCCTGTATAAACTCTATTCACTTCCAAAGTTACTTAGGTTCCAAAGTTACTTTATCTCCCACAACCTTCAGTGAGATTGTTCATACCTTCGTGTTACAGTTGGATGGCTCGTCACATACAGCACATTCTATGGTAGGTTTTACACTGCATGATTCCAATTATGTGACATTCTGGAAAAGGCAAGATCATTGGGGCAATAAAAAGATCAGACGTTGCTAAAGGCTCAGGGAGAGTGGGGGGAGGATTAAATAGGCGAGGCACAGGGATTTGCAGGGGGAGCTGGTGAAACTATTATGATACTGTCATTGTGCATACATGACATTGTGCATTTGTTGGACACTATTGAACGCTGTAGCGCAAAGTGAACTTTAAGATGTGCATTTTATCAAATGCTTTTTCTGCATCTATTAATATGATTATATGATTTTTATTCTTTAACCTATGGATGTGGTGAATTCATTATTGATTGTTGAATGTTGAACCATCCTTACATACCTGGAATAAATCCCACATAGCTGTGATGTATCGTTCTTAATTATACACAGTTGGATTTGATTTACTAACATTATACTGATGATTTTTACATCTGTATTCATGAGAGATATTGGCTTTTGGTTTTCCTGGCTTGTAATGTAGTTAAGTTTTGGGGGAATAAAAAGTTATGTGCATTTTCAACAGTGTGGGCGTTGGTGCCTCTAACCCCTGCAGTGTTCAGGGGCCAAGTGTGTATCTCCTCAAATGTATTTCCTGACTTTCCATGTCAGGATGTAAACTCATGAAAAACCAGAGGCTATTTCTCTTTTACTCACTGCTGTATCTTCAGTAGCTAGAATAAGTACACTGCTCGGAGCAGGTGCTTAATAAATATTTGTTAAATAAATTAATCAGTTGATTTTTACAGAGCACGTCATTGTACTAGGTGCTGTGCTCCGTAGGGAGATACAACAATGAAAAAGAAAACACCATGCATCTACAGTTGTCCCAGGGGCGGTAGGGGGCCATGGTGGATAGACACTGAAAATGCAAAAAAACCAGAGACTGCGGATCAGAGGATAGGGAGGTATTGATGTGTACAAGACACATACCTGAGCTAGCCTGGGCGAGAAGAAGGTAAAACATTTCCAGAAGAGGAAAGAGTTGTAGAGAATGAGTAGTGGCTAGCCTCCGTGAGCAAGGGTGACCCTGGCTGGGAGGACAGCGCAGACCCGATAAAGTCCATGACGGACAATGCGTGAAGTGACTTTTTCTCACTCCACCTCATGTAACCCATTAGTACTCCACACAAGGCCCGAACTATTACCTCAGTTCACAGGTCAGAAAGTCTAAGTGACTCGACAAAATATCACCCATGCCGAGTGATGGAGCAAGTCTGCTTTCCGTCCAGGACTCATTTTCTTTCTGCTACATAGATGACTAAGGCACGACTCAGACTCTGGCGGAGGAGCCAAACCCAGAAACAGATCTTTATGGTATCAGTGCTTCCTTGGAATGTGCTTTATTGTTATTTTTCTTAAAGGCTTCAGCCCTAAAAGTAGTAAGCTGAAAATCAGGGCTGCTTTGCGAATGCCCACAAACCGCTGGGGGGAGTTTTGTCAAAGAAGGCGGGAAAGAAAAATACATGTGGGCTTCTGCTCTTTAAACCTCAGCCCAGCGAGCCCGGCTTCCCGGAATACTTCAGGCCGCTTCAAAGGCCTATTGTGGAAAATCTCCAGATGTGCGTGGAAAACCTCACTGGGGAGCTTCCCAGTGAAGAGGCCTTTTAAGCTTGAACCGAGATGAAGGAAGTTGACGTGATGAGTCCTACCAGGTGGCCTGTTTTCTGAAGGAGCCCAGATTCCACCACGACCTCAGGAAGGCGGACTGGGGGAGGGTGGGCTTAGCCGGTTCAGATTCTCTTGCCAAAACGGCATCTTCTTTGATTCCAGAAAGCAGTGGTCTTTTTGGCTGTAGTGAAAGGTAGGAGGCACTCAAGAAATGATTTATCTACCTGTAAATTGTTAGTGACATCTCATGAGGGCTGGAAGGGCTTTCAAGAGTGGAAAAAGTCGAGGCCCTGAGTGATCCGGGCCAGTCCCAACCAGCAATGCCACTCAGTGTTTTGAGAGTCAGCATCCCCCGGATTTTTGTCATGATGCTTTGCCCTGCATCTCTGTTAAAACTATTTACCCCGTGTCCTATATCTGTGCTCAGTTTGAGACCCCACCTTCCTCTTGCTAGGCACTTTGAAGTCAGAGGGACCCAGGTTAAAATCCTGGCTCTCTGGCCAGCTGTGTCATCTTGGACAAAATAACTTCAGCGGCACCCAGCCTCAGTTTCCTCATCTGTACAAGGCGGGTAAAACTAGCCCCTGTAGCCTCCTCTGGCTGGGAGGAGGAAATGAATTGCCGAGTTGAGTCACACAAAGTGCTTGCACAGTGCCTGGCACAGTGGAAGGATTCAGTCTGTTTTCATAGCCTTCCTCTTCCATCCAGTCCTGCGTTTGGGAAGGCAGGGGCGGTCCCGTTTGGCTTTGACTGTTCCTTCTGTAGCTCTTCAGATCCTCTCCCCACCGTGTCCATATGCGCTTAGCTAAGTATTTTGAGATCACAGTGTATTTGGGGGAAAGTCCTTTTGGCTGCAGCTAAAATTAGGTCTCTCTTTTGCTCCTCTGTTTACCACCCCTCTTCCTATTTTAACTAATTAGAAGCATTGACACTAAGAAACACTGGAGAGAAGTTGGGAGAACAGCTGGGTTCTAGATACCAGCAGCTGCTCCCTTGAGGCTGACAGGCGCGGGAAAGAATGCTCCGGAGTCGGGGAGGCAGCAAGGAGAAGGTGACGGAATGCCAAAGGCGATCCGCAGCTTGGCAAACAGAGCAGGAGCCGGGTCTTACCACCATGCCCCCGCCTTCTGCTGAGAGGGGCAATGACAGAGAGAGCAGTGGGGACAGGGGGAGAGAGGGCAGAAGCAAGAGAGAAGGGAAGGAAAGCGCTGAGAAGCTCCGCTAGTTGATCGGTCATGTAACCGGGTACTTCATGCAAACCCCTGTTCCCCCACCCCGTGCCTGGACCACTATAGGGTTCTCCCAGCTGGGCACATGCTCCAGGCCGCTTCCCCACTGTACCCAGAGAGGCCCCGTGGAAAGGTCAGTGTCATCCTCCCCCCAACCCACCTGAAGACTCCTGCAGTGGGTTTCCACAGTCAAATTTAGGAAAAATTCTAGAACTCATGGCCCCTGAGTGGCTGACCGTGCCCTCTCCCACCACCCCTGTAAGTGCTACAGTTCAACCTGTCGCCTTTTTGTTCACGCCCTTACTTCACCAGGCCTTCCTTTCCTGGAGTCAGATTACCTGAATTTTATCTGGGTTTCTCTACCCTCCAGCAATGTGATAGACAAGCTCCTTTACATCTCTGGGCCTTATTTGCCTTATCTGGAAAATGGGGAGATCGTGGTAAATTGCCTCACAGAGTTGGTGTGAGGGTGTAATGAATACTTATTAGATGTTTAGAATAGTAACTGGCACATAGTAACTATTCAGTAAGTTTTATCTGTTACTTTTATCATCTCCGTTATTGTTATTATTGTTTCTTTTATACCCTTGGCTGTAATGCTGCCCCCCACACACACACAGATTTTTCTTGATCTAAGTCTTCCTCTTCCTTCAGCTGTGAGCTTAAATGTCACTTCCGGAGATGGAGACGAGGATCCCTTGATACTTCCCTACCCCCATCAAGCTTCTGTTCCTTACACAACCCCTTGTCTTTCTTCTTCATAGCGCTTAATGTAATGCATGATGACGGATATATTTGGGGAATGCTTGTTGACTGTCCATCTCCCCTACAAGGCTCTAAGTTTCCCAGGGACAGGGACGGTGCTGATTTTGTTCACCAGTGACTTCCAGAACCTAAAAGAGTGACCGGCACATGGTAGATGTTCAGTAAACATATATGAGGGGAGGGAGGGAAGAAGGAAAAGAAGAGGAAGGAAGAAGGAAAGAGGGAGAGTGGAAGGTGAGGGACAGGGGAAAAGGATAGGAAGATAAATGGGACAAAGGAAAAAATACTTGTGAAGCCCACTCTCCCTGGGATCTGGTTGTCTCCCACGCCCTAAGATACGAAGGGGCTGCAGAGCACTTTCTAGTCTCTGGCTCCGTCTCCCCTCTCTTTCCCGTGTCCCACTCCTTTGGGACCCTGCTCTAGGCTTCCCTATCTTACAGCTAGTTGATATAACAAACAGGTGCCTTGTAGTATTATCTACTATTCCAGTAATCCTTTCTTGACAGACGTAACAAATATATAAGCCTTCATCTTCTGGACATACTGCCTTCATTAAACTGTCTTATCAGAGAAAAACTCCAAGTAGCAAGTCAGAGAGGTAGGCAAGCTTTTGATGTCACCATTCCTTGGAGACCTTTCTCTTTAGGGCCCTTCCCCCAACCCCACAGAACTTTTCAAAGGTAGCCTGGAAAAATCTGGAGATCAGGAAACTTTCCATCTGACCTCATCTTTGCCTGTTCTCTGCCAGGTTCCACGTTGCATTTTAAACATTCCATGACTGGCTGTGACGCCAGACCACCTATGTCTCCCTACTGTCACCTTATCACGCGGTTCATGCAGCCTCCATCCTGGGATGTTGGCTTTGAGCGTGAGGACTGACCTCACTGTGACCCGCCTCTCAGAGGAGACCTGGGAACTCTTCGCTTACGGTGGACCACCCAGAAAGGCTGCCTGGAACATCATTTTATTTTTAGGGACGAAATACAGAAATATATTTTAAAAGATAAAAAAAAAAAAAAGAGGACACGATACAGCATGATAACCTAGAATGTTTTACAAAGGATTACGGTCTTGTTTAACAAATGGGCTTGAAGAGGCCTGGTGAAGGGATGCTGACTCCACAGTGCTTTAGCAAAATATATATTAGTTTTAACGGACTTATAAACGAACATGCTCCCATTTCAGAATAAAAACAACATCCCAGGTCATAGAGATGTTTGCAGAGTTATATTTATCTAGCAACTTGGAAACATGCCAAAAGCAAAATAGATTCTCTAAGGAAGATGCTGGGGCCCTTTGTATCTAGATCTTAAGGACAACCTAAAGATAATTGTAAACCTGTGCCTCAGTTAAGGATTTTCTGGCCCTAGACAGGTGCAGAAGCTATCAGTTCTCAAATATCAGTCCTAAGAGGGGAGTCTTTTCTTCCTGGGAATGGTGGTTCCGTAAGGAGGAATCTTGGGGTGCCCCTGAAACTCAAAGCTGCACCAAGATCCGTGCTCTTCACACCTGGCAAAGAACTTCGGGGCCACTCTGGAGGGAAGGAGAGCCCAGCTCATCCTGACAGCTTCTTCCCATGTCACCTGTTCCACCTTCCTCTCTGAAGAGCAAAGCTCTTCTCCCCTCAGGGAAGACTTCATGGAGGAAGTAGCATTGTAGATTAACCATTCCTTCACCCATCTGTTCATTCAGCAAATATCTTTTTGGGTGAGCACTACCACCATGTTAAGCCAGGCACTTCAGCAGGAACCGCACACAGCCCCTACCCTACCCATAGAGCTTTTGCTAAAGCACTATGGAGTCAGCATCCCTTCATACCCATTGGAGTTGATGGTCCAATGGCAAAGGCAAACAAGAAATACATGGACATGTAACCAATATACTTGTTATTAGGGCACAGGGGAGCTTGCAGAGTGCTTGAGACTGTTTGGATGGAATCCGAAATCTGCAAAATGTGACTTATAATTTCTCACTTCTGGATTGGTTAAACCAGTGGTTTAGGTGGAGTCGGAGATACATCAGGTAGGAGAGGTTGGCCCTAGAGGGGAGGTTTTACAACCCCTATATTGTTAATGTATATGAGAATAAAAAAGAGATGGATCTTTTAACTGGTTTTATGATTATAGTTTAATTCTCTAGAGACAATGCATCCCCTCCCCTCATTGCCTGCACCCCTGATGAACAGCTCCTACCGCCCTGCCCTTCGGTAGCCACCGAGTTAAGCAAATGGATCCTACTGCCTGGGTTTGAATTCTGGACCTACTACCATTTACTAACTGAGTGATCTTGGGCAAGTCACTTATCCCCTGTTCACCTCTCTTTTCTTCCCCCGTAAAACAGAGTTATTAATGATAATACTCATCTTCCGGAGTTGCTGTGAATATTGATGAGGTAGAAAGCATGTACACTTTTGACACGGTGCCAAGCACGCAGCATACCCAAGAATGTTAGCTGCTGCTCCTAGTGAGAGCTTCATGTGTGGCGATGATTCTTGTTTCTACCTCCACCTCTTCCACAAAGGTGGAGGTGAAATCTGGTACCTGAGTAGGAGCGTGGTGGGAGATGAGTGCATTCAGGTTCTTCTGCATTCTGGCCTTGAGAAGCTGCTGAGCACTGCCCACCCGCCTTGGATTGCCTGCCCAGATCTTACCCACATCCACTCCTGGCTGGAGTCCCCCCACCTCTGCCCCCCTCCCCCCAAAATAGAGGCTTACAGATTCCAGGCAGCCATAGTTTCATCCTTCAAGATGTCTGTGCCTAAGGGCCCTGCCTTTGCCAGTGGCCTCATATCTTCTCTCTTGACATGCATTTTCCTGTCCACCACCCAGGGATACTTGGGGATGCCTCCATGGAAAGGCCTGAGCCACAAGCAGTGTGTTGGGTGTCCAGAGGTTGCATTTAAAACTCCCAGATTGGGGCACCTGAGTGGCTCAGCCAGTTGAGCAGCCGACTTCGGCTCAGGTCATGATCTCCTGGGTCATGGGTTTGGGCCTTGCATCGGGCTCTGTGCTGACAGCTCAGAGCCTGGAGCCTGCTTTGGATTTTGCGTCTCCCTCTCTCTCTGCCCTTCCCCTGCTTATGCTCTCTCTCTCTCTGTCTCTCAAAAATGAATAAACGTTAAAAAAAATTTTTTTAAACTCCCAGATTGTCCAGAGCATCTGTAGCTTTAAAAAGACAAAAAAAAAATACAAAGTGCCTTCACATCTCAGGTGTAAGTGCCAGACCCTGTAGCATTTACAAGGACAAATCCATTTCTTACTGAATAAGAGAGCTTAAAACGCACATGACTGGCTGATGTAAGCTTTGGCCAGGTCTGTGAGGAATTTTGCAACATTATTTCTCTTGATGTTCTTTTCTTGTGACTATTGTTCTGTGAACAGGAGGCCAGGCTGAGGTTCTGCTTCTCCCTTACCCAATGAGCCTGAATGAGCCCTTTCAGATGTAGAGAAGTGAACTTTAACCAAACACCTCTAGATCCCAGTTCTCACTCTGCCTCTCCCTAAGTGGGGCAGATGCCTGAGCCCCGAAATCTAGGGGTTCTTTAGCATTTCTGACAACCCTTTCCCCCTAACACCCCCACCCGATCCATCACCAAAACCTCCTGACCTCCTCTCATATCTATGTACGACTCCCTCATTTACCTGCGCCACCCTAATGCCCCCCTGGACCTCTGCACCCATCTCCTGCCAGACCGAATGCAGCAGGGCAGCCAGGCGGGGTGGCACCTCTGGCCTCCCAGTGCTCTGGAAGGAGACTGCAAGGTCCCTGCAGTGTGCCCCAGCCTGCCTCTGGGTTCCATCTCCTCCACACTTGCGCTTGCTCGATCTGCTCCAGTCACACTGGCCTTCTCATTCCTCAAGTGTGTCTTGTCCTTCCTTGTATCTAGTTCTGTTCTCTGCTGGATCCCTGCTAATGCCTGTACATCCTTTTAATGTCAGCCAAGCCATGGCATACAGTTTGCATGTGTGCACACATATCATACCAGGTTATACATATATACACATCATATGTAACATGAGGCAGCAGAGACCCAGGAATGCCCAAGCCCTCCCCTCCTTGCCTCCCCATACCCAGAAGCCCCATACCCTGAGGCAGGAGAGAACCCGCATCTCAGATTCTGACTGCTCTTTGACAGAGGAAAGATCTAGGGACAGCTGCCCAGATCATCCTTCCCACGCTGCTTCTCCTCATTCTTCTGAGCAGAGAGGGCCACAGAAGGAGGCTGTGGGCAAGGTAATTTCTTGTTCTCTACTCGCCTCTGACCTGACAGGTTATTTCTCAATTATCTCAGATTAATTTGGCTTTTTCAAATAACCTTGCAAAGCTTTCCTGCTTAAACTGTCAAACACAACCTCACCTGCCGGTTGGGTCATATCCAAAAACATTGATTCAAGAAAGTTTTGTTCTTTTGGGTTTCACTTTCCCCGGGCACAGAGACTAATCAGCAAGGAGTAAGGGCAGAAGAAGAGGGAGAGGGGACAGAAGGTGAGAGACAGAGAGAGGGAGAGAGAGAGAGAGAGAACCTCTCAGAGCAATTTGAGGGCATTCACAAAAAGAGTTCCATGCCCTCCTACCACCACCTGACCCCCTCAGGAATCTCTCTTCCACTCACTAGCGCTCTGGAATAAGGGTTAGGCCACCTTCCTTCCTGAGCCATCATTTTGTCTCTGGTGAATTCGACTCAGTCCCCCATTTTTCCCCACCCCTCTTTAGCTCATGAGAAAGGTCTGCAGCCTGTCAGTCAGGAATCCCAAGTTCTAGTTCAAGATTTGGCGTCCATTGGTTTTGCGATCTTCTCTAAGTATTGTCTGTTTCCTCCTCTGAGGCATTCTCAACACTGTGGCATTTCACCACTGAATCCCCTGTGTGCAGAGGTAGCCAATATTTGTGAGCACTTGCTTTATGCAAAACACCATGCTAGGACTAATGACCACTTACCTGCCCGCCGCCCCTGCAAGGCAGATGGTACTCCCCGTTTTACAGAGAGGGAAGATAACCACTTAGGAAAATTAAGAAACCTGCTCAGGGCCACAGGCTGGGAAGAGAAGAGTTGAGTTTCAAACCCAGGTCTGTGTCTTTCCAGAGTTCATGAGCCATCATGCTAACCTGAGGCCCAAATATGCTGTAGAAAAAGAAATCAAGACAACTTCTTACAAAACAACAAATAGAGCTCATTGTCTTCATTCCTGCATTATGCAGGAATCTGGATTGTTCCTCCATGCACACCTCTACTTAGGAGCTGAGAAGAAGGAAAGCGCATATTGAGACTTCAGATAGAAATCCGTAAAGTCCACGCACCCTCCTACACTGTTGGTGGGAATGCAAACTAGTGCAGCCACTCTGGAAAACGGTGTGGAGGTTCCTCAAAAAAATGAAAATAGAGCTACCCTATGACCCAGAAATAGCCCTGCTAGGAATCTACCCAAGAGACACAGGAATGCTGATGCATAGGAGCACGTGCACCCCAATGTTCATAGCAGCACTTTCGACAATAGCCAAATCATGGAAAGAGACCAAGTGCCCATCAACTGACGAATGGATGAGGAAGATGTGGCACATATATACAATGGAATACTACGTGGCAATGAGAAAAAATGAAATCTGGCCATGTGTAGCCAGATGGATGGAACTGGAGGGTATTATGTTAAGTGAAATAAGTCAGGCAGAAAAAGACAGATACCATATGTTTCCATGCATAGGTGGATTTTGAGGGACTAAGCAAAAACCAGGGGGGAGGGGAAGAGGGGAAAGGAAAAAAAGACACAGAGAGGGAGGGAGATAAAACATAAGAGACTCTTAAAGACTAAGAACGAACTGAGGGAGGGGGGAGAGGGGGTGATGGGCATTAAAGAGGGCACGTGTTGGGATGAACACTGAGTGTTATATGTAAACCAATTTGAAAATAAACTATTAAAAAAATAATAATTATAAAAAACAAAGAAAGAAATCCGTAAAATCTGGAAGCCCAGGACCAGAGGAGGGAAGAGGGCAGGGAAGGCCGCAGCCCCACACAGTGTCAGAGCATACCAAGCCCAAACCCTTTGATCTGCAGGGAGCAAACTGAGGCCAGAGAGTTACAGAGCTTGTCTGAATTCGCACCATTTACAGATGGAGAGAAGGGCCTAGAACCCAGGTCTCCTGACTCCACAGAATCACCCAAATCTGATAAGCGTCCTCCATTCAGACAGAAGAACCTTCAGAACATCACTTCGTACCTACCTAAAAGCCACACTGAGCTATGCTAACAGGCTCTGTAAAAAACGTTCTCACGGCAACTCCCAGCTGAGCACACAAAGAAGCAGGTCCCAGGGAACACTGTAAGGATTGTCTGAAGGGATCTATGCTGGTGAGATTACAAAAATCATAATATACGAATAAATGAACATATGGAAGAAATCAGCAAAGCCCTCTCCTCCTTCCCATATGTAAACTCGGCCTTCGCCTAAAGTCATTAAGCAAACACAGATGCGGCCAACCCAGGCACCAGATGGCAAACGAGAGTTGGAATAAGTGGGAAAGAAAGCTTTCAGTGTTTATTCAAAGGAGGGAAAAAAGCCATGATCCGAAATGCCGCAGTTTCCACAGAATGGTCACCTGGGGTCACTGAGGCCCAAAGGTGACCCAAACAAAACAAAAGAAAAAAACCCGGAGTGACCATGATTGGGAAGTGGTAGGAAAACCACTACTAACTTCAGTGACTTGAAGACAGCGTCAGAAAAATGGGATAGTGCTGGGAAATGAAAGAAATAGTAAAAGAAGCAGCAGCGGAGATGGGGAGGGAAGGGACGGAATCAGTTTTGCTGCACTGACGTGTACCAGGAGCTTCGCATCCCTGGGCAGATTTAATGCCCCACAACCTACCAGGTACTGGCCAAATTTTATAAATGAGTAGATTTCATACGTGGGCCGAGAGAGATTCGGCTCTCGGGTCACATCGGGATTTCCAATCTGTTTCCAGTGGTTCCTGGGCACTGCTCATGGCTTTGCAGCTCTGATTTCTAATTGTTTATCCTGCTGTCAGACCATGTAATACGCGACACAGCAAACATGGCCCTTGAACGACTCCATTCACCCCATCATCTCTGAGCATTCACCATATGCCCGCCACTGGGAATACGCATGGGTTATATCCATGTGGCCCTCACGGGGGCAGTCATATGGCACTTTCTCCCCCATCTGCCTGTACCGCTGGTGTCAATTAGAAGGTGACCTGGTCAGGTATTGCCTTAAAGGGAGGCCAGAGCAAAGAGTGAGGAACAGAGCATTAACAGACTCTACTGTTAATTTCATCAAAGACACCCTTGTCTTTTCCTTACCTTAGCTCACTTTCTCTCTTAGCATGTACATGGGGGATGAGCTTCTAGAATGAAAATACCCAGAAGCATTCTTGCTTTTAAGTGTGTATGAACTTTTTAATTTTTTTTTAATGTTTATTTATTTTTGAGTGAGAGAGAGAGAGCGACAAAGCGCAAGTGGAGGAGGGGCAGAGAGAGAGGGAGACACAGAATCTGAAGCAGGCTTCAGACTCTGAGCTGTCAGCAAGAGCCCGATGCAGGGCTTGAACTCATGAACCGTGAGATCATGACCTGAGCCGAAGTCGGACGCTTCATCGACTGAGCCAGCCAGGATGCCCTAAGTGCATATGAACTTCTGTATCAGAAGGAGAGAATTCTAATCGTGTTTCAGTTTCAATTAAAAGCTTGAGTGAATATTAAAATTTGCCCCGCCCCCAGTTCAGTCAAACTGTTTATTTGCTCTTGGATGCGTGAGTAGGGTGGAAAATGCTTCCAAGCTAGATAGACATGTCTCCCGACTCCACCACTAAAACCTGTTGTCTTGGGAAAGCCACATGACCGCTCTGAGTTTCCGTTTCCTTGCCTGTCAAACAGTTAACATGCATTTTGAAGGGCTGATTTTCCTTTCCTCTTGCCCCTCTCTCTTTTTCCCCATGGCCAGTGTCCACATGACTGTTCTATTTGTTTAGTTTTTAATTTTTTCCCATTGTTTTTGTCTTACTGACCCCCAGTCCAAGATGAATTCAACTTTCTGCCTACTTATCCCTTCCTAAAGGCCACTGAGCTCTATAAGAAAACACCGTACAACCATAAGGCAGGCTTCTGTCATTGTATATTGTCCCTGGGCAGCCTCCCTTACCCTGGTGTTTAGTTGGGTTTGGCCAGTGGGAGGCACCAGCAGGAGCTTGGAGGAGAGATGCAAGGTATCCATTCTCTCCTTGCTGAGTTGACATAGGTTAACTGATCTGCCCAGTGTAGACCACCATTCCTGTAGGTGACCGTCTCCCTCCATCTTTCTCTCTGGGTGTTAGGAGTCTCTCCCTCTTTTTGCCTCTTCAAGCCAGGGCATATTAATGGCTCCCCACTATTGCTGGTCATGGGGTACTTCTTTCTTTTCTGAAACCTTCTTTTCAACAAATCCATTATTAGGCTTTACCTCAGTTACTCCATATGAGTGTCCAGCTGTTTCCTGACGGGAACCTAACGTGTCAGCTCAGTTTCCCATTTTCTGTAATAATCACATCAAACTTCCGCTCCCAGCCGTATCTTTCCTCTCATGTTCAGACATATGACCTAGTTATTCTCAGCCACCATCCACCTTGAAGAAAAAATAGAAGCTATTAGAAAGACACCTGCCATCACATCGTACAACTTGCTTATGTCCAGCGAAGTGTTGCAGCTGGTTCGCACAGCGGGCATGGGAGCTGACCATGCATGTCTCTTCCCCACTCCGTGTTCAGGGGCATCACATTAGTAGCTTCCAGTGGGCCACAGCAGAAGTATTTACACTAGAGAAATTGGAAAATGCTACACAGTATGGCTATTTATTTATTTATTTTTTTGGTAGAGCCAGCTGCTAACATTTATCATCAGCACACCACTGCCTATATCCAGACACAAACTTTATCTCCTTCACATTTATTATGATGGCGGAGCCTATTATCAGAGGCTCCTCCATCCCCCACTGCCTCTGCCAGCCCACTCAATCCATTATCCTCTCTTACTCCCATATATGTGGTAGCTCCTTCTCAACACCATTTACACATGCTCCAGATCTGTCCCATCCGATACACCAGCCACTAGTCAAATGTGGTTATAGAGCACTTGACCTGTGTCTGGTTCAATTGAAAATGTGTAAAATACGCACCAGATTTCAAAGAGTTAACTATGAATAAAAGAACGTAACATGTTGAATAGTTGTGCTAATCACTTGTGAAATGATAATATTTTGAGTATAATAGCTTAAATAAGAGGTAATAAAATTACTGGTTTCTTTTCACTTTTTTTAAGCAGCTACTAGAAAATTTTAAATTACATAACTCCCATTATTTCTGTTGGACAGTGCTACTACACACACTCTCCTCTTAATGAAATCCCTTCCTCTACCTGTCAGCCCCTCCAATTATTATCTTCTCATAGTCAAAAATGTTTTAAGAGATGGCTGTCCTCGCTGTCTGATTTTCTTGCCACTCCCCTCTGCCTCCTTAACTAAGAATGATCAGCCCTTTACTTTCGAAATTCTGCCAAAATTGTCCTAGCCTAGGCTACTAATGCTAACCTAGGCCATTGCTCAGCACAAAGGCTTTTTCAGTCTTTTCCTTGCTTTATGTTTAGCAGCATTTTGCAACATGGATTGAAACACTCGTCCACTAACAACATACATTCGTGATCTTCCTTCCTCTGCTCTGAACACGGCTTTCCAGATTCATTTGCCAACTCCCCCTCTCTCCTCCACCCAACACTACATGTTGGTCTTCTACAGGATTCTGTTCATGTCATCCGCTTCTAAGAATGCATTTACTATCTGCATGTCAGCAGCTCTGCAGCTCTCCATATAACATGTCCATTTAAAGCGCTCACAGGCATCTGAATATAAATACCTTCAGATTTGAGCTTACCATCTCCACCTTTGCCCACAAAACTGGCACTGGCTCAGTCGTGCCACCATCTGTAAATGGCACCATATCTACTTAATCTCTCCTGCTGGAACCTCAAGGACATTGTGAACCCACCTTTGCTTTCCTTTCCACTTGGCTGTAATTACATACTCACCACCCTAGTCAGGGCCATCATCATCTCTCTCCTGGACTGCTCCAAGGACCTTCTGAATGGTTTGCTTGCCTCCACTTTTACCATTCTCTAATCTAAAGTGATCTTTTACGAACTCGAATAGGATTGCTATTGCTGAAAACCTTCTAATGGCTTCCCCTTCACTTCAGCATAAAGATTGACAAGGCCATCCAAATTCTGACTCCTGCCTTCATTTGCGCCTTCATCTCTTGTCACTCTTTCTGTTCATTCTATCTACCTTTGGATTTCTTTCATGCTTTGAACACACCATAATATCTCAACTTCAGGTACGTATTCCATCCAGCCTAGATCCTTCTCCATCAACCTTCTTTATGGAGCCAACTCCTTTCGCACTTATAGGTCATTTCCTAAGGGCCCAGACTAGCTTTATATACCTCTGACCCTCTCCTATAGATCTCTGTTACTCTAGTCCTCTAGATCAGTGCCGTCTGGCTCAGTGATGTATCCACAGCATCCACAGGCCTAGCACAATGCCTGGCACATAGTAGGTGCTCGGTAACCATTTGTTAAACCATAAAACTAACATTATCTGGCTTGAACTTCCCATTTTGGAGAAGATGAAACTGGGATCTAATGAAAGGAAACTACTTGTTCAGAATTGTAGAGGCTAAAACCAGGTAAATGCAGGACCCGAGCCTCCTGATTTCCGGATCACTTCTCTTTCCAGTACATCATGTGCTGTCTATAATTTGGTAACCGGAGAGAAGTGGACTGAATTCCCTATGTCTTGTGAAAGCCACAGCAAGCTCATATTCATAAACACAGCTGACATTAGTTGTTGTTGTCTCTGTTTGTTTTAGGTAGAAGGCCTAGAAGTCCAATCTAAAAATAAACTCCATGTTTCTGAACCTAGAAGCTCCTAAACTTTTATTCCCCACAGCCCCCATTCTACTCATCATTCATCTTCCTTCCCCTCATGAACCAGAGGCATCAGCTGGTGTTCAATGTTGGATGGTTTCTTTGTTCCATGCTCTTATCTCTCCCCTGCCCAGGCAGCACGTCACGTGTAGCCGAAGATTAGGAAGTGCTGTCTTTAAATAGTAGCACTCAAGAAAATATTGCAGGGTCTTATGCAGTGTGGGGGTGGAGGTGGATGTAATAACTATAAGAATAAAAATAACCCCAATTTTAAGGTATTACTTTGTGCCAAGTACTAATTTAACTGCTTTGCATGCATTTTCTTTTTTATCTCAGTAACTCTATGAGTAATCATTTCTGTTATTTCTACTTTGCTGATGAGTAAACTGAGGCACAAAGAGATTTGTAAATTGGCCAAGCCATTCAGTTAGAAGAGCCAAGGTTCCAATCTAGTTAGTTCAGAGCCCATAACCATAACCTTAACTGTGACATCTGATGATGAAGAATATATTGAACTCTCAGTTAGGAAATAAGCAAAAGTTCAACTGAGGGAGAGCCCAAAGTTGCCTTATAGATTCCTCACTCTGATTCATTCATTATTTCGTTAATCCATCTACTCATTCATTTTTTCATTCTCAAAATGTGCATTTAATATAGAGTTACTTTATATCAGTTACTAGGAATACTGATAAAAAATGATGGCCTCTGTCCTCTTAGATCTCATAGTCCAGTTGGGGAGACGTGTAAGTAAACAGATGTTTATCCTGCTGTGTGCTCAGTGCTAAAATAGTGGAAACCGTGCAACATTGAGAACAAAAACGAAAGCTTATAAACCAAATTGAAAGGATACCACAATTTATTCAGGACTTGCATTCCACACCTTTCCCTCTTTTTCTGATTTCTGTTTCCTCCCTACCTTACTGGCCTCCCAGTTTCCCTCCAGCCCTTCTCTTGCTTTGGTCTTTTGGTGCCTTCCCTGGCTGCCTGAACTCCTGGCTTTTGAAGACCCTCTCTCCTATCTTTTTCCTCATGAAGTTGGTTTGAAATGAGTTCTGTCTTTGCCAGAGGGACTCCTGTACTGCAGACAGTCAAAGGCCAACCCCAAAGGCTAAACCTGGTATCCAGGACCCACCTTGAATACGACTTTGGCCTAGGGGAGTTGGATATCCAACACAGGGAGCTCTAAACAGTACGGAGAAATGGATGGGTGGATCGATACCCTATGTCTTAGATAATTTGTATATTTACCAACCTAAACACAGAGAAATTGACCCAACAATCCTTACAGCTCAATCATCGTGCACTATATTAATACCGTCACATTTTGATTCTTTGCTGCTAATTATGGTTCCTGATCTGTTGGCCAGAGAATCTTCTCTGTATGGAATTAACTTTGGGGCAGGCAGTGTAAATTTCTAAGATGTTCAGACCCTGAAAACTTTAAGGATATTGCACTTTCTCAAGTTGCAGTCTCCCATTGGCCTGCTCTGTCCTAAATAAGGTTTCTGTCTTACAGCCATGAACAGAGCATATCCTGGCCAAATGATTTTTGTGAATCAGAGATACCAATTGAATTTTGCAGCTAAGAGAGTATTTGGGGTGATTTCTGCTCATCGACATGTTCGATATGATAGATGGTGGATTCTACCCTCATTACCGAAGAAATTAGAGCCAGAAGGGGTCTGTGGATTGAAAGAGAAGGAAGGGATTGGGGATCGGGAAATTACCATGCGGTGAAGGAGGACATTTGGTAGGAATGATAGAACAAATGAGAAAATCGGCCTGATGTGCAGTTGAAGCCAGAAGGCGGCTGTTAGAGCATCGGAAGATGCATAAGTGTAGCAGATCCAGTGGATGATAAGGTTCAGAGTATGGCTGTGGGGGTGAATGCCGAAGTAATAATGAACCATCCTGAAGCTGGAAGCATTTTAAAACCATAAGATTCAAGCATTGGATAAGTCTTGTAAATAGATGCTTAAGTCTTCCAAGATCATGACAAATTTCCAGGTAGATGGAGAGACTAGGTGATTGAGGTCTTAGTTTCATTTCACAAAGGGATGCCAGCGAGAGGCCAGGGGTCACAGCAGTGAGCTGCACAGGAGGTGGGTATGATTATATGTCTGTCATCAGGTGGTATAAATCTCAGAGGAACAGAGATTTTTGCTTGCAGATGGAGGAATAATTGTCTGGAAATTATTATGCAGAGCCATGTCTGACACCCAACAGCCCCTCAGCCCACCCACTCTACCAACCCAAAATGTGCACCCAAGTATATGCTTGTCAACTCTTTCCTTTTTTTAATAAAATTTCTGGGAAAGTAAGGTTTGTTCCACTTGATGGGTAATAGTGGTAGTAGTAATAATAATAATAGCTATGTACACTTAAGCATTTAATCCACAAAACAAACCTATAAAATAAATATTAAAACTCCCGTTTTCAGAATGAGGAACTTGAGACTCGGAGTGCTAAATGGCAGAGCTAGGATTTGAATTACAGTCTCTGTATCACTGAAGCCTTTGTTCTACGGTGAATGGTTAAGATACAGGTTCCAAAGTTGTGCGTTTTCCTCATATTTCAACTGGAGATATAAAGAAGGTAAAATGTTTAATACCATAGTAAGTACTCGATAAATGTTAGCTACTACTATTATTGTTATTGTTGTCATTGTTGTTGAGTTATAGTTATTGTCATTTCAGTTCCAGCCCACTGCAGAACTCTCAGCCAGAAGTGGACGGCCCTTTTTCCCCCAGTCAATAATAGATTATTAGATGGGTACTGGCTTGCAGTTTTGAAGTCTGCAATGTCCGTTTCTTTTAGTAAGAAGCTTGATATTTTTGCTTTTAGAAAACCCATAAGAGGCAAGTCAAGTCAAGTAAGTAGGATGAATACTTACTCACCGATCCATGTTTGGACCCAATCCCTTAGCAGCCAGACCATGTATTAGCACCCACCCTCAGAATACTGCCATGATGGTAGGTAGTCTTTCCTATTGTAGAAACACTCCCCCAGGCCACGACACTTGCTTGGAATGACACTTGCCCCTTGCTGGAGAAACACAGTGGGTATGTTGCTTCCCAGGGTGGGCCTGGGAAAACCCTAATAAAATACACCACGGGGAGTAACTGCTTTACTTGTCAACTGAGAGTTAATCAAAAAAAGACATATGTATTGAACCAACAGATTACAGACCTGGTAAGACTTTAGAAATAATTTAATCCAACCCCCTCATTTTACTGATAAGGGAAGGGAGTCCCAGGGAGGGGAAAGGTCTTACTCAGGGTCATACAGCTGGCCATAATTTTGTTTGTTTCAAAAATTAATATGAACAGTCTTTCTATACATCAGTGAATCCACCTTCCTGCCTTTGTAAACACAATAGAATGACTGTAATTGAATTTGTCTTTGGCAGTGGAGAAAGCAAGCTTTTAGGGTTTTACACAAGCCCCAAAGTCGTCAGGGGAAGATAAATTGTCATGAACTAACCTGAAGATCTTACCTATTGACTGACTACTCCTCAAGGAGTAGGCCTCGTATTATTCATGAGTCAAAGCAAGTTTTAAATCCTGTCTAAGCCACTTATTACGTTAGGCAAGTCACTTAACCTCGATGAGCCTCTGTTGTAAATTTAGATAATAAGACTTTTGTTTCAGAATGTTTGTGAACACCAAATGAGGCAAGATATACACAGTGCCTTGCTAAAATAGGAATTCAATAAGTATATATGTTCAGCAAATGTGTAACTAATGCCCTGCTAAAAGCTAGGAATACGTCAATGAATAAGAAAGCCAAGGACCCTGCTTTTATGGAGCTTAAATTCAGGAAGGAGGATTAGAGGTGAGGGTCACAAATGAAGAGGTAGACGGTAAATGAGGATGCGAATAAATTAACAGTAATAATTCCAGGCCATGCTAAGTGCTACGAAGGGTTTTAAAGGCAAGAAAGATGAGATGATCTGATAGTTGTTTGGGAGAAGTGGACTGTTCAGCCAGGTGGCCAAGCCTGGCTTCTTTAAGATTATATTTGAAGAGGACCTAGGGGCGCCTGGGTGACTCAGTCAGTTAAGCGTCTGAATTCGACTCAGGTCATGATCTCACGGTTTGTGGGTTTGAGCCCCGCATTAGGCTCTGTGCTGACAGCTGGAGCCTGGACCCTGCTTCTGATTGTGCGTCTCCCTCTTTCTCTGCCCCTCCCCTGCTTGTGCTCTCTCTCTCTTTCTCTCTCTCTCTCAAAAGTAAATAAACATTAAAAAAAATTTGAAGAGGACCTAAATCATATGAAAGATCCAGACAGTCAGAGATCCAAGAGAAGGGCATTCTTGGGAGAGCACGAGCAGGCAGGCGCAAGTTAGACATACATGTTCAGTCAGTAGCAAGCTGCTGGAGGGTTCCAGCATGACCAGCACAGTGAGCAAGGACAAGAAATAAGGTTGGAGATAACAGCACAAGCTCCGTCTTGAAGTTCTAGGCCATTCCGCAAAATTTGAATTTCATTCAAAAAGCAGTGGGGGTCCATTGCTGTCTTTAGTAATGTGAGTGACTGTAATAGGAGAAAAACTAAAGATTTGATCTTTGTCTGCGATTCCTGGCACACAGCTCCTAAGACCCTTGGAATCTCTGGCATGAAGAGAGTTCTCTTTTGTATACTGATGAGATGACTGGTGGCTGGTGGCCAGGGGCCACAGACAGCTTCTGCATGGGCTGATTGAGTCAGTGGCCAGTGATTTTTTTTATCAATCAAGTCTGTGTAATGAAACCTCCATAAAAAAAAAAAAACCCTGAATAACAGGTTTGGAGAGCTTTGATTGGCGCACCCCAGAGGGCATGGGAGTTCCACACACACCCCTCCCCCAAACCCTGCCTATGTATCTCGGGTGTTTGGCTGTTCCAGAATCACATCCTTTATAATAAACCGGTAATAGTCAGTGAACTGTTTTCTATGAGCCGTTCTAGCAAATTATCCAATCCAGAGTGGGATGGCTGGTCCTAGGAACGTCCACTTCATAGTCGATCAGAAGAAGTACAGGAGAGTCCCGTGACTGGCATCCAAAGCAGAAGGTAGTTGTGGGGGACTGAGCTCTTAAACCTGTAGAGTCTAACGCTTCCCCCAGGTAGTGTCAGAATTGAATTGAATTCTAAGACACCCAGTTGGTGTCTGGAGAGGTGGAAAATTGATTGGTGTGAGGAAAAAAACTACACATTTAGTGTCAGAAATACTGTGTGTTAAAACAGCCCCGAGAGACAAAATCTAACTTAGCTCATTCATTAATTCATTCAACAAATACTTATGGATTACCTATTCTGGCTGGGCACAGTCCTTAGTGCAGTAAAGGAATCACATAAAAACTCCTAGCTACGTGCAGTTTGCATGCTAGTAGGATAAAAAATATATAAAATTTGCATGGGTGCTGATAGTGTTCTAAGTGCTTTGCCTGGAACACCTCATATGATCCTCACAGCAGTCCAACGAGAGGCGTGTTATTCCCATCCCCATTGTCAGAAGAGGAAACAGATGTACAGAAGTTAAATCGTTTGTCCAGGACAATCTAGCCAGTCAATCGTAAAGCCCAACTTCAGACTCCGGCAATCTACTATTGTCAGTCCATCGTTTTAATCCCTGCACTACATTTTCCCGTTCTGAAACATCACTCTGACTGACCCTGCTGCTATTAGGGCACCAAAGTGGAGGTCAAGAGACTTGTTAGGATATGGTGGTCAGAGACTGGGGTACTGGAATTTTCAGGACTACTGCAAGGAAGTATCGTTATTCCCACTTTATAAATGGGAAAACTGAGGCTCGGTTCAAATATCTAGTAAGTAGGCAGAGCCTACTTGGGATACAATCACCAGCCTATCTCAAAAACCCCAAAATCTTTACAGCAGCATCTCCATTTCCTGCAGGATTGGAGAGCCTCCATATACCCCCTCCTTTATGATTAAGAGGCTAATTTGAGGTCTCTTTGGAGTTGAGATTTCAGAGCTGGGCGTTTACATTTGCTTATTTCTTTTTGGTAGGCATTACATAATTGGAAATTAAATATAAATATTCTAACAATACACTTATATACATATAGAGTGTTTTTTCTTTTGTCTTTTACAATTTTTGCTTTGATATGTAGAATACCTAAAGTGAAATGTACAGCTCTTAAGCACAAAGTTCGATGAATTTTGATAACTGTATATATACCCATGTAATCACCACCGCATGTGGTGAGTAGATAGGTAGGTAAATGCATTGATATATAGATAGATAGAACTTAAAATTATAAATGAAGTGCAAGTCTTCCCATCATGATTAGTAATTACGACTTCTCCCACTCCTTTGTTTGTTCCTTTGTTTCATCCCTTCTTCTAAATTGACATTGTTGTCATCAACGCATGGAGGTTACACAGAATACCAGGTGCAGGTCAAAAGATGACTGCATCAAAAAGAAAAAAACAAAATAAATAAAAGAACAACTAGCCATTTCTTCATGTTTGCTGGAGGAACAAAATCACATTGCTATACTTTCTGTTTTTCTATGGAGGGGTCATGTGCCTCAGCCCACACATTACCATGTGAACTTGTTTTCCAGTAAAATGACTCAGAGTTCGTCAAGAAGGCAGAATCATGTATTTCAGAGAGCTGTGTGTCAGCATCTCTAGAAAAAGGTACGATGTACTGCATTGGTTTATCATACACACACACACACACACACACACACACACACACACATATACACACTCATTTTCACTTAGAGAGTTCACACAATTAATAAGCAGCAGAAATGGGATTTGAACTCTTAAGGGCCAGGCTTTTTGCATTACAGGGAAGACAGGAGCATTGAGTCTGAGTGTGAGGCTAAGCAATGGCCCAGAGTCAGAGCTGGGCTTGAATTCTGGCTCGACTACATGTTGGCTTTGATGACCTTGGGCAGATTACTTATACTTTGCTCACTTCCTTGATTCATCAAGTGGGTATAGATGACAGTATCTATGTCATAAAGCCATGTTGAGGATTAGAAATATCCCTTACGTAAAGCTATTAGCACAGTGGGCAGCATGGAGTAAGCACTTGGGAAATGTTGGCTTGAACCAGTAATATAGCAATGACAATGGGAGTTGGCTGCTAAATCAATGGGTGCCACACTTTTTGGATCAGTTAAAAAAGAATTTCGAGCTTGCGTTCTCAATACATGGAAACTTTTCGATGCAGAGGCATAGACACGTTCTACTGTGCGTATACATTATGTGCACTGTAAAGCAGATGAAATATAGCTGAAATAAAATATTTTCAATATTTGCCTATTATGATACTAACACTATGCAATACCTAAAGGTATACTGTATTTTTCTGGCCAGGTGAGTTTCTGATGATTTTTAAAGTTTTTTGATGATTTCTGAATGATTCCATATGTTCCTGTATATCCATATCTAGATAATTTTGATTTCCTCTCAATTCTTGTCTTATCTGACCAGGTCTTCATTGCTTTTAGATTCTAATATGCAGAGCTAGTACGGAATAGAAGTATCACCATTTTCTTACTCACTTGGATCTGAATTCTCACCATTACCTTTAATTCATTGACTGAATCTTTCTCAGCCGCTTGCCCATTTTGTAGAGGTTAGGGTCCGTAAAACTAGGTAATACCTATAAATCCACCAACTGACAACATGGAGCAAGTCCTTGGATGCTGGGAACATGGGGCGAGCACCATGCTGTCATCCCCTGGGTGTTGCAGAGATCCCATATTTCATCTAAGAAACCTCACACATCTTACATGACTCCTGTCTATCCAACCTGTGGACCAACTGACCCATCTGCTGACAGTCTTCATATTAAATGCTGGTAGTTTCACTAATTTCTTTAAAATAGAAATCATATAAATATTTTCTCCTGGAGCCATAATGGATCATCTTGTACACTCCCCAGAGTATATGTATGCCATATTAGAAACAATGGCTTGCCTAATTTTACCTTGCCCCTGTTATGTAAGCCCTCACCCTTTCATTCAGCGACTCAGCAAACATTAACCAAGCACCTGTGAGTACTAGGACCATACTAGGCTTGACACCTGTGGTGACATAGTTCTTGCCTTTGGAGAGTGCACAGTAGAGCTCTCACCAGGCTAGATCCTGATTATTCTTCCCCGTGGACCGTGACTCCGGACGCTGCCAGGCTTGCAGTGCCCTTTGGTACCTAGGCCTGGACTACCTGACAGCCTTCCCAAATTCGTAAGGCCATTGTTTCACTTCCCCTGGATAGGGGAGAAGGTACCAGTTCCTGCATTCCTCCGATTGCTGGTATTAGTGTGTCTGCCACTCACTGAATCCCCATCTTCTCCATGAGTGTTGAAAAGCCCCATTCTTTCCTTAACCTAATTTCCCTGGGTAACTCACCCCAGGGTAGCCTAAAGCCCTTTGCTAGCTCCCAAGCCAGGCCATAACACATGAGAACTGAGTGTGTCCCGTGCCCACGCAGGCCTGGTGATTGCCAGTGCTGCAGCCGGAGAAGTGGTGAGCAGTGTGTGCCGACTGGTATCTCGGCCTTGACACGGCAGGGAAGGGTCAAACCCCATGAATGCAGTCTTTCATGACCATGGTACAGGGCCCCCATTTTTTCCTACAGAAAGCCTTCACTTGCTTTCAGAAGTGACGATCCAATGTGAACTTTCATGGTTTATTTATAGTGCTGCCTTATAGAGAGAAAGAAAAGAAGTGATTAAAATGTGCTTTTACAAAATATTTTGTTTTTAAAAAGCTTTCATTGTGTGGGCAAAAAGGAAAGAGAAAAGTCACTGTATTCATTGTGCTGTCTAGACTCTCAAACAAAAGGGGTAGCGTGCTGCAAATTAAGATTGTCCAGCTCCTGCCTGCTGACAAGAAGTATGAATTTTGAGGCCAACTTCAAACAAACCCTTTTGAACAGAAATATATTGGGGGGGAGGGGGGAGGGTGACTATATTTAGCACGTGTCAGCATTCCCATAATAAATTCATATTGTTATGCCGTGGTAATTTCCAGATTTACTGCAGTCAGTGGGTTCCTGAGGTTTTGGCTTGATGTTAGTTATTTGGAGAAATGAGAAGAGCCAGCAGGGCTGTGTCTGATGACAGTAGTGATTCTCTGGGCATTCTCCATTTTGGGTCCAATACCCGTAATGAGGCCTGCCTCCCAGGAGACGGGAGAGGAGCACGAGTGGTTTGGAGTGCCTATGTAAGCATAACTTTTTTTTTTTTTAGCAGTACTTTTTTATTAGCCTTAAATTATCAAATCCACATATGCCACTGTAGAAAATTTAGAAAAGAGAAAAAAAATTACCACCCATGCTCGTGAACCTGTTAATGTTCCAATATATTTTCACCCAGTGTTTATCGTGCCTATGTAACTTGTGTTTAGGACGAACACGATTCTTGAGACAGGAATGGGAGACAATGGTCTTTTTCACTCCCACTGCCCCCTAACAGTTGTGCAGTGGGGCTAGTTTTTTTCTCTGCCCTGGTTAAACATTCTGGTAGTTCCGTTGCTTTCTCAGGTAAGTTACACAGTCAGTCTTGGGTAATACAAGTTTTATGGGCGTCTTAAGTTGTGAGATACAGCCCAGATTCAGAAATTAGAATGTCAAGGAATATATAATAATCATTACATGAGTTTTTATCCGAAGATAAGACATCTCCCCACTCCCCAGCTAGAGTCTGCTGCACACAAAAGGACATAAGTGTGAGGAGTCTTCTCTCTTCCTCATTCACTCCCTCTCCCAGGTATTTGTGTTTTCTCTTGTTTCTAGTTGGAGGGGGAAGGGAAGAAAGGTCAGGGGTGTAGACGGTTCTTATCTCATCAGCTCCCTTACACTACCAGGTGTTTGTAGCTAGGCTCCATCATAGATTTAAAATGGGAAACAATGGTCTTTTTTTTAATGTTTATTTTTGAGAGAAAGAGAGAGCACGAGTGGAGGAGTGGCAGAGAAAGAGGGGGACAGAGGATCCAAAGCAAGCTCTGTGGGGCTCGATCTCATGAACCGTGAGATCATGTCCTGAGCCTAAGTCAGACGCCTAATCGAGCCACCCAGGCACCCCCATTGTGGAGTTTTTTTGGAGATCCCCCACTTGTGGAAACTTCTCACATAGAACATCTTGCCCTTGTTAATGCTACTCTAATAGGTTGTATACTCTTCATTCCTTAGACACCCAGTAGTATCATCTCAAGCTTCTTTATGCAGACCCCCTCTGCCTCATTAGGTGGCCATATTGGACAGTATGTGACACAATCCATGACTGCCATCTCACCTGTGGGCCACCTGGGGTCCATGGGCGCCAGTCATGCCTTTTGGAGTCTGACAGTCTCTGGCAGTGCTGGCTGATTCCAGTGTCAGCTCCTTCCCTTCTCTGCTGATGCTGCCAGCCAGCCCTTCTCTTCCATACGGGAGACTCACTCCGTCCACTGTGTCCCACAACCTCAGGGACACGTACCAGGTTCCCTGTTGTTCTCGTTGAAGCCCTGCTCTCTTGAGTTCTGAAGGGGGAGACACCTCTCACCCCTCCTCTGGAAGTACGCCTGATGCAGAATAATCCAACAGTTCGGTCTTAAAAATCTTTTGGTGTCCTTCCACGTGGATGAAAGTTCTAAGAGTTGATTAATGGGTCCTCACCTACCCCCTTTTTTTTTTCCACCAATGCTTCACGGTGGTCTGTTTCCAGCTCACTTTGGTATCTTATATCTGTCAACTTTAGATCTCAGCCAAAACGTCCATTTGAGCATTCCGTCACGTGTATGACCCTTAAGTTCATTCATCCCATAGACATTCCCTGAGTGCGCACGATACACCAGATGCTGAGTCTGGCAGTGGGAATAATTATAACGGTTCCTGTCTTAAGGAGCTCACAGTCTAGTCGGGGAGGCTGGTGTGCTAACAAAAAATCTTGGTACCATGTCATAAATGCTATGATAGATGGTAGCACAAGTTGCTGTGGGAGCAAATAATTCAATCTAGGTGGGAGGTAGGCTGCAGGGATGAGTCAGAAAAAGCCTCCTCAGGGGAGTCGATACCTAAGCTAAGTTTAATGTTTAAGTCTATACTTTTTAAAGAAACACCTCTTTATGAACCTTTAAAATCTCTGCTGCTGGTGTCTGTTTCTCAATACTTTATTTTATTTTTGAAGTTTATTTTAAGAGAGAAAGAGTGCATGTGCACAAGCAGGAGAGGGGGAGAGAGAGAGGGAGAGAGAGAGTCCCCAAGCAGGTGCTGTACTATCAGCCCAGAGCCCGACGTGGGGCTTGATCCCACAAACTGTGACGTAAGTCGAAATCAGGAGTCGGGTGCTTAACTGGCTGAGCCATCCAGACACCCCCTCACTAATTTATTTTAAAAACAGAAAAAGGTAATGTGAGGAAAGGAAGAAAGCCCTGGTGTCTGCCATTTGTCCACGCAACTGTTCCAGTGGGAAAGGAAGGCACACTTATGGAGCACCATCTATAATACAAGTTCCCTGGGTCCCAAGTCCAAGGCTCGAGGTCAAGCAAGAGGAGTGTTTCCTGGGGGCATTTTCAGCATTCCAAGGAGCAAGAGGAGGCAGAATCCACTCTGGAAGGACTGCAGAGCACACTACTCTGGAAGAAGAAGCGAAGACAGAACAAGAGAGTTGGCAATGGGGATTGCTGAGTCCATCTCTGCAAGATATGGGGCTTACTTTAAAGGAATCAGAACTTAGTCAATGAAAGAAAATACAGAGTGAGCAGAGCTCTTAAAATATCCTCGGGGCACCTGCGTGGCTCAGTTGGTTAAGCGGCCGACTTCAGCTCAGGTCATGATCTCACAGACTGTGAGTTTGAGCCCTGCGTCGGGCTCTGTGCTGATGGCTCGGAGCCTGGAGCCTGCTTCGGATTCTGTGTCTCCCTCTCTCTCTGCCCTTCCCCTGCTCACACTCTGTCTCTATGTCTCTCAAAAATAAATTAAAAAAATGTTAAAATAAATAAATAAAATAAAATATCCTCGTAGGGTAGAACGGCCGCAATGTTACTAAAATGTGTTTAAATGTTTATCCCTCCACAAAACGGCCCCAGATTCATTTTTAAGTTCTTTTAACCATGGTTTCCTTTTCAGTAATTTTCCATAATTCAGGAAATCTCCCCCTTTCTTATGACCGCCGTTTTCTTTACTTGTCGCTATGCTTGCTAACCTCAGCATCTCTTATTTCCTAGTCAGCCCTTTTAAGTCCACTGAGGGCTAGATAACTAGATAACTAGATAACCAGATAGCTCATTCAGAATGCTCATGTCATCCTTGGGGAAGAGTTGGTAGAGATCCTAGCCAGGGTGGAAGGATGTGTAAGTAATTAACAGATGAAAAAGTGTCAAGTTTCCTAACCCTCGAATAACTACAGAGAAGAAGTTTATCTACTTCTAACAAAGTGTTTATCACAGTCTGTTTTGATCACAGTAAATGTCTCTTCCATTCTCCGGTGTGCTCCTTGATGAAAGGGCCCAAGCGATCTTCATCTCTGTTTCCTGTGTATGTTGAATGCTGTGCTTGATACTTAGAAGGGGCTTAGTTTATTTTATGAATATTCTAGGTGCTGAGTGAGCAGTAAGTAGATAGAGATCCTGGCCTCATGTGACTTGCATTCTGGTTAGGGTAGGGAATGAGGGGTAAGATAAGGAACACATAAACCAGTAAATACCTGGCATACCAGGAACCAGTGGTAAATAAAATATGTAATACAATAATTTATATAAATATAAATAAATATATGTAAATAGTAAATTATTTCTTCCTCTGCTACTATGTAAGTTTCCCCAGGACAAAGGGTATGTCATACGCACATCTAGCACAATGTCTGGTACACAATGAGTAATTAATAGATAGGTTGTACAAATGTTACCCCAGGTGACTACGTCCTTAACAATAAGAGTTCGATAACTGTTCCTAAGGCAGGCCTATCTGAGGAGACGTATCATGCCATTGCCTGCCATCTCCCTAGTCAAGTCTGTTGGACTCCAGAGTTTGGGTTCATTCCATTCCCCCCAACTTTTCCATCACCTTCCCAGCTTTGGGAGACTGCCCAAGGAAACCTAACCCTCTCATTCCTATGATGGAGCCCACACAAGCTGTGGTTGATCCTGAAGCTGCACGTATCAGCCATGTCCGCCCACACACTGCCGTTCACTGGCTGCCCAGTTGCCCCATTGTAAAGACAGGAATGTCCTGAAGTCATATTCCAGAACTCAAGTAAATTAGACTCAGCCCACAGGCCTCACATCTGTGTTCAGTGTCAGAGAGTGCTGGAAAAAAGAGCTGACACTGAGCTGAAAAGGTCTTTTTTTTTTTAAGTTATTTATTAATTTTGAGGGAGAGAGAAAGAACAGGGGAGGGGCAGAAGGAGAGAATCCCAAGCAGGCTTCGCACGGCCAATGTGGAGCCCGACATGGGGCTCGAACGCACGAACCATGAGAGCATGACCTGAGCCAAAATTAAGAGTCAGATGCTTAATCTGCTGAGCCACTGAGGCTCTCCTGAACTGAAGAGATCTTAAACATGTTATCCTAAAGAGCAGGCGCAAAGTGAGTTCCACTCAGTTACTGTTATCTTAAACAAACAATGCCCTTAGTCGCTAATTATGTTGCCTTCTTAAGCCCTCCTGTCCAGGTAATGAGAAGGAAAAATAATCTCCTGCTCTCTGCAGGTGATCTCAAAAGTGCTTTGCCTTTTGGGGTCAGTTATACGCAGGAGCCTTCAGTACTCAATCATTAATTAAGCCCAGTCCGTTTGGTCATAGATGTAACTTTTAATGTTCGTTTGGTTTTATTCTTACTACCAAAGAGAAGTTGAAAAAAAATGGGCCACGTGAATATCCTAAGCGGGAGTGGTATCTAATTAGAATGTTTTACATGTGACAAGCCTCACTTTGATTTTAGCTTGCCAACTCAGCTCTTTGTGTTCTGTTTTCCATTTGACAGGAGGCAATGGCTAGAATGAGCAAAGTTGGGAAAGTGGTGTTTCCCAGACTTGAGGATAAAAGGTAAGTTTATATTTTTTATATGCACAATACCGAGGAATGAAAACATACAAAGCTATGTAATGGGAGAGTTGGAATAAACCTTGGGGGCTTCTAATCCAGTTCTTTCATTTAATAGTTGATACAACTGAGTCCCAGAGAGGTAAAGTTACTTTGTTACCTAAAGTCACAGAGCTAGGTAGGGCCCCACCAGGGGGTCAAATACAGACTTCTGAACTGTCAGACCACTAATCTTGTCCCTAGGTCAATTAATTAGCAAATCTGGTCTTTTGTTCTGAAATGGGGGATCTCTATATCTTCCATTAAAGGACATAGTAGCATCTATCTGTCCTTTTACCCTTTGCATCTCTTGGCATTGAGGACTACAACATGACTTCGATCAGTATTTTAACCGCAATTCACAAAATACTACTTTATTAAGCTCCTGCTGTATTCAGCACATTATGCTAATTTGCCTGTAGCCAGGGTTTACAGGGAAATAAGACATAATCTTATATATGCATATAGATCATTTCAGAACAAAATGAGAAGTTCTATGATAGAAGTATTACCAAGTGACAAAGTAACCCAAAGAAGAAAGGAATGTGACCCTGTAGGGGTGAGAGAAAGCTTTTGAGAGGAGGTGAAGTCTATGCTGTCTTTAATGCTCAAAAGAAATCGTCTCAGAGGCCAAGACAGGGAAGGACATTTTCAGAAGAGGGAATAACATATGCAGAGTTATAAGGATGGGAACAGCATGCTATGTTCAGATAACTATAAACAACTCAGAATTCTGAAATACAAAGTAGGAGATGGAGACTG